>CM050325.1:109573496-110846483 GCA_027475135.1 Bactrocera correcta | reverse complement strand
ACTTCTATATAGATAGACTACTTGTACATATGTATCAATATATGTATGTAGGTATAGCTCACTGATGAATTATGTGTGTAAATATGCTAATGAATATTTGAGGAACAATTTTAAGAAGTGGCTTTGAAAGTGACGTATTTTAAACACAAAACTAACCCTTATGCTTACATATGGACTTTGTGAAAAATGGTTGTATATTAGAAGCAGAATCCATTTGCATACACTATGAAGGCAATTTTCCAGAAATACGAGCAAGCAAAGTGGAAGACGCTTGCATACATTTAGGCACTTCTCATGTGACTACATAACCACACACATTTGGCAGCTTGAAAGCGTGAATAAGTGACTGAGGTTCGCGCCGACTACCGCTCGACAAATTGTCATCCCACAGCTGAGCTTACAACTTAATAAATAATTTCGCAATTTATGCAAATAGGAGCAAATAGCGACTGCCGTCCCATGCTCTCCACATACATTCGCGTCGCATTCATTTCAATAAATAGAGGGAAATTTCGTGTTGTGTCAGTTTCAATACATAGTTGCGGGCGCGCTTTCTATTCACGCTCACACCCTCTCACTCTCACATTGACACTCACTCCAGCGTCAACGCGCATATTAAATATTAAGCTGAACAGCATTTATTAAAAAACTTTGTTGCCGCCTCTGCTGCCGAAATGTGTTCATTAACGTGATTTATTATTGTTGGCATAGTTTGTTACGCGCACAACGCGCCTAAAAGCATGCAACATGTAACGGCATAAGCAAGAACTGCCAACAGCGCTGGGGACAAAATATAACATCGAAAAGACTGGCAAGCTGCGGTGAGGGTGAAAAAGTGTACCAACTCGTGGAGGTGAAGTTCGGGCGGGCAGAGGTCGTTGAAGGTTGAAGCTACCGATATTTGTGTGTGTGTGTGTTTGATTATGTGTAGCGACACCTAACTTTTAATGCTTGAAAAACACGCTTCATTAAATTTGAATTTTGACACTTCACTTAAAGTGGAACACAATTTGAAATAAGCTGCGCTATTACGAGTATCGTGTTGCCGGTGATAGCGGTAAGTTGTTGTTATTTTAGGCACATTTTCCGCAGTCATCCACGTGTCTTGCCAAAATCTAATTTCGCAAGAATTGTTGAAATTATTTATGCGAAACAAAAAAGCAAAGCAAATGCCAAAACTTTATCGAGTTGAAAAACTCTAATATTAAATTTGGACTGATTGTGAATATTGAATGAATACAAAATACTAAGCTATTCAAAATATGAACTATGAATATTGAAAAATTTTCTCAGATGACTTTTAATCAGAGAAATTTTAATGAAGGAATATCAAAAATAAAATAAAATATAAGAACTACCGATTAAAATTATGAATTCGAAAATAAAAACTGTGTGTTTGTCGCATTTTCGGACCTACACTATATTATTTATGAAGATTATACTTTTGAATTTTCATTTAAGTGCCCTCAGAGTTTCATCTGTTCCTTTCCCATCGGTTTCAAAGATGTATTGTCTTACCTGAAATAAGATGTCTGTATCTTCTCTCTTTATCTTATGTAAAGATTGCAAAACGTTACTTCTTCAGAAAGTATTCGATAAGACAGACCACTTAATACTGAATATAGGTCCAAAAATAATTAACTAAAACTACATATAAGCAGTCTGTGTTATATATAGCTCGTCTCTAAACAGCGCACCCAATGTGCTTACACACAAACAGAATTACGTACATATGTCACCGTAAATGCATCGAACATAAAACGCTTCACTCATACATAAACAATGAATAACTTGTTCACACACATAAGCGCATTTATACAAGCACACAAACATGAATTGGCAACAACGCATGCCACAGACAAGCGTATAAATATTTTAAGTGCTGTACGATTCGACTGCGCAGGAAGGATCAATACACTTGCACCAAATAATTTATCATGTCGAAGCAGCAAAGACAGATTTTACAGACACAGACATACTACATAAGTATATATAGTATGTATGTTAACAGTAGTACGCAATGGTTTTAAGGGGCTATACCAGTGTGATACTTTCAAAAAAATTTTTTTTTTTGCTTTTTCGATAGTTTATATATTCCAAAATATCGTGTGAAAACGGTAAGCTCGTATCTTGAATAGTTTTTGGCAGCGTTCTAAACAGCGACGGCTCAGAGGTGCAAACATACTTTAAACGCGGTTTTCTCAAAACGACATTTTTCAAAATTGCTGACATCATAACTCAACAAGAAATTGACCGATCGACTTCAAATTAAAACTGGGTATAGTTGAATACATTTGCTATACAATGGACTACGACCTTTTTGATTGGTTGAAAATCGTCAATTTGGCATTAAAAAAAGAACATTTTTTTCGTAAAAAAACGATTTTTTTTTTTCAAAATTACCCCATTTTCTTAATTTTTGATATTTTTAAAAGATCGTAGTTCATTGCATAGGAAATATATCTAAGTTTAATAAACATTTTCAATTTTTTTGTTTCAGCCACTCATTCGACCGGAATCATGCCAGCAGTTGAGGCATTTTTTTTCGGCACTTCCGCAGACAGTACATAACTCCGTTATTTTTCAATATTTTTGTAAAAAAAAAAAATTTAATATAGCTAAAAATATACTTTATTGCGTCCATAGTACGTCGAAACATTCAATCTAGTATTTTCTTTTAAAAAAATTCACGAAAATCGCCTAATTTTTCATGCGTCACACTGGTATAGTCCCTTAAGATTTACGGATACTTGGCAAGCGCTCGATACAAGATTTAAAATGAGCGATGATCCTTTGAATTGACGTCCTCGACGTCCACAAGGATAAAGAGCAAATTAAACAGCAAAAATTTTAGAAATAATATGGTCTACATTATTAAAGGTTCAGTGCGCAACCAAATGCTTTCCTTCGCCTCCCAACTCAGAACTTGTTGAGAAGCCTTAAATAGGAGCCAGTAAACTAGTAAACTGAGTGTTCCACGCTCCTTACTTGTTGCATGAATTACTGTCATACTTGAAGCTTATCAAACTGGTTACGTAGTACCGACTCCTATTGCTTTGCATAGCCGCTCGACAGCCGACACTGTATCGTTGGATTACCAGCAACCATTACAGGGACTATCACTTGCTAGCAACAGCAAGGGGCGCCTATCGCGCCAAACGGGAACATCAATAACAACAAGTGTAATAGAAGATGCCCGTAATGGTCATAAATTGCAGTTCTCATTGTATGTTGCAAGTATCTGCCAGCGCTAACGATCAGCTGCTGCTGCCTAAGCAGAGTCCTGGTAGCTTACATGCTATTGTTGTTGTTTTTCTTCCAACAACGCCATATAAATTTGTAAATAAATATGTCAGTGCGTGGGTGTACCATTACATTTCGCAGCTCCTGTGCACTTCCACATTTCCAATCTATAGAATTGCTGCTACGATGTGGTTTATATAACTTTCTGAATGGGATTTATGCCACAAGTGTAACGCTAGAAGGAGCAAGTAATACACATACATGCAGCTTGAGTAATTTACAGCATATAAGCAAACATTTATACAATGTACATATGCGAGTATTTATTTCTAATCAACCGTAGTTAAGTCAAATGAAAGCAGAAAGTCGGTGTTTAAGTCGCTTGTATAAATTGCCCGTTTGCGTTCCATTTTAGCACAAATTCACTTATATGTACATACACATATACACAGCGTACTCTAGTTGCTGGTATGTGAAGTTATTAAAATATCACTGGATGACTAAGATAAAAGTAATTACAAAATCAAATCGGGCAAAAGTACACAAAAGTACACTTGTATGCTTACACATAGAGGCAGGAATAGTATACACTTGTGGTCAGCTGTGGCGTATGAGTACTTTGTGCAGTCACAAGTTGCTTATACGCATGGTTGAGTCGCCTACCGGTTGATCTGCGCTTAGCTCCGATAAGATCATGTAATCAAATCTGACAGTCATTGCATGCACTGCGTATACATATAATTTCTCGTGACAGTCTGTGTACGTATGTGTGAAGCGAATTTAGAAAATGACAATTTGCAGAACTCTTAGCGCCAAGCATTGCAATGATTGTCATGGATTTGATATTACATGTGATTAAACGTATCAGGGACAGCAGCACCAGTATTTAACTGAACTTAGGAAAGCAATAGGAAAATACTAGGTAGGGTGTCTACTTATGGCTTTAGAAGATTGAAAGGGCTCGTAGTAAAGAGTTGTTAACATAATATTATTAGTCTCGTTGCCTTCGAGCAATAAATTAGAAAAATTAAATAATAAATATATATATATTTTTACGAATATCTGATCAAAGTGGATATAATAATAAAAATCTTTGAAATGTGTGAAAATCACGCATAGGCATCAGGCATATTTCAATAACCATAACAAAACTGTTGCTTTCAGTTTAAGTATAAGTTATACGAGAGTCACCAGAGTAATTAAAATTTCAATATAAAGTAAGAATTTAAACCTTCTTTATATGTATCTTTACGTACGTATATCAATGTCATATAAAACCTATGCAGTTTACAGTGTAAAAATCCGGCTATGATTGTATTTTCTTGCTTAAAGGAAACCCATTTTGCTCACATCTTAATAACTTCAATAATCATTTATTTAAATACTCATACACTCGAATGAAATTTTTACAATTTGAAATTAATATTTCATGTAAAGCTGACACCGATAACAATTTTAAATCGGTAAAGTTCCGTAATTAGCATATAAACTGCTCCGACGTTACAGGATTTTTATATTAGGTTAACTGCGAATAACAGAAGTTTAAACTTGAAATATATGTATGCACACTCTTTCACCGTCCTCTAAGCGGTTTAGTACCTAAAGCACCGAGGTAAACACAAGCGCATGTGAATAAAGCAATCGAGTCTCTCTTCCTCAAATAACACACTTAACATCAGTTCAATGCTAGCGCTTACAAAAGCCGACAAGAGTGGGAATATTGTTTTATTAGTTGCCATATGTACATATGTGCGTGTGCTTTGGGTTGACAACTATTGTTCAAGCTTTAAAGCTCCCATGACGAGCATTTGTTTTAATTAAAAGCACTTTGCACAGCGCTGTGTCATGCCACAAAACAGGAGATATACGATCATTTGTATATGAGTGTGGCAACGAGATAATTGGTGTTAATGTTGGAATAACAAGCTGTAGGGAAATAAGAGCATTAAAAAATTATCAGAAAATACTGCTTAATGCTTGTCGGAAAGAACTAGTTCAGAAGTCGTATTTCAGAAGTTTAGTTAAAAAAGTAATATTTTATGCACACGCTGCTTTAGGAAAAGCATATGGAAAGCTTTAATTTCACTGAAAAATGAAAAAAAGTACCCTAAAAGTATGCTTGCTCGCTTCGGGTTGCAATTTACTAAATTACGCTCCTGAATCAACAAAAGCATATTTTCGCCTGCTTAGTTGTCTGGCTTTTATGGCATCTCGATATTGCAACATATCTGGACTTAAAGTGTTGTCCGTCTCGTGTCCAGCGCAATTAAAATACAATTATTTCCAAATACTCGTTTAAGTGCGTTGATTATTTTGCAAATGTGCTCTACTTTCCCAGATTTTTCTGATTTTTCTGATTTTTGTGGATTTTTGCTTTATTTCGATAGCAAAAAGGGAAAATTTATTAGGCACCAGGGGAAAGACTGAAAAGTGCATTTATGTGCAGAGTACATCAAATAACTCGGCAAGGGCAATAGTAACACTAATAAAAATTCTGTAATAAATGCTAAAGTAGACGAACTGTAATGTTAACTCTGTGGAACTATACTGCATACATAAGTTTAAGAGTATGTTAAGATACAAATAAGTATTATGTTACAATAATATTAACTTCTTTACTGACGTAGACACCGTTTAAGTGATTATGGCCGAGTGAAGAACAGCGCGCCAGTCGTTTCTTCTTTTCGCGATTTGGAGCCAATTCGAGATACCAAGTGTAGCCAGGTCCTTTCCCACATGGTCTTTCCAACGTAGTGGAGGTCTTCCTCTTCTTCTGCTTCCCGCTTCCTCTTCTTCTGCGGGCAATGCGTCGAATACTTTGAGAGCTGGAGTATTTTCATCCATACGTACTACTTGACCTAGCCAGAGTAGCCGCTGTCTTTTAATTCGCTGAACTAAGTCAATGTCGTCGTATATCGAATGCGATATTCGACGTGGCCAATGCGCAAGGGACCATAAATTTTCCGCAAAACCTTTGTCTCAAAAACTCCTAACGCTGACTGAGCAGGACGGGAATAATGAGTGACTTAGAGTTTCGAGAGAAAACTGGCAGATCAAGAGAGGACTTTGCTTTTCACATTTTAACTTTTGACTTAAATGTGCAAAAAAGTTTTAATTTTCTTTAATAGCTTTTAATAACCTGAACGAAGTTATTATCCTTGCTATTGGAAATAGGAGCTACCCAGCTATCTAAAGGTCTTATATGCCATATAACGGTATTATAAGCTTGCTAAGCAAACCTGATGTTTCTCAGCTCTCTTCAGCCAGGTGTGCACCTGATATAATACAATTCACTTGACAAAGCATTGTAATTTACAAGTTGCTTCCAAGGACAATAGCGGCTAAACAATATCTTTTGTGTGGCTATGAGCGATGCTTTTGTACAAATCTTAGGTGTGCATATGTATGTATAGATGTGTGTGGACGAAAGTTCATTGTAAATTTATCGTGGCTATTATTAATGGATCGGAAATTGTGCACACTTTGGCGGAGCCCATCGGGTCGGTGAGGCTCTCTAACGATAGCGCATTGATGACTGGGTGCGCGTTAAGTATGTCATTAGGCTATGATTAAACGAGTGAACAGGTGAAAGGTGATGAAGCTGATAAGGCAAGGTGATACGGTAAGAACGGGCCGTCAACGCTTGGCTAGGCGGCCAGAAGGGGGCGGTGGTTCCATCGAAAAAGTAGCAAATTGCAGGCGATTTAGTGAAACGCGAAAATGTGGGAATGTTATTTACAACCCGGTGAAGGAATGTTAAACGTCATTAATATTACCATGAAATAAATGTATACACATATTAAAAATATTCCTATAAACACATGAAGAATATTACAAAATTTAAGCCACAAGCCACGCTTTAAACACGTTGCACCAATTAAGTGTATCGATTACGTGCCAAGGACCTTCAAGCGGATTTCCAACAGTTTCTTGAGTGCACAAATGCTTTTTTATCGACGCCGTTAACACGTATAACTCAGCTATAGTTGACCTATACATACAAGTATGTACATAAATGTACGTGACCATGACCATAGGAAAATCACAGCACGCACACAGAGCCGTTAAACACAGCAACCGGTCACAAATCACACACAAGCAACAAATCAAAAATCGTGGCAATAAGTAAGCTTGTCAAGCGAAATGCATGAAAGCGCAACACTGTGCAAGGTTAAGTGCTTAAAAGCACTTTAGCACCACATTCAATACATAATTGAAACATTTTTGCACGCTCTCACAGCATTAGGCGGCTCTCAACCGTGCAGCACCCAGCCGCACCAGCAGTCCCCCCGTTCATGACACTTCCGCACCTTTGCTGCAGTGTAAGCGACATTTTTTCATTCGTTTCAATTTTATTATTTCTCCTCTTTCGATTTGTGGCACTGCTATTTGCGCATTTTCAATGTCATGAAACTACTTAATCTTGGCAGCAGCAAGCTGGTCACACGCTCGTGCGGCAGACGTGGCCGATGGCAGGCTGTGTGCTGGTATTGATGACGGGTTTGCCTGCAGTTCCGTTGCGGCAGCGTCAAATCAATGCCAGGCGCTGACGTAAACGGCGTGTTGAATCCGTGCCAAGTTTGAGGCGCCACAAATAATGCTGGCCTAAAGGATTTGCTGCATTTTATGTGCTCACACGCCATTTGCGCGCAATTTATGCGCCTTGAGTGTTGCGTAAAAAATGGGAAATGGAAAATGTATTTACAAAAACGAAAATAAGTGCAAAAATGCGCGTGCACAATTAATTTAAATACTTACACGCAGAAGTGATGAAGAAATTTAGAAAATGAATACAAGAGAAGTCACTACCATACAATAAAAGAAATTTGCCTCTTGACTTATGCCACACATTATGCAGAGATATTATTAAGTAACGCCACTAGCCATTCACACTGCCTCAGCTGACTGAATAAATGATATTCAATACTCAAATAATACGGCTTTCGCAGGAAATGTAATTATAAAAAGTGAAATTTAACCCTCAATTTCCAAAACCCCATGGGTATTTGCATTCATATATGAAGTTAAATCTTCAAATCAAAAACGCCGAAAACCTTTACTGTGGCCAAGTTTCCAGAAGCTTTAGTGTTATGGTTTTTGATATCTTTCTTTAAAAACAAAACATTTCTTTGGTGCCATTTATTTTTCTTACCATTTTCTAGCTTTATTTAAGCCGAGGAGACTAAAAATGCTAAAAATTAATAAAAAAAAAAAAACCTATGAATAAATATTTACAAAGCTTAAGATGGGAAGCATCACCTGCGCCGTACAACAACAATTGCTGAACAGAGGATCGTTGGGAGAATACATTTCCATTTGTTTGTTTTTACATTAATTCCGCGCGCGCTGTGTGTTTTAATTAAAATACGCACTTAATTAAGGTGCATTTGAAGACCAGCGTTTCCTTTTGTTTGGCAAACATCTTTGCAGCGAAAAGCGAAAAAAACGAAGAACGAGGCGACAGACACAGCGCTAATGGCATAGTTAGTGCGCGCCTAAAGCTTTGTAAACACACTTATTTATTTTTTTTTCTCAAAAATAACAAAATTCAAATGAAGAGCATAAAAAGCGACTCGGGACGACAACTAGGACACAGAAGAATCGTGAGTGTTTAGAATTTAGAAAGCTTATATCTTATTTACGGCACATTTTTGCGCTTTTCTGCTGCTGTTTGCTTCCACACTGCCAACTGACCTCGCCTACAGCGCCGTTTAACAGCAGAATATTTCAGCGCTTTCATACAATGCCTCTGCGTTTTCTTTCTCTCTCATTTTTACACTTTGTGCTCCTTAAGACATTCTGTAGTAAACAAATACTGACACACATTGGTGTGTAGATATATTTGCCAGCCATGGTGGCTGAGCACGAGCACTGGTTGCAGCACTGAATATTTCATTTGTCGTCCGCATTTGTGCCGCGTGGTAAACACACAGCCAAGGGGGCAGTAGGCCGGTCGGTTTTAAAACGCCTTACTCACACAGTTGTACTCCGACTTCAAACACAAAGACATAAATCTCTTTATTTTTTGTCTTTGGTTCGCTTTTAGCATTTCAATTCGCCGGTTTGCATTTATAAGTGGAATTTTGTAAAATTAATTAACAAGAACTAGGCATAAGCGAGGCGCATGCACACCCATTCAGCGGCCTCAGTGTTGCATTGTAGAAGCTCGACAAGTGCAGATTTGTAGATTTGCATTGTAAATGACTAAGCTTTCATGCTGTGCCAATAGATTATGTACTCGGCCGAAAGCTGCAGTTGACATTCCCTGAAAAATTAATGAATCAGCAACGCTTAGCTCAGCTGTCATTTGGCCCGGCACTACTGCTGGAAAGCATACGACAGTTGCTAAAACCGATGTCTGTAGCAGGCGGTCACAATGTAAGCCACAGTAAAACGAACCAGGAATTACGCAAAATAAGTGTTTTTGGCAAGTGGTGAAATTAAGTAAGAAAGCCCGTTGCCTGGAGCTTCTCCTTTATCTGAAGTATTTTGATGAGCTGTGGTTAACGACTGAAGTAAATGGCGATTAAAAGTTTGTTGAAATTAGGAATTAACAAAATAAATACTTTGTAGAATTTACTATTAGACCTTTTCACTTTTTATTTCATATTTTTATTAATAAAAGAGAAACACAAAGCACTACGACCTAAGTTGCACACCACCGTCAACTACAACAGCAATCGGCTTGCATCGGAAATAAAATTTGCATGCAATTAATTTCCGAAAATGCACACCCTGTATTTTCTCTAAACATGCACAAGCAAATTCTTAACCTTTAAAGGCAAATGCAATTTCCATATTTTCCTCCGAATTGCTTTATCCACACGTCACTCAAGAACCTTCACTTATTTTGCAAATACCAACAAAGCAGTAAGCCGACGCTTAGTCATGCAGTTGCCAAAAATATGCAACAAATGACATGTAAATATTTAATTTACTTGCAGAAATTGTCACAGTTGACCTCACCATGAACCTCAGCTACAAACACAACAACAGCAACTACCACTGAACTGATTGAGAACAGAACCTTTTACTTTAATAACACTCTAAACTGGCAGGTGTCTGCGGCTGAGGCACCGCCCTTGTTGTTGTTGTGCCGAAAAGTGTTTGACTTGATTACACAATCGGGTGAAGTGTAAAAGCACACGTAACCCCAATTTGCCTAACAAATTTGGAGAAAATAGCCGAGTGAAGGTTAATTTAATGCATAGATTCAGAAAGGACTCGGCAAAACAGCCGCTGAACTTCGGCTCAGTTCAGCTGGGTAATCTTTTCGATTTGATGGCCTCAAAAATTATTTAATTTGCATACTTCAAATTCGGCTAAGTAAAGCATAAAAAGGCACAAAGCACATGAGAAGTCGTAAAGCTTTTAAGGCAATTTCATTAGGGCGAGGCAACCGCGGGAGCACGGTGTGTGATGAGAGGGCGCAACGCGGCGTATGAGTGATCCAGAAGCAGGAGAGCCAGCTGTTTTGGGTTAGCCACTGGGTTGGCTTATATGTGTGTGCATGTTTGTGTGCGCTGAATACATTTTACAAATCACGTACTAAATTGTTATGCAAACACTGAGAAAACTACAAATTCATGCAGATTGGCATTTTATTATGCGTGTGAGTGTATGCGTGCTTGGCAGCTTCGATGTTTCGAGCATTTTGGGATAATATGAAATTGAAGCCACTTTGCTAAGTGCACAGGCAAATACCAGCAATATCTTGGCTTAAAGCAGACTTGCATTGACTGAGTTCGCTATGACTTCAACACTTGACTGATTCAAATTTGGTGCGTGAATGATGTGATGATTGAAGACTTTCCAGGTCCACGGACACCGTCGAAAAATTGAGCTGCCATTGAAGAAGTTGTATCAATCGCCTAATTAGGCACGTCTCGCTATTTTGTACAAACGGAAAATTGCAAGCAAAAAAGGGTAAGGAGAAAAGCAGAAACGAAGAACGGAAGTCGCCGCTGCAAACAACATTGAGTGCACTAATGACCGGCAATCACGAATTCCTGTTGCGTGCGCACACATGCGCAATTAGGTATTGATTGTGTGGCCGCTCGAAAGCTTGACCTTTTAATACAGGAGCCGCGCGCCAACACTTTCCCTTCGTTTACATACAAATGTATGTATGTATGCAAATAATAGCTGCGTTAAACGCCTGCGACATGGATTTTCACTCAAATGTCCTAAGCAACTACAATAAATTGCAAAGGCGTTTTGTTGTAATTACAAAGTATGTAGCGGTCGCTGTTAGCGACGCTGATTCAGTCATTTGCATAAATTTTAATGAGTTCATTAAATCATACGGCATTAATAGGCATTTAATTGAAGAGGCTTTGCTCTGCTGCTGATGAGCAACTCAAAGCCATCACATTGTTCGGTTGTTGGTAATGGCAACGCTGCCGTGCTCTAGGCCAAATTAGCGTGAGCATGAGCATGGTAATTATAGCGACATAGAGCGAGGACCTCAAGCAATTCACTGTTCCATTATATTCGTGTTTTGTGGTTTACCGCCGGTACTTGAAGTGCCCTGCTACCTCTTGTAATTTATTTAAAGCTTTAGTGCAATTAATCTCGCCATGCTTGAGGATTTAAAGGACTTTAAGTCCTTAAGTGGGGATTAACTTCAAGAATACGGCTGTGGCAAATGTTTTTAATATTGAAAGTGAAAGTTTCAAAAGAATGTACTACATAGTGTTTCTATGAATACTTACTCCTTTTACATTCAGTTTGGAGCTAGTTTGCTCAATTTGCTACTCTGTTTTGTTATACCCTGGACCAGGGTAAATTAAGTTTGTCACGAAGTTTGTAACACCCAGAAGGAATCATCGGAGACCCTATAAAGTATGTATATAAATGATCAGTATGTCGAGCTGAGTCGATTTAGCCATGTCCGTCTGTCTGTCCGTTTGTCAGTATATATACGAACTAGTGCCTCAGTTTTTAAGATATCGTTTTGAAATTTTGCAAACGTCATTTTGTCTTCTCTGCTCATTTGTCGGAACGGCCGATGTCGGACCACTATAACATATAGCTGCCATACAAACTGAACGATCGGAATCAAATGATTGTATGGAAAACTTTCACATTTGGCAAGATATATTCACGAAATTTGGTATATATTATTTTCTAAGGCAACAATGCAATCTCCGAAGAAATTGTTCAGATCGGTTAACTTTAGCATAAGCTTCCATACAAACTGAACACATAGTTACTAACAGAAATGCACCTGTGAAGGGTATTTAGCTTCGGTGCAACCGAAGTTAACGTTTTTTCTTGTTTTTATTTTTTTATTAGAACAGTTTTCAAAAATTTTGTGAATATAGTGGAAAATAATCTTACCCAATACGCAGGGTCAAATTGTCATATCTTAAGTTCTTACCTGTAAAAGAAAAAGCAAATTGTTATAAATAGGGCTCTGAAATGATATTTTCCATAAATACTATATATAGATTAGTTATTGTGTGTGCTTAAAGGATCTAAACTATTTGTGTTTCTACAATAATTAATAGGTAGTAGGCCAGAAGCCGAAGTAAAAGACTTGTGATCCCACCTCTTCGTCGATTTTAAAGTTGCCTTCAAAACGAACTGCCTCTATGCCGCTATGTCGGAACTGGGTATCTCCGTAAAACTAAAACGGGTGTGTAAGCAGACGTTGAGAAACACCAAAAGCTCTATCAAAATCGGGAATCACCTCTTTGAGCATTGAACGGAACGGAAACGAGGTTTCAGACAAAGCGACTCGCTATCGTGCGACTTCTTTAATCTACTGCTGGAGAGAAGCTGCAGAGCTGAATCGAGAAGGCACAATCCGATGACATCGATATTATTTGCCTCAACAACCGTGCCGTTAGTTGGGCTTTTTTCTAGAATGGATAATGGGTCTGGTTGTGAACGAGAACAAGACGAAATAGCTCCAGTCATCAAACAAACAGACACCACATTCGCGACTTGACTTACACGTCACTGGACAACAATCGTTGTGATTTACGTGAATACTTATCGTCGACGGCTTAATCTCACGGCGCTTTTTTAAAGCACAAAGATCAAAACAATGCGTTGATCAGCACCCCAAATTATACATGCTTTTTGCATGTATTTTTTGGTTCCAATTGCTCGGGTGAAAGGGACACCTTTTCCACCTTTGTCGCGTTCGAGGCCGATCTAAAACCTCTGCTGTGCTTTGGGAGCGGCACCAGGCCGCAATGCGACTCCTCATTAAATTAAAATTTTCAAATCTATCAGTTTTTAGGTTTAACCATACCCACCCCGTACCTCCCCAAACGGCCAAGCCCACCGAGCAGATTCGAGCCAACTCCAAGGGCTAACTGCTCCCCGCGGTATCAGATTTATGTCTCCGGTCGGACCTTGTAATTTTTGCTGCTATCAGTTGAGCATCAAACTCAATGACTGGTGACATTTACCTTCAAATGTCTTTTCATTAGAAGGAGACTCATTCAAAGTCTATAATATCAGTTCAAACTGATAATTATATCACTATTTCAGAAAGGATTATATTGAAATTTCGAGGTGTTGCGACAGGCATACCTTACCGCGAACAAATTCTACCCTCTGTAAAGCGTCAACGCCAAAAACAATATTATCCTTGAAATCCAAAGCTGGATCACTCTTGCAAACAGGCGCTACTTTGCACTGAGTAGGCAACTGAAAAGTAAAGTCCGCTTTCGACGAGCAAAGCCAAACTCTATAAGTCTCTCATTAATCCTTTTTTGCTATATGGAGACCTTTTCTCCGCACCATTGATATCACCTGTTGAGTCGGCTTAGGAATGTTTGAGAGAAGGGTTTTGCGGAAGATTTATGGTCCTTTGCGATGAGGTGTACGAGGTACGACGGCACTGACATAGCTCAGCGAATGTGGAGACAGCGACTGCGTTGGCTATGTCATGCTGTCCGGACGACGCAATACCTGCCAGGGGAAGCAGAAGAAGAGGAAGATCTCCACTTCGTTGGAGAGGTCAGTTGGAGAATTGACGCCAAATAGCAAAAAGAAGAAACAACTGGCATGCTGTTTTTAGCTTGGATTGTTAGCTCGTCTACACCAGTAAAGAAGAAGAAGTAGGCCAGATGAAAACGTAGAGAATTATATGGTCAAGTGAGCAGTTACATAGAATACAGGATAACTGTAGGGACTGTTTTCTCTTAAAAACCATAACGCAGCTGCTTCTGAAAACTACACTTCAGATCGTGCTGAACATCTTCACACAAGGCACTAATGCCAGTGGTCTTCACGGAAAATGTCGGGGTTCTGCTCTTAAGTATGCACTGAAGTCCGCGATTATTTAGTGGCCTTCCGCAATGAAAGATATTGAAAGCAGATCAGTTGTTTGCTCAGTCGTCTGTAAGTTCATTGTTTTCGAGAGTAGAGTGTTCTCGAGCTCAGCTCAGTTTCTTTTTGTTAGTTTCAGATGGTTGTCAAAACAATGCTTCACAAATTTTTAGCCCGAACTTCTGTCGATGCCCCCTAAGGCGACCGCTAAATCTAAAGTATGCACGATTGTTCGCCAGAAATTAATGTTGATGTGGATCAATGTAATCTGCCCTATTTTATCTATTACTAATAAACTACTATAATACAGTAAGTTCCAGTTCAAATGAATATTATTATAGCATATGAATAACATTATTCCCTGAATGGCACTTTTATTAGGCCAAATAAATTATTGGAAACAGTAATCGGCAAAAAATAAAAACAAATTTTACAGAAGTGCATGGAACACATACCAATAAGAGTCACTGTTCAGTCAGCCGCAAAGTAAATGATCACTATCGGAAGCATCGCAAGCTTAAATGTACAATTTAACATATGTATATTGCTTATAAAGCCAGAAAATTTTATTTAAAGCGTTATGTTCGGCCCATACACACATTTCTTACATGTTATGAATAGAATTTGATTTTTGAAAATATTTTAATTTCAACAATTGACTGAAATTTACAAATATGGTCTTCTCGTAAACCATTTATTAAATCAATTAAAACGAACCGATTAGTTGACATCAGTTTCAGATTATATTCTTCAATTATAATCGGTTTGGAAAATTCACTGAACTGCAGCAAATGAAGTCAACAAATGAAGTCCTCATAGCTATTTGCAGCTGAGTGCTTTTAACGGAAATTTCCCACACCCACACATTTTGATGCTGTTGCACATGCGCACAAATCAGTAAGTGCAACGGATTGTATTTTTAATCAAATTACTCTAAAAATGCGACTCGTACAAACTAAATAAATATGCATGCCACCGCATGAGTGTGTGTGAGTACGTGTGAGAGCAGTTGTTACTAGTTGTGCGAGGCTTTGCGTGTGTGTGAGGGCGGCGCTATCACATTGATGAAATTATTTTGCCAAGCCAACTCGCACTTTGTCTTAAATAAAAGCAACAAATACGAAAGCACACACACATGCAAATGTGATATGACAGAAATGACCTCTCTGTTTCAGCAGTAAATTCCGCAGAGTACTACACTTCACGCGCTTGGAGACAAACTTTTTTCTAACTTTGCATTTTTGGCGTTTGTACTTTTTCTTTTTCCTGCAAAATATTTTTGTTTGCATTTCGAAATTAATTTCGTAAATAAAGTTGTCAACTCGCTGGACCCACTGAACTTGCGTAGCTTCGTTTTTTTTTGTATTCTCTTCAGTCCTGGTTCTTGTGTTTTGGTTGCATTTGTTTTCTTTTTTATCCTGTGCATATTATTCATAAAAATTTCGCTTCTGCATTTTCTCATACCCTGGCAACACTGCTCAGCGCAAACTCTGTTGTTGAGAACAAAAATAAATTTCACACTTTGTTGTATAATAGTCGAAGCAGTGAACATTTGCACTTTCTGTCAAAAGCACAGTTTTAGTTGGACAATAGTTTTATGGCGCCCTGCTTTTAGCCACACCCTACTGCGACATCACTCTCCCCTGTTCTTGCTGTTCTAATCATTGCACAAACAAATTCGTACATTTTCTGTGTTTGCAAGGGCTGTTAGTTATTTATTTGAAGGGATCATAGCCGAAAGTTTTTTGAAATATTTCGGCGCCAGCTTCCACTGATTTGACTTGATTGAGTTGAAGTTGAGTTCTGGGGAAATTCAGAAGCCTTATCACTTTGATTTCCATACTGCCACATTTAAAGTTAACAGTTCGTGTAACTGTAAACATCAGAATACTCACTAATGCCGATGGTTTAACAATTATTGCTTAAAGCTCGCATTTTTAAGTTTAAAGTTCTCGGTACTAATTAATGTTGTTTAATGAGTTGGATTCAATTGTAAATAAAACCTCGACGCTCTGGCTTTACCAGACTGCTTTAAAATTCGCTTAAATGTTAAAAAGGCCCTGCAGTTCATAAGGGCGCACTTTTACCGTAATACTAAACAATTGACTGTCGGTCGACTGTTAATACTGTTTATATCATTTTATCCAACGCAATAACAGTTGATAAAATTAATAGTGCAGAAATTATTTTGGTGATAGGACAGTATTATTGATAGGTACCGAATCGAAAGCCTTGGTTATCTTTTGTTGTTTGTAAATAATGACAATGACTATTTCAGTACAGCAAAGGCATTAAGAGCTCGTATTTTACTTCCCAGTTATAGAAAAAGAAAGTCGACTGCACTGATCTTACCTTCTAAATTAGTGTTCGTCTATCGTCCATCTATGTATATAAAAGCTTTCACGATATCTTACCAACAAGCATGCCCTTTATCCATACACACAATTTAAAAATTTTGATAAGAAACGATTAGTTACTATCCTTATCATCAAAAAAAAAAAAACTCAGTTAAAGCACGTTCAACACATCCCTTCATTGACTTTTAGGATATGCTGGAAAACTTTCACTTCGAAAATGCGTTTGCCGCGCTTCTGAGTATTTTTGCTTGAATGCGTACAAACTATCATCCACCACAACCGTTATCTCTGCTGACTTTATTTATTTACTTTTCAATTTTTTTCATTTTGTACACCCG
Organism: Bactrocera correcta; assembly: GCA_027475135.1. NCBI lineage: Eukaryota > Metazoa > Arthropoda > Insecta > Diptera > Tephritidae > Bactrocera > Bactrocera correcta. The sequence goes on along the minus strand of CM050325.1, from coordinate 110,829,256 downwards.
TCCTTTAGTTATTTTTTACTTGCATGTCGCTCCTCCATTCAACAGTTCGTCCCTAGAGCTGCGACTTTATCACCACGCGCTGGCAACAACAGCTCAGACCCTCTGAAAGCTGTTCGGTAGATGTTGATGAGCTGCTGCAAATGCTGCCATTCAGTCATCTCTCGGTGCCTACAACGCCTTGATGGGCTGACGGGGGCACAGCGAATACGGTCACCAACACAATAAAATGGAATTTTTATTGTTCACCGCGGACGCAGGAATGTCCTTCCGTTTCGACTTTTTCTCTTTTTTGCTGTTTTTGTTATTTTTAGCAGATCAACATTTCTTTTGCACAGAATGCACCGTGACTTGGCTGTGGGCTTGGCTCGGATTTCAGATTTTTGTGCATTTTTTTGTTGTTTTGCGATTTTCATCAATTTTTTTGCATTCACTTCACTTTTTTCTTTGATTCTGTTATCCCTTTTCTCGTATTTTATGTATGTTTTTGGTTTATTTAACACATTTTTCAAATTCTCCCGCTTTCACTCGCTTCAACAGCGCAGAAAACGTTCTTGGCGAGGAGCGAGCTTAAGGTGCTTGACCTGCTGTTGTCACTGACTGACAGACAGGCGGACCGACCGAGTTGACAAGTTGCCCCAAGCGCTGTTGACACCGTAAAATCGCAGAAGCACATAATGCCAAATGTCAATGTGCGTGGCTGTGTGTTTATGGGCAGTTGTATGGATGAGTGCTGTATGTAAGCTTCCACTCGAGTTTCGGAACTTTCTAACCAAGTGAAGAACACGACTTTATGCTTGTTTTCTCTTCAGTTACTCGCATTTTAGTTTCCGACACGTAAGAGGTTTCTTGATTTTTCTTCTTTACCGATTTCGGTATTAAATGCCACTCTAAATGAGATTTCATTGAATTACCGTTGTACTTCTGTCGGTATCATATTATTATGTCTCGTTCCGCAGTTGTTCTTTTTCTATCCCTCTCCTTTCCCTCTAGCTCAGCCTTTCACTATGCGTTTGCTGTTCTTGAAGCGGAAAACTTTTCATGAACTCGCTTAATTGTGTGTTGCGTTTTTGTTGGAAATTTCTCTTATTTTGACCTATGTGATAATGTGAAAAAGCAGGAAATTAAGTCGGCCTAACTGGCAATTACGGCACTTTGTTGTCATGTCAACAGGCAGAAAGATGAGGAATGCTCTTAAATGAAATATTGTAAAAAAATTGAAAGAGAGAGCTCGAAATATAGCAAGAAAGAAAGGAAAAGTTTCATTACTAGGAGGGTATGCTTGTGGTGTCAACAAGTTTTTTTCATATAATCAAGATTAGATGCATTAATGAAATATATAATCTTCTGTGGCTTATTATGCCTAGGACTACTTTTACACAAAAACTTGCATTTAATATTTAAGTTTCCAAAAATTTTAAATTTCGCTTCCGCCTTGCATTCTGCCAGCTCTTCGTCTACCACTTCCATAAATCAAATTGAAACATGAAATCAATACTATGTCATACTGCACGAAGGGCTCATTGAATTGATTGCTTCCCACAGCGAGTTACACAGCCAACCTCGTTACAGTTCTGCAAAGGCATCCGTCCGCTTCCTCACGAACGATGCCGCAAAAAAATCAAGAAAAAACGCAAAAGAAGTATAAGGAAGAAGTATAAAGGAATAAAATGTGAAGCAAATCATATAAGGATATCATTCCGAGCGCGTGCCTGATAGAATGCTTCCAACGAGATGGCACATCGAAATCCCAAATGATTGTCCAGCGGTCAATGGGTCCATTTCATCAAAGAAAACACAAATAAAACGCAAGAGACAAGAGTAAGCGTATGGCCCACCCGCCGATGTCAACTGATTGTGGCGGTAAAATTGAAGCAAAACGCCATAAAAGCAATCGCAGCTCGAACGAGCGATGTATGGGAGATTCTTACTTACGGTATATATGTATTTGTTTACCAGCACGTGAACCCGCTGGCCGAATCTAATTTACTTAAACCAGCTTATGGGTGATCGGTGCAAGCGAAGTCTGAAAAAAGTGTAAATGGAGAGAAGAATGAATTCTGTTCAAAAAAACACAAGCATCAAAAATTGTTTCCTAGGAGTTTACGACTTATTGAAACTCAATACTTCAAATTTGTTATATCCTTGTAATAATAATACTTGTATGCTCTACACATGACGCCGTAAGACCTGAAAATTACCAAAACTCAAAATATTTTCTATGCACATTTAAATTTAAATTATGCAATTGTTATTGTCTCCCCGCCGCTAATGTACACCTCCTGTCATCCTGCCAAAGTGTGACCTAAAAACTACACTGCGACATTAAAGGTACACAAAGTATGTGTATGTGGGTATAAAAATGCAAATAAAAAGAGAAACAAAGTAAATAAATCGAAAATAATTACAGTCAGTCATTTCGTGTACATTTATTTGAAAATCCATTAAATTTGCCCAATTAAGTATGTAAACGGCAGACAATACCACAGTGGCAACAATAATAAAACTGAAAATAAAAGTCGATAGACGCCAAATGAAAGGTGAGCGCCCGTTCAGAGCATTTAAATTTCAACCGCACTCTCTTTGATACGCCTGTGTGTGTGTGGGTAAAATTACCTGATTGCTTGCAACACCTCTGCGTGGCATAAATCCTAATAGGCGTACTTGGATACGTGAATGTGTGTGTAATCTGTTAAAAAACATACAGAACAGAGACGATTTTAAATGGTATTCTCCGCAGGCTGCTGCGCCTATTTGCCTGTCCTCTTTTATCGCTTGCCAACCGACACAATTCTTTAATTTTTAATCATACTCTTCTGTTTTCATTAAGCAACCTTTCACAATGCGATGGAAATTTTTGTTAGGCGCAAATGCAAACGAAACACTTAATCGGACACACTCGTCCGCACACATACAGTAAAGGACATAACTGTTCACGAAAATACCAAAATTTTTCTTAAAGCTTAGAAATTTTATTAGACACCTTACACAAAAAAAATAATGTATACATTTAAAAGAGTAGTAAATTTGCTTTCAAATCCAATAACTTAATTCTAAAATTTAAACATAACGTATTAAAAATACTTCATTTTCAGAAGATATAAGTGTGAACACTTTTGTCCGTAGACTTAAAAGTTCGACCAATATTTTGAGTGACCACCGCGCGATTTTTTTAAAGCTTGAATCCTTTTTGGCTTATTATTCATGAGGTTGTCTAAAATGTTTGGGCCTATATTTTGCCATTCGTGGAGGGCCCGCTCCCACAATTCATTAACCGTTTTTGGACTATCCTTTTCAGCAAATATTTTTCTTTTTAAAATCGCCCAAAGGTGCTCAATGGTATTCAAATCTGGGGACTGCGGAGGCCAATCGAGCAGTTTGATCTCGTTATCCACAAACCATGATTTGGTAACTTTTGCGGTATGCTTCGGATCGTTATCCTGCATAAAAATATCTCCTTGGCCACGTTCGAGTCCAAATATGTCTAGACTTGGAAGATATGAGTCCTCCAGAATATCAATATAGTCTGTGGCACGCATTATACCATCGATCCTCCGAAGGAATCCCAGCTCATTTCCGCGAAAACAGCCCCAAGCCATCAGTGACCCACCTCCAAATTTCATTGTTTTCCATATGTTGCGCTCCTGTAAACCAACCTGTTTATCAGTCCATGCCCATGCACGCCCATCTAATGCTATTCGATTTATTTTAGTTTCGTCAGACCAAGTCACTCTCTTCCAATCATCGATTGTGAAGTATTCATATTTTTTGGCAAACTCCAAACGAGCCTTATGGTGTTTGTCACTTAAAAGAGGTTTTTTTACCATTGCTCTAGCCTTGAGCCCGTTATTTTTTAGGCATCTTATTACTGTTTTGTCACTGACATTCACTCCATGGACCTCTATAATGATTTTATTGGTTTCCACTGCGGTATTTGTTGCTCCTATAACAATTAAGCGCCTAGCTATTCGTGCTACAACTGGGGATAACTTCTTCGGACGGCCTCCACTATTTCGTGGTACTGTTAAATCATTCTGCGTTTTTATTTTAGTAATTAATCCCAGAGAAATTTTATATTTTTTTGCGATTTCTCGGTAAGTAACACAATTTTTAATGTCTTCCAGCACATTTTTCTTCAAAACAGTATTTACGGGTTTTCCCATCATAAAGCAACTAAAAAGTTATTCTTTAGGATTAATATATTTAAACATTAAATGTAAATTAATTAAATAAATAAGTAAACTTTACCTTTTCCATATTAAAATTAACTTGGAGCTCAATTGTGCACAAAAACTTATTGGGGTCAAAACTGTTCACACACTATTTCTGTTTTCTTCGACTCATAGAAACAGTAAAAGTCCCGTTAGTTTAAAAAAGTGCTACCGGCTGTTAATTAACGTAACGCTTGAAAATTTACAATAGAAAAATATTGCCAGACTGGTTTCAAATTTATGAAATAGCAAGCGAATTCAAATTTCATATATTCGTGAACACTTTTGTCCCTTACTGTATATGCATGTGTGTGTGTTGCAAATATAAATAAACAAACTTAAATGTTCCGAAAGAAAAGTGGAATAAAAACAAAGCAAAAATATAAAAGCAATAAAGAGCAGACATAAAAACAAAATAACAAAAACAACAGTGCGAGAACAAAATGAAAAACACAAGGCCAGTGCGGCAAGAGGGCGCAAAAGAGAAATTCACCTGTTGCGCCTTTCTCTGGCCGTACTCTCTTTGTGCGCTCCCTGCAAAAACTAACTTATGCGTGTAGTCTATAATGGGAGTACACAAGGACGGTAGAAGTTGAAATGATAGGATACAATTAGGTAATAATTAGTTTGTTTTGTTTGTAGTCTTTCGGGTATAAAAAAGCATTATTAGTGTCTTCATAAAAGCAACACAAACATCGATAGTGCCATATAACGGGTGATTTTTTTGAGGTTAGGATTTTCATGCAGTAGTATTTGACAGATCACGTGGGATGTCAGACATGGTGTCAAAGAGAAAGATGCTCAGTATGCTTTGACATTTCATCATGAATAGACTTACTAACGAGCAACGCTTGCAAATCATTGAATTTTATTACCAAAATCAGTGTTCGGTTCGAAATGTGTTTCGCGTCCGTGTCCGATGAGCGATGAGGCTCATTTCTGGTTGAATGGCTACGTAAATAAGCAAAATTGCCGCATTTGGGGTGAAGAGCAACCAGAAGCCGTTCAAGAACTGCCCATGCATCCCGAAAAATGCACTGTTTGGTGTGGTTTGTACGCTGGTGGAATCATTGGACCGTATTTTTTCAAAGATGCTGTTGGACGCAACGTTACGGTGAATGGCGATCGCTATCGTTCGATGCTAACAAACTTTTTGTTGCCAAAAATGGAAGAACTGAACTTGGTTGACATGTGGTTTCAACAAGATGGCGCTACATGCCACACAGCTCGCGATTCTATGGCCATTTTGAGGGAAAACTTCGGACAACAATTCATCTCAAGAAATGGACCCGTAAGTTGGCCACCAAGATCATGCGATTTAACGCCTTTAGACTATTTTTTGTGGGGCTACGTCAAGTCTAAAGTCTACAGAAATAAGCCAGCAACTATTCCAGCTTTGGAAGACAACATTTCCGAAGAAATTCGGGCTATTCCGGCCGAAATGCTCGAAAAAGTTGCCCAAAATTGGACTTTCCGAATGGACCACCTAAGACGCAGCCGCGGTCAACATTTAAATGAAATTATCTTCAAAAAGTAAATGTCATGAACCAATCTAACGTTTCAAATAAAGAACCGATGAGATTTTGCAAATTTTATGCGTTTTTTTTTTTAAAAAAGTTATCAAGCTCTTAAAAAATCACCCGTTAGGTAGAAAAAATTACAAAATAATCCGACAAATTAAGAAAACGCAAAATTGCTGGTAAAAATGAAATAAATGCACTTCTGAAGCCTCTTCAGTTAACTCAAAATTTTTCTAAATGGATCAAAAATTCACATTGCCAACTGACTTTTCCGAGAATAATGAGACGAAAGTGCTGACAATGGGCGAAGCAAGCCGCCGAGTAATATGGATAACTACAACGAAGACATTGTTGTCTGCTGTTTTTGTTTGATTGAGCTTAAATATATGCACATAGTATCTAATTCTGTCGAGTGCTGCACTTTAGATATTTATTTTAGTACAATTTTTCATTACCTATTTATGCAAACAATTTTACTTTAACAAAGTACAAGAAAGAGAGAAAGTAGCAGGAAGAGTACCTCCAAAGCGAGTACAAAAAGTGAAGCTTGGAATATTACAAATGCGCTTACAACAAGAGCAGCAACTGTGGGAAACATTTCTCAAAAGCGAGAACAAATGAAAAATCAGTCAAAAATGCTATCCAATTCCCAGGAAATAGTGCAAAGAGTGTGCGAAAATAAAGCATTGCTTGCCGACAGCGGCTGAAGCACTTCAACGTGACAGAAAGCAGGTATGGCAGCTGGTTGCAGGGCTGCTGATTCAAATATCAGGACACTGTAAAACGATGGAAATGGAGAAATTTGAAGTAGCTTAAAAATGAGGAATTTTTAGCAAGTATAAAACTTCAAACAGATTCCTTTCGATGACAAGTATTTACGCCGAATGGAATACGCTATTCCGTTCGCATTTGGCACGCCCTTACTTGTCCGCATTTTATATTTTTTGTTCACTCTTATGCCACAGTCATCTCGCATAGTATAGTGAGAACTCATTGTAAGAACATCGAAACCGTTAGTGTCAGCTGGTTTTATAAAAGTGCAAGCGAGGACTTTTTGTTCCCTTATTAGTCTTCCGAACGGATCTCAGCTTTTGTAGAAGCCACTGAAGAGTCTGCAGGTCCCTTTGTGCGTATCTGAATTGCATGATATAGACCAAGGCTTTAATTCAAAGAGTTGATGTGTTCCCAGCCGTTCCAAGACTAAATTAACGGTGACAAAATTTGAATACTTTGAATGTACTTAAACCTCAAATTCATATGAAATGTGTAGTAATAATTAAAAGTTGTTGCTGTTGTTGTTCTAGTATAGTTGTAGTTGTTATTATTTAGTCTCTTATGCACGGAATAGTAATCATTTGACAAAAGCCTGAAAGGCATTAGAGCTTTACAAGTAAAAGTTTAGCGAAAGCTCGAAAGCACAAAGTAATTTCAAAGCACGGAAGGACGTTGGCTTAAGATAAATATGGTGCGCTTTGAAACTGCATAAGTATGGGCTTACATATGCGCTTCCTTCCCGTTAGAGAGGCAAACGGTATATACATTCAAATGAATGTTGCAAGGAGTCGGTGTGGAGTAGGTGGTTGGTTATATGAGGCAACAGGGAAAGCGCGTCTTATTTGCCTTTGTGGCGTATACTTAAAGCAACAAGCCTGAAGTGCATAAACAACACAATTGCAGAGAGATGCACAATACACAGTTAACTTCAACCGATTCATTTGTGGCAACTGCAACTAATGGCAGCCGGCGACGGAAGCTCACTTCCTAAGCTACGCGAGGAGGATTCCTGGAATCCACTGTCGGCGTGGAGGCAATACTTTAAAGCATTTGTTGGTGGAAGCAACTAGCGAGTAATTTCGAAAGATATTATGTACTTGGGACACAGTTGCATGTCGGGCAGTGGGCGGGGAGGGGATGCATTTTAAGTATTGTGTGTAATACGGTGCTTGTTTTCTCAAATTGATTGCATTTGTTGTGTTGAAGTTGCTGAGTGTTAGCTTTGACAACAAAGTTACGTCACTCTAGCAGACAACAAACTTTGGCTGACTGAAAATTTAAATGTTTTACCGAGACCAAAAAGGATAAAATAAATTTTAATTATATGGAATACTTGGGACTTTGTCTTAAGTTTCTTCACTTTACAACACCGCGGGACATTACGACTATTTCACTGACATGCATTTTTTTATATACAATGTTGGTAGCTTTGATAAAATTTTATTAAGAAGAGAGTTGCATGTCAACTTCTGCTTAGAAATGTTTCAAACAAAAAATTATGAAATGCCTTTAATATTAGAAATAATTAATAAATTATGCATACTTTATTTTTTCGAAAGATGGCAACACTGATAAATTATATTATGAACATGAAGTGTATTTGTTAGTAAGAAATATTCAATAATTTAGTCACTAATTGTAAAAAATTCAACAAAAATAATTTAATTAATAAGTACTCTTCACAAATATAAAAGATTCATTACAAGAATATAACTCCGATCGATAGTAATGGCTGCCATAAACTATAGTTACCCGATCTGGACAATTTCTTCGGACTGTCTTAGATAATAATCCGTGCCTAATTTTATACAAGTATCTCGTCAAGGAAAAAGTTTTCCATACAAACTACATGTTATAGTAATTCAAAAACAAAAGGACGAGTTCGCGTTTATACAGACGAATGGGCATTGCTAAATCGACTCAGCTCGTCATGCTGATCATTTAGATATACAATTGATAGGTTCTCCGACGTTTCCTTCTGAGTGTTACTACCTTCCAGGCAAACTTAATAAACCCTGTTCCGGGTATAAAAATTTCAATGCAGTTATATTGTTACTCAAAGCGCTACAGTCTTGTTAACCTCCCTCGAATTCGCATTTGCTCAGCTCAAATGCGCAATTAATATTAATAAGCTTGTCATAATTTCACGCGCCACTGGAAACTCTCAGCGTTGCAAAATTCACTTTCATACGCCAACGAGTGCTCACTCTTATCTTTTAATCCGAAAACTTCCGCCATTGAACTTTTGGCCTGACTTTGCTGACCCTTTTCTGCGTACATCAGTTCGGGGTGCAAGGTACAGGAAAGTTAGCTCGTAAAAGCTAATTTATACTTTTTCCACCGATTGAAAATCGGTTCATTTTGACAACCCACTAACTACCAGCACCTCTGTGCGCGCCAATCGTAATGAATTCCAATTTTATATTGCCCTATTTTCCATTCCAAATCCATTCAAAGGGCGCTGCAAGCATAGTTGGAAACTTTCATCAGAAAGTTACTATTTGTTGTTGTGCGTGCCTGTGACTGCGCTTCGTGCATGGCAAGCAGAGAGGATGCAAGCAAATTTGACCCTCAAATTTCAACTTTTAATTAGATCACTCGAACTCGCATTGAAAGAGGCATGACTTTTGACGGGAGCAGAAGTGCCGGGATGCTGCATTGCAAATTGTGAGGTGAGTCAATGTAACTATGGCGATTTAGAGGTCGGAGAGATGGTGGAGGATTCGTATAGTAGTTCGTTACAATTGCAATTGAATCATGTTGCGTTTGAAATGAGAGTAAAACAAACAGCAAAATATTAATTTCGTTTGCTATCACATCCTATTTTACTTTATAATAATGAATTCCCTCGGCACCTTTTAACTTAAAAACCTTTTTGCAACGGGAAAGTTGTTTTCATTGAATTTTAACGGTAACCACTCGCCACTCGAGCCACTTGCGTTTTTGTCTGTTCCTAGAGTGCAATCGAAAGTTGAGTCAAAGTTATTGTGCATTTCATTGGCTTCGCCAAATTTTTATCCTTTCACTTCAACGTCCAAGATCGTCAAACTTATTTTCAACATCAATTGATTGTATTAAATGTCCATAGATATTGTTGAGGTCACGACCATCGAACAGCAAGAAAAGAAGATTGAGGAAAAAATTTAAAGACTAATATTATTTGCAAATTTGGGGTTTTAAAATAAATAGAAACTTGGACACGAATTTTTAACATACTACTAATATTTCGTCGCACCGCCCCAAGCTTCACAAGGTTCTACTGATTTGCTTTTATCGAACTTTTGCTACTCGCTGCCTTCTATTGAAGCAAACACAAAAGCAAACGCTAAAGACTTTTAACTCTATTAAATCGGGTTTCTAATTTAATATCTAAAAGTTATTATATTAGAGAAAGAGGGAAATGCAACACAATTGAACAAAAATTATACTTCGAAATAATGGGTTGTCAAAAAAGTCTTGTGGTATTTTTATTGAATTAATTCGTGTGGCACCCATACATTGAGCTTCTTAGTGACTCCAAGCTTCTCCAAAAGGTTTATAACGGTTTGATGACTACTATTCTGGTCTCTTTCGACCAATTCAGCGATTTTATCGCAGTTTTCGACGACAGGTCTTCCGGAGCGTGGCGCATCTTCGAAAACCTCTGCACCAGAACGAAAATGTTGAAACCATTGTTGTGCCGTAGAAATGGAAACTGTATCGGGTCCATAAACTGCGCAAATTTTATTGGCGGCTTGAGATGCAATTTTGCCTTTATCGTAGTAGTACCGTAAAATATGCCATGTTTTCTCTTTATTGTGCTCCATATTTGCGATTCTATAACTCACGAACGACTTAAAAGAAACGACAATCAATCAAACATTAGCGCGCGAAATGAACTTTCCAAAAAGGTATAGCATGACTCGATGCGACGAATAAAACTAGAACTACGCGCTTTCAGCGCCAACTAGCGAAAATACCGCAAGACTTTTTTGACAACCTAATATATATTATCGTTTTTAGTCATACCCATCGATACTTGTCAATATTAGGATAAGAAGCGAGATAAGACCATAATATATGGGGACGCTAAAACATTTTTCATACCAAATTATTTACCATAATATCGGTTTTAGATTCAATGTCTTTTAAGATAACATTTTTTAATTGTCATCACCTTTTGCTCTTTCATGAGAGGGGTTTTTTGTAAATGAACTAATAAATGAATTCTTAGGCAAAAATTTATTTATTAAAAGCTTCTAACAAATAAAGTGACAGCGATATCGTGAATGTCAAGAACAACTTCTAATTCTGTTGTTAGTAAAAATATAAAAATGAGTTTGACATAAAAAAATAAATTAGATTAATTTGTACATCACTTGCGAAATTCTTATTTTTTTTCCAAAAGACTTGAGCTAATCCCAAAACTTCTAAACAGGCACATAATTTTCCAAAAAGTTCGTTCTTTTAATTTTAATTTCAGTTAAAAATCGATTTATTTTTACTTCAGCACATTGTCGTTTTAATTGTTGAAGATTAACTTCGTGACGAGATTCCCCTTGCGTTAAGCGAGCACGTCGTTGTGTCCAGAACTTCAGTCTCACAGAGACGATTATGGCAAATGTCGTAAGCTACTTATTAGCCCCAACTTTGCACCGAACACTCACACTTTATTGGTGTCGAAGAGCTTTAATTGCACCTGGAAAGAGCACGCACACATAATTACACTTGCCCGTGCCTCAAATCACTGCTAAGTTCTACTTTATAGCGCTAGAAAACGGTTAATTTGAATTTAAGGAAAGCCCAATTAAAAAGGTGAACTAATTTTATTTACCTGACAAAAGAGGACACTGATAAGGAGTAGACAAACGAATGGGGGCATAACGAGCAAATTATAACTTTTGGCAAAGGAGAACAAAAATATAAGTTGAAACAGAAAGAAAATAAAATGGCTGCCAACTTTGTAAGCCGGCTTGCCTTTTTTGAATTTCCAGCAACTTTTCGCCGCCATTACTTTGTGCTCTCTTTCCTTCCATTCGCCCGGGCGTCCGCCCCAACGCCACAAAACGACACAAACTTTCAATGAAGCGCAAATGAACTGTGCCCTCGCATTTGGCCTGCCGATTTGATTGCAGTCACACGTCCTTCAGCTGACCGCCTCCTCCGCCGAGCGAGCATCGACACATGTATGTGTGTGTCGTTTGTCCCAAGACCGGTGGCGAGGATATTCTAAAATTTATTTGCTCTGTCACTTAGTCGGCCTAGTAAGTCCCTCAATCGGGAGTGTTTTAAATGATAGTCTCAATGCAAAGTGTAAGAAGTAAGTAACGGACAGAGGAAGTAGCACATGGGCCAGCAACAACCACAGCAATGCTTGCTGCAGGTGACAATGTAGAGTCGCCAAAAGTTTTTACGACGTTTTTCTCCAGCGTCTGGTGCAATCAAACCAAAAAGAAAACGAAATGCCACAAGGAATATTTCTGCCTTAACTACAAATTCATTGCCGTTCGCAATTGTCCTGCGCCAATGGGCTGTTACCGTAACGGTGTGTAAAGGCAACATTGTTTCCACCTCAACTGCCAAGTGGGTGGCCCACGGTCGTCTCGTTTACTTATGTCATTTAAACTTTTGCTTGAATGCAACTCTACTTTCATTCCATCAAACCACAAATCGCAGGAGCGGCGGGAGTTGAGGTCGTGCTTTTATGTGTGGCATGTATGAATCTTGTGGTTGTTGCCTGTGTGTGAGCCTATAAACCAAATCTGTGGTTGTATCAAAGTTTCGCTCAATTTGACAGGCATTTAAGGCGTAGGAGAAATTCGATTTACTTATAATACGAGTACATGGATACATATGTACACAAATGTAATTGCACAACAAACAAAATGGCATTGAAACCTTTCGGAAAGGCTTGCATGGCTTGGCTTGCGTCACAGGCATTCAAAATGTTTCGAACTAGAAAATTGGGATCAACAGTAGGGTTTAAAATAGTTAGGTAACGATAACTATTGTGCTCTACTTCTTTCAACACCAGCGACAATTGACAAACTCTCCTCCAGGTCGCTTTGATCCTCCATTAATAGCAAGTTAGTAGTGGATGAGATTTCTGGAAGGAGATAAGAAACAGATAAAGCGTGGACATGTGATTAAGGTCAGACGAGAAAGCTTTATGTCCGCTCTAGTACAGAATATAGTTGGTGGAAATGGTACTACATTTGCACTGCGCTTTGAAAGCAGAACCAAGAACTGAGACCAATCTGCATTACATGTAAAGATTTCTTTCGACAGGGTGTCTTTTGAGGCCATAACTGCATTAAATATATAGTATGTAGGATATCTTGCCTTCGGCAAACGCTTACTTGGCAACAATTGCACCTGTCACCTTTTTGCACTGAGTGTGCAGTCAAGCAAATTGGGTCTGCGCACGTGTGTCAGTGTGCGTTGGCAGCACATTTTCGACTGTTAAACTACCCCAACAGCTTGCCAACTTAGTGAGATCGAGTCGAGCTCGGGGATGAGCATACGCAAATTTGACTAACTTAGCAAATTTTTGATATCCATACTTTTTATTTGCGAAACTTGTGCAGAAGTCTGCTTTCGGACGGCTTAGCGATAGCTCGTGCCGCAAAGAAGAAGTGAAGTGTGAGAAAATGTGAACGCACAAATACAAAACATACAAAATAAATGCTCTCCTCAGCGCTTATGATACTCTGTGTAAACTCGCTTGTAGGGTGTATTACAGATATGCTTCCTAAGTGTGTAGGTATGTGTGCGGGGTGTGTGTGTGTTAAGTCATCGAGCCAGCATAATCTTGTTAGGCGGCAAAGTTTACTACATAGAAATTTGTCCGACAGCAAAAAAGTTAGTTGTGTCAAGAAATAAAGTGCAAGAATAGCACAGAAGATGAAGAAGAAGCAGAAGGAGAAGCGGATGAAGAAGCTAGAACCATAGCTAGTGATGAAGTGAAAGTGGTAAAAAAGGGCAGGCAGAAATTTTCTTACACTCGACTGCAGCTTGCTGCTTGGCTGGCTGTTCAGTTGTCAAGTTGGACGGTGGGTCGGTTCGTCGGTTGGCTGGCTTGCCAGTCGAAGTCGCATTCTGACGACTGCAATCCTTGCGTAATTTATGCGAGCAACGAGCGTTGAAGGCTTACAAGGCTTATACTTGATATAATAGAAAATATAAATTTTTGATGGAATTTGCATAATTTTTATGCGGCTGAGTGTGCGGATGAAATTGGAGAATAAAGTGCAATTACAGCGCAGGAGCAGGAGCAGAGTAAACGATATATGCGTCCACGACAATGACAAGTGTGTATAAGAGAATAATCATAAAAGTATATGAACGCTTCCGTGTCACACTTCTGCCGACAAAGGCAGGCCTCGGCATCAACACTTGTGTGCTTTGGAAATCGAATTTGTGGTCATTCCCCAGGCGCTTGAATCGTTACTCGGCATTGGATTTGCGGTGCTAATTGCCATGGCTTACTCTATGAATTACGTAACATGCAAACACTAAAATGCAGATTATCTTTTTATGAGGAACGAGAGAGGATTTGCTCGGCATACTTCGGAGGTTTGTTTTTATTACTTTTTGGGAGGGATGGTAAAGAATAATGGTAGCAGCTAAGCAATGAACAATTAAGCAGAAGGTAAGTCGAGGATGAACTAATCGTTACTGTTTGCTGTAAATGCTCTCCATATATGTACATTCGTGGTTTGTAAGAAGCATTTCCGAGAAATGCCGTTATATGGAAGCAGTATGGATTGTTTTCTGTTAGCTTTGCAGTCGTTTGATTTATGCAAGCAACCTTTGGATGACTAGAACAAGTAAGAAAAGAAAATAATAAAATAACTGAAAAGAAACTCAGTTTTCACTTAAAAATTACACGATTTTTTCATTTGATATATAGAAACACCAATAGCAATCGTTTCAAACCAGCAAAAATTCAAAAGCAGAAACGAAAACTTTACTTAAGACTTATCGCATGTGGTTATTTATGACTACCGGCAGCGTATTTTAGCCTTGCGACCAGGCTCTATACGGGATACGCATCTTACAAAAGGTTTGCTCACGTTACCAGGGTGCGCGGCGAGTACCCAAGAGTATAGGCCTACGACTGTAACTGCTTATCCAGAAGCATGACTATACCCCATTACATTCGTTCACATAAGTGGGGGTAATTGACGATTTTGCTATCCAGATTTTTTGCTGCAGACTTTTTTAATTATTGGGCTGAGTACTACTTAGAATTCAAAATGATTTTCGAACTGTTGATAAGGTCTACATTGATGCATTGGGCAACTGAAAAAGAAATCTAAAAAGTAATGCAATAAAGGAGAACGAATGAATATCAGAAACCACCAAAACATAATGGCGCCACAATCAAATGGGCACTCATTTTCTCACAAACAATTGAACGTGCTCACTCACCTTGCCCATATTGACGAAACCGTGATCTCGGGCCACTTGATCGGCCACGCCGTCATCACCGCTTGGTATATGCACCGCCCAGGTGTGGGTATAATGCCCCACCGCGCCTTCGCTGTCTGTCCCGCTGTCTCCTCTCTCCGCGTAGTCCAGCTGGTATGTCGCACCATTATCGAGCGCATTCCCCGCACCGCCCACAAGCAACACACTCGCGTTGCTTACGATGGCGGCGCTGACGCTCGGCACAATCACGATACCGACATTCAAAGTACACAACAAAAACACTAAAAACACATTCAACTGCACACAATTTAATAAAATCCTATTTAAATGCAAGGCAGCAAATGTCCGCGCTTTCACTTCATGCTGCCGGCGGTGATGTGAATTGTTTGTTTGTATTTGCTGTTGTTGTGATTGAAAATGTCTACTCAGTGTGTTGGATGACGAAACGAATTCGGATTTACGTTTGCTATGCTGTCGTGGAATTACTAAATAACTACTTGTTTTTATTGTTGTTATTGGTTTTGTTGCATTAAGAAAACTTGCATTAGTATCACAATATTGTTGTTGCTTTTGGAGTTGAAGGTGCCCACTATTGGACGCCGCATGCGCAGTCACGGCGCTTGAATGCGCACGCGTGGCGTTTAGTGATGGAAAAGGTTTGCTTTTGCTTGGCGTGCTGTCGCGGGCGTCTTGTGCATTTGCCACTGAACTCCATCGTACGGCGCCGATTTTCATTGTGCGTGTGTTGGGCGCAGGATATTGCTGTTTTATGGAGAAGGATTCTCCTTTGTTCCGAACTACCGATTGAAGTTATGGCTGTTGTTGTTGTTGCTGTTATTTTTTTGTTTAAATGTGGTTATTCGGATAACATCAACTGATATTTATGCACAGGCAGTCAATAAAACACGAGTGCTGAGGCGTGACCACAGAAAGGAGCGTATAAAATTTGATCTTCGCCTGAAATAAGAAAAAGAGAGACTTAGTTTCAATTAAAATTAAAACATGTTCCTACAACACTTCTAATTAAATGCAAAACAAGAAAAAAACGTTACCTTTGGCAACACCGAAAAAAAATTATAAAAATATCTTTGCCTTGTTTTTGATCGGTCAGTTTATATGACACCTACATGCTATAGTGGTCCGATTTGAACAATTTCTTCGGAGATGGCATTACAGCCTTCGGTTATTGGAATCTCGTAAACATAGCTAGTAAACGACCATGCAAGACTTGATTCCGATCGTGCAGTTTCTAGGGCAGCTATATGTTATAGTGGTCCGTCATTATGAAAAAAGCTTTAGTGTTTAAAAAATTATGCTCAACTGGTGAAATTTTCAATACATAATAATAAAAGAAAAATTCATTTTAACTTTCAGATTTTTTAAATTGAATAATCTTTACTTGTATCCTAATAATATTTTAAATTGGTTTTAATTAACCAATTTTCTGTGGTGTTCTGTAGTAATTATCTTAATTATTTGCGCTTGTTTTAATTTTTATTTGCTTGTACCTTTGAATGAATTTAAAATATTATTACTATTATCTGAAATGAATATCCCTTTTGCGCGCGATTTCCCTGCTGCGGCGGAAAGCCTTGGCAAACGAAACATTTCAGTGAATGGCAAATATTTACTGTTAATCTAACTGTCAACAACAGACATTTATTGTATTTATCTAAGTGAAATATGTCAGCTTAATCCGGATACATATGTTCTATTCACCAGACAAACACAAACAGATATAGTAGATTGAAAACACACACACAAACATATGTAAATGTAAAAAACTAGCAAATAAATTAGCTGATACTCCGAAGAGAATCACAGACTGGTTTCATGCGCCCGCGGCGTGACTGATAGCCAAGGAGTAGGGAATTTAATTATCAGTCAAATAGCCAAACCGTCACAGTGACATAGCGCAGAAGTTATAAATCACATGACGAGCAGCGCTTTGTGCCATGTTGAGGAACTTTCAAAGCTATTAAACCGTTCCAGGCGCCTATGAGTTCTCGTATTAGTGTTAGTGTGTGCAGAGTCGGGTGGGCGAGTACAAAGCTGTGCGTATTTGTAGTTGTGGCGTTTATCATTTGTCATGTTGTGACAGTTGTTAGTTTACATATTTTGACACTTGTCAGCTAAGGAACAAGATTTGCAGCAGCGGCAGCTCGAAGCGTTCGCAAGCGTAACTGACATGAATGACAAGTAATCTATGCAGCCGACAGCATCAGCGTCTGCATGCCGGTAGTCTATTATCATCAAAAACATATGATGCCCTTTGAAGTCATCAAACATATTGATTGGCAACGTCCTAGTTTGCGGACATTTTTACATATACTTAGAGGCCGACAATTTGTTGCAAATGAAAGCAATCAATACGGCTAACGGCAACATGGCTTACCACTTGGATCATAAGAGGCAGAATTTTGCCGTCCTCGCTTTATACTGGTATAAGTTTAGCATTATAAGGGTCGGCAATAAATTGCGGATTCAGCTATCAGCTGTATCCATTATCTGATGTATTCGCATACGCTTTGCCCATCATGCGCACACATACAACCACCCTTCCAGCTAGACGCCTAATCTTATCTCTGGTAATGTCGGTTTATCCGATATTTGGTGATTGCATTTGCTGAATAGTCATCAAGCATCAAGAAATCATATACATATATGTATGTATGCACATATGAACCGTCATGAAATGCAAATGCACATATATCCATATATACATATATCGCTACACATATACATACATACATTTAATTAGAACTATTTGTCTTTTAGGTGCAGGCGTGCTTGTCCACGGAGCTTTGGCGGTCAATCCCATTATGTCGATGACTTGCTTTGCTTGCTTTTGGGCTATTAAAGTGTCAGATATACATATCTGTACATTGCAATGTCAAGCTATAAGTAGAATGGTTTTGGGTCTATACATGCCGGTAAGTTAAGTTCTAGTACACTGTGGAATTATTCCCTTTAATAGGATGGAGAATAATATTTCTCCTCTAAATGGCGCAGCTGTCACAATATTCTTTAGTCACCAGCCACATATTTTTAAAGTTGTCTTTTTGTCTTTAGGGTAAAAAAATTACGAAAAAAATATTTTTTTTACCCTAATAATTACGTAAAAAATTACGGATTGAAAGTCTTCCTCTTCCTCTGCTTCAGCCGGCGGATACTACGTCGAATACTTCCTTTTATCCGGACAACCTGACCTAGCCAGTTTAGTCGCTGTCTTTTAAGTCGCATAACTAGTATAGTTCATCGTTTCATCGAATGCGATATTCGCCGTGGCCAACGCGCAAAAAACCATAAATCTTCCGCAAAACCTTTCTCTCGAAAACTCGCAACGTCGACTCATCAGATGATGTCATTGTCAATGCCTCTGCACCATATAGCAGGACGGGAATAATGAGTGACTTATAGAGTTTGGTTTTTGTTCGTCGAGAACGTACTTTACTTCTCAATTGTCTATTCAGTCCGAAGTAGCGCCATCGATTAATGCGAAAACTTTCAAAGAACGAATATATTTCACTCGTAAAAAAGAAAAATTATTTTAATAAAAGAATATATGTACATTTAATAATGAACACTTTTTCAAATATCAGATAGCTAGTCCGAGGCATCTCCCCTGTGAAAATAATACTATAATCATACACTTGCTGTCATCGTTACTGTCACTTTGCCTGCAAAAGCAGCTGGGAATATGCTGACGGCTTGCGCCGATGACAAACTCACAGAGCTAATAATTGAAGGACTTTAAGCGGATAAATTGGAGAAATAGCTTTTTTGCAGCTGACCAAACTTATTACAATTAATACATACACATTTGTATGTGCATGTCGAGAGGCGCTTCGTGGCTAGGCTCAGGCATGTTAAGTGAGAGTGTGCAATGTCAAAAGCAGTCAAAGCACCACTCAAGTCAGGCTTCATGTCAAAGTTCAAAACTACTTAAGTTTGACAATTATTCGCACTTATGTTATGCTTCGCACATACAAGGAGAATACATGTGTGTTAGTTACAGTGGGGCATACATGCGAGCGGTGGCATACTTTCGTAGGGAAAATTACAAGAGAGAAAGCAGCAAAAAATAAAAAAAAAACTGAAAAAAGGCAACAAAGTAAATATAAAGTAGCAAATGAACGAGACACAGAGGGAAGTGTGTAGCCTAAAGACAACACCGACACACTTATAAACACCCATTAAACACCACAAAACATTTTTAAGAAATTCTGAACAATTTTATTAGAAAAAACAATTTTTGTAAAAAAGTTTATCGTTATTGAGTAGGTACAATATAATGTATTGTTCTGATGCCAACTACGAAAAATTGCATGAATATGGGGTTTACCAAAAGCAGTTTAGCTGGGAATTTAACCGTGTAATGATTGAGATGCAGAAGATGAAGACTCTTCATTTGAGTTTATCGGCATTAACCAAAATGGTTTGTTGGGTACTTTTCATGTCACATACCATGTGTATGTAGGTGTGTAAGAGGTACATGAATGTATTCATGGCGACACGAAAGTGCACTTATTTAAGTTGAAAAGGCAAATGTCAAACAAACCACAAAACGTCAGCAATGCGAACAAAGTATGCTTACGCGCTGAAAGAAGTGCAAAGGCAGAGTGGAAAAATGAAATAAAGTGGATTGTATCTGTTTGGGCGCACAAGGCGTACATTGTATATATGTACATGAAGAAACGAACTTGGTTTATGACCTTGACCCAGCCGGCGTAGTGAGTGTGTGTGTTTTCAGACAGTAATGAGTAAAAGTCATCCCATAAATGATATGATCAAAAGTGACAGAAACATGCGCGGAACATATTATAGCGATTATTTATACAATCAGACTTTTAAAATTAATTTGTTTATTTTATTGTTTAATTCCTTTAGTTCGGGCATCCACTGGGAAATATATACAGGTATATGCTAACTATTTTTTCTCTACTTTTGTAAGTCAAATGGATCTCTTGTCCTGAACCTAACTTGCGGCATAGGCTTTAGCCCAACATTTGTGCCAATTCACTGCTCGACCCAACTGAAGCATGAACAAACGTGCTAAACTGTTGTGGCATTGCGGCATCAATGACCTAAGCGAGCGCTTCATGATACTGATCTCGTGCTGCAATCCTCAAAGTAACCCTTGCTAAAATGAAACTTTTTCACACAACGTTTCGACGCTTGTCTAACTGGACAGTCACAAAGGACAGAGTTAACTGAAACAGAAACGGGCGTTAACCATCACGCCAAACTGTTTACTACAACATTGAAAACAAAACCAAAAACTTAATGGAAAAAATTCTTTTAACACTGCGAATCAAAGCAAATTGTTGTACGCAAAAAATCACCTCTCTTGCAGCAAAGAGTCACACACATGCGGCACACAAACGAATCATAGTTTTAAGCGCACGTCAGAAGTAACAACCAAATGGCGTGCTTTTGTTTTGAACACTTGAAATGCAGACACACACACCACACACACTCAGTCCGAATGAAAACGTCAAATTGCTTGTGTGCCTGTGTGTGTTCAACTGGCTTTTAATAGGTGCTGGCAGCTTTTGTACGCGTTGATTGAAGTTTAGTCATGCGCTCACAAATATGCTAGCAATTAGCATATCACAGCTTGCCACACTACTGTCTGTCCCATTGTCGAAAGTTAAAATTTATTTCGGGCCACCGAATCGCTTTAACATACCCACATACTTGCAGCGTCGTTGAAACAAGGCATTTGTATTGTTATGTTGCATATTTGTAGGCGCGCACGCGACTATTGTTTATGAAAACAAAACAGTGTTACGGTATCTCCAAGATTGCTTTATATTTGGTCAGGTGGATTTGGTATGAGGCAATGTGCGCCCAGCATTGTTATCAGCTGTTTGTCCTGTTGCACACGTTGTTGTGCATTTTTGGCGAACAAAGCAGAAAGTGATGCGTGCATTATGCACTTGAAGCAGCACAGAAAATAACTCAAGTGCAAGGTGCATAGATAATAGTTCTCATGAAACAACGCATACTTGTGCATCTAGAGCTCGCACGCATAAACAGGTGCAAATGCACACAATTCGTCAAAATTTAGTCAGAAGCATTTATGTATAAACCCAACAGATTTACTCACTGTATGCTGGCATACCAGCATGTAAGCGCATGAGTTGCATACTTTTGGGAGCAGCCACCTGCAATGAAATTACCATTTCAAAATTACTTAATAAAACTTTATTTTATGTTTTAAAATTTGCTTATCAAAGCTCCAGGCTGTACTTTTAATTAAAGCTTACGGCTGTTGAAATTTCTAAATTCAATGAAGCATATTCTTCGGAGCACTCGAGCGTGTTGAGAAATTCATTTCGAAAATGCATGCACTTTAAAGCTTTACAGGTAAATTTTTATTTTATTGTACATAATTTCCAAAAGTTAACAGCCTTGAAGTATATCTTTCTCGATTTTCTTAAAGGTATGCAAGTACAAACGAAATAAAACAAGTTTTTCAACAGCTTTAATCTTTAAATTATAAATCAGCCTTAAGGTTTCCAAATGATGTTTATCTAAAACATATACCGTAATCAGTTTGCGGGAGATTTCTCAATGAATAGCGCTCCTACAATATCCGTTTGCCGTTATTGTATGCTTACAAAAGCATACTGCAGGGCGCAGAGATTATCTGCTTCCACAAATACAAGCAAACACACACACTCGCAAATGCATTTCACAAACCTCATAACCCTTTGGCGGAATTTTGAGTAATTTATGCATTTAACGGTGGAAACGGACAAATATTTACATAAAGCAAAGGAAATAGTTGCAGGGACGAATAATTTATGACGGCGAGAATAGCGAATAGGACTCCAAGCTCAAAATAACCAAAGTAAACACACACACATGCACAAATACAAATACGCATTCATTGTATACCATGAACACACATGTCTCTGCATATGTATGGGTGAAAACTTTATTTCTGACTCGCTGGTTAATTTTGTAATCAAGTTTTCGAAACGCTAATCTGGCTTGGGCTCAAAGTAAAGCCAAAAGTCAAAGCTGCCGTAATAAGATAACTAATAAGACTGTGCTTTGTATTTTGCTGCACGTTTCTTTTCTTCCACTTCTTTCAGTTCGAAGGTAGGATCTCGTTTGTTTTCTTAGTAAAAATTGCTGACACCCAAAGGCAAATATGAGCTCGTTAAAAACTTTCGCAAAGCAGCGCTCACGAAGGCAACACAGTCGAATTTTGAAACAGCAAAGTTTTGGCGACGCAGCAGCGGGCCCGAGCCGGCGAGGGCGGCTGCAGACCCCCAAATTAAAAGCTGCATGCCGCAGGAGAATAACCCAAAAGTGAACTTGTAAATAATTGTACTTATACAAATATAAATGTATTTGAATGTGTGCGTGTGTGTTTGTCCAACGCCACTGACAGGCAGCGCCCGATGTGAGCGAAAGCTCAAACAAAAACATCAAATACCATACGGTGTGTGCAGATACCATGAAACATATAAACTGAATACGAATGTACGTGTGTGTAGCCTGCAGCTGAAAAGTTTTCACCTAGACTCGAGTTGAAGCAAAACTTATGTCAAAGAATGAAGACGCGATCAGACGAGACGATGAAGGACGCGCTAAAATATCAGAGAGAGTGTTGGGGACAGAGAGTGATGGGCAGAGAGAGCGCTTTTGCGCGTATAGAAGGCAAGTGCGGTGCTGAGAGAGCGGTAACCCCATTGAAAGTTTTGCCGGCTTGAGTAACGGTGTAAGCATTAAGGTTCACACGTGAGATTAATGCAATTGTCGTAATGTATTTTACAGTATTATTTCGTGGGCAAAATACATGAGATATGAGAAAAATATAAATTCCGAGATGTACCGCAATCCTAACGTGGAAGACAATGGTTAACTTACTAGTCTTAAAGATCTCTGAACATAAAATTGGTGTAATGAATTCGATATATGCTTTTCGTGTATTTTCGTGAACCACGAATGACATCGTCTTGACAGAGCATATAAGCAAATATGCCACTTTTTTGATTAAACTAAGATCATGTTATTAGTTTTTATAAAAATTTGAAATCTCGTGAAAAGTTTCTGGCACTTAACTGTTCGTGGCATGAAATTATGGGATCTGAACATTTCATATGTACACTTATATGTTCACACACATACGCACTCTTCCCATCCCAGCACACAACCATTACTTAATTCCCATTACTTCTTTCGGTATAACTGACTGAATTTTAATATGAATATGAGTACACAATTTTCAGTGGAAAATGCGAATAAAGTTGTTTATTCTATTCAATTATGTGAAAACTGTTAATTTCTAAACAAATCGAAAGCGCAACTTTGAGAAATCAATAACATTACCGGGCTAAAACGCTGGCTTACCAAATGCAAATAAAATGGCGGCCAACGGGGAAAAGATCAGGTAACTGAACCCCCAAATGCCAGTTATGTTGAATATCTGTCGGCGAGCAAATAAATGGAGCTACAGCTTCCAGCGAATATGTTAAAACGCGCGTTTAATATTTCATGGACCCACGGTTGTCCAACAATTCAATTTATTTGGAAATTACTCATTCTATTGCGCGTACTATTATGTGAGCATATACTCAGCCATCCATTGTTTATTTGCTTGCGCGCGCATTAATATTTATTATAATTAAGAATTTCATTTGCGTGCGCCACACAGACATGCCACACATGCTTATACTATATATGTATATATATGAATGTATATGCGAATACTGATGGCCTGCGGAGATAAACCAGATGCCATTAAAGTGGTATGGTAATTTATGGCTGTCGTTTGCACTAGTTGGTGAGCTCGCCTGTAGTCTATGTAATTGCATCAGACCTTAAACTAGAAATAAGTTCATACCAGCGGTTTGCTAATGAAGTTGTTGGATAGTTTCCGTTTTGAGAAATGGCCTCATCAATAAATTTTACTAAATAACCGATAAATATCGATTAATTTTTTCGCTTTATCACATTTTTCCCAGAATTTTAAGAATTAGAAAACATATTTTTATTTACTGCCTTTTGAACTTAAGTTTCGAGGGTCAAATGAATGCGCCACTAGAGAAAGGAGAGATTGGAGGATATATCAAGAACGGTTTGTTGGTCGTGAGTTTCATTTTTGTTTTATCACCGGTACCAGCCAACCTAAACATAAATATTTGTAAATACAAAACTGAGTAGCTGAGGATTGGAACTACAGGACGTATGCGGCCCCAGCACAGCATTCACTCAGTCTCCATGGCGGATACGTAACTTGCAATACTTTGTATGTGTAATATCCATCGTTCGCTCATTGAATACATCAGGGAGCCTCTCAAATTGAGTGAATTGAAAAAAGGATTAAGCGAAAGCACAAATGACCAGCAGATTATAAAATATTGACATGTATATAAATATTGATGAACAGATGTAGGCATTTATGCACAAATGTATGCATCCAATCCATATATTTCATTTTCTTTTATTTTATATATCAAAGCAAAGGCTTTCTTGGCAGTTTCATTTACGATTTTATGATTGATTGCTTTTGTTTGTTATGTTTTTAAAACAAACTCAATTTCCTGTTCCCGGCGATGCAAACAAACTCAATCATATAGCATGTATGTATATGTACATACGTATATAAATTTAATCTCTTTGATACTAATGGAAGTCATGCAGACCTATTCTAGGATAATAAATTATTTTTGGGAACAATGCCTTTAACCCTTAAAACTTATAAAAGTTCAATAAATGAATAAATAAGTGTAGGAGAGATATACAATTTTACATCAAAGGTACAAGAGAGCTTATTAGAAGCCGATATTACAAATGCCCGAGGTGAGTGGCACCGCTTATCGTTAGGTGAAAACCCATACATCCGAACCTACCTAACCAATTTTATACAAATTTGTTGGTGAAATTTTGAAAGAATGAGCGGATTCGGACAAAAACAATGTGACACATCTTTAAATTCCATCTGATTCATTTATTATCACTATACAAATAAAGCAGCAATGAATAAATCGGGATTAAACTTTACACAAATAGTGTTCTTTAGGTAAATAGTCCGAAAGCAAATGAAAGCACAGGGGACTTGACCCCAAATGTAAAGTTGTCTAAATGTAAATAACGGTTTCGGCCTTGAATAAATGTAAACAAAAGGGTCAATGACCTCTGAATGTGCAAACAACATTTAAACATTGATCCCAAATGTAAACAAAGGTTATTGACTTGGCTAAATGTAAACAAAGGTTGTAGACTTTGCTTAAGGTAAGCAAATTGTAAACAGTGAGCACATTGACCCCATAAAATCGAATAAAAGGGCCATTGATCCCAAATGTAAACAAAGGAGAAAGGATGTTGACTTGGTTAAATCTAACCAAAAACGTTGTTCGTCTCATAAAACGTTAACAAAGAGGTCAGTGATCTCAGTTCAATACAGTTACAGTATTTCCATACAAAAGCAGTTCCTATAACCGGACATAGGTACATTCCAATGATCGGACATGGACACCGTTTTATTAACATTTTATTCAAATTATCTCTGATAAACGGAACAATATGCAAAATGATCACAGCAAACAAGTTGTTTTGTGGTGGGGCTCAGCGGAAACTAATGGAATAATTGGCATTTATTTACGACTGGCTGAAATTGGCTCGCATTTATTAGTTCAATAGAAATCGAGTTCTGAGTTAAGGATATACTTTAAACACTTGGTTTTCCACTGTTAAGTAAATGCGCGACTTGTTATCTGTTTTCAATCCGGCACATTTGGGATTTCTTTTTTTTTTTCAATCCAGTATTTGGGACTATAGAATAATTAAAAAATTTTAATTCAAATATTGATTCAATTATTTTTTATTGCAACCTCACCTTTGTCGACTGCGGTTGACATTTTAGTATCCATTGACGAATACGAAACCGTTCGATGTAGTTCTCCGAAAAAAGCGAAAAAGTGCGCTTTTGTTTGTATAAATGATCTCTCGTGTGTGTACCTAAACGTGCTGTATTTACCATGTAAACAATGCTCGGTAGTGCCAATTGATTTGTAGCAACAATAAATGCAAAAGTTGTTAAATCAACGGTAAAACATCACAAAACACGACGTGCAACAGAAAAAGCAAGTTTGAGGATATGTGGAGCTACCACAAAGCTCCACAATGACTTCACGCACGTACGCACGCCTGCACGCACGCACGTACGCAATTACACAAATCTCACGCAAATCAAGCTTTGCATACAAAGGCACTCTTATACCCGCTCAACAGGGTTATATGTATATATGTATATGCATGTGCTTTTTTTTTTCAAAAACAATACAAAACAATTTGATAGCTCTGAAAAAAATGTCCTGTTAGCTGAAAAACGCTAAAGGTTTGCACCATCAATAACTCAGGCATTAATGTATGGTAGGAAAGAGTACAGGACTAAGTGTATGCAAAGCATTTCTCACCATTTGAGTTAGTCACGGCTTAAGAACACTGCAACTTCGCCGCTTCAAACCCGTTACAGCAATTATGAAAAGTGATGGCGCACTCATATTGTAATTGACGTTATCATTTAAGCGCAATTGAAACCAATTATCAGTTCGCTTCGTAACTTATTCTGTGAAAGACGTAAATCATGGAAATGTGCCCCTATGTATGGCATCTTTTTGTACCCTATAGTGTGTAAAATATACTTCTATAAATTTATTTGGGTGGATTTCTTTTAACTTGCAGATATGTAAAGAAAACAAACCTACCACTCAATATATTCAGTTTTGTTTTTGTTGCTGTTGCCAGTGGCAACTTCATCAGAAATTTGCCTGAAAATTTCAGAAGCTTGTCTGCGCCAGTTTTTCAACATCACTCAAATGCATTTTTTGCCAGTTCAGGTCGCAAATTTATGCCATAATTTCGGCAAGAAATAAATGTGTATTTCCATGCTTTTAGGCATCATGCGTTTCCAGTTGTTATCTTGCCGCACTTTATGGTAAATTTTTCCGCTGTTTTCACCATTCCCAAGTGAGGCAATTTTCGTGCATCAACAGTCAGCGCTGCTTCAGCGTCAGCGGTTTCTTCCCGCTTCGGTTACTGGCGCTCTCAAGTAGGCAATTCGGAGCGCATGTAAGCGGTCGTTATGGATTCGCGTTGTCGGAAGCTGAGTGCCTTTTACATACTGTCTGTGGCTGTAGCAGAATGGAGCAGCCATTGTTTTGCACCCGATGGTGTGTTTTATCTTCGATTCTGCGACGGCTTGCGTTTAAGGCCCACTCGCGCACGATAACAAGCACCAGTCGGATGCATACAAAAGTGGCTATTGTTTGCTGTTGCATACTTTTAGGGGCCGCCTGCATCGTATTGTTATGTGCCATAATTGTTACGTTTTATGAAAGGGCGTTGCACGCGAAGTGTTTTTAAACTTTTATTTGTTCTTATTGTTTTTGGTTTTGATATTGAGTATACATAGGGATAAAAATATAAATAGTTAAAATCGGCGTGAGCAGGGAACCATTCTGTGAAGGAATCTGGTGCTTGTGGAATATTCAAGGGGTAAGCAGTACTGCCACTAGTAAGTAATAAAGCAATTAGAAATAGTCAAAGAACTGTCGGAAAATATATTAGAATATGACAATTTAAAAATTAAAGACTGTTTGAAATGCTATATTCTATTGCGATCTTTTGAAAGCTTCCCTTGTTATCCCAGCTTCAGCAATCATTTAAGGCAGAGTCCACACAATATCAATAAACTTACGAAAATATTGCTGCTTAGTTGAATGTTCCAACGCTTTAAAAGCCTTACATATATTAGACGCATAGTAAATGTTTCATTTCACAGCAAGGAACTGCAGCAAACAAGAAACAAACAAAAAACACAGCAAAAAACACAATAAAATGGAAGTGTGTTGAAGATTATGCGGCTCATTGTTGACTTTTATAACGGTGAAATTGCTGCTACAGCTGTTCTTCGTAGTGTTGAGTGCCTTTATTTTTATTTTCTTTCTTTTTTGCTGCTTTGTTTTACGGCTCTTCTCTCGCGCTCTTGAAAAAAGCACGAATGAACATGCAAATCACTGCTCACAACTTAAGCAACGCAATGACGAATGGAACAACACTAAAACAACTCGGCGAGTAAGCAATAGAACAAAAACAATCGCAGCTGTCATTGGAAAAATATAAACAATACAAGCAAGCACACACACTCATACCAAGAACACTATTTAATCTGCAGCCCATTTAAGCCACATAAGCTGGCTGTAAGTCAAAAAGAATGCAAACTGAGGGGAAATAGCTGCGGGGCGAAAAAAGGCGAGTGATGTCGATGCGTTTATGAATGGGTGTGTATGAAGGTGTGATGCTGTTATGCATGTAGGTATAGGTGGAGAGTAGTGCTTGCTTCCTGTGCCTTTTTAGGACGGCTTATAGCACCAAAAGCAAATAAACCATCAAAAAAAATACAGACACAGTCTAATCAGCCCTCAGAAGGGCGAGTGTTGCAGTATTTAAACCGCGGTCATCTCAATTTTATACTTGGATGCGGTGGCCGGTTATCCCTGGGGTTTTTAATGGCAGTAACTCCAATCTTCATCGTGATTAGCAAACATTTGCTGCAAATTAGCAGCGAAATATTAAGGAAGGAAGTTCGGATTTAACTGAATATTTCACACTCTAGCAACTTGCAAGGATTAAAGCCAGGAAAACATCTTCAGGGACATAAGGCCTGTTAGTTATATGGAGTCTAGGCCAAGTTTTTATCCGATTATATTCATTCCAAGCCCAAATATGCAAAAAACACTACATCGGTAAATTCAAAAACTTTATAATAGGTATATGGGGCCTTAGAGAAGTATTGATCCGATTCAACCCATTTTTGATACACAGAAATAATATTATTAGGAAAACATTATTTTTGAATTTCAATTGTATATTCCATATATTGGTTGATATTTTCGGTAAAAAGTTAACAATAGTTTCTGGGCCTTTGAACCATGGCTTTAACAGTTATGTTGCAACTCTACAGGCATTATTCGTACAAAGGTTCTTGATTTGTACATTCGGAAGGAAAGAGTCAGACCACTGTTATATAGAGAATGAACGGGGCTATAATCTGATTTCGTCCATTTTTACATGGTATGAGTTCTTTCAATATGTGCGCTGGGTGAATTTGGGAATATTTTAGGAGACATGTAACTTAAACTTATTAGAAGGTGGGGCCACGACTACTTTTTCAAAATTTGTTACTACTTCGATCCTCTATGCCAAATTACAGTTTTATATCTTAATTTAGAATTTAATTATGGCACTTTATAGGTTTTCGGTTAATGGCGTTTTGGAGGCGTGGTAGTGGTCCGAATACTCCCATATACGAAAGTAATTTTTTTGCCAAATAACGCGCAATCGTAGTTTCAACGAGATGTCTCAATTTTTACTCAAGTTACAGCTTGAGACGGACAGACAGTCGACAGTCTTGCTTAGTTTTAGGTGATACGTACTTTATACTCTGTAGCAACATGTGGCAATCGTTGTAATTACTGTTCGCTTTCACTCACCAAACATAAAGGTGATTTGTTTTCTGTAACGATCACTCCAGATGGTCACATTATGGTTGAAAAGTTTGAGTTGGTATCTTTGGTTAATGGTGGTAAACTTCAGTTTGGGGCAATTTGAGCGTCGACCAATTATGGTCTTTCATATACTGATTTAAAGTACACCTAAAACTTAGTTAAATAGTGACAACCTCCATACCGATCGATTTTTTCTCTATAAACCTGAGATGTTCAAAAAGAAAACCTTTCAATAGTCAACTATCAAGTTCTTGTTTAATGAGAACACATTCCAAACAAAAGTTTGCTCTGCGTATTTAGTACATAGAATTCCATAAATCCATTAAATTTTAATTTAACGTACACGTGTACTCATTAGTTCACAGTGTTCCTGCCGCCATTTCGCCAGTCCAAAATGAGCTCAAATAATTAGAAACATTATGAAAATGACGACTTCGCGACGATGAATGTTCTTTTAAATGAAGCGCTTAATTTAAATCGAATGAAATTAGAACACATCCGCCATCATTGCAGGATTAAGCGTGAGTCATTAGACGAGCAAATTGCAAGGAAAGCACATAAAAACATAAACAAATAGCAAGCTGGGAAATTATGTCCCCCACACATACACACACAGAACAAGTATGGCAACGCTGGTAACTAAGCCAATTTAGAGCGACGCTGGCCGAAGAGGCTTGAAAAGAGGGCAGCGTTGCTAACGAAGTGAAAATGAAAACGCGGCGCAGCGCTGCACCAACGTCAACTGCCATTGCTGCCAACAACTCTTTAATTTAATGGAAACTTATGACATGCTCATTAGGCCCTCGCGCAATTTGGGAAATTACAAAATACCCGTAAAAGCGACAGCTGTCAATGGGCGAGTGTAAAACTACTCTGAGATCATTTCCTCGTGGCGGTTTCAAAAGACGTCGGGCATTTCCACC
Organism: Bactrocera correcta; assembly: GCA_027475135.1. Lineage (NCBI taxonomy): Eukaryota > Metazoa > Arthropoda > Insecta > Diptera > Tephritidae > Bactrocera > Bactrocera correcta. The sequence goes on along the minus strand of CM050325.1, from coordinate 110,798,888 downwards.
AATCTCCTGCTGGTGGAATGAAAGCAAGTAAAAACCGAGCACGCCGTTCTTTGTTCTTGATGAAACAAGGCAATGCAGAGAATGAAATGAAACATGGAATTTGAATCAAGAAAGTGGCAGAAACAAACATTGTGCAAAGAAAGTAATTAAGTGATGAGAAGTGGAGTTGCAGGGCAGCCATTTGAACATAACTGCACCTACAAGTAAAGTGTTAGCCGTCAAAGAACAAAGTGCGACTCTAATGAAAGTGCGCACCAACAAAAGCAGCGGAGAAGCTCTAGAAAGAAAAGGCGGTGAAGAATTGCAACCCGCCACCAACAAGTACATAAGTGATTGAGGAAAAGTTAAAGAAAAGGCACAAATAGGCATATAAGTAGCAATGATTATAATGATGGCACGTTTTCTATGGAGCCGAACATCAACAATGGTTAACAAAAGCCCCGGAAAGAAAGTTGATGAACCTATGTGTGTAGCACATGTGAACGTATACTCGTACGTATTGTGTGTGTGTAAGGTATAGCGATTCATTGAAAATAGGCGCATACTTTTAAGGTGATTTCATTAATTCAAAGTCTTACAGTCTGAATAAGAAATTTGTAAAGTGTATTATTATAGAGTACTGTTCCTATGAAAAGGGGCCAAAGTAAATAACTGGAATTGGTTAGCATTCTTTGACGTGAGAGTTTTCGACTGCAAATTATGATTTTTTCGTTTTTAACGGAGAGAAAATAAATTTTTTATACAAATATTATGTCAAATTAAGAAAATAAATGTGTAAAAGAGAGAAATAAAAAAAATGGTTATTTTAGTTTTTCACATATGTAGATATGTATATTTTGAGGCCAGGTGAAAAACGTGTTGTTAAAAAGTTGTCGATATTTTCGCATATAGGAACAATTTCGATCGGGAAATCGAGAAAACCCGTTTTTAACCCTTAAATATGGAACCTGTCCTTCTCGACTTCACATACCCCGTAAATTATTTTTCCTTTGATATCTGTTCTTTAATCTTTCTTTTTCAACGGGTTTCAACCTACTAGAATTTTTTACATTTTACCATTTCCAACGGCTTTTATACTAGCTTATGCAAGGAAATACATTTTTCAATATCTATTACTTAAGTATAATATTAATTTCCTCTTTCAATATGATTTTAATATTAATAATGTTTGAATACCAACGTTGGACAACGATCATAATACTTAAAACTTATTAAAAACACTGTAGTTGAGCTAACAAAACTTTCTTAAGGTAACATAAATTTGTGACAACGTTGCCACATAGTTTTCAACTCTTATTGTCTAACGCATACAATCGAAAGTTTAGAGCTACATTGCCAACAAATTCATTAAGCTGTGTTCATAACCTTAAACTCCATGCCGTCATCACTGACACTGCACATAATAATCCAGGTAGCCAAACACATTTCGACACACTAGCGCTACCAACAACACTACCGAAAACACTCGACACTTATGCACCAGCACTTACTTGCAGCTTCATTTAGGGCTTGTGGCATGCAAAATAATGCACAAATGAGTGAGAATACATAATGCAGAGGTTAATCTTGTTGGCAACATGCAACCAATTTGTGAGCCAAACCCGGAAGGTAAAAGTAAAAATTACAAACAGAAAACGAACTTTACTTGCAAAATTCAAGTTAAATCTCCAAGTGAAAGCTTGCATATCCCGCCTAACCCCGCCCCAACTAACCTGACAGCCACAAATTGGCGTGAAAGGTAGGATTTTCCGGAGCGCTTAATGCGGAGGAAAAAATAAATAAAAAAAAACAACTTCGACAATGCAGTCGGATTTTGGTATTTTCGGCATTATATTTTGTTGCTGTTATTATAAAATTGCGAAAAAGATTTTCTTTGTTGCAAGTTTGTATGCCAGCTATTAAAGGCAATTCGTAAGGCGCACAAAGAGTGGAGCAGTCGAGAAGAATGGAGAAAGGCACTTAAAGCGCAGCCATTTGCCTTGGCTTTTAACCTGTTTACCTTCACTGCACACATACAAAGGCGCCTGTGTGTGCGTGTGCTTATATATGCATGTCGTTGTTTATTGTTGGGCGGGCGTATGCACTCCACTGGATTTACCTCACTATTCCGTTAAGCCAGGTTGTACTTATGTAAATTCTTCTAGAGGCGCAGCTCCGCCCTGACAACTCCCCAAGTGCATATTTTCTATTTTCCCCTACATCTGCGCGCCTTTGAGCAGGCGAACGAGTTGAGTTGAGCAAGAAAAGAAGTTCTAAAGGAATGTTTTACCGGGGAACAAGTGCGTCGGCATTACTTCCAACCTGGTAGCATGCGTCCGCTCAGCACGACGCTAGCTTTGTGCTTGCATACGGGGGGCGTTCGCTTTATATTCAATATGTTTACTCTAAAAGCTCGCTTTATGCGTTCCTCACCTTTGTTATTGCTGTCGCTGCTATTCTTTCATGAGTTGGTTGCGTTCTTCGTCTATTTCGATATTTGTTTGCTCCTTCGTTCCATGTCCAGGTGTGCGCTAGCTGCTTTCTGAGGGACTGAAGCTATGCGAGGTTACGACTTTCGCAATTTGTTTCGTTGGAAGCGCTTTTGTTTGTTGTTGATTTGTCTTTGTTCAAATGGATCTGCGAAGAAGGCAAAGCAAATGGATGTTAAAATTCTGTAGACAATGATGCAGAACAAAATGTGTTGGAAGCAAGCGAAATATTAAAATTCAGTACTAGGATACGAGAGCAGATAATCTTAAAAATAATAAAAGCTTTCCATTAACATATCAAAGTGCGGAGCATAAGCACTAAATATTCTAAGCTCAAAGCTGGCAAAACGTAAAACACGTCTACTACCTTATTTAGATATCTAATACATTAAAAATTCCTTTAGAGAAAACAGGAAGAGCTGAGAACCCAAGTTATGATTTTTTTGTTAATCAAAGTGCGCTTAACTCTTTTGCTGCATTAAATTGCATACTTTCTACTTTCTTTCGTTTATTTCTAGTTATCCATTCATTATTATTATTACTTTTTTTTTTATTTTATATTCCATTTTAATAATTTTGTGAACATTTTATTTTTAAATTTTACAAATTTCGACACCAAAATGCCGTTAACGGCAATTTACTAGATTATTGTGTGGTCGAAAAAGTCTCTTCGTATTTCTAATCAAACTTCAAATTATTTTGTTATTTAAAATAAATGATACATATTTGTTGTTTTTTTATTATTATAATATTATGTATATAATTTTTTTATTATATAATATTATATAATTTTTTTTTATTATTAGAGTCTTTCAGTTTAGAGATATATGAAATTTTGAACATGTCATTTCCTTCTGAAGAAACTGTTAATTTTTTTCAACCTATATCGGATCACTATAGCATATACATAGCTACTATACAAACTGAACGATCGGAATCATGTGTTTCCTTAGAACACTTTCTTGTCTGAAGAGATATCTTCACAAAACTCGGCATGGGTTACTGACTAAAGCAATAATACAATTTCCAAAGAAATTGTTCACTTCGAATGTCTATAGAGTATAGCTGTCATACAAACTTAACGATCAAAATAAAGTTCGTGTAAGGAATTATGGGTTCTTATAGTTTTTAGGTAAGGTTTAATCAATGAAAAGTTTTTTAATTTTTAGCTCAATTCTGATATATTTTTCTTCTGAAATCAATTTTCACTTCTGTTTACTCTAAAATGCGGCCAAGCAAAGTTGTACCAGCGTGCAACAATAACAGTGCGGACCCAATGCATTTTACACAATTTGCATATATTTTTATTTAAACTTTTATTTAAATTATTTGTTTTTCACAAGAATTTTTTCACAAGTGTGGCATGCAATGCTGTGCAGAAAAAAAATGCCACACAAGCTTTAACTTCATTAATGTGCATTTTTACACTTGATTGCATTTATGTTGCACAAGTGCAAAAGTATTTCCTGTGTTCAACTTTGAAATATAACTTTAATTTATTATAGTCAATATACCATACATATATATAATATTCCGACAAGGCTGCATGTGCGTGTATTCCTGTGGCTGTGGTCACTTTTGAACCTGCAATTGACTGCCTTGCTGCAGAAAAAGTTATTAATTTGCATTCATATTTGTTGCAAGTGTGCTCTCACACTGCAATGTTTTTATTATTTACAGTTTCTGGTGTGCCAAGTTTAGGTACATGCATATGCATGGCTTCGATAGCAATAACTTTGCCAATTAACAAGTGTATGCAATTTTTCAGATTTATTTTCAGATTTATTTTGCTTGCATGCTATAATTTTGGTATAGTTTCATTTTTGTAATTCAATTTGACGATCAAAGGATATTGCTTCGCACTAATTGTTGAGTCAGTTGAGAAACACTTGTGATCGACAAATTCAGCGAGCAATTTTTGAAATAAATATTGGAGGGGGTACGCTCATTAGGGTGGTACATATGTATATTAAGCATGAGATATTTTAGTCAAGCTATGCTGAACTCAGACTGGCAACAAACCAAAAGGACCGCACTCAAAGAGCTGAGTGAGTAGAAAGCGAAAATTACGCCTGTGGATATACTGCAAAAAGTGTACAAAAGTTGCATATTTTCGTTTAACTTTATTTTCCTTTTCCTTGTTAGTATTCGCTTTCGCTTTCGCTTTTGGTTTTACTTTTACCTTTGCCTTTGACATCACTTAACGGTTGGTTGGTTGGTTGCACACACACTTGCTCCAGTAATATGCAAACGGGAAAAGTGTCAGCAGTTACAACAAAAAAAGTTGGCAACCTAAAAGCAAACGTGCGAAAATTAAAAGACTCAGAACATGACCAGCACACTGCACGCTAAGGCGATAGGGAAACATATCAAATGAAGGTAACGGAAATGCACAATGTGACTTGCACAGAACGCACATACAAACTGCTCACGAAATTTCAGTCACAGTAGCTCATATTTACTTAAACATATTTCAAAGCATGCCAATTTGAAAGTCAGCTTTCTATATGACTATCTTACTAACCAGATTGTGTTGGTCGAGCTTCCAGAGGTGAGGGGTGAAATGCTCATACGGCTACATTGTGTAGAATGCAGTGAGGCATACATATTACAATCTTGAATGCTATAGGGTGTAATGAAATTTTTAAAATCCAAACTAAACGTAATAAACGTGCTGTCAAATACTCCATTGCGTGAACAAAAGAGAGAGAGAGAGAGAGAGAAAGAGAAAATGCTAAAAAAATTATTCAATTTTATATTTTTACTATACAATTCCTCTTGGTTGTATCCTCCGAGCTGGTAGATTCTCGGCACAACCTGAGGGCTCTATCCCTCGCTCATGCACTGGTGCTATTGTAAGACCAATTCCGTTGTAAGGTGGTAGTTGGTGAACAGTCGTACGGAAATTCACTTAGCGGAAACCAATAGGAAGGTTTCAGAGGCACTGTGCATACAGGAAGCTTTAAGAACAACTCGAACGGCGGCTTTTGAACTAGCGCTAAATCTGCTAGCCATACACCACTTCGCTGAGAACTGCGCAGCAAAGTCGGCGGAACGACTACTGGTTGCAGGAAATTTAACGTATAGAACCTTCTGGCTTAGTTCGTTCGGGTTATGGCGGTTTGCAAGCACCGACCACGTAATCTATTTTTCAACTGCAGAATATTTCAAGCTCTTTTCTATTGCGAAAGCCGCGGAGCTTGCCTCTAATGCACCTGTGGGTAATTCCACAGTCGACATCTACGTAGGCAGTCAAGCCGCAATCAACGCAGTATCCTCGTACCGCATATCGGTGAGAAGTGGCTTAGGAAGCAGGACTGCAGTGAAAAGTGTTACTAGAAGCCAGGAAGTTCAATTCTACTGGATGCCAGGTCACAAAAACATCGAGAGCAATGAGATAGTGGGCTATATTGCTAAGAATAGAATGCTTAACGTGATCGACATTGGACAGAAGCAAGGTAATGAAAATCAAGGCACGATGTAACGAGCCATCTGGGCGCATAACTGCAAAAGTCATGTGTAAAACGGTAGACGGGAAATACACAAAATTCCTACTGACACTCGATAGAAGGGACCAGGGAAACAGTGAGCATCTCTTGTGCACTTGTACAAGACTATGTAGTAAGGACCTAGGGACCTAACGGTATGAGACACTGGAAGAGGTAGCGATACTGGGGGTCACAGAGTCTGTTAAATCCGCTTCAAGCGCAGGCATCCTTAAGTGCGATTACTACTCATGGACCTCGTAACTGAAATCTATCTGGTATCACAAAGAACCATAACTGGTTTATGTGTGCCACATTGATCCACCAGACTAACCTAACCTATTTGTACTATCACCACCATATTTAAGCAAAAGTAGGATGGATGCTAAAGCTTTTATAAATGATTATATGAAAATTTATACAAATTTTCCAATAATATCGGCAATATTGATATAAGTATTGCCATCAAATTTTTATATATAACACTTACAATTATGATAGTAAAACCAAAAAAAAAGTTTAATACTGAAGTCATGTACTACAAAAATGGTATGAGAAAAAATTCAATTAAGCACAACATTTGTACATACACATTAAGACATATTAAAATAAAAAAAAATACCTATTGGATTACTTTCAATTGCATAAATACTATTTTTTAAATAGATGCCACATTATAAAATTAATAATGGAGCAAAGTAACTGAATGCAAATGCGTATGTGTATGAGTCTGAGAGCAAAACTAATTTCATTTGTTAATACTAAAATACAATGACCTTTATTTCTATTTGCGGCGATTTTACGCCTTTGTGAATTTCTTTGAATTCGCTGAATGTCACTGTTAATCGCTTGGCGCAATCATTTATAAAGTCAAAGGAGGGTCAGTTAAATTAAGGCAAAATATAACTCATTTTTAACAAAAACTACCATTGCGCATGCGCATTACTAGACTTCAGCCGTATGTGATCGCTGGTGCTGCATGCCTGTGGCACATTAATTAAAAACTACCCCACAACGATTGACCGTAGCGTTGTAGAGTGTTGCTTGCAGCCGGCGTGCTGTAGCGTGCGCTTAGTGCTCTGAATATATAGTACTAATATACTACAAACACTCGCACACACAAACGAACGGCATACTGTACGTGCAACACGCAACAATGCAGGCGCTCTTTGTGTGCATGATGTTTGCAGCGGGACGTTGAATCGAGGGTGCTGCCAGTCGTCAGTTGATGAAGAAATAAATAGATGTACGCGATGCTACGACATGTAGCGACGAAAACACAGTTCAAATTATCATCACTTAAGGCAGTGCAACAACACTTTAAAGCCTCGGTTGAAATTTCATTTCAATTTAATTCATTTTATGACAACGCGAAAATTAATTTCCTCAAGCAAAAACAAAAAACAGTAGAAGTTAAAGAGAAGGCCATAAAAATGTCATCCGTGCATGTGTTTATCATTGGACTTCTGGCTTTGAAGAATTCAGTCATTAAGTTTGTCAGCTTTCCATGTGCTGCGCTACTTTTTCCATTTGCTTGCAACAAATTTTATGTCCGCTTGGCGGCTGTCTTTTGTGGCAATTGTTGGCTGAGATAAGTGACACGACAATATTATTTCGTTCGTGCGGTAGGCAAATAAATTTATTATTGCAACGTTGAAATGTCAATGCAGTCGTTGTTGTTGCTACTACTTCACGCCATTTTCGTTCAAACTTTTTTTGCAGCTGTCAGCGCCGTGGTTATTGCCTTTTGATGCTCACAATTACCGCCGTCATATTACAGTTATTTGATTGTTGCTGTGCTCTCCACTATTTATGTTGTTGTTGTTTGATTTCTTTCAACGCGATTTTGCATTCACCAAATGCCGTTACAATACTTGCAGCTCAAAATAAATACTACTACGAAGCATTCGCATTTCGTTGGGTGACACGGTGGCAACTCCGCAATTTAAAATATTTTAAAATTTAGCTTTTCCAAAACCGGTTTGAAAATGATATTAAACGTTTGCCGCGATTACTAAAACCGAATCGAACGAAATGGTTATGCATCACAAGGCATTCGCCTGTTGTAAGAGAAGACCAACTCGGACATTTCGATCCGATCAGCAGTAAATTTATATTGCAAGCAATTTGAATGTGCGTAGCTCTCTTGATGGACGTCTATAAAGGTGGAACATTGCAGTCAAAGTTAAATGCTTAATTAGGATATCATCAACACAAGCAGCAGTAATGACATACTGCAAATATGCTAACTCTGCAACTGACACATGCGCCCACTTACGTAGGTATGTATGTACCTACATATATGCAAACTGCATAGTTCTCCAGCCACCTTGACGACACACGTCAACCGAATGCACACAGCTATTTACATATGTGCAGTATAGGTCATGGACAGTTAACTACAACAGTTGTCTGCGATGTCATGGGGTTCCCAGATGACATTTTTTGAATCAAAAATGAAGCATTTTTAGATTGGCAAACTTTTTACAAAATTAGTTGATTAGTCGACGTGCTGCTTTTATTTATCTATTTTTTATATTTTTTATTATCTATTATTTTTGAAATATGAAATTTTGGGTAATACTTTTATAAAATATGCCTGGATATATCGATATACATAACAGTGAAATCGCCTTGAAATTAAGCATTATTTATTAATACTTGGACTCACAATGAATTTAAGGAAATGTGGCAGCTCTGGCCAAAAACGTTTAGGTGCTCTTTAATTAATTTGCTCTGCGTGCACGTGTTGTTGCTAAGCAGTTAACACCTAAATGATGATTACCTTTGAATTTTCGTTATTCATTATTGCATTGGTTGCTGACCATAATCTGGTGAGTAATTGAGGCGAACTAAATTTTGTGTGCATATACGGTCGCCCCTGGGTGGGGGCCAACTATTTCACGGTGGGGGTGAGAAGAGAACAGTAGGTGTAAATTTATGACCACAAGGTCAATAGGGAGCAAATGTTAAGCGATGGCACGATTTCGAACAGAAAAAAACATTTTATAATAAAAATGAACTTTCCGAGTTTCTATGTGTGAGTACACATGGGGTTGTCTCAGCAAAGTGCATTTATAATTTATATAAAATATATTATCTATAGAAGAGTTTCCGATGATTTTTACTGAATGTAATAAACTTCATGGCAAATTTTATATACACGGTTCAAATATCTATAGCATACTTAGCTTAAGCCTACGCTCGAATGAATTAGTTAAACTTTCAACTTGTGGTCCAATAATTAATAATAAAATAAACTTTTAACTAAATTCTTATAGATAAAATATGTAAAGAAACTGCTTTTTACATTCTAATACACAATTTTGGGAAACCACTCTTATTAAATTGAATATTTTTTCCACACTTTCAAGTCCTAAAAAAACGAATTCCTTACAGTGTTAAACAAACATATCCGAGCTTAATGGCCGAGCATAATTTAACACCTACAAAATTATGGCAATTTCACGCAGCACTTAACGGTACTTAATAAATATGTCGTTGGAACAAGTGGTGCCAAGGAAACTAAACCTTTATATGGAAATTCACCTGAATTCTAATAACAGCCATAAATAAAAAGTTAGGCCACATCAACACGCACACACACACATACATGTATTTTGCCATTCACCTAATTTTATGCCCAATTGAAGCAAGACTGCAAGGGAAACACTTAATAAATATGCTAAAAGCCCAGTTTTGGCGAAGTTCACACCGAAAGACACGCCCCACCACTCAAGAATGTGAATATGGAGAACAACACGAACACGAAGGCATTAACACGCAAAGCAAACCAACACGCCACACACACGAAGGAAGAAGGTGGAAAATCGCAGACGTAACTAATAAACAGGCAAATAAATTCCCATAAGTGTTGGGTAATAGTCTGGCAGCACCACATACAAACGACACGCATACAAGTCAGCATGAAATCCTGAAGGCCGAGAAATGGCGACGTCTAATGATGTGAAAACCAGCGAGTGAAGTGAACGAAATTGTAATCAGCCAACTTATGAATGTGCAAGTGTAAGTGTGTGTGTGAGGCAGTGAGGCCACCGTGGATATTCGTGATAAAGCCAAAGCGAAAAACGCCCCAGTTGTAAAGGAATCAGCGCGAATAAACAAGTCGACGCATGAACGAGTGGAATGACAAATGTCTTGCTGACAGAACTAATCAAAATGGCTGCTACAGACAGTCAACATAATGGCGGGGGTCCGACTCGAAAGTGCTGCAAAACATTAGAAGAATGTACGAACGGCGCGCGTAAGTAACATTGCACTTTAGGTAATTGAAAGAAAAACAACAAGAAGAAATGAAAGCAACAAAAGCGTAAGAAAAGTGGGCGACAAAGAGCATGTAAAAGTAAAAGTGTTTCAATGACACGCGGGCAGGAAGAGTTGAAAGCTTAGATAAATGGCCAATAGTGCTCTCAAGGAGTCAAAAGGGACTGCGCCAACAACAATAAAGTACGTATAGGCGCACATGAGCAACATGTGAGGATGTTCAACGTTTCAACTTCTTTATCCAAGCGCTGTAACGCGACAGACAGGACACTGGTAAGTAGCGAAGACTCCTAGAAAAAGGCGGAGACTCTGCAATGCAATGGGTTATGGAAGTGCAAGTGGTTTGCTGATTATGGGGGTGCGGCGCTTCTCAGAAAATATGCTGCGTTGAAGTTAGTGCACAAAGACTTTCAAGGCTAAATATACGAAAAATATCATAAAAGTAAACAATAAAAACAAATACTGAAACGAAACAAACAAAATTGAACTAGAAGAAGGTAAATTTAAGAGTGTAAAAAAGGAAATCGTAATAAAAGAAGGTGAATTGGAGCGCAATGTGAAAAACCCGCCAAAATTAAACATTAGCAGATCAAAGATGAAAAGATGTCGGAGATGTGCATGAGAAAAATTGGAAAAAATCGAGTGCTTGCATAAACACGAAAAGGGCGGGCAAGTGTTGCAGTTTGCGTAGAGAAAGCGCAGACTTCTTTACACTTTGTCAAAGAATTCTTGTATAGTACTTACATATAAGCTCATTGAACAAGAAAGTAAATAAACAAGCCAAAAGCGTGAAAATAAAATATTTGCAATAAAAAAGTAAAAACACGGAAACAGGAAAACGAACAAGTGAAAATAACGGTGAAATTGCTTTTGAAGAAACAAGAAATTATCCAGTTTGAGCTTGAATTGGTGGGAAAAAAACATACAAGTCATATCAAGCAATAAAATTACATTCTCTCGGATTCAATACGTTCGGTATGCAAAAACTAGTGCAATTCAGACCCATACTAACATGTTTTAGATTCAAGTATAGCAGGAACAGTGAAAAACGTAGAATCGTGGCTCGAGTCAACTGATACGACCTATCTTATGGGCGCGCAATGTAACTGAACAGTGGAAAACGCAACTCCCTTCTCTCTTTGACGTGGGATTACGTGAGAATTTGGATTTTTGCCGCAGAAACGTGGCAGCTGATTGCTCTCTCACAACGCAGGGTTGCCAATATCGATATACTATGATTATCAACTTTTATAATTCAATCTGTTCAATATGTTTGAAATTTTCTTAAAATAACTCAAAATGCTATTAGTTATAAATATATAAACTATTTTTAATAGTTTGTTTTCAGTTTTGATATTTTATAGTTTATTGTAAAAAATTGTAATTAAAATAAAGATGGCTGATTTCTACGTTTTTACCACGAGCTCAACTGTTCACACATTTGCTCGATAAGGAAGGAAAAGGAAGGAAGGGAGTAGCGTTTTTGACTGGTTCTGCTTTAGAGTAAAACTCTAAATGTAGGCAATAAAGATAGAATGTTGATGAGAGTAAGACATTATATACATTCGAACAAATTACTAAAATTCAGTGAAAATACAGCGAAAGTCTTCGAAATCTTTAATTACTAGAAGTCTAAGATTAAAACAAATTATAATAACGGTTAATTTTTTTTTATATGTTCAGAACTTATATATCTTCATCAAACTCACGTTTTCAAATAAACTTTAGAATATGTTCAACATCGAGGCCTTGCATATATTTTGCAAAAGGAGGAAAAAATTGTCTGATACTTAGCAGCCCATAAACAAAATTTCAAAAAGAACTTATATTAATGATTTTCATCAGCATTCCTATAATTAAACAGACATAAGGCTGAAAAATCGGCAACGAAATACAACACTGACAACGCACTTAAGTCGTTTACTTACAGGAGAGAACCAAGAGCCATAAAATCCTGCAAATACGAGTGTAGAATAAATCCGAACAATATTATTTACACATTTTAGTACATAAATATATTACGAGAGTCAAAAGTTCTTGAGTTTACCTTTTTAAATAGGAGGAACTATTGTTATTTAAAAGAAATTCAAAGGTACAGACAGTAAATTTGTTCATTTGTGAGGATATGTGTATATGCGACTGCAGTTGGAACATGTTGCCAAAGAAATGGAAATAAATAGCTGTATATTTGCGTATAAGCAATAGCAATAACAAATAAGTAGAATAACAACAATTGGAAAGACAGTGCGTATGAGTAACATCGGGCGATCATTTTTATACACAAACATTTGTATCAAAGCATCTAAAAACTTGAGACGTTGTGTTGAATGAGCACAATTTCATGAAGTAGTTCCGCGTTCAGCGATTGAGGTCACTGAAATGCGGGATTTAGGGATATAAAAGCTCACAAAGTGGCAGTCGTTTAAATAAAAATTTTCCAACACCAAATTCTAATAAAGTTCCTTAAAGTGCCGAAATATTACAACGAATACATGTATCTTCAAAATCTGAAATAGCGAGGGTCGGCATGTAATACTGCGTTAAACATTCCCTTATAAGCATTTACAATTGGCTGGGCGCTTGCCAAGGATGGCAACAGTAAAGCAAAAATCGCGCCAACAATTCATGACTCAGCGACTGTCTGGCGCATTGTGCTCATCTGCTTCTACATATACATAACACCAAGCCTCAAAGTGATTCGCCGTATGCCTGCCGAGTGTTTAGCTGTTGTATTGGCTCCTCTTTTCATCCTTATCGCCTCCGTTTTAGTTGTCGGAGCCGATGCTGTTGGTTATCCTGTCATCGTTGGCATTATTCAAATTTTATTTGCGTGCATCAGCAGCTTATTGAATTGTATGCGCAAGCGGAATATAACAGTAACATCATAAGTGTGTGTGACAATGTGTGATTGAATGACTGCGACCATATCCGATTTACATATATAATAAGCTTTAGTAACATTTTATTGCCAGAAGGCGAGACGACTGTTAGATCAGGCGCTACAAAATTTCTGTTGTGTTTGTTGTCATTTTTGTTTATGCAAACAAGCAATATCTGATTTTACAAAGTGCGCCAATTCACTGATTTTAAAAACATTATAAAAATATATAAAACTAATATCATGAACTAAGTTTATATATTTTAATTATACAACATATTTTGCTTTATTTATGTAATATAAGGTTATGCATGCCAAACTCTTGAACAGTACAATGTTTTATCAAATACAGAATTCTCCACGGCAAAACAAAATCATATTCAAAGTTTTGAGAAAGCAAATTAAAGTGTCTACAGCTTTCATTGCTTATTTTGCGGTTATTATGGCTGCCATGAATGTGAAGCATGGAGATGCTGAGAGCAAATAGAAGCTGGCAGGAATAAATCTCCCTTTTGCCAAAAACTGCGCAGACGGTTGAAGACATCCCAAAAGCAAGAAACAATATAAATTGAAAGGCAGAAAGAAGCCATAAATTAAAAGTAGATTTTAAGTTAAAACCAAATGCCTAGACAATTGCATACACATATACATATGAATATGAGGACTCTTGTGATAGGCGTGTAATTTATACGAATATAAATTGAACGATGTGCCAGAGGCGCTTAAGGCCCCTGAAACAGAAAATAATATTTATGATTTAAATGAATGTTGCTTTTTGTATTTCTTTAATTACGTAAGGAAATTTGTAAAAACTATGTGGCACGAGTACTGTAAGAACTGCTTGAAGCAGTATACATTCAATAGACGATTTGGGCGATAAATATGAGAGGGTAGACAACTTAAAGGTATTGGCTGTCTTCAATAACGGTTATATATATGTACCTACTTTTTTAGGGATTAATTTCCGATTTAGACAGAGTTTTTTAACGAAAATTTTACTTTTTTCTTCAGGAAAAATTGTCCAAGCGAGTTATTCCCGGAAAATTGCCAAAAAATTTCCCTACATAATCTAACTGTATTCAACTGATAAAAAAAATGTATAAATAAAAAGCTTAACAGCAGAAGCGTACAAAATTTAAAAGTATAAATCTCTAACAAAAGCATTGCGATGAAACAAAGCTATACTTTTAAGAATTTAGCTTTTTGTGCACAAATTCCCCTCCAAAGTAATGCTTTGTGGCTGCTCGACCGCAATTGCCAATTGGCAGACCGAAAGCAAAGGATAAATATTTTTCTAACCATGCTTGCCATCAGTATCTGCCTGACTGACAACCAATTCGACGCTTCTTTCGGAAAAAATGGATTTTACATTTGCATATTCTTATCTCGGCATACACTGCATACTCTGTACACCCATACACCACACATATGTGGGTGTCGGGCTTTTAACATTTAGTTAACTCACTGCGGGCGCGTCGAAGCATTCAGGCATTTGCGTAAGCATACAAAGCCAAAAATGCCACAAAACAGCTGCCACACGCTCACACATACACACACATCAAAACGTGAACGTTTGCATATATTTGTCGGTATGTAGTTATGTCGAAATGTGTGTATGTGTGTGTAATTGAATCCCGACAAGCAGCTATCATTCCGACACATCAATCGCTCAATCCATCAGTGTTGCGAGGGGATTGTTAGGCAGCTACCGTGCTGTGACGTGAACGACAGATGATAGCAAACAACGGCGCACACATAAATACGCACACTTACACGTATTGGAGCTTATTCACATTCTAACAGTGGCTTCCAAACGCACTCACACGCCTCCACACACACTCAAACGCAGCCATATTCACTTCCGTCCAATCTCGCCTCACACCGCTGGCACTCAGTCGTTTATCTCTGTGGCAACATTCATTTTCGGCGTCACACACCCAATCCCACTGCCGCACCCTCTTCATAATGTAATTGATGAGCATTTGTTGCTGTTTTTATTGTAAATATTTAAATGCTTTTACATTTTGGCAGTCTGTTTGGACGTTACATAACACGCACTTATCTCTGACATAATATTTAATTTTTTATCGGCTCAGCTTTGGTTTTCATGAACATGCCTACAACAACACTTCGCATGTGTAAGTAATGCCCACAGTTCATTCTGTTCTAGTTCATTCTGTCAATCAAAAAACTGTGGCTGGAAGCCTTATTGTGCCTTGGCATTGTGCAATCAATATTCCAAATTGGTAAGGTAAACAATATTGAAATAAGTAAGCAAATATTTTAACAAATAAATGCAGAAAATGTACAAGAAAGGAAATGTAAAATTTTAGTTCTGATAACAGAAATTGCAGTAGCTTTGCATGACTAAAGTAAATAAAATTCATTAAAAGATTGTTGTAATAACACTTTAGTTCATTTCTGGAATTGTTATTTTATGTGGCATGAAGTTTTATCATAAAATTATTTTGTATTCTTCAACGAATTACTTTATAAAATCAATGAAGCTTTCTTTGCCATTTTGTGGCAGTATGCTTCATTATAGCCAACTGTTTTGTTATCCATATTCAAATGGTTGCCTACATTTAGGGTTTATTCAAATTATTTCGATAAGCCAAAGCGTTTCACCAGATATTCACCATGTGCCAAATCTTTGAAAATACCCGTGAAAGGAGAATCCACTCGCACCACCTCTTCGTCGATTTCAAAGCTGCTTTCGACAGCACGAAAAGGAGCTGCCTTTTTGCCACGATGTCTGAATTTGGTAATGCCGCAAAACTAATACTTATGTGTAAACTGACGTTGAGCAACACCAAAAGCTCCGTCAGCATCGGGAAGGACTTCTTGAGCCGTTCGATACCAAACGAGGTTTCAGACAAGGCGACTCCCTATCATGCGACTTCTTCAATCTGCTGCTGGAGAAATTTATTCGAGCTGCAGAACTTAATCGAGCAGTTACACTCATATTATGAGAGTGTACAGCTGCTGGCGTATGCTGGTATAGGCTGGACAAGGAAGCAACACAAATGGGTCTGGCAGTGAACGAGGGCAAGACGAAATATCTCCTGTCATCAAACAAACAGTCGTCGCACTCGCGACTTGGCTCCCACGTCACTGTCGACAGTCATAACTTTGAAGTTGTAGATAATTTCGTCTATCTTGGAACCAGTGTAAACACTACCAACAATGTCAGGATTACTCTTGCCAACAGGTGCTACTTCGGACTGAGTAGGCAATTGAAAAGTAAAGTCCTCTCTCGACGAACAAAAACCAATCTCTATAAGTCGCTCATAATTCCCGTCCTGCTATACGGTGCAGAGGCTTGGACGATGACAACAACCGATGAGTCGAAGTTTTCGAGAGAAAGGTTCTGCGAAAGATTTATGGTCCTTTGCGCGTTGGTCACGGCAAATATCGCTTTCGATGGAACGATGAGCTGAACGAGATGTACGACGACATTGACATAGTTCAGCGAATTAAAAGACAGCGGCTACGCTAGCTAGGTTATGTTGTCCGAATGGACGAAAATACTCCAGCTCTGAAAGTATTCGACGCAATACCCGCCGGGGGACCCGCCTTCCACTCCGTTGGAAGGACCAGGTGGAGAAGGATCTGGCTCGCTTGGAATATCCAATTGGCGCCACGAAGAAACGACTGGCGCGCTGTTGTTAACTCGGCTATAATCGCGTAAGCGGTATATACGCCAGTAAAGAAGAAGAAAGCGTCTCACCTGTTATGGGTTCCAATAAGGATATATGAACCAATTATCGCTGGAATCAATGTTAGCTTCACAGTTGAAGGCATTAATACTTGGCTGAGTATTTTATTATTAAAACTCTATGAGAAAATAAGCGAATACTGTTTAAATGAGAGTTTATGTTTGTACTTTGGGTAGACGTCTACGCTAAAATTATAATTAATTTAACAGTCCGCCTTAGTGTAGGCTTTGTGATTGTGTTTGCTTTATTAAACATTAAACTAAAATAATTTATCGATTTGAAATAGTTCAATTTAAGTACATTAAACTGTTGCGCACAGTTTGATGCACTGTTAAGTTCTGAACATTAAATTCCACAAATCAAGTAAAGAATGATGAAGTGCTAGAATGACTAACATATCGGCAGTAAAATAATGTACTTGATGCCAACATATGTCGTTTAGTGCCTAATAAAGTTACACACAACACTTGCTAATACTTACTCTTCCTGGCATACGTAGTTACATGTGCCATCCATCTTATCCGGCTTGTCAACCGTCATCAAAATGTCAGGTTACTTTAATCGTATTGCAAGCACATCATTCAATCAAACACTCAAGCGTTTTTATTCGAATGCAAGCAAATCAAATTTAATGAACAACGACAGACGAACACTTTAGACGTTGAGTGGGCAAAAGGAGATGCAAAACGTGTCGCAAACTCGATACTTGAAAAAATACTGACCCAATAAACCGGCTTTGAGATAAATTTAGACATGAACGAAATTAAGGAAAAGTCGCGAATCCTTCAGCTAATGAGAGTTTGATTAATTCGTCAAAGAAAAGTTATATTTGGACAAGTTGCTTCCGCAATTTGCGAGATAGAGCGATTTCCTTTTTCTTTGGCACAATAAAATAATTATTTTTTTGTCACTTTTTGTAGTTATAATGCGAAACTTTTTTCATTTCCATTCAAATGATTGTGCGGCTGTAATTTAATCAACGATTAATTAGGCAAATTAAAACAAATATACTCTGACTAATCTCGTGGGTTTTAGTTCATTGAGAATTAAAAGTAAATTAATGCGTGTATTACCGTAATTTTAATGTTAGTCAAATACTTGCATTTTATGGCATTAAAAAGTGCTTTTAAGTAATAAGAGTTTCAAGCATTTACCTCACAGTAATTTTTTTAATTTGTTCAAATACTTCACCCTTTCATCAAAGTTGGAATTAATATTTTAAAATAATTAACTGTAGAAATTGAATTAAAGCGCGATTAGAACAGTATCAACAACAGAGAACCGCACAAGCCAGTCATCGGAGCAGTAGATATTTGAGTTTCCTTGCCAACATTAGACGTATTAACGGCAACGTGTTGAACATAAAATGGACAGCCGAACAAGCAACAGTTCGGGGAGTCGATGGTGTGATTTACCACAAAACACACCGCATCCCACACCGCGCCGTGGTTCCACATATCGATTGCACATATGGGGGTTCACACATACCTACAATCAACTAACCCAGGCGGTTTCAAAATGAGTGAAAAGGGAAATATCAGATGAATGGTTGAGGATAACACGCTGATGACCTTGTGTCGTGTGGGGTTTGCTGAAGGTCCAAATTGACTTGTTTGCACTTTAGTAGAACGCACACGTTCATACGGGCACACCAGCTTTTAGCTTATGTAATGGAGAAATGTGGACATACTTATATAAGTGTCTGCGTGTGGCCGATTGTCATAATCAAACGGCAATCATTGCAAACAAAATCCGTAGGAAATTAAATTCTTATCGAATGTCACATGCGTTTGCGTTGAGTTTCGAGACTCAAGTTTGACAGCTGACTGAGCAGGAAGGTAACTTTTGGAAAATGAAATTGAATTCTCGGTAAAAGCATTGCCCAATGGACTTGGCAGTCAACAAGACAAGCACGATTTAATTAGAAATTTAATCAAATATTGACCTTCGTTGAATTTTGTATGAATGACATTGCATAATTTTAGCTTCAGCTCACAACGCTTGCTATATTAATGTGTATGAATACCTTGGAATTTTGCAATTTTGCTTAATGAATCACGTGCTTGTCTTATGTAAATTAACCGAATTGTGGTCTGTCGTATTGAAACTCTAATTGAAATACATTTGCTTAGATGCACGCCAGTAATGCCCAATATTGCAACCAATATTGCACTCCGGAATTGACTGCGGAAAGCAGCAAGCCAAATGAAAGCAATGATTTTCAACACCAAATAAATACCGGAGCCACCGGAATGCAAACATAAGTGGAAAATACCTTATGTAATTGAAGAAATACCACAAATATTAGACTTCCTTTGACAATTCCGTTTCTACTGGAAATTACAGCAAACAAGTCAGAGTAATAATTGATAGAGATCAGTATGTTATATTATATATAAACTTATTACATTAAAAATAAGCAATAACAACATATCAACCCTTTATGAAGTTATCGAAATATGCTTGTATATGCGCCTAAAATTATGCAACGCAATACCAATGAAAGTGATATGGAAAGAGAGGAAGCAGTTGCTAAATATTCGACTTACTTGTGGAAAACCTCTCTTCTGAGCTCAGTTTTTTGAGATATATCTAAACCCTTCGTACAAATCTCTAAAGAATAAATTCGTAAAAAATTTTAACCATATTGAGCGACGTCTGATTTGCAATAAACCCTAAATATATTAATTTGAACCTTTGGGATATTTCAACGTGACGCCGCCTCCACCTTTAATCCGCTAACAACAACAACAAACAACACGTTATTCAAGCCAACCCGATTGAGCGCACTCACATCACGAGGCATTGGCACTTCCGCACCCAATAAACCGGCAAAACGGTTAAATCGAGTCCTTTACACATTTCACTAAAAGTATGGGCAAATAAAATTTTATTGCCGCCGCAAGTGCATGCGTGCTAACAGTGGCAATACAGCGAAGTAAAATGCGCGAGAGTGAGCAACGGATATACACGTGTCATTCCAGAGCTCCCCAGAACGGTGTGTCTTCATATGTGAAGTGTATTTTACGCGCGGCGTTTTAAGTGTTCACAGTCAATTGACAGGCATGAATGTCAACAGTGCAATATTAATAATTACGAGTACAACAACAAGCACAACATGAGCAAACATTTCGCAGTAAACGAGCAAACAACCGGCCATTGCGCGAAAGTAATGCGCAAGCAAACAGAATTTCGACGCAGCAAGGCTAGTAGTGTTGAGATTTGGGATACCGATTTTCGGGATTCTCATTTTTAGGCATCTCTTTATCTTTCTTAACAATTTTCACACTAATCTTGGGTAGTCGAAAAAGTACTTTCGTATTTCTAATCAAATTTTAACTAATTTTTTTTATATTTATACTAATAAATAAAATAAACAAATATGTTCCATTTTTTTTTTTGTTGAAGCTTAAAATCTCACCTTCTCAACACTATATGTTATGACACAATGTGGTTGGTAGCACGAAACATCTACAACGACATCTATTCACAAAATACGAAAATACTTTTTCGACTACCCAATATAAACAATAGTAAAGAAGTCAATTCGCTCTTTCACTTGGGGACAATTTTCCGGGTACTGAGATACATAGTATTTATGGGGGAACGCTTATGGAAAATACTTTTATATGAATGGATATAAACCAATTAGGACATTATTATTTTCAAAATTTTGATTTACAAAATTCAAAATTACGACTTTTTATATTTTTCTATACACAGTATTTTAGAGTATGTAACATTTTAAAATGGGTTATATGATGGGAGTTATAACCGTTGGGTGCATGGAGAACAATCATATTTTCATATTTGTTGCATATGCACAGGCGTCAATGGATTGAGTGGAAAAGGCGAAGCATATCATATTATATTTAAAAATATTCTTTACAAGCGGAAGGGAACTATATCAATGACCTTAAAATTCCATATCATTAATACATATTTACATATATGCGACAAAAAGGAATTCAGAGTTGCCTTTCCAAAACACTTGCACATGTGTGCCACATTAAGTGAATATACAAATTCGTACACACAGCCACAGACACAAAAATATATACGAAATGCCTGTGGGGAGTGGCAAACACACCTGTTGAATGCAATCAGTCATACAACGAGCCGTTCTTTATGTGAAACATCAAGCTACAATTTGCGGCATCAATTGCGCCCCAGTTAGTGCAGCATGCACCGATTCAGTTGGGGTGCAACAACGCACAACAGGTACGTGCGCAACAAAAGCAACGTAATTACATTGCAAGTTGAAATTCCCGACACTTCTTACATTTCACACACACGCATCGCAGGCAGCACTTCCATCCACCCTTTCAAAGCGCAGCGACTGCACTTGCAACATCACGCTTTTATGCAACACACTTGTATACAAATTAGCTTAATTGGGCTATAACGTGATGCAAATAAGCTAATAACACCACAGGGACACACACACCCAACCAAATGCGAGCGCTTCACGGCAGGCTAGCACTCCCCTCCACCGGCACATGCTTCCAAAAAATTAATTTTCCTCTCTGTTGCAACACATGTCGGCGTTGCTCGACGCGTGCGCTTGGGGAGTGGCAGCATGTTTCACCACATTGGTAAGTGACTCAGTGGTGTGGCGAACACAATTTGAGTTAGCGGTAATTTATACGCGACTTTCAACAAGTTATTGGCACACATTAGCCCCCCTCCCAGGCATTCGCTCAAACTCTTTTGTTTGTGGCTCACAAAAGCAATCAAATCATGCATGCAAATGCAATAACATATGAATTGTTATTATGTTATAGCAGCGCTGTATTATTTATTGGTCGGCAGCGGCAACATCATTTGTTGCACAAATCACTTCCGAAACGTGTTTTGCGTGTTGTGGTAAATTAATTATGATGCAATGTCTGCACACAGCTTTGTATATTGTTCAATATATCCGCTATTGTTGTTGCTATTATGGTATCAGCATAATTATTCTTGTTTATAATGATTGGAATTTCCGTTTTGGTGGCGTAAGCTGAATAAAAATAATATGTGGTATATAAAAATATGGCATATAAATGGCGCATGAGCGTAAATATCTAAACAACAAAGTGTAATATCAATAAATAACGACTGACTATTACACAATTAGCGCAAATAAAGGGCAATACTGAAATTATTATTTCAGCGCCTAAAAATATGTTACTGTAAACTCACAGAACACAGGGGCATAGAGCAATAAAATTAACAACTCTCGAGGATGGAACATTTTCCAAAAGAAGACTAAATGTTGAAAAAAATGCATAGGAGTAAAACTTCTAAGAGACTCATGTAAAAGTACATCACTTACTTGCGATACCACATTTATATCCGATATGTATCTATTACGTCTTGAATCAAATTACACCATATACCAGCTACACTAATTACATATGATTAGATTCACTTTAGATGCTTTCTTGCAATTCTCAAAAGGTTTATGGCATAATACATTCACACACGTCAGAGTTGGAGTATCACTTCTTTAGTATTTGTGTTTAATGCAAATTCCAGGCTCACGTGAGCTTCCAAAAATTGCCATAAGAATAAGCTTTTCAGATTTTTCTACTTCCAAGCCAAAAGAAATAATTCTTCTAACGCTAAAATCTTCCTAAAGAGATTTAATATATTTTTTGAACTCTCTTGGCTGAAAAGCTTTACTGAAATCTCAAATTATGTTTAAGAATATTGATATTATTGTTGCTACTATGAAGCTTTAATGTTCCTGGCCAATCGAAAAGTGGCTCCTATTGATGAATATTAATACCAATTTGGAACGAAATTGTGAAAAATGTCCAAATGCAGAATTTTCAACTTGAGTTTGGATTCTAACTTGATAGTGTTGTGGCCTTGTTGTGTAATGTGTGAAAGCTAAATTCCCAAATGGACTTAGCCATTAGGGCCAAATTAATATATATACGAGAATATAAATATATGTATATGTTGTCGCTGCATCAGGGCAATGTCGAGCAAATGTCGAAATGGAAATCCAAATAGAGGAACAAATCTAACTAGCTGCTCGTAGCCAGTTTGCGCTCTGTGATAACAAAAGCCTTTATCGCCATCAGTTATAGCGCAGTAGCTGCAACTACAAAATAGGAACAAATCTTCATAATCCGCAGTAAAACGATGCGCTTCAGTATTTCAACAGCAAAGAAGTGCAAATAGGACTACATGCAAAAATTTCGCACACACGCACAAAAGTACATCAAATGCAGCAAGCGCACTCAGGCAATCAGCAACAGCTTTGGCAGCAATCGACATCATTTGCCAGCGCCCGGCATCATCGCAATGGCTGGCGCGGCCTCGAACCAGCGGGCTGTTCTGTGGGTTTGAGTGATAGCGAGTATACCGGAGGAGGTGTGTGAGGGAAGGGGCTGAAGCAGAACCCGATGCCGTTGCGATTGCGATTGCGGCTTGATTGAATTAACCCAATAACAAATTGAAATTGAGTAACAGAAACGATAACGGAAACGCCAAAAAAGGCAATAACACAAAACGTTTAACAACAACACCACCATCATATTATATAACTGTAAAGCAGCAGCTGAATATTTTCGCACTGTGATGCAACCTAATTCATTTACGTTTCTCGAATATGGTTGCTGCAAAAGCAAAAACAATATTAACGACGTTGTATAAATTCACACATACATACATATCTTTTTATGATTACCAATTCACCAGCGCTTAGCACAAGTTAAATCCAACACATTTGCTTGCCTTTGCATTTTCATAGCAAAAGCTGAGCTGAGCCATATTCATTTCATCCCCGATGTTCAGCCGATTATTGGCAATAGTAAGCGGATCTGGTGTGGATAAAACTGTTATAAGTGTTGACGACGATTACAATAGCTAAGCTCCGATAGCACCAGCAACAACAACAAAAACAAGTACAGAGTTACGAACGTGAAGTGTTGCAGACCACCACGAGTAGTTCATGTTGTGCACAATTACAATTCTTTATTATTTACTCTAATTAAAGTTTTCAGATTCCAGATTTATTCACAGTGACGCTCAAGGAAAACATTGTCAGGTAAATAAAGCTTGTTGAAGAGATCTTCTTCGCATTTTGACTCTTTGCTATTTAGATAATTAAGCAAATCCTTAAAATTGACAAGTTATGATGTCACTGTTTCGAACCACCATCCTTTAATCAAGAGGCAGTCAGACCCTGAGTCTACTTTATTAGAGCCAAAATTTTCGAATTTTTCAGGGAAACCAAAAAAAATAATAAACAGCTTATAAAAACTAAAGAAGGTTCTCCAAAACTCGGTATAAAACTATTTTTATAACTTTTTAAAAGTTATCTCAATATTTCTCCGCCCGAAATACCATTGGAGACTAGTTAAGTGAGTACAGTTAAGATGATATCTAGAGATTATTCCGTCGTTAATACAGCTTTAATTTAGCCAACTGATTGGTCATGACTTTTTCTGTGCGCTGTAGTCGTCTAAGTTCAGATAATCTCCTTTAGGGGAAAGTCTTTTGTAGAAATTTGGGAGGGGAACCCAATTATTTGAATTTGAATTGAAATTAAGTTGGCATACAAAGCTACTTCTTTCTAGAAAAAAATTACAGCGAATGCAAAAAGTAATAGTTTTAAGCGCAACCATTTGGCAAAATTTTCGAATGAGCTTTACTATGTACTAATTCCCATTAAACTTTCCCCTACACTACTACTGCAAAGCAACAACAACATTTTAATACATTTGGCTTGACATACGCGGCACTTTAAAAAGTTTGTAAAAAATTTTTTACTCATTTCACATCTGGGAGTATGTGTGTGTATATATGCATATGTATATATATATGTGAGCATGCAAGTTTTTAATTTAGTTTTCGTTTGAAAGTTCTCACATGCAAGCATGCAAACCTTGCTTTTATGGACGCGTATGGACGCGTATGTGTGCGTGTTTGTGCATTCCAATTGAAGTTGAAATTTATTATGAGAAAAACTATTTCGATTCACGAGAATGCGTTAATTATACTTCCGTTAGCATATTGACGCAAACTTATTTGAATGGGAAAAACTCACTTACATTCCACACACACACACATACGCACCACATATCACATATTCGTGATGCATATTTGCATTTACAGCTCACATTTCAGCTACTGTGAGGTAGAGGGAAGGGGGAAGAAAATAAAAGTTCCACCATGTGTGCACTGTCACTTGAAATCAAATTCCCAAGCACACTTGTGCGCCAATGCCCGCTCATTTACACCGCCACAGCCCTCCTCAATGGACTGCGAGTGCGTAGCTAGCGCGGTTGGCGCGGGAAGCTGGGCATATTTGCCTATACTCGAACAGTTTTCATCAGCAGAGCAAACTCATCAACGTGAAGTCCAATGACTTCTGCAGTGAAATGGAAAAGCGGAATTACACGCGAGTGTTTTACAGCAAAAAAGCAAGAAAGGAATTGCAGCTCGAAGTCAATTGTTGTGGGAATGTGGAAAATTCTATGGAAAATTTGTGTAGGAAAGTCATTATTCAAGAATCGAAACAGCCACACAAAAGAGTATCGAAATTTAAATCTTAATGGAAACCTTAATTGAAATCTAATGATTCGATATATTTTTAAAAGTTGGCATGGTGGAGGACACACCAACACACTATAGATCTTAAAATATTAAAATACACTTCTGATATGTTGAATCAGCATTTATGAGATAAAAATTAAGAAATGCCTTTGCAGATACAACCAAATCTTAACGTTTTTCGAAAGGAGCTGCATACACTTGGTTAAATAGGAACGAGTTTAACAATAATGGAAGTTTTATGTAGGGAAATGAATTGCTTCAAACTGGGATCCGGTGTTAATGTTCAATAAGTGTACTCCTTGCTCATGCTCATGGGCGGTCGCGACCGTTATCTAGGAAGCGTCACTAATTTGTGCAAGTGCGCTTACTGTGGGTCAAATCAACGATTGAATAGAATCAGTCTACTTGCAGGTGTCGAACAAGCACTTTGTCTCCTCGATAGTGCTGGTTTTTCGCGCTCATCGTTTGTTTATGTTAGGGAAAATCGGTGTTTGTTCGTATTCGAAGGCTTACGCTCTTTGAACAAAGGTTAAGTCTCTGCCCATCCCTGCTTTTGTTCCTAAAAAAACTAGGAGATTACACATAACAATGCTTTGGTAGTCAAAAAACAAAAAACAAAACGAATATCTTTAAATATATTTTTACTAATGCCGCATATACTCTTTATACTAAATATAGCATGTGCTTAGGGCTCTTTCGACCATTGGCTATTGACTACTGAAGGTCGCCTTGTGGAAAGAAATAATTTACTGGAATGTGGCTACTTGTGAGAATCTTAAACTATTTTTGGGATAAAAAAGCTTCTGGATTATACAATGATCTACTGAAAACATCAAGTTCAATTTCAAGGCTGTCTTACCTCAGCGCTCAAGTTTCATCATTTCTTACCTGTAATGAAAAAAATGCTTTTATAAAAAATATAGTCATAAATATATGAATTAAAATAAATAAATTGGTAGCTTTTAGTTGGAGAGGTACCGCAATTCACGAGAGATTATCAGCTATTGCAGTCTAATCTAGAGGGAGCAATGAGAGCTCACTTTTTGCAATATAAGGCAGCTGTAAAGTAAGTTTTGTTTTTGTAAGGAAATGTTAACTTTCCTGTGGTATAGAGCTCAAAACAATAAATAAATTTTGCCTTATCACTTTGATAGTTTTTACCACGTATTTTCACGATTATAACGAGTAACCTGCTGAGTCAACAACAATACATGAAACAGAAATGACAAACATGCTGAGGCACAGCGCCGCAAAACTATGACAGCTTTTACAGAAAGGAATGGCATAAATGAGTTGCTCGACGGGAATGACAATTTCACACGTTTACACGCCACCATCGATAATGTCGCCGAAGCAAATATCGGTCGTGACGATGTCATTTAACAGGATTTTTTCCAAGAGCAAGACGCCCATTATGACGATGGCAATGCAAAAGAAATAAATGCGTTGACTGCGACAGCAAGGCGCCGGTCACAACACTATTGAAAGCAGCGAAGCGCATCTACAACACTGAAAGAACTTTGCCACGTGCGCAAGGCATGCCCAAAGACAACCCGGCGTCAGCCTTTAATGCGATTTCCAACAACAATAAACACCGACTACGTCTCACTCATTAACACAAATGACGGCAGAATAAGTCGGAAGCAGAGGCATGAGTAAGCGCCAAGAGCGGTCAGGAAAATGGACAGCAACCGCGGTGGCGGCCATCTGGCTGTCAATGATGTCCGCCATCGAACACAATGAGCAAAAGAAAAACAAAGGACCAAACGCAGGGCGGAGATCAAAGTATGCTTGCAAATACAACAGCGACGAATACAACAACACATGCTTGCTTGCGAGTGACCAACAACATAGGTGAAGTGAGCACCTACAAGCGCGACGCAAAGTAAATAAGCGGTGGCGGGGAGTCGGGTGTTGGACGCAATTGCATTGCATGACGATGACATGGCAAACAACAACAACATACATGTAATACACGGAAGAGAGCGTAGCTTACACAGTTCCGGCAGCGTGCGCTCACTTGTTACCGCTGGCGCTCATTTTATGCTATGTGTGTAAGTACGTGGAGTATGTTGTTTGTTACAAGCAATTGCTTGCGTAAGTAAAATGTCAAAAAGCTTAATTAAAATTAATAAAGGCAGCTGATAGCCTTTAGGATCGGCGGAATGCAACAAAAATGCAGTGGATTCAAAACTCCGGCCCCGGCGGCGCGGTCTCTCTTAAGCAAGTCAAGTGCGCTGAGTTGTTGCCAGGCAACAATTAAAAGCGAAATTTCATTAAGAAAGAAAATATAATTAAATTGAAAAATTTTAAAGTGCGGCGGATGGTAAGAGTGGGAAAGTTATGGCCGGCCACTGTCCGATCTCCTTACAGGAGTTTGATTATGTACTTCGGCAGAATTATGGTTAATGAATTTACAAAATTTTTAAACAGCCGTTTCGTTACGCAATGCTAATTTTCAACAGTATAAACATTCTCAAAATATAGAAATCAAACACAAAATTCACGTTCAAAATATTATAATTGATTCACAAGTTTTCAAAAGAATATATTATAAATATGAATATACGGAAAATTAAAATAATGACAATATTTTGAATCATTTCGTATTTTTTGTATTATGTCTAGAATTTTTTAACTGTTCCGATATTCAGAAAGTATAATTTTTTGCATTCATCATACGCCCTGTTGTCCTCTAATGTTAAGATATTAACTTCCGAATTGCTTCTCTATTTACATATTGATTATAAAAACTGGTAATCACTTTTTTTTAGTAAATATTCCGACACAGCATATACACACACATATACAAGTAACAAGTAATCCGCCACTTACAAAATATTAATTTTAGACAATTTGAGAACAATAAATTTCACATAAATCACAATAGCACAACAACAACAATACAAGAGATCATAAATAATAAATAATCAATGAAGGTTTTCAGTGAATAAATTTCAAGTGAATGCACTCGCACACACACACCACTGCATGTTCATTTGCATCAAATTGGACATGGGGAGGATTTTTTTAACTTCAAAATAGTCAAAATAATTGAGTCTAGTAATCTCTCTCAATTAGTTAAAATTAATGAAACGGAAAATAGCAAAATTCTTTGCTCATAAAATTCCAAAATAAATGCTCTCACAATGGCAACAGTGGCAGCTGTTGAATTCATTATTGAGTTTTATTAGTCAGCAGCAAGTGAAATAAACGGTACATTGCTTGCGCTCGCATAAAATTGGACGATAAATTCGAGAGGCCTAAAGCATTGCAATTATTTCAGTCTTTTTTTGCCTTCTTCCAATTTCCTCTAAAGGTTAATGAAAGAAATGCAGGACTTGCTAAAATGGAGATTGAGTGATTTTTAATTAAATTTGTTGCTTTTAATCAACGAAAGAAATGAAAACA
This sequence comes from Bactrocera correcta, assembly GCA_027475135.1. NCBI lineage: Eukaryota > Metazoa > Arthropoda > Insecta > Diptera > Tephritidae > Bactrocera > Bactrocera correcta. The sequence continues at coordinate 110,770,090 of CM050325.1, read as the reverse complement.
TAACTCTAAAAAACTGTGTAGAAATTTATTTGTTGGCAAATGTTGCAAATATGCTTGAAACAGATAAATTTCAGCGGGGTACAATCTTTATATGTAAAAAATATCACTTGCAAATTTCACTTTTTTGTTAAAGTATTTATTAATTTTTTAATTGAAAATAACAATTTAATGAAAGATTTTAAAGCTAAATGTAAAATTTCAAAGTATTTAAGGCAAGTAGTTACTAAAAACAAACAACAATTTAAGGATATGCAAATTAAATTCAAATTCGAAACAGGTGGCAACACAAGACACGGATTATGGCTAGTAGTCAACTGCTAAATGACATGATTTCACAATTAGTCAGGCAAGCAAACAAGCAAACAAAGCAAAATAAAAAATATCGCCTAAAAGTCGGCAATAAAAACCGGAGAACGCATTATTACTTATAGAAAATGAAAATTACAATTAGCGCGCACAGCACAAAGAATGGCATAAACAATACTACCACATATGTAGCGAACAAATTATATAAACTCTAATGTGGTGGCTGGGGTGTGAATGTTGCAATGGTTTAAGCGCTCGAAGTTCTATATAAGTATTGCATCGTACACGCTCGTACATGAAGACATAAATGCGTGCATGGCTGTGTGAAAAATGATAAATCAAAATTTAATGTAAATTGTTTTATACGACCACTTTGTGCAAATAAGCGCGGCAGTGCATGTATGCATGTATATATGTATGTATGTGAGACATGTATAGCCCAAATTATGCTTAACACTTTGCCAACGTACTCATACCCACATACGCCACAAGCTCATTTTTCGCGCATAATTGTTACATTTTGCCGTTATTGTTATGAACTAAGAATAGGCTGTAGATGAAACACAACGGCAGGGGAAAAAATATGGCATTCACACACACATGCACACGCACAAAGCCGCTGTTACTGTTGCTGTTGGAATTTTAGGCGCATTAACTAAAGCTGCAACAAATTAAATCCTATTCGCCACAACTTCAACAATTTTGACAAAATAAATTGTAATTGGCTTTAGTTCGTTTTTAATACATTTATTTTTTGGCGATAGCTTTTTCAGCGCAAATTTTCAACTCGATTCGTTTCGGTTTTTGTTTTGAATATTTCAATTAAAACTTCAATGACCGCTTGATTGTAGCTTATAATCTGGCATTTTCATTGTAAATTAATAACAATCACCACGAAATTGGGCCAATAATTATTTGTAAACACTTCTGCGGTTTTTTGCATTTATCGCCAGTAAATAACTATTGCAGCTTGTACCTTTTTACTCTCGTTGTTCATTTAACTGGATTTAGTATAATTGGCGCTGAAATATGCCACATCTTTTATGAGCATTGTTATAGTTAACACACATGCATTCATTTGTGGCAGGCACATGTTGAAATATAAATAACAGAAAATAGTCCGAAAACATTTTCTGCTAATTTTTTCATATTTTCATATTACACTACAATAGTTATTATTTAAATTTTTTATCGACCGGTAATCAGTAGTTTTTCTAACATTTTTCTACTAAATTAATTCCGGTACTTCGCCGTTCGATTCGTTTAATAAAACTCAATATGAACAAATAAAAGCAATTGCTAAAAGCAGGCAAATAAATCAGCAGCGAGTACTAGCATTAGCACATTGAAGGCACTAGGCTAACAGGCTATTAACTTTAATTTATGAAAGTTTTGTTACTTGAACGGTTTCTCCTGCTTCATCAGCATAATTACATATTCCAAGCAGTTGAAGCGTTTCCCTCATTACCTAATCTCAAAACTGTGCTAATCATCCAAATTAGAAAAGTGCAGCCAGGCGTTTAAAGTGATTTAAAAATGTTCCGTGAAGTACTTAGGGAAACATAGGAACTGAGCAACTAGAGACCCGAGACTGGTCGCTGCGGCAGGCTAGATCAGTGCAGCAAAAATACCTAAAATATTAGCACGGCAAGCTCGAATCACTTCTGAATCAATAGCGGTCGCGTGGATTAAAACCTACCAAACCGAAAAAACCATAAAAATGGTTCGTAGTTTTTTTTCTTTCTAGACTGGTCGCACTAAGCATACTGTGAGCATACATTTGCACGGAGTTGAGCTAAAAACCGCGAGTGCCGCAAAAAGTGCGTCAAAGCAAATGTCATGCGCTGACAGCTATAAACTTTCAATTGCACTGTTTCACTGCACAGGCAAATCTCAGTGCAAAACTAGCTATGCTCCTAAATACTACCCCAAAAATACGGCAAAAAAGGTTTCATTCCTACATCCGGTTTTCACTTCAAATTATTGTTGTGAAACGCCAAACAGCTATGATTGCAAAAGTCAAATGGTTGGTGAAAAACGCGCCCATTTTTTTAATATTTGTTGAAAAAGGAAAGAGCATGCATGCGATTACGGTAAACCACAAAAGTGGCTGCGAGAAGTCAAACGAAATTGTAACGGAAAAAACAGAAGCGGTGGAAACGTAATGCAACAATAGTTGTTTGTGTGGTTGTAGGCTAATGCTGTTGTGGCCCGTCACCGGATATGCTCATCAAGTGGTGAACCACAAATAAACAAACTTTCGGGGAAAACATAATATATGGAAGCAATTTCACATACAGAGAAATACTAATAAAAAGTAAAAGGAAAGTGAAGAAATTAGACACAAGCCGCATAACATAACAAGAAGTTGAAAATAAAAATGTTCCAAAAATGCTGAAAACTCTCGAGCAGATTTCAAAATTCCCCGGCTGCGAAAAGTTTTCCCGGCCACTGTTCACCAACGAAAGCACCGATAAATAATCAACAAGGCCGAAGCAATAAAAGCAAGCCAGATACAAATAACCAATAACGGTAATAAAAAAGTAGATAAGAAATAGAATGGCTGCCATAAATAAAGTGGAACACCGCGAGCCATCGAAAGCAGATGCCAGCCAACTAGATTTGGCCGCAGTCAGGTGGAGGTGCACTGTGGCAAGGAGATGGTTAAGGAAAACAAACGTTTGCGGGATAAAGCGATTGTCAAAAAAAACAAAAAAGAAAAGAAGTAGTAGAGAACGGCAAAGGCAAATATGGTCCGAGAATACAAATAGCAAAAACGATGGACAAATTTAAATTTTTTCCAGCGAAACCAAACCAACAAAGTTGCGGATATTTGCCTCAATTCTCTTGCAAATTACAAGTGTGTGTGTAGTGAAAAAGCAATTTTGCACTTCTTAATTTGTGGCATGCTTGCACAACGTCTTGCCTTACCATATTTTCACATTTAATCAACTTCTCTGTCATTACATACACCGTTAATAAGGAATATTTATTGATTCATGAAGTCGCCGGAAATCTGCACATACAAACATAGCAAAACAAACATCTTGAGCCACATGCGCGAAATTCTATAAAAAGCACTTACATATATGGGCAATGATGCTCCGAGGTCACTGAAGAATGGTTAAGAGCCAACAAGCCACCGCAAACAGCGTCCAGCTCAAGTGGGTCGCGGAGAGAAAACTTTTCACATACACAAATATTGATACGCTACGTCATACGCAGCAATGCAATGTCCCGAGAGTGGACTCTCGGTGGCCTTTGCAAATATTTTCCCATTGCGGTTTTCGGACTGTGCATTAAGCAGCGAGCGGGATTGCAGCAGCGGCGCTCGAGTGCATTGAATGTGCTTGAGTCCTCAAGTGTACACGCGCTTCAAGTGACAGTAGGTTGATCTTGTATGAAAGTTTACCAATGCGAGGGTATATTGGTCTACATCAATTTAATTGGGATTAAGACGAACAGACAAATAAAAAATATTGTCACACCGCTCCACAGTTGCTACTCAAACAACCCATACCGTACGTTTTTCTTTATTTATATGTCGTACGGCTTTGTCCCGTTCCAACAATTCACTCGTTTTGTACCGTTAATATGAAATTTTCAGCCGGCTTATGAGCAAGAATGTATATTTCTAGTATGTATTATGCAACTATTCACGCTTAATTCGGATCTCACCTTAAGATACAAGCACAAGCTTACTACTGAAATGCAATTTCCAACCATAAAAATCTTAGAGCGGGTTCATCCATTGATACTATTCGATCTGTCACTGCGTTCTTTGCTTTGACAATGCCAAATCGGAATAGCTCCATCAAAACACTAGTAATGGTGGTAAAATAGTAGTTTAAAGGTATATCCTGGTCACTTGAACTCAATGATGGACATGCGGCAGGCCACCTGCCTAATGTCAGTTCGTTAACTGATCAATAAAAGGTTCACGAAATAATAACTTATGCAACTCCTCTTCACCTTTAACTTGCCATGTTTCTATAAATTAATTATACGAAATGCTAGCAATTGTGCGGCATCAGCAACTTTCTTTGTAAGTCTACAAGTTTCTTTTAAAAACTTTGCTCATTTCCTTTGCAATTGCCAGGCACCATCCCTTTTGCTATGTGTATGTATTACATGGACTCGAGGTGCAATCATAATTTTCAATTAAACCAAAACGGCACGAAGCCGCAAGCTGGCAGCCAAGCGCTTTGTTGCAAAAGAAAAACAGCGGAAAGTCGCAACCTTCGTGCTTAGCCTACTCAATCAATTTGCCACGCTACCCAACATTTAGCCCATCGTTCAACAAGCAATTATGCGCCGGGAACGCGATCAACACTGGGCACTTGCACTTTGTGGTCTCTCTCTCACCGCGCGATGCTCAGTAACTGCAATGGAAGCGTTATATAATTTAATCAGATTTACCGTTATGCAAAAAAGCAGCATGAGCATGGCGATTTGCATGTTGCTTGGTTAGGGCGCGTACGAACTTTAAATTTTTTTTTTGCAGCCACAAGTTAAGTCTCCACACACTGCCTTTGATTTTACATTCTGTGCTCATAACTTATCATAACTTTAATACCGTTTATGGCTTTCATAACTTAATACAAGCGATGCGGCAAACTACCAGGCTACCAGACTCGACGCCATAAATCGACTACGTTCGCGGTATACAGATCGCCACCGTAGTAGAAGTTGAACCGATTTTCTTGGTCTGGGTTTGGGTTTAAGAAAGTTGGTAATAGTTTGAAGCAGGTTGCCACCTGTATACAACTTGTAATTCCATAAAATCTATTACTCAAATAATTATCACAATATGGGTATACAAATTCGAGCATAAGACTATTTTGATGAGCATATCCGTTGAATCTGTACTAAGAAAAAATCTGTTCTGAAGAACCGAAAAAACAGTAAATGTGTTTTTTTTTTTTTGCTATGGTGGGGGATGCACTAAAAACCAAGCGCCACACTACAAATCTGGCAGGGAAGTCATCTTCACGCTGTGGCTTTATTATTTTGTAATATTTATGACTTGGCTGCAGTTGCTGTGGTCATTATTTCATCATTCTTCAGGGTGTCTTGGCTGAAAAAGTTTCCTGCTTTCATATGAAAACGGAATGCCGCCTTCCCCGGGTTTGGAATTAAAGCATTACAAGATTGCAGGCGCTTCCATTTGGTTTTATGCGCGTTCTCTTATCTAATGATGACATGCTCAGTTCATTTATCTTATTCGCAGGAACCGCAAGTCCACGAAGAGACATGCCATCAGTGCCCACAGGCAACAACAGCCGTTACATTTTGTTTACTCATATTATTTTTTACTTCCTTAGCATAGTTGTAGTCGTTGTATTAGCTTGTAGTGGTACGTGTTAAGCTTATCTGCTTGTTTGCGCACATGCCCTGGCCACCATTAGTTTTCTGTTCGCCTGCACTGCTGGCGGTTTTTGCATGTTTTGATTTTATTTATTTTCTATTTCGTTTTAATTTTTTTTTTTATTTTTATTTCCAGTGAAAACAAGGCTGCAACAACTAACGCTGTTTTTGTTGCTGTTGACATGTCGGCAGAACCCCGCCAGCAGCTGTTGTGTGTGGCCTGCAGCGCTGAATGTTCCGTGAATGCGGGCGCGCTTTTAAATAAATCATAACTTTGTATGCACAGCGCTTTTTTGCGGCACTTCTCTACTCTCCGCTGTTTGCTGTGTGAGTCACGTAGTTCATAAACAAGCAAGGGGTGCGGAAAAAAATATCTCTACGTTGAAAAAACGGCTTTTGAATGAAATAGGGGAACGGGATGCGATATGTAATTCTAAAAAGTATATTCCAAACTTGACAGTGCGCTGATTTATGTAATGTGTCGTGGTAAGTAGCTGCTTCTGCAGATAATGGTCAGCCAGCGGCTGTCGTGCAACGTGCCCTTTCATCTGCGGGTTATTTCGTCATGTCATTAGCATGGTACCAGCAGTAAACTGTTGTCACATATCCGTTTCGCGCACCAAGAACTTGCAATAAGCGCGATATATGTATGTATAGTATATAAACTGGAAAATTACGCTAACAAGACGTTAATAACCAAAACAAATTGCATATATAAAACCTCGAGCCACTTAAGCATTATATTCACGTTTCATAATGAAGCAACCAGAAAGCGCCTATAGGTATGCTTGATATAATAGCATATATTGTCTTGATCTTGGACGCCCTTAAGTATGCAAAGAATTTAAACACTTAAAGATGTACATTTGAGCACATTGCTGGGTTGATACTAACAAAAGATATCTAATAAAAGTATTTTATATTTTTATGCTGTAAAAGTTTGTTGATTTACTTATATGGTATATGCACGTATGTAGTGTGTAGTACATTTCCCATTGAAGAACTGTGTCAGCTTCTTATAAACATAATGTCGTCTCAGTAGAAAATTTGGGCCAATACGCTTTGCGTATTCTCCTCCTACAAATAAACACCCAAATAACCTGTAACTATTGCTCATAGCGCCTTGAGCTATGCCTCGAGCTTAAGCAATTTAAACTTCAATGTTTTTTTTCTAACGCAGCTTAAATTGAAAGCTATTAACTGTTTCATATTGTCCAGAATTTTGCGAATTTACTTCTTCCGAACAGAATTCCATTATTTATTGTAGAAAATTACAAATTTAATTTAATAACACATCTTCATATACCCCACATATACATGTGTACAGTATCAATTTCTATTGAATTTGTCAAGCAGAAAATGATAAAATGTTAAAATTTAATTAAAGTCACCTAAGGGCATACACAAGTCTGTGATTTTTGAATAAATCTGCGTGTGTATATGCAAAAATTTAGGTGAAAATATGACCACAAGCGCATGTACGCATTCAACCGCTTATACACATGTACAAATTTCGAGTTATTATTGCAGTTTAAGTATAGAGTATGAGTATTAAAAACCCACGCCTAAAGGTAGGCAGTAAATGTATTTGCCTGCTTGTATTATTATATTACCGACCACTTTGAAGAAATATTTAACTCAATTCTCAACAAAGCGTCTCACAGTATTTTACAAAAATAAAAAGATCAAGGTTTAAGATGAAATGTCTGTGTGCGTGTTTCAGCAGATGTGTTTATTAATGGCTTTTTTATTTATTTTTCTATATGTTTTCCATGTTGCCTACTTTCAAGCGTTGTCTCCGTCACGGAATGAGTGTTTGCCACAGTTTATTAAATTAAGTAAAACAAACAAACATCAACTTGCCGCCGGAGGGTAGCAACGCAGCATAAAACGAAGAAGAAAAAGCAGAGCTGAAACTGAAACTGAAGTGCCAAATACCGAGCAAGACTTAAGAGGAACACGTTGAACAGACAGTTCAAGAATGAATATTCTTCCGCAATTTTTATGTACTTGTTTTTGTGTTGCTGTTATATTTTAATATTATTTTTTCCAAATTGAACTTTTTAGTGTATTCTCTTCTGAGCGCAAAAACAAATTAGCATACCACTAGGCGCGACAAGCATTAGCAATACAATTATTGTGCCATATATTGAATGCATGGTCTCAAGTGTAATCTTTACAAAAACAAGCAAAGTTATGACAGTGCAAAATTGGTGTGTCCGTCGAAATGTAATTAAAAAGCGTTTAATAACACCAACAGAAGAAAAGGAAGGCAAGTAGCAATTCTATTCCAATTTATTTTTACCTAATTACCCACCTACAAATGCCTTTATAAACCGCACTAAATAATATTCAACATAAATATAAAAGGTGCTTAAACGTACGAGTTCCCTACATAGGCAAAGTGTAGACCGACTCCTGACACAGTCGAGTTCACAATAAGGACCTGTTCATGCTACACTGGGTAGTGGAAGTTACACAGCAGAAATTCCACTAGAGCATGGCATGCCTTTAGGCAAAACAGCGCGTGTGTCGCTCTGCAAAGTAACAACTTCTGTGAATGAAAATGCACAAAACGAAAGTGAGAGTGTTTTTTATTTTTCTCTTGCTTTGCTTTTATCTCCTTTCTTTGTATGAAAATTTAATCTCACACAATCTCGTACAGCCATGTGATTTAATGTCATAGCCTACTTTTAGGCACTCGCATTTTTTCAAGCAATACCACTAAAGTGTATGTAATTTCAGGGCTTTTAGCAAATTAATAAAGCCAACGCTTTTATTTTGCAGCGGCCAGTAAATAATAGATGATGTAAAATAAACAAATTAGTAAAATAAAGTGAAAATTAAAAAAAAAAAAAAAAAAAAAAAGTTTTGCAAAGCCGTAAACCAGTGGCTTGTATGGCAAATCCCATTATGGCGATTACCATAACGAATTTGGTAAAATTTATGGCGGCAGAGGCGGTAGCAACAGTAGTGCCCAACAGTAGGCAAGCAGATAACTGTGGGCTGTGTATTCAAGGACGCAATCGAACGAGCAACGCGTGGAAAAAATATGCACAACGAATTAAAAAACGCACCACTGCCGAATAATTTTTTTGAGTAGAAATGCAATTTCAAATTTGGAATGAAACATTTTCTAACTACATACGTATATATTAGCAGTTCCAATTAATTATGTACAATATTTAGTAGACTAAAACAGAAGTAAAAATTTGTTGCACAGACGTTATTTGGAAAAGCACTTTAACAATTTAAAGCATGAAATGGAATAAGTACCAATTCTTGTGTGGCAAAAGTTACATATACCTAATTTAAATAGCACTCAACTCTGTTTACACCAGAGTCACTTAGCAAAACCATAGATATTTCAAAGTAATTCTAAACCTAAATTTGCATTCATCTTATCCATTATTTACTGCGAAAACACTGGATTGTAGGTACCATTTAGGCTTTTAGTTTATTATGAATTTCCTATAATTATTATACCATGATAGGCTAAGTCTCACACACACACACACACAACTCAAAGTAATATAACTTGTTCTCTGGAACATACTTTCAAGATGCTCAAGCACACGTGCGCCCAGGCGTATGTGGCACAACACTTCGACTTGCAAAATGCTTACTAACACACACACACAATCATAGTTAATGCATGGACGAGGGAGAGCACACACATATCTACAATTGCAGCTATGAGTGCATGAGTGCAAAATGTGTTGGAGATTCTGTAATTCGACACTAGGGCAGAGTATAGTAGGCGTGTCGCTTGTTAAACAGAGAGTGTATACACGATTTTTACGGAATTTCCATTGACAATTGTGGTGCATACGTTAGTGATAGTCGGTACAGAGTTAAATTGCTAAAACATTACAAATTATGGAGGTTACAGAAATCAATCTAGAAGTCTCTATAGATTCAATTAGGTTGCGGATTAAGAATACATAATTCTCGATTATGCATGAAAGCAACGGTTGAACTGAAGAACATGAGAAAATATAAGTCCTTTCTAGAAAGCTAAAAATTACTGCTTTATCGGGGCACACATTTGAAGACAAATCAAGCAATTTAAGCACCCTGTTATGAATTTCTCACATCTCTAATTTATGGTTACTTACATATTTATATATGTATAATACACTCTTATTCAACACACACACATACGTAAAATAATTGCCTTTTCTCCAAGTTTTGTATGCTACTTATCACTTGAATTAGGCCGAAACTACACACTCACAAAATGCCTGCAAGCATACATACAAACATACCTGTAGAAGCTAATGCTTATATGAAGCAGGCATATATTCATACCTGCTTGCATATACACACATTGCACGCTACATATTTAATTAAATAAGTGGTCGGCCGACAAGCCGAAATCGCACGAGGTAATGGCAGATATAGACCACAATGATGCCGGCGTCGCACACTGCTTATTAAATGCAGAAGGCCAGTTGCTTGCCTGCCACATTAGCAGGCGTCGCCTTGCATACACACAGGCGCACAGTCACATACACATTGCCATTGAGGAAAAGCGAAAATGCAAATGCGCCTGCGAAGGTAAGCCTACTTTTGGCCATTGACTCGAGTGCCGCCTGCAGTGCAGTGCAGCGGAGGCTGCTGAGATTATTTTATTAAAGCGCACTTGTACTTACATTTGCATAAATAAATGTCTATAAAATTTCGCATATAAATATAAAGTTGCGCATTCTGATTTTCGTGCTGGAAGCGCAGCATCTCTCATTTTCTCATTTTACAAATTGCCAAATGAGCTTTTAAAGCCTGTTGAGGATGTAATTTTTAATTTCATAAAATTTAGTGCTGTCCTTGATGCGTCTTCGTATATTCTACAAAACGAGCGTGTACCTTTTCAATAGGTATTAAGTACTTTGCAATATGGTTTTTATATAAATGTATGAGTCCCCATTTTTTATGCACTATCTCAGCTGCGTGTTTGGTTTTGGCCTCACACCCCTCTAATAGTGCGCCCCAAAACTCGCCAAAGTCATAGATTCACACATCTCATGGCACTGCTGAGAATTTCGTTGCTCCCTTTCAATGCCACACTGACCGCTTCCTGGCTGACTTCAAATTCAGCAAACGTCATATATCAATTTTAAGCCTTTTATCACTTACCACAGCCTTTCGGTTTATTTTATATTAATTTTCTTATGTGTTTACGGCGATTTATGTTTTATTTCTGTAGTTTTTGAATCATTTCCTACTCATTAAAATTGTCAGTAAATTTTCTTTTGCAGTTTCCAGCAGGAAATTGCTCAATCGCCTGTTGAGCTGTTAACGGTACCTTTATTAGTGAATTTATCAATATATGTGACCTGGTCTACGGAAAGGGGGCTTAGGTGTCAAAAAAGGAGAACAATTAATGAGATAACGACGAAACGAGTTGTTTATTTTTAACAGCTGTTTCCCAGAAAACTAGTTTTCGCACGTTAGCTCCTTTTTCGTAGACCAGGTCACATATTATATTTCCGACCGCTGCAGCTTTTCGGGCATATCAAATGACTTTGCCATAAACCAATGGTGAATTGCAGAGCACTTGATTCGAAGGATGAAACAGCACGGAAGTTCTTTCTTAAATATCAAAATATGAAAAATTTACCTGAATTGTGGTATTCTCACAATTTTCCAAGGACTGGGTCAGATATAAGTAAATACAGTAAGTCAAGTAGGAGCGTGGTCGACTTTACCGACAGTTAATGAAAGATTTCGCTCTAATTCCTTCCCGAGCCGATATGGGGAAGCTTTGTCCTTGATGCATTGTCATCGTTGATCTTTTGAAAGAGAATCACGTTAAACAATTTGAGTACTAAGTACGCGTCGCGCTACGAGGCTGTGTTCCTTCGCATCTATCCGAAAGGTCCCAAAATGTCGCAATCAGTGGCTGCTAAACATATGGGAAAGTCGAAGGCATTTGTACAGAAGTGGATTTACTAGAACGTGATTCGATAGGTGACGTGAAAAAATATGAGAAAAGAATAGTGAATCAGTTTTCGCGGAATCCTGGTTTAACACTGCGGCAAGGACAAACAAAATTAATGGCAAAAGGTTTAAATATATCCTACGAAACTATCCAAACCCTTCTTGATCTGAAATGGCGCAACACAATGAAGCCTCTGTTGAGTGAAAAACTCTGTACTCGGTAGAAAACTCAATCTGGCATCGTTACATTGGATTGGCCGTCGCAGTCGCCCGATGCAAACCCTATTGAAAATGTGTGGGCATATATTAAACAGATCCTTCGTGGGAGACGCACATACACTGTGAAGCAGTTTGTTTTACGAAATTCGTCGGATTTGGAAGAAAGTTTCATAAAATATTTTTTTTTTTTAATTTATACGACCACGCTCTTACTTGGCAGACTGTAGATCTTATCTTGGGAATTAATGAAGTACCCACCTTCAGATGTAATTAAGTTGAAGAGCTTATAAAATTGAATGAATGAATTATAAATATCAGCTATTCTCAAAATAAATCATTTCATCTTCAGTAAACTCGTAAGAGAGAGCCCAAAAATGTATAATAAGCCTTAAATTTTCTTGAAATTTCTAGGTTAGCAGGCAACTATTAGCCAGCATTATATAAATATTAGAACATTAACTCTACCGATTTTATTGTAGTAACAATTTTCAAAAGCAATACTTATACGCACATACATATATATTTAAATACAATAACTAGTTGCAACAATTGCTTTGAGATCAAACCGTCACACACACTTTCTGCCGAGAGCCAACACTTTTTGTTATAAAACAATTTATATTATATAAATGCCCAAAACAAACATAAATTTACACAAGCACACACCAACTCGAGCTTCTTTATATTTCTACAGCAACAACTAGCTACGCTAGCGGGCGCTTGTGTGGCCTAACGGAAGCCCAGCGTGTGTGGGTAAAGTTTTGCTTTCGCCTGCCTGTTGGCACTCTGGTTTCTGGCATTTAATTTCATTTCACTTCAACTCCCAACTCAACGTCCAACTGTGCTTGGACATGGACATGGTCGTGGACACGGACTTTTACTTTTACTTTGCAACTGCAAGCGTTTTAGAAAAGTTGCAACATTTGCTTTCGTTGCTTTAACTGTACATAACCCTTTAATGCTTGAATGCGAAAAGTTTACTTTGAAACTCGCATGATACTTTGGAATGCCGAAATGAAATTAAACTAAAAGAAACTCAAAAACGTTTGCTTTTGCATCTAATAGCAATTTATTCATGAATTTATAAGCATATGGAAAGTTTAGGCGCTTTTTATAGCATCAACTTATTTTAGTTTTCCACACAAAAATACTGAAATTAGTGAGTAAACTTAGCCACGAGCTTGTAATCACCTTTGACTTATGCACACACACATGCACAAACATATTATATGTTGGGGAATATACGAATATGAAGGTCTTCGTTATTTGTCAGTTTAATTCCTTTTTAATATTGTTTTTTGAGCTGTCTTTTAAAGTTTCTGTTTCTTCCTAAAAAAATTATCCAACGCAAAGGAGCTCTTAATTTTCAATTCACAGAAATTATACAACATGACATCTGTTACCTTTTACACTGATGTTTTATCAGCAAAGCAAATACGAGTACGCATATTCAAATTCAGAACCGCTACGATTAATCCCGAAACATCGGGATCATAATTTCGGGATCCCGAATTAAACGCGGTAATTTATGATCGCCTATATTTTCAGTATGGGTTCAACTTCTTTAAAATCCCGATTTACTATTTTGAAATCTCGAAACTTCGGTGTTGTGATGTTAAGTAAAAGCATATACATATATGTAGCAATTTATTTATTTAACCATGTACATATGTAAAAGCAAACATATATACAAATGTTGCTGTGCTTAATAGGATTAAATAACATAATTTGCAATAGTTTCCGACAAACACCGCTATTTTCCACAGGTATGTTAACAGGTGTGGCTTAAAGCATTAAGTGCAAATTCAATATCCGAGTTCTTCAACACATACAAGCAAAATCTAAACTTGAGGAATTTGCGAATTTGGCATATGTGTAATTAATTTCCAATTAAATTCCTGAGAGTTTTAAATAAACACATACATATAAACACATATGTACTACATACACTTTTGTTTAAAAGCTTTCTGCCTGAATGACATTGACTTACGAAAATTCTGTGTTTCAACTTGGCATACTATACATCAAATCGTAATCGTGTGCTCACCTATATATTTGAATTACTCGCAGTACATAAGACGAATCCGCAGACATTTGGAAGTAATTAAGATTTAAGTCTGAGAAAAGTAAAGAAGCTTTCAAACTTATTTCAAATAACTGCAACTCCTGACTTCCAAAAACGCAAAACGTTCATTTCAGCGAAGCAGATAATTTTCGCTTTACTGATGTTTTTTCTTAAATTTGTTCGAAAATTTTTTTGTAGCTTTCCAGTTTTCTGTTGTGTAACTTAGTGAGCTTAATTTTCATTAACAAAGCCCGATTTACACACGCCTTCCTGGAACCTTGTAGCGAAGCAAGACTGATGTGAATTTTTTCAGTATAAATATAACTTACCAGAAGAGTGCAACGCTGCGTATGAGTAACACGTTAACAACCACGGGGCATATGAGTGTTCTGAGAAGTAATGGTGAATTCATTTCAGCTAGTATTCGGCGGTTTCAACAAATCGAGGCACGGCATAAACCTGTTTTACCACTGCGCGTGTCCTTGGCTTGAACCACTACCAAACCGCCCTCTGAAAGCTTTGCTCTCCCTTTCAGTTTTTCTATGCGAAATGCAGCTAGTATGTGCGAGACATGTTCTGACCACTTTCCTCTGGTTCTAACTCAACTAACTACCAACACAAAAAATCGCAGTTAATTAGTGTTGCCAGTGCGAACTTTTTTATTGCATGCATTCGCCTTTCGATTTTCCATGTTTTTTATCAACAAGCGACAACAAGGTAACAAGTTAGCTGCTGTGCTCTGACAATGGCTATTGTTATTGTAATTAGTCGTAAGCCAACAACTTTGCAATTTTTTTTTTTTAAATTGTTCTGCTCATGCGAAAAGTTCACCTGATATAGCCACAGGTGAAGTGGCGACCTGCAATAGGAGGGGAGGTCAAATGGAGAGACTTTTTGCGAAAAATAGGTCACTGACATTTTCAAAAAGGAATTTTCAGGAACACAGGATAAAGCTTATCATCATATATGGTGAGCTACTAAAGTAAAGCATTACTATTAGTAGAATTTTTGACGTTTAAACTTCAACCTTCCCAAGATATTTTCATTTTTTCCAAATTAATTTCTTTTTCATCTGTTATTATTGGTTTATTTTTTTGCTAACGTTCGTAATGAGTGAAAGCGCATGGTAAATGTACCTGAAGCAATTACAATCACATATAAATATATAAAATTTTTACATAACCTAAAAACACAACCGCCGAGCAAAGACGAAGTCACAGTTTCATGAGCTTTTACACGTTCAATAAATTTAACCGTTGCGATTGATGAGACAAGCTTACATTGTGTGGCGGATAAACGCACGTGCTAAGGCCAACAGCCGTGCAACTTCTTCACCTGCATCGTGCCACATAAGTGCACTTAGGTGCTTGCCGTACACGGCATAAACAAAGCAGCGTTAAAACGGCACGTCAACTGCTTCGCTATTTTGCATTTCGACGTAAACCGTTAAGTGTCCAATTTTTCTTTTACGCCCTGCCACAGCATACCTTACTATTAACGCGCGCATAACTTACAAAAAGTCACACACTTTATGTCGCACTTGCGTCGAAAACTTGTGCGCTGTGTGGCACAAACACAAAAACATGACAACAAAAAAGATAGAAGATAAAAACAGCAACAAATGAAAACACAAAACGACAATAGCGCAACAATGTCGGCGCCACACAGCGTTAGGGTGAGTTGGGTGGCGGCAGGACGAGCAGCAGATTGGAGGTTGCGGTGAGAGGGTGGCGCAGAGCATTCAAAGCGCATATTGGAAAATTGGAATTGCGAGCGCAATACAAAGCGGAAGATATGTGCGTGCGCGTATATTTGTTGCAAGGTTCGTAAGTGGCAAAGTGCTAAAGTGGCGTTGAAGAGGTTATAAATTACGCGTCGATAGCAAAACTTTCGAGCACTTCGCATATGCATGCATGTCTGAGGCTGTATATGTGTGCCCGTGCGTGCTGGAGAAACAAAGTTGTAAAAAATGGCGTAAAGATTCAACAATAGCGTCGATGCACGCTTACAACCTGTACGCGCGCTTGCTTGGCGAGCGTTGTTTAGCTTTCGCTATAAAATGGAGCTCAAATTGCAATGGCACGGAAGGTTTCCAGGCATGCTGGATTGCTGGCGTTGTCGGTAGTTCGAACTAGAAAAAGTGTGGGGAAATAACGGTAAAAAGTATAGAAATGGTGACACTCAACAAAATATTCTAAAGTAAGTGCAAATATATTTTCCATGCGATCTATCTTTCGGTTTAACAATTTATTTGACAAATATTGCCATTTTATGTCTCGACAACAACAAATACACATATCAAATTTTTTATTGTAAGCGGCAGCATGATCTGCATTAAAGTAGTAATAATTTTCCCGAAAATGAAATGGTGGAATTATAATGTGAGATTAATTTGTGAGCTTCATTAACTTAATTAATTTATAGTACAGTTCGGAATTTATTTTAATTGCGAGATTTCGAATCTTTTTGAATTTACAACAACAAAGCTTTGTGCCGTTAACGGAAAGCTTTGCAACGAGCAACACAGCATATCTTATATGCAGGAATCCAGTTTAAACTGATTCTAACGTCGATTCAACGCACTCAGCTACCATTCAGCCAAAATGAAGGAGCGGGAAACGTAACGTCATAAAATGTACTTAAAACGATCGATATGTTTAATAACGGGAACTTGACTATAATTCAGCACACTCTGCTAACATAAAGCTATTCACCGTTACATTAGCATAGCACAGCTTTATTCAGCAATATTATTAATTTACCTCTTACCTCGTTACATGAAATGTTCGGTCAAAATCCAGGTATAAAGAGTTAATTCTTCTTTTCGCCAACACACGTCGCAAGTATTGGCATATTAATACTAATAATATGTATGTAACAAGGCTATAATCGGCCTTAGGTAACACATTGGCAACAATAATCACAGTTTCAGAGAGCACATTTATATGCCTTACGTGTAAATCGTATGTAACTAAAGTAACTGTAATATATTTATGGATTCGCACGTAGGGCGCGCCGAAGTGCTTTTCTCGAACCAAATTCAATTTCACTCTATCATTGCGGCCTTTGTATTGGCCATATTCAGCTTAATACATGCTGTATCTTTGCATTGGTATGTGTTAATGCGCCTAAAAGCTATCAACATTTAATTAATGGCGATTAAGCGCAAAGCTTACAACATCCACAACTGTCCTCAGGCATTGCCCCCACAAAACACAAGCGCACGTCGCTTTTTGATTTGGTGGAATTTTGCTGCTGGACTAACATACATAACTTAGGTAGATGCTAACCATGAAACTAATGATGCCAAGTGGGTATTAGAAGTTCAGTTTACATTGAGAAAGGGTATATCGTAAATCGCCTAAAAGTAGAAAATTTGTAAATCGGATTCTTTGAACTTTTATGTTTTTTTTTTTTTGTTTTGAATACTAAGCTCGTATTACACTCATACTTCACTTGAAGACCTTAGAAATCCACGCGCCTGAGTGAAAGGAATTCTACATGAAGCCGTAAACGAATACTAGCTCTTTCACGCAAAAAATTAAAGGATTCCCGAATATTGTCGCAGGAAAAAAATCAAGATTCGCCAAGACAATTTGCAAGATTTTTGAGGTGTGTATGAGAATATAAAATAAAATGGCGTGTAGAGGACTGAAGCACCGCGAAGCTATGCAATAGTGGCAAAGATAACGTTTGTATGAAAACCCGTCGTGTCCCCACAAAAAAATATAATTATTTTGTAGTCCATGGATATAAATACATTTTTTAAGCTTTTGAAGATCTTTATCTTATTAATACGAAAAACATTAGCTAATATTCTCAAAATTCAAAAAATTCTTAGTGTGATACATTGTTCTACAAGTATGTTCTCATTAACAGTCAGATCAAATCGAAAGAGGAAACAAGTGCTTCCAGCAAGCAAGCAAAATGACAGCTGCCAAACGAAATAAATTTGCTTTTTATCCCATCTTTTTAAAAGGTAGAATAAACAGAAAAAGTGAAATAATATAACCTGCCGCTTTGAACAGTTAACACCTGAGACCTATGCTACGCTAGAGCTGAATCAGTGAAGCAAGGAAATCTCATGCAAAATGCCAAGCAAAGAGAGGTAAAGCAAAAGCGACAGCTGAAAAAAGGGAGAGAAAGCATGAAGACGCAATAACAAGCTTATAAACGGCTTACAACAGGCCGCTATTCATGACACTGCCTCAAGATGTTACTGCATTTTTTATCAACACAAAATTTGTTGGTGTATACCACTTCAAACATATGTGCCGAAAGCATACAGTTTCGAAACTATGAACAACCTGAGTTAACACATTGAAGCTTCTCGTTTTAATTTCCGCTTACCGCAAAGCCTGCCGCCAAGGTGAAGTTAGCAGAGAGGGCCTACACACATTCGCAGTAGGAAATTGCGAAGATCACAAATCGAATGCAAATCAAAGGAGGCAAGACAAGCCAAAAGTAATAGAATATGGCAGGTAAGTAGCAAGGATAATATGCAGCTTTTGTGGGCAATAAGACGGCGAATTTATTGAGAGCTTTTGTGCGCGTGAAGGCTGAATAATTTCATGGAGGAAAGCGAGCAGATGCGTTGCTGATGGCATTATATGTGCAGAAACAAACGTATTGATGAAGAGATTGAAGGCCTTAGTGGCGCACTGAGGCCATTACGGATTTTAGAGATATATTTCTGTTAGCACTAAATATATTTAAAGAATGGGAAGTAAAAACATAGAACAAACAACTGTCTCACTTTATGTGAAAAGAAGAAAATAAGGAAAACAAAAAAATAGGAAGAAAATAACGACAATCCTCCGAAACGTTATCCACGGTTAGAGATATTGCAACAACTCATATACCTCTTAAGGTCTAACCATGTCATATAACACTTTAGCTGATTAATTGAATCAAATTATAGGGGAACTATATTCACAACCTGCGGAGCCGGCTAACAAATTTAAAAATCATACACTAATCTAGGATGTAATTTCAAAATGTGCAATTTAGCCTCGACTTTTAAGCGTGCTAAGAGCATACATTGCATAAAGAAGGTAATTTTTAATCGCATATCTCCAAGAACCGCTCAAATATTACGCACACGTTGTTGCCAGTGAAATGATTTCAAATCGCAAACAAAAAGATTGCCAATTTGGCCCAGAACGTTTATAGGCGCCTATCGTCTCTGCACGAGGCACATACAAAATATATAAATTTCAAAGAATTAATATATTTGCTTTTGCTGTGGGTATGCCACACTCACTCTATATCATTCAATTCTTCGCTCGTTCTTCTTCCGCTTCTTCTTCTACATGGCCAAGTGGCACATTTCAGAGGCACACAACGCGTGCACTTTGTTTGCGCACGAAAATGTGCTTGCACTTCGGTGTATAAGAATCGTAAAATGTGAAATTTTATATTTCCATCGTCAAAACGCTCGTAATACCGTTATGTGTTTGTTATGTATAATCTACGCACGAGTCTTATTAATATTCTCATTATATGTTTTGTAGAGAATACTGCATATCCACCAGAGTGGGTGTGGTACTTTTATGTCAACATAGGGAAAGCAACAATAGGCAGACATAACGAAAACGGTGGGTAAGAACTTACATACATTCTTTCTTAAGATTTCTTAGTTCGCTTTATAAGCGAGTACGAGCCAAACTCGTAAAACTTCATTCGTTTGATATCGACAAGCTTAAACATATGTAAGTGATTTTGCGATTCTGAAATTTGTATTTTAACAAAAAAGAAAGTTTTAACTTCACCGAAAACTATCGAATGCCGCTCAATCGGGGTATGGTGTGTTAGCATTTTTTCTTAAATGATGTTTCAAACTACCCCTTAACTGACTTATTAGTATTGTTGACAACATTGTTTTAAGTGTTTTGTTCATTGACCTTATTGAGGACTGATACCCCTATATTAATGAAAGCCGAAAAATAAAGCTTAGTAGGTCTGATCGTTGTTCGTAGTACATATGATATTTGATTATTAATATAGGAAAGTCACAGGACCCTTAAGCGATCCTTACCTTACAACTAGGTAAATAAGATTCTGGAAGGTGTACAAGTTTCCAATATCAAACTGGTTTTGCTTCCGAACGGCTTCATAACCCGCGAGACATACATTTGATAATCAAGTATACTAGTCATATTCTCTACTAATTCTAATATTTCGGTTAAAAATCGAGAAAAGAGGGCTCCTTTTTTTTGTGTTTCCAGTCAGCCTATTTGAACGACTGCATGCTTTACCGTAGTTTATCCAGATTCATCATAACACTATTAGTATTTTTATGTTAATTCAAATTTTACAAAAATTAACTCTGAAAATAAAAATAGAACCCAAATCAAAATACTATTACAACTACAAAAGCATATCTTATATATTCACAGCTACGACATGGATTTTATGGAACATTACACTGTTGTTAAATACATATTTCTCAGTCTGCCGCAGTATCTACTGCTCCATAACCATAATAACTGTGTGCTGGCAGTGCAATTTTTTACTTTGTTTCGTTTCGCTTTTTTGTGCATTTTCGTTTGTTGACACATTTCACCTTTCTTGGCCCCCATTTTGACTTTATTGACCCCATGACAACGCTGTCGGCGCTCTAGCAGCCAAGCAGCCAAACAGTTAGACAAACAGCCCGACAGCAATATCCGAAAGAGACGACCGCATGTGACAGTCACTTGTCCTAGTCGGTGCAAGTGCACAAGTGAAATTTAAATTCTGATTGCAACGAAAAAACAAGAGTCAAACACCCTGCAGGGAACCATAATAATAAAATTAGTTTTTTTTTACTACTTCCAACTATATCGAATGGCACTACTTCCAAATTTAGGATTTGTCAATATATCGTCAGTTCAGTTGTTTTCCAATACAGCAAGTAGTAGCTCTTTCACGCAAAAAATTAAAGGATTCCCGAATATTGTCGCAGGAAAAAAATCAAGATTCGCCAAGACAATTTGCAAGATTTTTGAGGTGTGTATGAGAATATAAAATAAAATGGCGTGTAGAGGACTGAAGCACCGCGAAGCTATGCAATAGTGGCAAAGATAACGTTTGTATGAAAACCCGTCGTGTCCCCACAAAAAAATATAATTATTTTGTAGTCCATGGATATAAATACATTTTTTAAGCTTTTGAAGATCTTTATCTTATTAATACGAAAAACATTAGCTAATATTCTCAAAATTCAAAAAATTCTTAGTGTGATACATTGTTCTACAAGTATGTTCTCATTAACAGTCAGATCAAATCGAAAGAGGAAACAAGTGCTTCCAGCAAGCAAGCAAAATGACAGCTGCCAAACGAAATAAATTTGCTTTTTATCCCATCTTTTTAAAAGGTAGAATAAACAGAAAAAGTGAAATAATATAACCTGCCGCTTTGAACAGTTAACACCTGAGACCTATGCTACGCTAGAGCTGAATCAGTGAAGCAAGGAAATCTCATGCAAAATGCCAAGCAAAGAGAGGTAAAGCAAAAGCGACAGCTGAAAAAAGGGAGAGAAAGCATGAAGACGCAATAACAAGCTTATAAACGGCTTACAACAGGCCGCTATTCATGACACTGCCTCAAGATGTTACTGCATTTTTTATCAACACAAAATTTGTTGGTGTATACCACTTCAAACATATGTGCCGAAAGCATACAGTTTCGAAACTATGAACAACCTGAGTTAACACATTGAAGCTTCTCGTTTTAATTTCCGCTTACCGCAAAGCCTGCCGCCAAGGTGAAGTTAGCAGAGAGGGCCTACACACATTCGCAGTAGGAAATTGCGAAGATCACAAATCGAATGCAAATCAAAGGAGGCAAGACAAGCCAAAAGTAATAGAATATGGCAGGTAAGTAGCAAGGATAATATGCAGCTTTTGTGGGCAATAAGACGGCGAATTTATTGAGAGCTTTTGTGCGCGTGAAGGCTGAATAATTTCATGGAGGAAAGCGAGCAGATGCGTTGCTGATGGCATTATATGTGCAGAAACAAACGTATTGATGAAGAGATTGAAGGCCTTAGTGGCGCACTGAGGCCATTACGGATTTTAGAGATATATTTCTGTTAGCACTAAATATATTTAAAGAATGGGAAGTAAAAACATAGAACAAACAACTGTCTCACTTTATGTGAAAAGAAGAAAATAAGGAAAACAAAAAAATAGGAAGAAAATAACGACAATCCTCCGAAACGTTATCCACGGTTAGAGATATTGCAACAACTCATATACCTCTTAAGGTCTAACCATGTCATATAACACTTTAGCTGATTAATTGAATCAAATTATAGGGGAACTATATTCACAACCTGCGGAGCCGGCTAACAAATTTAAAAATCATACACTAATCTAGGATGTAATTTCAAAATGTGCAATTTAGCCTCGACTTTTAAGCGTGCTAAGAGCATACATTGCATAAAGAAGGTAATTTTTAATCGCATATCTCCAAGAACCGCTCAAATATTACGCACACGTTGTTGCCAGTGAAATGATTTCAAATCGCAAACAAAAAGATTGCCAATTTGGCCCAGAACGTTTATAGGCGCCTATCGTCTCTGCACGAGGCACATACAAAATATATAAATTTCAAAGAATTAATATATTTGCTTTTGCTGTGGGTATGCCACACTCACTCTATATCATTCAATTCTTCGCTCGTTCTTCTTCCGCTTCTTCTTCTACATGGCCAAGTGGCACATTTCAGAGGCACACAACGCGTGCACTTTGTTTGCGCACGAAAATGTGCTTGCACTTCGGTGTATAAGAATCGTAAAATGTGAAATTTTATATTTCCATCGTCAAAACGCTCGTAATACCGTTATGTGTTTGTTATGTATAATCTACGCACGAGTCTTATTAATATTCTCATTATATGTTTTGTAGAGAATACTGCATATCCACCAGAGTGGGTGTGGTACTTTTATGTCAACATAGGGAAAGCAACAATAGGCAGACATAACGAAAACGGTGGGTAAGAACTTACATACATTCTTTCTTAAGATTTCTTAGTTCGCTTTATAAGCGAGTACGAGCCAAACTCGTAAAACTTCATTCGTTTGATATCGACAAGCTTAAACATATGTAAGTGATTTTGCGATTCTGAAATTTGTATTTTAACAAAAAAGAAAGTTTTAACTTCACCGAAAACTATCGAATGCCGCTCAATCGGGGTATGGTGTGTTAGCATTTTTTCTTAAATGATGTTTCAAACTACCCCTTAACTGACTTATTAGTATTGTTGACAACATTGTTTTAAGTGTTTTGTTCATTGACCTTATTGAGGACTGATACCCCTATATTAATGAAAGCCGAAAAATAAAGCTTAGTAGGTCTGATCGTTGTTCGTAGTACATATGATATTTGATTATTAATATAGGAAAGTCACAGGACCCTTAAGCGATCCTTACCTTACAACTAGGTAAATAAGATTCTGGAAGGTGTACAAGTTTCCAATATCAAACTGGTTTTGCTTCCGAACGGCTTCATAACCCGCGAGACATACATTTGATAATCAAGTATACTAGTCATATTCTCTACTAATTCTAATATTTCGGTTAAAAATCGAGAAAAGAGGGCTCCTTTTTTTTGTGTTTCCAGTCAGCCTATTTGAACGACTGCATGCTTTACCGTAGTTTATCCAGATTCATCATAACACTATTAGTATTTTTATGTTAATTCAAATTTTACAAAAATTAACTCTGAAAATAAAAATAGAACCCAAATCAAAATACTATTACAACTACAAAAGCATATCTTATATATTCACAGCTACGACATGGATTTTATGGAACATTACACTGTTGTTAAATACATATTTCTCAGTCTGCCGCAGTATCTACTGCTCCATAACCATAATAACTGTGTGCTGGCAGTGCAATTTTTTACTTTGTTTCGTTTCGCTTTTTTGTGCATTTTCGTTTGTTGACACATTTCACCTTTCTTGGCCCCCATTTTGACTTTATTGACCCCATGACAACGCTGTCGGCGCTCTAGCAGCCAAGCAGCCAAACAGTTAGACAAACAGCCCGACAGCAATATCCGAAAGAGGCGACCGCATGTGACAGTCACTTGTCCTAGTCGGTGCAAGTGCACAAGTGAAATTTAAATTCTGATTGCAACGAAAAAACAAGAGTCAAACACCCTGCAGGGAACAATAATAAAAAAATTAATTTTTTTTACTACTTCTAACTATATCGAATGGCACTACTTCCAAATTTAGGATTTGTCAATATATCGTCAGTTCAGTTGTTTTCCAATACAGCAAGTAGTACAAAAACTAGTTTTGAACTTGTTCATATGCAAGTAGTTCATATTTGATGAATTTTATGATGATCCCTACAGGGATATTCTCATACACACATACACACATATAAATGTACACGTATGAACTGGGCAAAGTGCCGCAAACTTGCTGAGCATTAAAGTTCTGCGGTTCGCTTGACAAACGTGGCAAATAATATAGAAAACACTGAGCACAAACACACAAACGAAACAAAAATAGAATAAACAAGTAAATTGAGTGCAACACATCAAGTGGTTGGTGGCGCCCCGTCTGTGTCTGTCGCAGGCATCGCCCGCGTCCCGTCGCACTGAGGGCGCTTTAAAGCTGTTAGCAGTCGCGCGGCTGCATCAGCAATCTCGACCCGTTAGCGCCCGCCGTAGTAGTGTCTACAGTTCGCTCCAATTGACAGCACGCCATGCCGCACGTTTTCTTGCCGCCTTGCAACAGCTCCTCATTTTCACCACCATTTCATCGCTTCTGTATGAATGTCGCTCGCTTCAACGACGGTTGGCGCCTCTTCATCGGCATTTCTGCATTTTTGCACTTCTCTATTTGCATTTTCCGTTTTGCAATGATTTTTCGCTTTTATTATATTGTTTTCCATATCTTTTCTTTGTTTGCAGTGCCTGCCAGCCGCAGAAGTAGCAGCAAAAGCAATCAAAATTAAAAGAAATGCACGAACAAGCGAGAAAAATGCAAAGCAGCAATTTATTTCTTTATTTTATTTTGCCTTTTTGTCTTTGTTTTTCGTTTTTCTTCACACAATGCAATATTTGTTCGATTGTTGTGCTGTGTGTTTGCGCTTTTGTCATTGTAGTTGTTGTGGCTTTGCCGGCTGTGTAGGTGCACATGGTGCGAACAGCTTACAATAGCGGCAATTTTTATACGAAATCTGCGTGTGTGTGTGTCTCTAGAGTGCGTATGTGTGTGCGTGATATGCATTCTGCGTTTGTGGCTCGGCAAAAGTGGAGCAGGTCACATGGAAATTATTCCATTCCATTATATTTCACATTATTTTCCATACCTGTAACGTTTTAATCGTGCTCCCCATAGTATTTACGTTTCGATTTACGTCTGTATGTGTTTGATGTAATTTTATTACTTCTTTTAACACGATTCTCTTCTTTTAATAGTGAAATTGCATAAATTCTTTGCCACTTGTTTTTTGCGCTTAAATGCCAAGCTCTGAAGCACAGTGGGACTTTTAGCGAAATTTGTTAAGGAGCATATATACATACGTTAAATAAGAGGTTCTTAGCAGAATTAATTGGAGTAACCCATGTGAACTTGTGGCGGGATTCGAAAGCATTCACCAACTAACGGAGGATACGAAATGACATGCCCAGAAACCCTGCTGAATTTAATGATCGGATCAAAATAAAGTGTTTTTATGACCGATTTCTGCTGCCGCCAAAACTTTATGAAACAGCGGTCCCTAGTCGAGAGTTTTGTAGACTGGATCGATCTTCAAAAGTATCATGATCACCTGTTTCTCAAACGATTTACTGAACTTTCATTCTACTGCACTCAAAGAGAAGAATGGCTAGTTTTCTTTTCTTAGATCATAATATTTACCTGAATTAGCTAAAAGTTTGAAAATGATGACAATCTTACCTGAAAAATAAAAGAAATAGAGAACATTGTTAGTAATGTTTAGAGTAAACGTACTTCGATAGTGTGTTCCAATATAAACGACATTTTTATACAAAATGATTAATAAAATGAGAAAATTTTAAATTTGTCAAAATCCACGAAATTCTCATTTTCCTAAAGAGTGGATCACTCGTAGATCAAATGATTCTTAATAACTAAGCGGTGAATGCTGGCAAGAAGATATTTTGAGAGGAATGCAAAGTAAAGAAAGCAATAGAGGAAAATTTCTTCTGGAATACATTAACCTTCTAGATAGCTCGTACTTGTAGCATATTTTAAACAGTTTGAAAAAGAGTGCGAAAGGCACAGACATTTCTCTAAAAATAAAACTACCACTCCGAGAACAGAGTTAAGCTTAAGCGTTGGAGTCAAATTTGCGCATTTCCAAACTACTCACAACTGCTTTGAGCATCTAGACTGGTCTCCGCTTCACTGTTGCGAGCACCTTGATCTAATTACCGGCAATCCACATAGATGTAGCGTGTATGCGTGCATTTGTGCAATTCAAACACCACATGGCTGTGGTGCACACGTTGCAAGTTGCCGGCAAGATCCTTGGCGGCGCTTATTGGCAACTTGACTTTGCAGCCACGGCGCAGCGCAATAATGCTCTAACAGTAAATATTGCAGCAATTGTATAAATATTTTCTTTATTGTGTGCACCAAATGCAATTGCGGCAACAACAAAAACAAGGATGCTGTCTGAACCCATTTACAATTGAGAGAGGGTGGAGAATGGGAAGCGCATATGCATATAAAATAATAAGAAATAAATGCAAAACATACACAACAACAACAACAACAGTCGCAATAGTAAATGTAGTGCATTAAACGCTCGAATATAAATGCACTTTATGAAAAACATTTTTGCTTCGAAACGAGCCATTGAGCAAAAGTGAGTATGTAGGTAACGCGGAGGTCTGCAAGAATGTAGAAATAAATGCTAAGAAGTCATTCATACAAGCACACATGTATATTGTTCGCACATACTGCATAAATGTCTGTCCATGCGTGCGTGTTCACTACTGTAGACCCACGCACTTACACTTGGCTGAGTCACTAATACAGCTTAGCTTTGCTAAACGGTAATTCACGATAATTTTCTCAACACTCTCCACATACTGCCTCCCGTGCACCGTTATTCAATATAGGGGTACATTCGAACATTTCCACTTGGAATGCTGCAGTAGAGCTGCGCATGTGATATTGCTGCATATTTTCTCGTCTGCTGCACTCGCTTATGTTGGTGCAATACATGAGTAAAGTAGAACACTTACACCCCGGCCATTTCGATTCCTATAGTATTTGCGGATTTCTTTGTTAAGGTAATGTATGTATGTATGTATAATCGCAATATTTAGCGTGGACTATATATACGCCATTGTGACACAGTACTTTAGGTGTTTGCTCTCCCGAAGAAATTTTGTGTAATGAAGGCATGAATTCGCTGGATGGCGCCATGTCAGAGGTATTCTAGACCATCCTTGCTCCACGTAGCTCTTCGCAAAAAAAAAATTACCCTAGTAAATCTGACCTAAATAACTGAAAATATCTCCATAAGAGAAAATAATTGTAGTTAAAATAAATATTACAAAGTAAAAATTGCGATAACAACCAGATGGTAATCAAGCACGAAGAAAGGAAATAAGAGAATAGATCAAAAATACAACTAAAATTTAGTAAGACAACAAGTAAAGAAGCGTAAGTTCGGGTTCAAAGGAACATTTGATACTCTTACAACTTGCAAAATTCAAAGTAAGGTGAATACTTTGAAGTACAAAACGTGTACTAGAGAGTTATATAGGGGTCAAGTTTTCAATCTATTTTCGGAATAGACATACCATTGTCACAGAAGGATTATCCCTGAATTTCAATTATATAACTCACACATTGACCGATATTTTCGATCAACTATAAGTATTGGAGTCCAAATATACAGTACCTAGGGTCATGAAGAGTTTTGTTGGATTTGAAAAATTTTTTGTTCATAAGGGGGCATACACTAAGGCATTATTCATGCAAAGTTTCTTACCGTTATATTTATTGCTTCTTGATTTGCATACTGGAAAGTGAAAGAATCAGGATAAAATAGTACTATATGGGAAGTAGGCGTGGTTGTTGTCCGATTTCGTACTGCAACGTAGGAATAAGAGAATAATGCCACGTAATAAACTATGTCGAAATCTATCGGTCGGGTCCCAAGAAATGGGATTTCACCACAAAGGCTCCCATAAAGCCCCTCATGTCTCTGGCTTATTCAGTTATTGATCTATTGCTCTTTTAGTAGTTCTTAATGGTACCGTTATATGAGCAGTGAGTGGGGGTACTTTTATTTTTTGCCCTCGGGGTCCCCTTGTTACTACGATACCCTATGCAAAATTAAAGTTTTATATCTTAACTTAGTTCTTAGTTATGGAACTTTGTAGGTTTTCGGTTAATAGCGTTTTGTAAGCGTAGCAATGTTCCAATTACGACTATCTACGAACTTGTACTAAGGATCCCTATACTAAGCAACATCAAGATATCTCAATTTTTACTCAAGTTACAGCTTACTGAACGGACAGACAGAAGGTCGCCCGGATTTCAACTTTGCTCGTCACCCGAATAATTTATATATACATATATATATATATAACACTATATCTATCTCGCTGTAGCAACAGGTTTCAAGAGTATAATTAGATTTGATATGAGCAAAGGAAAAACATAATGCAAAAAAGGAAAGGAGCATTTCATTAGGTAACTCCCACTTCATCTAGCAAACAAGTGGTCTCAGCCATAGCAACAAATAAGCAGAAATTTTGTGAGACACGCACATACCCTTGTATGTAGATATGTATAAATATTTTTCAATATATGCTGTTTCTTTTTAGACAACGGATATTTTCACATGCTTTTGGCGAAGGACCGCCACAGCTTTGTAGAACTAAGGGCCGCATCTCGGATGTATTGGTTCAAGGTATATGTACATATTTTGCGATTTTGTTTTAATCCTTTGAGAGTGTGTTGCCAAGCACTATTTTTTATAGTGTTCCTTAGTTTTTCCGTCAACATGCCCATTTATCTTCTCTTCAAATAAGTGCTCTGCTGCTTTTACACAAACTTTTGGTTTCACTTGAAGTTTTGCTTATTTCATTTGCCTACCCCTACCACGGCCTCCGTTGCGGCGCACTAAAGAGCAATCAAATATTAATTTAATTGGCATTTGTGGCCGAACTTTGTTTACTTTGTGTTGCGTTTATTGCTTTTTGCGCTCGCCTTCCTTGGTTTGCGTCATACGGAGAACACTAAACCAAGTTGCTGTGCGTGTTTGCTTGAGTTATTTCTTACGAATTATTTCTAAATTCGCAAAAGGTAAATTTTAAATTAAAGTATATATGTAACTATGCAGGCCAAATAGCCAGCAAAGTATTAATAGCATCGATGGTGCTTCAGTGCGAAAGTTGTTTCTGAAACAAACAAATCAAGCTGAAGAACGTGCAACACATTGTAGAAATTGGAATAAAAGCCAAGAGCTTGCCACAAATTGAGTGCTGGCTAAATATTTCTCATATAATCAAGTGTATAGTATTTTATTAGAGAATGATTGGGCGACGAAGATATGCACATTGGGTAAATTTCAAAAAGGATTCTTAGTTCTTGACTGGAGTTTGAAGTTCATAACATAATTGAATTTTACTCTTAATTAATAAATTACTCGCAATTATTTTCCAACCCGAAGCCTTTCGGTGTTAAATCAGCGTGAGGAAATTAATATGAATCCAATTACGAGCGACACACAGTTTGGCTCTGCAACAACAAACTTGGCATTTTTTGTTGTTGTCTTTGTCAGAATGCTGTTTAATGGCGCGGCATGGTCACAAAAGCAAATATAAATGTATGCGAAATGAAGCCAACAACAATAAAGCAGATGCAAAAAGCAAACATAGAAAAGGACTTGCCAACGACACACAATAAAGAACACAGTTATGCAGTTGTGGCTGGCATTGACGCTCATCTCATAAGCTCATTATTAATGCTCCTAGCGGCCCTTTTGCAACACATAAGACTATCTTTATATGTATGTATGTGTATATGTGTGATGTAACGCGTGTGTTCGGCAATTGTCAGTTCGTGCGAGCATATTTACTCCTAAAGGGTTAAAAACCGAAAAGCAGCCAACTGTCCAATTAAGCTGTCATGGGTGTGGAAATGGCCAGTAGCCAATATACCGCGAACAACGTTCGCACCCGAGCGAACAACAGAAAAGTGGAAAAAGCGAATCAGCAGAACGCCAGCAACAAAATGACGCATTTTCACACAAGCCAGAAGCTATTTGAGCCATTAGCCGGCGAGCTTGGTTGAATTGAGAGGGAGATATACAATATGTTTGCAGATTGATGAGCACGCACCAGCACAGAGCCACAAGACTGCTCCTACACGAAGGTTTCACCTTCTGCTCAACTATTATCCAGATTAAAAATTAATTTCCTAAATATCCATGAATCAGAGAAATGACTCCCGAGTTCATTAACCATAAACCTAAGTAGTATACCAAGGGTGAGTAGTAGGGTGAGGGATCCGCCAAAGCCAGATCTTTATATTTTAGGAGATCATGTTTAAAAGTATTAGGTTAATCGAAGCAAAAATTCGACTCGGATTCGGATTTTTTACCCTTTAATTGAACATGGTTTCTGATAGTAAAAATTTTTTTTAATCTGTTTCAAAGAACAAAACACTGTACTCATCTGTCTATCAGCCATTGAGTCGCCTATAAGCGTTGAAAATGATCCGCAAGTACAGCGCGGACTGTAAAAATAAACAGAAGGACACTCTCATATCTGCCAACACATATACACGCAGCACACGGGGGAAGTTGGCATGCGGCAAACGAAATGTGAAATGTCACAATAAAATTACAAATTGCTGCTGCCCACACTGTGGAAGAGATTTTTACTACTGCTGTTGTTGTTTTGTATGTTTGCAATACCACTGAGGAAAATGTTGCGTGAACACAACAGCACTTCCGTACACCGTACACATCTGCATTCTGCGTCTCGGCAACAGTCAACTTCCGCCACATGCTTGTATCTTGCGGGCCACACATGCCACATGCACTCAGCTGTTGTAATTAATGATTTGGGCCTCGTTCACATGCAGCATTGCCTAGCTGGCTGAACACGAGTGCCACGTCGAGTGATCCGCTAATGCATTTGTCTCTAAATGTTTGCAGAATAATTCGCTGTGACGCATTTCACTCGCGTTGCCGTGCCATTAGCCCACACACACTCCAGCACAGGCACAACCCCGTATGTCCAGATGAGTACACTAAATTTGACGGCAGTTACATGTCAAACCCGGTGCAAAGTGCTTTAATTGAGTTGAAGCGCCGGCAAATAGCAGCGCCGGAGAGGCGAGAGTGTCCGAGGCGGAATAAAGTGTTCCATAGCTTTTTAGAGCTTTCGACATTGGATAATGAGACTGAATCTGACCACAATTGCCTATATTGGCCCTTTGCTCGGAGCCGGGGCGAAAGAGCAACAGAGAGTTGGTTAAATGGTGACTGGGAGAGAGGTATAGAACTGGATTAGTGGGGTGTAAACAGCGTAAGCATTATTGCACATGAAGACCTGCGCACCCCCGCCCAGTGGTAATGTGTGCGCAAATTTAACTCGCTTGCATATATATGTAGTCACACATTTTTCTCTCTACCTGAAATCAACTCTCTGCGGTCGCTGTTCTTGTCACAATTAACAGCGCTACTGCCAGTTTATTTGTCAATTTGTCAATAACAACTGTAGCCACAAATACACTCAATGCCACTAAATAAAAGGAACATGATTGCATAAGTGGGTTAAGGTTGAGGGGGCAAAAAAATTACACCACATCCCATCAGTCGCTGTCACCGCTCACGAAATCAGAACGGCACCATTCTTCTGTGTGTTTGTATTAATCAAACTGCTTGTTTATGGTCTCACCATTTCTTCTACACACACACGCTTGCATTTTCGCGTACAGAAATAGTGAAGTTCCGTTGCTAACATACAATTCTTATTGAATTTGTGTGAAGATGTTGCAATAGAGCTGATGGACCAAACCGATCCACCTTTACGATATGTGCCAAGAATCAGATAATGTGTAACGACTCGAACATCTTAGAGGGCTGATACACTTAGTTAGCGTTCTAAACTAAGTGCATCCGAAATAATTTATAATATATGGTTAGTCGCATTTAAAGGGTCATCACTTAAATCTAATAAGCATGACCGAACGAGACAGATTTTCCTCAATCTGACAGTTTACCCTACACTGGGAAAAAGTGTATGACTCAGACGCTTCATAAAAAAAAATTTGGGCGTAACGGTGAATATTATAACCAAAAATGACAAGAACGAAGCTGGCAAACCGAAAATAAGTAAACACATTGCCAGCATCCAGCAAGGAAGGCAGCTAAACAGCCACCCATCCTCGCAGGAAGGCAGACAGGCAGACACGACGAGAGGAAACGACTCAAACTACGCAAAGCTCCGAAGCGAAATAGTAAGCAGACCCAATTAAGGAGCTGCAAGCCAACACAACTCACATGCGAGCATCAAAGAAATAAAATGTAAACAATCGCAGATATTGCCACCGTTTTTGTTGTTGTTATCGCTGAAGCGGCATATCAGCATTGTGGTGCCCATGAACTCGAATGTATCGCAGTAGCAGCAGACGAGTCAAGTCGTAACGAGTTGACGCTCACACAGCCCCACCACCCATAAATGTTGAAGCACTTGTGGCCCCAAAGGGGAGTGGGGTGCGAGCCCAAGCTATGAGCGCAATCGCTGTGACAAGAATGTGTGCCAATATTACATAATTTCAGCAGCGCGCCTTCAAGCCGCGTCGTATGCCATCAGCGAGTGGAGGATGGAGCGACTTTGGCGGGGAGAAGCGATGCTGTTGTATGCTTTGTAGGCTGGAATGGCGCCATATATCGCTGGGGAATGCAGTGCCCGAATGAGGGCGCATACACAACCAAACAAACAAATGGGGCAGTGGTGTATGATGGCAACGGCAGCTGCTGCCAAGATAACACACAATAAGTTCATAACTCTGCCACGCACCCACTCAACTTACCAGAAGCGCCAAGAAGCTGCTGGCAGCCAGTCAGTCTTTGCCAATATGTATGTATGTATATACATACGTAGGTGTATGCGTGTGTGAGTGCTTATCAGCGCATTGCTGTGGCATTCAGGGAAAAGTTTCATCTGGGACCGCCAATGCGTATAAGTAATGCATGGAAGTGCAACGGCACAGCGAGGTAGCGCGGCAAGAGGCGGAAGGCATGCAGCATTCGCAGCGCATGCTTTCGGGTCGCAATGTATGTGAGCTTGTTTGTGTTTGTGTGCGTAATTATGCAATTATGCAGTTAAATGCGTAAGTAGATTGTTTTCTGTTCAGCATATTGTGCTGACTTCTTGGCTTGCGACTTTGTTGCCCCACCATGTAGCCCAGGTTGGCGGAGCACAGATTGGGCCAAACTGCAGCGATCGAGTCAGTGGCAACACGGTTCGGTCAGTGCTTTAACATTGTTATTATTGTTTTTATTCAAGAGATCGCAAGTATTTGCAGCATTAAGCGACTGCCGTACCGTATGGATATGCTTGAACTGCAATTTCATATGGGGGATATGGGGCAAAAGCTTAATTAGTAGACGGAACATGGAGAAAAGCTCTTTACCAAACATCGATTTTCTTTTACAGATATTTAGCTTTTCTAAAGATCCGCATCCTGATTTTGATCGTTCATGTAGAGTGGTCCAATTTCAACAATTTTCTTCAGAGATTGCTGCCTTGACTTGGATAGTAATTTCACTGAAAAATAACAAAGTTTTTAGTCAAAAAATTTAGACTTACAGAGCCATTCACGGGTAATTAATACTGTTAATAGCATGTAGTTAATAGTTTCACATGAAATTAATCACACACACACACGGACAATGGATCAAAGCGAGCGGCGAACTGCACGGCGCGACGACGCGATACGAATTGCAGGCCAAGCGCAAAATGAAACGAGTGCGAATCGATAGAGAGAACACTCAAGCGGCGAAACAGAGATGAAACCAGCAAAAAAATTGAAGATAAACAAAAGAAAAAATAAAAAAAAAATACCGAACTGAATATTACATTAGCTGAACTTCATACAATTAAAATAACTATTTTGCACAATTAAACCACTACATGCATACATACACATGCAAAGGTAACTCGAGTGGCGGATTTTGTTCACTTTAACGCCAACACACGCAACACGCGCATCTGCACTCATATTCTCCACCAATTCTGCGCTGTCATTTTGACGTTTGACTTCTGACGTGTATCGGCTTAACATCAAAATAGAGGCAGCAGTAGCATGGACAGACAAAAAGACAGACAGACAAATCAACAAGGTTAGTATTGCCGCTCAAAGCAGCAATCGCAAGTACCGCGAATCATGCCATACCCATTACCAATGAGCACCTTCAGAGTAACAAGTGTTTTGTACTTGGCTAGATTATTGCTGCTTTTGTTGTAGTTTCAATTTTTTACAAAGCGAAATTAATTAAAACACGTGAATGAAAATAAATTCGAGAATTCAAGGTCATTAGCCAACTCAATGACGCTATTAAAGCTACGCTTACGGAACTTATCTTGAATTATTGTCAAATTTGTTGTTTCTTTTCATACTATTCGCTGACAATAAAACAACAAAACACGAAGTCACAGTGAGTGAACTTGCTCAGCATTATGATCTAAGCATAAACGATTAAAGTTGAGGAAGTTAACTGAAAAAATAAAATTAATAAAAATCT
The DNA here is from genome assembly GCA_027475135.1 of Bactrocera correcta. NCBI lineage: Eukaryota > Metazoa > Arthropoda > Insecta > Diptera > Tephritidae > Bactrocera > Bactrocera correcta. The sequence continues at coordinate 110,735,441 of CM050325.1, read as the reverse complement.
AAAGTAAAAAAAAAAAACATAATTATCTATAGAAGCATTGAAAATCATCAAGAGTACTTAAATTTAAGATTGACTGCAACCGTGTACCATACCCCTCATACTCTATCAGTCTTCCCGTTTATGACAGCCTTTGACGTCAGCTTACAAGAGTAACACTATTTGAAGACCGAAAATGTTAAAATTTGCGTTTAATAAGTAGTTTCTCAATCCAACCTTGATCTTCACACTGTAAGCTTCACTTGTCGTTTTTCACCCATAAATCTAAAAGTATTTGTAATGAGTTTCATAAGTGTTTCACAAGTTACCGTTTACTTTTCGCAAGCGATAGTTAAGTATTAGTCAACGTTGAATTTATTGTACGTAACTTGTTTTCTCAACCATTCAATATAATGGCCTTAACCATGAATAAGCTGAAAGGCTAACGCTTAATGTGAAGATGTTGCAGCCATTCAGTTTACCTTTTACTTTTATATTCATATATACGATATTATGCATACATATTATGTACGTATATTACGTATGTATGGAAATATGATATTTTACTCCCATACTTCTCAGCTTTGCTTAACCCATATGGTGCCCGTGTTGGTATTTAGAATCACCTAATATGGAGGAACGTTACATGACATTATATCACGGACCAAGGAATGAAAAGGGTGAAGAGCTCTAAGCTATAATACATTCAAACACGGTTATACACGAAAGGAAATTGCAAAACTTATAAGAAGAACCCATAAATTTGTGTTTACTGCTTGGAAACCTTTAAAAGAATGCGAATTTAGGAGACAGACACGAAAAACGAAGTTTACAACTAAACAGAGGTTTTATAAAAACGCGATTCTTTGCAGTCCTCTGTACCTATGTCCAAAGAGAATTGGGTGTAGAAATCTTTGCTGTTTTTTGTTTTATTGCTTTGTAGAAAACCGTATCCTCGGAAGATATTCCCTCCTAATGTTCACAAAAAATACTGCGGAATAATCGGTTTGCTTCGGCGCACATCGGTGAAGAAAGTGCAAAAAAATTGGCGTAAGATCTTTTAGTCCGATGATTTTAAAATAAATATAGCCGTTAGCTACAGAAAATTTCAAACACGGAGGTGGTAATATCATGATACGGGGATGTTGGCACGGTTTCGGATGGCTGTTTCGAATTCGGGACATCATAGACCGTTCTCCTTATGCTGAATGAAACATGCATTTATAGTAATTTGACAATTCCAGCACGAGAATGACCTGAATCATACCCCGCTTGGTCAGGATTCAGCTACAGTATAAGTATTTGATGACTTGGCCGGCGCAATCTCTGGATTTAAATTATATAGAAAACTTGTGGAAGTTTGTTTTGCCGGTAATCAATATAAACTATTTTTAGCTATTGAAAATTCAACCACGCTCTTCCCCTTCATTTTCCCGACCATACCGTAAATTATTTTCCTTTCATTTTTAAAATCTTCTGCATCAGTCTATAAGCTTATTTATAGTAATACTTGAAATATGAGTCAGGCACAAGCCGTGCTATCGGTAACTGGCATAAGCGCAAAAAGTAATGGCACATATAAATAGATTTAATAATTGCATATTTGTTGAGAGATTAAATTAACAACGTAATACAATTTAATGGCATTTGCAAAAATAATTTAATTCATATTCGCTTAGAGGCTATACCAGTGTGACGCATGAAAAATTAGGCGATTTTCGCGATTTTTTTAAAAACAAAGTACGCGATTGCACATTTCGAACTTCTTTGAACGTAATAAAGTATATTTTCAGCTATATTTTAAGATTTTTTTTTACAAAAATATTGCAAAATAACGGAGTTATGGGCTGTCTTCGGAAAGGTCAAAAAAGAAAGTGCCCCAACTGCTGGAATGATTCCGGCCGAATGAGTAGCTGAAACAAACAAATTTGAAAAGTTTATTAAACTTAAAGATATTTTCTATACAATGACCTAAGATCTTTGAAAACAATCAAAAATTAACAAAAGAATGTAATTTTGAAAAAAAAATCGTTTTTTTAAGGCCAAATTTCAACCAATCAAAAAGATCGTAGGTCAATGTATATCAAATATATTCAGAAATACTCAGTTTTAATTTGAAGTCAATCGGTCAAGTTCTCCTTGAGTTATGATGTCAGCAATTTTGAAAAATGTCGTTTCGAGAAACGCGCGTTTAAAGTTTCACTAATATATGTTGGCACTTCCGAGCGATCGCTCTTTAGAACGCTGCCATCCAAAAACTCTTCAATATACGACCTTTCCGATTTCACAGAATATTTATGGAAATATAAGCTATTGAAAAGCAATTATTATTTTTTTTTTTTTGTTTTGAAAGTGTCACACTGGTATAGTCCCTTAATCAGTCATTTTCGATTATACTATGTATGAACTACATATCAAAAACTGTCAGCAAAATAAGAATCTCGCTTTTATTTTTCTCGAATAAGCTTTGAAAAGTATTTAAGTGGAAGCCATATACCAGGTTCCAATTCCAACAGGTTGGTTGAATGTACTAAATATCAAACGTCTTGTTGTTGGATTTTCAAATCTACTGTCACCGACACTGCTAATATTTGCCATCGCATTGGTTACCATTATCAGTAATATTTTTACTTAATTTACACTTCTTTATCATTAGCTTTTTTGATTACGGACGAGTGGCATGACAAAGCTTCTAAAGTAGTTTTTATGTTTCACAATTTTAGATTTTTTCTCGGAAAAAAGCTTGTCATAATTAATTAGCTAAAGCATTTTCATGTTTATATAGACTTAATAAAAAGGACTGCCTAAAATATGAAATACTGGGTGGTCGAAAAAGTATTTTCGTATTTGTCAATAGATGTTGCAGTCGTATATGTATATCCAGTGCTACCAATCACATTGTGTAATGCCATATAGTAAAAATTAAATTCAGAGATGTTGAAAAAAGTAAGGATGTAAATATTGAACCTTAAAACTTTTTCAATACCTAAAAGCAATGCCACCTCAATTACATCATAAATGCATCAGGTGCATGAAAGATATTAGTGGTACTCATTTAATGTCGCGTACAATGGTACAAAGAATCTCGGCAGTCAATAATAAAATTATTGGCATTTTTATAATTAAGCACAAACCAATTTCCACTGGGGCTGCCAGTCACGAAAACTCAATTTTCGCCACGATAATAATTTGTACGTGACAACGTAAGTAATACTCTGATAATACTATTTGATATATTACCGTTACAAGCAGCCACAAGCTTATTAAAATCAATTTCAAATGCTTTTTACAACTTAATTAAAAACAACACCACAGTCAGGTGATTAAAAGCAAATCACTCGATCCATCAGTCGCGCCTGTGACCCAATGGAAAATCAAAGCCAATGAAAGAAACAAGGAAAAGAAGAAGCAATACTTTTTATTTGCATAATGCAACCAGGTCTAATGTTAGTGTTAATGTGTGAATCAGCTGTCAGCAATAATTCTTTAAATGAGCCGAAATGGCTCACGAACAAAACGTGAGTAAGCACTCGTGGCCTGCTAAATGATATTGTTTAAAAACTTGATGTTTGAACTCTTTGAACTTTTACGTACACCGCATTCTTTACTTATAATTTAATGAACATAGCACTTTTGGTGGTTGCCGCTCGAGTTACGCGTAAAAAGGCCGCAGGTGATAATTTTCTTGTAATACACTGAGATAAAAAAAGACTCGAAAACGGTTTTATGTTAAAAAGCGGAAAATGCTTGAGACCTGGATTTAAGCACAAAGCACAATGATGTGCGACACAGCTTGAAAATAGAGAGCAAAATGACCAAAGAATTTGCTTCAAACGAAAGAAGAGTATTCTGTGTGCTTGATTTAGCAGCGCCTTGTACTTTCCAGCTCTTCAAAATTCCGGTATTTACAATTACATATTGTTTTAGTAAGACTTTAGCAAAATTCGACAAATTTCTTGGGTTCACCAATGCGAGGAAGTAAGAAGGAGGGCAAATGCGATCAGCATTGTCGGGCATGTAAGCTTACGCAAAAGTCAGCTTACCATAAATGTCGCTTCTTCTTCTTCTTCCTCTTCATCATTATCATTATCGCATTTTTATTGCGCCTACTAACATTTTTTATTTGCCTAAACATATGTCTGTATGTATGAGTATGTGTCGCTAGCAACAAATGTTGGCTCAGGCATAACCAAGTTCTGTTGCGTCTTCTGGAACGCGTAAGCCTCATTATCACCAGATGTAAATAGCGTCGAGAGGCAACATTGTTTACCTAAAGTGTTCTAATAAGTCCATACCTGTGTTTGTATGTGTTCCCTGCTGTTGTTGTAGCGGCGACACGTCAGATAAAACTCCGAGTATTGTGAGGTGACGTGGATGAATTTTGCTGTCTCTTGTTCTTCATCCGTTTTTTGTGCTTCGTTGGCAGTTTTATCTGCTGCTAATAGTGTTGGCCTAAATTTTTCCGTTTTTTTTTTTTTTTAATGTATTTCCATAAACTTGCTTAACTGCTAACGGTACGCTCAGCTAAATGCTGTTGGTATAACTGATGTTGAAAATGTATTTGTTTGTTTTTATTGTTATTTCTAACATTTTTAGTTACGATGCGCTAAGGTTTATTTGATGCTTAAGATATGAATATGTATGAATGTAGGCAAAGAACTTTTCAAAGTGCTTCATCACGAATTTAATATTTGTGGAGTGGAAAGAACTCAAAATCTTAATTGCGTGTGAGAATTAACTTTGATATGCAAATTGGAAAGCAATGAAGGATAAACTCATGTACCGTAATGCGAAGAGTTGGCAGAAATTTGAAACTGCTTTTGTTGTTGTTGAATTTTTTCAAAAGGTGCAAATTTTAATGCTGCCGGGAAGTTTAACAATTGACAGGTTGCGATGGCAATGACCCCACACGAGGGAAGTTGGAATTTAGTGAAGACGCGGGGTCTTACACGTTTTTAATGCGTTGAACATTGGTGCACTTATGCGATAAGTGTTATTGTAATACTGGAAAACTTCTTATTTGACCTTTTGAGATCTGGAATAAAATACTGTTAAAATACCACGAGCCTTATGAGGTAACTTGAAGTTATCTTTCATATGTAATCAAGTATTCTCTGCAATGTTAAAATGAGAAGCGTCCAACAGCAACAAAGTGCCGTTAGCGCAAAAACTAACCTTACAAACAAATCAGTAACAAAGAATTCTAACTTAGATTCTATGTTGCTTTAAAATCTTTTTTAATGTTTGACCTAGTTAAGTTACAACTCTTAGTATCTAAGTACATTGAAACATAGAAATCAAATAATTGGCATTTTTGGGCTCCGGCTCTCACAGGAAATTAATTTCTATGTAAGTATATCTCTTAGTTTTTCAGGTCCGATTTCGTAGATAATTTCAAACTCCGTGTCTGCATTAATTTTTCTGCCCTACAATTTCCTTCACTATCTACTTAAATGCTTTAAATTACAAGATACCGAGCTCTAAATCATGAATGGAATGCTCTAATATCAGCATAGCGTTTGTTTAAGTACTTGTAAGCGCACATTAAATAACCGTTATGAAATTTTAAATTTTATTTTATAAGCCTTCAACTTTGCCACACATAGCCGCCGTGCTATTCATATTTACATATGGAGGGGTTCGACGACCTCCGCTCTGCAAACGTACATCTCTCATACAGATTTTTAAACATTTTCGCATTTTTTTAACTACGAAAATAGATAGACACACTTACATTTATGCATTGCCATTGTTTTACGCAAATTAAAAAAAAAGAAAAAACACAACAAAGAAAAAGCTTTCGAGTGTCATAAATAAGGCGACCAAAGGAAATCGAGCAAATCCATTGAATAGCATAAAGTATAGCAGAAGCTTTCATTAAATACAACCGACTTATTTTAATAATACAATGCTATTGTTGTTGCGTGCAAGTTGAATACATTGGACTGTATATACATATGCACGTATGTATGTAAGTACGCAATTGTATTGCTATCTATTTCAGTTTTTATTTTAGCAATATTAATTAACATTTCATTTGTGCGCAGAAATTGTTTTGTTTATTGTTGAGAGCGCATTTACGAAGCGAAATGTTTTTTTTTTTACTCGCTGAACCGGTTCGACGACTCCGCGACTCTGCACCGCGCGCAGTCAGTCGCCAACAACGGTGCCACCGGTTCTAAGCATTCACATTTTGTGTTATTTTTATTACTTGTTGCTGTTGTTTTCGTTGTTGGTTGCGTGTGCTTATCGAATTTGCGTGGAGCTTTTTTACTGCCGCTCTTCATTTCTACTTAAATATAATATATACATATTTATATATAATTTAATTTTCCCTTTAATTTTTTTTAATTATTTTATTATTCTGCTGTTATTTTTAATACATTTTATTGCTGTTTAATTAGTTTTTATAATTTGTTCGACAAACACTAATAACTGTCAGCGCGCGTGCTCTCAAATGCAGTGACTCAGCGAGCCACTCAACCCAATTCAATGCACTCAACGCATTTACTGGCTTTAATATTATCTGACGTCGAGTGTTATTTGGTTAACCTGCTTTGATTACAATAAAATAGTGGGATGTTCAGAAGTTTAGACATTGTAAATGATTTTGCAAATATTTATGCCCGCGGTTTATTAGAGAAATAGAGAGCTCTGGAAAAGTGAAATCCAAATACCAAATAAGAGAGAAGAGGAGTAGCGTCTGTTCCCGAGGAAGAATTAAAGATACTTAAGTATTTACTTAAAGCCATAATATTGAGATGACATTTTGTTGCCTTAACTGATTAGCGCACGAAGTGTAGCATTCTATTCAATCTGACTTTGGCAGCGTATTGTGTTTCAGCAGTTTCGTTGGTTTGATCGTTTTGTCAGTCTCCAAGGTTTGGCGAGTCGAAGACAGCTAATAAATGAAAAACTAAATGATGAATAATCAGAATAATCAGTGTCAGAAGTCCTTAAAAAATGGAAACATTCTCGTCAAATCTAGCTCGAGATCTAGCTTTTCATTCGCTTTGCAAGTGTTGGACTGTAGTGCACATCAGATATACAGTCCTTGGACCCCACCAAATGTCAAACTATAGAGATCAGCAGACTGACAAAAAATATCAGTGGAAATGTGAGCGATTGTTGCGAAGCAAATGAAGAATTGCTACGTACAAAAAATAAATCCTACAGAATTCTCAAACAATGGAAGTCAGAAAACATCAACAAAAAACAGATAAGAGCATGCTTATATTTGGCGATTATAGGTTTTCAGTATTCCTAAATGACCACAGGGAGATTATAGTATCTGAGTTGAGCATTATTTTGCCTCACGGTTACAACAGAAACAGACCTACAAGTAGGTATCATAGTATTGGAACGAAAAATCGAAATGCCGCCTATGCAAACCTAAAACCAATTACTGCTAATTATTATTGAGGGAGGGGATTTCTATGATTCACCAACAATTGCATGAAATAAACTGGGGAAGTACACAAACAATACGCACAAGCGAAATGTTCCTACATTGCTTGAGGCGGGCAACCTTTTGGGCGTGTAAATTTAGATTTTATAAGCATGCTCCAAAGATTTGCATATACTAACACACAAGCACGCATGTTGTAAATCGCTTGTCGGGCAATCGAAATCAAATTAAAATGCAAATGAACTCAGCAACGCCTTGAAATGTGTACAAGAAGTTTGCGAGAATATGTATATACTTATGTGTGTGTGTGTGTGCAAAAATTTTCTGTTAGTTGAAGATTTGTGCATGCTAAATTTCAAATTTTCAAGCCACTGCGGATTTCTGACATCTCCGTTGTTTAATTTGTTTTCGCACGCTTCCATTTGTTTATTCTTTTTCAGTGTTTTCTTGGAATTGTACTGCTGTTTTGCTTGTTTTGATTTGATTTCCTTACTGTTTTGTTTCTATTTTTCGTGGTTTTTACATTGCAAACCATTAGCATTTGCAAATGTAACGCCGAATTGGGAAAAAAGTAAGGGAAATGCGGAAAAAGTTATTAGTCTGGCAACCATTAATCACATGAAACCAAAGTAACACAACAATTGGTATATCTTTTCATAACATATGAAATTGGTTTTAAGGCTAAGGGAGGATACACATATATACTTACATATGTACATATGTACGTAGGTACATAGATCACAGGTAATCAAAAACAAAAAGTCATTAATGAACACACTTCAAACTGCCCAGAATGAAATCGGAGCATTGACCATAAAGCCTAAACCTATAGTTAAGCAAATATTGATTTTAAGCACAGAAAATCTGTTTTCACAACACACTATCTTCCGCCTGAATATTTTTGCCGCCAGATCAAAATTGGTAAATATACTAAATAGGGTTGGAAAGCGAGACTAAGCCTAAAAGGGAAATAAAATAAAATTGTCAAAAACATTTCACAAAGTGAAAAAATTAGGTAAACATTTAAACGGTTGTTCGACGACTTCCACAGCGGACATTGTTGCAGCGTAACCTGCCAACAGCCCAAAGGCATACACGGTTGTACGCAATAAGTGGCAGCGCCGCTTAGACACATACACACATACTTACTCGCACATATTATGTGAGTATGTCAAAGGCAGCGAGCGACAATCGTGGTTTCATTCTTATATACATATATGTAAATATGCAGATGTAGCGACGAATTCATATAAATTTATACGGCAGTGGGTGTGGCCAACAACAACAGCAAATAATACTTACTCCCTATGGCATTTCTCCGGGGTGTTACACCCGGCATTCAAGCGAAATCGCGATCATTTCATATGATTAGCGTTATCACTGGCCTTTGTCATGTTATATCAATACAATGTCACGCATACATGCTTACATACTAAATGCATATGTATGTACAAGTGTGTCTGTGCAAAAGCATATAGAAGTTATCTTTATTTGGTTGTTTAAGATGCAGTAATTGGAAAGGCCAATCCGCGTTTTTTTAATATTTGCTTGTAATGTTATGAAATACCAGTTTTCAGACTTTTAGTTTTATACATGATTGTTATATCTTCTTTTTACTATAATTAAATCAGTTTTATGAAAGTTTTTAGTAATTTAAGTATCAATATCATGTTTTTTTAATTAACTTTTTTCAGTTTTTCACAATTCTAAAATTACCATAATGTTGATTTTAGCGCTTTTTCTATCAATATTTCGTCAATTATTTAATCTCTCTATATATATATATATTTTCGTTTTTGAAACTCATGCTAGAATAAAAATTTGCTTTCCCGCAAATATTATATAAAACAATCGTAAAAAATAACCATTAACTTTTCATTAATTTGCTTTCAAATTTCTGATTCTCTGTAGAGTTGTCATGCATGTTCCCCCAAATCAAATGCAATGAAAGAAACAATTTCCAAAAACCACATACATACATACATATGTTGCACATACTAGGGATATATACATATGTATGTATGTATATACACACATAAGCATGCATTTATGGCGCTGTTCAATATTAAAATTCGTAGGAAAATATAAAATAATTGAAATTTGAAAATTGAAAATTGGAAATAAAACAAATTGTAGCTATAAACAAATAGAGCTGCACTGCAACTGTATGTGTAGCAGTCTGTGATAAGCGCACACGCTTATTGAGGGAAAGTGGCAGAGGAGGGAAACCAAAAAGGTATACAAATAAGGTGTTGGCATAATTCTCCATGTGTGTATATACATATGTACATTAGAGTGGGATGATTTATGGGGAGCAAAAAAACGAAAAATCGCGAGAAATATTTTACTGATCATTCTGAACAACTTTATCTAAGAGACTAATGGTTTTAAAACCAAGACTGCAATTTTTAATGCGAAGCTTTGTAGGGATCATAAAATTTGTTCCCCAGTTTTTGAGTTATACGAATTAAATTTAATACATACGTACATACGTGGAGTGCATTTTGAAATTCTATTGCTCATTCGTCTGAATCGGTCAGATCGGACAACTATATCACATATCTCCCACACAACCGATTATTTAGACTTTTTAAACTTCGCCTTAAAAATCGCTGTCTAGAAACGTTTTAGATCCATATTCTCTCAGGCAACACTGTTCAGAATATGGAACCGTACAACATTTTCCACATACGCGATTTTATAGAAAAAATCGAGCCACTCTAATGTACATACATACATACATATATGCGTGGGTGACAAAATCATGCAGTGATAAAGTGCACCAAAGTGTAATGTTTAGAGTATATTTTGCATTTATTTTCAAATCATTTACATTAATAGATAAATGTCAGTTCTCATTTGCATTTAACGCATCCGTGCACAAAATGCTTACATAAATAAATACGTACATATATATTACTTAATGCATCCTGCACTGAAATGAACTAATTATAAATACCAACACCAGTAGAATAAACCTCAAACCCAACTGGTCTGCCGACAGACCTTTTTCTATAAATGCAACTCTGGTACTTTTCACATCAATTCTCATATTTCCGTCAGAAAAGTACTACACAAGGTCAAAACATAAGTAAATACATACACTGAGAGACATAGTAATTGAAAAATCAAACTGAATGAAACTATCTTGAAAGCAAACAAGAAGAAATTTTAAGGTCACAGGTGCATTCCTTATAAAACATGGTTAAGATCTTTTTTCGTTTGACGGTTAATTTGTTTGATTTTCATGGCATTTATACGATATTATATTGAACATACGTTATCACGTGGATGTCAAAGAAATTCAATGTGGTCAATTTGGGAGATTGAAGATGCCAGTACTGAAACTTGTACTATTTCACATAAATAACTTTCTAACACAACCTTGCATAATCATTAGAATTTTAAATTGGCCAAAATCAGTGTCTTTCGAAATGTGTTTGGATCCTTTTTCGTAGCGATCAGGCTACATTTCTGGTTGAATAGGCTAACGTAATAGCAATTTATATTGCGCATTTGGGGTATAAAAAAAGAGCAACCTATGAATAAGGAATTATGATAAAATGATGCTGTGAGGTATGTACGACTGGTGAAATCATTGGACCTATTGTTTATAAAAGATGCGTTGGACGCAAAGTTCCGGTGAATGGTAGATTGACTATGTTGATGCTAAATTTACTTTTAAATCGATTGCCTAAATTAAGGTAAGAACAAAAAAACTTCATCTGACATGTGTGTTTCAACAAGCATGGCGTAGCATGCCATACAGTTCGCGATTCTATGGCCATTTTGAGGAAAAATTTCGTGACAACAATTAACTTTTGATCTGCATGAATGACTAATGTTAGAAAGCCAACACACAGTAAATAATTTGGGACTAAACGGCTTTCAGACTATGTTGGGGGCTACGAAGCTAAAGTCACCATTAATTTATAAGCCATGCAACTATTTGACTTTGAAGTCAACATTTCCGAAGAAATTCGTCAGTGTTTTCCGGCCGAAAAAAGCTCGTAAAAAGGTTGCCCAAAACACTTGAACTCATCCGAATGACCACCTAAGACGCAGCTGCAGGTCAACATTATAATATGAAATATACCTTTCAAAAACGTAGAATGTCATGAACTAATCTAACGTTTAAATTAAAGAAACAAGAGTTAAAATTGAAATTTTATGGTTCTTTTTTTAAAAAATTTTTGATTCAATGTCTTAAAAAAATTAGTTAAATCATAGTGTATAAACTGATCTTTATCTTCGTTTTGATCGGTGAATTTGTATTTCATATTTCTAGCTATGTGCATATTTCCTTATACTGATTGCAATTATATTCTTGTAGTACTGTATGTATGTATGGAAGCATAAAATTTTTAATATTTTAGTGAAAAAATAAACAATTTATTGCAACCATGAAAGCGCAATGTCATAAAAATTATTTTTTCATAAATTTGGGGTCCATAAGTTTTTCCAATAATCAAGCTTTCCACCTATTTTGTTTTAAATTGAATTTAGAATTGCAAAGTTCATTAAAATGTGAACACATACATGAGTATACTATTTGTATATGGAAGCGTACAGAAAAAAATACATACGTACTCTGAGTATAAATGTATATACTTATGTATATGTATGTATGTACTTAACAACAAAAATGATATCAACAACTTATTTTATAAGTTTTTTATTGTTCTCTTTCTCATAAATCAAGAGGTTAACACAAATATTTTCAGAGTTCACGTAAATATCTTTACGAGTCACTTGGCTTATTAACTCAAGTATTGTATAAACTTATTTATATAGAAGTGATTAAAAGTGTGAGTAAAAGTGTGTATGTAAGTATGTGTATGCAAATACGAAAGCAAATATTATTTATTTGCAAATAAAGCCAAAGCAAAAGAGAACGGAATTGTATAGGGAAAAAGGTGCCAACGAGTTTTATTTAACTTTATTACCAAGATTGCTTCCAAGAAGTTAAGCCTACAAACATGGCAACACAAACAGAATGATGTAAATCATCATTCAAATATTGCATAATTATTGCGGTAACTTTTCGGAACCAAATGCCGTCTATAGTTGTAGCTTCGAATTTTTTCTCAACCTGTGATATACGTACATACATATGAACCATATATTTTGTATATTATTTACTTATTTTATGACATTGTGCCACACAATGCAATTCAAAAACAGTCCAAAGTGCTCTGAAACGCTCGGGAGGATTGCATATTCAGGGATAAAGTGCTCGGTTAGTTTTATGCGTTCGATTCGCAGTCTCACCACCTCTTGGCGAACCGAATACAAATAATATTTCTTACAAAATTAGCTATGTATCAATCGGAACGATCAATACTGTAAAGAGACAGACACCGCCATTTGTAAGAGAAAAAGGTGTTTTCGCAGCGCCAACGAGAAATTTTTGATTACACAATTTAGCCATTGTAAGCCAGTTTATACTAGTTAGGCGATAAAAATAGCAATGAACGGGAGTGTCAATGAACGATTTCATATTTGCATCATCTATTTCCTTTGCATTTATGTATATAAGTAACGGGTGATTTTTTTGAGGTTAGGATTTTCATGCAGTAGTATTTGACAGATCACGTGGGATGTCAGACATGGTGTCAAAGAGAAAGATGCTCAGTATGCTTTGACATTTCATCATGAATAGACTTACTAACGAGCAACGCTTGCAAATCATTGAATTTTATTACCAAAATCAGTGTTCGGTTCGAAATGTGTTTCGCGTCCGTGTCCGATGAGCGATGAGGCTCATTTCTGGTTGAATGGCTACGTAAATAAGCAAAATTGCCGCATTTGGGGTGAAGAGCAACCAGAAGCCGTTCAAGAACTGCCCATGCATCCCGAAAAATGCACTGTTTGGTGTGGTTTGTACGCTGGTGGAATCATTGGACCGTATTTTTTCAAAGATGCTGTTGGACGCAACGTTACGGTGAATGGCGATCGCTATCGTTCGATGCTAACAAACTTTTTGTTGCCAAAAATGGAAGAACTGAACTTGGTTGACATGTGGTTTCAACAAGATGGCGCTACATGCCACACAGCTCGCGATTCTATGGCCATTTTGAGGGAAAACTTCGGACAACAATTCATCTCAAGAAATGGACCCGTAAGTTGGCCACCAAGATCATGCGATTTAACGCCTTTAGACTATTTTTTGTGGGGCTACGTCAAGTCTAAAGTCTACAGAAATAAGCCAGCAACTATTCCAGCTTTGGAAGACAACATTTCCGAAGAAATTCGGGCTATTCCGGCCGAAATGCTCGAAAAAGTTGCCCAAAATTGGACTTTCCGAATGGACCACCTAAGACGCAGCCGCGGTCAACATTTAAATGAAATTATCTTCAAAAAGTAAATGTCATGAACCAATCTAACGTTTCAAATAAAGAACCGATGAGATTTTGCAAATTTTATGCGTTTTTTTTTTTAAAAAAGTTATCAAGCTCTTAAAAAATCACCCTATATGTGCGTATTTAAACATATGTACATAAATCAGAGTTTACACAACAAAAATGCTTGTATACATTTTAAATAAATCTCCATAAATAACTGCAGCTGATAACACACGGACCAGCAACAAAATGTCCAAAACAACAAAGTGAACAGTAAAAATTTGCTAAGCACGAATGTCGAATGAACTATGTTAATTATGAGAGTGTGGCAACTCAAACTGAGAATAGCCGTAAATTAGTTGGCAAAACAACAAATGATCAACAACTAACCAACCACGAAAATGTGACAGCCAAAATTTAATAACGCCGGTCACTGGTAGTTACATAAATATATGGATAGATGTGGAACTCTATTTGCGTATTTTAAAAAGTCGCCTATACTTTAAGCAATCTCACCGGAGAACAAAATATTGTGCTAATCAGTTAACTTCTAATGAGCTTCACATACATACATATTAAATACATACTTACATATGCTACACATTTAGAAGCATCAGACATAAACTACAACAGATCACTTGTTTCAAGAATATACAGTGAAATTTTAAACACAATTAAAATTTTTTCGACATCTTCTATGGTGCTAGCAAAGAGGTAATCAAATTTTTGAAAAAAAAAAATTAAATATTTTCCGAGATACTCCACTGTGCAGTGATTTCGGCCTTCTCTGTGGATGAAAGTTTAAAATAAAAAAAAAAAATCTCGTTAAGCTAGAAGATATTCTCCATACAATGACCTACGATAAAAAAAATGGCAACGAGTTTAAAATAATTGAATATTACAATTAAATAAAGATTTTCACAAAGCTGGATTAATGGCCAAGAAAGGAAACCAAAGAAACCTCAGCCTTCGACCTTAGGATCGTGCTAATAAGAAAAATGGGTAAATGCTTTTTCTTCTTTACTGGCGTAGACACCGCTTACGCGGTTATAGCCGAGTCAACAACAGTGCACCATATAGCAGGACGGGAATTATGAGCGACTTATAGAGTTTGGCTTTTGTTCGTCAAGAGAGGACTTTACTTTTCAATTGCCTACTCAGTCCGAAGTAGCACCTGTTGGCAAGAGTAATCCTGCGTTGGATTGACGTTGTTGATGGTGTTTACGCTGGTCCCAAGATAGACGAAATTATCTACAACTTCAAAGTTATGACTGTCAACAGTGACGTGAGAGCCAAGTCGCGAGTGCGACGAGTGCTTGTTTGATGACAGGAGATATTTCCTCTTGCCCTCGTTCACTGCCAGACCCATTTGCGTTGCTTCCTTGTTAAGTCTGGAGAAAGCAGAACTAACGACGCGGGTGTTGAGGCCGATGATATCAATATCATCATGGGTAAATTAAGTATTCATTTATTATGAAAAAGTCAGAATATCTAAGTGAACCAGTTTCGGACTAGTTACTCAACTCAAAATTAATTTGCTTTTTATTTGTGAAACTGCATCAGGCATCCTTATAAGCATATGTAAATAGGTACAATTCAGTATATAATATAGTATATTCAACTATATGTACATATGTATGTACGTATGTATGTACATAGGTACAAGAGTATGCCAAGGGTCACGATACACACACTTTTATGTCACTTGCAGTCGAAACGCTGCTCACTGTGTTACTTTATTAACAAGTACTTGTGGTATTTTACAAAGCGAAAATGTATGCCTGTGTGGGTGTTTGTGCACTTGTGTGGTTGCTTTTGTGTCGTAGGCAAGTAATTTACTGTAAAAATTTTATCAAAGCAAATGAAACGTGATTTCTCTGCTAATAGACTTGCAAACAAGCAAACAAACACATGAGCATACGTGCGTATGTGTGTGAACGACTTGTACATCGCACAATGTAAAATATGCGATGCTGCAATCAAATACACACAAGTACACGCATCGTGAGATGAAAGCACAACTCACCCACACACTGCCATGCTGGTACATTTAAACGCATTTGAACATAAAATCAACAACAACAATGCCAACATAATAAACAAAAGCAGTGAAGCGGTGACGAGGAGAGCAATTCATTTGTTGTTGTTGCTGTTTAATTTTATGTAGCTGCTGTGCGCAACAACCTCCGCCAAAATACATTCTCGCCTATGTGTGAGAGTGTATGTACCCAAACAAACATACATACAAAATTACATGTCTAACAACGCTAACAGAGCGAGTAATGAAATGATGGCAAGTGGCGACCCGAAGTACCGGTACCCAACCAGCACCCGCCACCTCCTACCCCTTGCCTGCCATCGTTACGAATTGCCTTCCGACGCTGTGCTTAGCATGTTGCGTATGCTAATTGCCGCATTTAGCTTAACTCGCGATTTACAAAATTTTTCTCAAGCCTACAGACTACATGACCCTGCAGGAAATTTGAAATGTTGCAGTTAATGTGTACTCACCTGAATCGATCTGGGGTACAATTTGCGAAAGCATTTCACATTTGAAAATTTCAAAAAGGCTTACGGTAAACTACACCTAATACCCAGTACATGCATCTAAATTCAAAAACTCCCTGTGTCTCTCTCTTTCACGCCATTTATTTAATTGTGTACCATGTTGAAGCGCATAGACAGCAAGTATTTGTTATCCACTGAACACAGTCTACGAATGGAACATATCAAGCGTTCTTGACCTATTTGCTGATAGGCTTTTCGAGCCCCCGAAAGACGATTTACCGTAAGAAAAGGGAATTTTGAGAATGTTTACTTTTAATAAAGGTTTTGTGAAATATGGAGTACCATTTTTCGTAGGACTTTACACTCTAAACAATTTCAGCAAAGTAACCCGAAAATATTTTTATGACAATAACGTTTAAAGAGCTTCAAATTTGATTTCTCAACACAAGCATTAATGGGAAAGTCCTGTGTTAGCTTTAATTCTCTACTGGGTGTGTACTATGTTGGCGCTCAAAGTGTGCGTAAGCTTACAAACCGGCACGTGATTATATTACGGGTGCTGACGACAGTACCACCAACACTGGGGAGGCTTTCACGGCCATCCCTTTCCCAAGGTAACAAACAGTGTGAGACGAAATAAATTTTAAATGTCAACAAATTTTGTCAAAATACGAGCTTATGTGCACCGAGCGCCATGTGGCACACGCCCTCACACACATATGTACATATATATGCAGAAGGCGAACGTCGAAGCGTTGGCAAAGAGGCGTGTGGGCATTCCAGCTGGATTTTCTAATTAAAAATTTTGAGTGTCGCTTGAATACAAAATTATCAAGTGAGGGTGGGAGGGATGTAAGACACCAGACGACTGTTTATATGTATGTAAATACGCGCCTTAGAAGTTGTTTCGTTTGAATTTCTAAAAAGGCAATTTTTTGTAAATTTGTTATGTTTATGGCAGATCCGGATGAGAAAATGGGAGGGAGATGGGTGAGCAAGAAAGTCAATTACGGAAGAGTGTAAACCAGGAAGGTGTGAGTTAGGTATGCATGTAAGGAGCGTCAAGCCCTAACAAATGGATGTGCTGCTGCTGCGTTTCGTTACGTTCGAAATGAAGTAAGGGTTAATTCCAAGTGGGGCTAATAAAATTTTCACATTTCATATGCGAATCGGAAGCAAACATGACTCGAGGGCGAACACTCAGCGGGAACGATATTAACCAAATTTTGATTGCCAAAGTCAGTGCGCCAGAGAATGCCGCATAAAAAGAGCGGAATGAGACACACGCAGCTGATTATTCCATACATATGTATGTATGTACATAAAGATTACTGTGCCAAGATGTAGCTACAAAAACAAACTAATAAAATAGGGTTTACTGTACAAACAGTTACAAAATAAACAAACCGCTACCAAAACACAACAAAAATGTATAAAATTTCTCGCTTGTTCTCCAGCGCTTTATACAAACGCCTTTTGTATACCGAAACAAATTAAAACTTTTCGTTTGAAAATAATTGAAAATTCCCGAACTCATAATGTGCAACAGCTTAAAAGGGGAATTACTCAAAGTGTAACCGCAACAGATAATTCAGCAATTCAACAGTGGCATTTAAATAAATGAGCGATCAAAAGACAAAAAGTTAATGAAACTTAATTGAGAACGGAAAGGTGTGAGAGTGAAATTAGGAGAGACGACAAAGCGATTGTAAGGCACACCAACGAAGTGAATATTTCAAAACGTTGCAATTAAAACAAAAAATACACACCAAAGTCCTTGCAAAAAACCCTGAGAAATTAGTTACTTACGAAGTCAAGACAAAAATATGATTAAAAAACTTGCAACTTAACGATTTGTATGGTGTGCAGTGCTAAAGCAACATAACATTATAATGTGGCAACGTTGCAGATCGCTGACAGCACCCGAATCAGTTGCGTGGTAAATACAAATAAATATAGTAACCTGAATAAAATGTATGTATATGTGTATGTGTATACATAGAAGCAGCGTACTGTAATGACAATTAAAATTCAATTGATGATAAAGTATAGCGAATAGCAAACCGCAACGCCCACACTCTAACCAATCAATGCAACAAAAAGCCCCGGCGCTAAAAGCAACAACTACAAACTCTATTGGATTGTCTATCGAAAGGTGAAGGCAGGCAGAGGCGCTGCCACTGTCGGTATTTTTAAATTTAATAATTCAACTAAAGCTGGCGAACTTGTTACACCAAAAAGTAATGAAGAAGTCAATGATTGCCAAAAGAAAATTCTCTTGATACACAAAGCGACAGCAACCGCAACGTTCGAGCGAAACGTAGCGAAGCCCAAAAAGGCCACATAGAAGCCGGTTAAACCAAACAACATCCTTGTACATTATTAATAATTATGCGGGGGCAATCCTGCACAACCAGGACCACAAAATGTAGAAGCTTACCAAATACATAGGCCATTTAAAGTTGACCCATTGTTTGTTTGCCAAAATTAGGGTCGCGGATAATCACTGGGTTAGTTTTGGCCATTTAATTTTAATGGAAACTCTTCAAATCTTTATGAATTATGCGTGGAGAGTGTCAAGTGTCTAATTCTGAGAGCGGCGATAACTCGAGTCGATGGAGTCTCTAATACTGGCTCGTACAGCTTCATTTTTATCAGAACGTCTTGTGCGTTGCTGGATGCATACTGGCTTTACTGAGATTACCGGTGTTCACAAATTTTGCGTATAAAGATTAATTGTGTTCTTAACGGAACTTTTCACTTTATTTTTTTTAACCACGTTGAGTTAAACACAATTGAAAAGTTATTTTGAATATAAAGCTGAAAATTTCAGCGCGTTCTTTTGAGTGTACTGTTCCTGGTATAAATTTTTGAATGACGTTTTAAGCGGTATGAATTAGCCGATTTGTACGCTGTTAAAAGTTACAGCGTTGCAGATGGGTATTTGGTATTTATACGCCAATTAGCTATGCCACTAATAGTATGCGACGATGCCGACGTCTCGCAAGTATTAATTTAAAGTTTAATATCAGAGTACAATTAAGCGTTTTAAAAAGAGACATATTTTGAAGAGAAGTTTTGTAACAACTCGTCCTCAGCACTGCTTAGTAAATTTCGCTTAAAATATGTATTTCATTAAAATTTCCCTGCTTTATTTTTTAGACGGAGTTTAATTGAGCGTGAGTTCAAAAGAACCCAAATATTCAAAGCTTCAGCGATGAAAGAATAAATTTATTCAGCTGCTATTTACTTACTGTATTGATAAAGTCGTAGGATTTCAGAAATATTCGGAATCTCCAAGGAGCTCAAAGTGAATGTATGTATGTATGTACACGCATAATTATGTAGCTGTATGTCAGTATGTATGGACCTTGTACGCTCTTCGCTTCAAGTTAAAAGTGCACTCTGCACCAAATCAAGCATTCAAGCAAAGCAAGTCGACAAGATGGGCAAGACCCACCCTATAGGCAGCTGAGTGTAAATAACGACGCCACAGCCAAAGGCGACTGCAATTTGTGATTGTGATCATTATTGGCGCTGCTAATTAAAATAATTGATTGGTGGCTAAATACAATTATCACAGTTCCCAGTAAAATTGAACAAAGCAACAAGGTTTTTAGTTGGAATCTATAATGAGAAGAACACTGAGCGTATGGGTAGCATACACGCATAGCGCGGTTACAAATGGATTTGAGATTAGGGTTGAGAGGTCGCAAGCACTGATTGCCTGATAGGACGGGCAACGTCGCTTCGTTTTGTTTATACTTTCTATACATTTTTAGTAGATGAAGTCAGCTGAAATTTTAAATGAAGACTTCAAAGTAATGATAACAAATAATTAGTTTGTTATTAAATTGTGGGAAATCTGGGTGAAGTTCAAGACTGCTACTAGAATTTATATGTTTTTACAGTTTGTAATTATTTTTTGCTTGAAAGTAGATATATGTTCCCGAACCAGAAAAATTATGTATCTATATGGTATATATATATATCTGGATTATCTGCCTTCTTCTTGCTAAAAAGCTTACTTTACACTACTTCGCTTCTCATATGCATACAGAGCGGCGAAAAAATGTGCTGGCACCAGCTTGTCTGCCGAAAGTTATATACGCTTTAAGGATGCAGAAGCAGGCGAAAATTGCTGTAATGTGTAAACGAGGAGACGACAATCAAGAAGTCACAATGTAAAGCGACTGCAAAACTGTTGACCAAAATGAGCAAACAGACAAGAAGCGGAGATGAAGACCAGGACAAATAAGTGTGTGTTGAATGTAAAATTAGGGTAGATGGGATGGGATTGATTGGCGGACAAAGTTGATTAAACATAAGCGGTTGGTAAAATAAACAATGATTGTCAAAAATATAAGCAAAATTAGCAATAGAGACAAGGAAAACTGAAAAGATTCGGTGAAGTAAGTAAAAGCAGGCTACAACAAAATAGTACAAACGAAAGCTACATAAATCAGAAAACACTCGGCTTACTATAAATAAGATTCAGATAGATAAAACTAGAGAAAACTTCGTCTTCTGATGCTACCACAAGGCTGTTTCGAATATTAGGTTTCGATCCTCAGGAAGTATTCTGTACAAATAGAAGACAAATAGACATGAAAGAATCTAAGTGAAGCTTAAAAATTGATGAATGAAGTTCTCTACAAAATTCCTGCCGGAATGTGGGCCAGAAAGCCGCAAATGACCAACCAACAGCAATGACTTCAGCGATTTTATGCTCCATTACATTTGTGTCGTAAAACAAACCGAATGCACACGAAACTGTTCAAAAAAGAAAACAAAGTTAAGTAAAGGGCATGACAAACCGTTATAATCACGCAACGCAGCATAGCAAAACCCAATCACGATATCTTAAGCGTCACCAGCTGGCGCTGACTCAACTTAAATTGACTTGACGACTTGCCGCCCTGACTGTTGACTTCCGAAACTTTGTCTAAGCAACAACAATACTAATGACACTTTGATGGGCACAACAAAAGTGCGAGTTTCCGGGTGAAATTTTGTGTGCGCCGCGTATGAAGTGAAACAATATGTAGTAAAAATTTGTTGGCTAGTAAAAGCCAATGAAGAACGCTGAAAGTGCGCTGAGCAATATGAAGAAGCAGAAGTGAGAAAAATGGTCTCATTTAAGAGCAAACATGAAATGGTGATTTCCCTTGAATTTATGCTTCCACACCAAAACTATGTGAATACCGCGCAACAAAGTTATTCGCGCTTGGACTCGCACTCCGCCAAAGACTGCGCCAACGACCAAATAAATGCGCAAAGTTTTGTAATTAAAAACTAAAAGCAATCGCCACTCACCACTCGCTCTGAAATGTAAAATATTTCACAGTGCCAAAGAGTTCCCAAGTACGCTGAGCGGTGGAAGAAGGGCAGTAGATGCTACTGATGCAACAGCGTCAAGTAATGGCAAGCGAAGGACTCAGGGCACAGCTGTTTGTTCGCAGTTGAAAATGCTTGACGCAGCTGATAATTACTTCGGCATCGTCGATGGAGCGTAAAAGTGCAGCAAATTTGACTTCTTCTAGCATTACAATAACAAACTGTTTGCTTGTGCGAATATATACATGTGTGTGTGTCTGTATGTACATAGATATACGCAACAGATTGTACAGATTGTCAATGTAGGGTAATGGTAATCAAAAATGATTTTGCAACGAAATTGCTGAAAGTAATTGGTAATTTGAATACCGCACACTTGCGGTCGGTAAGATGCACTTAGCAACTTTTGCTGTGGGTGTTGGATCGCAACCTATTACATTTTGAGCAAATTAAGAGGAGGGGAACCATTTGTTAAGTAGTGCGCACATTAAACATATCCTAAATCTCCAAAATTCCAATGCATTTTCAAAACTGGGATTGGGGTTTGAATTTACCGACACTTAAAGTAATTTTTTTGAAACTGAGATTTTCGAAATTTCAAAAAATCTCTGAACCTAATTTTAAATAAACTCAAAACATAAGAATCTGGAATACATATGTATGTATTTAATGAAAATCTGTACAAAATGAACTTTGCTTGTTTCAACTATAATACGCTGATCTCCTCGAAAACCTTGACCCACACACAGCCGAAAACCATGTATGCTGTCACGTCGGATCATTTGACGAAATGCCAATTTACATTTTCCCACCAAAAACAACGCCAACGTCAAGGCCTGCGAGAAACGCCATAAAACAATTCTATTATGCGCCCGAAAAGTCAATGAGTGTGAACAAATGCGAAACAATGCGTCGCCAGTGAAGAAAGGGGCGCACTTTTGAATTGAAATATTTCAATTGTTTGTCACTGACAGTCGCATGACCACACAACAAGAAAATAACATAAAGCGAGAACATAAAAATGCGTGGGCCTCTTGGGCAATGGAGGAGAATGCGAGACTGAGCGACGACAGGCGTCAGCAATAAAATAGCAGTGTTGCCACTTACGAAAATTAACTGTGTATGAAAAAAATCCAGAAACATACATATGTGTTTGACTGTTTAGCCCAAAAGAGAATCGAAAAATGTACGAGCATATACAGCATCTCAGCAGAATTGAGGTTCAAAAGTTTTTGATTCAATTAAGCGGTGTTTTATGAAATAAACCGAAAAGTAAAAAAAGGAAAGCGCGAAACTAAAATTGTACACGTGTTAATTCGCTCAGAGTGGCAACACTGGGGGCATTGACATTTACAGTGCTGGTTGTGGTGACTTTGTAGTAATGACACCTAATAAACAAACAAACGGCATAAAACGGTCTTTGTGGACAGATCTTTCGCGCCGCGACAATGAAACAAACATTAAAAAAATGGAATATATTTTATATAAAATATAACAACAAAGCTCCTAAAATTATCAAAAAAAAATTCTTTAATATTTATTATTTTGTACATAAGAACACATACAAAATGGAAAATAGAGACAACTTTGCACTTGTGTGTGTATGTAAAAATTGTGTAAAGCTCATCAAGAAAAATAGTAAACTTCAAATTTACTTTGTATTTTTGTTTATTTTTCAGAAAAATGAAATGCGAATTGCAGATTCATGAAACCGCAAATCAACTGCGAAAAGAGCCAAATAACCAAGCGGACTGCCTGTGAAAAGTCGAGCGGTATGTCAACCTTGCATTCCAGCCATCCAATAAGTTTTGTGGTGTACAAGCCCAAAGACGAAGATATAGCGGCTCTCACGAACATACAAACATATGTATGCATGTACGAGTATGTATGTACGTTTGTTTATAGGAACCCACAGATCCCCAGAAAAATTTTTTCTGTGCGGTTTCAGCCGTCAAATACCAGAATTGCAGGTTACCAAGGGTCCGCTGCTGAGATTACCACAACTGTGCGGCAAATGCGGCCAGTGGGCGTCAAAGGACGAACACTCACATGTCATTCGACAAACAAAAATAAAATAACGGGGCTGAAAAGGAAATTACAAATCCGAAAGTAGTTAAATGCCTTGCAGCACACACCATTTGTGGGCCTCGATAAGCCTAGTTGTCTAGCAAAAATCAGGCGGAATTGAAAATATTTCAAAACCAAAGTGTCGTGTGTTTGATACTGTTTGCCTCTATATAAACCATTTGCTGCTGTGGCAAATAGCAAATATGGTAAAGTCAATTCAAAGAAAATTGGAGGATCAGGCACTCATACATTACATTTGTATGTATTTTCCGTTTGCATAAAGAATTTACATGAAAATGGTTGAAAACAATGTTCAAAGAGGATTCGATAAAAATTTGCTAGCTTCTCTAATTTAAACAGTGAAGCTGAAATATGGGTTTGCACGCAATAATTGCAGTAAAACTCATGAATGAATCTAAAAGACAACAAAAGAGAGAATGTAGGAAATGCAAGAGTAAAAGAAATGTCAGATAAGAATTCTACCCAAAAATCAAGAGAATATAAATTGGATATGTGGAGGAGGAAGAAGGTAGAGGGCAAAGATAATTCTCAAGGCAGTCGGGTGAAAGTAAGTGAAACTTGCGCGTTCATAAAAAACGCTTGACTACAAGCATGGGATGGTATTCTGTACAGCAAAAACAACAAAACATGTTGGAAATTGCAGAATTAGTGAACTTGATCCATCCGAGAGCTGGTATTCACCAATTTAGCTTTGAAATCCAACTTAAAATCAAGCTATGCTCCACCAAGTTCTATGTTTAAGATTGTTTAAATATTGGAGAGACGTATAACAGAAAAGTGATAGTTCTTTACCCTTGTTTTCGATCTGAACCCGATTCCTCCAATCCTAAAACACGTTTTGAGAAAGGTTTCACTTATGATTGTTCTCTCGCCACTAGAAACGAGATCGGAACAAACGAAAAGGTTACAGTTAGCCGATTTGATCGTTTTATTTATTTATTTTATTTTAGCAAAATCTGGGCTGCGCAACCATTAAAATGTAACTCTGCAATTAAGAGTATTGATTTTCTCTTCGCTTTTAGCAAATGGAGTTTTTGTGAAATTTTCCTATGACATTTGCAAAAGAAAGCTGCAGAGCCCGCGCTCAGTAACAATGAAATTTTCCAAATATTTGCTGCAAAAAGTGAATTTTCAAATATTTTTTGTTGCACTAAATCCACTTAGCGATTAAACGCTGTGATTTAGAGCGCGCAAATGTTGCTTTATTTACTGTCACTGACTGCAGACTAACTAAAACAAAGGTTTAGCAGCAAAAACAGTAACAAAAAAATAATTATTCTAACTTTGGAAGCAATACGAGGGGAGCTGCACACGCGAAAACACTCGCGTTCGGAAAAATATGCTGCAGCAGGAAAACACAGTGCACAGAGTCGGGCCCACTCACACGTACACCGAAGCTGACATATTTGGCGAGCGCCGCGTCACGACGATGCACAGAATTCCGTTTGCATACGCCACATAACACACGCACACACACATGCATATAGTCGCCAGCAAGAGCACACGTCGGGGAGCGCCATGAATTCTAACGCCACACTAATCGACAATAAAGCGCTGATGCGCGCTATAAAGCAACAACAATAGGTCAATATGTGCGAGGAAAACAAAAATAATAGAAACGGCAAAAACAATAACAAAAGCTGGTGATAAAAACTTCTGAAAATAGGTGCGCTTGGCTGTTTCAGTTGCAAGAGTAGTTTTCGATGAGGGCGCGCGTGTTGGAGAGTTAAGCGCTTGGAAAGACTGGTGCCGCGCGCTCTGAATAATCTAACATTTTTTCATTGTACGCGCCGCTATTCACAACGTTTTAGCGAGTTTTGTTTTACTTGTTTGCCTTTGCCTCCGATTCGCCTCGTCGGCAACGCATTCAGTCGTGCGGATTTCATTTTTCCTCAAGTGTCTTCCTTGTCGGCAGCCGAATTGACTGACTGCTTGGCGGACTAATTGGCGGTCTGAAATAGTCACTTTGTTACTTTGTGTCGTTGTTTTTGCTATTCGTGCATTTTTCACACCTTGGCAACGCTCTATGCTATTTTTATGTCGACAGCGTCGCCGCATTTCGTCTGAACGTGTGCGTGTGTGACTGTTCTCTGGGCAGACTTACTGTTTCTCCCATCCAGCGTTGGGCGCAGGCGCACCCAAGTGCTCGCGCCTCGCGACGCATGAATGAATTATCGAAATCACTTAATCGCGCGTGCAGCGCTGCCGCCGCCATACCCGCGCCCCTGTCACAACCCTGATGTCAACGCATTTGTTGCCTTTTTCCAATTCAATTTTTCAGCGCTTCAATGCTGAAGCTGCCAATGCTGCTTGTGCATTGTCGTCTCCTCGCTGGAAATGCATGCGCATCCGAGTGTGGCATATGGGATACGCTCGGCCGGATATTGGTGAAATCTAATGGAAACTCTATGAGGTGTTGAGGATATGTGGACCGTGGAAGATAACACGTGCCGATGGGGAGTCGTGGGGACCGCATTTAGCGACGTGCACCGCATGCTGCCACAGCTGTTTGTAGCGCGCAAATTTTAAATAGATTTCTATTAAGCTTTATTGTTGTTGTTTTGTAATACAAATTCTATTTTTTCGATCACTTGCTCCCTAACGGTAAAGTATTTGTAACCGAAAGTGAGCGCAATTGATTGTTGAATGTCTCGGGGGCGCTATTGAAGTCTGCGAGCACATGCACTGCGGTTAATGATATATTGTCTGCATACAGTGCTCGACATAAGTGTGGACACATTCGAGACAAATATAAAAGGAATAGAAAAAAGATGTAGTTGCATAATTTATGTGTTATGTGTCATGTGTGTAAAAATGGAACTATATTTACTAATTATACTTCACTACTTAGAATAAAAGAATATTTCGTGAAATTCAGGAAGAACTGATATTTGCAAAGTAAAATAGTTCACATTTAGCGTTCTTTAGGGAAAAGTCAAGACAGATGGGCACACTATTTTTGTCCGTTAGTGCACATATTCCTAAAACAAGCTGAAAATCTGATATTGTTCTGAAGTCTAAAAATTCAGATATCAATCATCTGGAGGGAGTGATAATGCGTGTGACCGCACTTTATTTTCTTTAAATAAAAATGTGTATTAAATTTTGTAAAAGGAACTGTAAACGAATGCTTGACAGTTCCCAAAACGAACATTAACAGACAGAAAACTCTGAACTCTGGTGTTTAATCATGCCTAAGGCCAATTAGGTTGTATTGTCAAGTAATAAATGTGCCAATAGATGAAAAGATATGAATGGTTTGGTGTGGGGACTTTAATTTTAAGCCATTTTTTTATTTCTAGATAACAAAATGTTTACTGTAAAAGCTTCTGCTTAGAAACTGTAATCTTCATAATGCTTAATAATTAAAGTGGCCGCTATTTGGTCCATATTTTTTACTGAAGTTCTAATATCTGTCTCCGATCCCTTTTCAGCGATCTTTAATTATTTTTTAAGTGGTACAAGCCGAAAATAATGATCTGTTCTATCGGTGAATTCCTAAGAGACTCGTTGATTAAAATGACGCTCATATATCGTAGTTTAGTATATTCAGATTCGCAAGGGCATATGGATGTATACATAAGTTGGTACATACATATATAAGGAGCACAAAAAATGTGACACAACTGTCGCCAAGCCTAGCTCAGGTGCTTGGTATCTTGAAACAGCGACAACACTTCCAGCTACCCAATTAAAAGCCTTGCGCATCCACATGTTGCCAGCAGCGCTTACTTACACTTGCAACATACATGATCTTGCTGCGGCAATCGAAGCTGGCGGCGGCAGCCAATCTTCCAGCCGCTTACCGACATCTGCGGCGCCGTTTAAAATTGCAATTTCCAATAATTGCATAGTACTATGCAAAAACCAATAACAAAAACAATTTCATTCGGAAGCTGGCGTCAGCAACATGTTCAATGAACGCACGCAAAAGCTGGTACAGCTGTACATATGTATGTATGTATGTAGGTGTGTGTGTGTGCATGCATCTGTATACGCCGAGCACTTCTGCTACTCCTTACCACGAGTATTTGTTGTTACTCAATCCGTTGCTTGTTACTTGAGCGGATGACTATGATGCTCCTCTTCATTTATTCGCGGCGCCTTCATCTCCCTCATCAGCTGTGACGTTTCGGCTACAGACGCCAGTAGGCAGTCAGCAGATGCTGTCGGCAACAGTTGCGCAGCTGCGGCGTTTGAGGTCTCTTACAAGTCACATTGTTATTATTATTGTTGTTGCAACTTGTGTTGTGACATTAATGAATCGCGCTGCCGAACGTACATACATTTGTACATATGGCGAATGCATGGGAATTGGGGAAAACCCAACGAGGGTCTCCACCGCTCGCAACACGCTGGAGGATGATGGTGTGGGTACGTGTGAGTGGAGGGGGCACACGCGCATCAGTTACGCAGTTCAATGAATTTTTAGGGCAAATGACCTGCTGCAACAACAACACAGTTTGTTGACTTTTTGCGGGTTTCATTGTATGCTCGAACGTGTATTAGCAATAAAAATACCAGCCCTGTGCAACAACAAAACAAACAACATGCTAAGCTAAGTACAACTTTTAAGGAAAGCGAAAAATACTGACGAACAGAGTTAATTTCTGAAGGATTTCTAAGTATGAAGTTGCATAACCGCGATAACCGGGAGTTCGCGAGAAAACCAGAGAGGTGAAAAATATTGTGAGAGGGGAATTGGAGCAGTTCATGAATAAGTTGCCATTTACGGGAGAACTGCTCTGGTTATTTTAAACAATTTTCTCTTAATTAACTATACTTCTATTGGATTCAGAAAAATGTACACAAAGTTTTAAAAACGTCCAATTTTCTTATTGCATTATTTCAAAACTTTCGTGAGTTAACATATATTTCAGGCTTTGCTTGGTCTAGCCATTTAAGCCGAATGATAAGTTTAACACTAACGTTTCAATAAAAAGTTAACTGGGCAATAAACAAAACAGATTATCTCTTACATTTTCCTATCACGATATATACATACATATGTATGTAGATATGTAGATATGTGCATCTCAATAGCGTCAGGAACCTAATTTATTCAATTTTAACCTATTAATGCAAATACCAAGTGGCCTATATTGGTCAATGCAGCATTTCGTGGCTGCTTCGAAAAGCTTCAAAATTTCATGTCTCACATATACTACATATACATATGTACATATGTATACATGTACGTAGATATTGCTGGCAGGTGGGTTGTAAATATGTGTGTTACTTGCAACCGTCTCTGGCTAATCTTTGGTACACAACTCCACTAATCTCGTTTTAAGAAGAAAGGTCAAGTTTTCCTCAACAACGGCTTGGTTTATCAAACTGCTGCTGCCAAGCGGCTTCCGCTTCTCTTGCATTGTTATAGCTAATCCAGCTATTATGCTCTTTAGGCATTCTCTTCATTTTTATTCGTTGATTGTTTTGAAAATTGTTAACAAAAAATAAAATGTTAATTTCCGATTTCATGCGCATACATACCTATGTAAAGTTGGTGTAGTTGGAGTAGTTGGTAATCGAACAAACACAAACTAAATACTCTGATCATTTTCGTTCACACTTTTTGCTATGCTTCACGCTCTGAACACATAGAGCGCGACAGACTGCAAGCGACATCGGCCAAATATTAAGATACACACGTACTATGGACACAGTTATTGGGACAGCTGCCCAACTACATAACTACAATCATCTTAGCTCCAAACAGAGATGGAATAAATGGAGCTTTGAGGAACAACGTAAAAAGGTTCTTGTATTTGCTCGATGAACATTTAACTATCTTTAAAAGAGTTCCAAAACACAACCTCGATAACCGAGCAACGCGAAGGCTTAGTTCCTTGATTTCTTGACATAAGGATAGGTTTCCTTTTTTTAGGCCAATAGATCTCAAGAACCAAGTGGCTTGGCAGTCTGCAAAGAGTGTGTATTGCGTCAAAAATGGCATTGGCTGTAAGAATATGACGAACAACCAATATAGAGTCAATCGCTAGCCTCTGACTTAAGAGACAACATAAGCGGCTATCTTTCGAACACATTTCAAGCTTATCTCGGTAATATTGGTTAGTCGAAAAAAGTATTTTCGTTTTTGTCAATAGATGTCGTTGAAATCGTATATCTCCAATGCTACCAAATCACATTGTGTCATACTATATAGTGTTGGAAAGGTAAGATTTTAAGCTTCATTTAACCAAAAAAATTAAATTCAAGGAAGTTGATTAAAAGTTACAGCTGTTCAAAAACGAGTGAAAATAATGATGGAATTCGCTATATTTTGAAATTTTTTTATAAAAAAGGCAAGAATGCCACGCAATCCACCAATGAAATTTGTGAAGTTTACGGAGACGATGCTGTATCAGTTCTTCTAGCATAATGGCTCGCCTGCTTCCTTTCCGAAAATTCTAAAATTTTAATTCACACAGATGGAATAATGTCTTTGGCAGAAAAATGGCAAAAAGTGGTCGACCAAAATGGTATATACTTTTTTATTTATTTCTTATTAAAAATATCAAAAAGAATAAGTTGAAGTTTGATTAGAAATACAAAAAGGCTTTTTCGAATACACAATATACAGGAACATATAATTGTTCATTGTGAAGATAACAGTTAAAAGTTTTAGATTGGTTGTCAATGGTTATATAGCTTCCAGAAACTAAAAAGCCAAGGATTTGTTAACAACACATTTTAGCTGATTTTCCTGTCTTCTCAACAGCACCTATAAAGTATGTATAATGTTTTTTACTTTTATTTGTTTTGGTTTTTATGTCTGCTTAAGTATGTACGAGCATTTAAGATCATGTAACTAAAGCTCAACTCAACAATACTCTATAGTTATGTATATAGGAAATGCATGAAATCATAAGAAATATCAATGAATATGAAAAATATATATAAAAAATTACATATGTGGAAGAAATGCATGAATTGGCATAAATACGAGTATAAAAACTTGAATAAATAGGAACAAACAGAATAATACGGCGTAAAACAATATTGTCATACCGACTGAGCAGTTTTTTGCGAATATATTCGTATATGGTACAGAGAATTTACACGGCAGAGTAATATACAATATGGATTGTGCGCTCAACTAACCTTCAAATAGTATTACTGACAGGCAATTAATTTTATTACAATACTTTATGCAGCGAAACGCATACGCTGCCCTCTCTCCCCCTCCTCTTTTTGACACGAACCCATGAATTACGATTTCCTCATGCGAATTGTGTTTGTGGTCGCAGAGGTGGGATGTCAAGTAAATTGGCGCAGATAAGGATAAATAAAATTTGATACAACAACGCAATTACTATAGTTAAAATGACAAAAACAATATGAATGCAACATGGAGAGATTAGAAAACAAAATCATAATGAGAATTACAACAACAACAAATGATTGTTCAATGTAGCAATATTGTATTAGCACAACTTAGAGTGGGAACAACAAGTATTAATAATAATAAGGTTGGGTGAGCGAAACATTAGAGTATCATATAAAATCTTGCAAATCAACTAAGCGCCGGACGATCTACTGTGGCAGTGCGCGCCGTTCATGCTTTGCCGTGCTGTTTATGCTTCCACTGCAATGCTGTGGCTCGGATCAGCAGTAGTAGCAGCAATAATGAGAACCTTGTGCAGCCGGCACGCCCTCCTCATTCTCATCATTCTCATCATTTCGCCCTTTCGCTCTGGCTTTATTCTCGACACTTTGAGTCACTTTGTTTTTGCTTAGCTTTTTATTATTTTTCGCATTACCTCGCCGTCGGAATGGTGGAGTCATGAATAATTCAATTCAAATTGCATACCTAAGCATGTGCGCCGTTGATAGTACCACAACAAAAAATGCAACAACAAAAACAGTTGTTGGTGTGAATGTGTGTCTGATAACGATGCTGACATTTAGCGCTAATGACAATACAAAAAAAGTATGAACAACAACAACTAAAAACATGTACATACTAATACATACATACATATATGAATGCATAAGCAAAAACTAAACAACAAGAATAGCGAACACAAGTGAGCCCAGACGATCAATCGGCTCCAACACATTCGAAACGGTAGCGCGGAGAGCGAATGTCAACAAGCGCGTTTTTGCCGTATTTATTTACATATGTATATTCATAGATATGTATATGAGTGTGCTGCGTAGAAATAATTGTTTGTATGTGTATGTATGTGCTTGCGCGTTATTTTGTGTGTGGGCTCCACTTGTTTCCTATCAATTGTAGGTAAACATTGCTCCAATTTATAAAACGAGTCGAATGTCGAATGCAACAACAAAAAATGACAGTATCCAACAATGCTTTCGCTACGTATTCGTATGCATTAATATACACGTGTGATATGCGAATATTGCCAGGCAAGTGCATTTAATCGTAGAGGGCCTCTAAAATGACTGGTTCAAAAAAATGCCTGTTAATGGACTTTAAGTAATAGTAATTTCACATAAATGAAATATGGACTGATTTAGTATAATCAAAACTTGAAACAGGAAAAAACGTTAACTTCGGTTGCACCGAAGCTAAATACCCTTCACAGGTGCATTTCTGTTAGTAACTATGTGTCCAGTTTGTATGGTAGCTATATGCTATAGTTAACCGATCTGAACAATTTCTTCGGAGATTAGATTGTTGCCTTAGAAAATAATATATACCAAATTCGTGAATATATCTTGTCAAATGTGAAAGTTGTCCATACAAACCCTTGACTCCGATCGCTCAGTTTGCATGGTAGCTGTATGCTATAGTTAACCGATCTGAACAATTTTCTCGGTGATTACATTTTTGCCCTAGAAAATAATCTATACCAAATTTGGTGAAGATACATAGTCAAATGTGAAAGTTTTCCATATAAGAACTTGATTCCGATCGTTCAGTTTATATGGCAGCTATATGTTATAGTGGTCCGATATCGGCCGTTCCGACAAATGAGCAGCTTCTTGAAGAAAAAATGACGTTTGCAAAATTTCAAAAGGATATCTTAAAAACTGAGGGACTAGTTGTATATATACAGACAGACAGACAGACGGACGGACAGATAGACGGACATGGCTAAATCGACTCAGCTCGACATACTGATTATTTATATATATACTTTATAGGGTGGCTCTCCGACGCTTCCTTCTGGGTGTTACAAACATCGTGACAAACTTAATATACCCTGTTCAGGGTATGAAAAAGAGAGAACTCTCTTAGAGCTAATGTTTAATAATTCAATAATAAGAATAAATGTCATCTAATATTCAGCTCTTAAAAATTTAAAAGTATATACGTATATGCATATACATATATAAATGTACATGTGATTTACAAAACCTACACAAAAAAGTGAAGCGAAAATTCCAAAACGGTTTTGTAATTTTAAAATGCTTTGAGCTAAGATCAGCGCTAGCTTTTGCTGCAAGCTTCGTCGACTTTAACAATGTAATATGAATTAATAGAAGACTCAAGGTCATCTTTGGTACATGAATTTTAGTATAATTTAAAGTTACATAGAAAAACTTATGTAAGCATGTGTGCGGAATACTTCATTAACCAAATTAACGGTATTGCGTTTAAAGACCGTGAAGCAGACAACTACCTTTTATGTCAGCGTCTGCGCTCAAGCATCTCTATAGCGACTCAGTGCGCAGACATGAAATACATACATAGGTTTATAATTGTTAAAAAAATCTTCATTCGCTGCCGGAAACAACGTACTATTTATACGTATTAAGACATGTAGGAACAACATAATAACTCCAGGGTCCCTCGATGTTATTGCAATTTGGCATCATTTTAGGATACAACCCTTACTCACGTTTACCCAACATCGCTTTTAGTGGTTTTTAGCAAAAATAGTATATTTTTTTATATCTTATTCTCAGAGAATTTTCGAACCGACATAACACTAGAAATTATTTTTTATTGTTTCCATTTTGAGCAAAAAAAAACAAACAAAATTTGCACAGGAGAATGAAATGGAAATTGCGAATAAACGATTTATTTATTATTGTGTTCGCTTTAATAATTCACTTGTTTGCCTGCCAAATTGTTTTAGTGCAAATATTTTGCATGGCAAAAAAATTAAACAAATATTTACCGTACAAATAAGGCGATGTTTACCGAACTGTCAAATACAGTGGGTGTTTCATTTTCGACTTCACCTCTTTAGCTTCAAGTTGGGCGATTTATTATGTTTCAAAGGGGCAAACTTACCTGGAAAGAAAGGAAAATTTAATGTTAAAGTAGACAACAATAAAATAAATCAGAAAAGTTATCTAAATACATACTTTTATACTTATGTATATGACAATATGCATACCGAATACTTCATTCAATAAAATTGCTGTGTAAATATTTGAAATTATATACATAAATACCGAAAAAAGACATAATATACGAAAATTTTCTCTTTCGTTGGATGGAAGAGCTCATGAACTTATGTCTAGAATAGCAAGAAAGCTGAATCAGGTTACAAGCCAGTCAGGTTACAGCGAGAACTGCCTATTGGGTTATCAAGTACAAACTATGAACGTAAGTGCTGAAATTCTATTTCGCAGAAGATTCTAAAATTATAACTGAGTTAATTCCTATATTCGAACTGAAAGCAACAAAACTATATATATATTTCAAAAAATTGCGGCGCTTTCACAAATTTTCCTTGCGTAGGTTTAACGTTTTTAGCACTACAACAACACCTACAATATAAAACCGATGGCCTTTCTGCAGTGCAGTTATGTATGCCACAAGTTGCTGCAATTACTTTGGCTTCGACCCTGGAAAACCTAGATAATGGTAGCACACCAGGAACATTAGCTGCTGTTAGTCAGTTGATGCTGACGTCGGCGGTTTCAGATTTCGGTGGCAGTTGCGGTTGGGACCCCGCTTGCAGCACGTGAGTGCTTGTGTTGCATCAAACAGCCAGCAGCAGACGGTCTCGTTTAGACGCTTATTAGCAGTATAATAAGCAAATGTGGAACATCAGCTTGCTGCAGTCGCCGTTTAGCCAGGATGTGTTCGAGGAAAATCATCGAGCTGCTCAATTATTTAGTTTGCTTTGTTGTGGTCGGGTTTGGTTTGATTGGAAAAGGGAGCTGAATGAATCTGCCTTCGGCGATGTCAATACAACACCTGTCAGCCTCAACACCTTAATTTACGCACACAATGCACATGCCCTTATAAATGTACATACATGTGTAAGTACACATGAGCATATACGAACATGCGGCATCTAAGATTTTGTGGTAACCCCTTGCTTCGCCACACTTTCTCTGCCCAAATTGATTTGCGCCGCCTTATGCAAGACTCCATCACTTGGAAACCACATCAGTTTCATCATATGTAAGTACAACAACTATATGTCGCACATGCGAACAACTAGATGCGCTTCTAGCACGCTTCTGAACTTTTAATTAAACATGCAACATTAATGCTGCAAAAGTGGTAAATCGATTTTCTTGTGGTCAGATTGAGCGCACTCTCAGCACTCAACACTCAGCATGCAACTCTCTGCACTTAACACTCCACTTGGCCCCGCAGAGCCCACAACCACCACACCATCAAATGCAACAAAGCTCTCACACACGCACACACACTTCGTATGCGACCCAAGTACCAAGTACCGTAAGTACCCACTATCCATCAGCACGTGCATTAGACAGGTGAGCTTACTAACTGATTGGGTGTATGCAGCGATCAATGCGCATATTTACATACACATACACTGACTGTATGGTAAATGGATTGTATATGTATTGATTGGTGCCTGGTATATACATATATTATGTACATACAGTTGTTCACAAAATAATAGGAGTGCCAATATGAAATATGCGTTTTTAAATCACATGTAAATATACCAGCATTTAAATACAAAACAAATTTTTATTGTGAGGATTGCTATTCTACTTCTACTTGGCTAGTTCTCGGAGACACTTGTTATTGCTTTCCACAAAATAATAGGAGTGTTAGATATTTCGTTTTCAAAATAGTCCTTAACATAAAAAATATTCACAATTAATAATTAGTAAAAAAAAAAGTAAGTATAGTTCCAAAATCTAGCAGCAATTTAAATTAGTTATTATTTTATTTAATCATTGGGGTTTTCTCCAAAGGTTAGAGGAAATCATTGTACAGAGAAAAAGCGGAAAACGTTTAACAAATTGAGAAAACTAGGGAAAACTTATAAAGAGATCAGGAAATCGTAAAATTCTCTCCTCAAAGGATAGCAAATGCCTTAAATTATAGAAACAAAAATGAAGCTCGTAGGCAAAAGCAATATAGTACGCTACTGCAAAATTAAGCCAGGAGCCTCCATGACGAACTAAATTTGTCAGTTAATACGGAAACTGTTCGTAGACATTTGGATCAGAACAAATTATTTCCCAGAAGTCCACGAAAGGGGTCCTTTAAAAAAGAAGCAGAAGGCAGACCGCATACAATTTGCAAAAGAGCATGGCTCCTGAGCCGCGTCAAAATGGCGAAACATATTGTGGGTAGACGAGTAAAGTTGAGTTATTTGGTAGTACAGGCTCTAGGAACTTTGTCCGACTTCCCCCCAACTTAGATTATCCCCGGTTTACCACAAAAGCCGTTATACACAACGATGCCAAAACATGGTACGCGGTCGTTTTTCACATTATTAATTGAAGGCATCATGGACCAAAGGGCATATGTCAGAATATTATATGAGGTAATGTTGACACATGCCTCATGGAATATGCCATTGATATGGGTATATGTATTAACGATATAGTGACCCTAAACATACTAGCAAGTGAGCAAAAAAATGGTTTAGGGCCAACGGAGTTGAGGTTATGTGGTGACCTGCTCCGTCTCCTGATCCCATTGAAAACCTGCGGACAGATATCAAGAAGAAAGTAACTGAAGAGAAACCAACCAATTCGATAGACTTATGGCAAGTAGGGAAAGAGGCTTGGAAAGGAATACCAATGAAACGTTGCCAGGATCGAGGTTATTCAACGAAATATTAATTATTTTAATATTCTGTGAAACTTTGGAACCATTATACATATATTAAAATAATAGAACGGTCCCGTTTTACCTATATTTTTGTGGAATTAGTTTTTAATATTTTTTTATGTTTAATTGAAATATGTGAAATCTGGAAATATTAATAGATTTTTAGCAAATTACATTGTGCAAAAAGTTTGAAAAAAATTTTTTTTTAATGAGAATTAACAACTTTGTTAATGAAAGTTAATAATTTGTTTTTCATGTGGTCACTCATATTTTTTTGTGGACAACTGTATGTTTATACTATTTACGCAGGCAGAGCAAAGTGAGCTATTGGCGCCATATCCAACCCTTGTTCTATTACATACTCATTCTGAGCCTCTGCAAGTAATCTCTTTGACTGCTGATCTTTCAATAGAGTTTAATTCGACCTAAATCGCAATATAATATGTAAAAGTGTAAAATCTTTAGGCATACCTATTTCGTAAGAGGTACAAGTTAGGTTCTCAATTGTAAAGTTTCAACTATTCCTCTAAGGCCAAATAATCT
Organism: Bactrocera correcta; assembly: GCA_027475135.1. Lineage (NCBI taxonomy): Eukaryota > Metazoa > Arthropoda > Insecta > Diptera > Tephritidae > Bactrocera > Bactrocera correcta. The sequence goes on along the minus strand of CM050325.1, from coordinate 110,698,261 downwards.
AGAAACATGCAATCTGTGATGTTTGTGTTTTCGGACGATTAAAACAGAAAAGAGTTCTAAATACGTTCTTTGTTATATGCTGCTGAAAGCAAATACTATTCTTTATATCCGAAATAACTCTGGTAAGACATATATTTCGTTAATTTTTTCGTCAATTGTTAATAAAATACTTAGTCTGTAAGTAAAGTGAAGTAATTTCGGTTTTTTCTTGACTTCATTCTGTTAAGTTTGCTTTTGTGCTACCAGAATAAAATGTGTGTTATGTTAATTAAACTATAAACCGTATATAACATTAGGTAGCGCATTATGTTTCATTGATATTGCTTAATAATACTTCGCTTTAGTTATAGCCTCCTTAACTTATCATTTGAAAGTAAACACAGACGAAGTGCATCTCCTTTCTCCATAACTTCACATCAAACAGACCACTCAGACATGTCAGGCATCAGACACTTCAAACTGTCGACCGTCTGCACATCAAAGCAGCCACACTTCACTAAAACCACTACTTTCTCCGCCAGTGCCACCAGCAGATGACGAGAGTGGATGGAGAACACCACCCGTCCGTGTGCTTGAACATTAAAAAATGCATAAAAACTATACTATTGACATAAACTAAGCGCGGAGGCAGTGGCTGCAGTCGTAGTACCGTTATGCAGTAATAAGAGCACAATAAGAGGTGCGTAAGCAGAGAGTTAGAGTAAAGAGAGAAGTCGCGACAATTCGAAATTGGCAGTCTGCGACGTAATAAAAGACTACTTCCTAGACGAGTGTTAATATTGTTATCTCCAATGTTCACTTTTTATAATTTGACCGTCAGATCGGATATAATCCAAACATCGTTTTTAAACATAAATTTTTCAAGAACCGAATACGATACATTTGAAAGAGTTACTTAATTTGTTTCTTCGCACAATAGTATGGTTCGAACAAGATGTCGGCTTTTCCCTTTGGTTTTCATGGTCCCTTAGACCTCTCTGGTTATTTACTAGCATTTCAAATAAAAATAGTGAACCAATGATTCTGAGGGGTGCCAAACCAGCGTCAACAACAGAGCCATCAACGGTGAAATCAATCACGATCACACCGAGCAGAGAAAAGTCGTAAACGAGAGCAATGCTGGCGATACTATACCGTCAGTGGTAATAACGACAATGACAGCATTATAGTCCAAGTGCCAATGACAATGCAGACATATATTGAGCAACAACAGCAACAAAAAAGCCATAACTAAACAACGTCATGACAATAAGCAAGAACATTACAAAAGTTTTCATTTTTATCGCAGCAATCAGTGCGAAAAGTTGGGCGCGCGTCGAGATACCATCCCATACACACACACAAATGCTTGTACATGCACGTATACTCGTATAAGCATGCATATGCATGTAGGAAGCAAGAGGAGATAAGGCAGGGGACCAGAGTCAAGTGTATGTGGTGTAAAAATTGCAAGGAACTAAAGGATGTCAGTGCTTTTTCAAGTACAGCGCCCACACACACACCCATAAGTATGTGTGCGTGTTTGCACCTACACATAAACAGCTACTTTCCGGTGCGCACGTGATAAAGGCAGCGAGACAATTTGCGCTTCAAACAACACTAACAAAATATTATGTTCCTACAACAATAGCAACAACGGGCGGTGCTTTCAAGTAGCGCGATTATCGCTTGTAGTAGCAGCAACAAGAGCAACAACAAATGAAGTAAGCAACAAACCACACAGACATAACGAATGCAATATTGTCGTCAAACCAGTAAATTTTGAAGAGCCACTCACTGCAGTCCGCCATTTTTGAGTGCGAGCGAATATTGACATAGTGGCTGGCATTATTGTCCGTTGCCCGTCATCATCACCATCAACAACCACAACAACCCAGGCAATAATAACAGCTTGACAAATCTTGACTCTTCTGCTTGGCATTTGTCCCCTGCAACATTCCAGCTACCGAAGTGGTAAGTTACTTGGTTGGAGTATTTTTTTTTGTGACTTACTTGGCTGACACTTTGACGGAATCTCATTAAATGAGGGGCCACAGCGAAACGGAGAAGGGCGGGTGGAGAGTTAAAGCTGTGGAGTCAAACGGCGAGTGTCCGCATATCTTTCGATCTCTCAAGCAGCTGTGTGTCCAAGTGGTGAAAGATTAAAAACGCAAAACGAACGATTAGATGTTAGGAGCTACGTGATTTACAGGCGAATAAAACATGCTTCGACTTCTGACTGACAAGCACTGAGTGAGCAGTGGGTGGTACGTGCCTTGTATATGTGTGTGAGTGTGACAAACAAGTAATTCTTATCTCGTCTACAGTTGTGAAAAAGTGATGCCCAAGTGGGGGAAATACACGTAGGTGTAACAAGAAAAGACAATAACAAAGTTTGAGATGTCTTTAGTCAGCATAGTGTTTGCTTTGTTGTTGCTCGTTGTCACATTTGGAAAGATTTATACATAAAACCACACACGTGCGTTCTTGAAGAGCTTTGGTTGAGCTCCATTAGTTGCAAATTCTGATAGTTGCATGCAGCTTTATCACTCTATTTAAGCTAAATTGCACTTGAGAAGGTGTAATTATGCAGATAGTTCACTTGACTGGCGTTATGTTGAGGGAGCCCTCTTCAATGTGATCAAGTTCAGAAAGATAGATGAAGGGGGTAGATCAAAGCCTTGATTGGAAAGCATATTGCATTATGTGGCAAGGCTTAACAAGCGATAATCTAAGCATTACCATCGCTGTAGTGTTCGTATTAGTTATGTTTCGAAAGCCCTTAGGGTGGTTAGTAGACAGTTCATTTCTTTGCGGTGAATAATAAAAATATCCCGTATGTTGGATAGTTTAAAAATTATATTTTTATCTTCAAATAATAAAGAAGCATGGTGTTTTAAATAAGAACCCCAAGTCTTTTGAGGACATAGCCTAAATTGCGAATACCAAATTGTTCTCTTTTCAAACCATATCACCAGCTATGGCTTTTTATTTTTCCCTCATCCGCTGGGAAATTAACCAACTGCTTATCGAGCTGCCGGAATTCGCTTTTTATATCAGTTTTGCCATAATTTAGGACCTCTGTATAACCGCGATTAACCACAAAAGCGCCGACAACGACCCAGTGCCATACACACGAGCGTGTATAGAGATCAAAGGAGCTAAGAGGGTACTTCCGGCCGCATCTTCATATCAGCGTAGGCTTAACGAAGCCATAAATATGATAAACGGATAATAAATACATATATGATAAGCAAAAATATTTAATATACTATATAACCGGGGCTAGCAAAACCACGCCGAAACACACACCCGCACAAACAACTGGAAGCTTAATGCAGAAAATCGCACTGCCATCAATAATGAGGGTAATAAAAAATATGAATTGTTGTCATCAGCGGTGTGTCGGCAGCTGCGGCGGCGGCGGTGGCGGTCTCTGCGGATGCGGAAATGCGTCAACAGCTCTCGTTATTACGCTGGTAAATTGCACACGTCCGCCATTACGTTGCGACCTGGCTTCATACAGACCTACGTGGCTGAACTTCAGCTACCAAAACTTAATGAGACGAGCGATAAGCGACGAAGGGGGTTCGAGCGGATGAGCAGAAAGTCAGCCCAACGAGAGGGCGGTTAAGTTTATTAAAGGATACATTTGTGTGTTTCGTTGCTGTCGTTGCTCAGACTCCGGAAACGCAAAAGGAAGTGACATAAAAATTAAACGATGAAGCATAAAATGCTAATTAAATAGCAAATGGAAACGTTTTGATTTGAAGAAGACGCAAGAAAAGATAATATAAAGAGAAAAAGGACTATTGAGTATAGTAACTAGGCACTTCTAGTAGAAAGCGCTGTCGGCATAATGAGTTTATGGAAGGCAAAAGCACAAGAAAACGAATAAAAGAAAACGGAAAATTAATTAAAGCAAAAAAGTAGTAAGAATAACAAGGGCACAGAGCAGAGTGAAGGATGGCTGTATATTTAAATAAGAGTTAAGCAAAAAAGACAAGAAATGAAGTTGATGCTAAATCAGTGAAAGGTGGAATGGCAAATTTATGTATGAAATTAAGAAAATGAGGGTAAGAGCTTACCAACAACAAATAACACAAAAATCAATCAGATAGCAAGAAGCTATTATGCAAATTCACTTTTTTAAAGAACTCTTCATAGAGTGAGAAACCCGTTTACGGACTAAACTGTATTTTGTTGTTGTTATTTTTATTAACATTTCTAAGGTTTAAGCCTTCTCATGAAATAAAAAAGAAATTAATTTAAAAATAAATACTAAAGCGAACGCTCGTCTGCAGCAATTTAGAAACTAGAATTGATTTAATTATATCACAACTGAACAAAAAACATTTTGTATACAAAATGGAAACAATATCAATTGGGTTTTGTATAATAGTAATTTATGGGAAGCACTCCATCGTTGGCGATTGTGATTGCCGTTGAAATAAATTACCGAAAATTGGCACAAGTCTTTAAAAACTAAATCGAAAGGAGTTTGTGACTTTGCGACAGCTTTTTTAGAGTAGAAGGTTAACCCACAATGGCACTACCTAACATACTATGTAGTCAGTCTTAGGAATGTTTGTTTGGATGTTCTTGTAAAGTGTAAACCAGAAAACTATTGTTAAACTATAATTTTTAGATATTTGTATATTTATTTTATTTTCAAGTCTCTTGGAGTAGCAGAATTTATGGCCGACAGAATATCAATTTTAATGTTCAATTTTGCCAAGATCCAAATTTCCACCCTCGGTGCACACAATAGCAATCACTGAAATCGCCCATAGTGTTTGCTCAATTCTATAAAATTTATATAGGAGCTTTTCTACAACTAAATTATGTACCACACCGGCAGTTAATACCATAATCTCAATCTTTAGAATGTCAACAATAATATTCATAACCTTCTTTAAGCTAGATTATTCACTTAGTATATTGTTCTACAGAACTAGAAAGTATAGCAATTAAAATTATATTTTTGCATTTGTATTGGAATTACCAAATTCAACTTATTTATTTCTCTTCCACGGGAAAATAATCCATATAACGATATACCGCCTGTGTTCTATGTATAATTACATATACTATACATATAAATTCAATTAAATAGCGCTTATAACCGCGAAGGATGTGATACAAATTAATGGCAGGAAGACAGTGGAGGCAGCGCTGAGCGGAAATAATGAAAATTATAACAAAGCATGAAAAAGAAATCAGAAAAAATTGCATATACACATTAATCTCATTAGCATTAATGATGCGCTGAGCAACAACAACATTGTGAACCACGTAGTATCATTGAGTGAGCTGGATATTACAGTAAAAGCTCTCTCAATCAAATTATGGCAAGGATGAATTCCCTTTTTTAATACATTGAAATATATTTCAAATATATATATATACATATGTATGTACATATATTTGGCATTTTATTGGCGACTTATATAAAAACGTAGACTGAAGTTCACTACTTCCTGACGTTCGGTTTGGCTCGTGTTCAATGTTCAATGTCGACTAGCAATATGTATGTAAATACATACGTAAATATAAGCAATAAAGCGGGTTTATTTACAACGAACCAAGAATAGGAAAATGGCGTATGCGGGAAAAATTTTACGTATTCTTCTGAACAACTTTGTCTAAGAAACTATGGATCTAAAACCGGTGTCGAGCCAGCGATTTTCATGTTAGGCAAAGTTGTTCAGAATGGTCCGTAGAACATTTATTGCGTATGCGGTTTCATAGAATAAAAATAGATCCACTCTAATGATCAATGCCGTCACAACTCTCTTCCGAGCGTCGAAACTCACTGAGCACCAAATTACTATGGCTTTAGTTCTTCATTTTGAGCTCCACGGCCGCAAGTGTCTTCCTCTAACTCTGAGATAATTACCGCTCTGGGCTGATTTTACCAAAATTTTGTTGCATGAGTTAATCGGGCTTCAATCAAAATATTAAAAAGAAACAAAAAGAAAAATATGGAATAAATAATAACGGAGGTGGTACATCAAGCTATTAACACTAAAAGCTCCTGTAGCATTGGGATTCTCATGAAATCATAATGGATTCAGAAATTTTAATAATGTGTAGAAGCCTGGTCCAAAAGCAAAAACAAAAATAAAATTAATTACAAAAACAATCACCGAAGTAGCCAGCTACGCATTTTCTCTGGACGCGAACACCTGCCGTAAATTTAATAATTGGATGGAATGGCAAACTTGCATAATAAAACGAAGCAAGAGAAAAAAACAATAATAACAAAGGCAGTAACTAATTTAAAGAGGACCTTGGCGAAATTTTAATTAATTTCAGCGTTTAGTCGCGTGCAAAGCTGTGATCAGCATCAACCGTTAAATGAAAACAAAAAATTAGAACAACAACAAATTCGGAACACTGCACAAACAGTAGCAGTAAGTGTTTTTGTTTTCTGCCGCTGACAGCAGCAAATTTAATTGAAATGTGAAATTGTGCCGCCAGAAACATAAAAAAATAAATGTAAAATAGAAGCATGTATGTACCCATATACATACATGTGTATATGCGCGTTTACAATTATTAACGCTAGCGGGAGGCATTCATTCGGTAGACTTTTGTCAACGCCGCGCCACTGCACTTGGCACTACGCTCTTATCAGCCGTTATTCATCGACGGTATTTATTGTCAACTTGTCGCTGGGCATAACAGTGTTTTAATTAACAGCAACAATATTAGCAAAAACAGCAACAGCGCACTTTATGACATTGAAGTGCACTAAATCATCAACTAATCTATTCGCCTCGTCAGCGCGTTTTCGTTCGCTTCCAGCGCGGCAGAAGGAGGCTTAACGGTTGGGATAGTACGCAGCTGCAGCGCTAGTCAGCCGCCCACATAACACGACCAATAATTAATGTCGTACGCGGTGCAATAGTACTAATGAATGCAATGGATGAGCGAGAAAGTGGAAATTCTAGGCTGTGCTGCTAAATTTCAACAAAACAAAAATTTAAAAAACATGCTCTGGCAAGGGGAATACAAAATTTCTAAATTAAGCCGGTTATCTACAGTAGCTGCTGTGCGCGCTAATCTTATCAGTCAGAATATTTTTGAATTTTTTGTGCTGTTGTTGCATTTTAATTTTATTTTTAAGTTGTTTGTGCAATTATATTTGTTCGCGTGACATAATGCTTAATTAGGAGCTCAATATATACACACGATAAAAATACGGTATATGCTTATATACAAATGTAAGTAAATTTACGTAAATAAAATGATAAAAATCACAGAATTACTCATTGTTTTTGCTGTAATTAACTTATAAGCCGTTCTCACATGGTCGACCACCATTAAAGTGCTAACGTTTATTTCCTAACGTTAACAACAGTATATACTTATGTACATTCACTTGTGCATACTATATACTTGCTTGGAAGAGCCGCGCACTGTGTCATGTAACTTACCGTTTATTCAGCAATAAATAGCGAGTACCTGCTTGAATTGGTGTACACATACAAACATGTTCTTTACATTTATGCATTAATTTTATTTCGATTAATTCGCTTTATTTATGTGTGAAACTACAAATAATTTAATAACAAATTACTTTTTATGTTCTAAATATAAATGGAGAACCAAAAATCCAGAAAACGAGAAAAAACGTTAGCTTTGATAGCACCGAAGCTATGTACATATATCTCTCACAAATAGAATAGTAGAAAGAAGATACAAGAACTTGATTCCGATTGTTCAACTTGTATGGCAGTTATGTGCATATGTATGTATATGCCATAGTTATCCGATTTGAACAATTTCTTCGGGTATTGCATTATTGCCTTAGACTATGATTTTTGCCGAATTTCGTGGAGATATCTAGTCAAATAATAGACTTTCCATACAATGATTTATTCCGATTGTTCAGTTTGTAAGGCGGCTATATGCTATAATGATTCAAAATTGGTGGTACCGACAAATGCCCCGCTTTTTGGGGAGAAACAAACGTCTAGAAAAGAACAAAGGACTAGATTACATACATATAGACAGACGAACGTGACTACAGAGTTTGTTTGAAAAGTATTGGACTGAATCGATTTAAAAAAAATTTATTCAACCAATCATTACAATTCTTTAAAAACTTTTAAAATAGGTTTCTTCTCCCTCGATGCAGTGCTGCCAGCGCGATTCCCAAACATTGAAGGCGTCACGGAAGGCATTCTCCGGAATAGCCTTGAGAAGCGAGGTACATGCTGTTTGGATCCCTTTCATCGGCCTTTTCAGGGAAGGAAACAAAAAAATGTCCGAGGGGACCACATCTAGAGCGGCTGCGGAAGCGTTGGGATGCCGGGATGATTAGGAAGTTGGAGGAGCAAATTCATGGTGGACGATGCCTTTGATGTCCAAAAAGAAAGTGACCATCGTTTTCACTTTAGATTTGCTCACTCTTCCCTTTTTTGGGATAGGCTCCCCAAAAAGGCCTGGTGCCACCGAAACACACTACTTCTTGCTAAAGCAACATCTCTTTAGCAGATTTACCGAGTTTGATACAGAATTTAATCGAGTACCTCTGCTTTAACGAACGCTGGATTTTCAACTTGCACCACTCACAGAAACACGTCGCGCGAAAAATTTTGTCCTCACTCTCCAGGTGAACGGAGACAACTGACCAGCCGCTCCTTCTTTAGCTAGGAAAGCCCTCTACCGAATCCAGTCGGTGCGCGTACGCTCCGAAGTACAGTCGCGGCGGAAGAAAATCAGTCCTATTACTTTCCCAATAAACCCTTTAAATCGGCTCAGATCTACACGCTGATTATTTAGGAAATATTTTATGGGTTTTCCGACGTTTCCTTCGGAGTGTTGCAAACATTGTGGCAAACTTAATATACTATACATATACTGTCAAGGTATAAAAATATATTATCGGGATCCCAACGGATTTTTTTCTACTTGAAAAGAGAAGTTCTTAACAGCAACACAGATTTATAGGACCATTTTCGTGGTGGATCACAGATCATTCAACTTAATACCTGGCTAACACAGCTGATTCCGACAGACTGATAACTTTCAACGAAGACAAAATGTTCACTTTATTTCTATTATTTCTTCATAATTTTCTTCATTCAGCAATTAATTGAATGAAGCAAATTATTTTACAATACTTCCATTGAAATAATACAATAAAAAACACAAGTTTGAGAATCAATATAATAAACTAACTCAATTTGATTACACACTTGGGTATTAAATTTCTTATTTTTATAATCCACATACTAGAACCTGATGCATTTTCAAAATAAATAAATTTACTTACTTTGTTTATATTTATTTTTGTACTAGAGTTACTGAAAAAATATTTTATAATCCAATGAACAAGCAATGTTCGCTAAAATATTTAGTTACGCACCTGAAAGTTGAAAGAAAAAATTCAATTAATATTACACTTATAACTCATAAGCAAGAAGTTCAAGTAGCCTAAGTCGAGTTTAGATAAGGTTGGCACTTTCATTCTCAGATAAATCGGGCATAACACTTTACCACCTTTATATCGGAATTTGAAGCTTTCGATTAAAAGACATATTTTAGAAAAATACCAAGATCGAGTCTAAGTCTAATGTGTTTGTCAGAAACTTTTAAAATGTAAATGGATTCATTGATAAGTCAACATAAGAAGTGGGTTTATATAGTATATGATTTTGTACACAAACTTCCGAACACGCTTTGATTAACTGAGTTTTCACAAAATTTTTTGCAATAAAGCGAATTAATTTCAATTTATTTATTTATTTTAGAAAAATTATAAGGTAAAATTCAATTGGAAAACCGCACAAACTGTCATTTGAAATATGAAGCTGTCAAGAGGGGCGCCTTACAGAAGCTTCGGCTCTTGTCGAGAAAAGTGCCAGCACCATTTTGATAGCAAGAAAACACGACATGGTGAATGAGATATGCGGTGCGATGTCTGTTTACACTGCTAATTAATCTCCGAGCTTAATTAAAACGTGTTGACATTCTTGAAAACCCAAAACTCAACAACATGCCGGCACTTTCCATCATCAACCGGTCAACTGGACGAGTAGACGAAGGAGCCGCAGCAATTCACAATTTTACACGCACGGACCGAGCATGCGAGCACGTTGGAGTGTGTTGTTATGCACTCTTCATGTATGTTCGCTTCTACATTAGGAAGGTACCACTTTTCGATGATTTCGTAAAGTGAAAAGATGTCGTAGTCGCAGGCGTCACAAAAATTGTATTTGGAAATTTTGTCAGTATTGCATAATTTGACAAAAATTATTCTGCCGCTTTGATTTCAAAATTATTTACAGGCATTAGGGTGTTGGTTAAACCACCTAATTTATTGATGTGTGCAAAAGGATCTTGTTCACCTCAATTTGTCTTTAGATACAGGTGTGGGTTCACAAGTCACAGATTTTACATAAGTATCTTTGAGATCTCCCTCTATAACTGCTTCAATGACTAATTTTTGGACCCAACCACATGAAATGACACTAAAGTTCACTCTCATTAAGCAAGCTACATTAAAAGGCAAAACCTTACAACCCACCGCCTTATCAATAAGGTATGTGAACATTTTACAGTTATAAACCTAAATAGAGATATGAGAATATTCAAACTTGGCAGCAGCACGGAAAGTGGCAGCACTTAGCGACGATGTTATGTTAAACAACCTCCGGTATCTACGATTTTGTAGTGTGAAGAAAAGGGCAAGTGCGAAAATCCGCAAGGAAACTAGAAAACACAACCCGGGATATAAGCATCATTAATCAAACGGACAAGAGAAACAAGACGCTCAGGTACCCACTTCCACACACCCACCCACATTCATTCATTTAAGGAACCCTTTTAGAAAGAAAGGACTGGCGAATACACAACATTCCGAGACCAAATGATACAAACGACAAAATAAGTGCCGTAAATATTAAAGAAACGAGTTGAAACCGCCGTGAGCGTTTATGTAAATGTCATCTCGCTGACGGCGGTGGCAGCTAAGCCGCCCTGAGAGATAAACATAGCAATAATAGAAGCCACTGTAAAGAAGAAATAAAAGACGACTTTTTGACATTAAGTCCAAAGGGGCTTGTCACTCAGTGTGGTTGTACCTGAGGGATAAACATGGTTTCTGACGTTCAAGTGAAATACTTGAGGCTTCAGCTACAAGGAACAGTAAAGCAGAAGTACGGCGCGAAGAAACAATACATTTTTCAATTAACCATGCAAAAGAGGCGGCTAATTACAAATAAAACTCATGCGCAAAACGGCGGCTACTTCTCGAGGCTTTTAAGTGCAACTTGACGAAAACAGGAGAAATGCTGTACTGTTTTACATAAACATTTGCCGACCTTTCAGCATAAAGTAGCATTACAAAAGAGTCAGCAACGGGAGTTAACTCATCGCTAACAGCCCCTGCTGGAGGCCATAAGGAAAAGGGCAAACAGCATCAACAGCCGATGGAGCATGGCTCTATACCTCCGTTGCGGTTGAGACCGAATCGCAGGAAAAAACATTTTGCACACAAAAAATAAACACACAAAGACGAAAGTATTTGCAACCATACGAGACGTGCGTTCAAAACAATGTCGCTTAATATAGATGCAGCGTGGAAAGCTGCCTCCATTGTCGACAGAGCTATACTGAAATAAATGATGAGATACAATAACTCGAATTGAAGTTATGTATTAATATTATTTCTTAGACAACTCGGGCTTTCGCTTTCTCTCAAGTTTAAAAGGATAATTTATAGTTTGCAATAATAATGTAATTTTTTACTCATCATCTGCCTATAAGGGGTTTCACTCATAACTTCCCGCAATGGTTCATACCGAAACCTGCTTTGCTTACAGTTCAGCTGGATACCAAACCTACCATATCCACTGGAGTGTTCTAAGGATTTGTAGCCGACTTACCGATAGTGTAAGAATCCTAGTTAATTACACCTGTAATAATTCTTGGAAAGTGTCACCTATTTACCAAGAGAAGTTCTTACTTCGTTTAAATAGTTCTAAAACGAGCTTAAGGGTATCCGACAAAAAATGCTCAAAAGAGGTTCATACTTTATCCAATAACGAAAAAATGTGTATAGTGCTATCATATTTTTCACAACTGTACAAACAGCCATATTTACGTACAAACCACAAATAAGTATGCCTGCAACCGACCGATGTTAGACATTTGACAGGTGAGGTTTTACCACGTGCGTGCGTGTCTGCCGTGTCTAGTGCTGCTAGCATGCAAAAAGTTTCGACGTGTCACACAGGCAAGCAAGCAGCTAGATCAGCATAAAAGTTCACATAACGGTAAAGGAATGTAAGTAAAGGCACTTTCCAAACATATACATTTATTCACATATTTATACATGCATGCCATGTGACAGACGGAATGTGATGGGCAGCAGTTATCAGATGACCCAAACTGACAACAATAACAGCATGTGTTAGTAGTCAAGTTCTGGTTAGCGCTCAGCCTGAACGGTTCGAGCAAAATAACATACTCGCAATGAAGCAGAAAAAGTTTAGTTAGTCTACTGCGGCACTGCTCGACTAGCAATAGCTTTGCTCCAATAAATTAAAGATACATACTCACAAAGGCACAAATATAAATATATGAATATGAATGTGCGCACATTGTGTATATGTATGAAGGTAACTTTTGTGCTGAGACATGTTTCAGACAGGCCGTCCAATTACGGAAACAATTAAGGTACATTGTTAGCAGGGAATCAGCGGCAAATGAAGAGAAGTATAAAGCGAACTTCACAGAATCAACTGAAAGAGTAAAGTGCAATAAAATTAAAGGTGAAATGAGGTGATTGAGTGGAAACGGTAGCTACGTGTTTTCAAGAAGAACAATTAGATGTGTGACAACTAAGTAGACTCGCACACACATTCTTAGTACGAATTTTCTCCGCAAAAAAACTTCGGAAGAAAGGAGCGTTGACTGTGAAAACGTTTGCTAAAAACATCACGTACATTACGAAACAGTTTTTAAGTAAATATTAACTTTCTTAAACACAGTTTGACAGCTGTCACTTGGTTATCAAACGCTTTCAAGTTGCACGACTTAATATTATTGGTTTTGTATTTCACTGCCTGTGAAATTCTTGTAAACGTCTAAGGACTTAGTTTCGCATTTGGATTTTTAAAATCGTTGACATATTCTATACTCATTTGCCTTGAAGCAGAACATATTCAAAATAAAGAGTTACCAAAGAACTAAGTCCCCCGAAATTAACGCATTGATTTTGAAATCAAATTCCGCTTCTAGGCCTCTAATGGAACTTCGTTGGCTACATAACGGATCAGAGAAGTCTGCAGAAGCAGTAGCAATTTATTTGAGACAGTAAACACAAGCGTAATTCGTTCGTCAAATTGAAATCCAATAGAAAAAAGTTCAGTTTCCGATGCTTAATCTGACGTAACTTTTGTTAAATCATGGAGAGGGTTTTTGAATATCATCAAGTACAATGCCAACGTCAGATATGGTAGATTAAGAAAGAAATTACATGCACCAAATAACCCTTACGATGCACTTGTAATTGGATCGCAACCTGCTTATGATTTATTGGTAATTTTTGAACTCAAAGTCTTTATGCCAATCAGCTGCCGACAGATGGTATTCAAGTTAGTTTTCATAGGTTCCTTTATAAACCCCCGCAGCTTGATGGGGAATAAGCAGCTTCGTTATACTCAGTCGAGTGCAAATAGAATAGTAAGCAATTGGATGATCTACGATACAAGTATATTATCTCAACATCTCTTACTAGTTCCGCACTCTACAATTCAAATTTCGAAATTTTCTGTACTACATCCTTTTCATCTCGTCGTATTTATATTGTTAGTAAACGTTTCCGGCCACTTCAAGGCTTTAAAGCTATGCCTTCCCTTTAAATTAAGTTTAGTTTACTGGGCGTGTAGAATATTGGAGATTGCTGCTCATCATCCACAGAACCATTTGCTTTAAGCACACTGTTAAAGATACCACAGTAAAGTATTTTTGACAATTTTGCAGACTATGGAAAAGCCGTTTAACAAATTTCAATAGCGACCCATGGTACAGACAATATGTATACACAAAACAAAGCCTGGTATGCACAATTGTCCGTAATTTTAGTAGCTAAATTTAGTGCAACTTTTATAAAGTGTTCTTCATTAAATGAGATTTTCTCATCTAGAGAGTAGCATCCCTTAGAAAAGAACGCAAAAACACATAAGAAAGGAAGTGTGAGTGTATGTGCAACGCTTAAGCGAAACAAAGCTGAAGAAGCTACAAAACTAACCAACAAAAAACGCTCGCTATATTCCGCTGGCATTAACTGCCGATGCCAGCGTCTGCTAGTGGGACCCCATTTCGACAAAACCACCCACCCACCAGCCGCCGACGCGTAGACCAAAGAGGAACAATAAAAATCCAGACAGCGTCATGCGACCATGCGGCAACCAACAAACTAGCCAACGTGGAGCCAGTGGGCTTTCGATCGCGCGTCCACCCGCAACCCGCCTGAAACTACAACCACTTTATTTTTCTTCTTTTTTGCTTTTGTGTTGCTTATGCAACGCGCCATGGTGTTATGGATACTTAATTTATTTTTTATACAGCTTCAGGGATAACATAAATGTGGGCATTTGTGAGTGAAAAGTACACCCACGAATATACGTACATACATACACGTATATTATGTATTATATGAACATATGTATGTTTGTGTGAATACATATTATGTATGTACATACTATCTGCCCGTGCAGCTCGAGCATGTTGACAGTTAAATTAATTATATTTTATTTCTCCAAAGGTTTTTAGTTCCGTGCTGGCTATGCGTTAGTACTTAGGTAACCGCTTATGAATGTAGATCATTCTACGCTGGGCGAAGTTAGATGGGGCAAGGAAGAGACCATGGTGTAATCATATGCTTGTCAGCATGTGACAAAGGCAGCACAGTCCCCTTAACTTACATAATTTTACTACCGTAAGGAACATAAAGGCCACACAACTGCAGGCGTCACACTTACATGGGAATTTAAATCAGCTCGTGAGTGAGTAAGAGTCCGGGCAGTATGAATGAAACGAAGTATTAAAGCGTGAAAACAGTTTTAAATTAAATTGTTAAATATAATGTTCTATTACTGGTTTGAGCATGAAGCCGATGTTTTGCCTAAAATTAGCTGTATGTGAGACGTAGACTTGAAGTGGAAGTACGTACATGTGTACATACTTAAGTACGTACTACCCCTGTATTTTCATAGCTCTGCCATTTCAACTTGCTTAATGTAGCGGAGAAATGTGCGAGTGGAAACAAGTTGACAAATAACGAGAGACTTTGACTTCCGTCTCATGAATCTAATAGAACGTCTAACAAATTTTAAATTTAGCGCCACTACTTTGGTGAATCGAGGCTAACTAGGCTAAGTCCGCCAACTTTAAACGCGTTTTTCTCAAAACTGTGTTTTTGAACTCGGCGGACACGATTTCTCGAAAAGTTATGGACCAATTTAGTTCGAATTGTGTACTTTTTCTTCTTCTTTAGTGGCGTAGACACCGCTTATTCGATAATAGCCGAATTTACAACAGCGCGCCAGTCGTTTCTTCTTTTCGCTACGTGGCGCCAAATAAATAACATTATCTAGTTATTGAACGAAATAACTTTTTTTGTAAAAATACCTTATTCTATACCTCTGAAACTCACCTAACCTCTTAAATGCTGAGGGCTGATACCCAAATTGAGAGGTTGTTGTTGTTGTTGTAGCGGCAGAATTCTGCCGAGTTGACAGTCCTTGGCCGGATAAAAATCCGGGTCCGTTCCGGTGACGTGGACCCGACTGTCGTGGGAACGGTTGAGAAGTCTTCGAGGGCGGTATAGACGCTTTTACATGATCTGACGAGATGTGCTGTTTGTCCGATGTAATTAATATTATTTGTGTTCGAATCTTGCCAGTTCACTTCGGAGTTAAAGTAAGTTCCCTACTTTTAGCTTTATCCGGTTTACATGGATACACCGAAAGGTCGGTTATTTATAGAATGAATGCACGTTGTAAAGAAATATCAATCAAGCAACTTAGGCGAGAGTCATTTTTGCTTATTTACTTATTTATATAATACTCGTATGTTATCACAGATATGGAGTTGTTTTTTAATTTTTATTATTCCTACTTGCTTACATTTTCTTGTGTGTTTATGAATCACTTTTCCGCTCGCGTTTACGTGATTTTTTTGCGATTTGTTCAATTAATAGGCTGGCGATAAGATTGTTGTTTTATCTAATTTTTTGGTTTAGCTACAGATGATATTATGTACGTATATCGCTTAGAAATTCTATATTAAACAACAGTAACCGTTTTTTCTTGCTGTTGCGGTGAAATGAATGTTGCGATTCAACCACATCCGAGAATTCGCCGGAGTTAATACAGTTGCGATAATTGTTTTCGTCCTATTGGGATTGCTGTGCGGGCTTTCTCCTCAGGTTTTATGTGCCATTCAGTCACATATTTTTCTGAGCCTGATGCCATGCGTAGATTTTCACATTCTTTTGTCGTCACACACACAGTCGAACCCAGGCATATGGAAGTATTACGAAGAGATGAGCTTGGCATTTTTGGTACATGTTTTAGTTAGCGGTAAAGTATCCCTTTATAGAGAACAGAAAATACTTCTTTTCTAATTTTTCTTTTCTTTAGCAAAAAATAATCGCATTCATTTCATATGAGATCAGGTTTGGGTCTCGTTTTCATTTCGTTTAGCTTGAGACCATTGCAATCCAACCACCACCAACATGGATATGTGAGTACGAATGAATGTGTGTGCCTATTGTAGTATCTCCCCAAGTAAGTAACAGCGTTCAATTAAATTTGGATATTAACGTTAATACCTTGAGATTATAGTCGTATTTAGTGGTCGACAGTTGAAAAAACTTAGATTTCGGACAGGCCGCTTCCTCATTACTTTAATGGGATTAGTTATAGAAAAATATTGTTTTGCAAATTAAATCGTTATTATAATTACACACAGGTGAAATAAGGTTGTTATACATATGTATGTACATATTTTACGTATATGCCTTTGTGGTTTCGGAAACCACAGGATTGACTGTGAGAGAAATTAATTCGTTTTTTAGGAGTTTATAAACGCAAATGTTGGAGAATTTCAAAACGCTGGAACACACATTGGCATACAAAAATTGTATTGAAACTGAAATATTTCAGAAAATGCAAAAGGGAAGAACACGTTTTGCATCCCGTTTCGGTTAAGCGAGATGACTGAAACATGCTAATGGGGAAATGTTTAAGTTCGTCCGCAACACAGATGTTTGTTGTAATAGTTTGCAAACAAACAATGAGTATATGAGAAGCTCATTTTTAATAATTATTACTATTACGCCTCAGAAAACACCGTTCAGATTTTACGTAATATTGATTGTGTAAATGTAACTGCAATAAAGTCAAAGTTTTCATGGAAGTAATTACATTTTTCTAAGCACACTAGACAACAAATAGCTTTCAAATGAATTATTTAGCACGACAACTTAATTACTGTGTAATTAACAGGTTTTCATCAGTTGGCTGCGGGTTATGGAGGAAGTACGGTGTTTAAAAATACTCGAAATGCCTGTAAACAAAGGTGAAAAAACATTTCATGTTATATTCATATAACGGCTTGAATTACACGTGTATTTATATGCTTTCCACTCGATTGAATTTCCCATAAATAGTTTCACACAGCGTTGCATCCTGAAGCTTCAGGCAGTTACAAGTCACAAGTTATGCAGATGAAAGGTCTCAGATTTTTATTTTAATGCCAATTGGCATGGATATCATATAATAACACAATAATTCTGACATTTATTTTCGAATTAAGTCTATGTATTTACAAATGTATGTATATATTGTTAGAGTGCGTAAAAATTGTGTTCTTAACTATAAGAATTGCAATTTAAAATAATTTTTTTTTTTATTGAGTTGAAAAATTCATAAGAAACAGAAAAATATGCCATAAAATAATAAAATTTCAAGCGTTAATATCGTTTAAGCGGTTAGGTATACAAAAAAATTGTAAAAGACCAGTTTTTAGTTGTAGAGCATTCAATTTCCTACAAAACTTATTAAACGATATGTTTTTTAAGTAACGGGATATGCATTTTTCTATCTGATAATAAGAAAGAAATAGAAAACTATAGACCAGTGGACCTTCCACTTACAATTAAAACTAAAAAAATACGCATTCCTTTGACTCAACCTAATATGTACATATATACAAATATAATAATTATTGTGAGTTCAATTAAAAATTAATTATTTATATATGTACGCCAATAAATAGATTAATTAGCCCTACACTTATACATTATATAAAATACATTGAATATAATGATTTGCAGATTAAAGCGTGATTATTTTTAAGCAACAATTTACACTTATTTTTAAACGAATATAAGAATATTCTTGTTGTTCCCATCATTTCTTATGCTAACATAACAACGAAAGAAGTAAAACGGTATATTGAGAACTACATATATAATTTTCTAGAACCATAGCTGATTGATTTTTAACTGTACTCCTTTTTAACCCTTAAAATAGTGCTAAAGTCAAATGTTTCTTCAAAGAATTTTAAATTTCAGCCTCACTCTTTAATATTATTTTATATGAACATTTTATCACTGTCCTTTCATCAATTATTACCTGGTTCCATCATAAAGCAAAATTATTATTTTTTCGATTCATTTGAAATAACTTTTCTTTTTTACTGCACGACGAACTTTCTCCATATTAAATATATATTTTGCGATTAATTCCCTTTCACCCACACGAACGGCTTTCGAAGGACGAAGGACAATTAGATTTGCCAACTATGAAATATCGATATTGATTAGTCAATTAGAAAATTGTAACAATCGAAGTTACAAATGAAAAGTCAAAAGTGAAAAGGAAAGTGAACGAAAGGTAAAGGGAAAATCTACAAATTATCAACGAAAAGTTAAAAACTGAGATTTGTTGAGACATCTTTAGAAAAATTTGTCATTCACTAGGCAACATTCACTCCATTGGTGCAGTTGCTAACCATTGAATATCAAGCCATAGGAATGGAAAGACAAAAACACAGCGTAACAAAAGGAAACAAAAATTTGCTAAGATGCATCATGGAGAGTTATTAGCTCTTAAGAAATGTTGGAAAATAAAAAAGTTAATAAGTAAGTCTGCCGAACAAAGCAACTGAATCTCCTCCTCGCAAACTGACCATATTCGTCAAACGGCTCCGAATTTAGCTTTTTGTGAGCAAATTTCAAAAGGCATCACATGGCTCTGATGATGTTAGTTTCAGTGAAACAACTGGAGTAGCTGATTTGCCGAGAAGCGCAAGAATGCTTCAAAACCGGTGTTTGCTGTTTATAAAACCTTGGAGCGGTAAGCAAGCACCTTTAAACTGAGAATGCATGCAATGGTCTAATCAACCAGAAATCAACTCAAACTCAGAACGTTTGAAGATTTTAACAACTCGAAGCTTTTCAATAGCGTCGGCAAATAAATTTGTTACGGCAAAATACCGCATACATAATTCCATACAAAGTATTTATATTCGAGAGGCATCCCTCTGGCGCTGCTTGAACTGCACGAAGTGCTCAGGAATGCGTTCACTCATTAAATAGAAAATTCTTCAGTTTCAAAAGCATAACTATCGATATGACTTACTCAAAAGGAGTGAATTTCCACGTAATTAATTATGCAATTTAGCGTCTACTAAGCATCAAGCAACATACCTGTACGCACATGCATATCAGCGTTTGCTGCAGAAGAGAGGGTTAAAAATAAATGAACTAAAAACCAATTAATCGCATTTTGCTTGCACACGTACGCACGAGCGTAAAATATAGTAACAGGGGTGCAAGCAAAACGAGGAAAGAAGAAAGGAGAAAGAGGCGCAACAAGTACATAATTGGAGTACAAAGCTTTGAAAAATGCATGCAAACATCAGATGTGGAAATAAAAAATACCAATTGTGTTGTTGTTGGGGATGTGTGCGTTAAAGTTAAAAAAGCCAAAATATTTAAAATTAATTTTCAATGAATTAATAAATGCGGATGTGGATAAAAGTAGATAAAATGAATACGAAGCTTAAGTAGTCTTAAGTGCTGCCAGTTGAAGTTCTTGCAACCGTGTGATAAACAACAAGGCCACACAATGCAGAATAATAATACATATTCAACACTTTCAAAAAGGCATTTTTTGATTTTAAGGCTTTGCCTCTAAAAAAGCCAAAGTATTATAAAATATTAGTTTTAAAGCAAAACTTCAAACAGAGAATTGTTATTTCATTGTCAATTTTAATAGCGAGTAATACTTACAAGCATCAAAATAATAAATAATATTTGGCAAAATTCTAATATTTTTAAGCCCCACAATCAAACAAGTAAATAAGTGCGCAAACCAAAACAAGTTCTATACATTTTGTTTTTTATTTACAACAACTACAAGTATAAGGAAGTCTTCGCAAGCGTTGATAGAACAAAATACTACTGAGTTTATAGCTTTAAACCTGATAATGATGAAGTGGTGTTTAGCGGGTACATGACCTTGACATCAGAAACATTAAGAAACCTCATTTTTTATCCTTCGTACATTTTGTGGTAATAAGAACTTTTAATTTCTTGCTTTACATAGTATCTTCTTTCTAGTTTTTTTTTTTATTATCCTACGTAATTTGACTATATTTTTGTCTCTAAAATGGCTATAATTTATAACGTGTGTACATAATATTCATTTTCAGTCATTGCGGTGATTCATTAATTGGTAATTGTCATTCACCATCAGCTACAAAATGTCCAAACTCGGCACTAGTATATAAAAGAGCGGCGAAATATATGCATATCTCTATCTCTTTTAGCCAAAGTCAGATACAGCTATTCGCACATAACCATAATTTGTGTAGGAATATTCATTATATACTCTTGTTCATCACTTCAGCTCTTCACGAGGAACTTTTTGCTGTCGTTTTGAGCCACAAACTTAATTGATAATATGAATTAGTCAAATCGTATTGCAAGTTGGCTTTCAGCAAATCTATTTATCATTAATAAAAGCAAATACACATTTGTTAACGTAGGACGTTAGAATTTGATGAATATTCGATTTAATGAATAGTACTGCTAAAAATATAAAGTATCAGAATTACAAAAAAAAAAAAAAAACATTTCGGATACATGCTTGATATGAACACATATTAATACATGCCTAAAGCACATCAATCTGCACATTGGATAAATGAAAGCACTTACTTAGGTATTTTATCTAAATCTTTTGTTGTCGACATTTTATTTTCAAAAGTTTTATGGACAACTCAGATTTATATCGCCCATAGCTAAATCGCTCACAATAAAATTTTATGCTGTTACCATTATTAAACCGATTAAAAAGCACTCAAAGCATAAACGATGAACGTAAAGATATGATATTGGCCTTGAACAACCGGCTGACCTCATTTAAAAACTACACAATGAAAATCCACTTAAATCTCAAATGATTTATAATATTAATAAGAAAACATCTTTCATTTCACGTCTTGTCGTGTTATTTTTTTTTTTTTTGTTTTGGGTTTACACGATGGAAGCCAACAAATCATGAAAATATGCCAGAGTAAATATTCCAAATCAAATAAGCACATACTTGAGTATGCATGTATGTATGCACTACCACATGCACACGGCAGCAATAAAAGCAACCAAGCATTTTCATACGGAAAAAATTTCATCCAAGCGGGCTATTTATAAAACCCACAAGTGGAAGATTACAACAAAGTCATGAAAGCTTCAGATAGTGAAGCAATGCCATGTCCGACATAGACCTATGTACATACATACAGGCGTGTGAGCAAATTTATTATTTTAATTTCAAGTGATTAGCAAATAATTGATATTATTTGAAAATCAAGCAAAGTTAGGCGATGCTGAAGTGTCTTCAAACGCTCAAATCTCCGGCATTGGACTATGCCATTATGTTTGTGTGTGTACTCTGTTGTGCTTTTGCGGTACTCGAATTTGTGTGCCTATTTCTAAAAATATTTATTTAGGTTTTGATTGTAGAATAATAGAACTGAAAAACACCTGTGACCTGGTGGTGTGTATTGTAAATAAATATGTGTATGTATTACCTGCAATTAAAAAGTATATATATATATATATAAGTACATATTATGAGTGTATGTGTACATAGGTTTAATGCCTACAAATCGTGGAAGTTTTGCAACAAAATAATACACTCTTGGCAGTATTTACAACATTAATGAAGTAAAGAGATATTAATTGCGGACAACTTAAAGTGAAAGATTATTTCTCTGATGCCGGTTTCGAACACTTCGATTTTAACAGCTACGAGCTTCAGAATTTTCCATGAAAATACTAAAGCCAGAATATAAATATTTCACAAAGGGCAGGCAAACTTTCAATGGCACAAGCGCACTGTATAAAAGCACTTAGTGCTTTGCCAGTTTTATTTTATTATCCTAATCCCGTCACTTTGATTTATAGAAAGTATTGTTTGATCTCATTTTTACGAGTATGCATCTGTACAGTTCAAAATTACAACATCGTAGACTCTTCTAATGTATTTCGTACAAGGAGTCTTCTCAACTTCTGACGAGGCTTATGCATCTGCCCAGTGCTTAGGGCACTCGCGCTTTTTTTCCCAAGTGACATCACTGAAGCTGCTGTAGCCGGCTGTTACCTGGCTCTATAAAAGAAAGGCAGGCACCGTGCCTGGCCAGTGCTTAGTGACACTCGCGCTTGATGTGTTGTGATGGTGAAAGTCGCAATGTGACATCACTGTAAGCTAGCTGCTAGCTGGCTGTTACTGGCTCTATAAAAGAAAGGCAGGCACCGTGCCTGGCCAGTGCTTAGGTGACACTCGCGCCTTGATGTGTTGTGATGGGAAAGTCGCAAGTGACATCACTGTAAGCTGTCTAGCTGGCTGTTAGCTGGCTCTATAAAAGAAAGGCAGGCACCGTGCCTGGCCAGTGCTTAGGTGACACTCGCGCCTGATGTGTTGTGATGTGAAAGTCGCAAGGTGACATCACTGTAAGCTGGCTGCTAGCGGCTGTTACTGGCTCTATAAAAGAAAGGCAGGCACCGTGCCTGGCCAGTGCTTAAGTGACACTCGCGCCTTGATGTGTTGTGATGGAAAGTCGCAAGTGACATCACTGTAAGCTGGCTGCTAGCTGGCTGTTAGCTGGCTCTATAAAAGAAAGGCAGGCACCGTGCCTGGCCAGTGCTTAGGTGACACTCGCGCCTTGATGTGTTGTGATGGAAAGTCGCAAGGTGACATCACTGTAAGCTGACTGCTAGCTGGCTTTAGCTGGCTCTATAAAAGAAAGGCAGGCACCGTGCCTGGCCAGTGCTTAGGTGACACTCGCGCCTTGATGTGTTGTGATGTGAAAGTCGCAAGGTGACATCACTGTAAGCTGGCTGCTAGCGGCTGTTAGGCTCTATAAAAGAAAGGCAGGCACCGTGCCTGGCCAGTGCTTAGGTGACACTCGCGCCTATGTGTTGTGATGGAAAGTCGCAAGTTGACATCACGTAAGCTGGCTGCTAGCTGGCTGTTAGCTGCTCTATAAAAGAAAGGCAGGCACCGTGCCTGGCCAGTGCTTAGGTGACACTCGCGCCTAGATGTGTTGTGATGCGAAAGTCGCAAGTTAACATGACTGTAAGCTGGCTGCTAGCTGGCTGTTACCTGGCTCTATAAAAGAAAGGCAGGCACCGTGCCTGGCCAGTGCTTAGGTGACACTCGCGCGTTGATGTGTTGTGATGGGAAAGTCGCAAGGTGACATTACTGTAAGCTGGCTGTAGCTGGCTGTTAGCTGGCTCTATAAAAGAAAGGCAGGCACCGTGCCTGGCCAGTGCTTAGGTGACACTCGCGCCTTGATGTGTTGTGATGGGAAAGTCGCAAGTTAACATACTGTAAGCTGACTGCTAGCTGGCTGTTAGCTGGCTCTATAAAAGAAAGGCAGGCACCGTGCCTGGCCAGTGCTTAGGTGACACTCGCGCCTAGATGTGTTGTGATGTGAAAGTCGCAAGTTAACATCACCGTAATCCGGCTGCTAGCTGGCTGTTAGCTGCCTCTATAAAAGAAAGGCAGGCACCGTGCCTGGCCAGTGCTTAGGTGACACTCGCGCCTAGATGTGTTGTGATGCGAAAGTCGCAAGTTAACATGACTGTAAGCTGGCTGCTAGCTGGCTGTTAGCTGGCTCTATAAAAGAAAGGCAGGCACCGTGCCTGGCCAGTGCTTAGGTGACACTCTCGCGTTGATGTGTTGTGATGGAAAGCCCGCAAGGTAGACATGACTGTAAGCTGGCTGCTAGCTGGCTGTTAGCTGGCTCTATAAAAGAAAGGCAGGCACCGTGCCTGACCAGTGCTTAGGTGACACTCGCGCCTTGATGTGTTGTGATGGGAAAGTCGCAAGGTGACATCACTGTAAGCAGCTTTTTGGAGCGGGTGAAGTACTATTAATGGTATTAGAAAAGTATGGAAGTAATGGAGCGCATTAGTATTAACTACTCGATTAACTTGTTAAGCAATTGTATATTCAATTAAAATGAAAACATACATATTTGAAAATTCAGAGAAAATATTATAGATTGGCTCCTGAATGAAATGCCGACAGAACCGCAAGCATCCAGAAGAACTACACATTTTCTTCAAAAATATCCTGGAACGGCAAGAAAGTCACTGAAACGATACCATGAATGTTATTAAACATTATCTGCTCAACGAGGCAAAAGTTTTGCTGAAAAGAGAACTAAAAAAGTTATAATATTCTGCGCATTTTGCGAAAAAAACCACCACTTTGTTTAAAATGTTTCAAAAAAACTCACAAATATTAATAAATATATTTAAGAATTTGTTTTGATACCAAATATTTTTATTTTCATTTAATTCTGAATCGGAATCGTTAAGTGCCGTCCTCAACGTGGTAATTATGATAATATATTACTAACAAAGCTCACAATACTTTAACTGGAGCTAAGGCGCAAAGTATAAATAAATAAGTAGGCTCTAAGGTATCTAACCCACTTTCCCCATTTTTTGTGTCCACACCAACTTGAAGAAGCTTCCACTTCACATTTCAATCAATCAGACAATAGCACGATGCAGCAAGGCATATGCACATATTATATATGTATGTAGATGAGTGTATTTTGATCAAACATAGTGAAGAACACAGAGAGTTTCATGGCGGGTACCCTCGTAAATCGCCTAACTTTAGAAAAACAGTACAGTAGTTGCATTGCTTTATGCTTTTTTGGGAGGATCCAAGCATTTGACACATATGCATGTATGTATGTATAAATACTCCTACATAACTATGTAGACATGTGTGTGCACTCGAGAAACTTCAAGTACTTGTGCACTCGCATACAAGCGGACAAACAACAGCAACACTTCACTGGTTGTTTCTTCAGCACTTCAGCTTCAATTGAATGTCTTACTTTTATGCAATCCGTTTTCTTTTTGTTTTCGCATACACCTTTGCCTTTCTAGCTTTTATACTTTTACTACCTCATTGTGCTATTTATGACATTTTCAATAACCATTTGGAATGGAACACATACGCACACACACAGAGCTGCACTCTTCAGAGTTGCGATACATGAATATATCAATTCAACCCACATTCGAGGAGCCCTCAACTATCTAGTGCCATACATATATGTATGAATGCAGAGACACTGCAAGAATGAATATGACGTGACCTAATGCAAAAGAGGCACACACACGCATACAAATGCGGTTGTACCCTTTATTGAAATTGAAATAAGATGAAGATGCTTCATAGTTTCTTCCAACTTGGCCAGCAAGCAAAGCGAATGCGAACTAATGCATAATATAAATATGTAAGTGTGTGTAGCGCACCATATGTGTGCTGAAAGAAAGAATAGCAAGCTATTAAACTTCAATTACTAGCGTGTTATGGCAATAAAATGGCAAGTCAGGGGGAAACAAGTGGGGAAGGACGAAATCGGACGCCCAACTACAGTACATTTGTTTATGTGAAGTAGCATTTTCTACGATTTCGGCATGATTATAATATTCTGTCAGTTCAGTGGTGCTTATGTACAAGAACATCCGCAAGAGCTTACTGCGCTTCCCTGTTTGCCCTTTAACACTTTCGCATTTTGAAATGCAAAAAAATCGATTCAAAAATCGTGTGTTGTATGTGTGACTGCTGCAGCAAAAGACATTAAAATTTGTTACATTTACTTGAATCTTTATTTTCCTTACCCAACTACGCACTCTTATACATCCAAGTCTACACTCATTATTATCACAATGTTGGTAATGTTTGGTTTGATAGTGGCGGAGCGAGCCACAGAGTCTGCCATGAAATATTCACCATAGGATTTACTTTTTCGGCGCCAAACAGGTTTCCCTAGCGACAACAACGCCAATGTAAATCATTGTGCTTTTGTATTAAGTAGTTATAAATAAACTTTCGGATAGTCTTTCTTATTTTATGACTTTTATTTTGCCATTCAAACGAGTACCATGCTGGCGAGTGCGGAGACAATTGAGCCACTCATCAAACCGAGTAAGGAATCAGCGGCTTCCGATAGCGAGTTAGCCAGCGCGTAGTCAAGTTGGGACATAATACAGCATGCGATCACATCGCACAGTGGCCAAATGCGAAGTTTGTGATGATAGCAAAATGCGTTTGGTGTCTTCTCCTATCTTTTGCGTATTTACTTAGCTTCAATGTTTATTTAAAATGTTTTAGAAGACTTCGTTAATTTTTAATTTCATTTTCTGGCGATCCAGAGGTAGAGTGAGACGCCTCAAGGTGTCACGTTAATTTTCATCATGGAAAGATTTACGCCAGAACAACTTCAACTTAATTACAAAGCTTTCCGTTCTGTAAAGAATGTATTTCGCGCACTTCACTCAACTTATGCTCAACATATGGTCCACATAATCGACCTACTGAGCATCCCATTCGCAGCACCATCACTCATCTTGAGACCCACCATTCACTATCAGATAATGGTTGACCGAACAGATCTCGTCCAGCACGCAGAGAACAAAGACCGTGAGGAGTCGATTCTGCGCCGTTCGCAGAAACTCGAACTTGAAACGTAATATGGAACGACTTGGCGCATTTTGCACACCGACCTTAAATTGAAAGCGTACAAAATACAGATTGTGTAAAAACTGAAGCAACTCGACCCTCCCAAGCGGCATCGCTTCGTTCTATGAGCTCTTGATAAGTTCCAAGAAGATCCGAAAATTTCCAGGCAAATTTGGTTCAGCGTTGAAGCCCCTTTTAGGTTCAATGGATATGTAAACAAGCCAAATTGCCGCATTTTAGACAAAGAGCAACCTGAAGAGACTTAAGTGCTGCCATTACATTCAGAGAAAAACACGGATTGGTGTGGTTTGTAGACCGGTGAAATCATCGGTCCATATTTCTTCAAAAATAATGCCGGTGAGAACGTAAACGTCAATGGCAACCGTTGTCGCGCCATGATAAACGACTGTTTGATGCCTGACATTGAAGCTCGTATCATTTGGTTTCAACAAGACGCTGAAACTTCCCAAGCATTGCATCAATCTATGGATTTATTGAGACAGCACTTCGGTGAGCAGATAATTTCACGTTTTGGGCCGATCGAATGGCCATAAAGATCGTGTGATATCACACCGTTAG
Organism: Bactrocera correcta; assembly: GCA_027475135.1. Taxonomy (NCBI): domain Eukaryota; kingdom Metazoa; phylum Arthropoda; class Insecta; order Diptera; family Tephritidae; genus Bactrocera; species Bactrocera correcta. Next base: position 110,670,614 of record CM050325.1, on the reverse strand, counting down.
TCTTTTACCTGTGGGGATATCTAAAGTCTAAAATCTAAAATCTTTGCGAACAAGCCCGCTTCGCTTCAAGTCTTGGAACAAAACATCACGCGTGTCATTCGCCAGTTACCAGTCGAAATGCTCGAACGAGTCACCGAAAGTTGGACTCAACGGTTGCGCGAACACTTGAAAGAGATACTCTTTAAAAAATATCTGAAAAAGAATGTTCTTTCGAATGGTAATAAACACTCCCCATTAAGTTTCTGTGTTTTTTCTTTAAAATGGATCACCCTTTATATACATTTTTATCCACACAACTTTGTGATTTCCCCCACAGTGCAGCAGCGTCGCCACTCGTCATTTGACCTCTTGGCGTTCACATTCACTCGTTGCTCTTGGAAATTTTTTAATATAGCTAAAATTTGTAAGCTCTTTTATTGCCATTTGGCAGGTAGTGCAAATAGATTACACACAACCAAGCAGGTGCTGCTGCAAAGCCAATGCGCATTTTTTGTATTTCATTCTATCGGTTCATCGTAACCTTAGCTCGCGATCCAATTACAAATGAAATAGAATAGAAAAAATGTGCAATCGGAACTTTTTGTGCTGCGTAAGAGTTGGCAATAAAGTTTCGTAGTTGCCAACCATAAAGCACACATTGGCGCACGTTTCGTAGATATGTATGTATGAGCGGGCCTGAGTATTTAATGTACCATACAAACATATGTATGTGCAGAAGGTTGATGTCATTCTTGATACAAATGGTAGCGTTTTTTTTTTTTCATTTTCCAATTATGTTTACATGCATGTGTATAGACATGTACGAGTACTTATGTAACTTTATCTATGTGAGCTTATTCCGAATTTATTGCTTGTGCAGATTAATGTCGTAAATAAATATACATGTATATGTGCACCCACCTTTAAAATCTTTAATTGCCAAACTTTACTTAATTTATTTACTCACGTTGTGGTTTTTATTTATTATTATTTTTTTTCTAATAAATATAATCTACAGAACATGAGATGAGGTCATAATGGCCCGAGTAAAGGAAACTTGATAATTTTGATCACACACATTGCTAATCTCGAATATTTTACAACGGTTCCGACCATAAATGTCGAACAATCCAATTAAATGCTGCACTCAATACCAGAGAAGTGCGATTTTATGCCATTGTTTACCAATAAACACACATCTTTAGACCTTCGCAAGAGCATAATTGAATCCCTAAGCTCTGCTTATAGACTTGATTGTTGGCTGGCTTTAAATGCACACAAAACTCGAGCGGTCAAAGCAAAGCTGCAACGCCGAATTGACCAGCGGTCTTATTGGTCGATCTTGCAGTTGTCTAAATATGGACAGAGTAGACGCACTAAATTCGCGCTGGCATAATGAAGATGATGTGCAAACGGTAATAGCAAGATAAGATTTCGCAAGCCGATGCGAAACGCTGGTGCGACAGTGCAACTAACCACCACTATTCGGGTTAGTGGCTTGTGAACGCCGAGCCATTTTAATATTGCAACATTACGTATTTAGCTATCTGCGGAGGAATGCAATTGCCGGGTCTTGAATAAGACCGAGGGAGTCAGCGGCACTAGCAGCAGAAGTGGCTGAGGCATGAAGAGCAAGAGCCAAACATGTTATTCTGCGCCGAACGATGCGATGCGCCATTTTTTGCGCACACCACAGTCGCCGCATGCCGCATGCCACATCAATATAAATAAAATGCCAGCTCAACCGCGTTAACAAACAGCAACATCACAGTCCAAGCGGCGGAGGGCGGACGCTGCCAAAAGCGAAGGTAAAACATTTAAACCAAAACAAAAGTAACGACAACAAAGTGAACAGTAAACCGCAACATAAGCGAGCGAAAATCAGCTGTGGCGAGCGCAGCGGCAGAGGGCGGCTGATAATAAGAAATACCTACAGCCGTGATGGTGGCAGACGAGCAAAAACACTAGGGCAAGCACAGTAAGTAAATATATGCCACTGATTGCAGCCAAACCGTAACAAAAATAACAAGGCGAAGTAGTCCGTGAGTGGCCGAACAAGAACAGCATGACTTTTTGTGCCCTGTCCGCGGCACTGTATGCGCACCCCACAGAGGATTGCTCGGTTTGTGGAGTCACGGTAGCATAGGAGCTTAAGACAATGCAACTTGATTTCCATGCCGTCGAACGGACGCTTTGGGTGCAGCAGTACGAGGGCACCACAACAACATTTCTGGAAAACTGAATAAAGCGCCAACAATAACAAAGACAGCATTGAGCATAACCATAGCACAAAAAGCGCCAACATCCGTAACAACAGCAACAATGGCGAACAATGTAAATAAATAAAGGCAACTATGCCAAAACAAAGAGTAAAGCGATCCATCCGAATGCCGAACACCGATCAGCGTGCTGTCTGTCATGACCCTGGCGCGGGCTGAAATGACTTCGCGCGCTTTCACGGGGAAATATATAACGTATGTACATACATTTTTGTGTGTGTATCAGTGTGCTTGCGAATTTGTGGTGGGCGTGCGCATGTGCGAGCATCGGTAGAGAGTGATATGAGCAGATACGGCCGAGGTATGTGAAATTCGAGCATTGTCTGGTAGTTGTGGGCGCATCATGATCGTAATTGGAATGCGATATTTGCTTTAATTGAAGATCTTTATTGCCTACCATTAACTTAATAACAGCATACCGACGTACTTTTGTATCTGTTTATGCACAACTACGAGAATGAGAAAAGCTTTTATTGCGACCAAAAACCTTGACTTGGCAAAATGAATTTTAAAATACTTACGTTATATGATTATATGATAACGGTAAACACTAGGTTTCTCTGAGAACTAGGTACGTACTTCCTTCGAAGCCTAAAGAACTTTTTCCTAACAATGTTAATTTAGGAGAAACGACCACAAGACGTCGTGGTAGGACGTCTTACAATCATGGGTTTGAGAATTTTGGAAAAATTTCCGGGGTCCAATGTGAAAACATCCATAAAAGAATGGATCGTGCTGTATAGGCTTTTTTTGATATGTACATACAAACATACATACTACATGCAACGTTTTTTTTTTTGTTTCGCGGACAGGAATTGCAAACAAGAAGCAAATAAGTAGTCGAGCACGTAGACTTGAAGCGTACGTAAATGCACAATGAGCCGGCAACAGCCAGCCCACGTTCTTAGCCGCCGCCGCCGCCGTCGGAAGCCATTTCAGTAATGTTAAACTTGCAGCGCCGACGCTGTGCGAGCATACAACAGAGTAGCCGTGTAAACGAAAAATAAAGGAACAAACACAAATATAAAAGTAAACAATTTTACAATTCAGTAGAATAACAAACAGAAATTTACTAAATCGCACGCTATAATCAACGCAATGGATGGACAAAGCAATGAAGAGGAAGAAAACGCAGCAGAAAAAAATTAAGCAGAAGATAGACGACGGTTGGCGTTTGGCGGGCGCAGCTTGAACCAGAGGGCCCACAAAAGCAGAAAATAAAAGTAGAAACCACTGCGTCTGGAAGACAAGAAAAAGCGTTGATGCTACCGATGATAGCGATGATTATGCTGACAACACGTTTTATAGCATAATGGAGAGTGAAGGGAAATTGGTCAATACAAAGGCCTTTACACCGTTCAGCACCATTCATTGGTACCAGTGAAACAGGTCAATATCAAATCGAATTCTTGCGAATATCTCAGATGCTTGTATAAATACTACAAATATACGAGCATACGAGTGCTTACGAATGTGTTTAAAGAAAAAGAAGAGATTCGATGTTGATTACTTAATGACGGGTCTCTGACCGCATAGCAGTTAGAGAGCAAGGAGGAAGATACGTAAGTACTAAAGTGGCTAAGAATTCGCTTAAAATCGAGTAGAATGGTGTGACCGACGCTTGTGTTGGCCTTTAAATATTATGGCCACGAAACTCTATTAAGCCTTTCCGTTATTGTTGTTGGACGAGCATCAGCGTCAGCATTGAGCGATCCGTCAACAGCGTAGCGCTGATCGTACGGAATGTAAGCTTTTATGTGCATATATTTGTAAAATATATACTTACATATGTGCTATAGAAAACGAGAATCACAAAGTGCCTTGTTCTAACATTTTTTTCTTTGTTTGGAGCGTGGCTTGTACTGCTCTCTTCCTTCCACCCTACTCCCTTTTCAGCTATTTTTGTTTTGCTTTTGTTGATATTGTTCTTGTTGTGGTTGTGTGTGCATATGTTGCGGACAATTGATGGATGGCAAGGCAACTAGCGATTTAGTCGTTCAGATTCATTCGGCATCATTAAGCACACAGTTGGAAGACATGATAGCTCATATAAGTATATATGTATGTATATGCAACAAAAATACACGTATTCATACATACATACATACAAACATACAAAACTATTTGTGCGGTTACCGCATCGAGCCAGCAAAACAGGTAACACAAGAATACAGTGTCTTCTATCGATTGTACTGTACACACATTTATGGTAACATGAACTCACTACTCAATTCCCCGAGCGAGAGCCCGTCGGGTTGTGCCTTTATGGAGTCGTTTCTTCGCAATTAATATATTTGGTGTACTGAATCAACACAAACATTTAATACAAATTGGTAGCAGAAAAATGTCTGTTGGACCAGCGGGTTGACTTGATAACAGGAACTATTCTAAGCGAATATAAAAATGATCTTAAATTTTATGTCAGTGAAGGTTTTGTATTGTGTTTGTATTTTGTGTTTCTTGTTTTAAGAATATGTATTCAAATTAACGAGGCCACAGAATTGTATGCTCTTTCGAACAGAAAGAAATTACTCATGGTTCTTGGAAACGTAGCTTTCTCAATATTTTCGCTACAATTGGTAATTTATTTCGAGATAAGTTTATTCAACAATCATTTGCATATCAGGGAATACACTTTCAATTAGCGACTTGAGCTTGCTCATTGCACTAAACTTGAGTGCAGTCAAAAAAAGTGAGAAAAATAATAATTTTTTATGGAGTATAACGTCAATAGCTTCATATAAATCGATTAGACTTACGGAGTCGACTAAAATGGAAACAGACAGTGACTGACTAACTAACTCTTTCAAGTGACAGGTTTGCACCTAATCAGCATTAGCTCTTAGTCTACTTTAAAACTCTACTTGAAGCGTTTTTGATTTCGAACATGAAGAAATTTTTAAAATTATCTCATTGAATGCCAAAAGCTGAGCTGACGATTTCTGATTGATATTCGCTTTATATTTTACTTGTGTTTTTTTTTTAGCTAATTCCAAATTATTCTCCAAGTATTCTGCTGAATAAAATAATACGAAACGAATTAAAAAACATGAATGTGTTGTTCAATGAACTTTTTTTTTGTTTTTTTTTTAAATACATTTTATTTGCAATCTATTTTAGTAAATAATAAGCAAATTTGATAACATAACCATAATCTCATGGGAGATCAAAAATAATATACAATATAACAATATGTTCTAAATACAAAAGTTTATATAAAAAATTTTAATGATACATTTAAAATCATAGTAACATATGTAATTAAACATTAACTTAATTACTAAATGGGAGATCTAGAACATGATGTCTTTTAAGTCTAATAGTTTCATTACTATCATCTAATAACATGACTGCCAAAGGATTGTCATGATAACTTATCCTGTGCAAATATGCTGAACTAGATCTTTTAATTTCATCTTTAACAAAAGGCATATTCAGATCTGAGTGAATGGCTTTATTTGTTATGAACCAAGGCGCATTTGTAATTAATCTTAGAGTTTTCGATTGATATCTTTGTAGAATTTCAATATTTGAATTACACACAAGTGCCCCAAAGTTGCACACCGTATGTCCATATAGGTTTTAGTATAGATTTATATAATAGTAATTTATTTTCAAGATGTAACTGCGATGTACGTCCAAGTAGCCAATAAAGTTTTTTGGTTTTAATTTTTAATTGTTTATTTTTGGCTTGTATGTGCTGTTTCCAAGTTAATCGTTTGTCCAAGTGCATGCCGAGGTATTTAACGCTATCACTTTTAGGAATAGTATTGCCATTGCTTCTCCTTAATGTAAATAAAACATGTACGGATTTACTCACGTTTGCTTTCATTTTCCAGCAATCTAACCAAGTCCTGTATCTTGATAAATTCTCTTTGCACTAAATTAGTTGCTTCAATTGGCGTCTGGCTTGACGACAATAGAGCAGTATCATCAACATAAGTAGCAATTTTCAGTTTCAGGAATGTCAGATGTAAAGATGGTGTATAGTACAGGGCCAAGAACGCTTCCCTGTGGTACTCCTGCATTTATGTATTTTATGTCAGACGTTTCGTCATTTATTTTAACATAAAACGACCTGCTTGTTAAATAAGACTTGAGAATTAGATAAACTTGAGAGGAAAATACTTTTTTTAATTTATATAGTAGACCTTGATGCCTAACTTTATCAAATGCTTGTTGTATGCCTAAAAACACAGCTGAACAATATTCTTTACGTTCTAAAGCATCAATAACGTGATTAATTACACGGTGGCATTGTTCGGGAGTACCATGATATCGACGAAACCCAAATTGGTGTTCAGGTATCACCTTATTCTCTTTTAGTATTGGCAATACTCTGCGCAAAAATATTTTTACAAATATTTTGGAGAATACTGACAACAAACTGATTGGTCTATATGAAGTGATTTCGTTCTCTGATTTAGCTGGTTTAGGCACCATCACAATTTCAGCACACTTCCACTGAGTAGGAAAATGGTTAAGCCTTAAAATCGAATTATATATAAGTGTAAGCAACATAATTCCTTTTTTAGGTAAGCATTTAGCTACTTTGGCATCAATTTTGTCATATCCTGTGGCTTTCTTGTTAGACAATTTCTCGATTTCAGTACGTATTTCAGCGGGTGTAATATGCTTCAGTGGTAAAGACATTTGACAATGTCAAGGAATTCTAATATTTCAGCATCATTGTTCCTGCCACTGTTATTAAAAGGAGTGAAAGTTGCTTCAAGGTATTATTATTATTATTTCAATGAACTTAAGTGTAGAATAGTACTTTATATTATACCTCGCAGCCATCGCTTCACATTGCCCTCGTATTTTGGTTTCTTCACTCATAAGGATATGTAACTTTCCTTTTCATTAAGATACTTTATAAGCCGGAATAGCTTCGGCGAGGATACTGCTTTGTACGGGACAAAACCGCATGTTTACCTTCGCAAACTGCATGAAGAAGGCCCTTTCCTTACTAAATTGGCGTGGAACCGAGGCGTTAGGTGATGTAACTGCCACTGTTTTTACAGTTCAGCATTTTCTTTTCTCTTCATGGTGCCGCTTCGTACACGCTTGAAAGGTTAATTCTATATACTTACCTACATACATACATATGTATGTAAAAATGTAGGAAAAATACGCACAATGATACACATTAACCTGGCTTTGAGGTGTCTTCTATATGACAAAGCTCCTGTGTTTGTACCGTTGTAAGACAGATGATGACCAGCCGACATACTCTTAACTGCACAAGTGCAGAGGGAAGATTGTAAACATGTAGGCCAGTTAGAGTCAGAGAAATGGCGTTGAGAACGCCGAAGATGTTTTACTATTTTCTACATTCATGTTTGCGAAGTGCTGTTTAGGTATAGAAAAAGGAAGGAATAAAGCAGCGAGGAGGGTCGTCAGCACTAAAGGCCCCTTGTAGCAAGCAGATTCTTTGAGCACAAAGCGAAAGAGCTGCTGCAACGGCGGCTGACACACAGAGAGATTTTGCGGTCACTTAGAAGGCAACGGGCATTTTCTTTGAGATAAAAATTTAACTGAACGCTTATCAATGAAAGCGCTTAACTTTACTGCCCTTAGTTTCTTATTTGCTCATTTACTATGCTCTAAGTATAGAAAACCCAAGAAGGTATCATAGCACACTTTAGAAGATACTGGAAAATATAAATAATTTATACGAATATGCACCCTATTTAATTTTACCTTGGTTTCTGTACTACCGCTACTTAATTATTGCAAAGCTCTAAAGGCGATGGGATGACATTTGGTTCATTCCAGAACTCACTTTCGCTGAAGAATGATCGTATTATTTTATATATGGTATATTGAGTCTAAATAAACTCGAAACAATGATGAAATGCTTTGTGACGTTGCCTTACATGTCGGTACATACGCACCTATGGACAAACATTTGAAGCCAGTATTCATCAACATGTCGAGCGTAAAACGGATATCACATAAAAATCTGGGGTTGACCGCACAAAAATTTTACTTACTAATTATGTTTGTTTATACAATACCATATATGTATGTATGTATATATATTTGTATAATAATAATAGGTGTATGCATATGTACATACATATGTTTATAAAATAGTGTTAGTTCAAAAAAAGAGGCACAATCATTAAAAATAGAGTAGTCAAGCCTTCGCAGACAATCCAAACTTAGAAAAAAGCTGGATTCAGGATTTTTCAAAATTACTCCCTTTATTATACCTTTTTCTAAATTTAATATTGGAAGCTTAAAGTCCGCTCCGAAGCGGCTATACTTTGTATCATAATTTACATAGCAATCAAAACGTAAAAATATTGTTAGAATTATACAGTCTGGAACTTCATATAGCGTTGATTGTCGTCGGATTCTTCCTGCAAGAGATATGTATATCTCACAAATTTTTTTTCAAATTGTAATCTTAGCAGTCAATTTAATTTACTGTCACACCATTAGCTTCACAGACGTTAGCATTCATTGTACTTTGTTCGTGGCAGTAACCCAGCCGCAACAGGAATAATTGAGCAGTAATGAAGCGAGTGCATTGAAAAAGCTTTAACATTATGAACATACATCACGTTTATGCAATGAATGACAACTATGGCAACAAGACATACTATGTCCATTAGAACATTGGCACTGGCATCACTAACTACGTTTTATTACGAGTTGCATATGTACTCTCTTTTTAGCAAGAAATTAATATAGACTTCAATTCTCATTTATTTCAAATATTACTATTAAATATCGCATATTTATAAAGGCGCACGTAAATACATATGAACATACACAAAAAGGCTTAAGCAGGGCCATCGTCGCCTCAGAAAAATATTTTGATTCAAGCCAAAAGTATATTAAATTTTCTTCTTCCAAATGCTGTGGAAACTCAGTTGGAAATGCGGCATTTTTTTGGAAAGTAGCCAAATAATGTAAATGAAAGCATTTGGTTTTGAGTACATTTGGGTTTTCGGCACACTTTTATGCATATTAATAGCTAAGCAAGTAATTAGTGATTAAGTAATATCTGTGCAGGTTTTTAGGAAAAATTGTTTTGAAAATAATACAAGCCAAATGTGATGATTATTCAAACCGTGCCATTATCAAATTTTCCGTTCTTACTCGCACTAATCAAATACATATTTGTTTTGTGGTATGTGATAAAGTATGATATCAGTTTTTTGTTTTCAATCCAGGCGTTATCAAATAGTTTGTCGTATAATTTATTTTACGTATATTATTTTATAGCTTATAATGTGCACAAATTTTTTTCACTTCACTTTTTTCAATTTCCATCAAATTAATTGCATTATCGACTATAAGACCATTTTTATTCGAAATCACGGGTAAGTCTGGCGCCACAATAATACAATGGTAAACAACCACAAAGGTAGCATGTTTGGCAGGTAGCCTTAAAAATATTTGGTAACATAATGCAGAAGAGTGCCAGCACCGGAGGATTACAGTTTAAAATACATTCATTGCCTTTCGTTGACTCTGATTGTCCCAAATAAATAAAAATCTTAATTTTACAACATTCTCTTAGTGGTGACAGTTAAAAACGGCATTTTTGTTGAAGTACGAATGCAACATTTGCAGGGAAAAACGTAGTTAATGTGAGTATTTTATGAGATACTAGAAATAGGAAAACGAAAACCAATCTACAACACGCCCTCACCTCCGCAAACAATAATCACCTTTGTTAACAGGCTTGGATCGGTGTGTTGCTACAGCGACTGCGACGGCTGCTGCTGCAGAGATTGTTGTTTTGTTGAGTAGCAGTAGGGACGAGGCGTGAAGTAAAGCAACGTCAGCCATCGTTAATAGAAACGTGATGAGCGAATAAGCAAGCATTTGAGTAGAATAGGTGAGTATGAGAAGATACAGCAAGTACGGCAACTTTAATGTTGAATGCAGCAAATACTAAATCTGCCGGAAGGGGAATTTAATTTCTACCGCATTCGCATTTAACAATTATTATTTCATTTGCCATTTCTACGAATTATTTACATTGTGTGTAGTTATTTTTAGACCAAACTAAATAAATTCATATATTAATATATAGTATATATTGATAAACATAGTTGAAGATATTTCATAAAACAAATTTAACTCGCATTTACCTTTTGGTTATTAATGTGAACAGTAATTTCTGTATTTTCCTGAATATCAATAACCGTTTGTTTTGTTTATTTTCTGCTGAGGATTCGCTGATGGTCGTTTTTGGCCCGTTGTCAAACTTTTATGCTCTTTATGGCTCTCTTTTTTGCGATAACCACACACAAACCACTTCACAAAATCACCGTTCACAAATATTTAAGAAATTTATTATGATGAACTCCACCAAATACCTTTATAACTTATGTATTTTCACTAGCATATTTCTCAAAATTATCAAACAATTTTCATATTTAATTAGCAACAACCTTCTATAGCGAATTTACTTTATATGCATTCCACATTGATTGTTGTTTGCTAAATTTTAATCACAATTTCACTCCTGGTAGTTTTTCCGCACTCACTTTGTTTTGCAATCAATTAATTAAATCAAACTCAAGTTGAACGTGTGTGTACACGAGAAAAACACAGCAACGCGTTGAAATTTTTCCACCGAGAAATTTGTGATTATTGTCCTAACACAAAGACCTTTTCAGAGCGACTGACTATAATTTTGACATACATTTCTCCTCAAGATTTCTCCATCGAAAACTTGTTTTACTTCACTTGTTTCGCGCTACAGCTGCTTTCCTATGATATTCTCTTGTCTGTTGTTGGGTGTGTTAGTGAGAAAATGTGTTTTTCGCCGTGTATAAATTATCTTATTGGAGCACTTTTGACGGGAAAAGAGTGAAAAATATTTTTGCAAATGAGCACCGTTTGTATTCGCCCCAGCATATGACACTTTTAGTTTTCATTTCAGCTGTACACAGAGTTGATGCTGAAAGGTTTAAAAAACAGAATAATGCTATTCCATTATAAAAGTTAATTCAAATTAATAAAATGATGGCTGCTTTCTTTCTAGTTTACTCCCTTCTATTTTCTGCATCAGATTAAATACTTTCGAAACATAAGAAACAGTTTTGTAACTGAACAAATACTCATTGTTTGAAAAAGGAGTTTATTTCTGGACACACTGCCTGATTGACAATGCAACACTAATTGTTACAAAATATTTCACTCTTTTATCTTTATTGAGGACCTAGCTTCGAAACAGCTGCTATTGACAACTCTGCAAGTTTCTGCAAATCAACAGCAACACGTCTGCAATGTTTTCATTACTGCACAGCTTGAGTCACAATTAAAATAATTTGTTTTGATCGAGTGACAATGGTCAATAAATTTCCATCGCATTTTTAAAGTAATTGTAACGGGAACGAATATAAACAATGGAGGGCGGATTGGATAAAAAATTGCAGGGCTTCCAACTTATCGCACAGGAAAAATTACAGGCGATTATATGTTCTATTCCAGGCAAAAAAGACCTCATAATTGAACCAGAACTAATTAAACCTTTGGAGCATGTTTGCGCTGCATCCTGGTTGAAACTGAAAGGCATACAGAGAATCTTCAAATTTGATGGTGATCACATCATTTCACGCACTGCTGAACATCAAATCCACATTTTTTTAATACACAGCAAATTGGAAACATTTCAACAGATTTTAAAGCATATACACGAATTAGAGCGGCTAGAACCGACTGATCTCGATGCCGCAGTAAAAAGTTTTCATATAATATGTGTGCCCACTTGCTTTACCCACTTTCATATGTTGTTGGAAGAGGAAGGCCTTTACGGATTAGTTCAATTGCATCGTTACAACTGGGACTTTATCTGCCTCGATCAAAATGTTCTAAGTTTGGAAATACCAAATGTGAGTACCTGCGATTTCGTTGTGTGCCGGTTAGTATAATAATGTAAGTGCTTACCTTTAGGTTTTCTCCACACTATTTTTACGCAAGGATACCTCTCTATTACCAGTAATAGCACAATCTCTCCGAGTACTGCAAATCGTTTGTGGACGACCCGACGTAATTTTCACTTTTGGTGAACATTCTGCATCTTTAGTAAAAATGTTACAAACTCTTAACAAACCTGGTAATGATAATTGTAGTGAGTCGTCCACCGAATTCGCCTCTCTTCTTATCATGGATCGTGACAAAGATTATGCATCTAGTTTACTAACCCCGGCTATTTATGCTGGATTATTGCTGGAAGTTTTTAATAGACGAGCCGCAGAAATCGAGTTAGAAACGCATTCAAACAAAATTTCAAAACAAATGTTAGAAATTTTCCAACTGCACCATCGAGCTTATCAGCAAAAACAAAGTGAAAAGCCAACAGTAAGCAAGGTAAAGCCGTGTAAACTTCCAAGCATACGTATGAACGCAATGAGCGATGAAATTTATGGTGAAAATCGGTACAAGCATTTTGCGCAAGCTAGCAGCCAAATACGTGCACAAGCAAAAACTATCGGATTGGAAGTTCAAAAATTGGGCGACATGAAACTTGATGAGATGCACGACTATGTGGCCCGCAAGTTGCCAAAGGTTACGGAGCTTAAAGCAAAGGTTATGCGACACCTAAACGCCAGCGAACAAATTATAGACATGTTGGGTGGTAACTTTCGTCGTGTGCAATCATTGGAGGAGGATATACTTAATAATGTAGCGCGCAAACGAATTCATACAGAAATCGATGAACTACTCACAACAGATGGTCAAAAGTACAATACTCTTCGTTTGCTTTGCCTATTGCACTTATGTGCTGGAATAAGTGCCGATGAGTTGTCACAATTTGTACGGAACTATTGTAACTACTTTGGTCAACAACACATGGTTATTTTTCAACAATTGGCGATAGCCGGGCTGTTACCGGTGATGTGGGAGGAAGATAGAGGAAACACATCTGCGAAAATACTCTCAAATTTGCCGTTACCCAAATTTCAACAAACCGAATTTCAAGCAAATGCTAATAGACTGAGATTAATGGTTTCAACTACTGGTGCTGAGCCAACACCTGTCAACTCTAACGTAAGAAATGATACTGATGTTCGAAATGTCCTAAGTTCGCCTAGCTGTGCTAGTTACGTGTTTAATAATCTTTATATCCCAGTTGTGGCACAACTCTGCTCGTGCTTACTAAAAGCCCAGTCCGCGGAAGAATTTTCAAGCAAAGTAGGTATGGTGGACAAGTTAATTATGCACTCACCTGATGGCACAGCAAACAACGCCAAATCGTTCGTCAACTCCATTAAATTGAATGACTCCAATGATATATTTCCTCTGAGAAAACGAAACTTATTTATTTTTGTTCTCGGTGGAGTGACATACGCTGAGATTGCTGCTTGTAATTTAATAGCGCGCCTTACGGGTTCTCAAATTGTTGTGGGTTCTGACGCTATTATCAGTGGCAGTGATCTTATCGAGGCAGCTTTCTGACAAAAACGGAATAAACTTGGAAACCTAAAGCAAAAATTTCCCAAATATGAATTTACATTGATATAACAAATGCATAAATATGTAATATTTACATTTTTTAATAAAAAAAAAAAAAAATTCAAAAACCAACAAGCATTCAAAAAATATTCCTTAATCCGGATAGCAAAAAAATCTGTTTTTGAGTAAGGGAAGAAGATTTTTAGCGGTAAATTTTCTGAATTTCCTTTTATCAAGTATAAAGGGTGATTTTTTAAGAGCTTGATAACTTTTTTTAAAAAAAAAACGCATAAAATTTGCAAAATCTCATCGGTTCTTTATTTGAAACGTTAGATTGGTTCATGACATTTACTTTTTGAAGATAATTTCATTTAAATGTTGACCGCGGCTGCGTCTTAGGTGGTCCATTCGGAAAGTCCAATTTTGGGCAACTTTTTCGAGCATTTCGGCCGGAATAGCCCGAATTTCTTCGGAAATGTTGTCTTCCAAAGCTGGAATAGTTGCTGGCTTATTTCTGTAGACTTTAGACTTGACGTAGCCCCACAAAAAATAGTCTAAAGGCGTTAAATCGCATGATCTTGGTGGCCAACTTACGGGTCCATTTCTTGAGATGAATTGTTGTCCGAAGTTTTCCCTCAAAATGGCAATAGAATCGCGAGCTGTGTGGCATGTAGTGTCATCTTGTTGAAACCACATGTCAACCAAGTTCAGTTCTTCCATTTTTGGCAACAAAAAGTTTGTTAGCATCGAACGATAGCGATCGCCATTCACCGTAACGTTGCGTCCAACAGCATCTTTGAAAAAATACGGTCCAATGATTCCACCAGCGTACAAACCACACCAAACAGTGCATTTTTCGGGATGCATGGGCAGTTCTTGAACGGCTTCTGGTTGCTCTTCACCCCAAATGCGGCAATTTTGCTTATTTACGTAGCCATTCAACCAGAAATGAGCCTCATCGCTGAACAAAATTTGTCGATAAAAAAGCGGATTTTCTGCCAACTTTTCTAGGGCCCATTCACTGAAAATTCGACGTTGTGGCAGATCGTTCGGCTTCAGTTCTTGCACGAGCTGTATTTTATACGGTTTTACACCAAGATCTTTGCGTAAAATCTTCCATGTGGTCGAATAACACAAACCCAATTGCTGCGAACGGCGACGAATCGACATTTCACGGTCTTCAGCCACACTCTCAGAAACAGACGCAATATTCTCTTCTGTACGCACTGTACGCATTCGTGTGGTTGGTTTAATGTCCAATAAAGTAAACTGAGTGCGAAACTTGGTCACAATCGCATTAATTGTTTGCTCACTTGGTCGATTATGTAGACCATAAATCGGACGTAAAGCGCGAAACACATTTCGAACCGAACACTGATTTTGGTAATAAAATTCAATGATTTGCAAGCGTTGCTCGTTAGTAAGTCTATTCATGATGAAATGTCAAAGCATACTGAGCATCTTTCTCTTTGACACCATGTCTGAAATCCCACGTAATCTGTCAAATACTAATGCATGAAAATCCTAACCTCAAAAAAATCAGTTACTAATTTGAATACAGCGGCGGCAACTAATGTCATATTCGGCGGCGAAACGTTCAAAACAAAACAGCAGCAAGAATTATTCACGTTCTCTGCCAACAGAAGGCAAATCAGCTGTTTGTCAGCTGTATCAGAGAACGTATATCTATATCTATCTATATAAATATACGTTCTCTGGCTGTATGTTATACAAACAGATTTTTCGTGGGTTCCATTGGAATTCCTATATTTAATAATTTATATATTAGATTTTAAACTTGCTTAAATATTGAATTTGTGGACTTTTATTTGAAAGAGTTTTCTAAAACTGAAAATGTTGCCAAAAAACCAAATTCGACATTTGCATCTGGCTATTGCATGTATGGCGCGTGGTGTTGGTCGTCGATCTAATCCTGGGATCGGGCATCAGCTCAGTAGCATGGAAAGTATTGACGAACATTTAGAACAAGATCCTGAAGGGTTCGGGGACTTGGAATCGGATTTTATGACAACCAATCATATGCATCGTGAATATGAACGCGAAATGAGTCAACAGCGTGAAAGAATTCGCCACATTATGGTTAAACAAAAATACTTCCGTGAAACGAAGCTGCCGAATTTGCTAACTTATGCTGAGAAAGAGCAAATGCGTACATTGCATTTACGTGACCCTGAGGAGTGGACAGCTGATCGTTTGGCTGAAAGTTTTCCAGCTACACCGGAAGTCGTTAAAAAAATAATAACCGCAAAATGGCAAGCGCGCAGTGAACATCGCATACGCAAACACGATGAAGTGGTTATAACAAAATTGGGAAAAATTGCGGTCGGACCCACAATTATTGAAATTGCCTCCCGATTTTCAAGCTCACTTGCAAAAGTTTGCCACTCGACGAACAGAAGACTTACTTGCAGTTTCTAGCGGCTTGCCCTCAAAACCAGCTTTTTCGCGACCAACAAAACAAGAATTTCTCTCCATTATTACAAGTTGCGATAAATATGCAGAAAAAGAAGATGCACCAAAGATCACTTCAGGAAATTCCCAAAATATGGAGAAAGTTCCAAAGGTCACATCAGCTGAAGAAGAAACATATTTGCTAGAAAAAGTGTATGACAAACGGAGAATGCGCCTACAAGAGTTGAGAAAGCTTAAACTATCTCCAACCGAATTGTCAATTTGCTCTAGTGAGTTGACCAAAAACGAAAATCAGACAGTTAATCAAGAAGCCATTGAACAGCAATCAACTTCTAAATTACACAACCCGAGCGGAACTGGAATAATTTCCAAGTCCCCACATAATAATCCATTCGCTGATAATAATGCAATCGAAAAATATGAATGCAATGAAATTGTTATCAGCGCTGAGGATCAAAAACGCTTTGAAATAACTTGCGTTAAAGACCATATACATATTCCACGCAAAGTATGGCGAAAGGGTGGAACTTATCGTGTAGAGGACGCGTATTATGATGATGATGGGGAACTTCTATATCGTGTGCCAGGCATGTCAGGAAAGAACAGATAGAAGTTTTATCTACACAATAAAAAATAAAAAACAGTTTTATTTCAAAAAATAAAAGTGATTAATTTAATTTCAATATTACAAGATTTTTACTATACCAAGCAGGAAGCAGGGCCGAACGCCACAATTAATTTGTTGTAGCAAAGAACATAAGAAACGTGGACATTATTATTAATATTATTTGTTACTTTCGGTAAATTATTCAATCACTCAAAAAGAAAACAGATTTTTATATATGCATATGTGTAGCTTATAGCTTATTCATGTTTATTGTACATAGTCTTTAAAATGATTATGAGTAAAGCAAATATGACCATGGTGAGAACCTATATTAAATTAGATAAACGAAGGGGAAGAAAAATAAGCAAATTATGAAAGTACATATATGTATATATATCAAATTTATATTATATAGCTACATATATATACGGTATGAAAAAAAAAAAACAAAACTAACACAGATAATGTAAAATAAAGTTTTAATTTTGATCAGAATTTGTGTGTGAATGTAGATTTTAAAGGCATTTTTAGTACCATATAATATAAGTTTTACATACAATTTTAGCTTCCTGTTGAAGTTTTATTATTTTATTTCCTTTCTATTAAAAAATAAACATAAAATCAACACTTAGTGTTCTACAGTAATATTAGCATGTACAAATGTTTATGCATGTATACATTTATAAAATCTACATAAACACTCTTTAATAATAAGGTTTTAACAATACAATACATAAAAGTACAATTTTCTCCATTACATATACAATAGACTCATATATATTTTTCGTAATATTAATAGAATACTATTGAAAATTAAATACAAATTCAAAAACCGATTTCGACACAATATACTCGGTACAAACTTAGGCATACAGCTCTAATAATGAACTTACACAAATGTTGCATGATCAAAAAAGAAAACAACAAGGATAAGCAAGGCTAATTTTTGTTCTTTAGGTTCGATATTTCACCACAATTGCTTTTGGGTTCCTGGATTCGTCCATGGAATATTCAAATGCACTACACACAATTAGCAAAGCATATTAATAAATTCCTTAGTCATTATTTTTCAATATAACTTATAAATAATGTGTTGAAAGACATTTTCGTGCCTCCGTTTCAAGTTTTTATTAATAAATTTTTACTAATTCACGAGCCTATTTTTCTACTTGCACACATGCAGGAAACTCTCAGCGCGTATGAATGTGTATGTATGTAGATTTAGCTGTATATACTATAAATTACAAGAATATGTTTTGCCGTTATATTCTTGAGTAGTTGTTGATATTTAAATTCACATTTTATTGGACTTTGTGTGGTATTTGTAACACATTGCTTCTGCTAATATTATTGGTTTCTTTTTAGTATTTTAAATAGTTTGGAACTAATTCGATTTCGCTGAAAATGGACTAGATGATCCCACAGACGGTGGCGTTGGAGTGGCACCACTGCGAACGCCATCGCCCTCGCATACGTATTTTCCTAAACGATAGATAAGAATTATATTGTTCCATATATAGGTATTTGGATATTAATCTAATCAGATTAATCTCTAGGTATGAACCTTAACTTACCCGAAACGAAACGACGCTTCACCAAAGACAGTCGATAACCGCTGCCTTGCAGTTCGAACTCTATGCCCGATAAAGTAGTGCCCTCACAATTAAATTGTGTGGTCAATAAGGCTGGAATGGATGGACCATCGTTAAGTTCAAGACGGGCACGCAGCGTACCGACACCGCCATCCTGTGAATTTTGCGAGATATCTGTGAAATTCCAAACCAAACGGTTTGATTCACCTAGCCTATAATAATCAAATATGTTTATTTTATTCATATTTGTTTTATTCATCGAATTGAACTTACCACGCGGAATGTGGTTTCGATTGCACGTTACGAACCAAACCGTTCACCGGCACCGAGAGTGTGACATTCAGTAGTGGCGATGCATTTGCCATTGCATGGTTATTGTATTTGTAATCAATTTTAAGTGCCGTAAACGTAGGTTCACACTTCCAATAAGAAACCAACTGGAAAGGACACGATGAGGCACCAGGCTTAGAGCGCACTTGGTATTTCAATATGTCCACATTAAAGTATGACGCGTTGGGATTATGCTCGGCTTGGTGGCGCAACAATGCGGTCAATGCAGGCATATTGAATTCCAATAATGTACTAAAGGTGCTCGATTGATTACGATCGCTGGGAAGAGGTTATATATAAAATTGCATTTAATTAAGTAACATTAGAGAACGTAAGGTTTATAAGGTTAATATTTTACAATGAAATGTTTAGCAATATTTTTTATAATAGCGCTGTACAATTTTTCAGTTAGCAGTGCCAAGATGATAATATATAGCGCTCTGGAAAACATTGATTCACCTTGCTAGCTACGCACTGACGACGTTCTCTTCAATTAATAATTATAATTCCATTTTAATTTTTAAATACTCACATTTGCACTAATTTTGAATTTGGTAGTAAATTTTCCAAATTTTGAACATTCTTGATACGAAAGCCGAGTTTCGCTGGATTTGGATTATTCGCTAGAAGGCCTACAATCCCAGCTGGAAAGGATAACATCATATCGCCAGAGATTTTCACCTGACAGCGCGATTCATCGCTACCCCTGTCGAAACGAGTAAAATATCAATATCATAAAGGCATGCAGCGTTTTTCTGTGTAATACATATGTACGTACCTAAAGTATGCGTGTATAATTTCATGGAATGCCACCGCTAATGGAATCGTGTCTGAAATGCCAATGGTGAGCGGCGATGGACCACGCGATGACCCTATACCACCGATAGCAGTGCGAAATTCTAAACTGCCAACACTGTCAGCGCGATTCATTGCTGGAGATGGGCTAATGCGCCCACGAGCCGCTGCCACTGAAGGCGCCATTACCATTTCGGAGCGACGTGAAGGTGGTCTTGGTATTGCAATACTGTTAGCGGATGTTGGTGTGGGTATTTGCCGGCTATTTGATTTCGAAAGAGTGGCGGAAGCGGGCGCAGAGGCACTTACATCGCCCAACTCAGAAAATATATCACCTAAGTCGGCGTATCTGCGGTAAGATGTACTTATTTACAAACAGGAACCAATTATAGTAGTTCAATGTAAATCACCTCGAGTTATTCGACATGGAGAGTGTAGGACTTTGTAGTGGTGCATATGGATGCACCGTGGCGGTTGGTGTGGACGCATTGGATATCTCAGGCGATTGCTGGCGCGAAGCGATACGAGATTGCTGCAACTGCTGATTGCTGTGTTGTTGATTAAAAGTCTGTAAAGTGTTAATGATATGTTTACATATTGAAAGCATTATAACTTTTTGCAATAAATTTTATTTGTTTTTGTACCGAAAATACGCTGGTGGGCGACAATGATATATTCTCTACAGTAGCGCGCAACTCATCGACACTTGCAGACATTGGCGCTTGGCCATTGTTCAGTGGCTTGATCTTCACATGTATACGTCTTTCTGGCTTATCGTTGTCTGAATCTGAGTCGGAATCAGAGTAGAAACTTCCAGCTAATTTAGACAAATATAACAAAAAAATATATTGTTTAATTTTACTTGTTAATTTTTTTCACTCACTTTTATCGTGATTTTCGTCCCAGGCAATTTCTTTGGGCGGTTGCATGCTGTACCCATCCTCGTCAACCTCATTAGCGCCGTATGCTTTGGTGCCTCCTGCACCACCACTGGCTGTACCATTTCCAGAAGCGCTGCTATTTTTGTTTGTATTGTTTGTTGCGTTAATAGCATTGCCTGCGGAGCTACTTCCAATATTTTCCGATATATTTACGCCAAGAGCACCGGCACCACCACCCGACGAGTCCACGCTGCCCGGTGCTGAAGCAGATGATAAACCCAATCCTCCGGCACTGCTGCCGCTGGAATTTTGTGTTTTCATTCTATTGATATCGTCAGTATCATAGGAGATGTTGGGGCGATCCGCACTACGTAAACGTAAAGATACGTCAGTGGCCAAACAATACCGATAAATCATTATCAAATCAAATTACCTTCCCTGTTGCTCTTCTTGTATGTTATCTGCCGCTTCGCCATCTTTCTTCTTTTTAGACTTTTTAGTTTTTGCTTTATCTCGACGGCTACGCAAAATACCAGATACTGTGCATATAGAAATATGAAACATTACATATTTTAAACGAGGTTAGGATCCATTAATAATTGAGGTATAAGAAATTTACATTTTCTAAATGAATATTTCAGAATAGGCCGTGTTTTTACAGAAAACAAAATTTTAGAAATTTTTATTTAAAAGTAAATTTTGATGTACCTCATTATATAAAATTATATATCACCTTGCATACATTAGAGATTAGTAATCGCAATAGGAAAATTAATAAATAATGTTCGATAAACTTGACGCAGACTTTAATGAGATGAATGCATGCTTTTAAATAAATACAATACATATATAGAAGAGAGGCATTGAGCTGACAGTAGAATATTGCAAAAACCAGTATAAACGCAACAGCTTTAATTAAAATAAACGAAAACGAGTAAAAGCCGTGCAAAGTGAAATGCCTGCAAATAAACTGTCTGAGAAATCCGAACCTCAACCGAAACATTATTTATTGCTGTCTAACTGAATATGCACGGAATAAATGTATTATAAAAAAAAGTATAGCATACATCGATAAATCCACGCACTGAAAAATTTAACACTATATTTTTAATTACATTACTGCTTTGAAAAAATATTTTAAGGTAAAACTAAGAATAAAATGGAAGTTATTAAAAAGAAAACAATACCTACACAATAACTATGTAACTTGGAAAAAAATTATAATAATAAAAAATATTAAAATAAAAACGATAAAAAAAAATAACGGAAGATAACGTAATTCCCAAGTCACCACAGAAATCAAATATTTGCCGAGAAGATTCCATAAAAAGAGAAGTAGTTAAGAGAAGACATCAACATACATATATACGTTCGTGTATACATATGTATATATAAAGGAAAACTTAATGAAAAGTACCAAAGGAAGACCAGTGTATTAAAATTTATGTGTGTAATGTCCACATTCCAACGCAAAACTGCAGTGCTAGTACAAAAGTAATTTACAAAATATAAAATAAAAATGTGAAATTTATATTATATATCAGTTTGATTGTGTTTTTTTCCTTCTCACCCTGAGAATTTGATGTGAAAATATTTAAAAGCGAGGTTGTGCGGCGTGAGTTTCCCACAGATGCACCCGTACTAGATACTGATACAGCCGCGCCACTCATGGACGCTGAATGCGGATTGTTATGCATATGGTTAGAACGTTCATTGAGTGATGTAGAAAGCGGTTCTGTGTAATTTCGATTCACTGCTGAAATGCTGCCTGTCGGCGTTGGTGAAGATGTGCGTTGTTGCAGATGCGGCTCGACTAATGTTTGATCTAAATGTAAGCATATTTGGTTTTTGAGGTAGAAATGGAATTAGGAGTTGATTAATAACGGAAAAACAAGCATTTCGGTTCAAAAATATATTTGATTGTGGGCCAGAGAAGGTCGACGGACGCAGAGCTCACAGAATCAGTTGGCAATATAGGTGTACAACACACACACACACTTACTTATAAACGTCGCTAAAATAAATGTAAATAATTAAAATTCCTGCAAAACTATATGCTATCTCCAAGATATTGCTATATGTTTATATGTATGTATATGTAACTTAATAATCCCTAATATTAGCGTTATAATGGTCAATAAAATTTGTTGAACAAACAGCTAATACTCTAAGATAGAAAAATTTCTCCTTGACAGCATTATTACTATGTCACTATACGATGTTATCCGCGTAGTCACTTTAGTAATTTCAAAGTATGCTTCAATTTACAAATGAAATGCAGCAGCTGTCGGCTAAATAATGAAATAAGACATTTTTTTCACATCACATAACAAAAACCACATGGACAAATAATAGAAATAGTAAAATTAACAGAAAATCAAAAGAAAATTTTAATTTAAGAGAGTTTGTTAAAACTAAACAAAAAACAATAATAATAAGAGAAATAGAAATAAAATGAAGGAAATAACATAGTAAACCTACTTGTTAGGGAGGAGGATGTGGGTGACGCAACAGTATTGTTGGTAAAACTATTATTTGTAGTAGTATAAATAATAGGAGAACTAGCAGAAGTAGAGGAAATAGTAGTAGTGGAAGTAGTAGTGTTGTTAGTGGTGTTACATTGTTCTGGTAATTGTGTTAAAGCAGACGACATAAATGAACCTTGATTATTATTATCCTGCAGTGACTGAAGCTCTGAGTTTAGGGAATTTTTCATGATGGCTGTGCCGGTGTGGGTAGTACCAATGCTATCCGTACCGAAATTCCCACCACCGCTATTAGCGGTTGTTGCTGCAGCAGTAGCTCCAGCGTTGAAATTTGCTGGTTGTTGTTTGCTGCTTGGAATGCTTGAAGAAAACCAATTCAGGAAGTTGCTGCGCACTGTGGAAGTGTTCGTCGATGTGTTTGTCAGCACTGCTGCTGGTGCAGTGCTTACGCTAGTACCAGATATAACATCAGCGGCAGTATTCAATAAAATCGGTGATGTTGCGCGTGGTGATGTCTGCATGCCCAAAATGTTGTCATCAGCGTTTAGTAGGCTATTACTGCCACTGCCACTACCACCCACTGCACCAATACCGCCAGCACCACTGCCTAAAGAACCGGCCTCGACACCAACACTGCCACGTTGATCCATTGATATGCTACCGCTAGTAATACGTGATATGGCACCTTGTATGCTTGTGGCTGAATTGGAATTGGAAGCAGCCGCAGCAGTACCGCCTGGATGATTTAAGCGCGTAGCTGAGACGGACTGCTGTTGTATAGAGAGTGGAATGATTTCGAGTTCGGGAACTTCTACGATTACGAATTTATGTGAACTATAGTTAATGAAAAAAGTTTCGTATATTTTAAATGGCACTAACCTGGTTTCTCCAGACCAGTGTACTTGTTTAGCACAAATTGCTCTAAAAGTTTATCAACGGTCATATCATTAAATTGACGCTTAAAATCCGAATGCACCTGAGAAGGGAAATTATTACAATCATTTTTTTTGGAAATGATTACTATTGCTTTAAAAAGGAGGTATGCCAACCTGTCCAACCATGTCATGATTATTTTGCAGCATCTCCAAAAATGTGGATAAGAACTCTTTCATTTGACGCAAATGGACTTCTTCAATTTCTTGAAAACGCTTTAAAGTAGAAATGTGTATGTCGTAAGATATTTCGATACAATTTTATAACTTTTAATATGTTAATACATACCTTGCACGTCTGTGTCATGCGCCGCTCGAAGTCATTCTTGATCGGATTATGCTTATCGAGTAGCGCTTTATATTCATCTTGTAGTTTACGCAATTTTGCTTCGACTTTTTCGATGTCCTTCTGTGAGGCATTGTCCTTGCGCAACTTTTCCAATTCCAGCACTTTGCTTGCGTAAAGGTCACGTAGCTTTTGAACAGCAGCTGTTGATGTCTGCATCGCTTGCACAGATTCCAAGGTATGTGATTCTTCCTCCTTAACGGTTTTGTGTTTTTTATGCAATTCATCGGCATACTTAGCGACATCCTTCACAAGCTCCGTGAGCTTTTGCACCATTTGCAGATGTAGTGTTGATAACTTCTCGGCTGAAGTGCGTAGTATAGTCCAGACGGGGGCAAATGTGCTGTTCAGTGTACCTGTACTGGCTTTGTGCGCCAACTTAGCCATTAATTTCGAGTTCTGTTCTTCAATATTGGACTTTTCGCGAAAGAACTCTGAAAGCTCTTTGCTCGCCACCCAACCAAATTTCATATTGTGATAGAGTACATCGAACCCATTGTTCTTCTCCCCCTTTATGATAAGATAGTACAATAAATTACATAAATATATGGGTTATATAATTTCAATTATTGCTTACCCAAAAATAATCGTTGAAATCGACCGTCATCTTCGTCTCGTATAATTTATCTCAAATGTATCAAAACTTTATTCCTTATACTATTATAATAATAATTACTGCAAATATCACTAAGCACTAATGTAGCTGTTTTAATTAATTGACCTCTTTTGATGGTAATTATAATTTACATTTAAACAGCTAATTGGTTCGTTCATCTTTCCTAGAGTGACATAAATATCTTAATGGAGCAAAGCGGCTCAGAGTACGTGTGATATTTCTCTGGAAAATCAAATAAAAAAGACTCTTGTTATAAAAGCTTGCTTCGAATAGGCAATATCTATACATAGATACGCATATGTATGTATCTTATAGCGTCCATACATAGAATGCAAATATGTGAGCCCGTCCAAAGGAATATATAATGGATATTTGTAAAAAAATAAGTTGATTATATAATGGAACTGGATGAAATTTAAACAATCTGCCGAAATATTTGCCAGGGAAAGAGTTGTAATCTCTTCCAATTTTCGACGGTATGAAATGATCGGTTACTGTTAAGTAGTATATATTACTTATATCAAAATATATACATGAACATATGTAATTCGATCCTAAATCGACTTAGAAAATTGGCCATTTAAATCATAACCATTCTCAAGAAAAAATATTTAATAAAAAGAATTTTTAGATATTTATTTATAAATACATGTAGAGTTACACAGTATTTACTTATGTATCTATTACTGCAATACAAATTTAAGTATATCAGTATCATTTAACTGTAAATTTTATAGTAGTCATTAATAAAAAGAAGCTTTATCTTATTTGTTGCCATGGAGTTTGGCTTCGAGTTCTGTTCCTTCACGGAGGCTTATTTCAGCCTTTGCATACTGCTCCTCCACCTTAGCTAACTCTTCGTCAAGCCGTTGGTCCAAAGCGCGCACTAATATATGACAGCAATCTTTGATGGCATGATAAATTATGTTTTTAATCTGCAATTTGTCCTCGTGATTGGTGTGTGAATGTGATAAATGACGAAATTCATGAGTTAAATGATAACAATGTGTTATGTTCTCTGGTGATACAAAGTCCTCTGCTACTTTTATGCAATTATGGAGATTTTGTACTTGATGGGGTGCACCAGCCGGGATAAACACTGCGTCGCCCAGGCACTGTACGATAGGATAGCCTTCTACACCATACTCCTTGAATAGGCGTGCACGCAATTTATCGTCCAAATACCAATTCTGATCATGTATAGGGTCGTGGTCGGGCTCTAAACGAAAACCTTTCTCTATTGTCACGCGATTGAGGAGATCGCGGATTTTATCAGCGTCCCGAGCAGGGAAAATGTGCCACAATGCGCCCGGGAGGACGTCAGGAGTTTGGCATCGAGCGCGTGTCAAATAATCGCAGCCACCCAAAGCGATTGCTTTTTGGGTAGCTACCAATTGTGGTTTACTATCCGAGTCTTGTGGCACGCCCACATATACCATTATATTTACAGCGTCAGAAATGTCCAAATGCAAATTAGTGGTGCCTTTGTCAGGATGCAATGCAGAGCCGTATGCATTGTACATTTTCGGTCCCAAGTCGGGTGGTACAAACATCTTCGGCAAGCAGCTGGCAATATTCAAATTGCCAGTACGCAATGTGTATTCGGGCATGGGAAGGCCGGTCATGAGATCCGCAAAACGCGTCGGTAATATTTCAGCAAAATCATCGCCGGGTGGCCAGTCTTTTAGTTTCAGTAACATCGGTTTACCATTGCCATCTAGCAATCGCTTCTTAATACATTGAAATCCCTCCCAAAAATAACGCATCGGTTGGTTCGGCACTAAATTGCCATTTAGGCAGTTTATCAAATCGTTTGGTTTGTCACCGAAATCCTTACAAAAGGCTTCGGGACGCCATAAGTCCAAATTCAGTGATCGCGCTACTTCCGAGATCATAACGGGCTGACCACATTTCCATACCTCCTGAAAAAGTATACGATTATCGGGATGCATAGCATTCGTTAATCGCAATAGCTTGCCATCACATAACCATTCATGTGGTACACCAGGTGCTAGCATTGTCGAATGAGTTAAAGTCATTGCGCGTGGCGGCAAAAATCGACGTAATCCTGCCAAACCTTTCCGTAAAAAGTTTATATGTTTAAAATTATCAAAAGCGGTTGTTATGGGGTCCTTTCCCAAAGTTTGCTTGGTCCATACACGACCTGGCACATAATCAATACCTCTTGCTCGTGCAAACTCTAACTTTTTAGCATGCAATTCTTCCATTCGCGCCTGCTTACGTAATGTCTCTTCAGTAGCTAGCGATGAAGCGCTAGTCTGCTGCTTTAATTGGGATTCCTTGATCATGTCCTGTATTAAAATACCTAGTTCCGTATCTGGCGAAAGGTTCTGTTTGCTTAACAAGCAGCCGCACATTTGGGGCACTTGCCACATGGCACGAATATCATGTAAGAGACGGCCCAAAACGTTTAGCGCATCACTAGCAATGATCTGTGTAAGCATGAGATCACGTAGTTCATGTTTTTGATGAGTAGGCGTGGTTGCTGTACATAGCATCCAATGGAACTCATCATGTCCACGTTGCGTCTTATCACCAGTGCGCCTCTTTCGACAACTGCGCTGCTCTTTACGGTCTTTGAAACAATCAAGGCACACACCAAAGCCACACTTGTCGCAAGTCCAATGAAAATTAAAAAGTGTTGTATCGCACACATCGCATATCTCACGTAGACCTTGTACGACCTTCTTCCAGGCGATTATACTATTCGGGTTTTCGTGTAAACGCAAGGCCTCAGCCTCCTGTTGCCACAGATAGCAAAATTGGTCACCAGCATGTAGCAGTATATAGCGAGCTACTTGGATGTCCATCCATCCTGCAGTAGGCACACTATGCTCATCTGGTTGCCATATGCGCAAATCGTCGGCAGTCGGATCAGTATATGGATTGGGGAAGCCAGAAACAACTAATTCACCCATTTCGTTGTACTGCAATCGACGGAATTCATAAAATCGACAGTAAACGTCTGAACCGCCCTGAGAATTGCGGCGTCGACATTCCCGGCACCTCGGTATGGCATGGTCAGCTACAACATTGTCATTGGAGATTGCTCTAGCAGCACTTTCCGAGTTGTGTTGAAGCTTAAAGCAAGGTAAATGCTGAAGAAATGTTGCACCCGATGCGCGTAACTCTCGATCGCGAACAGCTTCTTCGGTTGTGAGTTCTTCTGGTGGGGTATGGTTTTCATGTTCGCCCATGTTAGAGTGATTACTATTATCATTTAGTACTGTAGACGTGATTTGAGGAGATGTCGTCGCTATTTCTGTTAAAGTTGTAGCTTTAATTTTTTCATTTGCAGACTCTTTTACAACATCTGCATTGTTCTTCATTTCGCTATCATGTGTATAAGACGGCTTACCGTCAACATTAAATTTCGGCAGATCTTTCGAAATGGCATTTTGGCCATTGCCGTCGGCGTTTCCAATTGTCAGTTTTTTATTATGACTATTCTCGATGTCGATGTCTTTACTTACAAATTCTTCTTCTTCTAGAGTTACATCATCCTTTCCATTATTATCCTCCGTCTCATTCGCTTCATTTTGCTCTCGCTTTTGTTCAATATTTTTTTGTAATTGCTTGTTTATATTCTCGATTCTGAGTAGTTTATCCTCTTGACTTTTTAATCTATGTAATTCAATAATAGTTTGCTCCTTCAGTTTACGTATGCGTTCCAACTCTGCAGAATCTTTTTCATTATCCATCCCCTTATTAGAGATATGAACTTCAATAATTGACTTCCTTTCGCCAGGAACCTCCAATTTCGCTTGTTTGGCAGTTGGACCGTCTTGCAAGATTGCACTACCACTTTCAGAATATTCATTCTCACGTTTACGGACATTGGTTTCTGTATTTGTATTATTATCAGATTCATTTTGGGATCTTTCGTCATTATCTCCATTCACACTGTCGATATAGTGTACCTCGTTATTATTCTCCTGACAACCTGTGTCCATTCTCATTATCTCCGTTTTCGCATTTTCATTTTCACAACTTTCTATGGTTACTTTGGTTTGCAAGTCATTTGCGACCTCTCCCGACTCCATTGATTCCTCAAAATCTTCCGTTATTTCAAGATCTTTATGTGGCTTAGACAAATCGTCTTCAACTTTTTCTTTAAGTGCTCCTCCGTCCATGTATTTTTGTTGTATGTTGTTTATTTTACTATCATTATTTTTAGACAATGCATCTTTTAATTCCTGCTCGATCTCGTCTTTCATATCTGGCATTTCACGTAATAGCTCCTCCGCCAAATTATGGCATGGTCCATCCGAGTCCAACAATTTGTCAGTTCCTCCTGACATTTCTCTTTACGTATGCAGGTATAGATCTGGCATTGTGGTAGTGAAAAAGATAAACAGAAATTAAGAGAAAAACCCATGTTAATTTTCACTGCTCAAACGTACACACATCCTTACTTATCAAATGCAGACGTAAGCGGGTAATGTTTGGGCGGAAGTGAGTACTCGTGATCGGTGCGTCTTGCAATTTGGTTTTCCCACTCGTTATTTGAATTAATGTGCCAAAGTCTTAATAGATATATTGCCAATTAAATACATGAATTGCACGAAAGGTAATGCTGGTGGTAGTTTAAATACTAAAAAAACAATTTAATTTTAAGCAGATCTTTTATTTTGAATCGGAAAACGAAAAGAAACACGAAACAGGGGCCAATAAAATAGGATTAAAATATCGGAGTATAGATGAAACCGCTCTAATATTACATTTATTATATTTTGAATTTTTTGATTATAATACTCACTACCACCACATTGCCTGCACTTACCGTTTCATAACTTATTCTAAATAATTAAAAATACAAATTATTAAAACTATAAAGAAAACATGTTAATATCTTACAAATGTACTCCGAAGAGCAATGCAACGCAAATGCTCACAAAAACACAATTTTTTATCCTATATAAATGGCAGCTATTAATAGTATACTTATAAAGTTTTTTTTGCCTACTTAAGCACCACGCCTACTGTGATAGGGCGTTAATAAACATAGAGATAAAAGACGTTTTAACCAGTAATGGTACATTTTCAAGGCAAAAGAAAGAACGATTTTTATCTTCATGTTCATTAACTCTTATCTGAGTTCCGCTCCGTCTATTTGTATGTAAGCGATAATGTAATCCAAACAAATAAGCAATTTTCACACTCGCGAAGCAGCTTTTGATGAAGTCCAATTCAAGGTTAGAAACATGACTGGCGTTAATTTTGTTTCTTCTTTTATAAAAATCTAGAGAATTTTTAGAATTCATTTCTTCTTTCAGCAGTACTTACAAACTTTACTGAAATTTTTGGCATAGTTATTTCAGTTCTACGTTCAATATAAAATCCTGTGGATTACGATTAGGATGTCTGTTAATAACACTGATTGATTAATTAAGGTTCATAAAAACAGATTAGCAAACTTTCTGTGATCACTTGTAGCAAAGAATCCATCTGAAACTTAATTACATTTAACTGCAAAGCCATGTAATTAAATGCCCCTTCGAAATATGCTATGTGTAAGGCGCACAAAATTAATACATGGGTTAAATTTTCATTTCCCCATTCGCATTGCAATTGTGATTTAATGGGCCCTTACGTGTATTGAGCGTTACTTGTGCATATTTAGTGAAATCGGCTTTCTGTGCTTGCAAACACGAAAGCAGTAACATTGGTCAATAAGTGAATTGAGCAACAACAGCAGTTATGTACATAGCTATTATTTGAATACACCCCTTCTTAAATTAATATAAATTGAAAAAGTTCAAATGGCACATGGCCTTTTAGTATGTTATAATATTAATTTGATTGAACTAAGTGTAAAGTCAAAGTGTTGACGTACATAACAACAATATTGCCCTTAGGGGTTGTTGTTGTTGTAACGGCAGAATTATGATTAACAATGATTAAAAATTAATATGATATAAAGTAAATATTACTATGGCCAGTATTAAATTCATATGTATATTGTATTAGAAAATATGCTTTTTGAATTGAACTCACAGACAGAATATATTCGAAGTAAAGAAAACAATATTTAAATAAAGTGTTTAAGACACTAAAATTTAAGTTGAGACCCGTCAAAATTCAGCTGAGGTGTAGCGTCATATATGATAATTAAGTATATGTATGTATGGATATACCTAGCCACGAGGAACAAGGCAAACATAAATGTTACAATTCATAATTTGAATTTTTAAATTATTTTGTTTTTAATATAAAATTTTGGTAAAGTAAAATCTCGATGAAAAAAATTAAAATCTAATTGGAAGAACAATTGGCACAAAATGAAAACTCGCAACCACCAGCCTACTGCAGTATTTTTATTCGCATAATATAATTGCCTTTGCACACATTATATCACTGATTATTCTTTAACTAAGTTTCAGTATGAATTAAATAAGATGGGCGTAATTTTTTTGGAAGTTATCACATGTATGCATAACGTAAGCTTTAAGTTTAAACCCTTTCCACTACTTGTTAAATTATTTTTCTGGGACAAAGATGTACTACGATTTACAGCACATAACTGCATCGCTGATCCAGATATTTGTGTCGTCGCACCGAATGGAAATCAGTTTGTACGATAACAATACAATATATAAATGAAAGCAAAACGAATAATACAATTCATATAAAAAACACGTTATACTCTAAATTATTCAATTTATAGATTCTAATTTTTACTTAATAACATTACAAAAAGTTACAATTTCAGTTTCATTTAATTTGTATGCACAAATAATTTTTTGAACTCACAATTCTAAATGGACAATTGTCAAACCACATTAGGTTAAGTTACAACCCTTGCTTGGTTCTTCCTTGGTTTCTCATTTATATGCTTTCTTCCAATTTTACATATCAACGCCACAATATTTAATCAATATAAAAAGTAAAAATTTGTTTTTTTTACTAAAACAAAGATTAATAATTTGACACAATTTTAGACCATATCGATAATTTTTCACTATGTAGTGAAAAAAGGCGATTAGGTATATTAACATACGTCTGCCAAAACTCTGGAACTCTATATCCTACTGGAAGAATTTTACTCACACTTTGTTATCCACTTATTATTTATTAAGTCCTTTAGCGTTTTACAATATATTAGTAGATTTTTTAAAGGTTTTTCTACATTTTAAATAGTTCGAACTATGCAGTGATATTCTCCACTTTCCGTCTATCACTCTTTATCTCTATCAATTATTTACCATTTTTACTTTTTGTGGGATGTAGGTTTTGCAAAGCATTGCCAGCTTCGCTGAAAATATATGGTGGCCAAAATTCAAAGTTTTACGAGCTTCTAGTTTTACTAGTGGCTACTCTATCTATGGGGGAAATAAGAAAACAGTATAATAAACTTAAATGAGGTTTGTGTAATATAAACCCAACTAAAGGGCCTCATATATTAAGAAAATATTAAGCAGAAAATAAGATATTATTGTATTAGAGATATGCGGTTTAAACCAAGGTATCGGTCGTTTTCATTAATATTCAGCACTAAAAAAATTACACACATATAGACCAAAATAACTGTTTAAGGCCGATTCGGAAATGACTACATGAACTCCGGTAAGAATAACCATTCATCCGTTCCCAATGTTACATAAAATGAACGGAACCGGATTTTTATCCGGTCAAGGACGGTCAACTCGGCACAGTTCTGCCCCTTCAACAACAATAACCATTATCCTTTAACAAGTTTTAAAATTTGTATAACTATATATGTATATGTATATCTCTTTCATCATAATTATGAATGCAAATGACAGACTGAAATACAAAAGCAACCCCATACGGTACATATTTATTATTTTATTTACGATTAATTATCTTTTAGTTCATAGTTTTTGTTATCATAAATCGAAACATAGATCACGCATAATGAAATATTTAATTCATATATGTTATAAAAGTTGTCTTGTATCTAAAATAAATCTGAAATTAACACCAACAGCAAAACTAAAAAAATACAATTAATGAACTTTACATTTTAAACATCATGAAACTATTCGTCTCGTATTAAATTCAGACTTGCAGCTTACTAAAATAATTGAAACGGAAAAAATCAAGTAAATAGTATAGAAAAAAATAATCAGCAGAACGGTTTTTTAGAAGTAATATTCCTCATTTTCATTTTTTAAAAATTCGTAGAATTTAAACTGTTACATAGAAAATAATTTTTCCGACAACCAGCTGTTTCAAAAGCCTGGTGATTATTCATTTTAGTCGATAAATTTTTTCTGTTTCTTGAAGCAAGTTTAGGCAATGTTGTTTTAAATTAGATAACATTTTACAACAAATACAATCTCATAAATATAAAATATATATTTATCTTTTATCATAACTGGTCGGTGATTTCAGTTTGTTTTCTTATGAAAATTCGACAATGATGAACTTTTCTTTCCTTTATGTACGTGACAATATTCATATTTACTAATTTTGCAATTTTAATCCTATTATTATGAGAATATGATGATGTAAGCATATAATAAATTACATATATAAAATATAGAGGATGACATTCACAATCATTATGCGTTAATCTTACAATGGAAGTAGGATACATTGTTCGGCAAGTTTTAACTATTCTTGCCTTAGTTCCACCTTCACAGTTACAATAAAAATACAAAAATATTTTTAAAAGAAATTGATTAAATATAAAACAGAATTTTACTTTTATAAAAATATGCACGCAAATTTCACTTCAGCACCAAAAAGTATAAAACGGATTAGAAAATAGTTTCAAAAAGCAAAAAAAAATCAATATTTGCTTATTGTGCGTTACAGCTAGTACACTTAATATAATCTTCATCCTGCATTTTGTTAGTTATAACTTTTTATGTATTTCAGTAAATTTATTTTATAAATTACCAAATGTTTTTTCTATGTGTTAACATGCATACATAAAACACAGGCATGTATTACAGAAACGACGCACTAAAAAAGGCAAGTGAATGTGTTCATATATGTATGTTTTTTCGTATTAATATAGCAGAAAGTAGATCTTACAAGTTTAAATTTTAGCGGTTTTATAAAGCTCCAACCATCGTGATTTTAATTTTTTGTTTAGTATCATTTATGATTGCAGCTTTAGATTTAGTTTCAACTATATTAATATGTGCAGACTTTTGATAGTTTTGTACACTTGCCTAAGAACACAATTTAGAAGGATACAATCTATGAATATATAAAACAGCACGATCATTTGGTACGCGTCATTGCATATTTATCAAAGTTATAAATTTAATCTTACTTTACTATATAAATAAATATTTCCAACGTATGGAAAGCATACGTAGAACATAATTCAAATAGCAAACAGTACAAAAAAAAACTAATAAATCAACATACTCCTTGAATTAGAAATTAAATACATATTTTGTCGAAATGCCAGTTGCAAGAACACAAAAAACGTATTAAAAATTGTGCGTTGAAATAAAGTAAAAATATTAAATAAACGTATTTCCTTTACTTTCAATTTTTTTTTTTTTTTTTGATAGTTTTATGTTAATTTTTTTTATACTTTCCCAGTTCGTCTGTGCTCCTGTGTAGGTTTTGCGTATTGTAAAATTTGCACTTTTATGTGCGTATAGCTAATGTTATGCTGATTTTTGGATGAAAAAATATGTGCTTTATTTGTTGCTTTCCGGTTCTGGCTGTATTATTATTATTGTTGTTGTTTTTTCTGACTACAGCCTCCTGATCACAGGCTATCTCTCTTATCGAATGTCTGTTTAGTTCGTTTTCGTTGTTGTTTTGGTTGTTGAAATTGTCCGGTTGTCCGAATGTGTAGGTTATCAAACCTCTTTTAGACTTGATATAAGATCATTTACAGCAACTCGCATTTGAATTTATGGTGTGGTAGCTTATGATGTTTGCGACCTTTTTTCCCCCTATGCTCTTTATCCTTTCGAATCTCACGGACTAATGTGTAAAAAGCGTCATCAACGCCCATTCGTGTCTTGGCGGATGTCTCAACAATTGGAATGCCGTATTGTTTAGCAACCTAATAAATATTATTATATCAAATATATTTCAATATAACATTAATGCCTTGTTTATTATATTTGTATTAGAAAGTTAATTCAAACCAATGCTTACCTCTCTGGCTTGGTTAATATCAACAGCCCAGGGTTGCAGATCGCTCTTATTTCCTACCAGCACCATTGGTACCTCTTCCGCGTCTTTTACGCGCTTTATTTGCTCTCGATATGTACCTGAGAGTATAAACAATTTTTAGTATATCGTGTATATATTTGGACTGTTTGGTGAATTTATTATAAGGGGAAAATCTATCTATTGCCGTCAACCAGTCAGAATTAGGATATAGAATTCTCACCAATATCTTCAAATGATTTCGCACTATTGCCAGCAAAAACGAGCAAAAATCCCTCTCCAGTTCGCATGTATTGATCACGCATAGCGGAATACTCTTCTTGGCCAGCTGTATCTAAAATATCCAATAAACACGTCTCGCCATCTGGAGAGTAAATAGTTTAATACAAATTAGGAATTAAAATAAGTGAATTATATATTATATAAGCATATGTATTATTTCTAATTAACATATTCATATATAATATTGGTACAATATGATTATCAACATACCTATAACCACTTGCTTCCTATAAGAATCTTCAATTGTGGGGTCGTATTCATCCACAAAATGATTTTGTATTAACTGGATTGTTAGGGCAGATTTACCAACACCTCCAGCACCTACAACCACTAATTTGTACTCCGTCATTGTATTTTCTTCTTGTTTAGAGAAATTTCAATAGACTTGTATTTGGAAGTAGGATTTAATGTAGTCGTAGCCCGTTTTGTTTTCTTTTGATAATTGTTTCTTTTCTGGAATGGTTATAATACCTGAACAGACAACAGTGTCCCGAAATTCCAATGGTATATTGTTTTTATCAACGTAAACTGCAACAAATAAAAAAAGTTTTAGTAAATACATATGTACAACCACACAACTTTTAAATTTATAATGCGGACTGTCATCAGAATTGTAAGTTGCCTATTAAATTAATTAAAACATAATGGCCCAGTAAAATTAAAGTATGTATTAATTTGTTGTTGTTTTCGTATAATGTTCGGCACTGCAAGTGACTCATGTTCAGACGAGTATGAACCAAAGTTATAATGAAACTACTACTAGTGCAACGGAGTATATATATATATATATATATATATGTATGCATATATATTTGCAAAGTAACCCATGTTCATACTCAAGGAGTTTTCTCCACAGATCACTTCACTATAGAATGACCCCTTAAAACCTTTCTGTAATGATTAGCTAGATACTAAAACAAGGAACATTGCACGAACTGGAAAAAGGTTGATCTATCACCATTACTAATTATATTCATCCTATAAATCACAGTAAATTATGTTTCTATAGTCTTTCATTTCTTATGCTTGTTCTTCCTATTATTTTCTAAGTTAATTTTATTTGTTGATTATTAGCTAATATTTTGGATATAGGTGTTAACTCACTACCGTACCTTTACTGCACATGCGGATGGTGCAGAGGATGGGAAAATAACCAAAGTAATTTGTTTATGTTTTCAACAAATTCTCTGTGAAATATTCGTTTTTCAACAAAAGATCAACAAGACACTGTCCGCCCCGTTTTTCGTTTTGCTTCTTACAGTTTCGTCGCCATTTTGCCTACACAGGAATGCATTGTTTGTGCACCAAATTAACGAAAATTAAACACATTCAATATATCGGAAAACAAATATATATATAAATAAAACCACTGCGAGCCTGTTTCCATTCTTCACAGCGTAAGATCCTATTTTAAAAATTAGGCAAGATCGTTGAAAAGTACTGAATTTTGTGCTATATATGGGTGTTTAAATTTTAATAGATTCTGTGCCTCCCTAGAAATTTTACTCTAGATACCCTAATCCAAAAATTTAATTTTTAAATCTAGTGAGGCTTGCAACACTCAGTAAGGTTGTGTTCACAATAGGTTTTCGGATCGTATACGATACTATTCATCGACTGGCAACAACAATATTTAAAAAGCATGCAAATGTGTAAATAATTTAGGAATCTTTAAAATGGTTAATAAATTGGAATTCAATAACTTGGTACGTGAAATTATTTATGTTTTATGATAAATTACCTATGTAAATGATTTCAATAGGTTGTCACCAACAAGAAAAAAATTCAACTTATAAAGTCGAAGACCATTCAGAAATTGGTACAAAGAATTAAGAAGCTTAAATATTTATTAGATAAAAATCCTGAACATGAAAAAAATAAGGAACGTTTTCGTAAAGCTGTCCTATGCCTAGAAGAAATGAAGGTATGTTATTGTTTAAATTTGTTGTTTTTTTTTTCATTTGTAAAGTCGGATTTTTCTTTCCAGAAATTAAAATGCATCATTTTGATGAAACGCGTTTTAATTCTGGAAAAATCTCCGTCAGCTATTTTAACGAATGGATTATCCTCAGCGGAGGAAATGGCAGTGGCTATGGTCGGTGACAATAAATTGATGCAAGAGCTTGCAGAAGATTTTAAAGAAAAATTAGGAATTTCAAAGGAAAACAAAATCTGGAAGAAGGAGTTAATGGAAGCGAGTAAAAAACAAATTAAGATAATAAAAACGGAGAAGAAACGAAAAAGTCGTAAAGCTTTAAAAGAACAAAAAGCCATGGCACGTAAACGTACTGAGTGGTTGAAAAATCAAAATCGTGGGCAGGATATACTAAACCTTAATGAGCAAAAAAATGAAGTAGTAATAAAAGGAAATGATGAGGGTGCTAATGTATCTACATTAGGTTACTGGAAAATAGAGGAAATAGACACTAAACATCCTCCTATTAAAAATAAAAAGGCAGTAGTAAAAGATCATAAAGTATTGTCTGAAGAAAAACAAACTACTAAAAACTGTAAAACGTCTCTGAAGACTAATGTTAATCCCTCTCAAAGTGAGAATCAACATTGGCCGAAGTCAGAGGAAATTAAAAAGGGTTCAATAGAGGGCAATACGAACGAATCGTCAGTAAGTTTAAAGTCTCCCTTTCACTGCAATTTAAGCGGTAGGAATGCAATGGAAAAAAATAAAGAAGAAATTGTAACACACGTTATTGATCCATTTTTTATCACCGATAGTGGTGAAAATTACCGTTCCTCTGCTGTTGTTGTTCGTAATGGTACAGTGTTTGATCCACAAATCTATAAAAAACCGCTGGAAAATACAGGAAAAAGGTCTAGAGAAACATACGAAAACCATCTAAAATCTTACGATAATTTTAGACCAAATAATGCGAGACAAAGAATTTCAGAAAAATCTATTCGGAAAACCTGTGAGGAATTCAAAGCGGAAGGCCTGCATCCTTCTTGGGCAGCGAAACAGAAGCTAAAAAACGCAATAAGTGCCTTTCAAGGCAAGAAAACTAGATTTGAAGATGATAATGATCAGCTCGATGAGGGAGTGACCATTATTAATTCCAAAGTAGTGAATACAGAAATTCAGAATAAAAAACATTTATCAGCAAGCAGAAGAAAAAATAAACATACGGAGGAAGCTATACATCCGTCTTGGGCGGCAAAGCAAAAGTTTAGTGAGGCTATAACAGATTTTAAAGGGAAAAAAATTACGTTTGGAGATGACGGAGTGCTGCAACCTAGTTCTGATCGCATTAACGCACCATCACAACATGACAGTCTAAATACTTTGAAAGGACTTCATCCTTCTTGGTTAGCAAAACAAAAACAAAAATCAACAATAATACCTTTTCAGGGTAAAAAAACCACTTTTCAAGTTGATGAATAAACTTTATGTTCTGATGCAATATGCAATTACAAATTTGTGTTAATTTTATCAACTTTCGGCACGAAATGTCCACGCGTTTTATCATCCCTCAATAGTTTGTCAACATCTACATCTGGATATTTGCTCCGAATAATTTGAATATCAATATTGGGATTACGTCGCAACATCATCATAACTTCATTACGGGAACGACTACATAAAGAAATATATTTTAGAAAATTTAACTTAATTATATGAAATTCGAAAACACACTTCTTGGCCTTTCGTTTTATATTATACAGTTTCTCGCGATATAATAATAGGAATTTACGCACTGCTCGCCCACCGAAACCAATATTACGTGATTTTATCCATTTAACGTTCATATGCGGTGGTAACACATGTTCACAAGATCTAAAATTATATTTTATATCAAGTAAACAAACATCGATTCAAATTAAATGAGCTTACTTATAGAGATGCCTTAAACCAAGTGCATTATATACCACCCGAGTGGGTCGCTCTCCAGTTTCACCAGTTTCCAAGAGATGATAGGCCTTATTTCTTTCACGCACAACAGTTTCCAAGTTTTCCATCGATATTTTAACCTATATAGACTGTTTTGAATTTATTCAATCTAAACGTGAAGCGATATATACCTTATCTAAACGCTCAGGACTAGGAAATAACTCCATTTTCTCATTGCATTCGTGCTCCATTGTTAGTAGCATGTTTCTCTCTTTAAGTAGAACATACCACAATTGATGCAGGTCTTTATTTGATTTAATACGTAATTCCTCGAGCTTCCATGCGCGACCAACCTTTACTTCATTTTCTGACCAGTTCTTGGGATCATCGAAGAACTGCATCAGGTCCAGGCATGGATTACTAGAATGGAATGACCGCGCACCCGTATCAACAAAAAAAGCATTTTGAGATATTTGTATTTGGTGACATTGTATTCTGCGAATAAAAAATTCAGGTTATGTAAATCAGAATATTTCAATTGTGGCAATTTTAACAATTACTATACCTGTTTAATAATGAATTAGTCAATGATTTATTTGAGATACTAGTACAGACTGTCTTTACAGTTTTTGCCACATTCAATATTTTCAAAACCGAGCTCATTTTCTTCTTTCAAAGTATATTAATTGTTCAAATAATTGTAACAAAACAGCTGTTTTGCATTTTTTAGCAGAGAACGTATAAATAGAGAACGTACATCATATGCAGAGAACGTTTGTCACGTTTCAAATATCGTAACTTTTCGAAGAGGACTCGGCAGAGATGGAAGAGTCTCACCACAGGCAAATTATAAGCGTGTTTCACCACGAAAATAGCAGAATTGAGCATTTTTTGAGCATTATAAACGTTCTCCGTCATATGATATACGTTCTCTGCTTATGGGTTCACAATAAACACATTCTTCAGTTAGAATATAAAAAAAAATAATTATAAACTTAAATAATTAACTTTGGCATGTTTATAGATTAGTTTTAAATTGCGATGCAACTGGTTGAATACTTGTCAATTTAATTTGTTCCTTAAATATCAATGAGGGATTTGAAAAATAAGTGCATACAATCATTAGTTTTTATGTTCTTTATACTATTCACGGTAGAGTTTTCACGATAATCAACACTGCAAAATCTCGGGTGGCATTCAATATTCCGCCATTTTTCATTTTCTCTATCTGTCGGCGTTGTTCTTGAGAAACATTTATCGCAAACATTTTTTGTGCAAAAACTAAAATAATAGATATAACAGGCTACAAACTTCGTTGAGATATATACGATTTAATAAATAGAAGATTACGTGGGCTTTTTAAATTTTGTAAGTAAAGTGTTTAGTTATTGAAGTAAATATTTTTCGCCATTTTAATTTTGCAAAAGTATGCAGCGATTAGGATTTTTTTTTATTAATTTTAAATTTTTAATATTACAGTCGATATGAAAACTGAGGGTAATGATAACTCGAATGACAGCCGAGAGAAAGATCGGGACCGTCGTGGACGTGGAGCACGTGCATCCAGATTTTCGGATGCTGACGCTGGTGGTCTTGGCAGCGGAGGTGCAGGTGGGAGCAGCAATTCTGGCGGCAACGCTAACCGTGATCGCAGTCGTGAGAGACGGAATTGTCGCGTTTATATTTCAAACATCCCGTACGACTATCGTTGGCAAGACTTGAAAGACTTGTTCAGGCGTATTGTGGGATCTGTTGAATATGTCGAATTGTTTCACGACGAGAATGGAAAAGCTCGTGGATGTGGAATTGTCGAATTCAAGGATCCTGATAACGTTGAGAAAGCTTTAGAAAAAATGAATCGCTATGAAATAAATGGGCGCGAATTAGTTGTTAAAGAAGACCATGGCGAACAAAGAGATCAGTATGGTCGGATTGTGCGTGACGGAGGAGGACCTGTACGCGGAAGCGGTGGTGGTGGCGCCGGTATCGAAATGGGTGATCGAGATAGAGGATTCTCCCGAAGAGATGATGACAGGTATATTAAAATTAAAGGAGCTTTCAGTGTATTTTTACTTGTAAGAGTTTATTTTATGACATTTTTTAATAGGCAAACATTTGTTTGAAGGTTTTCTGACTAACTTCTGTTGGTTATACGTTTTGTAACGTTTTTCGTTGTTTTAGCGTGCTATAGGAAATTAATATAGTTTCATAACGGGTTTAATGTTAGGGACGTGGAATTCCTGACCCTAATGCGAATTTTTGGGCTAATTTCACTGCTATTATAGGGGAAAATAGGTGTTAAATCAATAATTTCATAACCATGAGGCAAATCATTGGCCTAAGCTTGTACTTCATAAAATATTGTTGGGATCTAAACTGAGTGAAAGATATACATATGCTTCTCTATAATCGAAATTATAATAATGAAAAAGAAAATATTCAATATTGGAAAAAAAAGTTCATAATTCTTTTACTTAGGCTTTTGGCTATTTCATTTAGTTGAATAATATTGCTCTTCAAATCATAGCATGGCGTTTATTTTTGTGTCAACACAGACGATTGATGGCAAACAATTGGATAGCATTGAGCTAGTTTACCCAAAAACTTTTGATAGCTTATGGAAAAAAAGTGTTAATTCAAAAGTAATAATGCTTGAATGTTGGTGTATTCTTGTTTTAAGATTGGGTTTCATATCATTCTGAGGGAATAGAATCAGTATTAGAAATCAGACCTTTAAATTTACGAAACAATTTTTCCTATGGTGTTGAATGCATCTTTTATTTTGAACTGCAGATTTCGCATGCTGTGCAATAGTAAATGACTACATACAATATATTCGACTTCAATCCATAACGTTGATATTTAAAGTAGTATAGTGTATATTTGTCAAATATTTAGTATGGATAAAAGGAGGATGTTCATCAATCAGATATTTCGATGGATCTTAGATATATAGCATTTATCCTTATGTAACAACGAGCATTCCAACGTGTCTACGAGTTTTTTTTAGTCGACCTCCACCTTTGTTTCTCTGGATGATGTGTTTACCGCTGACTTTTTCCCATAACGTGTTCTTTTTCTAGATCTGGGCGTAATAATTTTAACATGATGTCTAATGATTTTAATAATTCATCGAATTACAATTTGTATGGGCTTTCTGCTTCGTTTTTGGAGAGTCTGGGCATAAGTGGACCTTTGCATAATAAGGTTTTTGTTGCTAATGTGAGTATACAATTTTTATGTAAACAAAAAAAAAAAATGTAAAAAAGACGTTTTGGGTATCTGGGGTTGTAAGCCTACAGCCTACTGGTAATTATAAACAGTTGGTGTGAGTGATAATATCCTTTTATTCGTGGAAACTGTCGTGGTTTATTATTTATATAATAGATTGTGCTGTTTACTAGACCTTTAAATCAGTTCGTATTGCAAAATGAGAGGAATGTCCATAAATATTTAGCGTTCTTTTAAGATGCCTGTATATTTTACGGTAATTCACTAACTTAGTGGTTTTAATGTCCATTCACTGAATGTGCATAAAACTAAGAAAACGGTCGCTTTGTAAACCAATACTCCGCACTCTTCTAACTT
This sequence comes from Bactrocera correcta, assembly GCA_027475135.1. Classification (NCBI taxonomy): domain Eukaryota; kingdom Metazoa; phylum Arthropoda; class Insecta; order Diptera; family Tephritidae; genus Bactrocera; species Bactrocera correcta. The sequence goes on along the minus strand of CM050325.1, from coordinate 110,628,063 downwards.
GCTCAGATCACTTTTAATCTTGCTTAAATATTTTCCCTTTGGTTTGTGCATCGGTGTTCTTGTTTAAATGTGGAAACTATTTAGTTAATTTTTCTAATATTGTATTGTATTATATATAATATTTTACCAATGCTGGAGGCGTACAATACATCGAATACCGTTCCATTTGCAAATTATTAGGTTTTCAAACCGTTTCATAGATAAAATTTTGACATTTTGTAAATTGCATTCAGATTGGTCCGTAAACACAAATACAGAGTGGAATTCCGGAGTGGGCACTATTCAACCTCTGCGTCTCAATGCCTTTTCATTGTTAACTTGTTTATAGATGCTTATATATATGTCTTATGTGTTGTAAATAATCTTTTGAATTGACTTTTTACAACTCGTCATTCACAGCTGGACTATAAGGTTGATACTAAGAAACTGAAACAAGTTTTCAAATTGGCTGGAAAAGTACAGAGCGTAGATCTATCCGTTGACAAAGAGGGTAACAGTCGTGGTTTTGCTGTTGTAGAGTACGACCATCCGGTAGAGGCTGTTCAGGCTATTTCTATGCTAGATCGACAAATGCTTTTTGATCGACGTATGACAGTTCGTTTAGACCGTATTCCAGATAAGGGAGAAGGTTTGAAACTACCCGAAGGACTTGGTGGAGTTGGTATTGGACTTGGTCCAAACGGTGAACCATTAAGAGACGTGGCTCGGAACTTACCCAGCATTATTCAACAGCAACAGAATCAACCAAATCAATCATCGTTATCTTCACAAAGTGGATCCAATATCTTGGGAAACATGGTAGCTAATTTGGGGGGTGGAGGTAGCGGTGGTGGCAATGCCGCCATGTTTAGCAATCAAGCAGTCCAGCCATCTCCTGTAGCTCCAGTTGTTCAGGCAGCAGCAAAATCTCTTGGAAACAACGCAGCTGGGCTAAATTTGGGAAATTTATCTACCACCAATTTGGCGGCTTTGTCGAATGTAGTTGGAGGACTTGGTGCCGCACTTTCCAATCCATTACTCACAACGTCTCTTAACAATCTGGGATTGAATTTGGGCCCGTCAGGTGGCGGAAATGAAGATTCCATGTCTTCAGCCAATGCGGCTTTATCCAATAACTACAGCACAGGCGGCAACAACTACAGTTCCGGTTTTGGAGGATCATCTGGTTTTAATACAGGCAGTGGTGGAAATTCTGGTGGAGGGTTCAACGCATACAACACCGGTAGTGGTAACACCGGCGGAGTTGGCGGTGCCCTGGATGGCAACGATTACAGTGGTAGCGGCAACATTGATATGTATGGTGGAGGTGGCAGTGGCGGAAGTAATGCAGGCAACACCAGCAGCAATCCACGCAAGTCGGATACCATTATTATTAAAAATGTAAACAAATATATCTTATATTGATTTCGTATATTTAACGCTTATTGTGTTTCCAGATTCCATTAAGTTGTACTTGGCAAACTTTGCGGGACAAATTCCGTGACGTTGGGGAAGTAAAATTCGCTGAGATTCGAGGCAATGATTTAGGAGTTGTACGGTTCTTTAAAGAACGAGACGCCGAGTTGGCTATTGGTAAAAAAGCAAATCAATAATGTGAAATCTATCCAGAGCGTTAAACTAACTTATTCCTTCTTATACATTTTAGCATTAATGGACGGTTCCCGAATGGATGGTAGGACAATTAAAGTTACATATTTCTAAACAAACTATATTCACTAGCCCGTAGACGTCATTACTATAAAATAAATATTTCTCAATATCCCTGCACTTTCAGTTTTAAGATTTTTACATCCATATATGTATTAGATGTTTTAATTACATATTTTTTTTTTTATATAAATAAACGAATCTTTCACATCATTGACAATTTAATAAATTATCCGCAATTTATGCAAGCGGCATACATAGATACTAATGTAATCGTGAATGATTAAGCCAAGTAATATCCATTATCGTTTTAACTGAAAAATATTTTGAGAATTGTAAGCTTTACGACTATGAATAAAATTTAATAAAATAAATAAATTTAATACGTTTCAAATTGAACATGATGAAAATAAATTGTGGCCCCTCACTTTCCACTTCAGCAGTAATATATATTTGGGTAGTTGTATGATTGCCACACTATGGCTAACATTTTCCAAACGTTTCGATTAAGCTGCAGAAAAGTAAACAAAAAAACAAACAATTTTGTCTTATTGAACTCTTTATTGTACGGTTAATAAGAAACATCTTCCTAAAAGGTAATTTTTTATTCAAACAAAATTTGTATATTCACTCGTAGAGTGTTTATACTTAAAATTGCTGAATATAATTAAATGTTATGGATACAAATTTAACTATGTTGCATATCCTTGCGGGTTACGGCGTAGAACTAGATGTAATGTACGTTAGTACTTTGTAGGTGATGATACAAATTGTTATCTGGATGGCGATTTCTAATTACCAGCAACTGAAGTTGGTGGAGCTGATGGCGTGACCACTGGTGTTGGATCTATACTCGGCTCGTTATCCTCAGCATTTCCAGTCGCTGTCGTGACGACTTGTTTATCAGTGGTGGACAATGTTTGAGTATTTTTAAAGCGTTCTAAACGTGCTCGTGCCTTTTCAGCCCATATGTCATCTGATTTTGTGGAGGCGATAGCACCACCACTTGATGTGGTTGTGCCTCCCGCTCCGAAACGTTCTTTTCGCTTCTGTAATTTCTCCGCAGCATCAATTTTTGCCATTTTGGAGGAAACAACACAACCAAAGCGTTCTGCTCGTTTTTTCAGCATTTCCATCTGTTTGACATCATTGACGACGGGCTCCGTGGTAACACTACTTATCTTTGTATTGCTAATCGGTTTGGGTGAGACTGCCGCAGCGGTCGAGTTTGAGCCTAGGCCAAATTTCTTGGCACGAAGTTCCAAACGTTCCATTTGGCTTAATTGTACCACTTTTGAGCCGCTGGTATTCGTACCATTATTAATTTTAGAGTTCGTTGGCTCTTTGGAATTGAGATCACTTACAGTAATCGGATTGCGTTCGCTCATTTTTAAAACCTTTTCCTTTGGTGGCTCCGTATTCTCTTTTGCTGTTGTTGATGTTGTGTCTTCAGTGGCCGATGAAACTTTATCCCCGTCATTTGTTAAAGAAACTTTGCGCTTCAAAATAATTTTTTTTTGATTAGTTGCAGTATTTGTGCCATCCGCACTTGGCTTGCTCTCATTCAACGGAGAAGGCAATTCAGAAGCAGTAGGAGTACTGGTAGGACTTTTAAGTAACTCGTTTTCGTCTGCAGCAATCGGCGATTCCTCTTCATCGGTTAATACAGCATCTTCATCAAGCAATGCATCCTCATTCGTAATAGCTGAATCTTCCAGAGAAATATCACCCTCAAGTAGTGCTGTTTGTAGGCGGTCTTGAAGTTCCGTTTTATTACCCGTGGTAGCAAGGCCACGCAGCTTTAGCTCGCGCTTCAAATCAGCCACCTATAAATAAAGTTATATGCATTAGATCATCAATCACTGATACAGAGGATTAAACCATTTACCTTCATTTTTGTTACATCCGATTCCGGCATAGTTTTGGTGTATTTTTCTTAACTTTTTGCAAAATTAATTTCTTTACTGTAGCCTTCTTATTGTTTTTCGTTCAATCACACAAACACACCGGGCATCGACGAATTGACGTTATTCTTTGGGATGTGTTCAGTACATGCACTTCAAGTGAATTTATCGAAATGTGACAACATACGCATTTCTTATCGTAAGTACATACTGTACAATATTTTATCCTAAAAACTTTAAAAACGACTTCTTTTTAAAAGTATAAATATTTAACTTTCCGTGCGCCGTAAACCTTTGGGGAAATCTGTTAGGAGACTAATGCTGGCTTCTTAAATATCTGCATTTATATACGTTTATAAATTTCGGACGCAGGTAAACTTCAAACGAAGACGAGGTGATAAATAAATTTTTACCTGATATGTTTAGGAAAGTATTAAGCGTATATTCATGATATTCATAAAATATTAAATTTACCTGAATAATTCTAATATTCTAAATTCTGAGAACCCAAATCATATGTAAATAGAAACCCTTTGTTATGTAATTCTGCCTTGAAAGGATTTTGTAAGCAGATTGTGTTCTATACAATATCTTTTTTTCAAACAATTAATGTTGATTATTTATTTAACAAACATTAATAAGTATCCCGAAAAAATTTATTTTAATAAAAGCTGACCCTGAGCTGTAGTACGAGTAGTACAATAAAATGGTAAATATATGTAATTCAAACAAAGTAAAATATACATATCTATGAAACACTAAAATCAAGGGATTAACGTTTAAGAAACAACACTGAATTCTCTAAGCCAAGTTTTCTGTAGCCACACAATGCTTTAAGGCCAATTATGAAAACGGCCGAGCGCAGTCGCGACCAACCAACGAGTGTTAGTGTATCTTTATAAACGGCAAACACAATATTAACGATCAAACTCAATTCATATTTTATGCTTTTCATACACACAAAAGTATATATTATAAATACGTATGTATGTATGTATTCTTGTAGCATCCAAAGAAAAAATCCAAACTTGGAAATATGAAGTGAAGTGATAGTGTATAAGTTGGACCAAACTTTCACTGTGCAGAAGTTTTCGGTAAAAAACTTAAATTAAGTAAATACATATAATAAACAAAGTGCATAGAAAAAAGGCCAAAGAGCCACTCGTAAATGAGAACGCTTCGCAATTCATTTCTCGACATGGTGTGACTGAAACAGCAACAACAAAAGGAATGTTAACATCAACGTAAAGGAGGTTAACATAAGTATTTATCAAGGAAGAAACGGCATATTTAACATAACATTCACAAATAGATTTTCTACCCAATTACCTTCGAGAAGAAGTAAAACAAATTCGTGACTTTTATCTTTGTTGGATATATGATAATATAGACAAATTTATATGTAGTTGGCTAAAAATTACAACAAAAGTAAAATCTAAAAGGTCTAAACTGTTGAGAGAGTAACATTACAGTCTACATTTGCCAATTAAAAAGTATTTAGATTTTTCATTGACAGAGCTGTTTGCCATTCCGGAAGCACAATTAGCGGTTTTCAATTTGCTGTAATCTATTTACTTATACACATCTATATCTACGTATATAATAACACAAGTTTAAAACAACTATTCCCTAGCAATTTCTTTAAAACTGAGAAATGTGAACTTATTTGAAATGAAGTAAAAATGCTGGCTGACAAATGCATACATTTTTTTACATATGTATATATGTATGTATTAAGCAAGCCAATCGTAATCAAGAGCAATCAAATATTGCAACTTGCAGCCGTCATAATCTGCAATCCGCCGTAGTCTAGGAAATAAAAAACAAAAACCATTATCACGCCTTATAGAACATACCATTGCGATCAGCTACAATACCAAAGCAGCTTCATATAAGAACGTTTAAGAACAGGTGCTTGATGATTTAAAAGCCGCTATAGCAAGATTTACGAATGTGTATGCATGTGATTGCCGGTGGGCTTTGGTTGTATTGTGTGGGCATTAGTGATAGTTCGACGCATGCGCTAAGGAATTTGTACCAGCCATTAAGGCCGCTTTTTAGATATTACTTTGACCATATGTATGTACATATATTACACCGGTACATACGTATATGTATGTACATACATATGTATGTACGTATGGGTTAAAAAATATGTACAATGCGTTAAGTGTTAGTGGGAACGTTTCGTTTAATAAAAAGAATTTGGTTCCATTTCCTAAAGTGTGGTAAATATTAAATGGATTCAATTGCAGTAAAAAATTAGTCGGTATTAAAATAATAATAAAATTTTGTTTTATTCACCTATATTGAGGGCCGTTTTCTTTATCTCTTTTACCAGCTATCTCTCAGATAGCTGCTAGCCAATACTTTTCTGCTCATGTAGTATACCTAAAACCAATAGACCACTATTGAAAATAAAATTAAAAGCACGAAAACATACATATGTATGTACTTCCATAGTTAGATAGTTATTCTATTCACTTTGTGGCCTTTCGCATCGAAATACAAATATTTATGCTTAAAAACTTACCTACATATACTTGGAGTTACAGCTGAAGCTAACGGTCTTATATCCAGTGAAGTTCTGAATGCTAGAAACAGCGCTAACGCTACAAACAGGCCAATCTGCTTAGCCTCTTTTCTTTCTTACTATTTTGTGGCGACCTTAATTAGTAGCCCAACATCATTGGAGAATAGGCCACTAAAACCAACTAAGAGTGACAATAACAACAATAATCACAGATATAGAAATTTATTACTAATGAGAGGCACTATCACCACGAAATAGCTGTGGCAAGAACAATATTAATACAACAACAAAAAAGGTGATGATCAACAAGTGTAAACCACCACTACACCATTGGAGATAGCGAAGTGACCAAGTACATACATATGTACAAAAATATCAAACCCAGAAAAAGAGTAAAAATAATGGAAAAGCTGAACTTGTAAAAGAAGTGGGAAGCAAAGAACATCTTTGAAAACAGCCAAGAGATATAAAAATAGAAATTGGAAGCTACATATGTGAGCACACAAGCCGAGAGCTAGCTAGTTCGTTGAATAAATACAACAATAGTAATAACATCGGCTTAAGCCACGCTTTGAAACTAGCCACTGAACTGATGGCAATGAAACCTGCTACAAGTATTATATGCATGTTTGTATGTGTGTACACATTATCGGCCACAAAAAGAATAATACTTGAACTTGGATTTATTATGAAATGCGCACATATTGTATGCACATACATACATATGTAATTACAATTGAATTAGGATGTTTGCCGATTTACTTCTTCGAACTCCTGGGCAAAAATCATCACTCATCATTCTCTGGCGGCAGTACTATGGGTCACAGGTTGAAGTTTTCATATACTTACATATTTACCACTAGACCTTCCTCTCAATGATAACGAGCATTTTTCTGTTCAAAAATGACGTCGATATTGCCAGTGAGAACCTCTTGGTACTGTACCTTTTACTTATATACATACGTTCATTTGACAGCCAACTTAACCGATTTATTGGGTTCATTCGTTGGGAAGAGTCACATTTTCTTTACAATGAAACCTATATATAGGAACAACTGTCTATGAGAACTCGTCACTGGGTAGCGAATTCCCAAGACACAGTTTTCGTGTATTTTAATTAACCGTGTAACATCTTAATTAATGATCCCACGTGAGCTTTTATATCCAACACAGTGGATACACACCGTTGGGCGAGTGTATCACTCGGAAATGTACATACATTCATGTGATAGATGTGCTTACATGGTTTAAGTGCGTTTCAGTATTATAAATTTTCATTTACTTAAAGTCGCGGTTTGAAAATATTCTAAAATAATTATATTTTTTCCAACGCCTTCACGAATTAGTCAAAAAGCTAAAAGGATCAATTTTAAACCGTAAATTACTATAATTGATAACAAATTAATGTAGCGTAACGGTATTTTCATATAGTTGACTAGTGATATGGTTAAAATTAGAGTCAATCCACTGTTTTTCAAACTGGATGAGGCAGCAGTTAGCAACGTAATTATACCAATATGGTTACGACGACGGTGAAAAAGCACTGCTTGCTGCAATTCGAATAGGGCGTCGAATCGACCCAATAATTCAGTTATAAAAGTAGCCCTTGTGGGTAGGTGGGGGGCGATTATTATCGAAGGTGACATATTGTGACAAATTGATATCATCGGCCTCAACACCCGCGCCGTTAGTTCTGCTTTCTCCAGACTGAACAAGGAAGCAACTCAAATGGGTCTGGCAGTGAACGAGGGCAAGACGAAATATCTCCTGTCATCAAACAAACAGTCGTCGCACTCGCGACTTGGCTCCCACGTCACTGTTGACAGTCATAACTTTGAAGTTGTAGATAATTTCGTCTATTTAGGAACCAGCATTAACACCACCAACAATGTCAGCCTGGAAATCCAACGCAGGATTACTCTTGCCAACAGGTGCTACTTCGGACTGAGTAGGCAATTGAAAAGTAAAGTCCTCTCTCGACGAACAAAAACCAAACTCTATAAGTCGCTCATTATTCCCGTCCTGCTATATGGTGCAGAGGCTTGGACGATGACAACAACCGATGAGTCGACGTTGCGAGTTTTCGAGAGAAAAGTTCTGCGAAAGATTTATGGTCCTTTGCGCGTTGGCCACGGCGAATATCGCATTCGATGGAACGATGAGCTGTACGAGATATACGACGACATTGACATAGTTCAGCGAATTAAAAGACAGCGGCTACGCTGGCTAGGTCATGTTGTCCGGATGGATGAAAACGCTCCAGCTCTGAAAGTATTCGACGCAGTACCCGCCGCCGGAAGCAGAGGAAGAGGAAGACCTCCACTCCGTTGGAAGGACCAAGTGGAGAGGGACCTGGCTTCGCTTGGAATATCCAATTGGCGCCACGTAGCGAAGAGAAGAAACGACTGGCGCGCTGTTGTTGACTCGGCTATAATCGCATAAGCGGTGTCTACGCCAGTAAAGAAGAAGAAGACATATTGTGACTCTTCATTCAAGAGCCCCGGTCGAGTCGCCGACCGATATTGTTTTTTTTTTTCATGGTTCCATAACATGAGGACACGGCTGCTTCCACACGCGGTTAAAACAAATTACGTGCCCGATTCGCCTTAAATTTCTACTGCGTTGGTGGCGCCATCGGGTGGTAAAGCTCAATATTTATCGGACCGCCCTCCTATGTACATATGTATATATGAATGCGACAATGCACAGCATGGAAATTTTCAATTGCCAACCGGTTGCAAAGCTACAAATTGTTTTCGCAAATCCGTTGCTCAATTCACTAAATATCCAAGATGGTCAATGCGCTGGCGATGGTGGATATTGAATGTTCGTGGTTGTGATTATGAACGGAGTGTTAAGTTAGCGTAGCCGCTGATGATTAATAACTATAGTGGCATCTGTATTTACCGTTAGTTATTTAGTTTATTGGCTGGGGTTTTGCGCGTATGTGTGTGTGTATTTATTAATTTCAGGCTTGCTCCTTTAGTGTTGTTGCTGTTTGAAGTTGAAAGTGCAGAGAAAACATGTAATAGAAAGTGAAAGAAAATCTTTGATCCATAGGTCAATAACTGAAATTGAAGTTAACCAAAAGTCCCGTGCAATAAATTATTACTAACAGTTTGATCACACAGAATTACACACTATATAAGTGCCAACCGAAATTGTATGAATATTCGTTAGTGATTGTTAATAATCGATGTTTTATTTCACAGGTTGTCTAACGCCGCAGAACAATTACGACGAGCGCTAATAAAATAACAGCTTAAAATCGCTCGCTATAACCGTGCATGGTTATAACCTGACTGATAACCGTTACCTATTGTTGGTAATTACAAAAGGCAAACTCTTCCGTTCACTCGAAAATTTAATTACTTATTCGCAACACAACGTACGTTAGATAACAGCACCAAAGACAACTCTAGTCTTTCCCTTTGTTGAAGCGCAGAGCTCGCAAGTCATACGTAACCAACCGTACTTACCGAGACGAATACACATAATCCACACCGCTGACATAAAAAAACTCCAACAACGGCTCCCTCTAACACTTATGACATAATGCGCGAGGACGACATCGAAATCGCCATTAAGGTGGTGATTGTGGGTAACGGCGGTGTTGGAAAATCATCCATGATACAACGCTATTGTAAGGGCATTTTCACTAAGGACTATAAGAAAACGATTGGTGTGGATTTTCTGGAACGACAAATCGAAATTGACGGTGAAGATGTGCGCATAATGTTATGGGACACTGCGGGACAAGAGGAGTTCGACGCCATAACCAAAGCTTACTATCGTGGTGCGCAGGCGTGTGTGCTCACTTTTAGCACGACTGATCGCGCCTCATTCGAGGCCATCAGAGATTGGAAGCGTAAAGTGGAAAATGAATGCAATGAGATACCAACCGTAATTGTACAGAATAAAATTGACCTCATCGAACAGTCAGTTGTAACTGCAGACGAAGTGGAAACTTTGGCGCGCAATTTGAATTGCCGTCTCATACGAACTTCCGTTAAAGAGGATGTGAATGTGGCATCCGTTTTCCGATATTTGGCTACTAAATGTCACCAGCTGATGTTGGGCGAAAACACCGAACAGTCATACACACCTAATGGTGGCGGTAGTGGCAGCAGTGGCGTAAATGGTGCTCCGAATGGTCATCAGCCCACAATTAGTGCCTTCAGTCCAACATTCACAAAGTCCAATAGTGGCACGATCGTGTTGCGAGCAGCCAAAAAGAGTTCAACAGCGCGGAAACGTAAAATTGTGCTAAAGAAATGCGGCATTTTGTGATTTGCGTGACAACAGCTGGTAGGTGGTGAGCAATTGGACGAGTAGAGGATTACATGTGGACGAGATGTGTGCAAGAAAACGAGCACGAACACGTTGAGTATTGGAATATTTGATGATGGAGGGAAGATCGTGCAGCTGCTTGAACGAAGTGAAGGTAATCTGGCGGCGGGGCGCAGAATATGTGCTGTGCATATGCTTTTGAATATATACAAACTTACGTACATATATGCATAAGTATATGTAAGTGCATCATTTTTATTATGGATTCGTAAATAATGGTGAAAGAAGTAAGCATATAATTGCGATGCGCTGGAGCAGACTTAAGCTTTTCCTTCATTTTTTACTTCAAATAATATATGCATTGAGTAATTGGAGCGTACTTAACTGTAAAACATATTAGACTAATTAAAGATGAATACCAAATGAGGTTCAGATGAGGCACGAGCAAGTGAATAGCCAATGCAATGAAATCAGAAAACAAATACAAATCTCTAATGTGCAACTCTGTGTGGCCACTCGTAGAGATGGTGTGGTAACAGAATTTTGCAACAAATACTAGAAAAAAAAGAATTAAATACAAAAATATGGTTATCGGGTAGTGCAGCTCATTTTATTATTGACACGAACAAATTGCATGAACTTTTTGGCAGCAAGCAGACCTGCTGGTTTCGTCTGCAATACTTTTAATATGGAAAACGAAGTCAGGAAAATTAATGAGAGCTTCTCGTCGTTCGCAATGTTAGAGATTTTATTTGCGTGTGGTAGGCAAATAAGCTTGAAAGTACATTTTTCATAACGAATCTGCAAAAGTTTACAGATGCATACAGTGACACACAAAAGTATTCGGAAAAATATTTTTCCGAAATAAGAGTATCAGCATTTTCTTTCTATTTACAGTTAATATTCAAAAACTATTTTAATTAGTTTATTATGGCTTATAGTTTTATTTAAAAGCAAAACATAAATTTTTTTCAAACGAAAACATAACCAAATAGAGCTTCAATTCAAAAACTAGGCAAATTCACATCACAAAAGTATTCGTAAAAAATTATTACACTGTATAAATTCCGTTATCCACGGCTTCGGTAAAACCCCGTTATCCACGTCAGCACACGTTATTACTGTCAGCTAGAATTTGTCTTTAATCGGAATTGAAATTTCAGTGAGTTTAGATATTTTGGTAGTGCTGTTTATTTAAAGTACGTGAAATTGAATACAATATGGGTCGAAAATCGAAAGAAAGCACTTACGAGGAAAGGAAAATAATATATAACCTACGAAAAGAGGGGAAAAAATTAAAAGAGATTGCGAAATATACTAATAAAAGTATTTCAACTGTCCACAGTATTTTACAAAGGAATTCACTGAAGTTGGGGCAGCGACCAGGGAGACCAGAAAAGCTTAAGCCCCGTGATAAAGCTGTTATAATAAGAAAAATCAAGGAACAACCACGAACTTCTGCTCCAGATATTAATCGGGGTCTCGCCGAAAGCCTTGGAATGCAAATCAGTGATGAAACCGTACGTAGAACGCTAAGGGCTGCTGGTTACAATGCGAGAACCCCACGTATCAAGCCGTTGATTAGTGAGCAAAATCGAAAGAAGCGATTAGAATTCGCAAAGAAGTATATAAATAAAAACTCCGAGTTTTGTCAGAAAGTAATCTTTAGTGGTGAAACTAAATTTAACATTTTTGGGCCTGACTGTGGTAATAAAGTATGGCGGAAAGCTAATACCGAAATGCAGCGAAAGAATACAAAATGTTCAGTTAAGCACGGAGGTGGCAACGTAATGTTATGGGGTTGCATGAGTGCAAACGGTGCCGGAAATTTGCAATTTATTAATGATAAAATGGATCACTACCAATACATTCAAATATTAAAGGATAATCTATGCTCTAGCGCTGACAAACTTGGACTTTCGGGTCGTTACATATTCCAGCAGGACAACGACCCAAAACATACAGCCCTTAATACAAAATTGTGGATACTATACAACACTCCAAATACTTTAAAAACACCTCCTCAATCGCCGGATCTTAATCCGATTGAGCACTTATGGGCAGATTTGGAGAGAACTATCAGGAAACACCCAATAACATCAAAAAATTCCCTCAGAGCAGCTATACTCAAGGAATGGGATAAAATACCATCTGGGAGAACTCAAAAACTTGTGAACTCAATGCCGAGTAGATTAAGAGAAGTTATTAAGATGAAAGGGTATGCTACTAGATATTAATTACAAAACAAAATCAAATTTATTACATAAATATAATTTTTTACGAATACTTTTGTGATGTGAATTTGCCTAGTTTTTGAATTGAAGTGTTATTTGGTTATGTTGTCGTTTGAAAAAAATTTATGTTTTGCTTTAAAATAAAACTATAAGCCATAATAAACTAATAAAAATAGTTTTTGAATATTAACTGTAAATATAAAGAAAATGCTGATACTCTTATTTCGGAAAAATATTTTTCCGAATACTTTTGTGTGCCACTGTATATGGCTGTATGTGTGTATATAATTCATATTCATATGAGGTTTTCTAATATATATAATATAAATGCATGTAAAAATTGTATTTGTGAAAAATTGGTCTCTGCCTCAACTATTTTATGCAGTTATTTTAGCTTTTTTTTTGTTTTCAGATGAAGTCTCCCACGGCTCCACGGTCATTGAACTCGACTAACTATCATATACTAAACTCTTTATGACTGCTAGACTGATATATACATACATAAATATATATGCTCAACTGGAATATAATAAAAAGATTTTAAGTAATATTCTTAAGACAATGTTTGTAATAATCAAATATATATATGTACATATGTATATATATGTATATGTACATATGTATGCATATGCTTTATAATTAAAATCAAAATACTGATTTATAATAATACTGCTTAATTATATTTGTTGTATGTTCATATATCTGTACACTGTTAGTTTAACTTAGATTGATTGTGTTTGCTAAAGAGAGCGTGTGTATTTTTTAAATATCGATATTTTAAATAAATAGTTGGTTTGTATTATAATTATGTGCAAGGACGTTAAAAACATTACGTTCTGATTGATATTGTAAAATATAATTTAATTTATAATAAACATACTTATGTTGTTTTATCATAAAAATATTGAATAATATTCTCTGATCAGAGTATCTTAAGTTTGCCAGCAGGAAACGTCGGAGACCTTCTAAAACTTGCGATATATAAATATTTAGTACATACGTTCAGCATGACGAGCTGAGTCGAATTATTCATGTATAGATGCAAACTAGTTCTTTAGTTCATGAGATACCCATCTGAAATGTTGCACACGTCTTTTTCTTTCCAAAAAACTGCTCACTTTTCGAAATCGCCGATAACCGACCACTATAAATTATAATTGGCATACAACCACACTGATCTAAATCAAATTTTTGTATGGGAAGACTTCTTTTGACAAGATATCTTCACGAAAGTTGGCATGAATTAAAGAATGTCTTGTATGGAACCTTTTTTTTTGCTTGTGAGGGATATTAAAACTTCAGTGTACCCGAAATTTACGTTTTTATTTATTTTTATAACCATTTTAAAGATTACTTGATCATTTATTTATTATAGGGGCAACTTTTAGCTATATTTGTAATAATTCTATGTTCAATATCCTCCAATAAGAATTTGACCCAAAAAGGTCAGCGAAACCGGTATGCAAAGAATGTGTGATAAGATGTTATACAACAGCCCAAATAAGAAAGAAACTATGTTTTGTTATTCGATGAGCAGGGAATCACATGAACTATGTGGTGTTATTAGTGAGAACAGTAATATAAGTAAAGTTTGACTTTTAATTCAACATCGAGAACTCAACAACGGATATCACTCGGTAAGAGCTTCTATGACTTTTACGTGTTTCTCATGATGGTGCCGAAATAAAAGAAGTGTTTATGATTTGTTTCTCGTTTTATTACTTTAAAATACGCATTTTGTTAATTAAAACTATTATTTTTATAATTTTGTTTTATCATTTGCTGATAAAAAGCAACATAACACATGTTTGGGGTATTTTTGAGAACAGTTTTCCCCATTTAATAATCAAACCAATGCTTAATTGTTATTCGGTAATTTTTCTTTAAGCAATTTTACTTATTTTGTTGTTTAATTTTTAGCACATTTTCAATTATACCTTTTTTGTTTAAGAAAGAATATTATAACTATCTTTAAAGTGCAAATTTCAAGCTTATTTGCAGTAAGTTAAGGAATAAAAAATATATGTACATATATATGCTTATATATGCAGTTAAATCTAATTGTGTCACGCTCCTTTTTATCTCGCTGAGTGTAGGATAGCTTTGTCAATTCGTTCGGGTAGTTGTGTACCGCATTTTATTATACTCTAACCCGACCAACGGATTATTGGAGTGCTTGTTTTGGGTTATTTAAAGTGGAATTCATGTATAGTTTAATACCATTATAACTAACTCATACGATTTTACAACTATTTTAAATATAAGCTAAAGTGAAATTTATTTATTATTATTATTTTTAATAAACACATACTAATTTTTTGTTTGATAGTTTTGTCCTTATTAACCCTCCTCATTTTCTCATTTCTCATCTCAATATTACATATATTGCATAACACGAATTTATCTTAATTTTTACAGTTAATATATGAAAAGGGACTTCGTTTTGTTTTTGTTGCATTTGTGTATCAAACGTATGATTTACGTTATTATCGGCGTGGAGAATAAGGAATCACTATTCAGAAACAGCAAAGTCCGCATCATCCTTGTGTTCCAAAGAGCGATATTCATCCGAATCTTCGCTGCAGGCGGTGGCGAAGGATGCATTCTTTAAATCGGCCGAGCAACCACTAACGTCTGCAGCCTCTATGCAAGGGTCCGTTATTATTGGTATAACATTTTGTTTGCCTGATGACGTCGGTTGCTCTGTTATCACAGTCTGTAGCATTAATTGTTGAGAAGGCATAGATCTTATAGACGTTGGTGTGCTGGTTAAGGTAGGCAAATTTTCCGTTTCATCTTCTATACTAAAACTAGTGTAACGACAACGTTCACCCGATGTTGTCGCAACTGGATTATCGCCATCATCAATGTGTCCTGATCGGACCATTGCTTCCGTAGTAGCTTCGATTTTGGTAACAGCTGTGGTGAAATCAACCACATCTTTTGTGGGTGCTGTTGTCGTTGTCGCAGTAATGTTCTCCTCAATGGTACTAATATTGGGCGAAAATTGAGGTTGGCGCAGGGTTGGCGAGGCTGGATTACAACCGCTCACCGGTACGAGCGCTTTACAACCACTGGGCAGCAATGCAGTGGTTTCGTTGTCAGTGCTCGTATCACATTGTGAAAATGACGTTGTCGTAGATGCGCAGAATGATGCTGTAAAAGTAAAAATTATTTTTTTATACTGATAATTTAAAAATATGATGTGTATTTTTATTTACATTCGATTTTTTCCCGACGTCCGGCCAAATGTGGCATGCTCGACAATGGCATGAGTTTTATGCGATAGAACCTTGTGCCTTTAGAAACACGATAACGGTTTTCATCCTGACAGATCATAAAAAATAGTAAATTATTCGAATTAGCATATGAGCTGTGTTGCGGAATGATGTTTAAATTCAATTCATTGTATGAAATAGCTTACCTTCTTAGCCTGACAATACTCTCTATCGATGACACGCCCAATTGCATAGTAAGGCACCGGTAGGAGCGTATTTTCCACAATTGCATTGTCACTTGGAGATGATGTGGCCGGCATGCGCAAATTCATAGCTGACAGACAGTCTCCGTGGACGAAGTATAGAATTGGAGAGTCCTGGACAACCATATACTGACTGTGACGCATGCTCCACACGATGAAAACCACATCACCTTTATTGCAAGAGTCTAACAGCAAATATTTATGACTAGAACTGCAAAAACAACAACAGATACAACGCCATAATTATTAATATTTACAACACAACATCTGAATATATTTAATATAAATGAGTATGCGACATTTTTACTTACGCCTTTAAGGCAGCGAAAGAAGTTTCCATTTCCAAGCGCTTCGAGCGCTCCTTCTCAATGGTTAGCTCCTCCTCCAAGCGATTTTTATCTCGATTCAAATACTCTATCTTTTCTTTAAGCCAGCTATTGCCCTCCTCGTTCGTGAGTGAATCTATCCGGAGTTTTAGCTGATATATCTCTTTAGTTAGCAAAAGATTCTGCTTACGCACCAAATCTAGCTGCCGGTCTTTCTCCTCGAGCATCTCCTTCAATATGTTCACATTGCCAATCACAGATTCCGAGTTTAAATTGAATTTTGTTTGCCAAATGGCGCGCTCCACATCTAAAGCGGCAGCGACGGCCTTCTCCTTTTCAGTTTCGAAGGTGGCACGCAATTGGGCTATAATCGACTCGTGTTCACTACGATCTATTGTGTTCTGGTCGATGTTGGATGATGGTCGTTCCAACTTTTCGAGACTTGTTTCGGACGGCGATAGCTCCATGGAGGTCATGAGTTTATAACGGCAGCGCAGCGATTCTATTTCAGATTTATGCTCGTGTAAAAGTTCTTCACGAGCTGCTGCCACTGCACGTTGCTGCTCCAGTTCAGTGAAAGAGAGTTTTTCTTTCAATTCGTCCAGCTGCGGCTGTAGCAGTTCCGCTTCGTAAAGTTTTTGTCGCAAAGCGGCCATCTCACCTTCACGTTGTTGCGTTGTTTCATTCAACAACTCTTGTGTTTGGAGCATTAATTGTTCACGCCGCTCACTTTGCATGCGGATCAGATTCCACTGATCATGAAGCATTTGCAGTTCAGATTGCAAGTCTTCACGGTAGGATGCAACTCCTGTGCGGCAGTGTTCCAAATCGGCACGTGATAAGCGTATACATTCCGAAGATACTTTGTACATAGCGCTTAATATGCTTCGCAAACGCTCTACTTCAGCACGAGTAGACGACTCCGTTTCGTCTGTAAGGGTCTCGGCGTTTTGCGTCAATAACAAGGAAGTGGCGGCACTACGGGCAACTGTCTCAACGTTTATTGTGGATGTGGCTGTCGTGACAAGCATTGGTGCGGTCGATTGCGTTGTGGTCAGATTTTCGAATTCGTTTTCCGTATCTGTTTCGGATCCTTCACAGCCATCGCCGGTCTTCTGCAACTCTCCGAGCCTTTGGGGCACGAGCGGTTTTTCACCGGTATTCAACGCATTGCTACCCTCTTCCGCTTCAGCCGATGTGCCTATAACTGTTTCCTCTTGCTGGCGCAACAACTCTTCCATTCGTTCCTTCTGATGGGGACCCGAACGTGAGACAAAAAAATTTATCACAGGTCCCATATCGGGCAACTTTATCTCTGGTGCCAAATCTGGCAGATGTGACGACAACATATCAATGTCTGATTTCGTTATGTTAGGCAAACGAGCATCGAAGATTATTGGTGTTTCATTGGCAAATGCAGGCGGCATGTCGTTCATACCGGGAAATAATTTGTTCAAGAAATGACCGTCAAAATTGTCGTTGAATTGTTGTCGCCTCCTTATTTCTTCGTTGTGGATTATTTCGAAGTCCTCTGCAAGTTTAGTAGCCCAAAGACGGAACTCGCCGGAAAATATTTTACGCCGTACCACCTGAAAGTTAATATTTTATTAACATTTACCAGTTACATATATAGTGTTTCATTTGTAGCTACTTACCTCTGTAACTGCAGCCACATATATACAAGGCGCCTGGTGTATTTGTTCGATAATCTGTATATGCCGTTCAGCACGCCGCAAACAACGCAGATAAAATAGTAGGCGATTATCAAACTCGCTCATACTATTCTCCACATGCACAATGCGAGTCAGGCGCATGTGTAGATTTACGCCAAGCTCATCTTTAGCTTTAGAAATAATCCGACGAATTTCGCGAACTTTTTGATGGTTTGTAACCATAACCGCCAACTGAGACTGATGTGAGGCGCAAAGATCTGGCAATATTGATGGATCATTTAAATCGTTGGCCCTACTTTGGTTTTGTTGGAAAGCGGTGCACAATTCCCTTTGATCTTGTAATAAGCGTTTGATCTTATATCTGAATTCCTCTAGCCTGCACAACCGATCGCCGAGGCCCTTAATCTCTCTAACATCGGTTTGCTCAGCTTGTTTTAAAATGTGCTGAACTTCGTTTTTTAACTGAGCGTAAACATCTTTGTCAAATGTCCCAAGACCTTGTATGCATTCATCGCACATAATTTGTAATCTATTCTGATTTTCCTTGGATGTAATCCACTGCAAGAGATTTAATGTTGGACGAGAGCTGCTGCTAGATGAACTATGTGGATTAACTATTGCCACTGGAGAGGTCGTTGTGTCAGTCGTTGTTGCCGGTTTCCCTGCTAATTCTGTGCCCATTTTCGGTTTCTTAACCACTGTCATCGAATTTTTATCATCGACGTTGGTAATGTCACCGCTTATGTTTTCTATTTGCTCATTACTCCTAGTTTGTTGTGTAGGCACGCCTCCTGCCACTAGCACCGATTTTTGTGTGGATTGAGAGCGGGAGAATACTTCGTCTGGATCAAGAAATTCATCGAAGCCATGGAAATCTTCCTCAGCCATAGACATTAGACCCGGCAAAATGGGAATTCGTCCCAACATGATTAGATCATCGTTGAAATTGTGTAAAAGTTCTAGATAACCATCTCGTCTTTCCAGGTGACGATCGAAAGCATTTGAAAAATTTGTGAAACGCAACCGAAACTCATCAATCAGATCTTCCATGTTGGCCACAACAGCCGACCAGCCTTGCTGTTGTAAATGTTGGTCATGTACTAGACGCTCGCAAAGCATTTCCTCATCTCGAGCATACTCAAACATTTTTAGTGCCAATTGAGCGCGTTTCTCTACGGAAGAATAGATTGGTTGCAACTGCTTGCAACGTTCTACTTGTTCCCCCAAATCCCGATCTGGCTCATTCGCTGGCAATGGCGGCGGTGTACGTGGGTCTCCCGTTAAAAACATATAAATTGGATTCGTGTCGGTACCAGCCGAATAGTAAGAGACCTGTGTGGACGGTGTCAACATCTCGCCACCGCTTACCAATAGCACAATATTCGCAGCCGGTATGCCGTGCATTCGCTCAATGGTATCTTTAAGATTCTCGACCGAAGACAATGCCACTGCCATGTCAAAGGACATCATCCGTCCCATATCGACATGGAACACGTACAACATCGCGTTTTTTTTCGGGAACTTTCGGTTGTGTGCGAAATGTAGGTTTGTGTGTATGTATTGATCCTAGCTATTGGCAGTGCTACAAAAAGTTATTACTTGTTTGTTTATTAATAAGTTAATCCTTTTGCAAGAAGGTTACAGAAGTCTTAACGACAATAAAGTATAAAATATTAAACAAAGGTTAACGCCAGGGCTTCAAGAGTGGTTGCTGTGCGCTTCTTTGCCGGTGGTGTTAATGTAAGCGGTGGCTATCAGCGTAGCAAACTTGCTGCTTTTCGCAAACATATAAAGGCTGTTGCCTTTTGATCGAAATTTAACCTGAAAAATAAAAATTAGAAAAAACAAACGATTTATGAAATAATGTTTTTCAAATACAAATAAGTATGTACATATATTGATTAGAGCGGCATAATTTACAGGGAGGCAAATGCCGGAAAAATCACATATGAGGGAAATATTCGAAGGACCATTCCGATCAACTTTGTCTAACAGACTATGGGTTTAAAACCGATACAAACGACATTATTTTCAAGCTTCTTTGATTTTTTTGTGTTACCAAAATCTTTAGCTTTTAAGCCAGTTCCAAAATTGAATCATTCATCAATACTTATATTGTCACCTTCAAAGTAATCCCCTCCAGATGTAATACACTTAGAATTAGAATTAGAATGAAAGTTGAGGAACGCACTGCGACCTTTGGTCTATTGTGCCCTCTCCTGGCTCACATTGACTCACTCAGCCCCAGCGCATGAACAAAATCCAACACCTTGTCAGGTGCTAGTGAGGCAATGTGATCCCTATCCGGACAAGAAAGTCCAAGGGCCTTTGTAATACACTTACATATGCCAACGATTTTTCCAGTCCTCGAAACACTTTTCATAAGCAATTTTTAGGATGCCCTTCAGCGAATTTTGTTTTATCTCTTCGATCGTGTGAAAAAGGGTTGCATAGAGCGGAGCAATTTCAGTTTGGGAAACAAGAAAAAATCACACGGAGCCAAACCTGGTGAATAAGGTGGTCGATCGATGGTATTAATTGCGTATTTGGATCAAAGAGACCTGTTTATCGATTTATTTTTGAAAAAGATTCATCTTTTTTGGGAGGAGTCGTGGAAGAACGCGTTAGAAATATAAAATTTGAGACAATTCTTTTTACGATATTTTTATTTATTATAAAAATCGCAATTAAAAGTGAATACAAAATGATAAAAGGTATTTGTTGAAACAATAAACGGGCATCAATACGCACGTAGCTGGATATGACGGTCTGCTAGAAGTCCGTTTTATACCTTGTGGCTTAGCTTTGGCTTACATCTCGTTGTTTAATTATTTGAATAATGTTACTTATGCGCTACATAACAGAAATAAAAGCTATCTTATTATGAGATGTATTTGAAGTTTTTGAATAAATGGTATGGAACTATTGGCTTTGACAACGGTTATTATAAGATGAGATGGAACAATTAGATGCAATGTAGTGGAGTTTAACCGTCAGGAAGTAGCGTATCTCTATGGATTGCTCTTCACTTTAACAGACATATTTTTTTTCCAAATCAAAGCACTACCAAATTCTGACAATTTTAATAACAATAATTAAACATTACATTTATGTATGTATATCAATCCACAGCAATATTTATGTGGCTTTGCAGGTATGTATAAAACAACTCTCGAAAACATGAAATAAAATAAAAGAAAACCTCGTGTATATTATATGCTGTATATACATATGTATGTATATGTATATGTATGCTGCAATAAATATTGAAATTAAATCAGCAAAAAAACACGCAAGTCTAAATATCATAATTATAATTAAATTGGAAAAAATTTAGACACATAACAGCGCCAAGACGCGGAATGATAAGAAAGGTAGTCTGCAGTGAGGTTAAAAACATTATAATGTTAGAGGCGAGCAAGCGAGATCTGTATGTAGAAAAGAAAAAAAATGAGACATTAAAAAATTGTGTGTTTGAATGTACATACATATGTATGCATGTATGTAAACACATGGAAAAAAAGCTATTAATGCAAATAAAATGCATAAAACATTGCAATGAAGTAGAATTAATATACCATATTGGTTTGAAGAAAAATTAGAATAAAAAGAAATACAGTAGCTTTGCGTTTTGATGGAATAAAATTTCAAAAACAATGTTAAATTAGAACACTTGGTTGATTTTTACAGCACTATAGCTACGATGCCTACTTTGTTACGAAACAATAACAATTCTGGTAATTGCAAACACATAAGTATGTATGTATTAACAGAGCTTTCTACTTTCCGCAGGGTTCGGGTAAAATGATTTTTCCACCGAAATCATAAAAGGAAAATAATTCAGGCATTCAAAACATCGGCAAAAACAAATAAAATAAATAGAGAATTATTTTTTAAAGTAGTCGAAAATCTTTTACTTGAAAAACTGCTATGAGGGAGCATTTCATAAAAAGGGATAAATAATACATTTACAGATATGTATAACCAATATTTGTAAAAGGATTATCCTATCGAAGTACCACTGTACAAAGAGAAACTAGCTAAACGCCAATATGCTTTGTAATAGTATTTATATACTTTTTTGAGTACACATAGATACGTAGGCACATCCATATGCACATAAATATATTATGTTCGTAGATATGTACTTATATGAGTACAAATATATTTATATCTCCCATGTTCTGTATTGTATGTACATATGTACGAATACACGCGTAGATCGTAAAGAAATCGCCGCAATGAATGAGTTGATTCGATCATCACGTCGCCATTAAACTTTGGCAGCCGCTAAGGCGCTTTATCCACACGTGTCCGACGCAATAGCTAGCCAAAAACAACTACAAACCGCAGCATACATATTATATGTAAATACTTGTAAATAAATGTAAGAATAAGAGCAAAAGGAAATTTTATATAAAAAAATAAATAAATTAGTGAGCACGAAATAAGCGTGTGCGCCTTTAAGAATCTATACATAGTAAACGTATACCATATGTGTAAATGTGAACACCTATGTACATATACATATAAAAGTCTACTTACGAAATGCAAATATCTATGTTAATACACATGTCAGCATTTTGTTTTGAGTGTAAAAATGTTGTTGCTCTCTTTAGAATAGTGTCAATAACACTGATGTAGCAAAATTATTCTTCTTTGAATTACGTGAATTTCACCAAAACATACATATGCACATAGCATGTGTACTATACATACATACATATGTATATATAAAAATTGAAAACACATCAATTGCGTATATGATTGAAAACTTCTTTTGTAACGAGCGAAGTTGTAATATTGAGAATACTTTGGTGTGGAATTGCAGTGTGACGACAAGGTGTCTGATCTGGCTAATTTTAAAATGCGTATTTACTTTTGAACATGTCTACAGCAAATAGAGAGCTTCTTATCGATTGGCTCGAGTGCTTATTTATTGGTAAACTATAGAAGTGATGATTTTTGTGGAATAGCAAAATCAACAAGAGCCTTGATTGTTTATAATGTTTTAGTTTATGGTGTAACTGTTATTGTTGTAAATAATGTCTTAATGTGATTAGCGAGTTTACATATCAAACCATATCTTTACAGACAACTACTGATCAGCTGTACATTTACTACAATATACCCTGCAGGAATTTTCAAAATATTGAAAAGTTATGCGTTTTCTTTGATTACTTATTTATAAAGTAATTTAATAGTATGTAATTAATTAGTGATTTATGAAAACACGCATACTATTTTTGAATTAAGCTTGGTGTCCTCAAGTGGCTCTATTTCATGATCGCAAGACCTATAGTCACTAATTGATTGAATTGTTATTTGATTTTGCGATATAGAACCGGAAACTCTAGAACACCTGATCCTAGATTGCCCAGTAATTTGTAGAAACAGGCTCAAGGCCTGTGGACAGCTATCACATCATTTCGTCCAGCAAGCTTCTGAAATTTTTCAGAGTGGTGGACATTTGTGGCCATATGTGATATAGGAGAGGTCACAATAGACCATACGCAGAGCAAAATCTTAATTAATTTCTATGTGTCTATTTATATTTCCACAGAATATTTTTTATTCTTTGAAAGAAAAATACGTAATTTACCTCTTGGTGCCCTGCAGGGTATATAAACTCTTGATAATGAGTGTGGGTAATAATAATCTTCTGCTCCAATTTCACCAAATAAGCACATTGTAGCGATAAGAGCTTTGAATAAGAGGAGTAATTAACATTGGCCTAAAAACTGACAACTTGGAATTTTTCGCTATAGGTATATGTACATAACATTGCTAATAATAATAACGAAATATGTAGTATAATTGTTATTATTAAATTAACAACTCTCTAGAAAATAGTTATTTTGGTTCATATTTAAAGAGATTCTTTATGGGTCTGTTATCGATATACTTCTCACATTCCTGAAATACATATACACTAAAAAAAAAAATTAAAGTATCGAGCCATATCCCAATTGATCCTTTATACATCTAAGAAATAGCTTTTAATAAAAAAACATTTAGATAAATAGTCAACACGTTTTTTGATAAGCCCGAAATGTGGAGGGTCGCCATTCTCCATGTACATATACTTACGGTTAAAAACTAGCTGAATATAATACGATATGAGAAAGCTAAATTTCAAAAATACAGTACAAAATAATATTTTGAACTTGAAAACAACTTGCCTACGCTTTTAATTTTATATTCACTTTTGTTACACTAGCTTGAGAACTTAAAAATATATATTCATTTGCATTCGTTTTAAACACTTAGAACTGAACTAAACAACTTAAATGATTTCGAACATATTTCAATAACTTTTCATAGGTAGTGGGATAATCTACATTTTCCGCGTACATTTCTACCTACTTACAGGTAGCCCAATCTGTGCATGTGAGTGTAGCATATTTAAGGATCTTTGGAAATTCTAGACTCATTGTTAAAATTTGCTTGCTAAAGTTAGTTTTCATTGATACACTAGAGGCAAATTATAAAGTCTACTTACATATGTACATATGTATGTATATGTTTCGAGTTCGAGTTCTTTTTATTAGGTATGTATGTATGTATATGGGCTAAGGGAAGTATTGATCCGATTCAACCATAAAATTATCTCATACTACTTCGGAGGTAAAATTAAATGTGCCTGGGGTCATGAGTTCCAGTATTTTTTAACAGGACCGTTATATGGGAGTTGGCGGAGTTATCATCAGATTTCCTCCTTTTTCACTGTCGGTAGTAGTTCTGATAATATTTGCTAAAGCGAATTTGGTTGTTGTAGCTTAAGGGGTTAAAAAAAATGTATAGACAGACAGACAGTCACCCGGAATTCAACCCGCCTCGATATCCTCGTCATCTATATATTATGTGATTAAAGCCATCATCTTTATATATGTATGTACATACATATACTATATAACACTATAAATTATGTTTAATTTAGAGAACTTCGCTCAACGAAGAGCATATGCTATTTTTAATTACAGAAGCTGATTTATTGCATTTTTCAACAATAGTGCAACATAATGATTTTTGCACTGTTTCGAATACTAGTATTATTAACAATAATATTTTATGCAAGTCGAGATGATAATAAATTTAATGCATTATTGTTGTTGTTGTTGCTGTAGTAGCAGAATTTAATGCAGTATTTATACACAATACTTATCGATAAATCATTGAAATCGCATTGTCTTTGGTAAAAATGTGTGTAAATACATACAGTTACGGACAATAAAATAGAATCATCCATAGTACTAACTTTCCGTACTAAAAAAAATATGAATTTGATTTAAATTCAACTAAGTTATATTTTTTTTACATCATATCAAGTTTTAGTGATAGCAGTAAAAATATTGGAAAAAACAATTCATAAATATTACAAAAACAAAGGTAAAAAATATATTTCGGAAATTCGATGGACAAAAAAATAGAATCAAAATTTTTTATATTAAAAAAAAAATAGTTTTTTAAGGGATCTAGTAGAAAAAATTGTTAGCACATTGTAGTGTATTCTTTATCGTTTTATACAGATGCACATCTTCTAGTCATAGACCTAATTAGGCTATCATAAGTGTTCTGTGGAACAGAATACCAGACCTTTGTACCTTCTCTTAGAATTTTGTCTTATTTTTCGGTTTAAGGGGTGCAATATTTCCTTAACAAAAAGTTTTAAAAGCTTTTGATGAGATTCGGATCTGTCGATTACTCTGGCTAAGCCATAACGCTAACACCATGGTCTGAAAACCATTTTTTGCAAGACCAGAACGGATGTTTCGGATCGTTCTCTTATTGGAATTGGCAAAATGCAACGCGAATTACGTTAAGCGATTAGGAGTATGACCTTATCTAAAACTTTAATGTATATATGGAGTTCTATTTTTTCTTGTATCCAAAAAATAGGTCCCGAA
Organism: Bactrocera correcta; assembly: GCA_027475135.1. NCBI lineage: Eukaryota > Metazoa > Arthropoda > Insecta > Diptera > Tephritidae > Bactrocera > Bactrocera correcta. The sequence continues at coordinate 110,602,068 of CM050325.1, read as the reverse complement.
ATACAATATGAGAAACAATGCTAAGCCATTATATTGTCGCCACGGGGTTTGAAGGACCTAGTCGTGTAACGGACGCACATTTATTTTTTGTTTTGGTTGCGGACTCACACCCAACTATCATATCTTATCATATTAATTTTGTATTCGGACTATAAAATGTCAAGCCATTTTTTTTTTTTTTTTTTTTTTTATTTTCAGCTCCGTGTTAATTAATGTGTCGTTTTACCAACTGAATACGATTGCGCCTATGCCGTTTTCTCAGTAATGGAACCTTTCGGAACCTTGTGCCAAAGCAATTTTTCTCCACAAGTTGTCTTCTTACTGTTCTTGAAGAAATTTTTGCACTTAATTTTTATTAATTGGCTACAGAGGCGGTAAACAGATCGCGCATCGACAATCTTGCAACATTTCGATCGACTTCCGCAGGCATTTTTTTGTGATTGGCCTATTTTTCAACTATTTTTCGGACATTTTAAAGCAAAAAACACAAATTTTTGAGGCATATTTCATATGTTTGCAATTTGCTTTTACGCGTGACCCATTCCTTGCAAATTTTGGACGCACAATATTTCCTTCTCTGAACAATGCTTTGCTCGCCGCATTTTTTTTTAATAATTCCGTAGTTGATACAATTATATATTCCACAGATCTAATTAAGTTAAAATAACTGCTTATTATGCTTTTTAAATTCATTATTGTGCGTTTATGAAACCATTTCGCTATTGATTCTATTATTTTGTCAGTAAGCACGAGGCACGCTATTAACACTTTTTAAATTGCAGTTAACTGTAAAACTGGACAATGCTATCTATTCCTCTTTTTCAAAAGTACATATTATAGCCTTCGTTATTGTGCAGAAAAGTTACTACATAAATGAAAATTTTCAAAAAAATTATACCATTGTTTCAAAGTAAAACCTTTGATTATATTTTTTTGTCCGTAACTGTATGTACACCCATAGATGTTCTTATGTAGTTTTATTTTCGTCACCGTTTTCTCTTTGCAATCCATTTGAATTAAACTGAAAAAATTAGCATGTAACAAGTGACACATAATATTATATTATATTCGACGCTATAGAAATTTGAAATTGTCTATTTTCTTTGATGCTGTATTAACACTAAAATACGTTTTATTATTAAACTCCGAAAGGAATGATGGAAATCTTGGCTTAGTTCAATACTGGTTTAACAATTAAAATAACTTGCAAATGTTTTAAACGACACTGTAAAACCATGAATAAATGTATACATAAATATATAGACCTCGTCAGTGGGGGTGCAAAGTACTACAATGATTAGTCTACCTAATACGAGAGCGCGAGTAGTAGACAAAAAGGGCTACCTAAGGTTGTTTCGCTCAAAAGTATATACATACATACATATGCACGTCATTGCTCCTTTTAACTTACAACTGAATGTAAATAAACGTAAGCAAAAACATCACCTAGCTCACATATGATTATATTTATGTATATATATAACGGTGTGTGTATCCATATGTACACTGCTGCATGGCTGCAGTTGCAGTCAATCACGTACAAATGTGGAAAAGAGATAGCACCAAAAACAATAAAGTGCATGTAAATAGGGAAACGGACCGTGATTCAATAGAAAATGGATCTAAAATTATTCTTTATAAAGAAAAGCAAAAAGGAAAATACAAACAGGTAATATAACAAGGCAATATGAAAGCTCTACTTACCCTGTAATTTGTTTGATGATTGATTTATATCAACTTTATTAAAAATCCAAAATTTTGAAGTCAAAAGTAAGACCTTGTTTGTTACAGCTCAATCTTTTGTATCACACGATTTTGGGAAAAGTGATGATAGGTAAAAAATTATTTCAATCACATGGGAGCTTATCCGACCGTATCTTAAAAACTTAAACTTGTTGTTCTTTTTATTGCATTTACAAACAAAGGTAAAATTTTGTCGATTTCTAATCACGGACAGCAAATAAATTGATGTCGTTTCTATTCACTTCTTGCAGTTCTTTTGTTTCAGTTTCATCACTTGCTTCATGTTTCTAATACCCGTCTCCGTTCCCAAGCACTGCGTGTGTTTGCTTTTTTATCCTTATGTGCGTATTTTCGTCTTTATTTATGCCAGCTCTTCTCCTGTGTTTCGCTTTTCTTATATGCTTCTATTCTTTACACTGTTCTATTTCATCTCTTGTATGCTATAACTTTTTCAAACAGTTAATTTGCTTTTAAAACCTTAGAAAAAATAGAGACTACTTGTAGGCAAATATCACAATATGTAATATTACACCATAATTTCAAATATTTTGTTTCCTTTTTTCGTATCCTGTTCGAAGTACACTAATGCTTTGTTCAAATCATACGACTACTGTTCTTGTATACATATGCATTCATTATATTTATTCTAATTTAAATTCAATTTTTTTATTAGCTTTGTTTTTTTCTTTTATAACTATTCCACAATCATATAACAATTACACTTTTATCTTGATTATGAAAACAATTCGAATTGGTTTTCCTAATATATATATTTAAAATTAGAGCGTATAAAAAATTTCTAGCACAACAACGCACTTTTCAACTTCCAATGTGTGATGAGAGAATAAAATTCGGCTGACTGTATTGAATGGGCAAAACATTCCAAAAAGATACAGGGGTGCATTCAAAATAATATTTTCAAACACCCTTGCCATATTTCTCATTTAATGACCGATATAGTTCGTATTTAGTTAAAACAAAATCGACAAATATTTATATATTATAAAAAAAAACTCTTATTATCTATTTATTGACCAATTAGAGTAGTAAAAGCGGTATCTACTAATGATTGAAATAAAATGACTGTCGTATTTACTTAACTATAACAATGATTAAAAAACTAAATTTTATTATGAAATAAAAAATTATATTCTGACATTACCAAATTTTTAATATTATACTTATATATATTTGAAATCCGAATATAATATGAATGCAATAAATTTGAAAAAGCAAAACAAAGTAATGCTGCGGTATATCAAAACCTTTTTTATATCAATCACTCTGTGCTAATAAAACTGCGAAGACTACAAGCTCAACTAACTTCATTCCGTATTTGATAGAAAAGATTTTCACGCGTTTTCTTCGTCTTTCATTCGTTCAGAAAATTTGCAAGTTTTTAATTCTTAATTTATAAAGAAATGGCGTAGAAAGTATTTTATTTGCATATATTGTGTTAACTAGAAAGTTCTTTTATATTAATAATTCTTCGAAAAGTTACCAAGGATTGAATATTTGTAGACGTGTCTTATCCGAGTTGAACCAAAAAGCGTAAGTGTCTGCCGCAATACTAGACTAAGTAATTACTTGCTTGAGTTTCGCATTTACAAATTAATAATAATTAAATATACGCCACTAATTTATATCTAATAATAAGAAGGTATGACAAATAAAAAAATATTATTTGTTTAGTTAAAGATATGGAATTCCAACAACTTACACTACCACAAACAGATGTTTCTCAACCGCCACCTCAATTGACAGCACCGTCGGCGCTAGCAACAAATGCAACATTACTACCTTCACAATCTGGAGGTGGAAGCTCATATGGCTCACATCACCGTAATCACTACCATCCACATCATGGGGGTTCTGGAAAGCCAGGCCACCCATATTTTAAACCATTCAACCCCGGAGGCTTTCAACGACCTTTTGGCATGACGCAAGATGATTTTGATGGCAAGCGTCTAAGGAAAAGTGTTATGCGAAAAACCGTTGATTACAATGCATCCATTGTAAAAGCGTTAGAGGTAAAGGTTTTTAAACACACTTCATAATTCAATAACTTTTCGTTCGAAAGAATAACAAGTTTATTTTTTGTTTTTAAAGACACGTCTTTGGACTCGTGACCACCGTGATCGGCATGCCCCACAACCCGAAAATATATATGTGCCCGAACTTTTACCACCGTCCAGTTACTTGGATAATCCTTCAAATGCAGTAACTACACGTTTTGTCAAAACTGCCACAAATAAAATGCGTTGCCCAATTTTTACACTCGCTTGGACACCTGAAGGTAGACGTTTGGTGACAGGCGCCAGTTCAGGTGAATTCACTTTATGGAATGGGTTGACATTCAATTTTGAAACTATATTGCAAGTAAGTAGAAAGTTTTTAAAATGAAAAAAAAAAAAAAAATGCTTTATTTGTAATTGCAATTTTTGGCAACTATCCATTATAAACTATTACTTGTTAGTATGTATTTCTATCATTTATTTTTAAATTTTATTTTCCTGTCCTTCTGTCATCTTCCCATTCATCGGAACACTCTTGCCGTGCTCGCTGGAAATTTATGTATCCACTTGTAAAAATGGCTTGCAATGCTAGGCTCATGATGTTCCAGTACGTACAATGGTATGGTCCCATAATGATAGCTGGATGGTGACTGGTGATCATTCGGGCTACGTCAAGTATTGGCAGTCAAATATGAATAACGTGAAAATGTTTCAGGCACACAAGGAGGCGATTAGGGGAATAAGGTATAGCTTACTAATTCCACTACTATTCTATTTATATTACTCGAACATAAAATTATTTTTATTACCAACTTCACCACAGCCACAGTGTCCTCTCTTACTAGTGTACAAATTTCTACTACTACTTTACATAGAATTACTCAATATCATTAAAAGTTGGTATTGCCCCTAACATATTAAAAGTACAACATATTAAAAGAGAACTCTTCTTTAATTAATTTTATAGTAGCGTCTTTTAGAAATAAATACTTAGTTTGAAGCATTTTATGTTTAACAAATTGTGCGAGTAAAGAAGAAATTTTGCGTCTTTACGAGTTTGTACTTTCGCAAATGCCGTATTTTGAAGAGGCTGTGATAAATTTACATACATACCTTAGGTTATTTGTACGAGTAGTTGCTAAATTTTATTCAAATTGCAGTGAATGTCGTTATTTAGAGGATATTATTAATATTATTGTTGTTTTGTTGATAATAAAAAATAAATAAAAGTGAAGCAGTAAAACTTGTGTGCATGTGTGTGTGTGTGTGTTATATTTTTATATACCAAATTTAAAGCAAGGTATATGACGACCGATATTTTCAAAAACATATAGCGTTTAATACTTCCAAAATATAGTTGGTATTAGTGTACATACCTAATATTATCTTATTAAATGTTTCTAAAGCGAACATTTCAACTCGGTGTAGTTCTTGTTGTGTAGACTTAGCTAACATTAGACTGTTTGCGCTAATCTTTATATAGTAAAATTTGTAAGTCCAGGAATGGTTTACATGAAATAATAAGTTTAGAAAATAACAGTGCAAGGTGGCCAATAATTTTCTCATTGTGTATCATACAAAAAAAAAAACGCAAATCAATTTCCCAAGTTTAGATAGATAGATAGATTTATGGGTAATGCACCGCGAATTAGGGTCTATTGTGTCCAAAGTTTAACTAATATTGAAATTTGAAGGTAAAGCCAATTCTTACAAAGCAAAATAGTACCCACCTATTCACCTTATATGTGCGAATGTTAATGTGTGTGTTAAGTTACTTAGTTTTAAGAGCTTTTGCAGAAATTAGTTTATTTCGTATTTATTGGTGAAGTTGAGGCCAATTTTGTTGCAAAATAAATATAAACGACATGGCGTCTTACTAACCATTTTTAGTCTCATACAAATAATTTTGTTAAAGTATTTAATCAATTACAAACAATGTACAAGCAAATTACTATTGTTACCAGAAAATTTTGAAATAAAGCATTAAAGACTGATTTTTTTTCATATAATTCCTGAGAATATGAATAAAGCAAGCAAATTGAGAAAAATAATTAAAAGTTGATTTTTTAATTTAAAACAAATAAATTTGGAATTTTCGATATTTTTGCTGCGTCCTTCCTTCACTTTCACAATTTGCGACTGCTGTTTTGGTTTGCTGAAATGAAAGTCAATATTACAAAGCATACACTGTTCCTCATTATCCTACTGCTCGCTGAGGCATTCGTGCATTTGATAACATCCACTACAACTTTATGAAAAAGTAAATTAGCCAACTTTTTTTATGTGTACAATTACTTCTTAATAAATATGGATAGATATGGTGATTTCTGGTTGTGCAGCTTGAGATATTTTCACTAGTTTTTATTCGTCATAATTTAGCGCCATTAAATGGAAAATCGGTCTCAATCCGCAAAGCGGAAGTACGAAAACACTCTCAAATAAATAATACTATTTCACAAGGAGTTGGCTTTTTATTCTAAATATGGAATAAGAGTTTTTATATTTAATAAAACATCAACGGAATTTTCACCGCAATTTACAAATGCTTCTTAGGAACATATGTTTTAATAAAAAAACCCGTAACATGAAAAACTTTTTGACAGCTATTAAGTTAGAATTGAGACGAATTTGTATTTTAAACAGTTATTTGTGCATGCCAAATGGAAACACCTAATTGAAGCCACGAAACTGAATAATTTCATTGAGATACAAATGGAATACAAAAAAGCACAGAAACGCTTTTTTCGTCATACTTAACTCAATTGACATACAATACTTATTTTATTTAATTTGAAATTATTGGGGGAAGTATTTAAATACATTGCGTTGAGATCTACAAAAAAAAAAAGAAAAAGAGAAACAAACTAACAAAAACCAATCCTAACCGAGCGAATTGAACGATTTACCATAATCCAGTCTCAGCTTTGTAATTTGCTGTACGGTTATTGTAATTGTTAGCGGCTGCAGGCTTTTAAAGAGACTCTATATTAATTTGTTGTTTTGTAAAAGTGTAACTTTGCCTAGAGATACGTATATTAAATAAAATATAACTAAACCTAACTAATTATGAAGCTATTTTAGATATAAAATATTGAAAATAAATGTTTATAATTTTTCTTTCGACATTTTTTATGTTGAATTACATGTGTGCTGCAAAATGTTATTTAACATTTTAAATAAATAAATTTTACCAAACCATTGAATATGCACGAAAACCGTATCCGTCGTAAAACAACAATTACGTTCAATATCGCCCATCCGCCCATCTCCGACATAACCGTTTTACATCTTACTATATATTACTACGCTTTACAGCTTCAGTCCGACGGATAGTAAATTTGTGAGCTGTAGCGATGATGGTACACTCCGAATATGGGATTTTTTGCGCTGTCAGGAGGAGCGTGTCCTGCGAGGTAAATATGAAACTGTTTATGAATAAGAAAATAATGTAGATAGGGTATACACTGATTGTAACCTAACAATAGTTTGTCACGATTTAAATTTTAATTCAACGTTTACGGAAATAAATAACTTGAATCATAATAGGTCCTGGAAAAAAGATCGATCATAAAAAAATATTGTGGATATCATTTCGATATTCAGAAATAGGATAATATAAATTCATAATTTTTTTTTTTTTTTTTTAAATTTAACAACACAAGTTTTCTAAATATTCTATTAAGACTATAAAAAATCACAATAAAAATACATAATTAATAATCAGATAGAACTTATGTGTAACACCTTCAGATTGCTTTAATTACTTTCAATATCTTTATGCATTATTCGAACTTTCAGGCCATGGTGCAGATGTTAAATGTGTGCATTGGCACCCACAGAAGGGTCTGATTGTGTCGGGCAGTAAGGATAATCAGCAGCCAATAAAATTGTGGGATCCAAAGAGTGGTAGTGCGTTAGCCACATTGTAAGTCAGTTGCGCGTAAACAGCAAAGTAATTTTCAAAGAATTTTGTTATACATATATATTTTACTCGTGTAGGCATGCGCACAAATCGACTGTGATGGATTTGAAGTGGAATGATAATGGTAATTGGCTAGTTACCGCATCCCGTGATCATTTGCTCAAACTTTTTGATTTGCGTAATTTACGTGAAGAGATGCAAGTTTTTCGTGGCCACAAAAAGGAGGCCAGCTCCGTATCGTGGCATCCAATACATGAGGGTCTCTTCTGCTCAGGCGGCTCCGATGGCTCCATACTCTTCTGGAATGTGGGGTAAGTTGCAAACACAAATTTTTAATTATTTAAATTAATGTTTGCTTCTGTAGTACCGATAAGGAGATTGGCTGTGTAGAGACGGCTCACGACAGTATAGTCTGGACACTGGCTTGGCATCCGTTGGGTCATATACTTTGCTCAGGCTCCAATGACCACACGATCAAGTTCTGGACACGAAATCGCCCTGGTGATTTGATGCGTGATAAGTATAATTTGAACACGTTGCCCGCGAGTTTGGCAGCAATGGATGATTGCGAATACGGTGAGTGCGAGTGTTATCCATATATCTATGGCGAAGTATTTAACTCTAAATATCGTTTTCATAGATGATGCTATTATTCCTGGTATGGGTCCTGAGGACAAAGTTGAATTTACGGAAAGTCTCACTGCCGACAAGGGCTTTATTCCTGGTTTGGATTTGGATCCTTCCAGAATGGGTGATCGTGATCGGGAGAAGAAAGTACCATACAGCAAACCTATACCGCGAAACTTTCAGGCCCAATGGGCAGGTTCACGTCGACCTGACGATAGTAGTTTTCATGATGAGCTGGCGATGCGTGAGCCAAAAGACACTAGCGGTTTGTCACATCAACAAATTAGCGAGAGCACAATTGAAGGAATGTTGGCGAGTGGTGTGCTCACCACCATGGATCCGCAAGCAATTGTTGGCCTGCTCGTTTACAATCGATTCATTCGTGTACATCCGGACTCTCGTGTAATGGTCGCCATACGACAAGGGCCTGATTATTTGAACAAATATATTGACGCGGGTAAATTGGACGAATTGCGTGATGTTGTGCCCATTCGCGATCGATCGCGGTCATTGTCTCCTACCTTGGAGGGACGTGAAAGTTCACCACCATCGAAACGATCGCGCTTTGAACCGCGCCAGCATAGTGCCCAACTTGTATCTGTGCGCGAACTGCTAAGTCTTAAGAAACCGTTTTTGCCTTGTCTGCTACAGATGAAGTCACAACAGGCACCACAAAAGTCCGAGTACGAAGATGATGTGCGCGATTCGCTTACGCCGCAAGCGCAACCGCAGCCGCAACAGCAACAGACTTATCAGCAACAACCACAACACCAATCCCCAATGCAACAGCAACAGAGTCGGCCCAGTCCATGGGCAGTGGGGCCGCCTTTCCAACAGCAGCAACAACAACCACAACAGAATCCTTGGAGCACATCGCCTATGGGAAGTGGTTCAAGTTGTGGGCCGAACTTGGTGTCACCGCCTAATCAAAACGGTTATAATGGTAACAATGGTCCGTATAATGGACCGAGTTTTAATGACAGCATGAATTACGGGGACAATATGTTCCCCAAGGGCGGTGGGGGTCCTGGTCCTGACGAAAACAATGGTATGCACATGAGTAATATGAATATGAATAACAATATGGGTAACAACTACGGAAACCAGCGTCGAGGCAATCGACGTGGTGGTGGCGGAGGCGTTGGCCGTAATCGCGGCGGACGAAATAATAACAGGCGGTTTTAGGTGGTTATGAAACAGCAATATGTACATATATAAAATGCACATGTACACAACACCACAAGGGGCTGAATATATCTTCATTATGCTATATATATATATATATATATATATATATACTAACATAAACTGTCCGAATGTTGATCGATTTTTTGTTTAAAATCTCCCTTGTAATTGTGAGAAATATAAAACCGAAGTTGTAAAGCGACTGTTTGAAGGTAGCATGTGTGCATGTATGTGCTTTGTGCGCGTGAAGTGAATGTACGAATTCCGTACGCCCGTATTCCACTCTACCAGATTTTTATAAATATAAAAATAATGAAACTACTGAATTACGTCCTAAGTTTTTTTCGTTAGAATATAGGAAAACGAGTTCTGTGCCCATGCAGTCACAGTTTCTAATAAGGATGCAATTAAAATAGAGAATGTAATACCCCCATTAGGAAAGTCGTAGTATGTAGAAATGTATTTACTCTTTTATGTATGCGAAAATGAGATGATTAAGCCATCACTGTTGTAAATTAATGTTTAGCTTATGTTTTACTGAAAACATTTAATAATTATTAATTACTTTAATTTTTTAATAAAAAAAAAAAACAAATTATTTAATATTACCGAAATAGATCATATGAATATGTACAAAGGAAAAAATCACATAACCGTGTTTTTGTATTTTGGGAGGACAGTTCTACTTGCCTTGTCTTGGACTTTAAGATTAATCACACTGGCTAGACTTTTATCGAATGACCTACTATAAGTTAGAGGTCAAATAGAATCATGTAAATTAAAGTATATAAATTTGTGACATTTTAAAACGGTTGAGTGGTAAGATTGGTTGCTTTCAACAAATTGTGCAGTCATCAACTCTAAATGCAATTTATTTTGCATCTGATGGTTAAACGGATGGAGAGTTAACTAAAATGAACTCATCTTGGCGAAACGGTTTCAGGTTGGGCTCAAACCCGACACGTTTTTAAATACAAGCGGCTGTTAATAGTTTTGGGGAAAATTGTAAAAAGACACCTGGTGAAACAGTTGATGTTAATTATTGTCTAAATGTACTTACCAATTTGGGTATTTCGAATCTGATATTTTATTTCAAACTTTATTTCACAACCTGCAATTAATATTAACTTCACAAAAGGTAGGTGTCGAAACGTGGCTCACCTATGTATTTTCGCGACTGAAACGGAGTGTGAACAATGGTTCTGATGGTGTATAATGCAGATAGTTAAATTCGACTACTCTAAGGTAGTTATTCAAATGACTGTATTTTTAATTTTAATACATTTTGTAAGTTTTAGATAATTTACTTTTTTGAGGTCTCTACTCAGAACTTTTAACATTTACTTAGGTATATCGGCTTACATGTACAGCTTACATTTATTTCTCTTTATAAACTAAATCATTTTTTTCGTCTATGTTACTTTGTATATATTTTGTCTTAAATAAAAGCGTTTGATGTATTTAATAAGCATCTGCTTCATGTTGATATGAGTTGCGCCTTGAACCAGATGAGCGATGTGAATATTTACGCGAACGATCTCTGCTACGACTTCGCTTGGCATCTTCGCTTTTATTTTTACCTGGAGCAATTGAATTGGCTGTTAACTCTGCGTTACTATCACCGTTTTCGCTATATTTCGTATCCTTCATATCATTTTCAGAGCTCGTCACAATTGCATTCCCCGCATCTATGTTGCCAGAATTTGATACGCTGCGTGTTGAATTGGGCTTACAGTGTCGGAAGTTCTCCTTTATCTCTCGTTCCTCCTGTCGCATACGATCTTGGGTTACCTTTTCTATTGTACGTTTCATTTCCTCCGCCGATCGAACTAATTTGTCAGCTTCTAACACAACATGCCTTTTACCTGGCGATCTTTCACCACGTCTGGACCAAGAACGCTTCGAGTGTGTGCGTGATCGGGACTTGGAACGTGAGCGGGATGATTCGGATGTCGAGTAAGAACGACGTGTGGATACCAGTTTCTTATTAGTACGCTGTTGAATCGGGGTTTTGGAACGTGAACGTGACCGCGATTTGCGAGTTTTGGATTCATCACGGGAGTGTGAAGTGCGTCTCGTTTTCGATTTTGAGTGCGAGCGGGAACGAGTGCGTGAGCGTGTATAAGAACGTGAATGAGAACGACGTTCTGAACGTGTTCGACTACGTGAACGGCGCTGTCTGGAACGAGAAGGTGTACGGCTTCGACTACGAGTACGACTGCGACTACGGCTTCGCGAACGAGTTCGGCTGCGCTTGGAGTAATGGCGTTTACGTGAACGGGAGCGCGAGTAGGTGTAGGAGCGACTACGTGAACGATTTCTGCAAAATAAATATAAATATTTAGTAAGATAAGTTAAGTTCCTTTCCATATTAAAATTACCTCGAGCGTGAATACGATTCTTTGCGGTAATCATTTTCATCGTACTGTTCGTCGTCGTAATTATTTTTATAACTATTGTAATATGATGTTTCGTAGCCACCTCTACCGCGGCCTCGGCTTCCTCGACCGCGACCACGTATACGAGGTACATAACCGCGATAGTTCATGGATACAGGAAAAGCGGTGGGTGGTCGATAGAGTGCAGACATGCCTCCAAACACAGGAGGGACATACGGGAACATAGACAGGGATTTCATCCATTCGTTAGCAGCTTCTGGCGGATACCCCGTAGACAAAGTACCCGGAGCTGCAGCCAGAGCTGCGACAGCTTTGAATGGATTCAAAGGATTCAGGCCAACATTAGGTACTGCAGGCGCACTTGGAGCATCGGTGGTAGACTGAGGGATAACGGGTTTGTCTTTCACTTTAGTTTCATCCACATCAGAACTTTCAGAGCGACGAGGTCTGCTACTCTTTAGGAGACCCATTAGTGGGGTTTTCGTTTTAATTTCTTCTACTTTCTTTTTCTGTTCGGTGAGTAATTTTTCAGTGGCCATTTTATACTTTTCGACCAAACGGTCTCGAAGATCCATCTTGTTGCTCTCAACACCTAATTTGGAATATTTCCCCTCATGTTTTAACTGTGCAAAAAAGGAAAAAATTACATAATATATTTAAGCTGTATTGTAACTTGAAACTATAAGATGATACCTTGATGCGGTCAAAAAGCTCTTCTAATATTCGTATGCTCTCCAATTTTCTCTGGGCAATCATTAATTTGCGCTCCTCGATACGGATTTTCTGTGATATTTCAACTTGGCCCTTCTCCTGTATCTTTTTCAGATGTTTCTCCTTACGTTTCTCTTCTCTTTCGCGCTGTTTCTCTAATTCAGCTAATTTTATCTGTTCTTCTTTTTGCCTGTAATTTTTTATTCGCTACCCTTCATTGTTTGGTTTATACCGTAATTTGTTTTCAATTATACTGACATTTTTCTTGGCTTCCCAAAAATCTTAATCTTAAATTTTATGGCGGAAGTTGTTTATGAAAAAAAATCGTAAAACTTCAAATGTATGGGAAGATGTCAACAAATGAGAACATTATTCTCATTTGCTGCACTTCAATCACTCATGATTTAAAATAAAATGATAAAACAAATAAAATTGCAGACCTTTCTTGTTCTTGTTTTTCAAGCTCTTCTCTTTTCTTCTTTTCTCGTTCTTCCTCCTCACTTTGTGCCTTTTGTATCAAGCGTTTGCGTACCCGCTCTCTACGTTGAATCTGCGCGTCGCTAAGATGCTTCGTTTTGTCAAAAGTAACGTTAATGTTAATTGCTTGGGTTTTATCAACAAATTTTCGAACTAATTTCATGCCTCTAAAGTCATCCATCGCTCGTACAAACCCCATATACTCATCGAATTGAACATAACTAAATAATTATCACATACATAAGTATTTATAATGAGTTTCTTCAGTGGGCTTCAAAATTTACTTACGCTTCAAAGAGTACTCCATGGTCATAGCTGAATGTCTTCATGCCGTTAATGTCTGCGTTCATTTTGTTCCGATAAGGATCGCATATGGGTATATCCACATAACGAACCCTACCGAATTTCTCGAAAATTCGTTTGAAAATACTTTCACTTGGTTTGACATTGTCGTCATTTTCCATATGTCTGGGACAAAACCATCGAACGGGCAAGTGTGTTAGATGTATGGTGTCAGGACGTTCACCAGCCTTCATCTCATCCATATTGCTGGCATCCCGAAAGAATGAATCCCAATCATGTCGGGTAGGAAATTCATCTTTTGTTTCGGTTGCACGTACCCGAAATGATTCACTAAAACCAGATATACGCAGCGACACCCCATCTATGCGAGAAATGGCACTGCGCAATTTAGTACGATCCTCCAACTCAGCTTCGAAGCGAATGAAATCTATTGTGCTTTTTGATGCCTGCGTGAATAAACTATTAGTTCCAACGCAAAAATGTTGATCAAAATACTCACTTTTAAAACAAAAAACTTATCTGGTTTCAAAGCGGCACTTAATTTTTCCATTACATCTAGGTGGGAAATGGATTTTCCTGTTTTATTAACAGGCAATGACACAGATATTGTCATCTTGGCCAGCGGTTTAAGGTATAAACTATGCGGCAAGTAAAGCGGCACACAGTCCGATACATTTTGTATATTCTGAATGTCGGTCATTTTTATTCAATTTGTTTTATTAAAGTTGTTTTAATTGGATGAAGTTAAACAATATCATACGATTATTTAATTGTGTGAATAATTTACGAAAGGAGACATGAGCTCGAAAGAAGAAACATACGTTAGTAAATTAAAACTTTTACAAATTCCTTAAACTTATATAGAAGCTAAAAAGAAAACAACCCTATATTTCAGAAATACATATATATAGAAATGTGTAAACTGGTGAAAAGGCTATGGTTTATAATTGGGGTCTGTATCACACAAGATGTGTAGAAACAAAGTAATCTAAGAGAAGAAACAATTTGCTAAATATGAATATATATGGAACACAACGACTTTAAATTAGCCTATAATCTTTTATATTTTTCAAACTATATTTGCGAGAAATACGCGGTATCACCACTTTTCACTAAATTATTGTAGTATGAAAAATTCTATAGTGAAAATAACAACGTTGCTTATTTTTTCACGTTGAAACGGTTGAAGCGAAAATGAACACACAGGGAGAAAAGAATGAAAACAATTGTACAATAACAGAGAGTATAGACTATAGTTTTCAAAATGTTTTGGAACAAGAGACTTTAAATTTTTAATGGATAGTGAAATGAATATCTTCTGCAGAGTTTGATGCATTTAAATATGATACACATTACTGCTTTAATTGTAAATATTGATTAGTAAGTTTCGTCGGACTCTGAGGACTTTTCTGAAATCTGATTGTATAATTCAGTACTGATTTAACATATTTGAGAAAATTAACCTATCTTTCGCCTTTAAGCCAGTTTAGATTATTTTCTAGCTTTGCATATGTTGGAAATCTTTTAGTTCTTCAAAGGCTTATCTTGCGACAAGCATAAAAAACAGAGTTTAATTAATAAACGTCAATATCCGGCAAAAACGGTTTAATTTAGTTTAAACTTTAGTACAGAGTGCCCTGTACAACTTATCCGGTTTGACACATGGCAAGTTATTAAAAAATATGCGCAAGCTTTTCTTGACATGGGTATTTCCTCCCGTTTCTTGGCATGAATATAGTATATATTGAAATATAAAATAATTATGAACTTTCATTTTATAATTTTACATAATTAAAGTCAAGCGTTCTCTATGTTATAAATAATTAGAAATACGACTCTTTTTGTATATATAGATAATAAATTTAAGCAAAGAGCTACTAAATTTTACTCGCTTGCTCTAAAACCTATAAATATTAGTTACACCATTTTGGAGCGATTGTCGCGCTCGCGCTCAGTAAAATTGAGCGTCTGTCTTATGAGACTATTGTAAAAATCCGCTATCAACTACTAGCGGCACAGTAACCGCCAAGTGCTCCGCTGGACAACTGAGCTACACGAATTGGCTTAGGCACACGCATATACACAAAAATTAATACCATATATTCGTGCATATGCGTGCCCGTATAAACAAGACGCTAGCGTTGTGTATATCGTTGTGGGGCCGATGCCTCTATTGGATTAGACGTTGACGGCCTGATGTTAGTGTAGTGGTTGTTGTTGCTGTTGGCCAAGGCACTACTTGCTGGCGACGACTCTTGTTGCTTGTTGCTACTACTGCCGCTGTTGCTGTTGCAGCAATATAAAGCTATTGTTGTTGGTGTATTTGCTCTTAACATTCGTGTGTGAAATTCGCATATAAAACCGTTGCTTGATTGTCCCACCAACTTCAGTTGATCGTTGCCAGTGTTGTCGAACGGTTGTCGTTTGCCGCTAATACCTAGGTATTTGTACTAAACAACTTGCTACTTGTTAGATATTGGACTGCCAGTCATTGCCGCTTCGTCAGTTCGTTAATTGACGCGTGTAACTGTTCGCGCTTGTGTGTGGAGATGTGCAAATGCGCGCGTCGCTATTGAAAAGTCCGAAAATTTGCCAAACTAATTTGAAAATCAGTAAAAGAACTTTCTTAAAAAAAACAGTCTCGAAAGGCGGAAAAAGGCGAATTACAAAAACATACTTTTGACTGATAAGAAAGCATAAGCGACGAATTTTGCGAAAAGTGCATATGGAAGCAAATTTCAAAACTTACCTTAGCTTAAACCAAAAATGTGAAAAAATCGGAATACCAAATTAATTAAAAATTAAAAATTAGCGGTTGTGCGCTATTTTGATGCTCATTAATTTAATTAATAACTCATGTCTTGCGAATAAAGCGATTGCCGATTAAATAATTTATGTCTTTTACAGTTTCGCGCTAAAAATTCTACGAAATTATTTAACATTTTTGGCGCATTGCATTTGAAGCAGCAACGTTCGACCGCAACTCATAAGCGAACTAGCATGCAGACCGTTATCAAGTAAGTCTTTGATCTGCATTTTCGCTGTTAAAAACTATTAAATAATCTTTATAAATCTATACATACTACATATACGCATGATAGTAAATGCGTACAACAAATACCTGGGCATCTTCTTTGTTTAGGCCGTGCGTCTACGGTGTGTAGTAAGCGAGCTTAAAGCTACTCAGCGCGCCAAATGACTTGAGCAAATATTAAGTAGTTTTGCTGGCTTTGGTTTTTTGAGACGGCCATTTATTGTTTTTGTAGTTGACGTTGAAAAAAAAACGAAAAAACACAACGATATCAAAATAAGTTCAAGGTTTAAAAGTGAAAACAAAACGTCTCGAACAAAATAAATTTGTAATTAAACAAGAAAAACTAAATACGTTCAGTGCTAAATGCCAAGAGCTCACGCGAGAGAAATCGCTTGCAAAGCCAAAAGAAGTGCTCACACTTACATGGCAGAGGGCATGTTGCAAACTGCAGAACTCAGCGGAAATTTTTTTCTTTCCATTTTCTTCAGATTGGTTGCTTCTTTCAATTAAAAAAATATTTTTTTTGCTCTAAAATCAATGAATATTTGCACAGTAAAATATGTTCGTACAACAAAATAAGAAATAATGACCACAATAAGGGTTCAACAGGCATCTTTTGGGGGCTGAGAACCATCTGAATATAAAACAGTTCAGCATGAAACCAAATTTTAAAGCGACACTTGACTTAGTACACAAATAATGTAATTAACGAATTATCGCCCTTGTCAAGTCGGATCCGCATGGAAGCATGTTTCTCTTCGCAGATCTCTTGGTCAGCAAATGATCTGCTATTCGGACTGTTTGCAATTGCTTTGAAACAACATCCCAAATATGCAAACTTAAATACAATTTATGCAACCTCATTAAAGGCCAAAAATTAAAAAAACTGTTAGTTTCGATATTAAAAAAAAAAAAAAAACACACGACAGGTGTATTGTTTGTCTGTCTGGCCAAAAAAGGTAATGGAACGAAGAATGGTGGCTTTGAGTACGGGAATATATGCAGTTTAGCAGGATCAGGAACAAAAGTCTCTTGTTAGATCGATGTTTTCTAGTTTTTTCAATGTAATTGCTGAGTTTTTATTTCAGTGTTGGGAAATTACGCTTGTTTGCTACAAATAGTGAAGTTTCCCATTACGGACAGTCTTCTAACCGGATATTAATATTTCGATCAAATTATTTCTGATAAACGGAAGAAAATGGTGCACAATTTCTGGTTCCCGTTCTATTTTAATTCTTATTAATTTGAATGATCATTGTGGCTTAACGGAAACTAATTGGTCAACTGCGGTTTATTCACTAATGCCTGACATTAACTTGCATTTATTAGTTACGGAAATATATTTCTGAGTTGTAGCTTCTGACTCTAAGAATACATTTGAAACACTGTTTTTGCCTCGCCCCATTTTTAGACAGCTCGCTTGGTCGGACAAAAACATCGCGACGGTGGGTGTTGGATTATGAGTAATTTGACTGTATATTGTACATATGTACTTCCTTTTTGAAATTACCTAATTTTTAATTCACCATAATAAAAATTAAAAATAATAAAGGACCAATTTGACCAAGAAAGTTAGACACCGGATTTTCATTAAACTAATGTTGATTTATCCAAATAACTACTAAACTATTTATCAAAGCCTGCATTATTCAAAAAGAAAGCACTTTTATGATGCATAATGCTTTCCTAGCATATGTTAGAAAACTCTATTGTGTTGACTCAGCATCTTTTCTGCAGCTCTTGGCTAAATAGTATGCATATTTAATGCTTTTTTAGGCAGCAGAAGAAGCTTCATAAAAAAAAAACATAATTTTCGTGAAACTTATACACCCAAAGCAAGTAAATGATGTGTCCCATAAAGTAAACCAGTTTCTAATTCTAATTGTGGTGGCAACATCATCAATCGTGTACAACAATAACCAATACGGTTGTCGTGTTGATCTTTGGCGATCGTCAACACAATAAAATATCTAACGTATGGACTACAGGTATAGAACGAACTATCAGGTTTTGGAGCAGCTGTTTTCTGTGAGCAACTCGCCGAGTTCAATGTACAAGTTTTTTGCTTTTTTGACTTTTCTATTATTTTCCTTTGCATCTAAGGGCTTTTTAACCTAGCTGCCATCGCGTCAAGAAATACATACCTATAAAAGCTCATGTTTAATCAAATGCACACGTATGTACATAAGTATGTATATAAGCCCGTGACACCAAAGCGATCTGCCTTCAATGTTTGCGTAATAAATTTTCAGCTTGAGACAGCATTTTTGGTAAATTGAAAAGCCAAATGGATGTCCATCAAAAAGGCAAACTAAACAATGCACGCTTTTGTCGGCTGAGGGTTTTTAGTTGCGCAAACAATTTTATTTCTATCTTTTGGCGTTTTATTTTTTGCTTACACTTGATTTAGTCATGCTGGTTTTATCTTGAAAATACTTTATTCAACAATTTCCTAGTGCCACTGTCACGGCCGATTCGGCGGCGCTCTCACCCAAACCACTTTCTAACATGTTATTTACTGCTGATCATGGGCGATCACCAAATCACAAAATTTATGGTACTGGCATCGCGGTACTTGATATTCATTCGCACCTCTTTCACATAATTCCCCTTTCGCTGGTCATTTCGTTTTCGTACAGAAATTTTATTTACATTTTCATTTCTTTCTTCTTTTTGTGTCATATCTACAAGTGCGTCAATGCAACGTCGCCCAGGTGCTAATCACGCCGGTTGGTGGCTTCGCTTATCAACCTATGGCTTGGACGACTTGGTGCACGCATATATGGTATTTATGGATGTGGCTCGAAGACTGTTAATGAATAGGTGAAACTGATTTAATTCCACTTTTTTGTTTCCTCTCTCGCCTTTCATTAACAATTTATTTACACATATACAAGTAACGGGTTTGTGGTCAAATAGTAATTTAAGAGCGAAGATACTGACTTCCATCTGAATCTATTTTAACTACCCAAGCACCGTACTATTTTATTTACACCCTTAAGTATTATTTACGCAGGAAACTTTTGATATACTGTTGGCTAGAAAATGTCCGGAACTTGGCCTGCGGACATTTACTTCTTCCGGCTTTCTTTTACCTCATTTTGTAGGACTACGTCATTTTCAAATATCTATTTTATTAAAATTTTCGTTCATACTTACTACATGAACAATTTGTTTTATATTTTTCGTGTTATATAAGACATATAGTACATAACATATCTACAAAATTCAATAAACAAATATTGGTCAAGTGGTAAATTGTGTCTGTTCGATAGGTTACAGGTCGAGGTGATGTCTCAATGGCTTTGCATGCAAGAAGAAAAATAAAAAAAAAATAAAAGCACAACTAACGGTAAAACAATAGAAAATGGGTGTCAAATGGAAGAGAAAAAGGATCAAACAAAAGTGACCAAAATGCACAAAGAAAATATGTGAAAATGTAAAAATACAACCATATTTTATGCCATATAGTATGTTGTAACGGAAGTTTTCAACAGTTCAAAATTGTTTATGATACATTTTTAGTACATCGGTAATGAAATAGGCAGGACTTTTGAACGAAATATTATAATTAAGGAAAATAATAGACTAAGGTAAAAATCAATTAATTAATTAAAAATTTGATGGGTAAATTTTTTCATTCCCTGACTGCCTTATTAAGATGGAGCATCACACCAGACGGAAGATGTCTCGGAACAAATGCGCGGTTATTGTTCAAATTTAAGTATATTTACTGAAATATTGAGTTGTTGTTTCTTGTGTTTTTTCACTCATCGTAAAAAAGTTCATATATATGTATGTATATATAATAATAAAAAAAAAACCAAAAACTATATTAATTTTAAAATTGTTCATTCATATTTTATAAATTCATATTTTATTTATTAAACTTCTAACAAACTCGCTCGGCTTACAATGTATTTTTTATTTGGACTATATATAGTATATTAGACGACAGAAATGTGAAAATAGAAATTTAATATTTTTTACTTTTAATAAATATATGTTGATTAATTTTTTGCTAAACAACCCGTAAAACCGCTTAACGAAATGTTTCGAGACATAAAGGCTAACATGTTAATTAAGAATCTCGCTTTCTTAAGTAGCCGGAGCTGAATATTTTTCCCAAATTATTTGTTCAGTTTTTTCGCCAATTATAAACGAAATTGATATAAAAAAAGTTAAATTCTAAATTTTTACCAAAAAAGCCAAAATTTTTTTGACTTGTTTCATTTTGATTATCGATTGTAGCTGTATATTAATTCGAAATTTTATTAGTATTTCTGCTTACTAATATTTAAAAGAAATTGGCTAAAATTCAGAATGTTGAAAGAAATCAGAAACATGTTTTGGACGGCGGTGAAAGTGAGAAGGGGTCAAATTTAATAGCCAATTATTGTTTAGAAAGAATTTCTAAACGAATCAAAGCATTTTTTGCATACTTATTTCGCATTTTTAATAATTTTTTCGATAGCCTTTGCGTGTTTCTTGTATGAGAGACTCGTAAGTTATAGCAATCGTGGGTAAAACAAATATATGTACATATATGGATACATATACTATATATACACATATGCTATATATTAATTCTTATGCTCTTTTCACTCTTTGACCTTCCTTTGTTTTTGTAAATTATTCGAATTGCATTATTTCGAAGTTCAAGTGTGTCTTAATTTTTCTTGAATGTATTTATATTTTCTTGGTTTTCAATTTAATGTCTGTCTCTGTTTCTTTCGTCTGAGATCATTTATATGCAAAAAACGAGCACTTTCTTGTTATTATTAATGTTTGCATTTACATGAAGGTTAATTTTTTGTCAGAAAGAGAAAAAAAACACAGGTCACACATTTCGCTTTCGAGAAGAAAATTATTTTTTGATTATGTTGGTAAGCGTTTTATGCATTATTAAGGTAATTTCATTCCCGTGTTATTGCTAGTGCCAATAGCGTAGCGCACATACAGCCTGATAGGTTCATAGTTGAAACGGTAATAAAAGACAAACGGACGTTTAACTGAGTCAACCTCGAAATTCTGGTACAAACTATCTTAAGCCGCGATTTGGGTTGTCAGGGTCAACTGGAGATGCGCTCCCTCAAGAATGCCACAACAAGATTTAAATTTATTTTACGACTTCGCGGTATTTTTACAACTGCTTTGAAAAGTACCTTCGCTATGTTATGGGATTCAAAAGTAGGATCCTGTGGGCGTTGCTGTTACTACATATGTTTAGAAATAACATAGCTTTTAATTATAAATTATGGAATAATTATATACATACACAAATAACTCAAATAAGCGCGGCGTGTTCACCTTTTGGGGTCCCTTGAAGTTCACCCACCTTATTTGGAGGTTTTTGAGTTAAGAAACCGCAAATTACAAGCAGCAGCAGGCAGCACAACAAGTTGCGGTGGAATCGAATATGGCAAGTGACATACATTTTTGCCGCAATTGTTGTTGCTTTCATTATTTGCGTCTGGTTTTGCATTTAATATGGTTTTTGTAGCGCCCAGCGCCTTTGCTTTGGCCCTTCAACACACCACTCGTCGCTGCCCGCTTTTTGCTTGGCTGCAGCAACAGTTGTTGCCTCAAGGCGCCTGCCCATTCAAAAACTACCATCGCAGTGTGAATTTGCATGCCAATTGCAAAGTCAAACAATAGAAAACAATGCAAAAAATAGCAAAATAAAAATTCAGACACACATATGCATGCAATAAAAGAAACCGAAGAAAATGAACGACACGCGCCATTTCACCTGGACACTTATGCACACAGTTATGCTCACGGCACACATACATACATATGGAAATGCTCCACTGTGCGTGAGAATTTGTGCGAGCGCACGCGTGCTACAGACATTTCACCGTTAAAGGAATACCCACACTTGCGGTGTTTGCGCCAATATTTTTACTGTCAAGAAATTTTCGGTTATTTAGCAACTCGTTTGCCGCACAACTACGGCCACATGCATGCATATGTACATATAAATGTCCATATACGTGTATTACACATGCGGGTTGGCATTGCATGACTTCAGTCCGAGGACACACTAGTATGTGTGTGCGTATGGCTGACATGTATGAGTGTGTCTGCTTGGTATTAGCCAAGCCACAGCTAACCACTTGCCGCCAATTAAGCCACAATGCGCGCAAATGGTCGACACAGTTACATTTCGGTTGGCGTGACATTGAATTGCGTTGACATAAAAAACCCGACTGCAATCGACTTGCCGATGTTAAGTACGCGTTGTTTCTATGATTTATGATGTGCGCGCCGCTTTTGCCTAAGCGTGTTTTAATTGCAAAAGTGTTGGCTTTTTAAATATTTCTTAGAAAAATGAATTTACTTTGCAAACGCAACGCAATTTAGGACGCAGTGATAAGAAAGAAATGGTGTGAAGGTCGACGAAGTGCGTCGAGTAAAAATATTCGGAGAGTTTGCTTGTGCTTGCAATATCGGTACGCTCTTTCAACTCTCAATCAGTCTAGAGATGCGGAGTAAATATGCTTTTAACGCAGACACCGTTCCCTATTCCATAGTTCATGGGCTACTGTATTTGACACGATATTCGAAATGAGGTGGGGACTTGGTTTGAAAGAAGTACATAAATACTATAAATGAAGAAAAAATTGTTCTTATAACGCTATGGCTTTAAATACTGAAAATTATAAAGGATTCTGTAATGTAAAAATATAATGGGTTGTAAAAAAAAGTCTTGCGGTATTTTTACTGAATCAATTCCTGTGGCACCCATACATTGAGCTTCTTAGTGACTCCAAGCTTCTTTAAATGGTTTATAACGGTTTGATGACTACTATGCCGGTCTCTTTCGACCAATTCAGCAATTTTTCAATATTTATTCAAATGTTTAAGACAGTTAAGTTATATAATGCATATTTCTGCAATATATAATTAAAAAATATCTGACAACTATTGAAAGTCACGACCTTATGTCCATATATGGTATATGGTATATGTATTATTTATTCTAATTAAAACTTATTAAATTTTATTTTTAAACATAATTTTCGAAAGCAAATAACGTGGGTTTTATAAATTCTAATTCCCTTTTCGATTCGAAAACTGAGCACTGAGCTCAGTGCATTTTGCATTTGCACACATTTTTCTCAGGCGCTTTTTAAGTCTACATACGTACATAAGCATGTTCACAACAAATGAAAATTAGCTTACATATCTAAACGTAGTCAGTCAGAATGCAGTTGTTCAAATATAATGGCTTTTTAAGTGCTTTCTATATGTATTTCTGTTTATATTTTGCCTTTATCGTTGGCCAAGTATACTACTTTACGCTTAGATAAGGCTACAATGTGTGATTATTTCAATTTGAATATTTGAACACATACATATATGAAAATGGATATGCACACGTTCATATATTTGCGCATGTAATTACTATTCAAATAAGGCACTTTCTCGTTCGATTTCCAAAAATGATTTAACAAATCCGAAAACGGACCAGCAAACGAGCTACCATACGAATATATAAATATATCGCCGTAAAATAGCTGTAATTGTAGCAAAGTCTAACAGGCAATACGCGAGCAATGCAGCTAGTACATTTGGAGGCAAATTATGGAATTTTAAAATGAAAAGAAAGCACCAAGTCGCGTGTTGTGCGTTGATTGAATAATAATTAGCGGCAAAATCCAGCGAGATGATGCGCCAACAGCGCATACCGTCGACCGACCACCAAACGATCTTAGAGTGAGTTGGTCAGCTGTTCGGCCACTTGCTTAAAAACCGGGGGGTATATGCTTGTGATGTGTGAGCGTGTGTTGAAAATGTGCGGAAATTGTTTGTATGCAATGAATGTGCAATTGAAAGAAATTGCTTCGCGAAGGCGCTAAATATAGATTAACTCGAAATGCATAAACTCGCTCAACCGCTAAGCCTTCAAGAGACGTGTGTGAGTGACATGAGAAATCAGCTGGACAAGCGCGACAGTTGAATACTACAAATTCCTGACAGCCGTCAAGTTTTCACATACACGCAAACACATATAAACGGTTGTGCATATAAGCTATGTAAAACTCGTCTTCCTCGTTGTACAAATGCCAATTGAGGATTGTTTTCCTTTTTGTGATGACTTTTCGCTGTCACATTTCAATTTCAAGATTTACACTACCCTATATGTGCCTTGAAATGCAGCTTCTACACTTGTTTTGGGTTGTCTGTAACATTACTGGCTTAAATGCCTGCAAGTCGCTTGCCACAGCACAAAGTTATTAAGATCGGTGCAAAACAGAGTGACGAAGTGGTTGTAAAAATGTCGAATTTGTTGGTATTAATATGCAACGAGGAGATCAATGTCCGCGGCAGAAAGCTACGGTACGATCGGCGAAGACATTGGTTAGCGGCGCATGCTTGTTTGTGCTCTTAAATTTGTTGTGAAGTTTAGACAGATTGGCTTTTTAACGATTTTCCTTTGATTTGTGCGATCGTTGAGGTTTTTATGCCCATTGTGCTTTTTTAAATTAATTTTTTTTATTTTACATTTCACATTTGCCTTTGTTGTTGTGGACGTTATATTGTATTTGCTTTTATTGGCATTGCACAATTACTCAAGAGCTGTTGCCAAATTGGTGACATTTGAATTTCAGCACGTACCCATGTACACACACACACACCGATTCACACACCCACCATTGCTACCACTTCTCCGTTCCAATAACAATAACAATGATCACAGCAACAACTGCCTGAATCATCGCGACGATCGTGAAAACAAACGGCAACAGTTGTGATACACAATACTTAAAGCAGTAGCAATTTATTTGCACTTTGAAATCGACGGTTCTAAGTATACCCCCCTTGTTGGTTATAAGTAAAATGTTTTAGAATTAGCGGAAAAGTCGTTTATTTGCATTTTATTTCCTATTGTTTACAGTTTTTGAAAACTAAGTTTATTATACTTGTTTAGATATTTGAATTTTTTGCAAATATTTTTCATCAACTTGAAGGCAATTGCCTCATAACTACAATTTTATGCATTTCTTGAATTAAATTTAAAAATGCAATCAATATTTGACGAGGCTGAGATAGTGCAGTTAATTGTGAAGGGTATACATTTCTTAACTGCTGTTGCTGTATTTCGTATGAGGTGATTTTGATGCGTGTAAGAAACATTTTTGAAGTAAGTAAACACGTAGCAGCCTTTGGAACAAGGTTCAAAAACCTTGCCGTGGCTATTATTCCACGGAAATCGACTTGTTGCATTGTTTATCGTAGCTTTTTAATACGTGCATGAGTACTTACATAAATGTACATAAATGTTGCAATATTTATTTTGTTTCGCGCTTTTGTTGTGGCCTTATTTCAACAGTGTCTCAGATATAAATTATGTTTACAGGCAGTTAAATCGAAAATAACAAACTTTAGTGCTTCTTGGGACCCATATAACTGTTGAGCAGTTCTGGGTATCATAAAAGCAAGTCCTTTTGAATAAAAAACATTTACTAAATTCACTTGTTTACACAAAATATTTAAATAAATCGATCATTAAATCACAGTGAAAATTGGTTTGGTTACCAAACTATCATTCTCCGTGTTTGTATGAGCTTCTCGGCAAACTCTAGCAAATTTTTTGATCGCAAATGCAAAGAGTTTTTTTTTAATATTATAATTAATCACTGAATTTACTTAGTTGTTGGTAAACAAGTTTGTTTACATTCTATGCCAAAATTTTGGTTTAATGGACCATTATTATTATTATTTTGTTAACTAAAATGATGATGACGTTACTATAAAAGAATAATAATATTTGGCAGATGTTGGTACGAGCTTCAACTGCTGGCGCCATTCTCTTCTTCTTTACTGGCGTAGGCTAGCACCTTCACGCCACTAAAATTTAGTTTAAGTAAGCTACAATTCTAAAATGTTGCGGACGGCAAACGCGCTATCACGCTTTTTTAGTTATGATATAGTTTATTGTGACCTCTTCTACTTTCACAAAAATGCCAAATAAATAAACTGCTAAGCAAACTATGATACTAAAATGAACACCTCCAATGTTCATTAAATTCATCTGGAAGGCATAAAAACTTAAGAATTTTAAATTACAAGCAAAAGTATAATAATACATTTTTCATAGCAATACTTGTTTTTATTAAAAGTTTTAGGGTAAACAATTGGGAACGGCCGCTTACATACATAATGACTTACAAATGTTAATTATAAATTTTATATATATTTTATATTAATTATGCACCAGCAGTTGGTGAAACAGATGCGATTTAAGCACACTTCTTCTACGAAATTATGAAAGTATTGTGAATTCTTCTTTCTAAATTTCACCAACCAATCAAATACAATGTAATTGAAATGCATACATTGCCATTGCATGCATAAATTTGGTTGTTGATATACCTTATATTACTTTATTTACTTACTTTTGGATATCGGTTAGTCGCTCTCGTTATCAAAGGTTACTCATACGCACTAGGGCGCCCATTCGCGCAATATGTATTGTGGTTTACATACACTTGTGCAAGTGTGTACAAAACATGTAATCACAGTTTCTTTCATATTTCTAACTTTATACTCCATTTTTATATATTTCATGAATTTATTTAATTTTTTTGTTTTCAACATTTTACGTTTGCATTCATCAACGATTTACCTCTAATTCATCTGGCAGTTGATAAATAACTGTAACTAACATTTTGCCCGTGTAATAATTCTCAAATGCCTGCTCATAAATCTAAGCCAACTGCACATTAAAGAAAACAATTAGCAACGGTAATTGGTTGCAGTTAATTGTTGACAGGTATATTAACAGTTATACTCGTCGGTTTTTCGCATTAACTTACACACATGAATACATACACTTACTGTAACTGAACTGAATAAAATAGCTGTTTTGGCCAAAGGCAATTCACTTCATTGTAGATAACAGTTGGCAGCTTAGGAGGATGCTATGATATCATATATTGATACGGAAACTCTTGTTATTTTTAATTCTGGACGTGCTTTGTTGGCCAATTCGACTAACAATCATCGTGTTTTGCAAAATAACGATACATGTCCAGGGGTAAAGGGAAATAAAGGCATCTTTAATTTCGTATTTTGTAAAATATTCTTTTTGTTATCGAGCCATTGCACCAATAGAATATAATATGAGTGATTCAAGTCCTGCTTACATCGCAAAAGAATGCGTCAGAATTGTTAAATACTTTAATTTGAAGGCATTGGGAGGTGGCCTGCCCAGGCTCATATACACTATACTTCCGAGAGTCTGTGCCAGCTTTTTCATAACTTTTTCGACTATTTATGAAAATATCTGGCCTTTCGGCAAATCTTAGATAATCACAACAACAACAGGTGTATTTGTTTCCAAGTAAAAAAAATGTCATTGGGAGGGAAATGCGATGTGAAAAGCACAAAGAACTGCAAGCAAAACAGAAGGTATGTGTTCAAAAATGACCAAAAATAAAAAAAGAACGAATCGAACGAGCGTCGCCCATAAAAATCATTCAACCAAACTAAAAACGTTTCAGTCATAAATGTCAAACGCCAGGATCGGTCACTACTAGTGCGTTTGAAAGCTTAGCTGGGCTGTGTGACCTCCGTAACAAGGCTGCCAAAATCTGTTAGGCAGCAGTCTGTAACAGGCAGTCAACGACTACAAAAACTATAATATTATAACAGCAAATAAAGTCAAGCAGAATCCAGTCAGGTGGCATTGAGCGCGTTAAATATTTTTATTTTTTCATTAGATTCCGCGCATTTGTGCTTCACATCCGTTCGCGAGTATTTCATTCGTTTGCGAATGCAAAAGTAAAAACTGAATTAAATAAATAAGCCACCGCAGCGCGGCTGAGAGCAGCGACTAGGTGGCGGCAACAAGTTCCTTCCTGCTTAAAAGGCGCAGGAAAATTGTTTAAATTCTTTGTATAGAACCGTTAGACAGTTTCGATGTTGTTGTTGCTGCTTTTATTAACTGTTGAAGCTGTTTCCTGTCAGAAGCTAAAGTGCCACATTTAAGTGGGAAATTAAAACATTTGAATGCAAAACAGGTACAGTAAGCGTGCATGTATAAGTGCCCCTAATATACAAATTTAGACTTTTTACAAAAAATACATATACACATACATATATATATATATATATATGTATTATACAAAGTAGTGACTGCAGATGTGCGGATCCCTTAGATAGTCGCTAGTAGGTGACACCTATTTATTGTGGGGGAAATTTGAGTCAAAAGTGGTTATTATTTTAATGCCTGTGGGTGTTTTGCTGCCCTATTATCTATTCATTAGAGCTGGCGGTTAAACATTTAATCTATTCCCAAAGCATAAAAACCTATCGCCCTTTGTCCAGTGTCTGACTATGAAAATAAGTTTGCTAGTAACAACGAATTTATGGCATAATTATAAATGAGTTTTACAATTTTTTATTAAAATGTTATTCGATAAATTTGTTAATACCTTCTCCTCTTTCTCGTTTACTTTGTTAGCGCTTCCATAAGCAACAAATATGTAAATTGTACATATATAAAAACTTAAAATATTAAAATAAAAGTTGATATTCAAATCGCAAATTTTCCAGAGCCTTCACTTTGTCTCAACTGTTTACATAACAAATATATAGATATATAAAAAAATGCAGTGAAAAGTCATACGAATTTGTCAGCGAACTAATGATCACATCACTTAGTTAGTCGCTCAGTCAGTTTAGCAGTAACTCACTACGACCCCTCTTTCATTAACTCATTGAGCTGCTTCCTCTCCTCGCTTTGTTTACAATTAATTTTGTGCAACAGTAATTAAAACTGTTTTCAACTTGTTGTTGGTAGCTTTTTCACAATTTTTATTATTAAAAAAATCATAATTTCTTAAACTGCTGTTGTTGTTGCACTATGTAATAAAAAGTATTGTTTAATATTGTTGTCTGTTGCTTTAATGACCGGTCACATAGCCGTGCCAGGGAGTGTGTGTTTGTTGGTGTCGCGTGCAACTTGAGCAATCACCGAGATCACTGCCTAAATTCATAGGTTGGCAGACGTCGACACAACCTACGCATGCGTAGGCATATGGGCACCGAGTCGACTTTGTGTAAAGTGAGAAAGTGCCGCAATGCATGCGACTTGCTGTAGTTGACATCACTGAGGCATCACTGAAAAATTGTGCCTAAGGCTGGGGACATAGTGGCGAAACAATACGAAATTATATAAAACAAGTAAATGATAATATATTAAGAGGAGAAAAGGCAAGGAAATATCAAAAATAAAATACAATTTGAGACTTAGGAAAATTAATGATCTGTTATACATACTTTTATTAGTAATTGTTAAGGCAGTTCCTAACTTCTATTTTCTGCGTCGCGGCACCTATTCAAAAGTAAGTTGGCAGCAAGAGTTGAAGTTAACAGTTTCGGAGTTAGCTTAAGCTTCGAGTCTATTCAACCGATGCCCGCTCTGTTGCCGTCTAATTCGTCGGCTAATGCAACCCTGAAGCCGTCTGCTACATTGTTAGAATTCGATCACAAAAGCACGACAAACGCTTGTGTAGCAGATAAACGGAATCTCAGGCGGATGCAGTCATAAATTAAAAAGTAAGCTTAGCAAACACTTAGTTACTAAATAGCTGCCATTTTTTCCAATTTGGCTACTTAAATAAGAGCTCGTGACTGGCGGGTACTCGCTGTTTTTTTACTTGTAAAACTACTATTTTTAATTAGCTAACTAACTGACATGCATATGAGCGTTAAGAAAATTGTTTTTGCGCTGTAATTGCCATATTTCACTTTCATATAATATATATTTTATCTTTTAAAGCTTTCATTTCAACGCGAAAAGTTGCTTAGCGAAAACAATTAATTTACGAAAAAGTTGTTGAAAATTTCCAAGCAAATTTTCGCTTTGCCTAAACTGATCAGTGTATATAAATGAATATACTTACATATGTAAATTTTGAAATGCATTCTTGAATTGCACTTTTTATTTATTTATCTATGCGCGGATTATTGCCATTTTACGCCCTCGTAAATCGATATTTTCTCGTATTAACAAGAAGATTTATAGACACATTTATAGAACCGCGATTCCTCACGATTCCCTCGATGCATTAACAATTTCCATGCGTTTGAATATTTAAAAATCATCGGTTTCGGTTGGTTTCGGTTGAATGTCGTCTAAATGCATGCGAGTGTGGCGAAAAGAACGTGCGCGAAATACCCAAAATAGTTTTACAATGGTTTTTATTAGTGTATGTATGCGCTTTTCCGCCATGTAAATCGGAACTGAATGTTATCATATTAAATTGGTACCTTGAATATGTGTAGAATAGTAATAACAAGGAGTCGTGACAAAAATAATTAAAGTGAAGCGTTAAACAGAATTTTATATTCGCTTTTTTCGCTTTAGAAAACTGAAATTCATCCTTGTCTGGGTTAATAACTTTTTTACAAGGCATAATATTCGAATAATTCGTAACAACCTAGATTACAAACAAGGTCATGCGTCTCGTTGCAAGTCAACTACATATATATATACATAGGTGCTAGAATGCCAAATCGCAAAATTGTGTGCTGAGACATGTTGGCTGCGGTTCTTCAAAGCATTTGTAACAATTAACGAGTATTTTTCAGTTTTAAAACCCTCAATGCTTGTTGGCATTTTTGTGTTAGCGACTATTAGTTTGTCGCTGGCTTCCACAAGACGGTGCTTGTTGTGATGGAATTTGAGAGAATAATTATTTGAACATGTTTAATACTTAGTGAAATATAGTATTTAATTAATTGCCGATGGACAAGCAATGGCAAAATTTTCGATTACTTAACGCAACAATAATGTAGGCGTTGCAAAGCAGCGACCTTAATAATACCTCTCATATCTTTCCGCAAGAGAAAAGATTTAGCAAACAATTTGGGCTATGAAAAAAAATATTATCTCATTATTATGTGTGTCATGAAATGAATGAGATTGAAGCATAAAATGCGTGTACCGTTGTGACAGCTATCATTACATGCATACATACGTACATTAATCTCGTTACGTAGATATATTTTCTCTCCGAAAGTTTCAGATAAGTCGGTTTTATAATGAAATAATATGCATGTATGTGTGTGTGTTGATGTAGTGCGGCTTAGTTTTACAACTCGTAGATTTGTCACAATTGTATCACGGTCGTATACGTTTTCTCCAAATAACCTTCAGCTTGTTATGAATTGTGTGCCTCGCCTAAGCACGGAGCTTCGTGTTTTCGATGGTTAATGTAAAATCGTTGTTGCATGATCTACACCTCTGCCGATCGCTGCGCCCAGATATACACAAACAGTTAGACATATGTATATACATACATACATACGTATGGTAATGCAGTTGTGTATGTATAATTTGTTGCAGCATCTCTACCGTCAACACGTAGAGGTTCATTGGCTGCAAATTGCATTTGTGTGCAGCCAACATTGTGTCGTGTCAAAAACCAATTGAAAATTTAAATTATTAATTGAGGAATTAAATAAATTGCGTTAAGTTCAAAATAATGCAATCGCAAATGCGTCTCCCTTTCTCATTTAAATATCGATTAAATTGATTCGCCGCCACAGATTTGAAACTCATTAATTCGCTTGCCTTTTAGAGTAATCAAAATGCAACCGAGACTGCATGATCACTTAATGAGTTTATAATTTTAATTAGATCACCGGATGGTGCCCAAATATGTGGTTAATCGAACCGATAAATCTTGAAGACTTGCGCATCGCAAAATCAACAATCAACAGCAAAAACAACAATGCAGAAAAAAATGAATGATGTTGTAAATGTTTACTTTGACATTCAAGCTCTCATTATATTGCGCCTTTGCTCAATTTGTTTTTATATTATTATGTAGTATGGCTGTTGTTGTTAAGGTAGCCAGATTGTTTGCTTATACTTATGTGGATAAGATCACACAATCAGAACAAAAGAAGGCACTTGAACCCAGTTGACCTCAGTGCGTTTACTGGGTGCTTCGACCCCGTCATTTGTTACTCCATGCACCCATACACACCCTATACATACACATGCTACCCGATTAGCATATGAACTTTCGCTGGCAAAGGGTTACAGTTTCCGTTGTATATTTTGTTTTGTTTCATGTGATAACTTATTTTGGTGACAAGTTCAATTGACCCATAAATCGATTTAATTTTTTTGCGCGAATCGAATAATTAAAATTTTATAGGCCAAAAAAACACTCCTCATAATATAACATTTTAGCCTTAGATTAATGTGGTGATCCTTTTCAGAAGAGCAGCCGGTCAAATTGAACAATGAAATGCAAAACAAGAAAGCACGTTAACTTCGGCTGCACCGAAAGTAATATACCCTCCACAGGTGCATTTCTTTTAGTAACTATGTGTTAAGTTTGTATGGAAGCTATATGCTATTACATTTTTTCATTAGAAAATAACCTAGGCCAACTTTTGTGAAAATACATTGTCAAATGTAAAAGTTTTCCATAGAACTTGATACCGATCGTTCAGTTTGTATTTCAGCTATATGTTATAGTAGTGGTCCGATATCGGCAGTTCCGACAAATGAGCAGCATCTTGAAGGGAAAATGACGTTTGCAAAATTTCAAAACGCTATCTTAAAACCTGGGGGACTATTTCGTATATATACAGACAGACGCACAGACGGACATGGCTAAATCGACTCAGCTCAACATACTGATCATTTATATATGTATATATATACTTTATAGGGTCTTCGACGCTTCTTTTTGGGTGTTACAAACTTCGTGACGAACTTAATATACTCTGTTCAGGGTATAAATACGAATACTGTAGCATAGCAAAAGTTGAAATGTGGTTACAAAGGGATATTGAAAATAGTTCACCCGATCCAATGAGACTCATAATTTTTTGCACATTTTCCATAGTTTTACTCACTATTGATTACTGTATTTGTTTTCTGGATTTTATAATATTTTGTTTTATTTATTATACTCAAAAATTCTTATATAAAAAATTGATTCATTGTTTTAAGTTTTTTGACAATCATTCATTCGCTTTTTTTGGTGTTTTACGTATTTTTGACCACACCTGCTCAAATACATATACACGAACCTTTACATTGTAATTAATTTAATTGCCAAGATTCTTATCTTCTAGTTTGCTTTGTTGTTATTAATATTTTACTATGCTTTTTAATTGACCATTGATGAGCCTCAAGTGGTTTTCCTCTCCAGCCGGCGGCAGCACTCGGACTTGTTCGTATTTGGTCGCAGATTCATTTACCGTGTTTTGAGTAGTTATTCAATTACTTCTTCATTATTTGTTTTCGTTTTGCTGTAGTTTACTTACACATGCAATTTGCTTATATAATTCCGCTTTTTTTTGTTTATCTCTCAGCAATTAATGGGATATGCTCGTCGTGTTTCAATAATTCTTAACCAAACAATGGAAGTCAATTTGTTCAAAGCTCACCAGCCGCCTGTAATTTTATGTTCGCTTTTTTTATCGTGTACAGGTACAAATTAGTGTTGATCTGTCATAGGCGGGCTTGAGTGGAGTGCGTGGCTGCCAGATGGAGGGTAGGGGTTTGAGAACCCCGAACGTCGAATGTAAAAAATGTGTATGTAGGCACATATTAGATACGCGATTAAAGATTCAAAAGTGATTTTAAAGTGAAAAATTCTTCAAGAAGGTAAAAAATAATTTAATGCTTCGTTAGTTTCAATGATAAAAAGCGACGCTTCAATGCTAAGCAGCAATAATTTATGCATACATACATATGTGTATATGTGTATGTATATAGGAAATACCCAATTTTGTACTTAATTTCAATGAAAATACAATAATTGTTTGAAAGTATCTTCCCAGCGACTCCCTTTTCAAGATTCTTTTCACCTATCATCATGCGTGTGTTTGGTTAAGTCGTACAATGTTCCATGTTTAGGGGTACGAAAGTCATGGCTCTCATGGACAGTGTGTTTAATATTTATTTATTTAATACTTTATTTGTGTTTAATGCAAATTATTGCTGAAATGTGCCGGCCGCCATTATTTCAGCCACATTAATTCACATGATTCGCTCATTAGGGGTTAGTCAAGCGTTGAACTAATTTGGCGAAAATAGAGTACATGTGCAGCTATACAAATGGAGACCTACGAATGAATTTGGGTGTAAAGCAAGAAATATGTTAAATACAACCGAAATTGAAAAAATATTGCGCACTGATGAATGCGGATAATTGAATTGCTGATATGCCAGACCCCGAACTGAGGGGCAGACGTACTGACGGTTGTGCCTAAGTATGCGCGGCCTTTTTTGTTGCTTGAGCTTTTCACTAACTTTTTATAAGGCCATTTCTCCACTCTACTGCCGGCGATTAGAAGGAATAACTGGTCACCCAATGGCACGCTAAAACAGCCGCTCGAATACTAACATACATATGTAGGCATGTGAACAACAGACGATTTGCAATTAATTGCATAGAATCAGTAATCGATTGGAACGTTGTTGCTGCTGTTGAAGAAAGTCTTACATACATACATAGCATGTGTTCTCTGAGTCATTGTACATTGCACCTACAAATTGATTACTTACATACATATATCCAAACATGATCGTTTGCTTTTACGCGCTAAAACGATTTATCGCTCATCAAGTGAACTCTAAACCGGTCTTGGCGAATTCTAAGTAATCCCAGAGCTTTGTTTTTACTTAGAGAAATACATATGTAGCTTCGAACGCATTGGTGGATGCCTCATTTGCATACAGCTTTCAGTGCTAAATGATGATTGATTAGTGAGAAATAGTGATCGCAATATCCTTTATTGGATGTTTGGTTCTAAAAGTTTTAACATTCGAAGCCTTGATAACAGTAACTTTTAATTGAATGAAATTGTATTGAAGTTATCGTTATCTAGGCAATGTTCATCAGTACTAGCCAACATCTTCTTTTCAATAGATAAAGCAATTTGGGTGAATACGCTGGAGTCAAGCAACAACAAAAGTCTATTTTTCCAATTTGAATGAGCTTTCAATTTTTCAATAAAATTTTCTGTTCTGATTGCCGTTTGGCTATTTTTTTGTCGCTTAACCACCATTGAAAATCGAGAAAAGTTATCCTATATGATAGATTATTATAGCTCTGTTTACATATAATGTGCTTAGAATAATACCCGGTAAAATATTTCACAATCTCAAACTGTCGTAAAACTCTGGCTGGATAAGGCAGATTAAATCTAAGCTACATTGGGTCTAAACGCTGATTGCAAAACAGTTACGAGGTTAAAGTGAAAGCTTCCTCCAAGTATATAAGTATGTATGCCTTCGAATACTTTTAATAAAGTCTTATTACCAATAGGAATCTCACTTGTTTGTGTAATGCGAGATTCTCCCGCTGCTCCCAGTTTCCAGCGGCGATGGAAGCAAGGCACTTCAATACTTGTTCTGAGCCTTCTAAGAATTCTGCTGTAACTTACATATAGTACGTGTGCTTGCATATGAATGTAAGATGTTTTTATGTGCATATATAAATGATTTCGAGTGAGAACTGTTGAGCCAACACTTGGGAGATATGCATGACCATTGGACTGGCAGAGGCGGGGAGCGCACTGTTATTCTCTTTAAATAAAAATTCATTTGAATTTACTTTCTGACGCAGTGCAGACGTGTAATTGCTGTGATTAAAATCAAAAACAATAGTGTAAACAGAGAACATTAAATAAAATGCAATAAAAGCAATTAAGAATTTTGTTTACCAAAAAAAAAATACAAAAATAAAAAACTCGAGATAAAATAACAGCAAACAAAAAACGAAGTTAAACAACAACAAATTATGTGTTGTGATGAGATATCATCTGCTGTGTTGTAGGTATGCAAAAAATGCTTAGTAGTATATGGTTTTTTCTCGCTGAGTGCAGCACCGAAAAGTACAGTTCGATAATAAATAAATTAAAATAATTGAAGATCATGTCGTAAGTTTAGAATTATAACTGTGTGATGTGGGCGTAATAATTAGAAACTTATAAGCTTTATAAGTTTCTCTGAAATAACGCAAGTTTGAAATTAAAAGTAATGTGATTTACATAAAAGCAGTTCGACAGCTAACCAGAAGAGCATCTCAGCGATTTCAATTCAGTGATAACACTTGCGTTTGCTCGTGCAAGTATGGCATGCAATAATTGTTGTTATAATTAAGGCTTGAGCAATCGAAAGCGCGGTTTTTACATTTAAAGCGTAAACAAAAAGTTAATGAGTTATTGATTGAGCTTTTGAGTTTTAATTGGCCACATATATACATATATAAATATGTATGCCTACCGCAGCCGACGCTCAACTTTTTAGCACACGTTTTATTTCAAGCTACACTTTAAGCTGATTACCCACTGCAGGGCTGTGAGCAATACATATTAGTATTGATGTACAAAGACATTTAATTTGATTTTGCTGATAATTGATAATACCGATTCAAAATCGATTCTTTGGCGCGTCTTATAATTTGCATATATCCTATAGTGTACTTCTGTTTTACAACTCTAGAAGACCTAGCGTAATCTGGCGTTCTTTA
Organism: Bactrocera correcta; assembly: GCA_027475135.1. Taxonomy (NCBI): domain Eukaryota; kingdom Metazoa; phylum Arthropoda; class Insecta; order Diptera; family Tephritidae; genus Bactrocera; species Bactrocera correcta. The sequence continues at coordinate 110,565,130 of CM050325.1, read as the reverse complement.
TTGTTCTTTGAAAGAAAAAAATTTTGCAAATGTGTTGATGTACAGTGCTAAATGCTAATTGAAAATCGTTTTTATTATTTCTAATCTAGCATTTGCAAAATCCGCTTGAAATTTAGCAGCCTTCATTTTGCTCAGTCAGTAAGTCAAGTATTGCCTCGTGTTTAATTAACACATTTCATGCAAGTCGATAACCTAATTTTATCGACATGGTTGACCTTCACAAAAGAGAAAAAATATTCATAACAGACAGTATATGAGATTATTTTCTACCCACAAACTTTCGGTGAACAATCAAAAGAAATTATGAAAATATTTTGAGATTGGGCTTGTGACTAACATTATCTCAATGACTTCAACATTTACGCATTGGCTGATGTATGTCAATGTAACTCTTGACCTAAGTCTTCATGTTTTGGTTAAAAGCGGATGTTGAGATCTGCATTATACTATTTATATCGACTGTAGCGGCTTTGTTCTGCTTGCAAAGAGAATTACGTGTTATTCAAAATTGCATTTAACATTAACTGGATGGCGTTGTTTTCAACTTCATGCAAAAAGATAAAATAATTTTAAGCACAGGAATATTTCCGCATGACATGAGGTCATTTATAAAGTCATTATGTAAGTTAAAAAAGTCTGAATACTTAACGAGAGAACGTTTTGACTATTGACAGCTTACTCAATCGAATCAATAAAAGGGTTTCAAACCGCGCAACACCTCCTGCCAAGTAAATTTATCGCCGGAATTATCGCAATTTGATCAAATTCATATTATCAGTCGCTAAAAATTTCTACTTATAAATGAATTAAAAATCATTCAATTATTGCTAATATTCTTAGATGTCACAGCAACAAATTGACAACTATTTAGTACAAGAATGAAAACAGTGCAAAGTTTACCAATTTGTCATTACGTCAATAAGCAGGCGGGTTAACATTACTTGTTACTGAGTTTATAGTTCTCATGTAATCCATACATTTAAGCATTGACTGGGATGCCTGTTGGGCAGTGACGCTCTCATGCGTTGTTTGTTGTTTAATATTCGTCTTATTTTTGCACATATGTACATATGTATGTATGTATATGTTAGAGGTACATATGCGTGCTTGTTGAGTGTTTGTTTGTTCATTTGCGTGTCACCAGCACGACATGCCAAGCAACAAGCTGAAAAAGCACGCAAAACGCTAAGAGCTGTTCCGCCTCACCACCTCCCTGCTAAATGCTAATTAAATAGCGAGGAAGTTTAGAGATGACAGCTAAGCCGACAAAATAAAAAAGTATATAAATAATATAATAATTAAATTCACAAACAACTACCTAACTGCAATTGTATTTATGTCTGTAGGTAACTGCAGGAGTGAAATAACGTCAAAGGAAGTAAATCCATGTGACAAATTGCTATATTTTCCATTTATTCAGTTTTTTCATGAGAAACGACTATTAAGAAGTGTAATCATATATCTCCGCACACATGCCTACAGTTGTATACATGTAAATATGTATTTGTCTATGCCTTTACATAAGTAACACGCTACACGTACATACGTACATATGTATGTACAAGCAAGTGCAAGCAATTAACTTGCAAAAATCACCGCTGAAAATAAACTGAATTAAATGGATTGATAAAACTAAAAAAAAAACAACAAAATTCCGCCATGTTCATGCGAACGTTTACACATAAAAAGGAAGCTGCAATTATGAATAAACCGGCAAGTCTGTGCCTGTGTGTGTGTGCAGCTGAACAAGTTTTCAACAATGGTCGGCGATATTTCGGTGGCAAAGTCGCGGGCTTTGCGAACTAACACACACACGCACACACACACACATATTTTTACTCATATACATATGTTTGTATTGTTTTTGCGAGTAAAATCCTCTGTTGCAAGCAAGGAATTGCCAATAATTGTTGTTATTGGTTATTTGAACGTAAAACCGCAAGGCAAGTTTCAGTGGCAATTCGACTGTTCGATTTGCTTTTACGATTCGATTTCTTCGCAATTAAATACAGTTACTACCGCCACACATACACACACACACACACACACATGTATCACACACCAGATGCCGATTGCTACACATTTCTATTTTTAAACCACAGCCAGCGGCAATAATTGCCGGCGCCACAACTTATGGTTGTCGTTGTTGTTGTTGCTGCAATTTGGAAGCTTGCAACGCCCAAATAACATTTGCAAGATGCAAGATACACTACATTTTCGCCAAGTTAGCTGACTATCGCGTTTCGCTTGGTCGAGGTACAAACTTACGGTAGATTTACTGTTATGTTTACAAACAAAGCCATTTGCTCTTACCATACTTAAATATAATATATAGGTGTGTATGTGAGTGTGCAAGTGAAGTGTGCGAGTGAACGCCTGTTGCTTCTGTTGGGCATCAGCAGAGCTCTCAACTAATCTCGACTAATTGAGATTAATGAACATTGGATTGACGATTTGTGAAAAGTCAATGTAAGATTGTTAACTCGGGTTTTTGTTTTTTTTTGGTTTTTAACAAGAATATTTTTGCAAATAGTTTTCAAAATACGAAAGGGATGAGAAATCTGAAAGCAGTAAACAGAAAGTGATGAAAAACAAGCCCTAGAAAAATATGCCATAAATGACTCAAGAAACAAGCGGCCGGTGTCGCACAAATCGCTCCTTCCTCTCAACTGTCCCTTGAAAGTAATTTTTACAGACTTTACTTCAATAGATCAAAACCAATATAATGTAGTGTAAGAGAAAAAATCGGAAATAATTTGAAGAAACGCTTGCTTGGTGTTTTGTAAACACGCGCCAATTTTTGTTTTGCTTTCTTAATGAGGTTAAACCCATCTTCTCTCTCCATCCTAAATTAGACATTTGCACGTGGATCGACTTGACTCGCCAACTCAAGCTAGCCTCTCACTCCTCGCCCCCTTGCACCTACTACCACTCTATTTTACTTTTGAATAAGAAAAAAAATAAATTTGATTTTTCTTACACGAGTTTCTATTTATTTCTGCAAATTAGTGGATATTTTTTGTTTTAAAACCAATACTTGGTGTATGACTTGAATGCTATTAATATTTGATAATATTTGATACTAGTTTGAAATTAGATCACCATCACCATTTAATGGATTGATTTTGAATTCATCTAATTTCGCAGTCCTTAATCTAACAGATACTAATTTAAACGCATTTCCACATTTTTTATCTTCTAGAAATCCGAATTGGTGGCGCAGGCGCACCACGTTGGAACGATGCCTGGTATTGATCAGTATTATTGCGTTGATCGCAGTGGTTGGTCTTGTGATTGGACTGGTTTCTGTTATACTTTCAAATCATTTGACGGAAGGTGAGTGAAACGAAGCATGTTTTTTGCCTAACTTCGAGAATTGTATAGAATTACATATGTTAAGTAAAAGTTTTTGAAATTTTAACAATCGCTCCATTCCGATAGAACTCAAGGCATCTACCAACCCACCAGAGGCGCTGCAAGGCTCCACTCGTACCACTGACAATGAGGTCTTTATGCCACCACAGAAACCACCAAAGGATGATGTCTGCCTCTCAGCCGAATGTATACACACCTCGTCGGCGGTGCTGAGCAAAATGAAGCCAGAAATCGAACCTTGCGATGATTTCTATCAATTTGTCTGCGGTACTTATATTGAGGAAAATTTAATACCCGATGACAAGGATTCGTTGAATACGTTCTCTTTGATCTCGGATAAATTACATGAACAGTTGAAGGAGATTATTGTTGAAGAACGGCCAACCACAGAGCCCAAACACTACCAGCTGCCGAACGCGCTGTATAAGGCGTGCATGAACAAATGTGAGTTCTTGTAGTTGTTATAATTTCAAAGGTTTAATTAAATTCAATTTCGCTAACCACAGCACTGATTGAGGAGCTGGATGCCAAGCCCATTGCAGACATTGCCAAAAAACTGGGCGGCTGGCCGGTAATTGAGGGCGACTTATGGAACGCAGACAACAGCTGGTCTTGGCAGGAAACAGTAAAGAAATTCCGTAGGATGGGCTTCAGCATGGACTACATCATCGACTTTTCAGTCAGTGTGGATCTGAAGAACAGTACAACGCGTATCATTGATGTGAGCTCGTTTAGTTTCTTTGTGGTAGTTGCAGTTTGCTTTACTTCTCTTTTCTTCCTTGCCGCTACAGTTTGATCAATCCGCTATTGGCTTAAGCCGCGAATATCTTGTCAAAGGCTTCAACGAGACATTAGTGAGCTCCTACTATGACTATATGGTCGATATGGCTGTGCTTTTTGGTGCTGATAAGGAAGCAGCGAAGCGTGAGTTGCGGGAATCCCTCGATTTCGAGATTGCTTTGGCCAATGTGAGTTGACTTCATGCAAAGTTAAGAAAGTGTGACTAAATTGTTTGACCATTAGATTTCCTGGCCAGCTGAGAAGCGCCGCAACACCAACGATCTATACAACATACGCACATTGAAGCAGCTGCAAGAAGCTTATCCTTACGTGCAGTGGGTGGACTACACCAACGCTTTGCTGCCGGACAAAATCAAAGTGAATGAGGATGAGCCAGTGAATCTTTCGGTGCCCAGTTTCTTTGAAGAGTTAGGCCCACTATTGGAGCGTACACCAAATCGAGTGATTGCGAACTACATGATGTGGCGTATACACGCTTTTTCGATCGTTTTTCTCTCGGAGCAATTCCGCAAGCGTCAACTGCAATACGCGACTGCTTTGTCGGGTCGCCAGGAGCAAGAGGCGCGTTGGAAGGAGTGTGTGGATATTGCCAGTGGCAGGTAGGTGGTTGTTTAGAAAGTTGTATTTGAAAAATGTTTGAGAAAATAGTTGTCCCCCAGTAGAACCATGTTGTTTTGAGTTACGACATTTGCTGAATTGGCTGCAAATCCTTCACTTAGCTTAGATTATTTTGGGTGCACTTAATTAATTGTGTATGCGTTTCCGCAATAGCATGTAAATTCCCTTGCAAATGTTAAATTGATTGTTATCTTTTTCCATTGATCTTAATTGCTGTTGTTCTAAAAAATATTGGCTTGTTTCCTTAGGGAATATAGCGCACACATAGTTCAAATTCATTTAGACCGAAAATCTTACATTAATATGTTAATATATAAGTATATGTTTTATCTCTGCTTTTTTACAGCTATGATGAAGAGGGCGAAGATGAAGTAGAAGGGTACTAAGTTCAATAGATTTATTTAATTTTACTTACTTTTGTTTCAGTTGATTTGATTTGATTTACACCACTTTTCAGTTGAGTTTTGTGTTGTGGCTTTAATAGTTCCTCACAATTTGTTTTTGGTAACACATATGCATTCATTTAGTACCTTGCACTAGTAGCACACTATTCGAAGGTTGGAAAATTGATACCTTGAAGCCAATTAGTATTCAGAAAATAAGAAACTGAGCACCAAGCCCACTTACCCCATTGGCATTGTGAGATAAAACTAAAAAAATAATTTGTTGTTCGAAGATCCTCTTGTTTTCTAGTGGACTTGTTTATTGGCCCCATTGGCCCGTTCGTCCTTTGTCCTTTGTGACTATCTGGTGTTTAGTTAATTAATGAGAGTGCTGATAGCATTTCTATAAGGTTCGAACACTATTGGAAATAACTTCGCGGTGGACAATTTTAATTATCATTTAATCTTCTTAATTATTGTGAATTGTTATTGTTTACTACCTGAAAACGTTTTTTAATTTACAAAATTATCTATGAGTCTGGAACATTCCTACAAAGCGTACATGGAATGTAGCTCTATTCAAATGCAAGATAAAAATAACTGGAATTAGATAATTTGGAGATGGACATGGAAATATTTTTTAAGTGTGTTATTAACATTAGTTATTACTTATTTTCTTGGATACTTATATACACTAAACTCTTCCCTTATTAAATAATTGAAACTTTAGTTATGAGCTCTGAATTGCGCTTCCATAATTTATTGCATGTCCGTTTGTGTTTGCTTTATTTTGGTTCATTTGCTTTCTTGCACTAAGTTGTTTGCCAAACTTAAGAATATATTGAAGTACACATGTCCGTTTCTACTTTTAACCTTTCAGCGAATTACGCGATGTCGAATATGAAGTTGAAGGGTACATAGTTTAATCGATACGCTTTTTGCTCTTTTATATTGCTTTGCTATCTTTTTCCTTCATTCAAAATATTCATAAGGTTTGAATGATGCATCGCTTAGACATTAACATTCTGCAGACGATCTTTTCAATTATCTCGCTGCTGTTTAAGTATGCCTAATTGTACCGTTATACTCTCGCATGAGACTCACCCTCATAAAAATCTAAATAGAAATTGTTTATGTTGAGACTATTCTATTTGACATCGCCACCAAGAAGAGGTTAATGCATTATGGTATATAGAGGATACCTCAATCCTTAAAAACAAAAACTTATTTGAAAACGAAAAATAATTTCAAGTGCTCGACAAATAACTTTTGCTTTAAATTAAGCACAGTAATGACCTTATGTATTTAAGTACATGATATTATTTATATGCTAAAAGCAAGTTCTTGGTTTTTTCATTGATTACGGAGACATACAGAGTTTGGCTTTGGTATTTGAAGCATTTACACGCTGCTAGTTCCGAAATGCGAAGTTTTCTAAAGCTAAGCTTATTAAAATTATAGTTCTTATGTTGCTTAACCCGTTAAAATTTATGCACTAGCTTTTGCACTTTTTGCTTCCTCAGCTTTTGCAAGGTGTTTTTATGTCACAAACTAACCTGCGCACATCTTTACGATCCCCTCATTTTAGAACACAGTACATGCTCAGTATAAGAAATTAAAAATTGAAACATTTAGTTTTTATTAATCTATTTATGCATATTTTTTGATTTACGTAATTAAAAATTAATCCTGAATGATGTATTATTCTTTTTTTATGTCCATTTCATAAAACATTTCAACAACGTGCTTGTGGTCACATCGCTACTCATCGTACTTCATCGTTGCCACATCGTTATCCTTGAACGTTCTACAACGTTGCTCATAAAACATTGCTCACAAATCGTTATTATGTGATCATAATTATGTTCGATTAACATAACACACATCACATCATGCTTCCCCTTTCCCACTCGTGTCACCATGTGTTTACCATTTATTGAACCTTTTGCGCCGATTATTTGTCGACATTGTGCTCACATCGTTCACTCCTTCATATTTGGGGGATGTAGCTTGGCCATTGCCGTCGGTTCGCTATATGTGCGTAAGCATTTCAAGCAAGACTCCAAGGCTATAGCATTGGACATGGTACATCAAATTCGCGGAGTTTTCGACAATATACTCAGCGAGGTCGACTGGATGGACGAGGCTACCAAGAAGGAGGCTAAGAAGAAGTTATATGCCATGACTACACACATTGGCTATCCCGACGAGATGTTGGATAATTCGAAATTGGAGGAATACTACCGCAATTTGGAGATTGACTCCAACAAGTACTTTGAGTCCTTCCTGAACATGAACGTCTTCGGCACAGATTACTCGTTCAATAAGCTGCGCTTGCCGGTGAACAAGACAGATTGGATGCGTCACGCACGTCCAGCGGTTGTGAATGCCTATTATTCATCGATCGAGAACAGCATACGTAAGCTCTCGTCACCTTAGTGCTGTAAGATGTACCCCTAAGTCATGGCTAAATATGTATTTTCGTTTCTTTAGAATTCCCTGCTGGTATTCTGCAAGGTCACTTCTTCCACGCTGCCCGCCCCAAGTACATGAATTATGGTGCTATCGGTTTCGTTATTGGCCATGAGATTACGCACGGCTTCGATGATCAAGGACGGCGTTTTGACTTGCAGGGCAACTTGTTGGACTGGTGGGCAGAGGATACGCAGAAGGCCTATTTGGACAAGGCAAAGTGCATTATTGAACAGTATGCTAATTTCACGGACGGACAAACTGGTTTGCATGTAAGTGAAAGAATAACGCGTAAAGTCATCTATCAATAAAGACAGTTTCTATTAGAAGTGAGAGATGACTGAGTGCGATCCATTCCATTAATTTTCATATAAGTTTCAAGAGAATACTAGGCTAATACTTCACACATATCTTTATTTCCAGCTGAATGGCGTCAATACGCAGGGTGAGAATATTGCCGACAATGGCGGCGTGAAAGAATCCTATCGCGCTTATCGCCAGTGGGCGGAACAGAATGGACCCGAGCCGAAATTACCCGGTTTGGACTACACTCCCGAGCAGATGTTCTGGATCTCTGCCGGTCAGACGTGGTGCGCCAAATACCGCAAAGGTGCGTACTTCAAAGTGAAATTTAACTATTTTTTCTTCAAACAAAAATTTGTTTTCAGAAACCCTCAAAATGCGCATCACGACCGGCGTTCACTCGCCTTCGCAATTCCGCGTCATGGGCACATTCAGTAATATGAAGGACTTTGCGCGCGACTTCAATTGTCCCGAAGGATCTCGAATGAACCCCGTGCAGAAGTGCGAAGTGTGGTAAGGAATGGAAGAAGAGCGCTGATAATGTGACATAAACGCACACACTCACACACACGCGCACTGGCAGCAGCAACGATGCGAACCATTTGCATTGAAATTTTTGGTGTTGTTTTTTTTTATATTCAAATAAGAAAAAAGAAATATGTAAAATTTGTTTAATTTATGTATTTGTATGTATTTAGCTTTTAGTTACAATTTGCTTTATTTTTGAAGCTAAATTCCTTTAATGTAGTGAATTTCGTGCATTTCGAAGCCAGCAGCAGTCTTGGATGCTACTTTTCGATTTCTACACAAAAACAACAAATTTGTCAATGTATTACATTCGTTATGTAATTGAATAATTTACCTAGTTAATCACTTTATGTATGTATTTACTCATTTTTATGTGAAATGGGGTACGCTAGTTTGAGTGGAAAAATCGAAAACAGAAAAGCTAAAGAAAGATTTTTGAAATCACAACATTTCAAACTAAAAACATTGAAATTTGCGTACTTGTTAATTTATAAGATGTAAAAAAATTTAATAAAATTAAATACAAAAATTTAAACGAACTCTATTTGGTCTGCTAAGAATTCGAAATTTATATCATCAGGCTCGTATCGGGGTTCCGGCTAAGAATTGAAATTATGTGGCAAGTTCTTTCATGCCATTACAGTAAGAAAACCAATTGAATAACGTAGATCAGTTTGATGCGTTTGTCTATATTCCTTGCATGAGCTTCTGAGCTTGAGATGGCTTTGGTACACTTCTGGCATAAAACTGTCTTTCAGTCTTGCGCTGCTCCACTCCATTTGACAATTTTTACTTCTTCAGCTGTTAGAAAAGTTCTTGCATTGAAGTCCAGGCCTTGTTGTGGGATAAAGTGTTACTAATGACAAAGTTATTGCACTGTATTGTCTTGAGGCTCGGGACAACTGTGATTCTTTATTATAATCACATGCAAAGGCAAAAGTTGCACTTACTCATTTCTTCCCATATTGACTAAGAATATTGTTTCAATAAACTTCCTAGTCGTGACCACCAGCAATGACACGGATTCTGGAACGACAGTCCAAAGGTTTACGTACAACATTGATATGGTTGAACCAGTACTTTGGTAAGGGTTTTAGTTGTTCAACAGTAGCATAATGTATTGGCCGGCTGTTGACTTAGATTCCCTGAGGTATTCAATGCAAATCAAACCAAGATCAGCGAAACGTGCCAATTTCACATCAGGTTTAGTTTATGCAAAATTCTCTTATTCTTAAGTCGACTTACATTCTGTTAGGTATTACCAAGATTTTATAAACAGTTGAAGCCTCCGGGTGGACGTGAGAGAGACGTCGTTAAAAGGCTTCTCTGCAACTACACTAGGCCGCCTATCAACATAATGTCTTTTAATTAAATTTACCGCTAAGAGCCGCTAAGAAAGCAACAGCTGTGGCTTGTTTACCTTCACTTCACGAGGAACACACATTGTTTTGGCGGCAGTGCGCAGACTCCAATAATTATGGCATTTCGTTTGACAGCGGAAACGAAAGTATTAGATAATAAGCGACTAGCATCAATAACAGAGCAACGAAAAGAGACGCTGGCAAAACAAAAAGTGTGCAATCGCAATAGAAACAGCAACAGAAGTCAGGAGAATAGCAAAATATATTATTATGTGGTCAGTGAAAAATTTGTGCGCAAAATTGAAAATTAAATGCAGCTAATTAAATCGAATAATCAGAGCGAAATTCGGTGCAAACAATATTCTTAGCAATACCCATAACCACAGCAGTGCAAATAGCCGTAATAACGGTCGCAGCATATTCAGCGGACGTGGGCATTGTGTGTTGTGGACAATGAGCGGCAGCGGCGGCGGAGGCGGCGGCGGCAACGGACGTCTAGCGGCAGCGCAGTCGTTGCAAAATGAGCACGCCGAAGCGCTACTGGTGCAACTTAATGAGTTCCGTAAAAATGAGCAGGTAAAGTGTGTCATTCACATGGTTGAGAGGGGCGGATGGAAGCCTTATTAGCCGCTTGGTTAATTGACTGCCACGCCTTAATTTTCACAAATTTCGATAAAAATCTTAATTATTTTTAACTACATGTTTCCAGTATACGGATGTTTGCTTGATTTGTGATGATCTGCGCATTAAGGCCCATCGCAATATACTCGCCGCTGCGAGTCCCTACTTTCAGGCGATGTTTGGCGGCAACTTTCCGGAGAGCTCACAGAGCGAAGTTCACATACACGACATGGAACCGCGTTGTCTAGAGTTGGCGGTGGACTTCATCTACACCGGTCACTTGGATAATTATGTTGACTGTGTGCAACAGTTGCTGGAGACTGCGGCCTTTCTGCAGCTGGAGCATTTGATGGATTTGTGTACGGAGTATATGTGCGCGCAGCTAGACGCTGATAATTGTCTGGGTTTTAAGCATTTTGCAGGTGCCTCAAATGGCCAAGTTATACAACTGATTTTTTATATAAGGGTTTTCGCTTTCAGAGAAACAAAATAATTTTACGCTACTGGATTCGGCTTGCCAATACATCATCACACATTTCAAAGAAGTAGTGCAGAGTGAGGAGTTCTTGGATATGACTTTCTTAGAGGTAAGTGCGGTTGTTTGATATCACTGCGATCATGACGGAATATTTCTTATGCAGCTCAGCAATATATTGGCCAACGATGCTCTTTACGTTCATTCCGATGACGCGGTGCTCTGTGGCTTGACACGTTGGGCCGAACATCGACCCACGGAGCGCACTGCTATTTTGGCACCACTGCTGCGCTACATACATCCAGCTTGCGTAACGGCTGATGTGGCACGCTCTCTGCCCATTCTCAAGCACAGCGCGGATAGTCAGAGTTGGCTGCACGACGTGCTGCACAGTGCCGACAGCATGGAGTGGCATATCTTTGTGTTGGATAAAATGGGCCGCAAACCGGATCTGCAACGCTTTAATATGGCATTCGACGAGGCGACGCAGCTGCAGCCATTGCCACGTCCAGCTTTCGCCGTCAGTTTGACGGCGCACAAGAATATTTTATACGCTCAAGGCGGCAGTGTGGGCCGCAGCACACGCGAAAGCTTTTACTACAACATCTATCGCGATCAGTGGCATGAGCTGCATCCGTTGCTGATGGAGCGTTCGCATCACCGGTCGGTCATACTGAATGGCTGTTTGTATGCGCTCGGCGGCAATACATTGCAAGGTGCCACCTGTTCAGTGGAGTGTTTGAATTTGGTCACAAATAAAGCGACCTTTCGTGAGAATATGCTGGCAAAGCGGAACGCAATGGGCGCGGTGGTGTGTGGTTAGTGGTGTGTATAAATAAATGTAATTTAGTCTTATATTTAATTCCTTACGCAGATAATACACTCTACGTGATGGGTGGTGAGACCGATCATCGTTCTCTTTACTCCGTAGAGCGCTATGATCCACGCGTGGGTCAGTGGCAGGAGATGCCCGCCATGCGTGAGGTCAACAGCTATTGCTCGAGCGCGGCCATCGGTTCGCACATCTATTGCTGTGAGGGTCTTGGCAGCTGTATGGAACGCTTTGACTTGCGCGCCAACCGCTGGGATGTGATCAACTTCTGGGAGGAGCGCGAGTTTTATGAAATATTTGTCGTTAACAATAAGCTGTATAGTGTTTCCGGTGAGGCTATAGCACGCTACGACGATATGGAAAACAAATGGCTATGCGAGTTTAAATTCGATGAATCACGGGAATGGGACACAGCTACAGGCTTGCAGATGGGTAACTATCTGCGTCTTTAAAGTTGCTGGAAAAGTTAGAGGTTAGAACAGTTACAAATTGAGGTTAGGGGAGACTGAATCTCCTTCATCTTCCAAGTATTATTTGAGTTTTTGACGGCATTTCCAAAGAGATATGAAGATAATAGTATTAGTTTCGTTTATAATATTGGAAAAGGATGAAATGACTTTGAAGTCTTTGCAAAATCGAGTTAGTATTAAATTCATATTCTTCATAAAATCATATATTTACTAATACATAATACGAGATACATACATAGGTATTTGACTAAAATTCGATGGGATCTTCTTCTAGGAAGCAGTCCATATCTTCCTCTTTGGAATATTTGAAGTTATGTCACCTATTAGAGCTATTTATTTCGTTTACTCAGCTATGTATATTCGCATGCACATATGTATGTATATAATATATACCAACATATTATTTAGACAAAAGCCCATCTAACAAAAAACTAATTATCTTTTTAGTGGAGATTGAAGTTTTAGCAATTAAAAGAAAATAGCCTTTGTTAACATTTTTCGGGTTTACACTCTTTAAAGGTCTGATATACATACATTTATATCTATCTAATTTATGGTTTTATGTGCGTACATTCATCATATATAATTAGAGAGCTTGTAAAGCAAAAAAAGTTGCCAACATGGCGTATGAGTAATTTGATTACTGTATCGTGCAAGTGCATGGCAAGCTGAGCAGAGGTGACGCCTCAATTCGCCTCTTAGTCCAAGCGCGTTGTTCTGAGCTGATGCAGGTGGAAGGAGGTCGCAATATATCAAAGTTCGCAGTGCATACCTCTAATTTAATCTAATGTTCATGATATACATAAGTATAGTAGAATTAAATTATTTGAATGAAATTTGAAATGAATAATGACAAAAGTGAATGTTCTGTAACTTTAAGGCTTTGAACTTGGAAAATATATCTTTTAACGTTACACAAAATCTAATAATTTTGCCTCTTCATTATGGAACTTTTTTCATTTAGTTTTTGCCTTAAAGGTGTTTAAGTTTGAAACACCACAAACAGAAATTGTTGGGATGTTTGTTTTTTGTACGCTCGACGAACCCTTCGCAATATTGGCCCCAGAATTTATTTAAAAAGGCGCCTGAAAGTAGGCCATAACATTTTTTAAAAGGTCACGCATGCGACAACTGATCTAATTCCAATAGACCTACTTACGTTAGTAACATGTTTCAACAAATACCATATGTTGCCCAATATTGTATACGAGAGATTTTTACTGGCAATTTGTAACTAGTTAATATTCCTATTTCAGCGTTTAAATAAAACAAAGATTTAATGTGAAATTTCATTTGTCCAGACATTTTTTTCATATACAATATATAGATTTTGAAAATATTTATTATAATAAATTTTGCAAGAAAATTTCAACGAATTTTTTTTAAATTTAAATATAAAATTTGGCTAACTTTTTACAGAAAATGCTACAGAAGTAAGCATTGAAAGCTTGAGAAATCTTAGAAGTGTGTGTGTTCATACATAAATAAAAAAATGAGTTTTATATTACTCAAATGTTGCTAGCAAAAATCAAAAATTCATATATCCTAAACACACCAAACCTGCCTTTTTCAAAATGGATTTTTTTTTTTTAATTTCATAAAACCATATTTTTGCTATATACAGAATACATATGAATTTAATATTTAAATTTTTTTGTTTTGTCTCTGAACTTGCTGTTTCATGCGTTTTAGTAGTACCAGCGTAAGTATGTAAGCACATTTTCGTACTATTAACTATAAAACTTATTTCAATCAAAGAATTTTTTATTTATTATTAATTTATTAAAACTTGGTGCCTATTAAAATTGCGATATATATGTGCTAATATAAGATTATTTCTCACGTACGTAAGTTAAGGTATTTCAAGGTACATACAACTCATTTCAGTAATTTTATTTAAAATACTAACTTTTTCCAAAATAAAAAGCAATTGCTTTTCCAATTTATGAACAAAGGAAAAAGTTTTTATCCACGACTTACAGAAAGCAGGAAAACAATGCTGGAAAAAAGGCTTTTTTTGATTTTAGTGTTTTTATTATTTTTATTGGTTGCACATAAAAACTATAAATAAATATATTCAGCGAAAAAAATATTTACACAAAAGTCATTAAACCTAATGTACATATGTATAGCAGAGTAAATAAAATGTGTATGTATGTATAATTCTATGCATGTAATTTTCCGAATTACACAAGGTTAAATAAGTTGCTTAAATACAAAGTGACAATTTAATGTTCTCCTTTTTATCGTAAAATTAATGCAAGAAATAAGTTTTTAATTAATATATGTTACAATATCAATAAAACCAAACAAGCCATACAATTAATTATTTTTTATAATTTTTTTAGTATATTCAGCGATGCTCAATGCTTTATTTATAATAGTTTTCACATTTCGATATTTTTTGCCAATTGACTTGCTCAGCTTTATTATGGATTTTCGCGCCTTAAGCACTTTAGTTTAGCCCTTAAAACCGTTTTCTACTTTTATTCAACATTTATTAACAATCAAAGTTTTCAAATTCAACATTCATTTAGAGCGTAAAGATTTGCCATAAAGTTGCCATAAAGAGCCATAATAGTTATATCTGCTTAAATTTGTAGATTTTTTTTTGCTTTTAGCAGGATTATTAACATTAACGAATATGCTGTGTGTATATTTACTATGACAGTCGGTGCTGTATGTGTGTACGGCTGTAAGTATTCACACGCGCATATGTGTGTGTATTAATTTTGTGTGTTTTATTTGGTTAAAATTTTTAACTAGCTTTTTTTCGATTTCAACATTTAATAGTTTTGATATTGCATACTGACTGTTGCCAGCGCGTACCGATCGCGATGGACATTTGATAGTCGAAATAAAAGTATTAGCAAAAATCTTAACAATTCATAGCTGCACATTTGTATAGATATGCTTGTGTATATATGTATATGTATATATCTATTGCGTTATACACAAATTATTGTAGAATTGATTACTTCGAATTCCAGTTTTGTTTTCATTTCAGTTTGTTTCATAAGCATTTAGCGTAAGGTTTTAATACATTCATACATTTATGATACTAAATATGTTGTAAAATTCATTTAATGTAAAAAGTGTAAATTTTAACAGTAAAATGTGTATATATAAGCATGAAAATTATTCTACCTTCAATAATTTTTCATAATTCCAGCTTGAACACAGTGTTCTTTGACTTGCACGCCGGTTGTGGAGTTTTTGCTTCAATTCTCTGTGGTTTTTGCATTAACGGCTGTTTATATGTGTGTGTATGTATGTGTTTCTCTACAACTCCGCTTGGATTTCGGTTGTACAAAGATGGCAGCTGATCATTACAAGCATGAACCAACTTCACGATTCACGATTTCTACTCCTCGGCTAAGCAGCTTTCACATTCTCTTCTAAGTCCTTTCGGACGCCCTCAGACGCAGCTGAATTTGATGCCATCATCGCTGGAGTAACAATTTTGGCAGTGAAGTTTGTGGTTGCGCACGCGCACGTCCGTTCCGTTCAGGCCGTCGCCGAGCTGCACGTGACACACGCAACACTTGAAGCAATTGATGTGGTAGAAGAGCAGCAGCGATTCGATGATCATGGCTGCGCCGCGTCCTGTTCAATGCGGGAAATTGTGGTTAAAAAAGTTAGTTATATGTTAAAGATATTACAACTGAAAGGTGATAGAAGTGTTTTGTTGTTTCTGAGTTGTTTTTAAGATTCTCTTTAACGAATAATGAAGGAAAGGGGCTCTTGTATATTATGTATTTTTATCTGAACTTGATTTGCTTCTTGTAATCTGCATACATTAAAACAATTTATGTCGCAAAAATCATGTGCGGCTTAGCCACAGTATTTTCTTTTAATTTTTGAACTTGAGTGGTTCTGAGCTCGTAGAAAACATGCGAATAATACGTCAGCTTTATTACCAAAAGTTAAAAGAAAACTCTCAAAATATTTCTCGACAACTTGTATGGATCCGCTTAACACTGCTCGTTTAAAATTCTTGGCTACAAAGTGCGTCAACGTTAGACTCGTTAGAACTACGCATGACGCAATTTTTCGCGAAAACTTGACTCGAAAAGGGCCTATTTCGAAAGCAATAATAAAAATTGAAGATTTTTTATTGATAAAGTTTGAGTCATATTTGTTCAGATGATAATTTTTTAGAAGCTTTAAAATGCGCTAAACTAATCCATACATAAAATTTTTGTCAGAGGTGAGAGTATCTTTAACTTCCTTTATTGTGTGTACTTCTAAATTGTTTTTGAACATACATGTATTTTCTTCGACGTCAATATTACACCCAAACTATATATTTTAGAGCTTTGTGTACGTGTCGACAACTTGATTCCGTGCAGCCGGTGGCGTCTGCGTTTTGCGGAAAGGCATGTAATGAAGATATTTAAATCGAAATTCAAATAATGGTCAATGAGCATAAAAATCATTTAAAGTGTTATTACTAGCGATAAATGTTTAACTAACTAATGGCGATGACGAAAGAATAGAAAAACACTGAATTCATAAATAACATTTACTTATTTACACGAAACCTTAAAAATGGGAATAAAAAATATTTCAGGATCAACCAAATTTACTTAAAATACAGCGATACTGGGGCGGGCGTAAGCCTAATCACATTGGAAGTAATGTTGAGGGATAATTCATTACACAATATGAGAAATGTTTAACCTCACAGCGCCAAACAAATAATTTCTAAAGTTGTGATTCGAACGGTGAAGCAATAATGCTGTCTATGAGCATGCTCGATCAAACCAACTTTGATAACTTTTCATTATTTTTAAGGAATTTCAAATGTAAACACTCACAACCAACGTAGTAGCAAATTTTACCTAATTCATCACCACAATGTGAACACTTCTTCTTGCCACTGACACTCAACACTTTGTCCTGTTGCTGCTGCTGCTGCTGCTGCTGCGGCTGTGAGTGCTGATGAGCCGGCGCAGCGTTCACATTGACTTGTGGTGGCATTGCGGTGGTCAGCGTCGAGCTGCTGAGAAGTCGTTGATGTGTGGGCGTTGCAGATTGGGACATCTGCTGTTGCTGTTGGTGCTGGTGCTGGTAGTATGTGGAGGCCGCATGAAGCGGACTCTTCTCCAAAGCAGCAGTCTGGTTGTTGTAGTTGTCGAATCTAAGAGAAGAATGGCTGTCGAATTAGAATTTGTATAGATAGTTTCATTAGTAGAAAGTCACCTCTTCCGTTCACCGATGCCCTTGCTCTGCACACGCTCCGTTAGCGTTTGTATGATGGAATCTGGCAGCGGTTTGCCATTGCTGTTGGAGCTCGTTGCAGATTTCATGCCACTGACAGCGCTGCCATTTTGTTGATGTACCGGTGTTGTGGCCGTCGAACCACCGCGTCGCTGCTGCTCTGCGATGCGTCTTTGCTCGGCTTCTTGCACGAGCCAGTGGTTATTGTAGGCGTGATAAGGCTCCGGCATGGATTTGCGTTTTTGCTGGTACGCCGAAAGCCAAGCGGGATCATTAGCTAGATTCGTGTCATATGATTTGCGTTGCTGCACTTGCACCCAGCCGTCCGTGTACTTGGGTTTAGGTGTGGCGCTGAGCGCATGCAGCGTGTTTCGCGACATGTTGCCCGGTAATGCGGCGTGTCCATTTGGTATGGCTGGCATCGCGGTATTAACACCGCTTATGCTGTTGTTGCTGCCGCTGCTGTTGCTCAGATTTTGTGTTGATTGGTGTTGGTATTGATGATTGTTGGGGTAGGCCGAGTGACCACGTGGCGCCGCTGTTGGGGTGGCGATTTTCACCAGCGAGCCA
This sequence comes from Bactrocera correcta, assembly GCA_027475135.1. NCBI lineage: Eukaryota > Metazoa > Arthropoda > Insecta > Diptera > Tephritidae > Bactrocera > Bactrocera correcta. The sequence continues at coordinate 110,547,098 of CM050325.1, read as the reverse complement.
CCGAAAGTCTGAGCATTCAAGGCATGCCGCGATGCCATGAAGTCTTCTGTGCCGTTGACGATCAGCGCATTGGCTGAAGTGGCCACTTGCATGGCACGCATCGGTTTTGTTGGCGGCATGGGAGGCAGCATATGCCGTTTGGAGAACTCTTGCAGGTCAGACATGGACTTGCGGTAGTCAATGTCCACCTGATAGTACTGCTGTTCTAGATTTGGTACATTTGCATAGATCTGCTGTGTTGGTTGTGCAGCCAATAATGGTACGCCAAATTGTTGCTGTGTCGGTTGTTGCATATTATGCGCGCCAATGGCATATTGTGGCACTGCCGTTTGGTAGGCTACAGTCGGGCCGCCATTCGGAATTGGCAGACCACCTGCCAGCGACATACTCACGCCATTTAGGTCTTGTAGTGAGCGCCGATTGGCGGACATAAGCATTTTGGCGCCATGTTGCAGCTCACGGCGTGCCATATTTTCACGCAGCATCAAGTTCTCGCGCTGGCGCTTCAACTCCTCCTGTTCTAGCTGTAGCAGCTCCCGCTCTACACGCAGGACCTCTTCTTGTTCCCGTATTTTCTCCTCGATGGAGAGCATTTTTGCATTGGCGGTGGCGGTGGCCTCTGTCAGTGACTTTGTAGCGGCAGCAGCAACAGTGGCGGACTCAGTCCATGATTCAGCTGAGTTGCCCTTCACTGTTTGTAGCAGTGGCGTCTGCGCGGCCGTCAGTAGTGACTCATTCTGGTAGATTAGCTCGTTGGTTTTAAGGCTGTGTGGTGGTGTATCAATTTGTCGATCGTTCTCCTCTGATGAGTTCGTGTAATGTTCACTGCTCTGACGTGAATGATTCTCAGAAACGCCCGAATCGCGACTCTCACCTGTTGATGGAAAATATATTAATATTTTCGCTTTGTAGACCTATGAGAAGCTTTCATCACTTACCTGTATCTGAACTATCGCACAAACCTGCCTTCAGGTACAATTGCTTTTCCAAACGTCGTTCCTCCTGCAACAGCTGCGCCATATCTGGTGGCGGTGCCACTGTCAATTCCAAATAGGTTTCCTCATCATCCAAATTTGTGGTGTCAATGCCTAAGAAACTCGAACGTTTATTGCGCAACTCTTTCTTGATGCGTTTCGTCGAGTTCATGCGTTTGATGGGCGGCGAAGGATGGTCGGTAGCCAGACCGCTGACATGAGGTAAACGCGATGAAATTGTTTCGTAGGTGTTGTCCGATGACCACGTGTCTGTGTTATCGATGCTGTCCACATCATCAAAAGGTGGCGGACTCTCGACTGGCGGCGGCGGTGGCTTCTCTTTCGGCGGTTCCAGCTTGAAGCTGCCAGTAAGTGCGGCTCCAGTACCGCCCGCCAATGTGGAGTTCTCCAAGCCAGTGTAGAAGACCTCGATATTTTCGTAAAGCGGTACAGGGCGCAAATGTTTAGGGGCATCGTAGTAGGGCTCACTTGACTTGGGCACCTGATAGTAGGGTTCGTGTTCTGCCAGCGTCTTTGCGTTGTTGGTCAAGGTTTGCGGATCAACTGCTGCGGGTTTGCTGATTGTGGACAAATTTTCAGAGTTTGGTGTTGGTGAGTTTATTTCAGTTAGTTGTGTTGTTGCTGTTGAAGTTGTGATATTTTTAAAATCGTCTGCTGGTGAAATTTGTGTTGAGGTTGCGGCAGCATTGGCGTTCTCATTGGCTGTGAGCGAATCGCTTGGTGCTGCCTCTATTAAACTTGTTGTTGTTGTTGTTGCTTTTATGCCGGCGGCTGCTGTGATAGTTGTAGCATTAGCGTAAGCGTTGGTTATTTCAATAAAAGTATTGTCAAGATTTCTTTTGTTGTTGTTATCGCTAGCGCTAAAGCTACCGCTGCTATTGTTATTGCTGTTGTTAGTCAATACATTACTTAACGAATTATTGGCAAACGAATTCTGAAATTCGTTATTACTACTATTGTTATTTATTTGATTCATTTGTTTTTGTGTATTATTATTGCTTATTTTGTTGTTGTCATTCAACATGCTCGCTGCAATGATTCGCTTCGCTTCAACATCTACTTGTCGCGTAGATGCTGCCGAGATGTTCTCGTAAATGGGCTCCTGCGAGATAAGCGCCTCGCGCAACTCCTCCGTTCTGCCATCAACATCAGCACTTACATCATTATCGTTATTATCACCGTCATTGTCAGTGTTCAGAGCATTTGTATTTGCATCAAATTGTTGTTGTTGTTGCTGCTGCTTACTTTTGCGTTCCTTCTCTTCGTCGGTTTTGTTCGAAGTATCCTTTGTACATGTTAATCCATCATTATAATTGTTGTTGTTATTTGTTATTGTTGTTTCTACCTTCATTGTGGACATTGTGGCCGTCGCTATTGTTGTTGCTTGTTTTGTTTTGGTTATTGTACTGTTACTTGCATTGGTGTTGGATGATTTGGTTGTCGTTTTTATTGTTGCTGTATCATTTAAGGTGAATGTGGTCTCTTTGTCAATTGCTTCCAGCGCCAATTCAAGAGCTTCGTTGATCTGCGGCCCAAAAGTTGTATGTTTTTTTTTTTTTTTTCACGAAGTTTGCGTTTGATATAATTTTGCAGCAATTTAATTAAAATTTGTATTTATTGTTTTTGTTTTTATTTGTTATTGTTATTGTTACCAACATCAACAATTTATAATTCATAATTCATATTCATAGCCATTTTAACAATTTTGTTTTGTGAATTTCAATCGCAATTTAATAGTTTGAGACAAATTAGCCAGCAGTCAACAAGCACATGAGTACAAACGTGTATATGAAAAAAGACGAAATCATGAGATCAGTGTTAGTTAGTCTAATACATGTTTGTTTTCCATTAATTTATTCAGCAAATTAAGAAACTTAAATTAAATTATTGCAATTATTATCGCAACCAGGTCATCATGCGGCCATTAATGGGTTAACTTTGCATGCAAAAATCCAAAATAAATTAACTAATGTTTTTGTAAAAAATAAGCCTTGAATTAGCAATTATGGACGAATAGTTTGAATGAATAGTTTAGCAGGGTAAATTCAACTAAAAGCGACAAAAAATAATGCAAAATAAAAATAAAAAGTGGGACATGAGCAGTTGTTCCAATTGGCATGCGAATGTTTATGGGCACATACATATTTCAATGAAGCAAAAATATATAATATATACATTTATTTATAAACATACATTGTATATGTATGTGTGTATCTACATATGTTTACGCCAAATCAATGGAAAATGTTAGATTAGTATGTACAGAGTAGAAAAAGAGTGTGAAAACAGATAAACCCCTAGATGTGTGTAAAGGTACAGACACAGTATTAAATATAAACAGTGGAGAGAAAGATAAAAGCTTCACTTCAAAATTGTAATTAATAATATAAGGAGAACGTATAGTAGATAAAATTCACGTTGGATGAAAAAATTATACAATTTTTATTTCGTTTATGAATATATCAAGCACGATCTTGAGATATCCAACATATAAATACAAAGAAAGTATATATCGTTACCTAAAATGCAAAATAACCTAACAAAATTTTCGGAAATTAACAGGGGAACGAGTAGAACACGTTATAAAACGGAAGATGAGTGAAACAAAATTTAAATATTGGTTAAAACAGGGTTATTTCTGATAGCAGAATCTAGACATGTTGGACATATGTACTTATGTGTATGTAATTTGAAGTAGTGGATCGTAATCAATGGAGCACTCAATTACGAATTTTTTGATCATTCGTTATTTTGCATTTTAGGTGACGATATGAATATGTTGATAAATTCGTAAATATAGCTAAATAAATGAAATTATTTTATTGAGTCAGCAAGGATAACAGCCGAACCGAATCGCACAAATATACTCGCACAAATATACTATACATATAAGCAATCCTCTTTCAAATACCTAAAAATATGATTCCGCGATAAATGCTTTGAGCGCGCTGTGCAAAATATCTTAATATCGAATATAGCTGTTACTATTGCACTTAAGGCTGCAGTTACTATTTTTGCTTCATTCATTATCAACAGCTTCCCAACAAGTTAGAGTGCTCAAATTGCTCCGAAGACTTTCAACTGACAAATATAACCGAATATCCTATGATCGTTGGAGACATGTTAATGATATAATTTAATATTACTTTCTACACACAAGTGAGAGGATTGTCACCAAAATTTTCTGAGAAGTACTGTTTGAGGCAATGTAACCCTAACCTAATAGATTAAAATGTTTCATCAAAATATGCACGGTTGCTATCGCAAGCGTCATCGAGGCTTTCCGTTGAATCTATCGATATTTTCTTTTGAATTTTCTCCACTTTTGCCGGACAGTGTTATAATTATTGCATTTTGTTTGTGGATTAAATTGCTTTAGATATCTAACAATAAATTCTCAAAGTCAATATTTAATAAATTTGCTGCAAATCTAAGATTTTGCAAATTTTTGCTGTGTGTAAAACTCCGGTGCACCTCACGTACATATAAACAAATATGCTATTCATTTAAGGAGTATGAAGAGAGAAGAGCGGCAGCTAATTCGCATTCATTTGTCCAGTTCGCATTATAAAACACTCTAATTAGAATAGACTTAGTTTTACCGTTGCTTTTGTTGCTGGTCACGGGTCACATAAGTTCAATTAAATGCTAAGATTAAATCAATACTGCAGAGAACGCAAATGGAAAAGCTTTTAATCAATCAAAATATTTACCTCCGAATAACGGTATGTACATTTGTTGCACCCTTATGTAAGCAAATATGACACATACTTATGTACATATGCATATATGCGTGTATAAGCAATACAGATAAAATACATAATCACTCCGTCCGTCTATCATTTCCTTGTTTTTGTAGCTGGGAATATTCCTCCGAAGGGTATTCGAGGGTCATTCGACTTTTTTATGAGATAAAATTAGGGTCTGTGCCATAACTTCTGCGTGAAAGATAGATTTGTGGTCTTGTGATTTTTGATCTTTGGGTTTTAAGTTGTCGTCCCCTTAGTTTCTTACATATATTGAAATTCACCTAAAGGTTTGGCGATTCTGCCACTATTATTGACTTATTTCAAAGTAAAATCGTTATCTTGGCAGTTTCACTATACAATCGTTCGTTTTGTCTCAATGACTGGCTACCTACTTATTTCACTATCGGAATCTAAGTGAATTTAAAATTTTATTGCATTTGGCGAACAGATTGTAAAATTAATAGTATTTTTTCTTAATTCAACATCGTTATCGTATTTACGATAACAGCAATAAACAAGAAACCAGTATAACTTTTTAATGAAAAGTTCTTAATACCTCCGTATCTATATATTGTTCGAATAGGTTTGTATCAGCAAGTGTGAAACGGTTGGTGTCATTCTTTTAACGAATTTCATTTGATGAATTTCAGAAATGATAGAATAATCACATTTTTCACAGTATATCAGGTTTTACCGTAAATGTAAAGGGTTTGGATGCAGGCTAAGCCCTTCCAGAAGCCATAGTGAATACAACAATATTTCTTCTGTTAAAGATAGAATGAAAAACATTAATTGAAACGAGGTTTAGATTAGTTAAACGATCAATCTTTTTCCGAAAATTATTGATCTATATGTGAAGGTCTGTCTCAAAGACAGAGTACTGACTGATCATCGTCTGTTGTGATTACTAAGGATTTTAGAACAGTTTAGAGCCATAAAAATAGTATTTCTAAAAAATTTAATTAGATTCCGAAATTCGTGAAACTTGTGTTTTTGCTAGAAAAAGTATGCAAGAGAGTGATAATAAGTGATTACTAAGGAGCTGTTTTCTTTGAAAAAATATCAATAATCTTGCTGATTGCCTTGAATACGATAAAATACATTGTGTTTTGGCCAACATTGCTGATAAAGCAACTTCTCCAGTTCGAAGTACATACTTCATATATGAGTTTGTGAATCGAAACTCCTGCGTTTTTGTAATTTTGTGAACCCGGCTTAATGCTCAAAATAATAAAGTGAATTTATTTCGAAGCATATGTGAGCTCATTTAAGGAAAGCAGAGAGTGAGAGAATGACAAATATGTGGAAACTTGATTCGCAATGAAGCAATATAAAATGAAAGTGACTAATTAGATTAAGTGATGTCTTTAACTGTTGATTGTGGCACAAGCGTATGAATATATCCTGACTAATATCGACGCATAAAATGTAAATTTTACGCCCGCTTACCATTGGTTTGCGATCCATCCCATGTAAAGAAGAGAGACGCTGTAAACTTTGGCATATAACAGTTTCTTGAGGTTGCTTTACTGCACATAAACCTAAAATTTTACACTGTCCTTATTAGGTTAACCCGAAATCCGACAAAATCTCAAATATTTGAAAATTCGCAAGCCAATGAGAGAAGACACTACACTGCTGCTGGATTTTTGGTATGTAACTGAGAGTGTTTCGCACGACTTAGCAATAGAATTACAGTCGCACTACAGCGACAACGGTTGAATGGCGACTGACTGAGGCGGAGAATGCATGGATGGAACTAAACTATATCAGTGGGCCATTAAATGGGCATTTAGATAAAGCAACTACGTTGTTGACATTTGACAAAACAAATAGAAAAATGCAACAACACTAAAGAGCATATGGTAAATTGTAATGAAATTAACGGCGACAAAAAGTCAACAAGAATGAAGTGAAAACAGTGCGAACGGCAAGAAATGCAGCGCAAAAGTGAGGCTAGGCGTGTTTGTAGGTATGCGGCCGAAGGGGTGTGTGTGTATGTAAATGGGCTTTTGAGGTTGCTGGAAAGGTTATTGCAGCTAGTGTTTTTTGTTATTTGCAAATGCGCCTATAAGTTTCCAAGTGGTATTCATGAAGGCGGCTCATGCGCCTAACAGTAGACAATAGCTTTAAAGTATACCGATTTCAGTACTTAGGCACTGATTTATTGTGTGTTGCAATTTTACGTATGCCATGTTTTTTGCCACATTATATATATTATTTTTGTAATGCCTCGTGCTACGCGCCTTTTAGCTAATGCAGCATGTGCGGCATTAAACGGTCGCCGAGGTTCAATGCGTGCAGCCGCTAAGTAGATTTCCAGCGTTGCAGACATGACATTTGACGCTTGAAAAAAGAATCGGTAAAATGCATATAAGCAAACAGGAGTATATATGTATATGTATATATGTACGTGCGGGTGGGCTAAGAATGAAGAATGGTGCGATTGAGATTTCAAAGACATGCAATAAGGCGTAAAAGCACCTACAAGTGTAACGAAAGAAAAACAGACAAAACAACAAAAACAAACAACAACAAACTAAACAAAACGAACAGGCAAATACAAATATTTTACAAGTGAGACAATATACAACAGACGATATTGTACGAAAACTAAACAGAAATTGGAAATATGCGGCAAAAACAAATGGACAGCGACAAAACGACACAAATAACACAAATACAGATAGAGACAAGCAGACAAATATTCGGTTTTCATTCAAATTTCTTACCTTTGGCATTGCACAGAAGCTTTTGCTGGCATAAATTATGCAAATTTAACTACTTTATCGGAAATATTTGCGAGCAATCGACATTTTTACAGAAGTATACACCAAATGAGTGAATATTTTTTAAAAATACATATTTTGTTTCGGCGCAAGAAATCGGTCAATGCAAAAATAATTTATTTGTAAGCGAAACAATGCGGCGCAGCAGAAGTCGGAGCAATGGGCGAGCGACAGTTGAATTTGCATTTGCATTTGTTTTAGATATTTTAAAGCGTAGCAGATAACAGAAAAGTTTTGTTTGTTTTCGATTGTTTTGTAGCATACATTTTGGCGTTTAACGAACGTGCACGTTATGCGCAGGCATGTAAAGAGAGACACAAGAAATACACATGTTTGCATGTTTTCATATATGTTTGTACGGCTAGCTATAGTTATGTATGTATATATATTTATATATGTTTGCAATAAAATACGTTATAATTATATATTCTAGGCTACGTTTGCGAGTGGGTAAGTACATATGTATATTAAAGTGACCACATGTGCGTGTGTGTATGTATGTGTACTTGTATGAGCAGTACATATATAATTAGGTGCAACTCGATTAGCTTATAATTCAATTCAAATATGATTAATTTTCATAATATTTAGCTAACGGTAATCGTGCAGTACTTGCTTAGTACTCTTTAGGAAAATCCACACATAAAAAAATATGTAAATAATTATATACAAAAAAGAAATCACTCTGACCTTTAACTGCAGAGTTAAGAAATTTAAAGACCTAAGTCATTTAAAGGATCTCAGAGTTCTCAAAATCAGCATATTATTGGTTGCGAATCGAGTCTCTATATACAAACTAATTATTAGAGAACTCACGGATTTCTATTTGTCTAAGGCAATCGAATTGATAGCATTAATTAGTCTTTGTTTACCTCTAATGCTAGAATCGATCCTAAAATCAAGAACTCCAAATATTTTGGGTGTTTTAATTCGAAAAAATATTCAGAAAAATTCGAAAATACCTTCAAGTTTTCGATTCGAGATAATAAACTGAAATTTTGCTCTAATAAGAACTCAGAAATGTTGAATACAATGAGTTATTCCGACAGAAAAACATTAATTTTTGACTAACTGTAATTGTTGAAAAACCTAATTACGAAAAAATAATAACCGAACCAAACAGAGAGTTAAACAAAAGGAAACAGGATACAGTCCAACGAAATTTAAATGAATTACAATAAATAATACTCATACTAACAGAACGTCTATTAAACAAAAGCAGTATCTAAAAGTGTTGAAATAAAGGCTGTCAAATGATTCTATGAACACACTGCGTGCAGTAAATGTGTTCTCATCTAGTTCTCGATCACTTTAAAATTAATACAAAAAAATCATTTATTACAATTCTTTATTGGAAACATACAATTCTCATTTGGAAACATTGCGTTGAGAAGTTCTGATCAGCGAGTTTTTACTGTATTCCGATTTCGATTTGAACTACTCACTGCACACATTTGAACAGTGGCACATATAGTTACATTTAGAGCTTTGAAAAACGAAAAAATAAAAATAAAAATGAAGCGCAAAAAGCGCAAAAGCTTAGACTCAAAAGAATTCACCATTCCCATAGAGCTTTCTGAAAGTCAGAGGTTGAGACACACTGATTGCCATGAGCGTAGTAATGAAAGAAACGAGGAATGCGGAAAAAATGTGTGTGAAATGTTTATGAAAATATGAATGGGTAAAATGAGAAAATGTGTGAAAAATGAAATAAAGAAAAAACTTTTTTCAGTTTTTAGAAAAATAATTACAATGAAAACGGTTTATTCTGTTGCATATTTGTTTACTGTTACATATTATACATTTCTTTTGATATTCAATCATTGTGATTATGCGACAAAAAGTTAAGCGCTTCAACATATGATAGCTAAACATTTATACAAAATATAAAATAAAAAAGAGAACTTATTGCTGACGTATTTTAGAAAAACGAGTATTTAAAGATTTCGTTTTGATGTTTTTTCAAGTTTAACCTATGGTTTCAAAAAGTTTTGGCTTCTAAAAATGCGCGAAATTACACAATATATTCGAGTTTTGCAAAAAAGCTTTACTGTTGTAAGGCGAATAAACAGTTCTTTACGAAACATTTACAGAAAATTATTTACAAAAGAAAAGTAGTCAGGAGATTCGATCAAAGAAACGAACGAACTTGTGGTCGCACGATTGAGTGTGTGAGTGGGTTGAACGACTGAAGGAGAAATTGACTTGTTTTTTATTTTATTCCAGCTAGTGTTCTTGTGAGTAGTTGTAGAAAACTCAGAGAAGTTGGAAGACTCTCAGAGCTTACGGAAAGAGCTTCTTCAAATAAAATACAGAAAGTGTAATTTTAGTGTAGAATCATTGAAGCTTACTGGGGGTTGTAATTTGACGCTCAGGCCATTATTTGTATTAAAAAGTTTAAGTCCCTGTTTAAGAGCAGAATTAACTTACTATAAGAGTAACAAAATAATTATTTAAATTTTGTGAATTTGTAATAGATATTTCAGATGCAGAATTACCACTTTGGGATCACCATAAAAAAATAATAGCCCTACTTGACAGTGTCGACACTCGTAATCTCGCTTACGCTTGCACCACTCTCCGTAGTTAACTTATTCAACTCATCGTCTAACATATCGTTGATTTCCTGTACCAAAGCCTGTTCGCTGTTGCCCTCTTCAACAATTTCGTCCGTGGTGAAAGTCTTTGTTATTTCGATATTGACAGGCGCTGGCGTTTTCGGTAACGGTGGTGGCGGCATGTCATCTGAAGGTATGTAAAATTTTGAGTTTTCCACAGTGATTATCTCGTCCACCTTCACTACGTCTTTATCGGCCTCTGGTGACACATCGGCCGTCGCGCTCGCAGCAGTTGGGGCAACCGTTGGCGTGTTGTCGTCGCCAAGTCCGAAATTCTTCCGCAAGAAGTCGAATATATTTTTTGTTTTCTTTGTGTTTGGATTCGATACAGCTTTTGCGCTTGTTTTAGTTGTGACAGTGGGTGATGCTGGCGGTGTGGTGGTGGTCACCTTAATTTGTGTCTCAACCACGTGTAGACGTCCAACTATCATATTTTCATCTACGGATTCAGGCGTAGGTGGTCCACTGCTCTGCTTCAGAACGGGTTTGCCTGGCTGATCGGCCTGATTCATGGAGTCGGAGCCACTGATGCAGCATGGTATAGGTTTAGGTATTTTAGACTTTCGCTGTAAAATGGGTGTGCCATTGTTTTTGCTACTAGCGCCGACTGGTAACGCCGATTTTAGGTGACTACTGTGCAGACGTTCTTCGGCGATGATACGTTCGCAGGTTTCAATCAATGCACGAGAGTGCGCGGCCCTCGCCGCCATTATTGGCGAGTTCGGTTTAGAGTTGGGATGCGAATTATTTGATTTTGAGTTATTTGCAGTGGCCGCAAACATATTTGGAGTTACTGCTATGTTCTTTACTGTGTCGGGTGTGTCCGGAGTGGTTGCTATACTATTGGCAGATGTTGGTGTACCTGGCGAGCTATGTTGTTGTGTTGTCGGTTTTGCTAAGAGACCGTCACAACGACGTACTTGTTCAGCGGTAACTTCATCGTAGCCCGTTAATGGGACCTGGTCGAAAGATGGTAGATCATTTATGTCAATCTTTTTACAGATTTTTTCCTCTACCGTCTGTTGCCGCTGAGTCTGTGGGGTTTTTGATTTGAGTACAATCTCAGCTGGTTTACCAGAGTCATCACATTCGCGTACCTTTTTCGGAGTGATGTCAGAGTAGAATGTGCAAGGAGGACGCTTGTTAGGGGGTAAATCATTCACATCAAGCTTGTCACATGGCGACTCATCCACCGTCTTCTGCCTTGTGGGCAAGAATGAGTTTGTGGGCTCAAAAGAGTCCAGGAAGTTACTGCAAAGTGCCACATCAGTGGGCGAAAGCGGTGAATGTGGCGATGCCGGTGGTGTGGCCAGCTTAAAGAGTGTAGACACATTTGGTTTGCATGGCACCAGTGGAGGAATTTCAGAAGGCATTGTAATAACGGGTGCTAATGAGTCATTTGGCTTCAAAGGATCGCCAGTAGAACGCACAGCTGCTGCAGCTGACTTATTTGCGGAGCCTGGTGTGGTGCGCACAAGCGGTAGGGGTTTGAGAGTGGAGCGATTCAACTCTTTGCTTTTCTCAATCTCAACTGGGGGTGTGTGTATCTGGGCTGTGGTTTCGAAAGGGCCTGTGTAATTGGTGGAGTCACTTGAGACGGTTGATGTTTCGGAGATAATAGAAAGTTTCTTTAATTCATCTGCACTGGGCGATGTTGGTGTTAACTCGGCTGTTATTACCGTTTTGACTTGCGGTTCCTGCTCTAATTTATTCTTTGTTTTTGTTGTAGTTTCTTTAACCACAGCAGTAGTTTCCCTGCCTGCGGGTGAGTTGAAGAAATTTCTTTTTGCTGGCGTAGGCGACTGTGGTGGCGTTTGCGGTATGCGACTGCGTGGCAAAGGCTTCGGTCCGGGGATTGGTGGTGTCGTCTTACCGACTTGTTGATTAGATGCCACGTCTTGTGAGAAGCAATTGGAAAGTGCTTTAACGGTGTTGGGTTTCGGCAGCTCATCCGGATTCAAGATGGTTACTGGCGGTGCACACATAACAACTTCAGTGTGATTTTGTTGCTGTTGTTGTGGTTTATATGGCACAGTTGTCACATCTGGTTGTCGGACTTCATGTGAAGGTTCATTGACTGCATGCGCGCTTGGCATTGATTTCATCTCATTTGACGCAGCTGTTGTTTGCATTATTTGATTAGAAACTGGCATCGCTTCACCGGTCCCGGGCAATGCGGTCACTGTTGAATGTGACTGTTGCCGATGTTGTTGCTTAGGAAATTCAATACCGTTATAATGCGTAACATTCATGGGCGAGGGCGATCGACCGAGTAGTGGTGATGTTGGCGTTGTCGTTGTTGCACCAAAATGTGGCACATATGATTTTTTTGCCGGCATTGTTGGCGTTGGCGGTTTCCCGGTTGGGTTGGTGCTCATATTCTTCGAATTGAATATCTCAACACGACCGTTGATACTGAATGGACTATCGTCGGCTGACTTTCGTACGGGAGGTGGACTGTTAACGGGACTCTTCATATTGTAACGGACTGACTTGGGTGACATGGGTGGCTTGCCAATTGGATTAACAGCACGCGGTATCATGGAGAAACCGTTAGACATAAGCACGCTCGGTGAGGAACGTGGTGGGGGTGTGGGTGCGCGTGCTGCTGACGGAGATGGTGGTGTTTGTGGTATAGCGATCGGCGAAGTGCCGTGGGTGAAGGGTAAAGGAGAATGCGGTGACACAATCGAAGGGGACATGGTTGAAGACTGAAATATTTGCGTGCTAATTGGAGCATCATCGCCCGCAACGAATGCGGTGGGTGTTTGTACACGATCGATTGGCTTTGAAATATGCATTGGTTTTGGTGAAAGTGGGGCTTCAATTTCTGTGGGTGGTCGAACTTTAGGTATGGCACCACTACACTCTGAGATTGGCTTCACTTCATTCTCCTGTGCCTCGTCTAATTCAATGTCGCTCTTAAATGTCTCTTTGAACATACGCAGCAGATTACGCGCGTGGACCATTTCGTTCGAAGGCTTTCTTTGCAAAGTAGAAGGCGTAGCAACTGTTAAAGTATTACCCGACACCTCCTGTTCAGCTTTAGAATCAATTAGGTTGTTTATTTTCTGCTGTTCTTTTTCAATATTAGCTACTTGTTCACCAAAACTACGATTACCATTATCATCAATAGTATTTTCAAAACTACTTTTAACACTACTGGATATGGAGGGGTCAAGCAATGATTTGTTAGTAGAACTTACACTAAATTCCATTTCGCATGGCTGTTCGTTAGTTGTTTTTGTGGTAGACACTGTGTTCAGGCTGCTGGCGATGGCGTTCACTGCGCTGGTGGACAGTTCGGCAAACTCCGCTTCTATTTGGTTCACTGCATTAGCTGCTTCGGTTAGCTGCTGCTCCTCCAATGCCAGCGCTGCAATAGCCGCATTCAGTTGTTCTTCCTGCTCGGAGATTTCCGTGGTTTCGATTTCGCCATCAGCAGTGTGAATACCGCTGTCGTCACGATCGACCTCCTCCTCGGGCGCTTCGACTTTAACCACTACTTGTTGTGGCATCGTAGTTTGGGATACGGGCGCACCTACTTCTTCCTGCTCCTTAATGCTTACCTCCAGCACGGCTTTCTTCTCATTCTCAATAAGTTTCATGCGTCGCTCTTCCTCTTCGTTCTTCATTATCTCTAGCTGGCGGGCGTCAACAAGTGCTACCGGGGCCTTTTTCACCTCTTCTTTGGTTACGGCATTCTGTAAACTAGACAGACGATCCTTCAATGGTGGCACTGGTATATCGACCAATTTTGCGCTGGGTACCTTACCGGCGCTGCCGCCATTCGTTGAATTGACTAAATTTTGTTGTTGCTCTAAGCTTTGCATACGCGATCGTATGCTCGTGATGTCGCCTGATAGGCGTTTAACTTCACGCTTCAATGTGGAGTCGTGTACTTCGCCATTATTATTAGACACACTCTCGTCCAACTTGAAGCGATCGCGCAGTGTAACGCGTGGCACAGCTACGTTGCCAGCGCCACCATTGCCCACCAGCGACTTTGGTTCTGAATTGGCATTTTGATTTTCGAAAATCTCTTTACGCTTCGAAATATCGATTTTTGGTACATCAACTTTCTTCTCCAAACCCTCTTGACTATCACTGGGCGAAGTAACTTCGAAGCCTATTAGGCGATCCTCGATTTTACTGCCGCGACGTGTGGGATAAGTATCGTTCGGTACTGTATTGCTGCAGTCCGGGGTATTTTCTTTCGAGGAGTTATTTTTGGAAATTAACGCCGGATTTGTGTTGGCATTATTGAGCTTAAAATTGGCTAAAGCACTGCCGCCACTGGCGCGCGACACGCGTTGCTTATAGTCTTGAATGGCGCCCTCATAAGTGTATTCGCATGGATCGGGAGAGCTGCCGGGCGCGGTGCTGGAGGAGGTATCGTAGCCTGGGGAGGAGATGTATTCACGCGCGGGAATGCCACTGGGTTTTTGGTTGTTCTCAAATATGGCTTTGTCGAGTTCGGCGTTGTCACTCTGCGGATGAAAATAAAATATAAGTAAAGATTTAGTCGACTTTAAAAAAATCGTGTCGCCTGTGAAAGCAAAGCTCAAACCTTTTTTGATGGTTGTTTGTTAAAAACCTATACTTTCTGCAGTATCCATTAAAAGCAGAGGGCGATACACTTTATGGCATCTAATACCATTCACGGTATGTACTTTACGTAATTCTTCTTACGATCGAAAGGTTTTAATCTGTCGTGAAAGGAACTTAATGAGAAGGAACTTATTTTGGAGCATCTGGGGAGTGAAGCTGTGACCCTGACATCCATTGACATGCGTGCGATCGTTAAATTCCTTTCTGTACTCTTTTACAGCTTCTCACACCATGAGTATTTTCGAAATTTTTAAATTCATGTGTTTGTTGTGGTTGTTGTATTAGTGCTACAACTGATATCAACATTGTCATGTAGAACGTGCTCACAGCGTATACGATCGTTAAGCTGATCGACACGCTCTCAACTGTTACGAAGAACAAAAGATCAGTCAGAACAAATGTTCAGCAAGCGCATTACAAGTGTATTTATGTCCACGGACACATTCACACAAGCACGCAGCGAAACGAATTTCGAACGAAACAAGAGCACACAAAATTTGGTAATGAAAACCCAGCGGAAAGGTCTGGGTATACAAATGAATTGGAGAAACAAAATGTTCTGATACGTTTCAGCAATTTAATTGATTTTACGCTTTCGCTTTGAATTCAATTGATCTATCTGCTGTCGTAATGCCTCATACTTTTATTGGTCTTTATTTGTTTGACAGGGGTGATATTGCTTAAGAATATTGTGACTGATTCAGTTTCGTTGTATTTGACTTTTGATATCAGCTATTGTTTATCAACTGTGCGGTTCGTTGGTGCCCTTGTAAACGATCTGTCAAAAAACGACAAAAAATTATTTGGCGTCATCAAATTACAATATACCCATAAAGTAGAAATATGACGAGCTACCGGGTATCAAAGAGTCATTTTTAGTTTGATTTAGTTTAGAGTTTCAAGCCTGAAATGACGCTGAATGTATAGACCGGAGAATGTATTCAGATTTTGAAGGTAATCAGTAGATATGAATTTCGAAAACATTGCTGCTTTGGACTTGTGGTTTAACTTCTATCCATAATAATAATTATAATTTTTAGCGCCGACGCTTAGGTTTATTTTGAGAAGTTTCAGTCTAAGAACCTAATTGCCTGAAACTATTTTAGAAACTTAAGCGAACTTTTTACTTTAATATCTAGCGGCTAGCTGTGCTCAAAGTGAACGTAATAAAAGTGCAGTGGAAGCTTCCTCCGGCAGCGGCTCTGGGAATACATTTGTGCAAAATATATGCTAAAATTAGGCAGTTGTGATTGTAAAGTTAGACAAACAGTTAGCGACTACTATAACAAGAAACCGGAGAAACAGAAAAATTAACGATTTGCTAATGAGTCTCTGGCACTGTTGGACAAACAAGCTGCGGCTAATTTGACTTTGAGCATAACTTCCGCTTTATCTTCAGCTGTGTATGTGTATGTGCTACAAAATATGTGTGAAATAATGATAATTAATACTTTTTCAACACTGACCCAATTCCAGGTTAAATTTACAAGAGAAAAATTCACGAAAGCAGAAACTTTCAAATACAAAATGCCTGCTTGGCAAAAAAGTGCATACTAGAAATAGAAAACAAAAAAAAAAAAAAACACGTCGAACTATTCTTGTAAATCAAATACTTTTATAGATGCTTTGATACCTTCCAGATTTGCATCTCATTTGCTCATGGTCAATTCCATTGAGTACTCGTCGTTTGTAATTTGGAGGAATGTGGTCCTAACCTAGCTTAATTAATCGTTAATTCTTCAAAAACTTACCAGTACACTGTTGTTGTCGTAATCCTCCGATTGGCTGCTCTTGCCGCTGGCACTGCTGGTGCCAATGCCAAGGTCGCTCAGGTCGTTCGATTCGTCTTCATTGTAAACGGCTAACGAGGCCAGTTTTGCGCGACCGCGTCCACCACGTTCACCTCTGTAATAATATGACATTTTTTGTTGGATTAATATATGTATGAAATATCTATCTTTTTTCTTCTTCAATTTTTGGCGACAAGCCATATAATTATATTCTTCCCTACTTCAATATTTCTCACCTTTCCTCGATCATTTCGGAGAACGTCTTCGATTTTCTTCGCGTCCGGTCGTGTTCTTCCAATTCGAGTTTTTTCACTTCCACAACTCGATCGATGATGTGTTCGACACGTTTTCTACGCGACGATTTCCAATTGTCCAAATTCTGAAAGTTCAAAAGCGAAACAATTTTTGGTAAAAGAAATTCACGCTTTAATGAATTCTAGTAGGGTTTATCCCTAGAAAAATAACTAATTTTTTCTGCTGCTTAATCCTTCTGAAGCTCCTTTCAAAAGAAGAACATCTATAATACTCATGTATGCATTGGTTTTTCTTCTAGGATAATAAATTACTGAGGCCTCGCAAAAAAATCTTTAATGACAAATTTGTTCGAATACAAAATTTAGCCAATGTCAATCTGGTGCCTCCCTGGAATATACTTTTATATCACTTGCGCTCGTTAGGATCGCTATCAACAATGCGCTCCACACCAATGCAAAATTCATCCGAAAACCTAGGAACTTTCACTAAAGACAAACAGCTACAAGCTCGTAATGACAAACGCTGAATAAAGAAACATACATAAAAAAGCATAAGTACTTTGATACAACAACACGTACGCAATGAAAAATTAGTGAAAAAAAAACTGCAGCAAACTTATGCAACGACACTAAGTGTGCTTGCATCGATTTGGCTGATAACGACTTCCTTTCCCATGAGCTGGCCAAATCAAACAATTTACTCGAGTCAGACATGTAGCCGTTTTGAACAAACATATACTCATACATACTACATACATGTAGGCATGCATTTACTCCGTCTAACTTATTGGGTAAGCCAAGCTAGTCAAGTTAGCCGACTCAGCATGTCAAAGCCTTACTGGGCCAATTGACCAATCGAACAAACAATGCAGGGCGAGTATTAATTGATTTTCACACGCATAACTACTACCTAAACAGTAGCTGCGAAACGTGTGATTACAGGCACAAAAGTGGAAAAAGGGGACAGCCGGTGAAAAAATCGTGAAAATTATAATAATCAAGCGATAAGAGAGTATCGGAAAGCGAGAATGACTTTCAATTTGTGTTTACTCAAATATTCAATAATCAATTATAACAGATTTGATGGGTTTCGTGAACAATATGCACTCGTTAAACGAAAAGAAACTGAAATTCATGAGTATATGACTTGTACTTTAAATGCTTGAATAGGTCAATTGATGTCGGTCGAAGGGAAAGTAGTTTAGTCAAGTAGAAGAAAATTTAGAAAAATCAGAATTGAGATAAAAATATAAAAATTATTGCAATACAGTATATTATAATTAAGATTTCACAATCGGGGTAGTATTTTTGACACATATTTTTACTTCTTTCAATTTTGATCCCTAGTATATGCTTGACCGAAACATGGGTGGTGTCTTTAATTTTACTTTTAAGGCACATGCATACGTTAAGTCTTTCCAATTTGAGGATAACTTCAAAAAAACTAAAGGAGTCCTGCAGAACTCAATCTCTTGAAAAAAATTAGTTTGTTCAATACCCAGCCGTGTATTATAGAGTGTTATGGATCTGGCCATAATGTTATATGCTTACATATACAATGAACGAAATAAAAATAATTACCTTGCTTTTTGTTACTTTACGTTTAGACACTTAATCTACGAAGAGTGAAGCACTTTAAGTTATAAGCCGCTTTCAAAGGAATAATCGAAGCTTTCTCTTAACATAATAACAATCGGAGGTTTGCTTATCTAGGGAAAGTCGCTATTAAGACAAGTGTTTGATTTCGGTGAAATGTTGGTTGCAGTTAATGGTGGAGCTTCTCTAAAGGATCTATCTCCCCCTCTTTTTGATTACGCTAGTGGTTAGTCGATATGCCTTTCTCTAAGTATGAACAAATCAATTAAAAGTGTGGTTTAGGTCAAAGGATCTATAGGACTAGTGCTTACACCGACGATTACTTTAGCAAGATTCAGACCCTGATAAGGCATTTGTAGACGCTTGTTAATCGCTGTGAAAATAAATGAAGCTCGAAACTAAGCATTTGTTACACTGTGAAAATAAATGATGACAACACAGAGAGACGCTGGGCCTGACCAATAACGGCAATTGCGTAAGTCTTACCATAAATGGCAGCGCATACATAAATATGTATGAATGTACTTATGTAATATATACGGCTAATGAGATTGTCATTATTGTCGCTACTGTAAAACTACAAAAACAATGTTGTCATCCATTAATTTTGTTGCTTTTACGAAATTGTCTTGTAAATGTTGTGCATGTTAACGCAGACATTTAAGTAAAAAAAAAATGAAAAATGCAAAAAACTGGATTAAATAATCACTAGAGGTGACAACAGCCGAAGTCAGCCAAAAAAAGAAAGTAATTACAAAACTTAATGGCGCGAAGTTTGACTATTAAATATACAGCTCGGTACTTTGCGCAATTGTAGTGCACATTCGCATGTGTATGTGTGTGTGATTTGGTAAAAATTTGCATTCACCACGTTCGGCGCAAGTACTGTGTGGCAAAGTTGCATAACTGCAATAAATATGAGTAAACAAAAACAACGGCAATTGCAATTGATATTGGCAGCATAGAAATGTCTGTGCCAGTATGTTAACCACGCCCCAGTGAAAAATGTAACAAGCACAAATGCCAACACACACACGCATCCGTACGTGTACGAAAGTCCGGAGCATTTCAACTGGACCGAGTAACAAATTACGAGCGTTGACGAGCTTTTGATACCTGAGCGGAATTTTTCATGCTGCTGCAACATGCAACACTCACAGCAAACGGCGCAAGCGCAAGCGCCAGTGTTGAATAATTGTTGCTGCGCGAGTGGAGAATAGACCGAATTTCGATGGCGATAACAGCTGTTCAAATGCCCCTAAATGCCGTTTGCATTCAAAGTGTTTGGCATAGACGCGTTTAGCGCAAATGTGCCAATGACAGAGACCGAAAAGACGTTGATAAACACGAGCAAATGCTCGCACGCTCAAAACTTTTACAAATTGCCGTCTTTTATCGTCGTTCTGTGCGTATTTGTCTGCTGTTTTCGAAAATTTGTCACGATTCGCGCTTATGATTTCGCTGCTTGTGCTGCCTCCGTTGGCTGCCTTTCAATTTTTATTAGCATTATTTATCTAGCTTTGCCTTAAACAGATACAGAAAATATAGAAGAAAAAAATTGAAAAGCAGTGCAATTGCAGAGCTGCTCGTAATTACACAATACGAATACACCTCGAAACATAAAAACATTTCAAAACGCGTCCATAGACGAATGCGATTTTCGTTGGCGAATTTCAAATTATACACACCCAAATTTAGTTTGATCGTAAACACCGTAATTCGTGAGCATTAAAAATTAGTTGCTGTTGCCATTTTATTTCCTTATTTATAAATTCATTCTTGGTACAAATACACGCAATCACACATAAATATATCTTGGTTTTGGCGCACAAACTGAACCCACAGAATCGCATGCGAAATTTTATTGATTTCAAAACAACAAATTTGGTTGTAAACAGTATTCGTGAAAATTTTGAATTTTGATTTTTTCAATAGGAAATTATAGAGTTGACTATGTTGATTGACGAAAAGTAAGAAAGCAACAACTAGTTCATCAGTTTGCTTGCCAGTAGTTGCCGAACGTTTAGGCACTAGCAATTAGAATAGAACATCGCAGTGATATTGGGTAGTCGAAAAAGTCTTTTCGTATTTTGTCAATAGATGTCGTTGCAGTCATATTTCTCGAGTGCTACCAATCACATTGTGTCATACCAAATAGTGTTGCAAAGGTGAGATTTGAAAAAGTTACATCTCTTCGAAAATGAGTGAAAATAATGAAGAAATTCGCTATATTTTGAATTTTTTGTATAAAAAGAGAAGAATTCCACGCAAGCCACCAATGAAATTTGTGAAGTTTACGGAAACGGTGCTGTATCAGTTCGTGTAGCCCATCAATGGTCTCTCACTTCCGTTCTGGAAATTTCGAAGTTTGGATTTACACTGATTTTTATTAATATTATAAATATAAAAGAAAATTAAAGTTTGATTAGAAATACGAAAATACTTTTTCGACTACCCAATGTTTTCAGAGAATGGGTTATTTCTTATATATTCTATAATACCGCGATTCTTAAAGTTAAAATGCTTTTGACGTAACAAGGAAAAACCGAATTGGAATTTTTTTATCAAACTTTATGCACTGAAACATTTTTTATCAGCTTTATAATACCTACGATCGAAGTACAGAAGGAAGTCATCTGGTGGTTTAAAGGAAATAAGTATTTGAGAGGATTTACATACTCCTGAGAGTTCATAAGGTCAAGCCCATTTGTGTTAAGAAACGTGCTTATCAATCGAATATAGTTACTAACCTCCAAATCGTTGGTGAGGATAGAAGTTAAGTTTGTTTGGTTTAAAGAATACCTAACATAGTATCTCAGCGGCTTCATCATTCAGACAGTTGTCGATTTCTGAACGATGTATGAATGAATTCAGACCTTATCCGACTATATGGAAAGTTTTGAATATTGGTGTAGAAAATGAGCCACAATCATTACGAAAGGCGAAATTTGCAAATCTGCAATTCGCCATTTCCAGCTGCCCGTACCAGCTAATAATTTGTATATTCATTTTAAACATATTTCTATTTCTTATAATTGTCAGCCAGCTTTTCAACAAATACTCTATCTTAACCTAACCTAAGGGGCCTTGTCTTGGAACTTAGAAACAACATTAGCATTATCTAAATGAAAGATACGAAAGTGTCTACTTACATTTTGCCAATCCTCGGGCTCTTCTTTTTTAATTTCCTTGATCTTTTTCACTTCTTCAGCCTTCTTGAGCTGCTCCTGTGCGGTTTGGTAGAGATTGCATGGTTTGATCTGTACAAATTGCATCGGGTTGTAGGACGGTGGCGGCGGTGTAGGACGTGTAACGCGCGCTTTGGTCACATATGAAGTGGGATCCGGCGATATTATGGACTGTGGAATATGTAAAAAGATACAATTATATTTTGTGGTTATATTTGTTTCAAAAAAAAAAAAAAAAACTGCGAATAAATAAAATTGAAATGTTAATGGGCAACTGGTGTGTATGTGTAATTAGCCTAGAATATTTTGCATTTGCATCGCAGTGTTAATTCTGTAGTCTAGCCTCGTTGGAGGTGCGCCCCAGCGCCGACTGGCCAGTAGTGGTGTGGTAAAGCTGCTCATGAAAATGGATTTATGTGTATGTGACAGGCTTAGCGCGTAGGTGCTGCGGCATTTTCTCCAGGGTGATTAGCATTTTTTATTGGCAGAACGTGTTGTAGGGTCTGACGCGTGTCTGCTTATTGCTTTATTGTCTTTCCATATTTTTTTTTGTTATTTTTCGTTTATTATTTTTTTAATCCTCTTGGAAATGTGTGGAAATTTCATTTGTTTCCGACATCACTTCACTCACCTTCCACTTCAGTGCAACCGCTTGGCCTCTTGTTACCTTCAAGTGCACTTTGACCCGTGTATTCAGTGTTGTCGGCAATTTACTGTTATAATATGTGCTAGTGGGGGTTTTAACGCCTCATTGACGGGAGGGTGTTTCACATTTAGCTGACGGGTTGGTTGGTGTTTTATCTACTTCAGATGATGTGTCATTAGTATGTATGTGTGGGTGAGCTTTAACCCTTCGATGGGCTCTTGAGTGTTAATATCCAATAAAAGAAATGTTCGCCCCACTTTTAAAGTCCATATATTTTCTATAATGTGCTACCCTTTTCAAATTGCCATACTCCGATTTGTCATGCATTTCGACGTACATAGATGCTAGGTGTGCAACATATGGTTAATGGACTGAACAAAAAGCGTAATAAAGAGAATTGCGTAGTACAATAATGGTAATAGCGGCTATAATGGCAGAGTGCATATTCCTGTGCTCGAAGAGCCGCTCGATGCTCAACAGGAAAACCAAAGAATAAACTAAATGCTCTGCTGTTTTCAAAAGTGAATTAGTATGATTCTTATTGGGTAATTCACTCTTAGAGATCTCAATCAAGGAATGTGAATATTGAAATTTGCAATCACCTGCAAACGTTCACTCTAGCAAGACAAATGTTTGCTATCGTAGAAAGGTCTTAGATGTCAAACAATTTGTTGGGTAGTGATTCACGAAGGCAGAGGTGAGAAAAAATAGATTTCTCACATACAAGTTGTTGATAACAAAAACTTTACATTGCCGTCAGCAGAGATTTTCGAATTTATTATAAAATGAAAAACATTTTTGGACACAGAGCGTATTTTCCTATTGGGGACATATGTATTAGCAGAGAAAATGTTATACACATACGCATGTGTAGCTTGGTGAATTTCTGCGGCAAGTCTGTCGGCCAGTCTGCGCTGTGAGGGCGTCTCAATGTGCCGTTTTAATGTGGTTTATTGACTTTTGAAGTGCTTCTTTCCTGCTCAGCATGCGCTGCTTCGTAGCAATGCTGTCTTTTCGACGCAGCGTTGCCAGCGGATATTGATGCTCAAGAAGAGCAGACGATAACAAGCGGACGAGTGCCACCTTTACTAACATGCTTATATTTTACATACTTAGACACTGACTAAAGGCATTCTGATGATGTGCACAATATTGTGTTTGCATTATCTAAGGCATTAGCCAACTGCTAAAAATGTTCAGTGAGTTAAATTGGTCATATTTGTGGTTCTTTGCTGCGGTTGATAGATTTGAAGATTAGCTAAAGATTCCTAATTAACAAAAGCAATCGCAACCGCAAGTGAAATTTGAGCTTCTCGAACAGAAAGAAAGAAACGCAACCAGCGACATTGTGCGGATGTTAATACAGGCAAGAAATAAAAGGAGAACGATACTTTTAGCGACCGCAAGATCAGTACTTTTATATCACTTCGTCAAACGTTTAATATTAGCGCTAATTTGCTAAATATCTGTTAATTATCTCTTGAAATCATTAGACTCGAAGAAAGCCGCACAGTAATCTGTCATAACTGTTAATGACTTGTGTGTATGATGTATGTATGTATGTGTTTGGAACACAATATATATTGACAAGGTTTTGCTAAAAAGCAAACTGCTGCAGCATCACTTTTAAATCGTTCAGTGAAGTCTACGGATCGATTAGAAGCAGTGGCCGGACGTGCCTAAATGTGGGAAAATATTTTTGCTAAGCGCTCTTAATTAATTGAACTATGAGAAACTTCGTCACATTTACATATTTAAGCATTGACTAAATGTCAATAATAGATGTATTTGAATAACAGTGATTTTAATGCCTTTATGTTTGTCAAGTGATTTCCATTTGGCTGATTTATTTATGCAAATTATTTTATTTGAAAAACACTCATAAAAATTAGAGAAAGAAAAATGGGAAAAAGAGAACCTTATTCAAGTAAAATAAATTCAGATTTTCTAACGAAAAATGCAAAAAGTAAGTAAAATATAAATTTGAAGATATTGACATTACAACAGAAAAGTCGCTTATCCACACAAGTTTGAGCTTGTTTTGATTGAAAGCAAATTACAGTTAATCGTATATTTCATTGCTTTAGCCGAGACACTGATTGAATTGATCTTCTCTTTTTATACTGTCAATCTTCTGACCAAAATTACCGACGACTGACAAACCTCCCAACTCTGGGAGACCGGAATCTACAATATACTTTTGGAATTTGGAAGTTTCAAGATGATATAAGTTAGGTTAGGTTATGCTGGCCGTCAAGATGACATACCATAGTTCCTGTACAGAACTTTTTTCCAACATTAGATGACCTTTTTTTGGACAAAATAGTTCACATATTGACATAAGGCTTGTTAGTGATATGGGTCTAGGGAGAGTTTGCAACCAATTTTATATATTCTAACCACAAATGTGCACCGTTATAAGAAAAACACGCTTTCCCAATTTTATTAAGATAACTCACATATTGAGCGATATATGCGTTATAAAGTCACCCGAAAGTTCGAAGATCTTTAGATTATAGGATAATGGAAGTATTGGGCCGTTATCAGAAAAGGATTATTCCCGAATTTAAATCATTTATTTCACACATTGACCGCTATGTTCGATCAAAAGTCAACTATAGGTTCTGGGGTCCAAAAATTCAGTACCTAAGAGCTTGAATAGTTTTCGATGGATTTGGACAAATTTTGGCCAATTATTTGGCATACTCTAAAAATAATATTCGTGCAAAGTTTTATCCCGTTATACAGTCATCTCCCATATAGTCACTCGGATTTCAACTCGTCTCGCCATCCTGATCATTTATAAATACATAACCCTATGTCTAACTCAACAACTAACAACACTATTATACTCTGTAGCAACATGTTTGCAAGAGTATACCAATTGAAAACTTTTAAATGTTGGGATGTAGGTATGTATATGCAATTTACCGTTTTCTTGCCAACACCATTCGCCTGATTGCTGCCGCTGTGGCCGTTCGCTGCGGACGTCGTTGATGTCTGGGAGGTGGACATCTTGCCGCCATTTAGCTCTTTGCCCTCCATGTCGTCATAAAACTCAAGCTGTGCTGCCGCTTCTTCTTCCTCTGCTTCTGCTTGCAAGTGATCTCCTTGCAATTGTGCGTACTCTTGTTGTTGCTGCTGCTGCTGCTGCTCTTCTGTCTGTGACTGTGGCTGCGTCTGTTGTACGTTCTGGCTCGTGTTGGCGATCGTGCGCTCACATTCTGTAGGCATTTCAAGTTCAGCTGAAAATAGTTTTCAGCACTGTGCAAGTGTGTGTGTTTGTGTGGAAAACAAGGCGTTAATAGATTTTCTAAACAAATTCTTTCTAGATTTCCGCCTTTTCTGATTTTATATTTTTGGCTTCAAATGCGTTGTTCGTTTTCCAGCGCGAGTAGATGCAACATCGTAAAAATCACGCGCGTGCCACAAAGCTCACATGAATTCCACAAATTGATATGGATATTTTTCGTTCAGAATCACTCAACTGTATTTTTATCGCTTCTTCGCATTCATGCAAAGTTGATAAAAGACTCACTTGTTTGTTGTTGTTGAGTTGTGTTTTGGTTATAATTTCCCTTCCTCTTTGGCGCGTGGTTTCTTATGAATAATTTTGTTTTGATTTTAATTTATTTCTGCTTATTTTTCTCCGCAGTTCCGGAGGTGTCAGATTTTCGATTATTTCCACTGATTTGCCCACGCTTGTGGTGCTTTTGTTGTTGTCGCTTTGAGTTATGCACGTTTCGTTATTTGCTCAGCTGCAGTTGGAGTTATTGTCTTGTTATTGTGGTTTTATTAACTCAGCATTGCTGGTGCACGCCACAAGTTCGACTTTCAGCGATTATCTGTAAATGATAAGAAAATATTATTAAAACGTGAGCAGCTCCAAAATGCGGTGCAAATCGCATTCAATTAAATCTAACACAATAATTAATAAAAATGCGTGTTTTATTCTTTGTTTTTTGACTTTGCTGTCAGCTTTGCCGATGCGCCTTTAAATTTTTTGAAGACAACGACTGCTCGTAATCGAGACAAAGCATTGCTAGCAACTCGACGTGGGCGACTTTCGTAAGCAGCCCTAAATGGTACATTTACAAAAACAACGGCAAAAATATGTTAGCATCAGTCACTAGGAGAATAAGTGCGTGTCAAATTTCTAATAAAATGTTGCTTTAGTAGCGATCAATGGCGCGCAGCTCAACTTACGTGGGCAGCAATTAGTTTGACATATTCGGCATTTGAAAGCTTTTATAACCGTTAGTTGTTTCGCAAGTATTTTAGCGCTTAAACAATTTAATGACTTGACCATTTTGTTGAGAAATCGTTTATAGTTTTTTTTCGAAAGTCAGCAATTGATGTCGCATTTATTTTCACTGGGTGAATGAAATCTGGAAAATTTCTAGAAAATTATGATTTAAAATGATGGTGAGCCTTAGGCGTGAAATGATACCAGCTATTGAGTAGTCGAAAAAGTCTTTTCGTATTTGGTCAATAGATGTCGTTGCAGTCGTATATCTCCAATCACATTGTTTCATACCATAAAGTGATGGAAAGGTGAGATTTTAAGCTTAATTTGACCAAAAAATTAAACTAAATTCGGGGAAGTTGAAAAAAGTTACAGTCGTGTCAGTTCGTGTAGCACAACAATGATCTCTCGCTTCTGTCCTGCAAATTTCGAAATTTCGATTTACACCAATGGAATAATGTCTCTAGCGGAAAAATGACAAAAAGTGGTCGACCAAAATGGTACATTTGTTTACTTATTTATTCACATAAATATAAAATAGAAAAATTAGTTGAAGTATGATTGGAAATACGATAATACTTTTTCGACTACCAGATATAAAGATTGCCACTTAAAAATGTTCGCACATATAATTAAAAAATAATTATGTTTGCATCGCGGTTTTTGTTGGCCATTTTAAAACAAATTATATTTAGCTAGTTTTCATTTGAAATCACTTTCATCTGTTTATCAATTCCGTTTCTGCAAAAGTTTGAAATTCTAGCCATTGCTTAATTAACCTCTTTCATCAATTGCTAAGAAATGTCGGCGAATTTCAAAGCTTCCAATTCCATAAAACACAACTTAAACGGCGATCAACTATACTTAAAGGAGGGGGAGTAGTAGGGAGAGCATAGTAAACAAATAAGAGAATAAAAGTGGGAAGTCAAATGAACGGCCACTTTGTTGCACGAAATCTTTGTGGAATAAGCGAACGCACACAAACATACATATGCATGTGTTTGTGTGTAGTTTGCATGTATGGTTGTGTGTATGTGTGAGCAGTGAAAACAATAGCTTTGAAATGAGTACGCGGTACATAGATACCGCTATGAAACAAGCAATTAATAATTAATTAAGATGAAATAACATAAATTCATTTTTAACAAGCGAGCAGTGACAACAACAACAACAACAAACCGCAAAACACGTATTCGTAACAACAGGGGACAACTTAGGCATTTCGAAGTCAACAAACTGTGTGGAGAGACCAAATGAAGATGTTAGGAGCGGCGTATACCCTCTAGGGAAATGCCCTCGCTTTTTGAAAAATGCAATTTTCTACGCAAACACTTTTATGATTATGTCAACTGCGCGCAATGTCTTGCAAGAGATATCTGTGCGCAAGCGGCGATCTGAAATTTTCACTAGCGGCAACCTTTCTCACACATACACACATTGAAGCAGCAGACTTTTCAATGCACTTTGTATGTACATATATAATTTTGTGAGTTTGCAAACTTCAAAGCTGCAATTGACAACCGACGAATCGGAGGCTGTGCTCTTTCCGAGCTGCTGGCTGTCATTGGTGGCGTTGATTTGATTGTAATTTCTTTCTACTGTGCGTAGTGGGGTGGAAACTCAAATTACGCTCTGAACGCTCCGAATGCCGCACAATGCCAGCTCGTTTTCTTAATAAGTTTGACCCGCATCGCACTGGTGGGGAGCGTGACGGGCTGGCCGAAGCGTCATAATAATTGCGTGGCACACACACACATGTGTCCACCACTATGGGGCGGCATCTTTTCACAACTTCAACAACAACAACAAAGAGGAATAGCATAAATGCATTAGCTAATAAGAGTGACCACACACGCATTTTTGCCAGCGTTGCATTGTCGGTGTGGAATAATTGTTGTTTTTGTTTGTGTGTGCTTTTCCATTTTTTTCTGCGAGCAATTCATCATTGCCTACGGCTTGACCGAAGCGTGCAAGTGTTTTATTATTATTATTACTGTTATTGTAGGCATTTGAAGAGGCTTTGAAGTTTTATTGAGTGCAACAGGCAGTTATATACGCGAAGCACCGTAGCGAATGGAGAATTATTGTGAAATAAAATGTTGGAAATGCAATTGAAGTGCGAAATGGCATCTTTCTGCATACTTATGGCGGTAAGCGGATCTCTGCCAAACGCATGCACACACACACATCGTTAGCTAAGATTTATAACCAGAAAATATGTGCGTTTGTGTGTGTGAAAAATACTTGTGGCGAGTAGTCTCTTTGACACTACGTTAATTGCTGCCATCAATTAACGGTCGCTAAACTTATTTTATGGAAAAATATAGCTGCACTTATGGCATGTGACCCTTTTAACGGCTTTCCAATTTATTGCCGACCATCGTTAACGCTTTAAGTGAGAGTTAGGAGCAGATGAAGGTGGTATGATGAAGTTTCTCTATTTAGCACTCGCTGAGGTCATTCCAATTCAGCTCTTCTTATACAGTTTCATTTACAAAACAGTGCCACTTAACATAAATGCGTTGCCAGTGAGTCAATCACACCCACAATTGTACCATCGAGCAGTTTTCAATAATTTTTCTATAATTTAATTGCTCAGTCACTCTCTTGACTATATTTAAGCTGGAAGTACTATATATATGTTAGTCAGAAAGCGTTTATATCAATCATATGCAAGTTTGGTCTGAAGCGAGTGTTTCCATCGTCAATTAAGTTAAAACAAGATTAAAATTTATGTAAAAAGTTGTCTTCTTGAAAAAGTTTCTTTATCTATTGAATCAGTTTGTTTTAAGAATAACAATAAGAGACAAAATCCTAAATCTATTTAAAACTAAACAAGCTGAAGATTGTGGTTGAGCCTTTTTGCTGATACATAGTTCTTGAGAAGGCTGAAAGATCTCTTCTTTTCAAGCGGGTTTGATAACATGATTGCTGCAAGACATTAACTAATAGCTTTGGATGTTTCCGGAGTTTAAGTTCGTTTCAGGTCTCTACTTCTTTCGAGATCTTTATAAATATTTTCATTATGAATATACCATGGTGAACCCGTTAAGAATTTTCGAAAAGTTATCCTAAAATACTGAAAATATACTTAGGAATGGTGACTAGGGTGACCATTTATAATTACCAGTCATTTTAAGTGCTGACCTAATGCTTTGAATTTTGGCAATTTTACGCGTCCGAAATCTAATTCTTATGTAAATAACGTACTCACTTCTTACTTAATCTATGTGCATATATTTTATCTGTGCGACTAAATGTTTGAAAAGAATTTTTGGTTTTTGGATTTTCTTTAATTTGCTGGCAGCCACAACAAAAGCCTGGAAATAACAAATGAGTTAATTGTGCGACTTGGAAGGTCTTGTAACAAATTTGACAACTGTAATGCAAATTTTGGTATTTTTTGGCTAATTATGCGCCTCGCAGTTGCTGACATATTTTGTAAAATGTCAACAAAAAATAAAAATAAGTTGCTTGTTTGGTTGGCTGATTTGAATAAGAATGAATGATGATACAAAAATGAAGACCGATGTGGAAGTATGGAGTTATAAAAGTTAATAACAATAGAAAATATGAAAAGAAATACCTAACTGAGAGGCATAACAGCGCTGCGATAGAAAAATGAAGAATGAAGAAAACAAAAGTTGCTACAAAACTGGGCTTTCCACAAAAAGCAGCAACGCTGTTCGTTGAAAGGAATCTCTAAGATGAAGATAACCATAATTATGCTATCATAGGAAGTCTTGGATCTTGAATTATTTAAATGTATATACAAAAAATATAAAAAAGATAATGATTATAAAAGCCAACAACATAAAAAGCGACAGATAAATAATAATTATTTGGATAGAGAAAAGGCTTACACGAATTAACTGCCAGAAGAAAGCCAAAAAGACATTCACGGCAACTTGTAACTGTCTCAGGTGATTAAGTCAAAATAGTGGTGAAATTAACAATGACCTGCAGTCAAGCAGCAGTAAAATATGAGGAGGAAAAACAAACCGAAATCATAAAAAAAATTTTATAAAAATAAATACAAACAAGAATAATGTAGAAAGAAATAAGCGTAAAAGCGATCCCTTGACCTCCACATAAATGACTTCAAAAGTCGACAAACAAAAATAATAAGCATAAATTTGCTGGACTTGCGCCGGAGTTGGGCTGGCGATACTTTAATAGCCGCTCAATGTGACAATACTGCCGGCGAACGGCTGTTTTAATACAGGTGTCATTTATTTTCTCTCAAATCAAAAAAAAAAAAAAAAAAAACAATTGCCTGCTCGTGATTTTAATGCAAATAGTTAACAATTTTCAAATGCTTTGTCAGTTTGAATTTCATTTTTCTGTTAACGCTTTGCCTTTTGTTGTCACTCGGCAAGTGTCAGTTGTGCTGTCAAGCAATGTTGACAATATGCAGAGCGCTGGCAATAAAAATGTCATAAAACCAGAATGCAATAAAAAATGTCACATGTTACTCATATATAATATTTGACTTAGTGCTTTGATTTATTTTATTTGCTTTACATTTTCCATTTAATAATTAACCTCGGTTGTTGGCTTCAAAGAAAGTGCTTTCGTGAGTTGTAAAAAGCGAAAAAGCTGTAGAGAGTAGAGCTGCAGTGTGCGGGGTTATGTCAAACGCATTTTGAAGCAAAGCTTTGAGGCCACGAAATTTTTTTGATCTAAAAGCAAAAAAACTGACTATGTAATCTGTCGAATCGAAAGTAAATTTTTCATTTTTTGAGTTTTCATAAACAAATTTTTTCGCTTTTCCATTTATTAAATCTTCATATACTCGTATGTACATACACATGTAGGTATGTTTCATTGTACTTATATGTTTGTATGGACGTAATATTAATTGGAGCAATAAAGTTGTTCAACTGTCAAGCGACGTCACGCTCCTAATTTGACGTCCACAATCGTTAATAGCCCGATAGAAAACAGAAAAGCATCAAAGTGGTCACTTCCAAATGAGCAGCAAACAAATAATTACGATTAACAATTTCCATTACAATGGCGATAAAACAATAACAACAGGGCAAAAAAGTCAGACAAAGGAAAGCATAAATTTCAACGAGTTGGCAGAGATATTAACATAAAGTGTGGTAAACAAAATATCAAGCCGAAAAGGAAAGTGAGTGAACTCGGTATCGGATTACGCTTGAGGCGCTCTTGAGCATGCGCCACCAGGTGGCACACCCAACGAAGCAGGGCTGGTGGGTGTGTTGCTAAATGTGCGCTTCGTCAAACGGTTGTTTGAAGCACTAAAAGCATAGAGAAATTAGACTTGCAACAAATTGCTATTGACAATGAAAGTGCAATGAGTTTGAAGGCGTTCAGAAAACAAAAAAAAAAAACATTTAATAGTTTTATTTAAACAACTCTGTGCGCTAATCTTAAAGCAATAAAAGCATCCTTGATTTATAATTATAATATCAATCACTGGACCACGAGTTCGTTTCGAAAATCAAGCACATTTTCTTGACTTTAGTGGCAGTTTGCCGATTCGAATCTCAACACTTTCTTTCCGTTAGTGTGAGGAGATCATCTTGTTGAGTGGTTATTTCATTACCGGTAGCGGGATTGAAAAACCTCATAGGAATCCTCCAACGCTCAGATTTAAATTTTCAAATCAGTTGCATTATAATTTCTTTGAAAGCAGTCGTTTCTATGTGATAATTTCCGTCGGTGGTACAATAACCAAATATTAACTGAAGTAAATAAAAGAAAATTTTATTTACAATAAGCAAACGATTGCTACAAACGAGGTCATTGTACAATTACATGTTATCACAATTTTAAATACATATTTATGCATTACAAAAAGAAACAAGCATTTGTGCACGAGTATGTGCTCTTATTTGCATTGTCGGTGACTCTTTCGCTCTGCACGCACCGGTGCGTTTGCGCATGCGCAGCCTGCTATTTAACTACTGGCTCTCAACTAAGTAAGATAAACGATTTGATAACAGCGCAGGTAGCCACAGTTATTTGAATACATATTTGAAAACATATGTATAACATACATACATAAAATACAAATAACGGTGAGGGGTGAAGCGAGCATCTGCGTCGCGCCGAGGGGCCAATGCACTGCGCCGACTCACAACAATTGCGCTTTTGTTGCACATTTGAGATGCTAAGATACACGCAACGCTGCTGCTTATAATATATACATTTGTATGCAAGTGTGCGTGTATGTGTGTAAATAATAGCACTGACCGGCGGTTAAAATTAACTATAATAGCAAGAAATAAACAGAAGCGAAAAAACTTGAAAAAGAAAACTGCGCATACAATGTGACTGCAAACGATTATGATAGTGCGACAACATAACAACAAAACCAACACGAACAACGATCGAACGATAGCGACTGCAATTATGATAACCACGCTAATAAAGCGCACAGCAGACGAGCTAGCCGACGCTAGTTACATCTAACAAGCGCTCATTTGTGGCCAGTGCGAGAATACACACATTCACACATACGCACCTCTGGTCAACAATATTAGTGTCCAATACCGAACACTTTAGTGAGCCACGTTATTTCGGGATTTGGAAATCTCAACGCCATTTTTTCAAATAAAGATGGCAATGTTAACTTTTGTCACATTTGCTTTGCCACAAAGAATATTCAAAATAAAAATCAAGAAATCTTCACAATTTTTTCACCTGGTAATCCCGTTTTCGCAGAGTTCTAACTAACTTTGGGATCGTGCGCTCTACACGGAGAATTTTTATGTATCCATTTCTGAAAGATTCTCAGCAGCGTAAAGAAGAATAATAACATACAGATGACCGGCGTTAATGCAGGCAGGACTACAAAAGAGAGTCTTTGTTCTATAACTCGTGAATGCATAACACCAACTTTATCTGTTAAGCGAATATTTTAGATGTGCTAAGGTGTTATAACAAAATCTCACAAATTATCATTAAAGCGTTAAATGACTATTCTAAATTTGTTCTAAGATCACTGCCTAAAGCTATATTCCTCCTAGTACAAACATATTGCTCTATTATGGGTTCTTTTCAAAACGAAAAGGAGTCGAAATTGAAGCTTTTTCAATTGGGTTTTAATAAGCACTGCCGATCGAAAACCCTAGCGCTTGCAGTCCGAGTACAAATACCCATAAAACTCTATTCTTTTTTATATGCTAGAAATGGTTAGTTATACACATATACAGTTGAACAGAGTAGGTGGCGTCGCAGGAGAACTGCATTTGACCGAATGCCAAACTAAACTAAGTATGTCTGAAAGTTAATAATAGTTTTCAATATCAATTAGCATGATTTAAGTGTGGGCTGCATGCCCCAAGTGGGCGTTTATTAGACAAGTAGATCAGCTACTGGTTATACTTAGCTAATTCTTTGTAATGAAAATCACCAGCGGAATAATAAAATTCTAATATCAAACATTACAAGTTAAATACCAACAACAATACCATCAGAGTTGCCAAGCTTATGTCATGTGAATATTAAATTGATATACAAGATTTTATCGACCGACTTGGCTAATGTATAAAGTATACAAATAATACTCGTACATACACACAATATCCATAACACATTGATAATGAAAATATGAGTTCATAAAATGTTAATATTGAAAATTCTGTAATATATTGCAAATTAAATATTGAAAACTAAGGAATACTTGGAAATTTTCAAAGCACCGCAATAAAGTTCTTTCAAAGCATTTTTTGCCAGGGAGAGATCTTTGCAATCGCTTTGAATTATTAAAACAAATACATGAATTTATTTCCTTTACTACATGTTAAATTACCTGCGGCTTTTATGAGCAACAGGGACCCAAAACTTAGCAATCTGCATTTGGACGCATGCACACACACACACTCAAATATATGTATATGGATATATAGAAATACATCCATACGCCTGCCTGAGTGTCTTTATGTAGTGGCAATTAATGAATGCAAATTAGACAAAGGTGTTGAAGGCATTTGTCAAATACATGTACTGTGCTTGGAAATATATACTTATGTTCGTGCGTACATACATATGTATATAGCACAGTATTTGCATTTATGTATGGCATGCCGGGCTTTTTTATGTTTTCTTAATTAAATTTAATTTTGCAGTTATTTAAAATGATAAAGCGTTTGAGCATGAATAGCTGTTGAAAAGTGAAGGGAGCCTAAAGGGTGTTGCAAAAGGAGTGCAGTAAATAATAGCGAATGATATGCGAAAGACGTTGATTTAAACAACGTTTTAATTGGAATTTCATACATTCATATGAACACTAATTTATGTACTAACATGGATGTGAATATACTTGTACATATGTATTAAAGTTATTTATTTGCATACAGCGTTGCTTTTTATAAATTAAATAACTGCACAGCAGCATTTTCAATTCAATCTTGTCGGTATTACCACAAGCAATTATGATATAATCGCCAAGAAGGCCAAACTAGACTTGCATGTGTGCATGCGCCCGTGTGTGTGTGTGAGTGCATGTATGCAAATACAGTGCATGGCTAAATATTTCCGAAAAAGTGAGAGTAAGTAATGTTAAAATTTACAAAATAAACAGAAATATATACAAAAAATAATAATTTTAATTAACAAGTTGTTAATGGCGAGGAAA
Source organism: Bactrocera correcta (assembly GCA_027475135.1). Taxonomy (NCBI): domain Eukaryota; kingdom Metazoa; phylum Arthropoda; class Insecta; order Diptera; family Tephritidae; genus Bactrocera; species Bactrocera correcta. The sequence continues at coordinate 110,512,005 of CM050325.1, read as the reverse complement.
TTAAATTCATTGCTTAATATATATATAATAATGCATGTACTGTATTTTACAACCCAAAACCCTTAATTATAATTTGCATAATACCAAAAGCTTATATTTGAAGTAACTGCATGAATTAAGCTAAATATGTATGTATAATTGCAACATGTTACTATGAAGAATTGCATGGATTTAATAGTTAAAAATGTACAAATAAAGTACAAAGTGTCTAACACTAATCCATGAGCCATCAACGGCAACAATGAGCAACTTTTACCACAGCAACTGTCATTTGCTTTAGCGAGCACAAGTTAAGCACTCTCGCCTGATATGTGAAAATTATTATGATTTCGCGAAAAAGTAAAGAAAATACATAAAAACTCAAATACACAAAATTAGAATAAAACTAGAAAAAATATTAATATCGGTTGCACAAAGAAAAAGTTTCCATACAAAAACTTTGAAATTTGATCACTCACTTTGTATGGCAGCTATATGTGATAGAGATCCGATCTGAAGCATTTCAGCAAGAACTGCATCATTGCTTTCGGCAACAATCCATGCCAAACTTCGTCAAGATATCTGGTCAAATGAAAAAGCTTTTTATAACAGAAATTTTGATCATTCAGTTTGTATGGCAGCTATATCAACCGATATCGGCTGTTTTTTAGGGAGAAAAAATATCTCAAAAACGGAGGACTAGTAATGACAGATTGACGAACATTATATGTTATTGCTTGTAACTTGGAGCTGCGTGTGGCGGTAACTAATTGTACCAGAAGCGTTTCACTGTCTCAACTAGTTATAACTGCAAATTTTAGTTGAATGTATAGGTTCGTTGACACAATTTTTAAAAGGAGGCTCATTTATAGATCAATAAGGAATAATGATACCCTATATGAGATCTGAAAATACAGTGATCTAGCACAGATGCAGCCACTGCTCAAATATACTCATTTATGCTAGTATTATGACGTCAGCAAAACAAGCAATAGAGGCCTATTCCACAAGAACTCGCAACTACTAACAGTATTTTGTTAACAAAAAGCATTTGTTAAGGAAGGTGAAATTCTAGAAAATATGCCTGGTGAAAGTACTTGCTAGCGAGGGATAATGAGAAGAAAGCTAGACGTCAACATTATGTTCTGGGTACTAAGCCCACCTAAAAGTCCTATTACTTCGAAAATGAAATTATATTTGAAGCTGGCGTATTCGTATATAATTATTAACGCAAGAATAAGTGCACGCAATCATAAAGGACAATAAGCTGTAATAAAAAAACGGTTAAAACCACAAGTAAGCGAAAATACAGCAATGCTCGCGCTGCTGCTTTGTATGCGGCGCTTTGAGAATAAATTGCATTGAAAGTGAATATTAAAAAAAATATAAATAATGAAATCATAAAACAGAGAAAAAGGAAAAACGAAGCGATAGCAAACGAAAATTGATTGTAATTCAATAATGCGAATGAATGAGTGAGTGGATGCAAATGCAATTTTTCGCAATTGCCGAAGACAAATAAACAACACCGAGCAGTTAACGTACAACGCGGCATATGCTGACGACAGACGGTGGATGGCTACAAAGAAGCGATGGCCACTACCGCACTGACGGGGCGGTGGCGCAGGCAGGCGGCGAATTGCCAAAGCGAGCAAGGAGGACAAAGAACGCTTCTAGTCATTAGCAGAGAGGGGTGAGCTGATTGGCTTATTGCAACAGATGCCGCAACGTAAATTAAACGACGACGGAGCGAGGAGCCGGGGTGCCGAGCACCATGTCAGCTGTCAGACGTATCGACAGTCAATCAGCACCGACGTGTGGAGAATCAGCCGATAGTTGGAGCTCGTGCAGAACAATGGCGACTGACAGCGGCGAATAAATTGTAGTAACGAATGGCAACAGAGCAAAAAAGCTGGTGGAATACAAACAACACATATCTACTCTAATATATTCTTTGATTAATTTCAGCATGGAATTTTTCGTTTTATTTTATTGTTACAGACACTTCCGTTTGGCGAACTCGTTTGAAGTGGTGGGAGTGGAGATTTTGAAGTTATTGGAAAAACCAACAATGCTGTAATTAGATTTGATAGAGAAAATTAGCAAATCGAGTTCGAATGCATTTTATTTTATTTCGGAAATGAGTTGAAGTATATTAATATCAGTGAATTTAAAACAAACCACAAATTCTGTGAACAAAATTATGTTTTCTTATTTAACACAAAATTTTCTTAAATATACAAAAAAAATTTGTTTAAAAAATACATACATAAAAATTTGTAAAGAAGGGATCTGGAAGTAAAAAGTATTGAAAACCCGTTTTATACCAGAAATATTTCCAAGTTTTATTTTTATTTATAAATATTTATTGCAAACCTGAAATATTGCATTGTTAAATGAAAGCTAAGAACCTGGCCCTATCTTTAAGAAGAAATCGAAAGCGGCGATTTTTAGATTTTTATCTAACGAATCGTCAGACCCATAAAGAGTTCCTTAAGTCTTCATCTCTTGAACTCGGCTCCAGTTAGAACATTAATAAGCACCAATTTTAATCTCGGTTTACGAGGAGAAAAACGAGTTGTTGCAACTGTATTGCATTTAAGAAAAATTACAACAAAAACAATAAATACTGTCGGCATTTTCTATTCAAGTGTTGCATAAAGTTGCTCGAACGAAATTATTTTCTACTCCATTTACACACCCTTGTTGTTATAGTTTCCTCAGGTAAACCGGCAAAAATTGTCAATTCCTTGCCGAAATGAGCGCAAGTGCAGCCGAAAGCAACACCGTTCGCACTCACAATGCAGCCAAGATAAACGATTGTCACAGCATGTTTGTTGCTGTTGTTATTGCAACAGCAATTGCACACATCCGTTAGCACTTAAGTCAGCTGTTACATATGAATGTGAGCTTATCCATGCTACACAAACATACTCATAGATAGACATTATGCATTATGCTGTTGATTTGCATTCAAAACGTCATCGATTTCGTATTTACTTTGAATTCAGTATGCATTGAAAGCAATTGAAAATAAGCACAACAGCGATAATTGTTCGATAAGCACTGTCGCTTATTATATAAATACATAGCACATAAATATGTTTACAAGTGTCTATTTCCTTTTCACCAGCTTTTTTCTTCTACCGTCTTTCGATTTCGTTTATTGCCATGTGTGGCACGTTATTTCTGCAGCGTAGTGTTAATATTTTGTTGCATAATGGTGACGGCGACCCCAACAACATTAAGAAATATGAACAAAAAAACATATAAAAACGTCGACAATAGCTTATGAAAACTAACAAAAAAATCGTAGAAAATAATTCGAAAGAAATTGCCCAGCTGGCGATTGTACGGGAGCGTACAACAATAAAAAAAAAACAAGGTAGTAAAAAGTGTAAGTTAAAAGTTGCTTGAAAACGTGATGTTGTTGTTGTTATTCGAAAGGCAAAGCTGAATGAAAATGAACATAGAAACGAAAATGCAGACTCGGCTTCAAGAAAAATGCTTACATAGTGACATACATACATACATATGTATGTATGTATATGCGTGTAAAGCTAGATATGAACATACATACATGAAACTATCTGCTAATTTCTAAGAAAATGCAAGCAATTGCAAAATGAAATTCCTTTTTAAATGGTTTTTGTGAAAAACTCTTGATTTTCCATAATTATTGCTTTAATAATGTTATGCCATAATGGAAAAGTTTATTTCCAGCTTTTAGTGTTGAAAGTTGATTTTGGGGCAAGACTTTTGGCTCATCAGGAAACTGAGAAAATTCAGCTCTTGTTATGGACTACGGCGAACATGTTTCTAGAATTTTAAGTTCAGAGTTTTGATTTTGCAGTTGAAATGTTTTGTTATTAGCAGCGCTATTCTCATGCTCTCACGAAAATCACAACAACTCACTATTGTAAGAATATTGAATTTTGTGAGGTTTACCTTAAGTTGGCATAAATCAAAAGCTCAAATGCTCACAAATATTCTGGAATGCCTGAAAGTAAATCTCACAAAATAAGCCCCACAACAACACCGAAAATAGATATATTATCTCTACATATATACATATATGCACATAGATATGTAAACTATAAGTGTGATATATTTGCTATTTTTTCCAATAGCTCATTGTCATAAGAGAAGCGTGGCCACTTTGAAAAGAAAGTATGCGATTATGAGACAAGTGTTGGCAAAAAGAGTTTGCAGATGACAAAGATAAATGGTATAGTTTTTGCAATTTCCCTGCCAAGACGCACGCTTACACCGCTCTGCTGGATATTAAAAATACACTATCGCTCAGCGAATACGTCCATACAAGTTTGCTGTTTGGAAACCTGGCGCCAATCTATGCAATTGTATTTAGCAAAAGACATATGTACATACATATGTATGTATATACCAGATAGATAGGTATGTAGATATATAGATAAGCAATGCAATTGAGGCAAAGCCACATTGCTAGTGTCAATATTCAATGGAATGTCGCCGTCACGCCGACACGCTGATAAGTTAATGGCATTCCTTGCAGTTTATTAACATTTCAATTTCCAATTGAACCAAAGGCCCAGTGCAAGTGCTACAACGTTGCCATAATTGTATGTTAAATAATTACATACCTATACATCGCATTTTGGATGTGGCAATGATATGAAATAAAACGGTAAAAGTGAAAAATCGGTTCGAAGCGCTCGTTCGAAAATTGGACGCGTCCTGCAGATAAAATGACGACTGTGAGCAATGTCATGGCTGGTGGCAACATTGCCAATACCGTTTATTGGATGCATAGTCAAGATCCATGATGCACAAGGCAAAGCCATGAATTTTACACTTATGGACATCAATTATTTATCGCAAATGGTTTCGATATTTCAGGCAGCCAACCAATTGAATCAATTGCTCAGACTATTGATGCTTAATTATTAGTTAGGCTACCTTTTTTGTAATTAAAATATAATTAGGAGCTTACAGTTTCGGCAAGTGAGCGCTACTTACCAGGGCTTTCGCCTCTTTTAGCATTTAGTAATATGGTAATATAGCGATCAATTGCTACCCATTGAAAAATAGTTACGGACCTCTGATTCTCTCAGGTCACCACTAATTACTTTTTCAACTCAATTATTTGGAATGAAACAGAAGATACTAATTTTGTTTGGAATTTTTAACACTATTCCACGTAGTTTTCTCAGTGGCACAAACTTAATGAAACTTAATAAAAATAGTTAGCAATATTTCACTCATTGCACAACTCTCAGCGTTTTTTTCTGTGCTGTTTAGCTTTTATTACAACATTTTTTGAAATAAAATAGCTCAGACTAATTTTTTAATTCCATATATTTTTTTAATCTGGAAATACTTGAGGCTTCGTATTCACCTTCAACAAGTTTATATGTTGTTGTTATGTGACCTGACAATAATTTGGTGGTTGGTGAGTGATATCGTGTCGTATTCACTCAATCAAAGTGCCATTCACAACGGACAATCAGCAGACAGGCAGAAGTGATTTGCAGATATGCAACTTACACACGCACACACTCTCACATTTATTTATAACAAAACTGTTATTTCGCAGAGCTGGAGTGCAATAGCACCGCAACTGCTTTGTGCGCAATTTCCGCGGTAAATGTTGCATTCGGTGTTATGTCTTTTTAATTTCGTCGTTTTTTTTCAAATGTTTTCAGTTTGCACTCGGCACAATTCGCGCTGACGACAGTTTCGATTTCATTCAATAATTTCACTATTTATCACGTTTTCTTCGATTTTCTCTGATTGCTGAATTGTCTCGTTGTTTTGCTGTTAATATTTGTGCTATTGTTGTTGTGAATTGGTTTCCTCACACTCACCACAATAAATTGCGGCAACAGCAGCTCGTTACACGAACGCGGCGCGTAGCGGACTGTGCCGATGAACTGATCTCAGCAGCTCGACAGCTACGAAAGCAATTGCTTGGTTCGCTTACCGCCCGACAGCGCAGTCGCCGCAAGCGTCGCTGCTTTCGCGCTTATCGGAATAATCATATTGGCCGCCGGCGCGTATACGCGATAAATAGTATTATTAGCCTTTGCCCACACACACACGCACACTTGAGCACACTTGTAAATAAGATCTGTGTATACAAAATACACAAACACCAAATTTTGAAGTCTTCTTTGTTTACCTGCTCAACGCCAATTCGATAAGAGGTATTCCGCCGACTCGCTTCTTTCTTATTGTTGTTATTTTTAGCGGCAAGCGTTAATATTTATTGACATTATGAGAATTGCACAAACGATTTCTTTATTCGGCAAATTCACGCATTTCGCGAGAGCAAAGCCCCTTCAGGTCGTATTTGTGTTTACCGGCCGGCGTTTGAAGTCACAATTTTGATTGAGAGCTTTTTTGATGTAATTGTTATTGGTTTCAGAAGAAATTGGTCGCAATCTACCAGTAAATATCATTATTTATCTAACAATTTGTTTATTCGCAATTGTTTAATACTGTTTCCGTAATTTTCCAAGAATTCAAGAATTATCTGCAAAACTAATTTTTGTATGCAAAAAAAAGTCATCGATTTAAAATCAAATTTTTTTAGAAAGAACTTCTAGTTGGTCTGGAGATATGAAGGAAGGACGAAAAAACCAATATTAGCGCTCATCTAAAATAAGCTTTATAAATAGTATTGTGCCAAACTAATATCAAATGTAAAGGTCTACGTAATCAAAATAGGCCCGACTTCATCAACCATAACAGTAAAGTCAGTATAAACAAAACGACTGCGGCTATCAATACCATTCGGAAGGTGTATACTTCTCAAAAGTCAAAAGCGGTCTAGATGGCCAGTTTCTCACGTTTCAGATAATCTCACATACACTTATACCCTTATATTATATATGCGCGTATATGTATGTACATGTAAATATACAAATAAAAAGATCATATTTAAAACATAATTTAAATTAACTTAATTGGAAACTTATCTTCCCAGAGGAAGTCATGCTTAACGAGCTTTAGTCCAACGGAAAGCTACATGCGGACTTTGATGGAGGAAATCAAATACTATAACTAACTAAAGTAATTTACATCGATAAGTTATTAATAAAAATTAATAAAAATAAATGGCTTATGATAATAACAACAAATTTGAGAGGCGTTTAATGAGCGATGGCAACTTAATTAGAAACGACATTTGTTGCCACGAAAAATAAATTTAAATAGCTTCGTGCCTCAACAAATGGCTCATTCGCTTACAAAGCCCCTCGCCAATGTAACTAAATGCAACAGTGCAGTAGAACCACAGGCGCCTAATGCAGTCGAGACCTGCAGACAAACATATAATTAAATAACGATAAACAAGCATAATTGCAGGTAAGCGTAGAAAACGTCTGCGACGCCTTGCAAGTTGCCACATAGGAGTAAGCGACAGAGGGAATTAAAACCGAATTATGGAATCGGAATATACTCAAATCCGGTGTTGGCGATGAGGCGTGGCGAGCGTGTCAAGAACTACTAACATGTGTATACATGTATGTAAGTGCAAAAAACAAAAACTACATATACATATGCATATGTATATATATAGAAATCTTTATAGAAATTTCGTTTTTAATGCTCGGTAGGTATGCAACCATGTAACTAATTAATAATTAAATATTCAGCGCATGCATCAAGCGGCGAAAATATGCCGACGAAAATTTCTTTCTTTCTTTAATAAAAAAAAAGCAACGACACAACCAATTCGAAAATATTTAAAATGAAATCAAATAAAACTTGTAAGCAGCTTGCTCACTGACCTATTTGGCGGCGCTTAATAGTATGTACGCGCAAGCGCTGAGCATAAATGCTTTAAGTATGCAATAAACATAAATTCCTCCGAAATGAAAATAAAATGAAGAGAAATCAATCAATATGCGTACACTTGCAGGCGCACACATACATATGTACATGCGCATAAAGACAGGTGTGCACATGACATATTTCCACACCCACTGGAGGACGCAACGAAAGAAATACAATCACATTTAAAATGATAATGAAGCTATCAAGTAAAATGGAAAAATTGAAATGTGAGCCAAGCATTACATACAAACAAACAAAGTAGGCGAGCTTGAATATTATGGGCACGAAAGTATACGATTGTCAATAACAATGCAATAAAATAATGAAGTACTATAAACAATATTTAATGTAATTGTATTTAAATACTGCATAGGTATAAAAATATAGCGAAATGAATGATCAAGTGTGACCCGCACTGGTCTATATATTAGGTTGTCAAAAAAGTTTTGCGGTATTTTTATTGAATGATTTATTGAATTTATTGAAATGGTTTATAACGGTTTGATGACTCATGCCCAGCTCTTGACTGATGCTACGGCTGCTACTATGCCGGTCTCTTTCGACCAATTCAGCGATTTTATCGCAATTTTCCACGACAGGCTTTCCGGAGCGTGGCGCATCTTCGACCACCTCTACACCAGAACGAAAACGTTGAAACCATCGTTGTGCGTGGAAATGGAAACTGTATCGGGTCCATAGACTGCACAAATTTTATTAATTTTATTGGCGGCTTGAGATGCATTTTTGCCTTTATCGTAGTAAATAGTACTGTAAAATATGCCGTATTTTCTCTTTATTTTGCTCCATGTTTGCGACGCTAAAACTCACGAACGACAATCAATCAAACACGTATTAGCGCGTGAAATAAGCTTTCCTAAAACTGGAACTACGCGCTTTCAGCGCCAACTAGCGAAAATACCGCAAGACTTTTTTGGCAACCTAATATAATAGGTAAATATGTTTCTTCCCAAATCGATCGAGTACACTTATTAATATATTAATCCATATGAGCTTCCTTTTTACTTCCGATTGCTGAAAGGATGACCGGGTAAAAAGTAAAAAAGATACTCCGTCGTGTTTTCATTCAGATACCAAATATGTACAACCAGGGTTAATAGCACTGAAAGATGCTTCTTCTGCCCAAATAGTAGTACAATAGTTTCAAGGCCAAAGGTTTTAATGGAAAAGCTTTAGTTTTTTATCTCAATTGAAAAAAGAGTTTAAAATAAATATTTCCAAAATTTTTTCTTAGAGAAATCTTGCAGCTTTTGAACAGGTTCAGGACTGTGGACCCTATCAGTACGAATAGAGGGACACAGTGTGGGAAAATGAGAATGCACAGTTACGCAAGAGAGTGTGGTTATAAGCATTTATTTGTATGGAAGAATGTGGCGCGTTTAGTTATGTTGACTCGAACGCTAGAATGGCGGAATGGTTGGGCAACTGCTACTGGTCGGCAAAACAATACTGGTCCGCTAGTGAAACATACACATACCTAGTCATACCAACAGTTTGTGGACACCGGTGGCGGCTGGCAACTGTTTTACAAAAGATAAAATTAACAAAAACTAACTAAATGATCGTTGAGGCGTGACGCAATGTCCACCTTGATAACTTTGGGCAACACAACAACAACAGCAAACGTAAAAAATCGTCAGCCGTGCAAAAACAACAAGGCAGTGAACGAGCTCATTCATGTTCGCAGCAATATGCGCTCTCTGCGCTGGTGAGCCAGACATTTGGTGGTAGTTGTTGCTGTAGTTTTCGACTGCAGCAATGCCGTTGCCTTTTTATGCGCATTTGAGGCATGACGAATGTGGCCGCACAGGTTAATACGCGCGCACAGTATAATTATGCGTTCAACACTGGCGGTGGTGCGTATACGCCCCGATGAACCGTAATAACCGAACGTAGGGCCGAGGGGTGGCCAAAGGTGCAAAGTGAGCAAGAGCATGCAACAAATGTTGTTGGATTTTTATGATTTCCTTTTCGTGTCACAAAAAGCCAACGTTTGGCTAAGTCAGTTGCCACCAAGTAGGCAGCAGACTTTTTCGTAATGATTATGTGTGTGTGTGGCTTGTTGCTCAGTCATCGCTCTAACCTCAATAATGTCCGCCCAGCGCGTGTTTGGAATTTGTAAACGAAATTTATTACTTTAGATTGTAATTAGTGTTATTTATAGTTATGAACTGCTTGCAAGTACCGCTCACATACACACACAAATCGATTATTCAGCGAGGCACTTCATGGGTGTCTCACTGACTTCCCCAGTGCCAGCCAACTGCGGCTATAATGACGTTTCCACTGTGTCACTAGCGCGTTTGCTTGGCAATCGCTGCCATTTAAAACATTTTTTGGTTAAAGCCCTCAGCACACAGTTTTTTATTCTGTTTAGAATGTCACTGGCGTAGAATAAAAATGGAAATCAGATGAACAACAGCTATGTTCAACGATGCGGCAAGTCGGTCGAAAAACAAGTGGACACCTATTAGAATGTTCAGCCAAATGGCAACAACAAGTTTACGAAGTAAATTTGGCTTGTTGTTGGTATTATTATCGTAATGTAAGCTTTATGGCGCTGCTAGAGAGGAAGTTATGGCTCCCCCTCCACTTATTAGTAATTAAATTCTATATACATGTGTACTTTGATTGAATTGGTAAGCAAACCATGACTCCGATTGCGCGAATATAGCGTGTAATAATAAGCTTTGAACAAAAACGGACACAAGAATGCCATTAGTCGTCTAGTTTATTAGAGCAACAAAAAAAAAAACATAAAATCAGATGGGTATAAATTTCGATAGTATGAATTAACTAAAATAATTCCAAACACTTTAACAAAAACACCCCCATCCCCATTTTGAGACACCATCAGTTGCAGGCAAATGATTTGATATTGATGTGAAGACAGAGGTCCCTTTTCCCATCCTATGTGACATTTACCGTTTCATATAGTAGCAGAATCTTCCTGCCGAGCAGCTTCATCATTCTTTTTAAAAATTAATATCTAATAAAATTCCAGTAAAACGTTTCAAGCTGTTTAACGAGATTCGAACATGAGCGCAATGAAGAAACTGCATAAAATGCTGAAAATTAATCAAATATTATCCCGTCTTTTTGATGGCGGTCATAAAGCTACAAGGTCTCTTTTAGCGCTAAGGCGCACGCTAATCAGCTAAAGAACAAAAGTTTAAAAACTATATATGAACACGTTTGTAAATGTCTTTATGTATATATGAAACCAAACTACATACATGTCTTTACACTAAAGTTTTAGAAAAAAGCTTAAAATTTTGTGACCGAACTCTTAACTTCATGCAGACGTGTTTTGCCAATTTGATGTCTTTGGCTTTGGCCGAAAAGTCAAATTGCAAATTAAACTACTTCCACACATACACTTGAATTCAGTGGCTAAACAGCCGCACTGAAATCCGCAAAAGTATTACCAGCAAATGAGCAATGTTAAAACATTATCAAGTCGACAGAAGGTTGCCACACGTCTTCAAATGCGAATAATGACCGAAACTTTCAAACCGCAAGAGCCAACGACGAATTTCAATGCAGAAGCTAAAATATGCGAAACAAAAAAAGCTATCAAATGCAACGCTGCTCCCCCAACACCGCGCTTCCACAGAGGCTGCACGTCGTAATGAATGCGAAAAATTTAGTAAAACTGTGTTATGCAACTCTTATACGCTTTATGGTCGTTCACACTTGAATTTGAATACGCGCTTGCGCACACTTGATCTCCACAATGACCTTTGCAAATATTACGATGTGTTGCTTTTTGATTGGATTTTTATTTTTATTTAAATTTTGGTTTAGTTTTTGTTTGACTTGCATGTGAGCCGAATAATATTGTACAACAAAGTTGAGTCGAGTGCATGCGAAAGTGGGCTGAATGGCTCTCAACTATGTATAATACACGGGCTTATGGGATTACCTACTATGTACAGATACTTAAGAGAATTGACGTGCTCGTAGACTTAGTATTGAGTTATTTATAGCACTTTAATCATTTTTGAAATGTGAGAGCCGAAGCTATTACTTGAAGTTGTGTATCGAAAACAAGAACATTGAAATGGGTGTCGGAACCTAATAGTTTTGATCTCTTCCAGTTGAGTCTACCACGAGCTAAGGCCCAACGGCCTGGAAAACCTGCTGATGAACTTTATGGGGTCGACACCAAGCTGCTGACTGTCGTTACTCGTTCAATGAAGGCAGCAACGGAAATTACGATAGCGCGACTAGCAGTAGATTCATGGTGCCCTCAATCAGCGTAGTTATGTTACCTTTTTATATCGTATGCACCGGGGCTGTGAAGGCGTTAAATTGTATTGTTGTCATTTTTTATAGCCGCCTTTATTAAAATACAATTTAATTAGCCACTTTGGCATTGCACCACTCATTCATCATAAAAATAATACTGTTATGTGGCACATACATACGCACAAAGCTATGTACGTGTGCTAAAAGTGGATGTGAATTTATAAAAAAAACTAACAAAATGCCGCAATCGCTTGGCAAGTGCGAAAAGATGTTTCTTGCTCGCTCTGTTGATGTTTGTGGGCGCAGCAAAAGACAACAACAACAACGATATGTTATTAAAAACGCTTGATAAGCCACGCCACGGACGCTAAGTAGGCAGACTGGCGACTTGAAGACGGTTTAGCAACTCACACCCACATGCACGAGCACAAGCAAGAGTTGCCACAAGCATGGCAGCAACCACAGCGATTTACGTTAAAAACGTAGACGAAGATTGAGGCTGAGCTGCGCTGTTGCGGCGTTTTGAATGTCAAAGGTGTTTGCAGAATTTCGCAAATTGTACAGCAGCAACAACAATAATCACAAATGCACAAAAATACATACATATGCACATGTATTGTATGTATGAACTTAACAGTAATTTTTGAAGTCTGGCTGTTGATCAAAATTTTTTGGCTGGTACTGTCAGCGCGTGGCAAGTGGATCCCGACTTAGCTTCTCATAATTAATTTTGTGTGGTAACCAAGGTGCCAAAATATTTACATGTGCCTTTGTGGTTGTTATTTATTATTGTTTAGAGTTCGCATTGTTTTGTCTTGAAAAGGCTGAGGGTAAAAAAAAGAATTGCTGCAACACAAGTATTGAAAAACTCAATTTGATTAAGAATTTGCTGAAGAACTAATTTTGAAACCTATTTAAGACATAATAGGTCCCCAACCCTGCGAGATTCCTGAATTAAGCTGTACGAGTATGACAAAAGTAAAGAGGCTGACTTCATTAAGAAGAGTTAGAGCTATACGACTTAACTTGAATTAGGCAGGAAAGGGAGAGTTAATCAAGTAGTGCTTTTAATGCGAATTCAAGATACGAATTTTACTGATGGCTTATGAAGAAAAAATTAAGATCAGTTCAAGCAAACTTCCAGCTCTCTTACATAGGTGAGTGACCCTTTAATTGAGTCGTTCTTTGAGCAAATGTTTTTAGAACACATTTCAGAGTAAGCATTGTCTTAGTATTGTTGAAGATTATAAAACAATAATTAGCAAAAAATAGGGAAAAGGCCGATATCTTTTAGAAAATAAACAAAAGCGTTGTCGTTTCACTACCAATCTTTCGGTTTCATTTCACTCATTTTATCGCAGAGCCAATTCTAGCTCCCTCCCTCTTCATCTTTTACTACAGATAATATGTAAGTATATACAAAAGCACATTGCGCTGTCTTAATCGCATCTCTTTTGGTAATTCATTTAAGAATTCTAAGCCGCTTTCAATTCCAGTTAATTCACGGCAATGCCAATCGTAAATTCAACCAACTGACCGACTTACACGCTTATAGACAGAGCGCTACTTGTCTACTTGTCCGGTTTGCTGTATTCGAGCCCGCCATACGTAGCCCGAAGCTTGCAGTACGCCGTTTGTAATTGTTGTTTATATTGTTGTTGTTTCTAGCTGGTTTTTTTCGAACCCGTTTTCTTTTTACTGGTAACGGCTGTGTGTAAGTGTAATTGCAGCGATATGTTAAGCGTTGTGGAGCGAGAATTTTGCTTTTCAAGGCATTTCTCAAGTAAAATGGTGTTCATATAGGTTTCTAGTATTTCCTTTTATCTGTTTCAAATGCATTTTTATGACAGCGTAATTAGAGATTTGTTGGAGTATTGCTGACATATAGTACAACTTCAAATTAATTGTAATTGGGAATTACTTTTTGAAAATGCTTCAAAACCAGGAGAAGTTTTGAACTGCATGACGTATGTCCTCATCTCAAATGTATGACTTTATTCTCGATTCTTTAATCCCATAATAAAGTCCTTTGCATCAAGTTAGATTAGTTAAAAAATCTTCAACTTCCAAAATGGTTTAAGTTTTTAACACAATTGTGACGAAATTCGTGAAACAGAATGGGAGGTTGTCATTTGTCCAGCGAGAGTAGAAAATTACCCAAGATTTATGCATTGATATTTGCACATGTTATGACTCTGGCATGTTTGAACAATTAGTTTTAAGTCTTCAGCGATAAGCCACAATTGCTTCTTACAATTCCGCTTAAATGGAATGCTTCGAGCCAAAGCTGGTAGCATTCCCAGGCGCAAAGTGGCAATTCTTCTACTGCATATACGCATTTAGTTAAGTTATCTAATCTCCTGCGGATAATAGAATAGAATAGAATGAAAGCATTTCCAAGAACTGAGACAAGCACTTAAGTGCGCATTTAAATTGCTTAAGCACGTCTAGTTCAGCAGTGCTTAAGTGCTGCAAGTGCCAATATAGTATCAGCTAAAGCCTGGCTAAGCCCCTAAACAATGTAACAACAATTTTCGCATGCAGCGAGAAGAGTGGGGAGTGACAAAACAGTGTTTTGAATAGTCGAAGAGTTGGTGTGGAAGCTAATATCACAAATTGTTTGTAAGTTTTCATACAACAAAAGTTACCGACCTTGAGTTCATTTCGCTTAGCTATACGAGTACAAGCAAACACAATAACAACACGAATACCATGATTTTTTCGTTTGGTTGCATAAGCGCCCGAACAGTGTATGCAATAACGGAATTCGTTTGGGATCCACGAATCTCAACGGTTTTGAAGTAAAAAACTGTGAAAGATGGCAAAGCGCTAAACAAGAAAAAAAATATTATTAATAACATTTCGGGATCCCGAAATTATATTTTTGAGATTGCTTTGGAATCGGGATATCAAAAAATGTAGCCGTATGCCTAATTTGCACTTACTTGGAATAAGAAAACTGCAATAACGTATTCTCACCTGGAAAATAAAGAAAAAGAGAGGGAAATGTGAATATACCATTCAACAAAAAAGGTGGCTTTGATTAGTTTTAATAACGGAAATCTTAAGCAAAAAATGAGAATGCATTTATTGTTGTTTTTTACCCCTACTTTGTTTTTATTTATATGTATGTATATGTAAATGTAACGAAGCATTGCAAAATTATGAGTGCAACCACAAGCATTACGAAAAATTTGACATTAAACAAAAACCACATACAAATAATTGCAACAACGCGAGTACAACAACCTCTCAATGGCAACACAAACAACAGAAAAGAGCTGAAGTGTGAGAAGAGGCGTCGACCAACGTGCCACAAACATGATGGATTCATTGCACAGGCTTACACACATATATATACAACTCGATTATATACACACACACAAAGATGTGTAGCATTGCTCACTACAGGTGTAATGGGTGGCTATCGACTGCTGTTGTTTATTGTTTAGTTGCTGCAACGACATTTCCATCTGATTAAGGCTGAGCCGAGTTGAGCCGAGCTGAGCTTTGGTGCGGCGCAAAGCTAAATCGGACGTGGAACATGATTAGTTGTTGGTTTTTATTGGCGTTTCGTTGTAGACAAGCTTCTTATATGGAAATCTCATGCAGTTTAATGCTAACGCTTCGATTGTTGTTGTTATTTGTGCTGCTTAGTTTACATTTGCGTTATGATTCTACGCTGGCCTTAAGGCGACTTATTGGCCGCGTTTGTGGGCAATCATCGCGCAATTACCACTTGCTGGCTTATGTTTGTTGTTGCTTGCTTGGCAGTTTTTTTCTTCGAAATTCCTTTAGTTGCAAATTGACAAATCAGCGAGTTGTTGAGTTATTGCGGCAGCGTTGCACACCAACAAATGCCTCAAGTTGATAAGCCAACTGCAACATGAGGCGATTGGCAGGGTGTTGCAAGTTGCAGTTGCACAGAGTTGCATATACAGTCAATGGGGTGCAGTTATAAAATGGGAGCGTGCATTCTCTGCTTGGGTGAGGGGCAAAATCACGCAAAAGTTACGCCATCAAATTGTTTATTTAAATACCAGCGACAATTGGCCAATTTCTAGTTATGTGGTAATTGCTGTTAACAGCTGTCGCAACACACACACAGCCACGCCGAAATAGTCACGAGCGAGATGAAAACTATGCTAAGAATAAAGATTATCCACATCTCTAACTGTTTTGAACGTGAGTTGTTTGACCGGCGCGTTTTTGTCTAAGTTTTTTGATTTTTATTTTTCCGAATTTTTTAAACAATTTAAACGTTAGCAGTTACAACTTTAGTTCAAAGGTAAAAAAATAATAATTTTTTTGTTCCTTGTTTGTCATTGGTGTCATGGAAATGAGTTTTGATTTCAAAATTGTTTTGCCTATTCACAGTGAGCGGTCGATTAATATTTATGAAGTACAAGCCTTTAGAAAACTGTTAAGGAATTCAGTAGAAATAGGAAGTGAAAACACGTGTGGATCAAATTTTTTGTGGTAATGAATTAGTTTAGAATTACTTATTAAGAGAAAGGAATATTTTTCGACCCAAAGACTACAAAAGTGAGCGTCTTGCGCGCTATCTACTAGTCAGAATCAGTTAAGGCAAAACTTCTGCAGCCTGACTCATGCCTACCAGATGACTCACAGTTGAGCAGGCAACATTTTTTTCTTTCACCATCACCACCAAATCCACATATCGCGCCTATTTCACCACTTGCTGCCCCGCACGCCAAGCCAGCGCGCTAGTTTCTTCGCAACGCAGCAGACGCAGCTTGAATACGAACGCCGGAGTTCTATTGCCATTTAAAAAGCTCGCCAAGTGATAGTTTGTAGCTGCAGATGGCAGTAAATCATGCGGCGCGAAAAGCAAGAATGTGGCCTGCCATGAATTCCGCAACGCAAGCCAGGCCACCGTACGTACGTATGCGTGTGTGTGCGTTTAAGATACTCGTTGCCTATCGTTAAGTGGTCGCTCAATTAAAAATTCACATAACGTAAATTTATCAATTTGAATATTCAGCTACCGCACAAATCCACAACGCCATCACTTGCCACATGCCGCGCACAGCAGAGGAAGAGCGAACGAGAGGGATTGCGAGCAACGCAATTGGGCGGCTAACACAGAAGGCTGTGGCCGGAGCTAAGCTTCTCGACGCGAACTTGCAAATGCCAAGCGAGCAGGAAGCATTAGCTGTGTGCAGAAGAGTAGTCTTTACATATTAAGATACATTTACGTAGATATGCATGCTCGTAAGTGCAAATGTTCGCAAGTGTGGCGTAGCCTCAACCGCAAGACTCATCAGCCGTGTGTGGTTCATTTAATTAACATAAAAAGGCCAGTCAGCAGACAACAGTCAGCGCAAAGTGCATCGTCCGCCGTATCTCCCCGCCCGGTATGTATGTACATGTGGGCTCTGTGGCAAGCAGGCAAACATTCCACGCAGCCAACTGTTTACATTCTTGCAGACAGTTATCGGCTTCATTCTGCTTACAATGAAGTTGTTGATTGACTATTATTGCCAATTGTTGGTTGTTGATGGAAAATTTGCATTCTTGCGGGGAACCAACAGTGACTTGACAGCACTGGTGAATATGCTCGTTCATATGTATGTTTTGCATAAAAATCTCCAATTAATTTTGAAAACTCAGCTAAAATGTTGTGAATAATTACGTAATTTGCCTAATGACTATTACTTTACAAGGTTTCTTTCCGCCAACACTAGAAGTATTCTCACAAGAAATTTGTTTCCGCTCTTAAAAATAATGGCCGTAGCGTAAAGTTATTTGGTGGGACATACTGAACTTACTTAAGGATAAACGTAATGTGGTTTAAAGGATGAAAGTTACATATGGGTGTGATTTATATTCCAGATCATGTCTAGTTAAGTAGATGTTTAAACAATAGTTAACCCATATCCTTCTTCTTCTAATATTTGGCAACCCTTTTCAAAAATTGGCGAAATCGCGGTATATATCTTTGAATATTCTTTATATACTAGTATACCGACTTTGAAGTTAAAAGTTTATTCGCCTAACTTTTTACCAAATACAGACGTTTTTGCTGAATATTTCATGTATGATTTGGTGCCTTCTTTTGGTCATAACCATCTAATTAAAAAACAATAATGTATTATTTAATTTCTTTTCGATGGAATTAAGAAATTTAATAATAAATGCGGTATTTGGACAACTTATATAATATTTGACAGCCATTTTACGAAAAATATGCTTTTAGCTTATTAAGACTTCATACAAATTGTGTGAGCTAATCAAAGTCACATTTCAATAAAAAGACAAACAAAAACACTGCAATCATTTCCGGTCATTATTCGATTTCAGTAAACAAATTACTTGCCGCACGGCGCAAGCAAAGCTGGGAGAAGAAATAAAAAATCCAATTTCAACCACGAAATTGACTACCAGACTTAAAATATATAAATAAAGATTTCAAAACTGTATTTTTTCCTTTTGTTGTCGCCCACAAGCCAAATAAACCACACAAAGCACACTGAATGAATGACAAAGACAGACAAGTGAAATACACAAATGATATATGGTCCAGCTGTTGCAAATTTACGCGTTGTTTTGCTGAATTCGCAAATAAAATCAACAAAAACGAATACTTTTTGTGGCGTCCAAGCAGTAGGTTCAATTGGTTTACTGCTGCGAAGAATATTATCGCTGAGATGGCAACTGAGCAGATGCGAAGGCGTAACTGTTACGATCTGGCGCAAAACAAACCAAAAACGCCGCCACAAAATGAAAAGTAAAGCAAATAATTGAATGTTTTTAAATCTGTAATAATCCAAAAAAGAAGAAAATTATCTTAAAAAATGAAATAAAGTAAATAATGAGAGTTGAATGAGTAAAGCACAGCAAAAAATAGCAACACGCCAAAATATTTTGCACACAAATTTGTCAGCGTTTATTTTCATTTGAACGCATACATTGTTGCAATTGCAGCCAAAACACACGAAAAGGTCTAGTCACATATTGTCGTGCCTATTAATTGTTTGTGCAATCGCCGCCGCAGCTGCGCTCATTTCGTGCCTCATACTGCACTTGTTCGGCCAATATTTCACGAATAAATCGAAAATGGCATCATAACCTTAATAGTGGTCACCAACTCGTACAAATGTCGTGTATACATCAGTGGATACGAGAAAAGTGCAGCACTTTCAATAAGGCGGACATAGGTGCGCACCGGTAGGCCTACTTAACTAGTACATAAACGGTGTTTTTTTGAGGTAGGATTTATGCAGTGATTTGCAGATCACGTGGGATGTCAGACATGGTGTAACAGAGAAGATGTCAGTAGCATTTGACATTTCATCATGAATAGATCTTACTAACTGAGCAATTGCAAATCATTAAGAGTCCATAGTGTTCGGTCGAAATTGTAATTGGTAGTGTCCTGGGCTCATTTCTGGATTGAATGGGCTACGAATATGAAAATTCCATTTAGGGTGAAGAGCATAAACGTTCAAGAATATATGTCCCGAATGATGTGGTGTGATTGTAGCGGGGAATCATTGAACGTATTTTTTCAAAGATGTTGGACGCAACGTTACAGGTGAATATCTATGATTATGTATACAAACGTATGTACATTTATTAAGAACAATTAGGTATGACTTTTAAGAGTAGAACACTAATTCCATAGTATTCTATTTGTCCGATTTATGATTATTTCAAAAAATTCGTACCGAGTTGAACACGTCATGCTTTAGGGTTACACTTTGTGTCATATTAAATTCCCAGAAAATTAAAGTCAAAATTAGTTTGGAAAAATTTTTCCATAGTATTTCATTGGTGGTGATTTACCAAAACGAATTGGAAATTTATTAAGGCACAAAAAACAGTTTAGGTACGCCCTAATGTGCATATATGCTTACTGTTTTGATCATCCCCAAGTATTGAAAAATTTTATAATAACAAAATAAATGTCATGAACCAATCTAACGTTTCAAATAAAGAACCGATGAGATTTTGCAAATTTTATGCGTTTTTTTTTTTAAAAAAGTTATCAAGCTCTTAAAAAATCACCCGTTAGCAGATTTGCTTATATAAATGATCAGTGATCCATACAGCCTCGCACATATGTACACATATCTATATACAGGTATAGATGAATAAATATGTGAAATTTAGTTTCCCCTCGGATGATTTCTCGACTCGAGGGGCAATTGAATCACTAAGAGCGCATCGTTTGACTGCGGAGAATATATGTATTTGTGTACATACTAAGCGGAGTCATTAACTTTTAGTTACACGAATAAAAGTATAAATTCATATATATATATATAACGTACATTTATTAGTCATTTACATATTAGGGTATGACTTTTAAGAGTAGAAACATCTTTACATATATTATATTTGTACCTGACATTATGATTATGGTTCATGATTCGTCTACAGATTGAACAGTCATGCTTTAGGGTATACACTTTGGAATGTATGTATATTAAATACCAGAAAATTAAAGTTAAATTTTTTTTTGGAAAATATTTTTTGACTATAGTATTTTCATTGGTTGGGTGATTTATTTCCAAAACGAATGTGGAAATTTTTATATAAGGCACAAAAAACAGCTTTAGGTACGCCCTAATGTGCATATATGCGTTACAATGATAAGTTGATCATCGCCCACAGTATTTGAAAAACTCATTATAATAACATAAAACTTATTGCATTGCTCAATAACACAATGCAAGCAACAATAACATATTATTATTACATTTAATTGAATGTGAAAAAGTTGAACAACTCCTTTCCCTTTCTCCCAACACTCTTTGCATTTACTTTCTGTGGCTTAGGCTGTGTGCACAGTGAAGCGAATAGCAAAAATATAATATATTGTATTAAACTCAAATTCGAAGAAATTGCTTAGATCGGATCACTATAACATATACATATATGTATATAGTATTTGTGAGAGGTATTATAGCTTCGTTGCATTAAAAAGTTAACTTTTATCTTGCTTTAAGTTTGTTTTGTATTTGCTATTGTGCTATGTTTTTAAATAAAAATGTATCATGCAAGCTTGAAACTTTGCAAAAATATCCGAAAATTTTGAACGATGAAACTTTATACCAAAATTAAAGACAAATTATTGAAACTAAGTGATATTAAATAGTTAATAATTTTTCAACAATAAAAGTTGATTTTCAGCTTTAAAGACAAATCAGAGATGGATTTTAATTGGAACTCCCAGAATCATGGAACGATGAAACTCTTTAAACGGCCTATTAAAGTTTGATTTCATATATTTTTATTGCAAACAGACTCGTATGTATATTTATATCTAAGCAATCCTTAAAAAATGTGTTTTTTCCCACAACACACTCTCAATTTAACTTCAATTTTCTGGGTAATCGCCGATTTCCCGGACGAATGAGCTCATAAAACACCAAAGCTCAAAACAAAAAGCGTTTATTACCATTCAATGATTATGTAAACAGGCTGTTATTAAAGCACTAAGTGCTTAACAATCGTTTACGCGAACAGTTTTAGTTATTAATATTATTATTACGTCGCCTGATTATGGCTAAATATTTAAACTAATCGAAATCTGTATATGTATAGTATACATACATATGTATGTCTTTGTGAGTATGTTGTGAAATAGGTGAAGTACTACATATAAGTCTGAAACTTTTAAGAAAGTGAATATGTATTCCATAGATAACAATAGAAACTGAATCAAATTCTTTTGGTACGGGTCCACAAAGCTAGTTGCTCAATTAACGCTGGGGTTGTTATATATTCTTAGAGTCATTTGATATGTCGGCTATTTAAATACTGTTCTAAAATAATTATTGTATGTTTATGTACCATAAAGGTTTACCTTCAACTATATACATATGACCAAATTTGTATGTAAATATATGTCTCATACATATCTATTTACTCATTTGCATTACCCCTCTGAACTTTTCCATTGATTTAAATAAATACTGATTAGATTTTTCAAGGCAAGACAAGAGTCTTATATTTTTCATTTTCCATTTTGTTGACAAGACGTTTCTCAGAGCGCTGTTAAAGGCACCAGTAAGAGTGCAGTTATATTTGCGTATTTTCGTTACATGTGATGGGTGAGTCACAAGAGCGGCGCAATTTTAATACATATAAATATAGAATAACTCAGCAAGATTTGCTTTGGAAAGTAATGTTCATAAATATTTCTATAATCGATTGCTAGATTTTACGCTTTTTAAGGACACCCTCATAGGTCTTCAACAACTTTGTACATGGATACGAGCTCGAGATTACTGCTCATTAAACTCTACTTGTGAAAAGGGAGTTTACCATACAAAAGAAGTAGTTCTCTGCTTTATCACCTCGGACATTATCCTGCTCGAATGGAAAGAAGACTGTCGAAATAGCCTTATTATAGACCAAAAATCACCGTTGTACTTGCAGCATGCAGAAGAGCTATTACGGCGAATTTCATGAGAAATTAAACAACCAAATTATTTCATTCATAGGTATGTATTCGTATGTACTCGCAAATTTTTCACCCACTAAGCAGAAGAATCATGACAACTACGAATATTGCCAGACTATTTATATTCAGTGTCGTAATAATTCTAATAATAATGTTATTGTGCAGAATGAATAAAAGAAAAAGATGTGTTCGTTCTGAATGGCTAAATGATTACTTTGTACAAAAACACACACATGTACACATTAAAATGCATATATAGTATGTACATACGTTTGAAAATACATTTACATCTTTACATTTGCAATCAGTTTACAATTTTATTAGTATTTCATAGAGACAAAGAAGTAAACGTACTAACTTATTTTCATGTTACACATGCTGTATGTGTACTATATACATATATGTATGTACAAATACTATATAATTACAAGTATATATACATAATAGAGTATATTGTCTATTCATCAGCGTTTCAAGCATAACAAATACTTTATATGATCTATTGCTTTAGTAAGCGATTATATACGCTGCTTCTGCACTTGGCCTTCAATCGAGCGTAACGGCGCAAGTGAGCGCACAAAGAACTCTTCCACACACTGCCCACACCTCCCATCGCACTGTCGTTCGAGCTGCTAAAATTATAGAATTTACGTAATAAGGCAAAAATACTCGAACGTTCAGTGTGAATATTTATGGTATGGTTTGTGTGTGAACAGCAGAACACAGCAAGAATGAAGGGAGGCGCAAGAGACAGGCGGCTAGGAGCACGACAATGCAATTTAGAGCAGCAAAACTAATAAAAATTACAATAACAAATGAAAACGAAAACGAAAATGAAAAGTGCACAAAAAGCTTTGCAAAACATCGATTTCATTTGGCGCAATGCATTTGCATTCAATGAGTGTGTGAGTGTGTATGTGCATGTGTAAATTTTATTTGGCGGAGCAGTCAAAGGAGGCAATAGCGGCTAAAGTAAGTAAACAGTGGTGCGATGGAGAACGAAACTGTATACTACATGGGTACAACAACAAGCTCAGTAAAGATACATCAGAAAACGCTCAGAAATGCAAATATTTTCCCATCAAAGAACACTCATACCAAAGCGCGTAAGCTTAAGACGCGATCAGGCAAAAGCCAAAGGCAAAAATAAAAAATAAATCCAGTGAAATATTTGTTTGTGTATACAACACACGTCTCGCTTATTACGAGTGCTGCTCACATTACATGTTTTTGTTTTGTCAAATTCTACTTTGAAAGCTTTCGAACGCCACGTCTAATCACTTTTGGATACTAGCAATTTTACTTTTGAATAATAAAAAAACTTTGTTGTTTTTAGTAGGATTCATTCATTATATCCAAACATATTCGTAATTCCCGACAATTTTTGTACGAATTTTCTCTCACAGCAAGAAATAAGGCGGAATTTAACAAAACAAATGGCGTAGAGATGCCTTAAAGTCACATAACCGAATTTTTGTCGCAATGAAATGAATTAAACCCATATTCACCAGAGCAGATTAATTAAAAATGTCTATATATATACGAATGTATATTCAGGAATGAGAAAATAAATTTCCGCTTGTAAACAACAACACAAAAAATTACATTCCGAAGACGTTCGAAAATAAACCATGACATGCCCGAAGGCCATACATACCACACCTTACTCCACAAACATACCTCCACAACTTTAAATGGTGAATATGCAACGTCAGCAATAGTTGAATGCAAATGCGCACGTCCGTCCGGCCGACTGGACAAATGTGTTCGCAAATTCTAGGCTGAAGAATGAGAAATTGGGAATGAGGGATACAAGCAAAGTGCTCTCAGTGATGGCATGCTGCCTGGACGGCCGGTTCGTCAGTCTTTGCATTTATTTGTCTGTAAAAACGGTCAACAAATAGACTACAAAAAGCTAAGTAAATAGGTGTATGTGCATATTTGTAAAGCATTTGTGAATTCGCTATTTGCCGCCGTTTTAGCTGGAAGTACAATGCTGTTAAAGAGCGTGGACGCAGGGGTATTGCCTTTGTAGATTCGTTAGAAGGACAATTCAATTAAGCTTTTCCAGTTGCAAAAGAATATGGCTGAAAAGTTTTTTTTATCAAAACGTTCCATCGAGATAAAGCGATTTAAGGTAGGGAATCGGTAAGCTTTAAGACCATTAATTTATACAAATAATCAAGTTATATTAAGTAATCTTAATATCATCCTGGTAATATGTCTAATGATGTGTGCTAGCTTTCTAAAATTGCTCAAGTGGCATCCGAAGTTACTATAGGTCAATATTCTGCACAAATGCAACCTAAAATCGCTGTCTACTGAAATGTATGAGATAAATGTTAACATTTTTCGATAATCGTCGAGCATTCGCCTTGGTTTGGTCGGAATCTGAAACCGAAGTCCTATGAGTAGCAGACACATATTTAACACAGATTGCTAAAGAACACTCATTCTTTACAGTGTGCGATAATAATCTTAGATACAAGGCATGATCAAAGAAGAATAGTATCATTGTGACCAAAAAACAAAACAAAATTCATCTTTGCCTAGTTTGGCAAGTTTGGAGCAGCAGATTTCAGACTCTTCAAGGGATGTCAATATTATGGCTATATGTAACAGGTACTAGAACTGGGTAAACACTGCAATTCATCAAAGGTCAACATTTGCAGACGTTTATATTTAGTTTTACTAATTTTCTCACTGCTTATCATTTTCCATTTAAACCCTCTGCTTTTGATTTTGAATGCAACACTAACAATGCAGGAGCGCTAACTCTGAACAAACACCTGCACTCGAGACTCAAACAAACACACAGACCTATCTTCGAGGTTTAGTTGCAGAGTCATTTGTTGTATATAATAACGGTGCACAACAACAGCAGCAACAACTACTTACGTATATTCATAGTCGTTACAGTAGCAAAGGCCTGCAGCTGTGAAAAGCTGCTACAATGGGCATCATACATTTTCTGTCTGTGTGTGTGTGTTCGTGTGTGCCTACAAATCGGAGTGTGCAGGTGCAGCAAGCAGCGAAGAACACCACAATATGAAAAACATGAAATAAAGGCATATAATAAAAGTGAGAAGAAAATCATAGTGACTGCACTAAGAGGGGCGAGAGCCGCGACTCAGCGCTTCGGTCGCGTAATCAGGGTGTAACAATTACGCGTTATGAATACGATAGACAAGCAGCAAACCTATGCACAAACACACCTCTTCCAAGCATATGCGCTCAATAATGTGTGCGCTGTATGTATGTTTATATGTATGTATGCATGCTCAAAGCCCAACAAACGAGGCAAGTTGCACGCGCAAGCATAAAAATAGAAGCCTAAACGTGGCTGTGGTTCAAGCTGGCGGATATTCGAGCTTTGATGTCTGATTTTGTTGCTGCTGCAGCGCAGCAACCTGCCGCGATGGGCGAACACTCCTACACAGCTGCATAGATGCAAACATGCAACACAACTGTGCTGTGCTGTTGTTGTCGGTGGCTGGCATTAGCTGCTGACGGGCTCAGGCGCAGGCGTAGCGTAAAAATTGCTTCGGCAACTCATTTTTCGCGCTTTGTTGCTACTGTTGAGTGCCTTTCGACTTTGTTGCCGTTAGTTTTGTTGTTGTTTGCTGCATTACCAGCAATTTAACATAGACCTTAAATGTTGCATTAGTGAATACTAATGCTGTTGTTGTTGGCTGTGCTATTTCCATATTTTCGCCTCACTCACTGGTGGTTCGACAGTGCGTGCTAATTTTTTGTTGTTGCCTTCGCATTTGCAGCCACTGCAATTTCATTTATGATTTCTTATTTATAATTTTAAAGTAGCTTCTAGCGCGTGAGTTTTCTCGTTGAGGTTTTGAGTTTTACATCGCTGCATTTTGTCGTGGGTGCAAGCAACTCGAACATATTCCAAACATGCATAAACTGCTAAGACCGCCTGACTGTCTTTAAAATCAACGCTAAGTCTGTTCAAAAGTCTCTTTTTATATTTGTATGTTCATCGATAAATTGTAAATCAAAGTTTTTAGCAAAATATTTAGTTTGCTTTAGTATTAATTGGTTTATGTTTAGGTGGAGCTCTATACCTAGGCCAAGGTGTTCTAATTTTAGTAATTCTAAAAGGAGTCGTCGATAACAAAGCTAATTTTGACGATACTGTCCCAAATCTGCTTAAAAAGTCCTCTGTTTGTATCAGAGCTCTGCCTAAAATAAGCGGGTCTATAATTCTAAGAAATCTAATGAAGAGCTAGACAACAAGGTCTTAAGCCGCAGTCAAGTGAAAAGAAACGTCTTAACAATGTTCGGGAAAATTTAAAAATTTATCGAATTGTTACACTCTAATAGGGTATCTTCCCTGAAAACAACCCAGTAAGATTCAATACTAAATTAATTCTTATGACCGCATTTTCAGGATGGGGAAAAAAATTCGTCCCGACAATGTTGCAAATTTTAAAATAACGTAGTTTTGACACCTCTACATATGTATATATGTTGTGGATTAAGGCCAGTAGAGATCACAACCTAAATAAAATTCTTTCTTCGAGTGATCCTTTTATCGATGGGGTTTTAAAGAACTTGTTGCAAAAAAAAATGTTCAAAAATTACAATTATGTTGCGATCGAATGAATCTATTTTTCAAAAAAATCATCGGCATACGCCAGCAGTGTTTACACTCCTATAGAAGATTGTACCTGCTCGATTAAATTCTGCAGCTCGCATTATTGTCTCCAATAGCAGATTGAAGAAGTCACACGAAGGGGAGTCGCCTTGTCTGAAACCTTGTTTGGTATCGAATGGCTCGGGGAGGTCTCTCCCGATTCTGATGGAGCTTTTGGTATTGTTCAACGTCAGTTTACACAGCGGTATTAGCTTTGCGGGGATACCAAATTCAGACATCGCGGCTAAGGCAGCACCTTCTCGTGCTGTCAAAAGCAGCTTTGAAATCGAAGAAAAGGTTGTAAGGCTGCCATAATAAAATGCAATAATAAAATTCGCACAATTCAAATGTAGTCACGGCACGCATATACGCTGTTGTTGTTGCAGTGATTGTTGGGTTATGTAAAGTTGCAAGTGGCATAAAGTTTCATCGCGTTCGAAATAATTATCTAATGATTGACTGTATCTAATCTGTGCGTGTCGATATGTACTATATATGCATATGCACAAGTATGTACGAGTGTTTGAAGAGATAATTCGCGAGTAACTATGCGTAGCGAAAACCTCAAACGGCACTTAAGTACATACCACACGAGCGATTGGCATCACTTGATGCAGCAAACGCATTTTTCACCACCGCCCATGATGCAACATATGGTGCGTTTTCAGTTTCAACCGAACATAGGTGCTTGTATAATTATTGAAGTTGCTGCATTACTTACGAATTGGAGCGCAAAATATGCTTATCTGTCTGTGTGTTACGTACCTGAAAGAAGAATGAAAATATTGATTTAAACTGTTAAACACAATCACGAATATGTGGTAGATATATCCACATATAAAATAAATAAAACAACATAAAAACAAAGTTTGCTAAAACTATTATGCTTGTACATGGGCATATGGGAGTAAAGCAAATAAATTTGGGAAATTAAAACACAAAATTAAAAAAAAATGAAGCCGGTGAAGCCAACAGCCGGTTCTAGCCATTTGGCACATTCTCTTTTAAATACATATGTATATCTGTATGTGTGTGTGTAGGGGAATACAATTCGCGTAAATAAATTTAACCAAAGCGAGCAAAAAAAGAAGAACAACACAAAATTTAATTAGCAAAAGCTCCATTTTCCGATTTATAACTGCGATTGTTGTTATTTAAAAAAAAAAAAACAAAAGAATGAGAGAATATGCGTGTGTGTGCACACACTCGTATAATAAACGGATTTTAGCATTGACTGTTCGAGAGAAAATTCGTGTTCAGCTGGCGATTTGCGAGATGTGTTTATGCTACTTGATGCACGGCAATGTTACCGTTATTAATCCCTGAAAAGGGTATATTAAGTTTGCCACGAAGTTTGTAACACCCAGAAGGAGCGTCGGAGACCCCATAAAGTATATACATATATAAATGATCAGTATGTTGAGCTGAGTCGATTTAGCCATGTCTGTCTGTCTGTCCATCATTATATATACGAATTTGCCCATCAGGTTCTAAGATATCGTTTTGAAATTTTGCGAACTGCCGATTTCGGACCACTATAACATATAGCTGCTATACAATCTGAACGTTTGGAATCAAGTTCTTGTATGGAAAACTTTCACATTTGACAACGTATCTTCACAAATATGTGCAACAATGTATTCTCCGAGGAAATTGTTCAGATCGACTTACTATAGCATATAGCTGCCATACAAACCGAACGATCGGAAAAAAGGGTTTGTATGGAAAACTTTCGCATTTGACGTGGTATCTTCACGAAATTTGACATGGATTACTGCTTAAGGCAATATTATAATCTCCAAAAAAATGTTCAGATCGGATTACTATAGCATAATGGCTTCCATACAAACTGAACACATATGTAGTTACTAAAAGAAATGCACCTGTGAAGGGTATATTAGCTTCGGCGCAGCTGAATTTAACATTTTGAAAAGTTTTTGAAAATTAAGCGTACCGATTTATTGCTTTTAAGCCCTTAAACACTAGAAAACCTGTTCGCTTAAGGCCAAGTCCCGTTGTACGTGGCCTTATAGAAATTCGATTTTCGCTACTAAATTCTCTCAATATAATTGTAAATTGTAGTACAGTCAGGAGATAGAAACTAACACTTTCACCTAGACTTTTCACTTGACGTTTTTCGTATCCAAATTCAACCTCTAATTCACCAATGTAACATTGGCATCCACTTTGTCGTAAATTTAATGCAGATGGTGATTGTGGAAATCACAATGCATGGTCAAATGTTCTTGCTGTTGAATTACAATATACAATTTCTGAAAAGTGGCAACGCTCTTCACAATGCCAGTTTACCACTGTATTGTTCGCCGTTGTGCCGAGCGCGAGTGGCTCATGGCACTAAAAGTGAAATAGCTTTGTTTAATTGAAAACACAAAAGGCAAGTGAGTTTTTTTTCCACATTCATTGCTATTGCAAATGCTCGCATAAGGCATAAAAGTGAAATCCATGCAGCCATCGAGCGAAATAGGCAAGTTGGCTAGTAAAACTGAAAAACAAAAACAAAATGAATATGAAACTGAGAAAATCGAATATGTTAATAGCATTTGGTAGCACACAGAAATCATTAAAAGCAATTTGATGTATTTAAATTTCATTTTTTTCTTATGGGAACTCATTAACCAAATGAGAAAATAACAACTGTTCGTGTGAGTACAAATACGCGTCGCACAAAATGAGCTTCGAATAATTAAAAAAATAATGCACATGTGTGAAATTGGAAGAAAAATGGAGGTATTGACATAAAAGTATTGAAGAAGAATATTAACTGCTTTGTGTTTGTGTCGCGTGTGTCACAAGCCATAAATTGAAACGAGTTTAACACTTCAGTGATCGCAAACACTTTTCTACACACTCGAATTAGACACACAAAGCCGAGAAAAAAGGCTGTAAAATTCTTTTGAGGCAAACATTTGCAGAATTGGCACAAATCGATGAATAAATGAACACTTTCGTTGCTCATATGAGGGTCAAACTGAATTGTTTTGGAAATTGGAAATAAAAACATGTTTTTTTAATTTTTTTAAATGTTGGTCTAACAATTTCTTTACATTGTTACCATGTTCCCAACATGAACTCTGATTTCTGATGTGTTTGTCAAATATGTGCGATTCAGAAATGGAACATCGAATCATCATCGAGCCATCTAATATTTTTCTGATAATAATTTCGTGACTCACTCCCTTGCAATATGCTTAGCGCTTTTTTCTCAGTTTTAAATTTAGGATTGGTGCAATTATGTTTCTCTGAGATACCATTGGATTTGGTGTACGAAAACACCGCACGTGACGGTTTGGTACGAATTTCTTGGATCTAGACTTGAGGTTTGGAAACTTGGATAACTTTAGACTTAAACTTTTGAAAATATTTACTAACTACTTGAATATTTTTTACTGAGAGCAGAGATGATACAATAGAAGGTGAACCATTGCTCGAGAAAGAATTTTCATTGCTTGTAGCTGCATATATTGACGGCATTAAAGAATTTGCCACAAGCGTATGTACGAGACTCAAGTTCATGCAAATTCTTTCAAAAGCATTTCTGATTTGACACACTTTTTCTGTCATTGTCGAAATAGTTTTTAGGACTTTTACAAGTACTTGTACACTTAGAAAAATCACATAAATTTTAAAATTTCAGTGAATTTTAAATCATTAAATAGAAAAACTCTTTGACATATCGCTTGAAGTGCTCAATACACATTAAATATGTAGTATTCTTATATATATCTACATATGTACACATATTGAAGTGAAATGTTCCATCTCGTTCATCACGATTCGCCTCGTTTGACTTCCGCTCTAGCGTTGCGGCCAAAAAAGGCGTGAACTTTCCGTCACATATACTCGTTTGTAAGTCAAGGGCAGAGATGACAGAAAAAATTGCTGAAATGCCAAGGGCGTCGAGAATTGAAACAGAAATAAAACCAAAAACAAAAACTGTGAATTACGTCAGAGAATCATACAAAAGTAAAGGAAATTTTAAAATACCGCAAAAACATTGAAATTCGCCACAATTAATTTTCTCTGAACGCCGAGTTAATGCTGTCAGAATTGCTAGCTACTTAGCCTCTACACATTCTGAGTCAGTGAACAAAAACAATGTAGGAGAAATTCTTCTTGATTTAAAAAAAAAAAGAAAGAAAAAAATTTACTTTATGTTCTTATTTATTTTTGGACACATAACCATACTAAAAATGAGAAAGTAAAATAAAATTTTATTTTTGCAACATTTGCTCTTTTTATTGTTTAACAGTTATATTATGTTTTTTCTTAATTTTTTTTTTTATTTTTTGCGCATTTTTAATGGCCGAAATAAATATTTGCAGAAATGTGACATTGAATCTCTTCTTCTTTATAAACATATACATACATATGTACGAGGATAGCAACAAAGTATAAATGACAAATACATTTATTTCTATAGCGAAGATGAGCGGTGGTTGGTTTTAAAAAGCCATTAAAGACAATTAAAACGCGTACATTTTTGTTTGCAAATTAATTTTGATTTTCTCTTATTTTTATTTTCGGTTGCACATAAAAAATTGCTATAAAGCCTCAATTCAGTTGGATACTGCAGAAAATAACCAATAACCGGTTCTGTAGCTCTTTGATTGACCGATTGTGGGCTTTAGTTAAGAGTACAAGTAACAAAAATCTAAATTCTAGTTCTAGTAGATAGATAAAATCTAGCAAAAGCAACGATTTAGTCAGAGGAAGAACTCAAAATTTTGCTGACTAACTCATTTAAGACGAAAGCTTCACAGAAAAGTAAAATGATTCTCAAAACAAACCTAGTCCCTAATAGCAAGAAACCCTACTGTTCCAAGAGTACTGAATAACGAAAATACGTGTGTCATGTCGACTAAATCTGACGACTAATTTAAACTAGTCATTTGCAACACGTGCTCACATGCGAAAAACACCACTTAGCTACAACAACAACAACAGTTAATTTATTATTTCAAATGTTATTTCTCTTCGTAAACTTTACACCAGTCTGTACTGGTTTTCTGAAGGCCTTCTTATGCATAAAATAATATATTCCAAAACCAAATTCAGAAATACTTTCGTGACAGCAATAAATAGACTTGAACGAGCTGCTGTTAAAAAACTCGAAACGCTTTTTTTCTCAATGAAAACCATTTGAATTCTTTCGATTTACATATGCATATACATACATACATACATACGGCCATACAATCAAACTCGCACAAAAACTCGATTCAAGCCATTTATTAAGATGCTATCTAAATTGTGGCAACAAATAAACTTAACCAATGAAATATGCAAAATACGAGTAGTTTGTAAATAATTTAAAAGCTCTGTGCTAATGTATACAACAAAACCAAAAATAAGTTAGTTATGATATGTTTCTAAACAAGTTTGGCTTTGAGTTTTATAGAATTTTAACAACAAGAAGTTAAGACGAATTCAGCTCGGGCAGGCATTTTAATTTCTAGTGATAATTTAGGCACATGCTCTATCATCATTTTATTGTAATTTGAAGCTTACGACATAAAAGTGCTCTTTAGGATAAGAATAAACGTCTCCGTTCGAAAAGGTTCGTTCGAATAACTGAAAATCTCGCCTATAAATTAAGTCTATTTAAGCACCTTTTGCATATTGCCTCTAATATACAATATATAAAAGACTTCTGAATAATTAAATGCAAAGTGACAAGAGACATGAGGCTATTTGTGTATTTCAGCACAATTCTTGATGCATTGCGGCTTTTATGTATGTATGTAGATACATATACATATGTATACTGAGAAGGGAATGTGACATGCTGGCTGTCATCTAAGTGCTCGTAAAATTTTTGCTGAAATTCGAGCAGCTCTTATGTAACTGTCACAATTTTGGCAATTTCTGTGACATAATTAACAGATGTTTTGGCAAAGTTGGTTTTGTTTCCTTTTAATTGATTAACACGTACTCTTTCACGCTTTTACGAATTTACAACGTCTGCCTCACACTTGTTGGTAATTATAAATCATTCTAATTTAAATAAAGCATTTAAGTATCGGCATTGACAACAATTTGCTGCTAGGCGCTGTAAAATAGCTGAGAGACAAAGGAATTTAATGCGGATATCAGTCAAGTCACATATTTGAGGCATTGTCGTCGCTTCTGTGTGGCACATAGATTCTACAGAAATATCTACATACATATTTACAAAGTATTTGAAAATTTCTGGTAGCAGTTCTTAGAGAAGTTAATTAATTAATTTCTTATATTACTAACTTCTAGACTATTTGACTCTTTTTTTATTTTTATTTTTTTTTCTTGAATCATTAGAATTCCTTTTATTCTCTGCATCATTTCACCGCATTTTGGCAAATTTTAGTGTCATTAACATAGCTGTAAAGCAGTGAAGCGGTGATTGTCACCAAATATTTGCAAGCTAATTTGCATTTTACACACAAACATCATTATGTGTACACAATACACAATTATAAAGCTAAAATTTCTGAATAAATTATAAATTTGTAAAAAAAGCAAAATATAAACAATTTATCCGCCGACTGATTTATGATTCGCATATTCTTTGTTTGTGACCCATGTGACATAAGAGCTGTCAAAACGGTTGTGCAATCCGTGGAAGACTAATGTACATAATTAAAAAATTATGTAACACGTTGTACTTCTCAATTATGTGCGAATCCACAAACAGCTCATACTAATACAATCATATGTGTGAGCATGTACATACATATGTATGTTTCAGATAATTTGAATATCAAACTACATATTGTTGTTGCTTAAAAGTTGCTTGACCTTTTAAGGCCTGAGGGGGTAGACCACAAAAAAAATTATAACCGCAAATGGATTCTTTTCGTGGCGATCGAAAATTATCAACAGCGTCACGGCAAAGCATGCTTATGTTAAAGTGGCTTAAGTCGATTCTGGTTGATGAGAGGAATTTTGAGCGTTTCCCTATCCACTCCAGACGAGCCTCGATGTTGTGTTATATATTTCTTAAATAATACATTAGCATCAGAAGCCTCAACTTGCATTAAAAGAGCGACAAAAGCTTTGTCCAGATATTTGCTCGACTCCAAAGCGGTTATCTCATCTAAAGTCGACTTAAGCTATTCTAACAATCATTAGGCAATTTTTTTTTAATTTGTAACTCATAGTTAGCTTCATTTGTACGCTGATCGGTTGGTCAGATACTTGGTTAGATCGAAAAAACTGCAGACAGTAGCTGGAAGCAGCCGAGAGCAATTAAAGATGATAAATTCTAAGATATTCCCAGTCAAAGGGCGTTGGCGGCGAAATGAGCTGATGAAAGTGGTCTTTCAAAGAACAAATTAAGGAATAGAGTGAGTAATGAACTGCTGAATAAAAAACAAAGCGGTAGAAGTAGGCAAATCGTAACGGTTTAGGCAACCGATATTAGAAATGAAGTGAAAATTGTCGCCGCTAAGATAATTGTGGACCATAAGTTACCTAATATTGAGAAGACAAAAAAAATTCAATCAGTTTTGAACTGTGTTGGAAAGTTAAAGCATATAAAAATGTTAGTTCAAATGTGACCGATAAAACTTAGCTCCTAAATGTAGGCAAGAGTTTCCAGAACAGACAAAAAGTAACTGCGAGCATGCAAATAATGAAAATACTAATTTGCATTGATTATCCAACTCTGAAATTTGGAACATTCAGTCTAATGAGATTTTAGAAAATTACTTACACAACTTTTGCAAGCAATTTTCCACCAAGTATAACCTGAAATTGGTTTTGATTTCATCAGGTTTTCAAATAGGCACACAAACACTCAAATTTTACGTAAAAACGACTAAACGAATTGCTTTACCGAGCTACGATGACATTTAATGGCATTTGCCGACTAGTCTAGGAACGAGTGGCCGTTCGTAATGATTGCATAACCGATAATTACCGAAGAAGCTGCAGGGGTTGGCTGCACTGCACCTAAACGAAATGTTGCTGATATTTCAACGGCGACAGCGACTAGCAATGATAATAAATCTAAGCACAGAATTGCGATATAAACTAAAATGTTTATTAATTAATCAAATGCGCATGCGAGCGTTTTGAAATCGGCCATATATGTATGTATATGTAGTTGTGTGCGTGTGTCTGTAAGCTTGCACGCGGCCAAGAGAAACATGTCAATTGAGGCGGTGCATTATGCGCTGCTGCTAATGATGATGTTGCAACGGCGGGCACAGGATGCACGCACACACATACACATTCATATAGTTAGACATGAAAGAGACATCGGTTGTTGTTGTCTTTATGGTTTTGCTAAACAAACGTAGCGGCAGCAGCGAACTTCAGTGACGATGCATTAAAATTTCTGCTATTTTAATATCTTGTTGCCGTGATCTTCCGCCTTTTCCATCTAATTACACTTGGCAACGTCAGCGTGCACTCACACACACACATGCACAAATGCAAGCATCTTAAATTTGTGTTTACAATAAATGGTGTAATTGGCTTTTTCGTCTCTTGCTGTCAGCAAGTAATGCTAATGTTGTTGTTGTTAATGGTTTTTGCCTCTAATGTTTGCTGCTACACTTGTTCGCTCATCATCGACCCCTGCGACTGTGTGCCGTTGCTGATGAGCGATGTCTACCCGCTTTCGTTAATTGATTTCTATTTGGAAAAACGTTTATTTTTCATTTCATTGGCTTTCCTGCTCATTTGTTTATTTGGAGGCTTCAATTAGCTTCCACTGTTGCATAATACCTTGAGCCATGAATTTGAACTTCAATCGATTTTTCACCTCGAGGAGTTCACACTACATATGTATTCACATGTGGCTCTCCATTTACTTTCGTACGAGTGTCGAACGATCCGTTGCACAGCAACGAGTAAAAGTCATTTTCGCATAACGAACAGCGAAACCAACGTGATGCCGAACAACACTTTCCAAATGTAATGACAGCAGACGCAACTCCAACAGCAATAGCAGGAACAGGCTGACAGCCTTACTTGTCAAAAAAAAAAAAAAAACAACAAGAGTAGTTCAATGACTCCCAATCGACACAGCTCATACAATATGCTTCTAATTTTGGTTCATATATCACGATGGCGTGGTTTGAAGACGTACTTTTAGCGGTGTTAAGGTCACATGGCTGTTAGATAAATTGTAAGCATTACTGCCTACTTTACGCTGAAAATTTGTAATTTTTTCCGCAATTCCTTTCTTTGCATTACAAAAACAACAAAGTTAAAATAGTTAGTTACACCTGAAAAGACAGCGCTTTCGGGTGTCAAGTTTGGTATAAGCTCAGAATTTATATAATAAAAAGCACAAGTGCCAAAACCTTAGTTAACCAGTGAACTTAGTATTATAAAAAGTAAAAAATCACCTAACGAATCAGGTCAACCACTTTTTAGTGTTTCAAGACAACACTTTTAAAATCTAACCTCACTTTACCGACCTTTCAGCTTTTTATAAAGCCGACTTCTCATAGAAGGACTCTCATAGTGTTGATTCACTGACCAAACCGATTACCGTTAGGTGATTTTTCGTTCGGAACAAGAGAACACTCCAGAGGCTACTCGCCCGGTTCTTGAAAGAATTTGAAATTATTAATGGTTTTACATAATTTGTTTGTGGTATTTAAAAGCTTAGTAACATGGTTTGGACTGTGATGACTTTGTAGTTTGATGCAGTGAAATGGATTTTCTTTCGTATGAAGTCCAAAAGTTTCATATTTAAGTAATTTTCCAAGTAAGTTGATCATTTGACTAACAGGATCAAATGCAAACAGTTTGTAGAAGCAATATGATTTTTGCTAAGACAACTTTATGCTGCAAACTTTATAAATTGCAATCCTCCGAAGGATTTCTTAGTCGGATAATACAATTTAAATAGCATTAGCCCAACAGTCACTCGTTACATTGCTACTGAAATAATTTTAATTAATACAGGATATCAGCTCTGGTACATCAATTGTCCCAGCTGACATACAAACCCCACGTGATAGATACATAAGAACACATATATGCATACCACGTGAACTCGTTCAAACAACACCGAGCGCCAAGCGGTAGCAACAGAAGGCAACACCCGCACAACAGCAACAGAAAAAGCAAAAAACAAAACTCAATTAAAACGAACCAAAGTTTTTTGTGCGCAACTTAATTTCAATATTTGCTTGATTTTACTTTCTTTTTGCCCGTATGTTGCTGAGCAGAAATGTTGCTGTGGCATATGTCGGCATGTTGCTTGGGGATTTTCGAAGTCACTTTGATGTTGTTCGCTGCCAGTTTGGCTGTCAGTTGCTGTGCTATCGCCCACAAAATGCAGTGTGTCGACAAACATATCACCATAAAACACACATGCAACACACATGTAACACACACATATATATATATATATATGGTACATACTTATACAATAAACAATGTGGTTGCAACTGAGGACGCGCGTCTCTTTGACATTGCCTGTGCGCGTGTATGTGTGTGTGTTAAGTACTCGACAACGGCATTTGTTGTACAATCTGCTCCCAGTATTGTTTTATGGCGGACATTTTCTCGCGCCCTTGTTGCTTTTGTTGTTGCGCTGCCGCATTGCACTGCCGCAACTTCCTTTCTCCCGCGTCAATCAAAGCGCAATCATAATTTAATTATGTTTTCTTCTTCTTCTTGACTTATTGCCATTTATTGTGTGTTTTTTCCTCATTCGATATTTAGTTGTGTTGCGAGTATTGTTAACAGCTGTTGGCATTAATGCATTTGTTGCATAATTAATTTCATGTAGCATGCATTTGATTTTTATTTCATGTTCGTTTTGTGCGCAATTAAACACACACACGCAATTATTCACATAGTTCAACAACTGAAGGCATATGAAGCATACAATCAGGCGCAGTAACCAATTAATTGCCCACTTTAGTTTTTTATCGCCTTTTTTAAATATTTTCGAACTCTTTTTTGTTTTCCATATAGTATACTTAATACACTTTTCCAACTGGCTCAGCGCTCAGCTTTTGTTTATCGGTGCCAGGGGCAAAAGCCTTTATACAAATTACTTGTGTAACTCGTTTTTGTTTTCGCATATTTGCATTGTTAACACCGATTAGTCGGTTTTCTCAGCTTATTATAAATTTAATATGCCATAATTGCGCATTTAATTAGCCTTTTTGGCGTGAAACTGCTTTACATGAAATATTAATGCAGAATGCTTTGTTTATTGCAAATTTTTTGCTTGAAAAAGTTATAAATTCAGTGGCGAAAAAGTAGCTAACTCATATAAATAATATTTATATAATATATCTATAAATACTTAACGTATACAATAAGTGAAATTTCAGAAAAAGCTGAAATGCTTTTTGAGTTCACGAAATAATTCTGAATTTATTTATATGACGAACCGCTTTGGAAACATGGGTCGGTGAGGGAAAGTACAGAGGTCCATCAATATAAAAAATGGGATTTAGTTGTAATCCAAATTAATAACTATATTTTTGTTCGGAATTTATTTTACTACATTTTCCGAATTTCCAAATATTTCCGTTATTAAAGTGGCTATCGGCATCGGTTTCATTATACCTCTTACAACTAAAAACATGCCGTAATTAATGTCGAATGGGGTTTGAAATTCCAGAAAGCAAAAATGTAACAATATAGAAACGTACATTTCTGTTGCAGAAGATTTATTGCGCAATATAACAATCTTGGTCACTACAAGCAAGCAACCAAGACCACAAAGATGGTTCAAATGTATATGTGTATTTGTGTTTGTGTCAGAGTATTTTTCGCCACATGTGTATATCGTGTGGCATCTACGGGCAGCTGCACAGCTTTTGATGCATCAAGCTGACACCTACACAAATGCGCCAATGCTACACTTTCTAAAAAATACTTTCGAAAGCGACACTAGAACAAACAACAGCAAAAGCAGCACTTAAATGGAGCGCGCGAGTTGTGGTTATTGAACCGTGTTTTTAAGGCTCGGTCAATAACGATGAATATTGAACTTTAGTTCAAATATTCTTATTAACACTAAACTTCGGTTTGGTGTATCGCTAAAAGAAAATCACGACTTGTCGGACTAACCGTCAGAATTCTTCTGTTCATTTATTTCCAATATTTTCTTAAGCTAAGTTCTATTTTCTGATACAAAATACATTATTTCTTTTCTTATTATTATTTTGGCGCAACCACTTGTAGTTGCGACAATATTTGTCAAGTGGCCTACTTCTCACATTACATCAATTGCATTCCCTCAAATATTTATGTTGCACTATTTATTGTGACGTTAATTGCTATCGCAATATTCGTTTGAACATATTAAATGTGCAGCGGAAATGCAATGTGATCCAATGTAAGTGCCCTGGTTTGTTTCGAAATATGATATGCATATTTCGTGTGGTCGCAATATTGTTGCGGTAACAAAAAAGGGAAAATATTTAAGTAGACCAATTAATTCTAAGTGTTTTGGGGTAGGTTGTTAACGTTGACGTCGGCATTATTTCTTTGTTGCAGTTCTTATGAATTGCAGTTGCATTCATATCGGTCATGCCGATAGTGGTTGGCATCGACGTCGACGTAACTCGCGCGAAAGAAATCTGAATCTGAACCGTTTCCGACAGTTGATTAAGAGAAAATATAATTTATAGCACATTTTTGGCAATGAAGCGCGCAGAATGACGAACGCACATAGACACAAGCAAGCATGCGCAGTGAAAGGATGTGGGCAGCAGGAGGGGCAGTCCATGTTGCTGCTGCGCCGCCAACCAAATATCCATTAGCAGGCGATCACGGTCTGACGAGTGCGTGTGTAAGTGCAACATTTCATTTGCATCATGCCACAGGCGCCCAACCCAAATGCACGCGACATATTTCTGTCGCTATCAATAAAATTGCCGCCGCTGCCGCCGCCTCAGCCGATGTCACGACCGTCAGGAACTAATAACATTTTCTAATATGCCGCACATAGCAAACACATATGCAACCTCTGCACATACTCACGCTAGCGCTGTTGCTGTTGTTGCGGTGAGAAGAATTTCACCCGACCTTTTCGCCGTTTCTGCTCCAGAAAATCCCCAACTCTTTCGTTGGCGGCTGTCAATTGTCGTTGGCGGTTGGCTCGCGTACGCGTCGCTGCACAACGAGCTGTCAGACAGTCGCGCGACGGTTGCTGTTTTCGTGGCGAAAGACAAGGCTCGGCAGCGATGTGATTTGGAAAACCAAAACTGCGCATATTTCTGTTGTTGCAACAATGACGGCGGCAGCTTGTTGCTGTGCAATTTTCATTTATGATTACAAATAGTTGAGATATTTGACACATTTATCATAAATTCTGCAAATGGCGCGCGTGTATCGATGTGATTTGCTGCCCGCCTGCATAAGGCCAAGCGGCAACAATACACTTTTGCTGCCGAGATTGCTAACGCTCAAAATGCGCTCGTATCAGCAACGTTCGGCTGTTGCGCTATTTGTTGTTGTTGCCCGTGTAGCCTTGTGCCATAACTTTGCTATGGTTTGTGGCATTGCGCTTGAATTTTCGCCATATGTGCCGTAACTTTCGCGCGCCAACCGACCGCCCGCCCGCCTCCCTCTCTTCGCGCTTTTCAGCTTTTGTGGGGGGTTTCCGCAACTCAGCGGCAGCGTTGCGCTGTGTACATTGTTGTCGGCACATTTGGCCAAAATCAAATAAAATATACGACCGCATGTGTTTCTTCGCGCAAACTTCGATACTACAAAGTTTCAAAGTTTCTATTTTTTGTTATTGTTTCTGCATTTCGTAGGCGTTAGTGGGCTCGTTAGTCTTTGCGCTGCTGGTAATATGCTTTTTGTTATTGTTGTGCCTTGAATTTCTACATTTTTTATTTCCTTCTTATTACTTTGGCCGTTATGATTCGCCAGCCGTGGCGTCGAGCACCGAGGGCAACACTACATTCTGCTGCCTCAGCGCCGTGCAAAGGAACATGAGCAACACATGTCGACGTATTAATGGCAGCAAAGGCTTCACATGTCTACAAAATAGTTCATCTAATGTCATGAAGCGCGAGAAATTTATTGCCGCTCCAAAAGAAATGCCTGCGTACGCTTGTACGCCAGCTAACGGGTATTTCAGAGTTTGTTTGAATAGCTAAGAATTAATGGAGAGCTTTTAAGCTTTAATAGGTGAAAAATATTTTCGGGATCCCGATATATGACAATGGAGTGAGCAACACTAGCACCCAATTCAAAAATGTGAAGAGCCTTCTCAAATCAAAATAAATTTTAATTCAAGTTGGAGAAAGTAATACGAAAAATGAACATAAATCCCGAAGTAAAAACTTGTAAACCGTCCATTGGGGAGTTTTCTACGTGCGGGTCCCAAACCCAGCGCACAACCCTGTGAAGGGACCGTCTCACTTTAGCTCGCCTTCAAACGGATGTTCTTTGGCTACCCAGAGGATACTTGATCAAAGACCGGAAGTTGTGAGCTGCTTGAGCCATATGTAAAAGAATCGTTTTTGGCCACTCCCAAGTGAATGGCAATCAGAGAACTTTCCTCACTTGGGTGAACTTCTACATATGACTCCATCCCGTCCTAATGTATGATGCAAAGGCATGGACGGTGACAACATCTGATGAGTAGACGTTCCGAGTTTTCGAGTGAAAAGTTCTACGAAACCGGTTTCTACGCCATTAAAAAAAAGAAACACTTTTGTAAGAACTTGTAACAGGCGTACGCTGTAGACGACTTGCTCTAAGTTTGGTAAAGTAGCAGGGATCCACAGAGAAGGCTGTTGATGAAAATTCAATCCTTAAGGAACAATACTGGCTGATGTTTAGTTAGGGCTCTTGTCCATTTATATATTGACAAAGGTGAACTTTGCCAGCTTTGTTACGAATTCAAGAGAAGACAGCTGATGGAAACTTATGTTACCCTAGCTAGGTCATGTCCTTAGAATGAATGTGAGTCCTTAGCTCCGAAGAAGTGTTAACCTAGCTCTGCTTCGAACAAATTTTGAAAGACAGATAGTCGAGTTTAAACTTAATTTGAGTTTGACCGACCAAAAACTTGAGATCGCTTAACTCTACTTCGATAAATTTATCTATGAACCGTGGACAGAATTCGTTTACAGTGGTACAAATGATTATATTACAAATAAAAATATGGTTTATGTACTGAGGGATTTAAACTTTAATGGTTATTATTCTTTAACAGTTATTCTTAGGACATAGTGGGCAGTATATTATAGCCACCGCAGAACGTTAAGCCAAAAAGTGGTATTTCATAAGAAAGTCAGCTCCGAATTGCCACTAAACATAACCTTCAAATCTTAGCTAGCAAAATTTCATATGAAATAAAATTATGAAGTTATGGCTACCCTGTCACATTAAAAGCTAAGTTAATTTTTACTTTATGCACATACGTACATTTATTTGTATGTGTGTACATGAGAATGTGCATATAAAAGTCGCTTTATTTATTGCACGAAATGGCAAGAAGTGACAATTATTGCAGGCAGCTTTAATAAATTCGCAATAAAGTTACCTAAGTCAATAATATCGAGTTTTGCGACAGACATACATATACATATGTATATACATATAAGCATATTTAAAAGAAATTTGAGTGCATAAAAAGTGGCAGATACAAACTCAGAGTGCGAAAGGAAAAAATCAGCAGTTATTGTCAATAAAAGTGCAGTTATTAGAACGGTTGTAAAAATTGTGGAAAGTTTAAAGGAATACTAAAACAAATTAGCTTTTTAATTTTCTACATTTGTGTATTACAAGTGTGTGTGTGTGTGTTTAGGCATGAGTAGTTGGACGCTATCGTCAATTAAAATGAAAAAAATATAACGGCAATAAATGTTCATTTGTTGTTTGTCATAAATTCCAAGGCGATGCTAAAAGGTAAAGGCCAGCTGTTGTGGGCCAATGCCAGGTCGTCTGCTCTGTAATGTTGTTGGCTTTTTTTGCTATTCGATTTCGTATTATCCATTTATTGCTATTGTTGTTGTTGCTGTCACAAATTTACGACAATTTTTAGCGAAGCGTCTTCGGACATTTAGTGGGTATTCAATTAAAAGGACCCAGCAGCAGCAATTTGTCGCGAATGAGCCACTAAAGTGCGCAAATGCGCAGCGAAAATCAACGAATAAAATAAATAAGTGTGGCAAGCTCACACACGACGCCTGTGCCACATGAACGACAACAGGCAGACTCAAAAACAAAAATGAATATTCCTAGAATTCGTTTTTTTTTTGTAGTTTGTTTAATAACTTGTTGTTGTTGCCGTTGTTGCTTTATTTGCATGCGATAACCCTTTTCGCTTTCAGCATATCAGCGCAGCAACATAAAATTGTCAAAGTTGTTGAGCGTCACCAGTTGCTTGATGGGCAGCGCCATATGTGCGTGTGTGTGTGTGTGATGCAAGCAAACGGAGAAAAAAAAATGTTGTCCAATGTGTTAAGTTTCCAAGCAAAAACTCAAATTGGCTGTCATTAATATTGTCAACCGGAAGTTTCCAAACACACACACTCGTGCAGCACGAACATGCAACTCTGTGAGGGAACGAATATGAAATGAAAGCAAAGAAGAGACACTTCAACTCGGTACACCATCAAAGCCCGTGGTGATTGCTGCTGATTTGCCGGTGCTGGACAGCGTGACAGGCCACTCAATGAGCACTCGTTGATCGCCGAGGCACCCAGAACACACACACACATAGACTCGAACATTTAGGTGTAAAATGCTATAAATTTCATTTGAGCATTGAGGCATAACCATATGGTATGTATATTTATGAGTTTATGGATTGCAACATGAGTCGTTGTCAAAGTGATGATCGTCAGCAGCAACAACGTTGGAGCGCATGTTGTTTGTGGTAATGAGGTAAAATGTAGTAAGAGTGCGCATTTCAGCAGTGTATGCCCTCGAAGAGGAGCCGGCAAGCGGAAATGTATTTTGTCACAGGCCTGGCAATCGCCTCGACACATGTTGCACATGCCGGGCTGCGCTTTCGTAGATGGCTTGCAACAATGTTGTAGTATCATAAGTGCTGTGTCTATGAAACCAAACAGTCTTCAAATAAGGCTTTGGAGTCTAAGTATCACCAGTTGGTTGAAATTATATTAAGAAAATACAAAAATCTCGTCCGATTGGTATACTATTCATTGTTTCCTTAACTAAGCGTTTCTAAGAAAGAGAAGTTAGTTTACTTGAGAACTCTTCGAAATTTGTGGCCCTGTGTTGTACGCAGAATTTTCGAATAATTTCATAGTAACCCTCCTAAGCTTGAACCATTTCACATAAATACATTTTATCATTCACGCTTTCGCGAATCCTTCGAATGTCTTATTAAATTGAGTTGCAGCACCAGAAAATTTATGCGCTACATTAATTTAAAATGATTCAGCCTTCGACTGGTTTGGAGAACTGGCGTTCACGATCACGACGTGCAGGCGTACGGCAGAATAAAACGCACAGACTGATAACCAAAAAGACATTACCACGAGTGCATACGAATGCCAAGCGATATTTGGACAGACAGTTTGGCAGTGCGTTGGCAAACGACCTTGCGCGCATGCGTAGGCATTTCACAAGGTTTTAATCGCATTACGCGCACGCAATGCAGGCGAAGGCAAAGGTAATCCTTTTTTCACGAGCTCGAATTTTAAATGAGCCGCGAAAGCAAAGTCGTGCGTAAGTCCATAAAACGCCTGGGGAGTTTGAGCTTGTGGCGTGTGCATTGCGTGTATTTATCTGAATAATTAGCAAAGCTGTCGTGCTATTTAGGTGTGAATTTAAAACCGTCAGTAAGACGTAATTTTAGGT
Source organism: Bactrocera correcta (assembly GCA_027475135.1). NCBI lineage: Eukaryota > Metazoa > Arthropoda > Insecta > Diptera > Tephritidae > Bactrocera > Bactrocera correcta. The sequence continues at coordinate 110,467,075 of CM050325.1, read as the reverse complement.
CACAAGGGAACGCTACACCTTTTATATATCTCAGTGGCCATTAATGCGCATGCGACACATTCCCTTTGAGATATTGAATAATTTCTGTATTTTCGCAATAATTACATATATTTCGTGTTATTACGTGGCGATTGCTTGTTTTTTCTTCTATTTCGGTAATTACTAATTAATTTGACGTCACCTTTAAGTTCTTCACCGATGGTTTAAAGTCATCATCGGATGCGGATCAGCGTTCGGCTTCTCTGGTGGCAAGACTATCATGATGTTCGCCAACAACACATACATATAGAGTGCTTTTGTTGAAAAGCTAGTCCATATCTGCCACAAAAAGCGAAAAACTGTTTGGTCAGCGAGGCGAATATGAATATGAAGGACACTTCCGTTCAAATTATGGCACTTCCCGTAAAGCTCAATCAACTGTGCCGAAAACCAAAAAGTTGCTACCACAACTTTTACAAAACTTCACGACAGCAACTCAGCTTCAAAATGCATGACCCACACATATGTACATATGTATGTATATACAAATTTACATATACTAGTATACCCATCTACCTATGAGTGTGTATCCTTGTTGGCGATAAATTAATCAGTGATTTGTAAAGCGTAGCAATGCCATCAAACGAACAATCAATGACGAGGAAATAAAATATGCAATAAACATGTGTGTGTGTGTGTATATATGTATGTGAGAAATGAGCAATTAATAAATGAATGAAGGAGTGAATATTTTTCGGACAAGTGAATGCAGTCAGACATGTACAACTGTCATTTTGGGCAGGAATTAATAACTGGAATGGAAAAAAACAATAATAACAAAAATAATGCAATTATTGATTAATATTTTTGATAAATGTACTGCGTACATCGTTAAAAAAGGAAACACAATTGTAAAGCAGTAATTTATTTACTTGTTAACAGGTTCTCAAAAGCAATAACAACAAGGTGATGCAAACAGTTCCAAATATAGAGCTATTACTTCATCTTCGGATGTTACATAGTCCCAAAAAGATACATACATACATACAGGCACATGCTTTTGGTATGTGTGTCAGACAGACCGCTAAGTGCTGAAAATTGAGTAGCATCCGGAGACGCGAAAAAATTGCAACCGCAACGACACCTTTCGGAACAACACATACATACATACTTGCACATGTGTATATTTGTGGTCCTTTATACATATGTCCGCCTGTATGTCTGTATACTTGTCAAAATGTCTTAAGTGCTGCTCTTAACCACCAAATTAGTCGCTTCATTCATTCATTTGTTCGTTTTCTTGCTTCTTTGCTCTTCTTGAGCGTTTTTTGTCATTTAAATTGTCTCCGCTGCGGTTTGGCAAACAGCATCGCCACATAATTGAAGACCAACTGAATAATGCATGACCAATTATGTACATCTGGCTATATGCACACACACACATACATATATATATGTGTGGGTATGTATGTATGAACGCGATGAGACGAGCACAATGTATGTCAGCATCGAAGGGAGTCACAATGCCTACGGAATAAGGTCATGACTAACCAAGAAACCGGCAAAACAGCAGTCGACCAAAGGCCAAAATAAAACCAGAAAAATCATAATAACAATAAAAGATCGGAATGTGCATGTGTGTGGTTGAGAGAAGACGAAACGGCTGCTGGAGGGGAACCCTTTCTGTGTGCATATAATGTCTGATAATGCTGCAACATTGGCAAGTCCAGCATTGGTGTTTCGGTTATGCGGTGGAATGGATATAAAAAGGTTACACGAACACTAAACTTCGAGGATGCAAGACGTATACATAACGGTTCTTGGTTTTGTTCCTTAAAAGCATTACAAAGTAAAATCGCTTCCAAAGCTTTATTGTTGTTAAAAAGCAAATACATACATGGATCATTATGAAATAAACTTTGGTTCCAACTTATTGGAAAAGTCTCTTCATGTGAAATAAATATTTTTATTCGAAAACATATTTTTGTGTCCAAAAATCGGAGATTTACCAAACTTGAGTTGTATTATAATTATTATTTGATGAAAATACATATATTAGAATTTGTTTATGACATACGTTCTTATACGTCAAATGGTATGTAAATAAGTTAAAGTGTTCTTAAATATGACTTTGCAATCTTTTAACCGCCAACACACTTTGAAATTTTGAATTTTCCATATTCATATTAAAAACAAATGTTTTTCGCAATTTCTTATATTTTTTTATGCTACCGTAATATTTTATTAATCACCACGCCGCACAGTATATTTACATTATTTAACTTTTTAGCCTTTATTCACTTTGTTTACACTATTTCTCGCTGTGTCAGCGCGTTCCAAAGTTTTGTGTTTTCAAGCTCACCTCACCTTCGTTTGGCTGACTTAAAAATGCCATATTTTATTTTCCAAGTCTATTATTTTTGCTTTAGCTTGCATTTTTTTCGCCGATTTTATTTTGTGCTTAATAATCTTTTTAATTCTACCTATAAGACGCCCACGCTCAGGCACGTCGCGCATTACTCATGCCTTGCTTGCTCGTTTGCTTGTTCTTTTCTTTAAGCTTTTTCAGCTACTTTATTTACTTTTTTCACTTTTTTATTTCATTATTTTTCTTTCATACTGCCGTTAGGTCACCAGCGCGCTTCGCGTTTTGTACATATGATTTTTGTGTTTTTATTTTCACGTTGTTTTTGTTGTGTTTGCATATTTCATGTTTTAATTTTTACGGCCGCTCCTGGCCTTTCTTTGACATTGACAGTAGCTTTTCGCGTAAAAGCCTTTTTGCCATTCTTATTGCGCTTTATTTTCAGCTGTTCTGCGCCTCTAGAGTTGTTATTGTTTGTGTATGTCTGTATGTGTGCTGCTGCTTGGCGTGTGTCTCCGTTTTGCGCCGATTGTTTGCAAATTTTACGCTCACTTTGTGTGCTAAATGTTTCAATGTTTTATTTTATTATTTTATTTTAAAGAAAACAAACACGCCAGCGTCTTTTTGCTGCTTTTGTTTTTATATTCTGGGTTTTGTTTTCTTTTAAAGCATTTCTCGCTCATCTTACCTTACTCAACGCATTAATTTGTTAAACAAATTTCGCAAGCTCACGCGTGCGTGTATGTATGTAACTGCCTGTTTAGGCTCGCATGTATGTGTGTGCATATATGTATGTATTTAAATTTTGTCCGCTTCTTACATATGTATGGTATGTCTTTTGTATTCATCGATGGCATCGCATCGTTTGCATGACTCACTCAGTCTTTGGTTATACTTAAACTTGGCAAAAAAGAAGAAACGGAATTTGGAAAAGAAAAATAAAATCTATTGTCTCGATGCTATTTTAGGACCATTGCGTAGCTCATTAGTTCTGTGTTAGCGTTTTAATAGTTTTTTTCGCGTAATCTTTTGGTTCTCTGCCAGCGGGAAATTTGAAAAAAACTTTATACGAATGAGATCAAATTCAAAATCGCTGGAGATCTGAAGCTTTGAAACACCGCACCGACTGGATTCGGTAGAGGGAGCCCTAGCGGCCGTTCAGTTGTCTTCGAGCACCTAGAGAGTGAGAACAAACATTTGGCGCGACATGTCTGCAAGCCGAAAATGCAGCGTTCATTAGAGCAAAGGAACGCGATTAAGTTCTGTGTGAAACTCTGTAAATCTGCGACAGAAACGTTTGATATGATCAAACAGGCTTACCCACATGTTGCTTTAGCAAGAAGTGGTGTGTTGGAAGCGGTTGCTGATGGAGACCGTGCTAGGAGGCCTGCGACTTCGACAAACACTGACAATGTGACTCATGTTCGTTCGTTTTACGTGGAAATCCTGCAAAGAAGGCTCAATCGGGTGCGACTAGACATCTCAGCCGATTGGTAGTTGCACCACGACAACAACCCGGCTGACACCGCCTTTCTTGTGAACAGCTATCTAACGAAGACCGGCATCCCAACGCTTCCGCAGCCGCCCTAGAGCCTAGATGTGGCCTCCCATTTTTCATTTCCTTGCCCTTTGAAAGGAAAACATTTTGATACGATAGAGGAGATTCAGCAGCATGCACCTCGGCTCTCACAGCTATTCCGGAGAATACCTACCGTGACGCCTTCAATGCTTGGAAATCACGCTGGAAGCGCTGCATCGACGTAGAAGGAGCCTCTTTTGAAAGTTTTCAAGAATTGTAACGATTTTTTCCTTATTATTTCATCAAATAAGGGGACGTGAACTGAAATTTTGTACCACATATTTCCGCAATTCCAAGAGCGAAAGTATTACACCCTTCATCGGCATGCTTTTAAAAATCGTAGCAATTTCCTCTGAAACTAACATTTTCGAGTAATCAAAAATCAAGAAAATGTGTGCTCAAAAACAACAAAATTAAAAACGAACTGCTTAGAAATCTCAACAACGTTGAGAAGGCCCATATAAATTAATTTGAGGAAACCGACAGTCGCACGCACTTTTCACTTGATTATCTCTAATCACTTTACCTAGTTATGGGATTCTCACGAAACAAGGTCAAAATGTGTTTGCTTTTTTCCACAGCCAACCAGTAGCTTCTTTCACAACAACATCAACATATGAACACTAGCGCGTGAGCACAAAGTGACTGACGAACCGATAGACCGGCGGTCAACCGGTTGAGACATGGCGTTAGGGTAATGCATATGCGCGTATGCGGTGGTGTGCGTAATGCCAGGGGGCAGGTGGGAGCTGTGGAACTATTTACTACTCTCTGATGCAACACTTGCAAATGTCGGTACGCGGTAAATTGATGAAGCCAGCGCCGATGAACACACCAGCCACTTCACATCGAGTTCGATATGCATGACCCGACAGAGCGAAGGGCAGGAAGAGACAGGCGCTGAAGTTAAGAAGCATGGCTTTTCATTGGGCGCTTGTGGCAGGCGCACGCAAAGCCATCTGGCTGCACTCTACGAAATAGTGCTTCTAATATTTTCTAGCACTTATTACGTTAACACGCAATTAGAGTTCTGGGGTTGATGGAGCCTGCGGCAAAAACGAGTAGCAACTGGAAACTCGAGCATATTGAAGGAGTGGAAATACGCTAAAGATGACATTGCAACGCTGATGTGGTGAGTGGCCATAACTATGGTGAGTAGTGTGCTGACAGACGATTGAAGGAGCCGCGGAGCCCAGAGTGAGACGAGGAGGTGTAAAAGACGTACTTGAAGCATTATACGAGTATTTGTGTGTGTTTATATAGAGTGCGGCTAGAATGTAGTGGAGTAGAGTGGAGTGTTGTGGAGTGGCATGGCGTGGCGACTAGTGAAGTGGCTGCTAAATGCAGTAGCGCAAAGAATTTCTGCGAAAACGCGCAACAAACACTTGAGTGTCGGTTGTACGAAGAACCATGTCTAACTATTTAAGTTAAATGCCAAGAAGAACGAGTCATAAGAAAAAACAACGAAGGCCGAAACTAAACAGAGTACAGCAGCGCAAATACAACGAGTGAAGCAAAACAGCCGCCAAGTGAAGGAGCTGCTACTGGTCTTTAAATCTTCGCGGAACAAAGCAAGAAGCAGAATTGACGGGCAGGAAAAAAGCAAAAATGTGTGTGTGTGTGTGTATATATTTATGTATGTGTACAAGTGCGCATAAACTTTATCAAACATAATTTTTCCTGAGGCGGAATTTTGATTCGTGACAATTGTTGTTGCTTTGTGGTGGAAATATTATTAGAGTTCATTATTGTTCTTCTGTATGTATGTAGAAGGCGGGAGTCAAGTTTACAATTTGCGTGGGAATTTCATAAGTATTTCATGCTTTTTGATTATTTTTAGTCTGGCGGATATTTACCGTAACCGCAGCGAGATGCGAAGAGTAAATAGCGATGTAAGTGATTTATAACAACAAATAAATAAATGTTGTTGGAGACAAGACTTTAAGATTAACCCACTACTTTAGAGCTATTGTTACAATATATGAGTTAAGGAACTTACAATGGTGACGAAAATTTTTAACACCGCGGTCAAGTGGAAAGAGCGTTGCCAAATAACTTTAAAATTTAGAGGAAAACGAATTTTTCAAAAATTGTTTAAAGATATCCTGCAACAACAATCTGCAAGCAGAAAGGAAGCAGTGTTATATAAAAACCTTTAACACTCTCTTTCATTTTTTGGGGTCAATTGCAGACAAAACTTTCATGTTACTTGAAACTTGAGCAATAATGCCAAAATTGCGTTTCTCATCTATACTCTCTTAATCCTACGATTGTTTACGAAGAACCAAAGGGTTTAAAAAACTGTCTCTCTTTGCCTTGAATAACTAAGAGCGTAGATAGTGGAGATAAGCGCACCAGCACGACATGTTCGCTCACTGGAAACTACCCGTAGAACTTTAAAGAGGAAAATTTTACTGAAAAATATTGTCTTACTAAGATAAAAACAATACATACTTGGAATAAAATCGATTGCATAATATATTACCTGTTCAAGGTCGCTATGACCACATGAAAACCCGACGGGTTTAGTAATATCAGAAACGTAAAAGAAAGATAAGGGAATTATGGACCAACTGCGTCTCTCAGTCTATGATCATTAATAAGTTCATTAATCATACATATGTACAGGTAATCTGGCAACTCTGCCGCTAATAGCCAGAGAAGGAGTCGCAAGTCACTGCTACTTTTACACTTCCTCCACGACACTTCATAACAATAAATCAAACATTCACACATTGTTGTAAATCATTTTTTACGTTTATTTGTATTTCGCTGTACTACATGCGTGTGTGTGTGTTTATATGCAAATACACATAGATCTATATATACATTGTTGTTTTTACATATTCACGCCCTTTGCCAATATACAAGTCATCCGCGTCCGGAGTTCACTTTACATGCCTTCGCCAACGTCATGGAGCCCCACCAAAAACAACAATGAAACGTTTCGTATACTGATTGCTGATGGTTACCTCCGCCGCCTCTTGCCCTGCCTTCGCTAACTTACTAAGTAAATTAAGTAAATTTGCGGTTTCAGTCTCAATGACTTCCACCAGACACGCACATACACACACACACACAATAGGAGCCAATCCCTCGGGCACTGGAGTTGAGTGCAAAGCGCATGAGTATTGTAATTTCAGTTGTAAAATCAGCCATGACCCGCGAGACCGACGAAGGCAACAGTCTATTTCTATACACGAGTACCTGAGCGCAAGTGAGTAGAAACTTATGTACTATCTACATACATACATATGTACTTATGTAGGAGTAGCCAAACACATTGGCCTCTGTGCTGAGTGGTATTTGTGGGCAAAAATTGTTTCTGTGCTGCCATAGAATTTCTGTACTTTTTGTTATGAAATCTGAACGTCCGCAGTCTTAAAATCATATTTCTGCCCTTTAGGTTGCGGGCGCTGCATTTCTGTTGTTATACTTCTAATTACATTCATATTTATATGTATATGGGTAGATGATGTTTGTGACAGCAGTTACATATAGCTTTGAGTAGCGCAGCAGCCGACTTCTCTGAATAGAACACACTTTCATGTTCGCAAACGCTTGTGAAATTAATAGATTTAAATATGAACGTTACAACAACAAAACAGTAGCAATACATTCAACTAAACGGGTTTTAGCTGATTGAATAACAAACAGACTTTTATGAAATTCCAGCGATGAGAATCGGGGCATGGATTGCTTCGCTTTTGACAGAGTTCTAGTTTTTCATTGTCTGCTTTAATATTTTTATCAAAGAAATAAGTACCGCTATTTTGTGAACGATTCATCCACTTAGCACTTTTCCCATTTAGTAAAGCATATACTTATGTATGAATATATGTATACTTTAACTATTTTCTAGTACTTAAAGTCAAAATAGCTGGATTTAATGCTGAAAACTCAAGAAGGCCAAGTTTTATTTCTATTTCGAAGAGGAAATGCGATGCTGAAGGCGATAAAAAGACAAATTGTACACGGCTAAACCTAATGGAGTTGATGGTACTAGAAATACTGAACTTTATAAACATAGACTAGGCCAAAACTATAACCAAATCTACAAAAGCAAATAAGGTGTGATTTCTTACCTGTGTTTCTTTTATTCAGCGCTCAAGTTAAATGGGCTTCCGTAACTGTAAATGAGAAATAAACAAAAATACAAATTAATTCGTGAATGATTTGTTTACAATTTAACTTAGACATACTACATCTACATACATACATACATACATGGCTGAGTTCTCATAAAAAGAGCACTCGAAGTCGCAAACAGTCTATTAGCCCTTTCCCACACACTAAATACCCAATTCACAACTGACAGAACACCCAACAGTGTGTCAACAAGGTTGTTACTACTTGCCGCTGGTATGTTTGTACACTGCTATGGTACTCGTATTTACTCATAACTGTGTGGTCAGTACAAGGTCCGAGTGACCGGTCTTCCTTGAAATTACGTGCGTAACAATCAGCTTTCTTTCCGGTATGTAACACACAGAGCTGCACACATCTACTGTCGGTGTGACCCAGAGGCGGCAAAACATTAGGCAAGCACGTTACACACACACTCGCACACGCATGACTTGTAGTAAAACGAAAAACGTGAAGTTGCACGGGATTTATTCCCATTCATAGATAGAATTTTGGTTACCAACTGTTTGCTTTGGCATGAAATGATTTTGAAGACACAAAGACGAGCGACAACTCAAGATGTTGTAAGAGTTTCCAGGAAACACACTCGGGTGGCAGAGTTAACGAAAAGAACAAACATGACGGGTGTGACAAAGTGGCGTGTTGAGACCGGGTTTCAGTCGGGCCTGATATGTGTGCGTCTTCCACAACTTCAGGAAAATATGTGTACATATGTACATATGCATTATATGTATGTAAGATTTTCATTTTAAGAATGGTTAAAAAACCAGCACAATTTGTTTATCTTTAATTTGTGCCACACCGAAGTTAAAGTTTTAATAATTTATGGGCCCTACATTTGTGTATAAGAATTTGTATTTCTTCTGAACTTCAAAATAAAGTAACTGCTCATTTTACAAAGCTTGAAAATAAAAACATTAGAAGCAATGCCACCTGTTGGAAAATTTCAATCTAAAAAAAAAGATGGAATAAAGAAATTGTTATAAATTGATTTCAAATGCAACGATTTTGAGAAATTTTTTGGAGATTTGTAATTGAGAAATGGTTGATATTTATAAGCCCTTATAATTTGCTTACCCACATATTTATCTATCGTAAGAATCTTCAAAAGTTAATTATTTCATCATCTGATTTTAATTTATTATTATTATTGTTGGGCATATAAAATATGAATTTTTATTAGCACAATTTTCTAATGAATCATTAAAAAATGTTCGTCATGACAACGTGAGTATATTTGAAATTTTTTATTTATTGCTTTGAGTTAATATTCGCATTCTTTTGTTAAATGTTTTTACAATCCTCGCTTTGTTTATTTCATCTTTCGTTCTCTTGCACACGTGTCACTCACAAGCTTTGTAATTAATTTGTCATATGTGTGTATATGATAGTAAGTATATACACATATAAGAATTTTTGTCTTTTTAAACTCTCAACTCGCCTTTCAACTATTGTTTCATTCTCTCAGTTTCTGTCTTTTTTCACGCAGAAAACGCTATTCATTTACATACGTACATATAGACATGTGTATTTTCATGACAGTATGTGTGTGTAAAAAACTTTTTCATTATTTAGGCTCACTTGCTTTCACAGCTAATTAATTTGCTGCCTATCGCGAAGAAATCTCGAGATGAGATCTCACGTAACTTGGCAGTTCAAACACAGCACTAAAGCAAAAACATACATACTTATGTATGCGTATAAATATTGAAAATTACTTGTATATACAAATGTATATATGAGCACATATAGATAGGTACATAGTTATATTGTAAAATACATTTTAAAGGTAAAATTCTCGCTTTTTTCTGCATTCTCTTAGAGGTATTTATTGTTTTAAGCCACAACACTTGATTTTTGATTTCTATTTCCATTATAAACACACACACTAACAAAAATGTATTTCTATACATACACATGTACAGAATACAAGCTATATATTAAATATAGATTCCCAAAATGCTGTAATTGAATACCTAAAATATTTCTTCGACAAAAATTCTTCTTTACTTTTATTAGCCGTAATCTCAATGCGAGTTGTCTTGACCCACTACCCGACTGATCAAGTTTTAATCTGAATTATTGCCCGAACGACGCCACTCAATTGACAAATTCCAAAATCTTGTTGTGAGGGAAAATCGTGAAATGTAAGTGTTTATTTACACAGACTTGATTTGCGAGAGAAGCGTTCTGTAGGAATTATGATTTTTGAGAGTGCTTTTTTGTATCAACTCGCTCATGGAATTTAAATGAGGCAATAAAAAAATTATTAAAAATATAATTATGTACATAGTATGTATGTCTAGATCCATTCAAACTAAAACAATAAATATGTTCAGAATTCTACATACATATATGTACATATGTATATAGTACATGTAGCAATATGCAAATAAATCAAGAATTTATGCGAGACTTTTAAAATTTTTTCTTTTTTTGTTTTATTAATTTCGCGAATAAGTTGCAACGTGTGACTTTTAATAAGTATTGGAAATTGCAAAAGTTGTCATATTAAGTACCAATTACCATATTTCGATTTTGGGCACCGTAAGTTGATCGAAGCATTTCGATAATCAAATTATAGAAAAATGAATCGATAGTTTCTTTAGTTTAAAAATCGATGATTTGTGGTTGGATCGTGGATCATCGCAGATTATGAAATAAGATTTTCAACAACTCTATTATTCGATTGTCGATATAAATAAAACTTGAGAGTTACTTAAATAAAATAGCACAAAATCCCGCCTTCCCTCTAGCGTAGTGTTATAATGTAATGTGTTAGAAAATATAGAATTTTTGACAATATTCTGGATAAATTAAAACCAATGAAGCTCGCTTTTAGGCGCATAACACGTTTATCAAACGCTTTACCGCAAATCATGTGCTGCATTCGGTCATCCACATTTTTTTTCGGTGGTTTTGAAAACAATTTTTCACGAATTTGCTTCGTTATTTTTTCATTAATATTTCGCTTGTCTTATTTGTATTTGAAAAGTTATTCGAAAAACAGCACGAAGTATTTAGTTGATACATTAACAAAAAATTTAATAATTGAAATTGAAATACACACTTGATCTACTTTAATTGCAGCTCAATTCGGATAAAAGTTATTAAAACATTGCAGTAAAATAGATTTAACGAAATCGTAAGTGCTTAAACCGTTACGTGAAGGAATTCGCAGGTATACTCAGCGCCGTTACGCATACAAATGCATGTGTTTTTTTTTTGTCTTTTGTACTGATGAAAAGTGTAAGAAATAAACTGCAATTAAATGAAATTTTATAATTGTGCACGAAATTTTTAGCGTGCTTCATTAAAAAAGTGACTTTAGAAATAAATTTATGAAAACCTTAGCGTAAATTGCGTGGCGCTGAATCATTGAAGAATTCATCGTACTTTGTGTGATTTCAGGTGTGAATGTGTTTGTGTTTTCGGCGAGTACTTATGCTGCGCAGCGAATGGGCAAAATTGATTGCCACAAATATACATACAAAGGTCTGTGTATTTGTGCGCAAATAAATTGTGTAAAAATCGTGGCAGGTGGCACGGTGGCACGTTGTACGCATTGCATGTGGAACGCCAGGTTTTTTGAGAAATGTCTACGCTGTTATTTTTAAATTGCTTGTTTCTCTTCAAATCTCGTTTTTAGTTGTTTTTCAGTTGAGTTTTCGATTAGAAAAAACACGAAAAATATTTTTATTAATGACTCAATGCTGAAGTATGTGAGTCCGATTAGCAATTCATCTGCGTCTACATGTTTATTTGCCATCATAAATTAATTGTTAAAAAATTCCGTTAAACTGTTTAATTCACTAGCTATAAAGTGTTGAGAAGCCCATCAGTCTTCAATTTGGCACAACTAAATTTCAAATGACATGCAATTAATAATTGAAATGCTTGAAAATAACGAACGAATTGAAGCGTAAAGCAATTCGCAAACACAAAGCCATGCCGCAAACAGTTTTCGAAAATAAATATATTCGAGCAAAAGCACTCAAATTGCAGACGGACATCAAGTGGCGCCTCAAATGCGCCATAAAAGCGCCATTAGGCTTTTCTACATTTTTTTTTTCATCACTCAATTTAGAGACACACACTTTAAATTGCCGTTAGTCGCTAAAAGCTACAGCGGCAGGAGCAGGAGCGGCAAGTAGTGTGTAATTAATGCTGCCGGGCAACTATTTAACGATTAAATCATTTCTATGTGCGGGTCCAACGACCAGTCGGCGAATGGGCGGCAAAAGCGTAGCGGGTGGGGCAGCGGCAAGCAAAAATTAAAAAAAAAATTATATTTAAAAAAGTTGCATATAGTTTGAAGCGCGTTGTACGCTATAGTGGCGCCGATGACATCAACAACAAATTGTCCAAAGTGACCGATTAAGTTTGTGAGCTTTTTGCTTTACATTGACATGCTCGTATATAGTATAACTAGAAGTATATTTACATATATATGTACATATGTAGGCATATGTTGGCGTTGAGAAGTAAAATTGGCGTCAAATTTAATTGATTGATTATGTTTCCTAGATTATACAACATATGTGAGCTATAAAAAATAGTCACTAAAACTGTCATAAAATATTAGAAAACAGACTTAAACGCATTAAATTGCATATAGACAAATACATATGTACTCAATATTTTAGAATTTTATTCCAATACTTTTTTATAATACGCAGATCATGTGACTTTAGAAACTAATTGCGAAATGTATACCTTATACGCAATTATACAAATAAGCAAATTGTTTATCAAACTTTGCGTCAGTATGACACCACAACTTTGTGTGCAATGAAGTTGGTGTAGTGAATAAGTGTGCAAGTTTGGCACCCATATGGTTCACAGAAATCCTAGAATTTTTCAAAATAAGTCCTACAATTATACGATGGTTAAATAAGTTTAAGCCCGCGCTCGTTAATACACCATTCCACAAACCACAACACTGACACCTATAACCCACCACACTTCCGAAAACCAACACACACTTAACTTTGTCCCAAGGCTCATTACTATACAATTTGCCTTAATTAGCTCTACCTTCAGCTCGCCTGAGCCCGTTTTAGAAACCAAAGCGTGTAGGGTATATAAATTCCAATTTCGAATGAGATTCACTTCGTGTAACTTTTTTATGTCATCATCAAATATTCGAGTGAACGCGTTGAGTAATTTCTGATTTAATGCCGCCCCAAAAGCTATAAAAAAATAATTATATGGAATTACAATAAGACGATTTGATAATCTCAGGCAACTGAAAAGAGACTAAATCCGCCGGCGGCACTCAGATTGCAGCATCTGTGGCACACACGAACACACACATAAATATGTACATATATTTAAATTTCCACAGCATGCGCCGCAATAGCAGCAGTTTTCTCGTTTTATTGCATTTTATTGCTTCTTCTAAAATGAATACACAGATTTTGTACGGTATTTTTCTAACGCCACTCTTGGTCGCGAGCTGACTGACTGGCAGCTGAACGAAAATAGCGGCGAATGCGACTATTTTTACGGCAGGCACCGCTCCGTAGCCACGCGTTGCTGCCACACACTCACACGCACGCACACAGCAACACATAATCCATGCAACACTTGCGTCTGGCGATGGCAATTTCTTGGTGGCAACAAGCCCATGCATACATGCATATTGATTGCTTTATATGCATATCAGGCACCCGCTGCACCACCTCAGCGCTCCTGCACCAGCGCTCGCTCTACGGAATTTCCTCAGTCTGCACGGAATTTCACTGAATTATAGCCGTGGTTGCGACAATCGGAGTTGCAACGCAAACGAAACGTGTGTGTGAGTCGTATTTTCGAAGCGCGTCGCCTGCTTCTGTGCATTGTCGCCACAGTTGCAACATGTTGTTGCAACACCTTAATGGCGGATGCGCCTTTTCGACGTTTGTGGTTGAGTGTTTGCTTTTCAAGTTGCAATAAAATTTAATTGCTGTCAGATAAAACACCATCCTAAATCTAGCCAATACACAGATTTTTAGTTAACTTAATGTTTTGTGCATTCATTGCTTCATAAAAATACTTGAGCGAAAATAACTTCATTCGTTTGAGAATTTTGAATTATGTCAACAGCTTAATTGACTCGCAAATACGCAATTGTGGCGCCAATGCATTAAAAAAATGGAATCACTTATTTTCCCCTGCAATGACTTTAATATTGACAGTTGTGAACAGTGCGATTTTTGGGCGAAAGGTTTGAAAGACGGTTCGGGGTGAGATGGAAGGGCTTAAGAGCAAACATAATACGCATGTTTTTTACTGACACGTTTTCGAAATGAATGCAGGACGGTTTTGGCGTAATGACAGATCACAATCTAACATACTAGCACGGCATGTAAGCCGGATGGGCGACAATACGAACAGAAAGTGCAGAGAAGTAGGCAAGAGAGAGACGCTGAAACACCTACATTGCCTCTGTCGAACAATATCTAGAACTCGTCTTAAATATCTTTGACCTTCAAGCCGTTCTTAAAGTTCGCTAAAAGCGCTGACGTCCTGTGTGCCGAATACTTCAGCTTTAATTACAATTGACATTACAAGGGACCAGTAAGTCTATGTATGGCGTGACAGCTAGCCAATAGAACCAACCTAACCTTTGGTAAACAAGCTTTGATACAATGTTGTTTTAAAAATACTGACATTTATTCTCAATTGGTAGTTCGTTTCCATTTCTATGCCTATTTGTGTACCAGTATGCGTTGTTAAAATGATCTCATATTTTTATCGCACATTTTCCGCAAATTAATTTGTTTACACAAATCTTTGTTTATTTGCAATTTTAATATTTTACACTTGAGTATTTTGCATTTGGGTGTCAGTTTTCTATTTAACAATTCAAATTTACACGCCTTTTAATTATATAAATAGCAAATGTTTGTGCGAGTTCAGATAAAGACATTGGCATTTTATCAATTGCACTTTTTCAGCTTTTATTTGCTTTCCATATTTGAAAATTGCTTTTTGATGCAATCAGCAGTTCAGGGAAGCGATAAGATACACAAGTGTCATATTGCAAGTGGAATAGGTAGGGAGTTAGGGAGTATACAAGAGTAAGAATATCAGTCATGCGATGATTGGTTTATAATTGGTCTATAATTTTCACTGATTACATAGTGAAATAGAGACAAAAAACTTTGTCGGATTCTCGGACTGGTCTCATAATAATAAAAACGAGAAATAAAATAACGTTACCACAATAATTCTATAAATAGCATTGCCAAAAGACGCTATCGTGAAATAGGGATTTTGTAAAGAAAAAAACCATAAATTCAATTATAAAAGAACAAACATCCGAAAGTGAAACGTCAAACGTTGAAGACTATGGCACCATGAACGCCTATTTTGATGTGGAGAGCGGCTACGCCATTTCCACATTTTTCGAAAAGTAAATGCCGGCGGCAGCAGAAAAACGTTCGCACAAAAACAAATATATTTTCCAAACACAAGAACCAACAGTAGAAGTCAATAAGACACTGTACAGCGCGTACTAGGGCGACTGTAGAGAGAGACAAGGCACAGCTATGCCACTTCAAATTGTTCGATCTCAATCCTGTGTTAATTTACCATTTGCTGTTGGCATTTGCTTAAGTCTGAGCGCATTCATAAACAGTGTCAAAATATTTGCATAGAGTGACCGGGACTGCAGCTTTGTCATGAAGAAAAGGAACTGTCAAACTTTATACTCTTCGTTCATGATGTCGCGAACAAATAACTACTTTACTTTTTTACTTTCGAAAGTAAGTGACTTTTCAAAAAAATGAGAAAATCTGGACTCCAGTGAATACGGCTGACTTTTTGTTCATAATATTGATATATCTGTGAGATATGTTATTGAAATTTGGGGAAAATGTTTCATGGTAATGATATACCCTTGTGTCAAAAATGGGTTGAATCAGGTCATTACTTCCCTTAGTTCGAATATTGAAGTATACATTTTCTTTATACTCATACCATATATCGGCCAATGTTGGAGTTATTTTAAATATATTCAGAGAACGGTAAAATTGAGTGAAAACTTGACCCAGAATTCATATAACCAATAAACTTTATAACTTTATACCTTCAGGGGTATTCCTCTGGCTTTGATCATGGCAAGTTTCAAGAGTATGGAATGCTTGGTTACAGCCGAACTTAGCCCCACATTACTTGTTTGGATTTGATTTTCCTTCTCCTGCTCGCTTTCATCACCTTCGATGTATTCACCGCTCGGCTATGTACGTGGTCTTAGTCATGAAATTCATATGTCTACGAGATCGCAAGACTTTTAGACTCTTACGTTAGTTTTCCTCTATTAAACATGTACATTTTTCGCCGTGTACTCGCCTCTTGACTTCTCGATTCTATGCCCTTCTGTATATTTTGCAGTTTTTCTCGCGTTATTAATGTTTGCCATTATTTAATAAAAATACTAGGGAATATTAAAACACGCAATTAATTCCCGACGAAATTCCTCTATGCAAATATACAATTTTTATTATTTTTTTCTCCTTTCTATATAACTTGTTGCCTCACCCGTTCCTCTGTTGCTCTCGCCTATGCCGTGTGGGTGGCGCTGTTGTTGCTTTTGCTGTTGTTTTGTGCACGGTGAATTGTTGTTCGCTTGTCGCTGCTGATAATGCAGCGTGTGATGATTCGTTATGCCTGCTTCAGATATTTATTTTTAAATTTTATTCAAATTTTCTTTATTGTGTTGTGTTGCAGCATCAATTTAGCCGAGGATGTGCCGCCACTGCACTCACGACATAAATATTTGTTGTCATTCTAAGTTTACTCATTGGTAGCAGTATATTTATTTCGAGACTTGTGTATTTTGGTCGATTGAATTCGTTGTGTGAATTCTTCAAACGCAATTCTTATATTTTTGTGTTTTTAAATCTGTGCGCGCAGATTAAGAAATCGAGTGATGCTTTTTTGAAAATATGGTACGTACTTATTTTGAGTGTTTATTTATTTATATTTCCATTTTTTTCCGATTTTTTTTCCCTTACTCACTTCATTTAAATATAGCATGTTTTTTAAATTGCTTAATTTATTTTAGTATATTTTTTAAACAAAAGGCCAAATAAAAGCTCTTAATCTTTTTAAAAATGCGCAAATTTTCGAAAATTAAACGTAATCTAAAAAAAAGTCGAGGGACTTCTGATGCTCATCTTGTTAATTTATGTCATTTATGAATTTTAATTTTTATTTTTCATCATGTGAGACTTATAGCGTATTTAAAATTTAAAATAAATGCTAATAGAAGACCACAAAAATATCGTTACTCATTGCACAAATATTGCTTTAATGTTTTTCGAATTAGATTTTATTTAGGCTGAGTGCATACACGTTAAGTATTTATTAATATTATTCATTAGAAATACTATACTCGTATGTATATAAACTATAAAAATTAAATGTTTTTGTGCCACTTCTGGCGCTTGTGCGTTGCAATATATTATAATTATAATTATAAATATTTTCTAAGCCATTAGATAATTCGATATTGCGCTCGATGCGTCACTGCGTACTTAGCCTTAGGAGGCAAAATCTATTTCGAATGTGCCTTACACATTGCTATTCAAAGCAAATCAAACTTAATAAATATTCAATAAGTTTTTTGCCGGTAATTATTAATTTAACTATCTTCTGTGAAGTCAGCTTCCTGCATCGATTACCTTACATATCTATTCGCTTGCACACCTGCAGTTGTCACTGCTCATGTCAAGCGGCAAGAATTTGCAATGCCAATTACAGCGTTGTTAATTGTTTAATTGCAAATTGTTCGCCAAACTGGTTTTGAGGGCATTAAGAAAATATTTGTCGCTCGCAAAGTCATTAGGTAATATTATCTGTACGAGCACAGACCAGCACGGTGATTAAGAGTGTGACACAAGGAATTAATCTCGGTGGAATATATTTCCAGTTCATGTTACTTATGTGCCTTATGTGGGCTGAAAGGCGTTAACGCGGTGGTCAACATACCGACAAACAAGTGGAAGTGTGCACAGTGATGAAGTGCCGCCTTGCAAGACTGCATTGAAATTTTTTCATCTAATTCACATTCTACAAGACATTTTTGCAGCATTAAAAACCCAAAATAGCACAAAGAAAGAACTTTTAAACATTTTGTTAAATTATTTTATTATTATTTTGTAAAAAAAAATTGCAAAAGAAACAAATTTAAAAAACTGATGCTAATTTAAATTCTGGTTTACCTGCTCTTTGAGAGAAAATGTGTGAATTAGAAAGTGCAACTTTCACGATATTCCCCCTTATATTGCCAATTATCTACACATCCCTTTCTAATATGATTAAAAACGGTTCTATTCGAAATTGAAAGAATGAAAATATTAGACACTGGCGCGTTACATACTTTCTAGCGATACAATTCTTTCAATACATCGCATTCTTCTGAAAGGCTGCTGTGAAGCGCGGAAAATTGGTTTAGAAAAATAATTGCAAAAACGCAAAAAAAACACGTATCCCCATAGGTTTAAGCGTATGAATGATGGTAAGCATATATGTGTGTATGTATGTATCTCAATAATTACGCTAACATTGCAACAATCAAATAAATTAGCTGCTCTCATTGTCGATTGCTACTCGAGTGGAGCTTTTCGTGGAACATGACTTCTACAATTACGCGAACCACTCGCCACTCGCACTTAATTATTATTTATTTATTTATTTTCGTATCTTTTATTCTTAACATTGCTCTCATTTTCTAGGTAAAAGCGTTTGTATGCGTGTTGTTGTTGTTGTCACAATGGGTTGCCCACTACCAGCACTTATAATTGAAGCATTTAATTAGCGCCCGTCTGCGCGCCTCTGGGCATCGCACAGACACACACTAACACAACCCCAGCAAAGCGCAAAAATAGCGAAGAAAGTCAAGTAGCAAGAAATAATTATTGAAAGTAATTGCAACGACACCAAAAAAGCCAGCGAGAGCAATTAAACATAACTCCAGTTTGGCGTAAACAAATGGTCGGCCTTTGAGTGGCGATGCCAAGGCGAGAGGAGACGGGCTGCGGCGCAACAGTGGCGCAAACAGCAAAAGAAAACACATAAATGTGTGTGAAAAGCAAAAATAGTTTTGGCCAAAATCGTTTCTAAAAATTCTTTGAGCAACGAAAGTGGAGAAAAGCGCTGACCCACTTAGCCGGAGAGAGTGTTGGGGGGGAGCGCATTGAAGCGAGCAAAAAAGGTAATAATGAATAGTTTATTGTATGAATTAGTGACGGTTATTATAAATTGAAGTCGTGGCAATAAAATGTGAAGCCGGCAGACAAGCATTGTATCGCTGAAGGAAAGATAGCGAGCAAATGCGATGCAATTTCAGCACAATGACAATGGGAGAGGGGTCCGCACGTGGAAAAACAACAAAATTAACAAAATTTTATTTTTGTATTCAAAAATGTTTATGCTAAGCGGCACTAATGGCCACCTAGTATCAAAATAGAAAATGAAAATTATTAATTTAATGTTTTAACAATTTTCCAATTATAAATAATGGTGTGTCAACAAGCGGTCCACAAGCGCATATACTCAACGCAAA
The DNA here is from genome assembly GCA_027475135.1 of Bactrocera correcta. Lineage (NCBI taxonomy): Eukaryota > Metazoa > Arthropoda > Insecta > Diptera > Tephritidae > Bactrocera > Bactrocera correcta. The sequence continues at coordinate 110,447,452 of CM050325.1, read as the reverse complement.
CTCCTAAAATATCATATATCATAATGCTCGTAATGAGTCCACCTGTCACTTTCGGCCGTGTAATAAGCGCATCGAAAACGACTCATTGTTAATGGAAGCAACACGAGCCTCAGGCATCTGTCATGCGAGACACGAGTCGCTTGCAAGAGATGAATAAAAACAATCGTTTGTGTCGGTTTGGCTTCCCAATATCAAACGGTACTCTGTTTCTGCTGAATAAAGATTTTATTTGGTTTCTGTGCTTATCTTCGATACAACACTTTCCAGTAGTTCGTGAGTTCTGGATAATTTCAGGGCCATTTAGCTTACCGAATATTGATCAAAACTCATTGTGTAGGTACCCAATGCTGTCAACCTCCATTTACAGTAAAATAACACACTCACACACACACTCCTTAAAAGAACCAAAACACAACCCGACGCCCTCTTGCATGCCCAACTTCACTGATCTAAGGTATTAATATAATAAGCTTTGTTATGACAGGAAAAGTTTTTATCGATTGTAAGTCCAACTCTTTTCTGATTGATTATAAACGAATGTTTCGGGAATGCTTTCATTCTGAATAGTGGCAGGTTTATTCTAATTGACCGCATTTTTAAACGGACTCTACTGTGCAAGAAATGATGTTTGTGTAGGTTTTACTGCTTGCAGAAAAAATTTCGACTCTTCAAAGGAACACGATCTATCTATTTGTTACTCTTATCCAAGAGTATTTCGCACAAAAAGGTAACAAAACCAGGAAATAAGCTCCAAATCTATGTTTTCGAAGAGAATATATTTTTATTTAATAGGCTGTCTTCACACACCAGAATATGACATAATTGAGGGCATAAATTTATTGAACCATTAACTTTTTCACAAGTTTGCTTAAAGTTCAGTAAATCCTCTAGAACTTCAAGGTCTAGAAAATATCCTTATATTGGTGTGTGTTTAGTATATCACAATGCTGCTAAGAGCATACATACGACCAAGCACATTGGTATACCGACACACACATGCATACCCCTTGGTAGGAGAACAGAAATCAATCACCCACAGCAGCGTAGCTTGCGAAGCTATTTATAAAAGTCTGAAACGAACGAGCAAAATTCCCAACCCGCCTCAACAAGCGGCCAAGATCAAATAACCCATCAGGGTTAACGGTAGTTGCAGAAGCCCACCTACAAGCGAACAACCCAAATAAAGGCAACAAACGAAGGAAGGAGAAAACTGAAAAGAGCACGCATCCACATTCATTTGAGACTCGGTACTGCCGGAATATGATCGAATGTGCCTGCAAGGGCATGCCAAAAGACAGCTGGGAACTGAAATCGAACCGCAAGCCATAATGATGTGTTCATGGACGCCAGTAAACAACAAACACAACAGGAAAGCTGCTCAGTTATGCCGCAACGGGCGCTCGATGATCGCACAATCAATCGTGCAGCCGAGCAACCGAACAGCCACTGATCCAATAGAAACTGATCATACAGTATGATCGTCATTATTATGGCGTTGATGATGCTGATGGTGATGATGTTGAAGATATGGCGTCGTGCTGCAAAATATTGATGCCGCAATTGATCTCCGCCAATGGAGCATGACATTTGTGCAATGGTTTCGCCATTGATGCAGCCCAGCAAATTAAATAAATAAATACAATATACAAACAAATGGGTTGGAAGCAAAAACAAACACGCTTGTGCATAATGACGAACGTACAATGAACTTGACGCCACTGCAGCAAACGGCGGCCTTACGCACCTCTTGGATATCTATGGGGCACCGCATCGCAGCGCGTCGCATCAGCACCTCAACCACATCCTCTCCCTCACACGCTCTTACGCCCACTCGTCGCGATCTAACTGCTCGGCGATTGCCAGCCAGCTTTGTTTGGGTTTTTATTTCGCTGAAATGCATGCGAAGCCAGAGGGAAGAGCAACAAAAACAATGCTGAAACACAACAAATGGCAAGTTAGGCTGCTGGCGGCTGCAACAACAAAAAGTGAGTGAAGGAAAATTGCAAGCAACCGATCATGCGGATCTCCTGCAACACAACACAGCCCGCGGTAACGCCATCGGCATCGGCAGCAGCAGCGGCGGTGGCGACGATCGATGTGAGGCAACAGCTTCCATCAGCCAGCGCGCAATGTGTCGAAGCGAATGTGAACGCCAGTGAACTGCAGCATCAAATTGCAAAATTCCAGCGAAGAATGCTGCAACCACAAACAACAGCACAACAACACCAATTCATGATTATTATTAACAACAGCAACATCTGTTGCAATGCTGGCTGGCTGGCGTATCGTCATCGTCGTATCGGCGAATAAAGCACACAAGCGGAGCGATTGGGATTGTCATGCAGTTCAGCTTACTGCTTCATATCAAGCTGGTGTGAGAGACGTGTGGTTCAGGGGAGCCAGTAAATCACATATGGTCAGATTGGTGCAATGCGTTTATTCTGTTTGTTGTTGTCGTTGTCGTTGCTGTTGCTGCGTCACACTCGACTACCAGAAGCGGTTTAACCAACATCAGCAACATATCACACATATAATATAATAATATGTGTGTATGGGCATGTACATGGCCAAATACTCAATACTACATGTATGTATGTATATCTAATAATGAAGCCGTTGTTGTTTTCGTTACGTTTGAACGCGCTTTGAGAGTGGAAGAGCGGAAAAGATTTTAAATCTACGAATACATTAACAGATTGTAATTGGTGCGAGCCCAGTAGGAAAGCATGTCCAACACGCTGTGTGCGAACCTGAAAGGTACCAGCGTCGTCTGCTAGTGACAAAGCAAAAGTTCATTTCAAACTTGAAAAATAGAAAAGAAATCATATCTAATTGAGCCAAAGGCATAATTTCGATTTATAAAAAGGTGGAAACGTCTTAACTGAATCGAGCAGGTACAATCTTTTATAAGAGTGTACAGCTACTAGCGTATGCCGATGATATTGATATCATCGGCCTCAACACCCGCGCCGTTAGTTCTGCTTTCTCCAGACTTAACAAGGAAGCAACACAAATGGGTCTGGCAGTGAACGAGGGCAAGACGAAATATCTCCTGTCATCAAACAAACAGTCGTCGCACTCGCGACTTGGCTCCCACGTCACTGTCGACAGTCATAACTTTGAAGTTGTAGATAATTTCGTCTATCTTGGAACCAGCGTAAACACCACCAACAATGTCAGCCTGGAAATCCAACGCAGGATTACTCTTGCCAACAGGTGCTACTTCGGACTGAGTAGGCAATTGAAAAGTAAAGTCCTCTCTCGACGAACAAAAAGTCGCTCATAATTCCCGTCCTGCTATACGGTGCAGAGGCTTGGACGATGACAACAACCGATGAGTCGAACTTAAGAGTTTTCGAGAGAAAGGTTCTGCGAAAGATTTATGGTCCTTTGCGCATTGGCCACGGCGAATATCGCATTCGACGGAACGATGAGCTGTACGAGATATACGACGACATTGACATAGTTCAGCGAATTAAAAGACAGCGGCTACGCTGGCTAGGTCATGTTGTCCGGATGGATGAAAACACTCCAGCTCTGAAAGTATTCGACGCAGTACCCGCCGCGGGAAGCAGAGGAAGAGGAGAGAGGAGGTCTTCCTCCACTCCGTTGGAAGGACCAAGTGGAGAAGGACCTGGTTCGTTGAATATCAATTGGGCCACGTAGCGAAGAGAAGAAACGAGTGGCGCGCTGTTGTTGACTCGGCTATACTCGCGTAAGCGGTGCCTACGCCAGTAAAGAAGAAGAAGAAGAGGAAACGTCTTAATTGACAGATGGCATGCAAATCTGAAAACTGGCACTGAAAATCAAAGAGCTTTCAAAATAATGCGCTGCAATTTGTATTCCTAGCGGTAGAGCTTTCACATACATACATACATACATAAGTGTATATGTAGCATTTCAATGTTGTTGCAACGATATCGTGTTACACACAGCAGCAGCCGTAGCAATAGCGTGGCAACATCAATAACAAACAGTAGCAACAGTTCAACAATAGAAAAACAGAAAAGAGTCAGGGTGTACATGCATACATATTTACTTCTGTAAACATTAACTAAATATGAGCAATGAATTACACCGACGAGCTGAAATTGGTCGAAAAGAAGGCTTACCTCTCAAAGGATCCCAAATTAACTATAAACTTTCAAACTTTTCCAACTACTTTTTGACAGAGTTTCTCAAAACGCATTCATTCGGCAAAACGAAATGGTGTCTTTTAGAGAGCAAAGGCAAGGTTCACTCTCATTACAAATCAAATACTTGGTTTTCAAAAATTCTCAGCATTGTAGTTACTTTATTTTGAAAGAAAAACTTTGGGTTTCCATTGAAGTTGTTGGAGCTTTCATTGTAGAGATCGTCAGTAGTTGGATGACATAGGAAAATCATAACGAGAGACTAGATCGTGTTCTTACAACAGGAACAGGTTCTATTGAAGTTCGTATGATTTAAAATATATTAAAAGTAAACTAGCGTTGTCATGGTTTGACCGAGGGCCTGAATTGTAAGGATTAAAATCTCCGATAGCACTAATATCCGCCAGAATGACATTATCAGAAAAGCACACGATTCACACAACGACAAATGCGTTAAATATTTATTTTTAAGCTTCTTTTGGATTTGGTTTCAAGCGACGACGACGTTTGCACCACGACAGGCGGCTCCAGGCATAACGTAATTGCAAAAATGCGCATTTTTAAGTGGAAACCACATTCCGTGCTATTCAACCACTGCCACCAAACATGGCGCGTACATCTTCATATGTACACAGCGGCACCTCACCTCGCCCCCCTCTATGCATTTTCACAACAAATGAGTAACTATGAAAGCATACAGTGAATAAGGAAAAAAAAAGTGCGAAAAAAGAGCCGGCTTGTCGCGGCTTACTAACAGTGTTTGCAGTTATTATGCAGCATGTAGCTTGCTGTTGTTGTGACGATGCAGTCTTTCTTCAACCAGCTGGTTGGTTGGTCATGTCGCGCTTTATGATCGCCTTGCGGCGTTTGCTTCGACGCGCTAAAATGAGCTGAGAAAGCTACACGTACATAAAAAAACACACACAGAGCGTTGCATTAATGTAAGTACAAAGATCGTCCACTCACAACAGTCATCACCGACGGCGCAGTAACACGCATATTTACACTAACAGTGCTTTTCTGAGTCTGCAACATTTTTCGCATTTGTTTGCTTTGCGAATTGTGGCTTATTTTTGCGCCCTTTTGTTGGCGTCGCAGGCACTTTGCGTCATCTAATGCAAAAGGAAGATGAAGAAGTGGCTTGGCAATGCTGGAAAATGGGATGACGACAAGCGCTTGGCAACGTTAGTTGCAAGCAGAGGCACACTCTTATAAAATATGGCTTGATGCTCGCATTTTGTTTTGAACAGCAACGCCGCCGTTTTATGTTGTTGCAATATTGCCGTCTAAGTATAACACGTTTTTCCAGCTTATTTAACAAGCGCCAGCAAACAAACTCAAAGCCGAATGACAACCCTCCTTCCATCGTCGCGCCGGGAGACGTACAACTCCGGTTGGGATCCCTCCAAATGGAGCTGACGTTGCCAAACTTTTTAGAGTTGCCTAACGCGTTTATGGCGGGACATCATATTCGTGCGCGTCAACTTTATCATTTACACGTCTCTGTACAGCGCTTGCCCCACCCACCTGTGCGTCGACCGGCTGACGGCCTCCAGTTATACGAGATTTTTCAGTGGAAAGTGAAATTTTCATTTTAATGACATTAAGACACGTGGAAATTACGAAATTTTTCTTTGGCTTGTTGTTAGTCGGCATACCGATAAAATACACTGGGAGGGAAACTTTTCCATTGCCACTACAATTTTTTTCCCAATTTCCATTTTTAATTCAGCAATATGGAAAATACTATTTGAATGTGATTTACGGCTCTGACGTCGCTTAATTGCTGAGGCATATGTAGTTCTTGACTTTGCTTTAGATAGTGAAGCTCTCTCCGTACACACATACTCTAACATTTTAGATCCTAAGTTCGAAAATCTACAAAATTGTTAAGCCCCAGAATCATTTATTTCACTATTTTCTTCTACCAGATTTAAATTTTGTTTTCTATTCCCCATCAAAAGCTAACATAAAGGTCTCAAAAAAAAAGCGCCTGTCTTTAAAGGTCAGGTTCCGTGAAAGCTGTAGCTGTCTAAATTTTTTTATAAGAAACTAAGGGACTGTAAATTATGGCTAAGAAGGGAGTATTATTAAATTTTAAAGGAAAGTCGGAGACCCTATAAAGTATTTACATATCAGTGATCAGCATGTCGAGCTGAGTCAGTTTGACACTGTGCGTCATAGTCCTCAGTTTTTGATGTATAGATCTGAAATTTGAACACGTCCCCAAGAAACTGCTTTTTGTCGGAAATGCCGATAACGGACCACAATATCATAAAGCTGCAATACAAACTCACCGATCAAAATCAAAATAAAGGCATTTTATACCCTTTTTGCTGAAATAAATGCACCTTACTTCTTTTGATTGCAAATTCTCACAAACCTGAAAAGAGACGAAAGAAAATGCAAATTAGTTCTACAGTTAGCACATTGAACTTAATTGCATGGTCTAGAATAATATATTTGAAAAGCTAAATTAACTGTAACTTGTTTCGCAATATAATTGCACAACCTTGTCACCATTATTATTATTTTGGTGGGCCACTTTCGTTGAAGTGGTTTTGAATAAGTGCCAATAAAAAGAATTATAAACCTGACATAATTAAAAACCAAGACAAGAACCGAGCATTTGTAGACATGTGTGTAAGAATGTATTTACTTGTATATATATTTAGGCCTTTTTCACTTAGCAACATGGTTGGTATATAATATACCAATTCCCACCCAAAACATATCGAGACGTTTCCGACTTTTGAAATACGTACATATTTATACTAGATCCCAAGTTGATACCCAACAACATTCTCCATGTATTTCTAACCTTCACAGAATCGTATTTGAGTTAAAGTTGAGAATAAAAGTTTTCTCGAGCTCATATGTATGTCATAAATGTTACTTTCATGCAAGACAACACACTCCTTTGTTGAGAACGCTGTTTGAGGTGATTGTTGAGGCCGAGAGCTTTGGAAAAGATTTGAGAAGAAAAGTCTGTTCTCAACTTGAGCTCAAGCTTAAATGCTTACAGGTAATATATACGTAATAAGTATATTAATACACATAAAGCACTTTAAGTCAGTGCAAAAAATCGCAAACCAAAACCGAAAAATTGAAAAATAAATAAGAGAGACAAAAACCGATATTTTTCACGAATTGAGGGCACCTTTGACAAATTGACGACCGCACAGCAGCAAACTGCGATTAATTGTGGTTATCAATAAAAATTAATTGCAGCATATTGTTGCTGCCACAGCAGCCGCATAGCATGCAGCGACGTGCAGCATGCAACTACACTTGAGTTTGATTTATGGTATACTTATATTGTTTGTAAATAATGGTTCTTGTGAGCATATTATTGGAAGTCTAGAGGCGGAATTGTGGGTTTGGGTCCGAATTGTAGGCGCCCTTCTGACTGCACACACTCATATTTTACTTGGCACAGATATAACAGTATTCCATTAGCTACCGTCCTTCATATAACTTGGCATTGCAAAAATATAAATTCATATGTATGTCATAAATATGTACATATGTAAATGTGCGGAGCAAATTGTAAGTAAAAACTGTTTTCATGTAGAACTCTTAGTACGAGTAATGAGACGATAAGTTAATACTGAAGCCGAAATGGAAAATCTTTAAATACCAATTGATTTTGAATATCCAAAATCCTCAGAAAAGTGAAAACATCAGAAAAGTTAGTTAAAGTATTTATGCCCAAATAATGTGAACCAGCCATGACAGGGTACCATTTTCACTTTCAGTCTACGCCTTTTATACTGACAGGCTCATAGATAGAAAATTGTAAAAAGGTGTTAATTATTGATAGCAACCAAGTGTCGTAACCGGGTTATGCTATGTGTGTCTCATAAATGTTAATTTCTATACATACATATGTAAGTATATATGTATGTATTTATACACAGCACATCGAGAGCCTGAAACAATGCCTTGGCATTTATTATATTTGTTGGTGGACATAAATTTGCGCATTAACGCTTGCCAGCAATGCGGCTTAACGAGTACAGTCAATCTACTGTTGGCCGACAAAGTTTACCCTCACCGCCGCAGACTGGCGGCAGAAAAGTGCAAGTGTAGTTATTAGGTGAGAAGTCTCTGTGCACATTGAAATACTTGTACATATGTATATCATTCGAAAAATATATATTATTATTATTATACATATATACACTGGTGAATGTAGCATTATTAAGTGGAAGTGCACTTGCGACAGCTGAGGCTGCTCTTAAGTGTTACTTTTGCGTTTTTCAACCCGCTTATGATATTGCAGTGTCAAAGTTTTATCGAAGGCTAAAGAGATTAAAGTAACACATGTACAAACAATAAATGCCAACAACAACCCGAACAGCAATTATTTTTTTACTATAGCCGAGCAATAAAGTTAACTGTAGACTTAGCTGAGTGTTTAAATATTTGCACTTGCACTTCAAGTCCTCAACAAACTTGTATTTGTATTATGCAGTCATCAGAATTTTCCAATTGAAGTAGGGAAAGTGTTATCTCCAGCAATTCATCCACTAAATCAACGCCACAACGCTTCTGACAAGCCATTTGGCAGAGAAACCTCGTAGCCCGATTCTGTAGTAGTCAGAGGTGTTACTTGATCGATTCCAAAGTGGTTTGAAACATTTCGGTAATCCAGAGAGCAACATAAGCAGAACATCCACACAACAGTTTTGGAACCGTTTCGTTCTCAAAGCTTTAAGAGGTTTCCGTTTCGAGAAGCGTAATTTAGTTTTTGAACCGTGGTAATAAATGTAATTAATATTTTTACTATCAATTTATTAACATTACAAAAATTCAGAACAAAATTAAAAAATAAAAAAGTTTAAAATAATTAAAAAAAAGTTATACATAGGTATGCAACGGCTTCATATATATACCTTATATATTTTCCTTTATACGAGGGCTGCTATATGTATTTCTGGCCTAGGCAACACTAAGTGTTGCCAGGTGCAATCTGACATTTCCATTGGAAAGTTTGACATTTTTTAGCATAACATCATTCAGAACGTTTTGTCATTTAATCGTGAATTGTTTTATTTACAGGGAATTAAAAAATTCATCTCGGCCAAAAAATGGAATTAACTCGTGAACATTTTTGTGCGATCATTTTTCACAACTTTCGACGTGGATTATCACGACAAGAGTGCATCTATGAACTAAAGTCTTTGTATGGCAAATGAAGCACCACCCTTATAGCACTGTGAAAAACTGGTACAACGAATTCAATCGTGGCCGACGGTCGTTCAAAGATAAATTCCGTGAAGGTCGTCCAAAAACAGACGTTATGCCAGAAAACATCGATGCCGTACGTGAACTGATAATGCAAGACCGTCATATAACATACCTTCAGATGGAGGCATGCCCATGCGTTTCTCCCACCAGCATACCTTCGATATTGCATGAACACCTGGCGGTAAAAAAGGTTTGTTCTCGTTGGATCCGCACAATTTGACGATCACTCAAAAAAAGGCTCGTGTGAATTGGTGCAAAGAAATGCTGAAAAAATACGTTCGCGGTGCTTCAAAAGACGTTTATAAGATCGTCACAGGTGACAAATCATGGGTCTATGCGTATGAGCCCGAAACAAAACAGCAATCGACCGTGTGGGTCTTCCAAGACGAGCCAAATCCAACGAAAGTTGTTCGTGGAAGAAGCACTTCGAAGCAAAACTGGTCATGTGGCGACTGTTCCGCTTGAGCAACGTAAGACGGTCAATTCCGAGTTTTACACCACCATTCGTTTGCCTGAAGTCTTCGGAGAAAAAGAAACGAACAAGAGAAGCCAAATCATTGTGCACCATGACAATGCGAGCTCTCACACATCGGCTCAAACCAGCGGCTTTTTGACCGGCCAAAACGTCGAACTGATGGGTCATCCGCCGTACAGCCCTGACTTGGCACCCAATGACTTCTTTCTATTCCCACACATCAAGAAAATAATGCGTGGTTAACGATTTTCGTCGCCAGAAGATGCTGTTGAAGCATTCAAAAATCATGTTTTGGAGGTGTCTCAATCGGAGTGGAAAAAGTGTTCGAAAATTGGTTTGAGCACATGCAAAAGTGTATAAATCTTTATGGAGAATATTTTGAAAAACAATAAAATCATTTTCGTTGATAAATATTCCTATTTTCTCTACTTGGCCAGAAATATATATAGCAGCCCTCGTATAATAAACTAAAACTGCTCTAAATTTCATAGTTGAAGTATTGAAAGAGCAGCTCTTAGGATGCTTTGTATATACATATGTAATTATGTAAATATTTACCTATATTTTTGTACTTGTATTTGAATATAGAGCCATATGAAATATTTACTAAAGTATATACATATGTATAATCTCATATACATACTTGCACATATTTGTTAAATATACATAAGAATATTTACATATATAAAAAAATATGTAAGCCGTATGTTTCTGTTTGAAGCTATGTATTTGTGTGTAGACTCAGACGCTCACTTTATTTACCATTTACATATGTATGTACGTATGCTTATGTATACGCGCACACATACATATACAATTTAGCGAGCTTTAAACTGGGTCAATCATCTTTCGGCTGCTGAGCGCGCGAACTGCATTCGTGTGCATGGCTCGGACGCCCAGCCCGCTACCCTAGATGTCGCGTACTCGCTCGAAGAGCCAATGCCCCACTTAAAATGTATCCTTTGAGCTTCAGTAAAAGCGCAGTTAACAACGACGGGATGGCAACACGTTACGCCTTTTCAAATGCATATTACACATGCATACGTTCATACATACTTTATATACTTACTAGTTATATACTTTTTCTCATGTATGATGTAAATGATAAGAATATATGTATGTATGTAGAACACTTTAATATGCTTTTTCAGCACACCCAGCGCTTTTCAAAGTAAAAGTCCAACGCTAGCAACAACCACAGCCAATCCACTCACATACGCATACACATGTATATATTTACATAACAGCTATTTTGGTTTTAGGCAGCGATATCCTCTAAATGCAAGACGCCGTAAAGTACTTTGACACCCACGAACAACCGTTAAATGCACACATTTCATCGCTGCTTTGGGCGCTTGTGGTGGAAATGCGCTCACACACACTCGCGCACACACAACGAAAATGTCGTTTAAATGACTGTCGGCATAAAGGTGAAATTCCTAACTGCGAAGTTCTGATAACTGTATTGATCGGTCTCACACCGCAATGGGGGACATGACGGGAGCAGCATGCATGTACGTTGCACTCGTGTATGGCGGTACCTCTCAGTTCCGCTATCGGCTGATTTTCCACATAATTTATGGCGCATAATTTTGGATTGATAAGCAAAAAACTAATTTAAAAAAATGTCAAATCTGAATAAAGTATAGACCAGCAGTGGAAGTTGAAGCAAGCAAGATTTATATATTATATTTACATACATACATATGTGCATATTTGATATAGTGTAATTGCTTTTTGTGTAAAGTTCTAGATTTCTCATTCTCAATTTGCTCCATCACAATTCTCCGCACATATGTACATAAATCAGCGGTTCGTCGCACTAAAAGTCAAGCGTTTTTGCTTTTACGACTCACAAATATCTCCTAATGATTAGTTATTGTTGTACTTTGAGTTTTTCAAAGACAAAAACTGTATTTTACTGCAGAAACTGAACACCACGAAAATAAAAATAAAAGCAAAAAATTCAAATAAAAGTTGCAACCAAAAGTGGTACCGTAAAGATATCGAATTTGAGCGTTTCTTGACTTATTCTCAGCGCATGCCAACTACGATATGTACATACATACATACATACATACTACGTGTACATTTCCAAATTTGTTTTTGAAACCCGACACTACTAAGACTTTTTTCTTCTGAAAAGTTTTACACCTTTGTGGTACATACGTTACATGTGTAAAAACACAATAATACATGTGATCTCATATACTTCTAACTATATTTATGTAATTTTGTGTAACAGGGTGTTGTATAATTTTTATTGCTTAAATGCCAGTATAAATCAGATATTCCCTATTAGAAGTTAGATAACAAATCAGGGTAGATAATGTACAAGTACACCCAACAAATTGGAAATATTGAAAGTGTTGGGTATTATTCCACTTAAACAACGTTAAAGTTTTTAGGTGCGGGCACGGTTATTAAACCAGAAATATAATTTTTATGACCAAATTATTTTCTTTTAGATTAGATGTGTTTTCTGCAATTCACTGCCTCAATTTTAGATATGTAGGTACCGTTGTATGAAAGGTCTAGAGGGAAAGATATATAAATAGTCTCTCCAAAAGAGAGTGAACAGCAAGTCAGAAACTTCAGTATACATATGTATGTATGTAGATAACGTTATATTTAAACTGCTTTCAATATATAGGGAAGAATAAATGAATGAGACATAACCTCAACAGCAGCGTTTTAAGGGTCAAACTCTTACAAACTAACTCCGGCGCAGAATAATTAAAACGAGATCGTAAAGTTTCGGACACTGATATGCTTATAAATATTTGACGCTGACAAAAACAGCATTATCAAAATACCTTACAGAGCTTTATGGCTTCTAGTAGCTCTTGATCTTCTCTTCGATGCTGGTATCATAATTAATGCACTGTGTTTAGTTCCAACATTCTGGCAATTTCCCATACACAACATTCGGCAATAACAAAACTAAAAACCCCTAATCGTTCAAATAAACGGCTGACGACTTTATCAACACCTTGGCATCTAAAACAAGCCAACTACACTGATGTATACATACATATATACCACCAAGTAGATGGAGACTCCCTATTACGTGCTGCGATACCAAACAACGACAAGCCGAACAGCATGGCTTTGATCAGACCGCAAGCGAGGTCTTTAATCCAGCCAAGTGCAATAACTACAACAGTCTCACTTTGACCAAATCGCACACAAAGGCGACGACGACTAAAAATAGCAAAAGCCGGAGGCACACGAGCAAAGCTGAAGAAGAAAAGAAAAGTGTGAAGTAAAATCTAGAAATCAGTGCAATAAAATACGAAAAAGTAATGGAAAAACACATATTTTCGAGGTAAACGTTTGGGAAAAAGTGCAGACAGCGTGAAGTATGAACGTGCAAAGTGAAGGGTGCAACAAACACACTGCTAATGACAGTTCTCCCAACATCTAGGCCATGTTAACTGTCATACGGCATACACGTGCAAACCCACTCACACAAAGATGACTGTGGGGTCTATTAGACTACCATTTGGCTACTGCCCAGCTGCTTATGAAGCATAATAGACAGTCTGTGTATGAAACAATCGCTTATTGCCACACTTGGGACAAGAGAAGCAATAAAAAGAAAGAGAAACAAAGCGCCGAGCACAATGACATTTGCGTATTAAACACGTGGTAAATTCGTCTAGCTCTGCATCACGTTTGAACCGAACCCCTCTGAGACCAGACTGGTTTACGTTTATTACTGATATTTTAAGCAGATCTAAGTTCAATTCATTGAAAACGCTCAAGTTTATGGTTTTGATGAACCCGTCACAGTTATAACTTTCAACTTTTTAATTTTCACTTTTTTGTCAGGGTTGCATGGATTGTTTAGTACTAATTAATGTTTAATTAGTGTACATTTTGACACTATTTTGTGGAATCTGATTTTTTTTAATCGAATTAATTGAAAGTGTACATAAAATCACGATTCTGACAGCCAGAAGCAATTAACAGGAGTTAAGGCTTAACACAGAACCATTCCTCATAGTTTTCCGAACAGTTGGGGAAGTGATTAGTGTGTAGTTTGAAGACCTATGTAGGTATTTACCCAGACACAAATAGTTTATAATGTTAAATACTCGCACGAATCTTACAAAAAACAAAGACTCGTTAATCTTGTGGAATAGAGAGAACAACCCTCTGTTTTTTCCGTTTTGTCTATACAAACACGACAATGTCGCAGAAGGGCTCAAGTTGCCAGCAAAGTACACAAAAGAGGAAAACTCTGAATGAAAATCGTAGGATATAGACAAAAACAAGACAAGTGCAGGTAAGACAAGTGGTAGACTTGTCTTTAAAAAGCCAGTATTATTAGCGTGTGTTTTTTTCATATGTATATTTTACCAAAGTGTGTACTTAGTTACTTACAGAAAAACACATTAAAAAAATTTTCTCACCAATGCAAAGGTGTGTGAATTCAGTGGCTGGCTTCTAAGAATTACCCAGATAGCAATTATTAATTCATTTCGCCCAGAGTTTTCCACAAATTTCCGCTTGCGCTGCACTTGGTGGTTGCTTGACCTTCATCTTTCATTGCTTTCGACGCAGTAATGCCTTACGACGCATGCTGCACATGCCAAGATGCGCACGCACCCGTTAAATTGTGAAATAATAACGATGACAAGCAAAGGCCCATATGTTGCCGGGGGTTTGTCCCTCACTGTGGACATTTCAAAGCGCGCGAATGAGGGCGGCAATGACTCTTTGAAAGACCGAAAACGTGAGAATGTTTTTTATGTGTTTTCTTTCTCAAAGAGCCACTTTAAAGGTCATTATGTGTAGGATTTTCTTCTTTCTACATCTCAAAAAAAGTCAAGAACACCAAGTCAGTCATTTGAACGCGACTGCTACTGCAATTGGATTAGATTCTCTTCTTCCTTTTTAATGAATAGCAAAATTGTGTTTATTTGCTGAAAAGAGTTCATTATTATACTTTGTTGTGCGATTGCGTTGGAACTTTTGCGTTTTCACTACTCTCCGAGCAACCATGCGGCACATTTTGCCTCTGTCTGAATGTCTGTGGTTTGGAAAACTAACTTAATTTATTAGCGGCATAAAAGGAGGGCACGGCGAGGAGGCAGGCATTGCACACGCTATAACTTGCCCGAGTCAGCACAATACAGCTCACGCCGTCACTACGAACAACGACAGTCAGTCAGTCAAGTCCGCCAAAACCAGTTTCAAAGCTATTGCACAGCCATTGCTTTTCCTTTGCTTATATTGATGATTTTCCATTGCATTTATACAATATTATTGCAATTTAATCATTTTTACTCGTGTTTTTGCTTTCACATTTCCTCGTGCGTTTTTCGCGCCAATGGCCGGCGAGCCGCTGAAAAGTGCGTGTTGTAATTGCGCTTTTCTTCGTAAACAATAAACATAATTGCGGCTGAAATAAGGAAGATGGACTCATATTTTTCGTAAACAGCGAGCGTAATGTGTTTAATTGTTTGATTACTGATTATTGAGCAATATGTTTGACAACTTCCGAGGCACGATCAATGACCGAGCGATACAGTCGATGCTATATTGATTGCTGCTCGGAGAAATTCGGCAATGAGAGAAAGTATTTTCTGCTGAGATCATTGTAATCTATATATGCTCTACGAATATAAATTAATTATAAATTATACGCGATAAGCTCAGTTTTTTCCTTCTCTTTTGGAGAATCTGAGTTGTTTTAAGTCGTCTCTAAGCAGTTTATGGATATTATTAGAAACTTTTTCATGTCAAAAATATATTCGAGAGTTCTACTTTTCGGATCGAATCCATAGATAATACCACAGAATATTTATAACCTAAACAGCTTATATTAAGTTTGCCACAACGTTTGTAACACCCAGAAGAAACGGTCGAAGACTCTATAAAATATGTACATAAATGATCAGCATGACGAGCTGAGCCCATTTAGTCATGTCGAACTAGTCTTTTTGAAATATCGATCTGAAAATTTGCAAACGATCTTTTCGCCCCAAGAAGTTGCTAATTTTTAGGCACCTCCCCATATCGGATCACTAAGCATGAATATAATTTGTCAAACAAGCGCGTCCTTATGTGCTGAGCCGTCTATAAAACAGCTGATTTTGTCAGAATATCGCAGAATCAATTAGCGTTGCCCAAATGGTGCCAGAAACTGATAACAACGACTTTTCCAATTATTTTCAGCGCACCACCAAATTTCTCTTTAACGCGAAGTCTCTGTTGAACTTTCGAAAGCGGCGTTGGTATTCGTATTTACGCGCTTGCTTGCCACGCAAATCGATTCTTTCAACTTTCAAAAACTTGCAATTAACAATTGTAATATCCGTTCAGACACACGTACCTATGTATTTACTTATGTATGGGTATTACAGTTAGATGGTAGAAAACAGAATTCGTCTAATTAAAAACTACTGCGAAACTTTTACGTTCCAGCCAAGTGAAGAATCTGTGCTAAATCAGCAAAACCATAATAGTGAATTGTAAACGCACACATACACGTCTACATATGTATGCATGTATGTATGCGTGTGTTGTTGCAGTTGTAAACGCTTTTTCTTTCAAATCAATTTCAAATGAAATGGTGCTAATATTTCGTTGGAGAACAACAAAAGCAAGAATAAAATACTAAAAAGCAGAAAACAACAGCGTTTCCAGCCAACTGATTGACTAACTTGACTGGCTGGTTGACTGAATGTCTGCCTTGCTTCAATAAGTGCTCGACTAAGTGATTTAGGCTACCAGTTACTTTTGCCGTTTTCTTCATTTTCGAGAGCTAAAGCAGTTTGTAACTATTTTCTTTTCATTTTCTTGGATTTGAGATTTGCGGCCACCACTCACACACACATACAAGAGTGTCATAACACAACGGTGTTTTTATCACTGCTCTTTTCACTTCTACTACTTCCATTACATTTCCATTTCTCTTGTTAAATGTGGCCAACTAAAAGTTATTGCCTCGTTTAGGCGAAATGCTACACAAATTCCGTTGCTGACACGAGAGCTGCTTCGGCCCAATGGGTGTATAACGAAGTGCCTAAAACGCCGTATGGGATTTCCAAAAAGATTATAAAATCTTTGAAAAAGAAAGCAAAATTTTTGTGAATAACGTTTAACATGAAATTAGTTAGAATATATATGTACATATCTATACCGACAACGTTTGGATCCAGAAAAGGATCTCGAAACAGTTCATCGTCGGTAGGGAACAATGCACTTAATAACAACAACAACTATCGATTGTACAACAACAAGTATGTATACAGTTAGCAACAATCCATTACTTTTTACTACTATACATCCAGCTGTATTTAATGATTGCAATTATGTCGCCACTAATTTTTGCAATAAATCGCAGTCGCGTGCAAAATTGCATGTTTCTATACATACATACACATATATATAGGTATATACACGTCAATTGTGGCACCCCATATGAACACTGGTGCCAACACTGCGGAACCCTTTCCTATCATATTTTCTAAGTTTTCTACTCCCTTTTAGCCGCGTATTTTCCACTTGTCATTTATTTCTGTTTGAGTTTGCATTATTCGCCGTGGAACGCATTGTTTTCTTTCACATGATATGGCGCAGTTGTGGGAAAATCATGAGGATCCCTCGAAAGTCTTATCTTCATACAATGAAAAGCAATTTCGCAAGGGAATATGCGAGCAATACAAAAACAACGATTTCAAAATGCATGAGAACTGAAAAAACGCAATTTTCTTTTTTCACACTTCGAATAAACAAAAACATTTTAAATATTTTCAATTGCAACTCAGCTGTGAAGCTCTAACACTTGTGGATTCACTCTTGATCTGGAAAATAAACCAGTTTTTTTAAACACTCGACAATACAGGAGATAACAAGATTGGATCTCAATGCTTTGGATTATACAAGGTGTACAATAGTGAGATTTTATTAGAGATTCTGCAGAATATTTTAGTAATCTCTGAACTTAGAGATAGTCGTTATTGGTTATCGATTCACCTCGAACAAATCCGATTAAATACGACCTCTTTGACCATAACACAAAAAATCCTACTTTTTAGGAAATGTTTACAATAATTTTCGGTTTGGCAATGCAAAAGTAGTAAAAAAAAAAATGCCAATATCATTACAGTCGGAAGGTAACTGTAAAGTGTTTTTATTTAATTTGCATAAATAATTAATTTGCTGTCAACCACTCCATTTCACAATTCAGAACACACAAATGTTTCATACTTACGGTACAAACGTCAAATATGCAACTGACAGCTGTCAAATTGTAAGGTATGAAAACATTTTATGGGGTCTATAGGAGTCGAATGCACGAATAATTTAACTTGTGAAAGATTTGTAATTGAAAGCCATATTTTGTACAAAACTGAGCGCGAATTTATTAGAACTAAAAACTCCTGAATAACTTGGGAGACTATTCATATTGCTTACAGAAAATAAATAACAGTTAATAACTCAAAACAGCGCTGCCACCTAAACAAGTGCTTTGAAATCAAAAATGAGAAACACAAAGAAAAGTCTAAGATTTTAAATTAGCAGCTAATTAACAACAAAATTTAAATATAATATTCGAATACCCACACAGGCACACACATATGTAGCTTATGATGGAAAATTAAAAAATGAAACAAAAACCACAACCACACGATCAAACATATAAAAAGCAACAAAAACGAAAAAATACATGAAAAAAATTAAGTTGAAATACTAGAAAAATAATTTGGCAACATAATGGGGCAGCCGGAGAGTCATTCAACAGCGCTGGCGCACCCAGCTGCGCGTTGGCAGAAAAGGCAGTCAATGGCGCGGACGAGAGATTTGCTGCTCCAACGCGGCTGCAACAACACGACATAAGCACAGCAACAAATCACGCGAATGCTGAAAAACGAAAGTTCAAATTTGGGCAAAACAACAACAAACCACAAACAAGTCGCAACAGCAGCAACAGCAATGCAATGTTTGTGGTTGTTGTTGTTCTGATATTTAATGCCGCCGGTTCGGCAAACTATTTTGCTGTGTCACTGACATTATTTTCGCTGCTGCTGCGGCGATCGGGTCTATGAAATCGCATGCGACATTTTTAATGCAATTTTTTGTTGTTGCTGCTTGCGAACATGCCACAACCACAACAACTTTCCAATGATGGATTTGTGTGCCTTTTCGCTTGTTGGCAGTAATCATTTAAACTAGTGGACTTAGCTGCGCTGCAACGACTCAACCAACGACATGTCGTGGCAGCAACCGTTTCTGCAACAAATGTCCTTACACATAACATACATACATACTATATGCACTAGCAGCTCATTTATGGTACTAGCCACTTTTTACCCAACATGCTCATTTCAGAGGCTGTGAGAGTTATTGTTGTCGCAGGAATAAAAAAATATGTTGTACAAATTTAAGCCAGGAAAAACCTTTGTTTTGTATTTGCTGGTTTAATATAACATTAAGTCTAGTGAAAAGTGGAAATATTATACTGAGTCAACTAGAAGTCAGTAAGGCTACTAGATAGGTTCTGACATGCTGGGTTTTAGGGATAGCGATAGAGACGAGTTCGAAAGCCTGACAGTGCTGCAATTATTAATGGCTCACTGAAAACCTCCAACAACTAAGTGGAAAGTAATACGCCCAAGGAAAGCATTTAGATGGGGCCATCCGTTCTCACGACAGTCGGTTCTACGTAACCGGAATGGACCCGGAACCTTATCAGGCCAAGAACAGTCAATTCGACAGAATTCTGCCGCTACAACAACAAGAAGAGATGAGGCCATTATAGAAGGCCAATTCAGGTTTCAATGGTTATGGTTTTCTTGCCTATCTCTAAGAAGAAAGCGTCTCAAGTCGTATTTGTTCAGCCACCTGGCATCATAGAAAATAGTGTGTCCCCCCCACATATTCCGTCTATTTTCCATGTCGTACTCTTAAATAGTTTACCTCATACATCCATACTATGTACATTTATATAAATGCTGTTCACTTTTTATTTGTGCTATGCCATATTATTCGTCTTTGCCGATGCCGGCGTGCCATCATTATCCATTAATTTCTGATTCGGCTTATCTACCTGTTCCGAACGCAGCTTCTTTGCTTTTGCTTTACTCATCTTCTTCTCAACTTTTCACTGCTTCTAAGCCATTTGGAAGCATGGAAGTACATAAATAGACGCTTTCTGTACATGTTTACAAAGTTTGCTGCCGCAAGTGTCGGTTCTGTTGTTTGTATGTTTATACAGTTTTAGATGCCACAGCATCCGTCCATCCATCAAAACTACAAATAATTCTTTTATCTTCCAGTCTCTCACACACTCTCTCTCATCATCTTCATTCGAACGAACTCTCATTGCAAACTTTTGATCATTTTTAATGTAGAAGTGTATTCTGATTTTTACATCGCACTTGTCTTCCTTGAGAAAACATTTAAAATCTTTGTAAGAAACAATTAATAACGATGAGAACAGCATTGGAACCATTGGCTCTCCCTCATTCCTTCCTTAATCATTACTGATGTAATTATCATTACAGATTCAGCGGCATGATCAGTGATATCAAGTAAATAAGACTCTATTGTGGATAATGAATAGTAAAAAAAATAGTAAAACTACAGTTGAACTTCCCAACTCGATTCACCATAACCCACAAACAAAACTTCGAGTTATGGAAGGTAATTGTATGAAATTTGACTTCTATTGCCAATTCAAGAGTTAGAGTTATGGAGAACTTTGAGTTATAGAATTTTGGGATATGGAAGTTCAACTGTATTTCATTTACCATTTCTACATAAATATCTATTGATTGTTTTTCTCCATTCTCATTAAAATTTATCCTTAACAAATTGCACAGTAACCTGGCATGATTAGTAATGGGATCAGCGTTTTATATGATATATTGGGGCCTTCCAGGGATTTGTATCTGGGAAGTTTTAGAACAAAGTAATATGACAAAATAGTCTTAAAACATCCGCATTGGAAAGGAAATTGCTTTGAAATAAAACTTTTATTGTCGATATTTCTCCATTCTCAGTGATCAACGGTGTGCACATACCTTAGAAGAACATTAAAATAATATTGTAAACCCAAAACAAGCAAGTAAGTGCTGACTTTGAGTGGTTTGTTTTCTTATTAGCCGCAGGTTTTCAAATACGAGCATATAAATTACAGTTTAATTTATGCAAATACAAGATTACTTGATGACAATAACAGTTTTCATCGTTAAAATATTTCGCTTAAATTTAGTAAAAACAAAAATATAACAATATTTCCTTTTAAACTGTTTCTTCAATTTTTGGAAATAAAATATTTCAAAAAATAGATTTTTGTACTTCAAATAGTTATAGTACGAATCACACATGCAAAAATAGCTTAGTGATGGAAAATTTGAACTCAAATTCGTAATCAAGACACCTCAAATATCCACAGACCTCATTCGCAGCAACATTGACTTTTCATATTTGAATATACATTTTTATTTTTGAAAATTCATCATATTAGTTATCATTTAATATTAAATTTATTTTAACTCATACTTTATTTATTTATAAAATATTTTTTATGAATTTTTTATTCCTTGTTATTCAAATCATTCTAAAAATGAAAAAATAGAGTCTTTAATTTTATTTTTATTTATTTTTGAGCCCTTCTGCAAGTCTTCTACGCGAATTCAGTGGGTTTTGGCGCGTCACAAGAGCGGAAATCCATATTTTTTATGAATTTTATAAATGTGAATATGTGATTCCAATAGATGAGCGCTGCCAGCACGCACCTATATGCAAATAGAAACCGTTTTGCGTTCTATGCACACTTGGCACAACATATATGGTTGGTAAATATATAACACACGTACATACGTGTAAGTACAAAAACATATGCTCATGCCCACAGTTCGTTGCCTGTTCGACTATTTGGCTATTTGTCTATATTTACATACTTACATACACATGCACGTATGTATGTCTGTCTGTTCGAGCGCCAGTGCTGGCCAAAGCGAAATGGTAGCACTGCTTAGCGTACTGCCTGCTTGACTGAATGACTGTTTGATGGACAAGCTGCGGCTGGCTGCCCAGTACAGAAGGTCCCCAGCTGACTAACTAGTTGACTATCTGTTTTTATTTGCATGCACATACATACATATGTAGGTATAAATAAATGTTCGTCCAATTGATTAGGCTCATCGAATAGTTATTTATTTACATATGTACATATACATATGTATACAAAAAGTGAAATACATAGTTGCTATATTTTGTTGTTGTAATTTTTTGAAAGATTTATTATACATACTATGTGTATGTACAAATGCAAACTTTTATATATGCACATATACATACATATATTATGCAAACACATATATACATACATACATATGTACATATCTATATAGGTTATAATAGTCAGGACACGAATTGGAGCAACACATGAAGCAAAATCCTAATTTTTATGTATCTTATCATTTTTTATTTCGTTTTGACTTGAAATACAAACGCACACGCATACATATGTACATACGTACATAAACATAATTGATAATTACTCATCCTATTCAAAGCTTACTTTATAAGTGATACAAAACAGTCCTAAAGCGCTGTGCCAATAGTTGAGTGCATCACTGTATATAGTACATATGTACACATGTATGTTGATGTAGAATATTTTGTATTTATTATTAACTAAAACTTAGGAAATAGGTATATTACTTTATTTTTAAAGTCTATTTTTATTTATTTCCAAGTACCTTTGGTGCGGTGCGTCGTCGTCTTTCTCATTTGACTCAAAACGCTGGAGTTGGTGGCTAGGCGAGTTGCACACTGTAAGCGGCAACGCAAACTAAGAATACCGTATAACGAGTTGTTGTTGGGAGAAAAAGGTAAGCAAAGAATTTCAAACAGGAAATTCAACACTAACACTTTACACGTTGATTTCTTCATAGATTTTCTAAGTAATACAATATTTTCCTATTGGTATTTTCAACATTTAGCAATTTCTTTAATATTGATACTTTAAGTGTGTACACTTTATACGTATTTCAGTTTCGAGATTTAAGTAAATGTGACTATTATTATTTTTTTAACTTAAAAATTTTTATTGTTGCAATTTTAACACCGTTTTTACTCATTCGTCTTGCCTTCTTCTCTGGGTATTTATTGTATTTCGTTTTGCTTTTACACTTTCCAGGCAAAAATAAAAAGTTGCCTTGCCCAAATAAACAAATGTTAACTACTTTAAGCAAATTCTAAATATTTACAGCGAAAAGTTGCACTTCAAACGACGACGAAGTGAAAAGTAAAAAACAAACGTATACGAAATAATCCGCGCGCACACACACCTATATACACGGTCTACATATACGCCACTCAAGTGCAATTCGTTCTCGGCGTTACGCCCACAAAACAACGATTTCTGGCAATTCTTCGTTAGTCTGTACGCACACGTCCGTTAACGGCAGCAGATCTCGTAAAACTAAACTCAAATCGGAAAGAGATTGACCAAAGTCAATGTTTCTACTCGTGGCCAAATGGCTCTACTCACAGACACTACCTGCGCTGTTACCATACAGTCTGAATAAATATACACGGCAAAAGTATCTATGCCACACAGCTGGCTGATGAGAGCCTCCATTGCTCAATATTCAGTCAAAACATTGCTCACAAATGCATGCAAATAGATATGTCTCTCACAAATATGGGAAATACACATCAGTACATACACATATACATAAGTGATTGTATCTCTTGTTGGGAATACTTTGTATCTCATTTTACCGCGGGGAATATTTAATGGTTGCCGTGCAAAACGGATGCGGTATTTGTAGGCACTTTGCTTCAACAGTGTGGCATTGCAGTTTAGTCAAGACGAGAGCCACCCTGAAAGTAGCAGAAGTCGCTGCTAAATGGTCACTCATTCCATTGATTAAAATGAGAAATTTATGTAAAGCTTAGTTATAATTAACTAAAATAATACAAAACTAAAATTTAAAAAATTTAAATAACTTAATATAACATATGTTATTTCAAAAGATTACAGTTGGCAACACATTAAATTGAATGTTTGTACAAATTGGCAGCACTTAGTGCAGTTACAAACCCAGTATTTGCAAACCAGCAGATTATTACACCTACATTACAGGGTGTTGTCGATGCGAGTATTATAAAAATTAAAATTTCTATTGGTACTTTTTTAAAACATTTACTAAAAACAAGCAAACATTCTGAATAAACGGCATTGCAAAATAAATTTCATTGACAATTTACTTAGTGTGAAAGTTTTTTAAAGATTGTTTAAGAAACCTATTTGCCCAATCTCCAATATCGTAAGTAGAGCCAAGAACCATACGAGTTTCTTCTGATTTGGCAACCCGCTGTTATGAAGCAAATTTATTTGACAGCACAAAAATAATTGACAGTTGCCTGTGCCCGTGGTCGTGAATTTGCGATTTTTTGTAGCGCGTTTGATATATTTTATTTCTGATACAATTTGCCTTTGTCTGTCTATCTGCGGTGTTTGTAGGCTAGTTGGATTTTCCTGCGTGAAGTTTTTGTCCAATATTTGAATAAGACGATCGTATAACCAGGTGTATTCAGTGATTCAAAAGAACATTGTGTGTGAAAATGTCAAACTCAAGCGTTGGCGATAAAATTGTAAGTTTCTTGTTTGTTTGGTAAGCTTTTTGTTTTCTTATTGTGCTGGTCTGCATTGTATTGCACTGTTTTGGTCATGGCCAACCATTGTAAATGAAAGGATTCTTTGGCCAAAGATATGCTATGGCCGGTTAGGAGCTATAGCTATTATTTGCACATACGTATGTATATGTAGAAATTAGCAAATTTGTTTAGATCAAGTGGTAGAAATGAACATTTTTGAATTTTAAATAGTTGGGAATTCATATGCGAAAAAAGGAATTATTATTCCAAACAAACGCACCAATCATTTGATATTTTGTGCGTCTGCTTTAAATACTACCGGCAGCCGGTTAATGCCGGCAAAAATCAAAAAAGTCAATAGAGAAAAGCCGGCACAACACGAATCCATCCTCAACATCATTTATACAGCTGTGAAACGCAAACAACAACAATCAAGTTACCACAAACCAATATATACATATGTATACAAGCCGTCAGAGGGGTAACATAATGTTCGGCTGTTTTACGACAAACCAAGTAAAATTTTCGACAAATAAGAATGAAATAAGAAAATGCATTAACTATATACTCGTGTAGGTGACAAATCTGTGTAAAAATTTGGCAATCTGTTGTGTTAAGCCGATTTCGATACACGAAGCGTATCTATATACCCGCCTGGCACAACCACCCACCCACCCACTTTTGCACACTTCAGCCGTACTGTTCTCTTTCACCCACAATATACGCGTTTGTGTGTAATAATGTGTGCATATAATAAGATATAATTTTGGTAAAAATAACGCGCGTCTTTGAACTTGCTGACAATTTATAGGTAATGTGACAGGTTTAAAAGTTTTTGGGCGGTCATGATTACTTTTTGCTCTTACTCTGCAAAATCAAATTTAAATGTAATTCAAAAGTAACGTAAATTTTATTAAAAAAAAATATTAATCATTTTATATTCTTTACTAAATTTTGAATTCTACAGTGATTTCCGAACCTCCAAAAAGTTAAATATAAAACTACAAGTATTTTACAATTCCGGCGTAATTAAGAGATCTAAAAAATACATAACACCGATTCAGCTTCGTATTCTAAATCCCTTGCTCTTAGCCAAATGCATAGCACACGGCGGCAATTGCATTCAGTGTGCAGCAGTCGTTAGCAATGTCAACAAGTGCCGTGACAATAAAAAATTATATTTTTTAAAAGTACCTGTAAGGTACTTCTGTGCGAGGAAAGTTCCCCATAATTGGCTTACCTTTAATTATGCAAAAATTGATTTTGTAAAAACTTTCCAAAAATTTTGAAAAATAATTGATTTGAAATCGGTTAAACATGTCGATGGTCGAATTGGAATCATTACTGTATCGCAAGCGGAATGTGGTGTATGCTTTTGTGCGTCATAAGCTAATGCTGCTCTGTAAACAGTCGGTGAGAAAAAATTCTGCAGCTCCTCCATAACAATGACGTCTCGTTTAAAATGCAATCACTTAGTATCCACGTGCTGCTCATTTTTTCGGAGATAGCCAATTACATGGTTGATAAAGTGAACTTGAAAATTTGGCTAGCGTTCTAAATTTCTTTAGTAAACAAAGGAGACAGATTAGCAGACGAAATTAATCAAAATAAATAGATTTCTTGTGCGGAAGTAAAAACGAGTGACAAAATAAGAAATAAGTCACAAAATAAAATATAAAAGTAAAAAAAAAATACTAAAAAGAATAATAAATCGCTTTACATACGAACATAAAAATAAATAAATTAATAAATGTAACGGTTTTTAAACACATTTTTTCTTCCTTTCAGTTGATACGCGTGCAGTCCGCTGAAGGCATAAAACGTATCGAGATCTCACCGAAAGCTAATTTAAAGGAGCTCTTCGAAATGGTACACCACAATCTCAAAGTTGATGGCTTCGGACTCTTCAAGGAGCGCAATTTTCTCACAGAGGTATGCTTTTCACTTATAATTATGTTATTAGCCTACTAACTGAAGATTCTATGCACATTGCAGTTGCATTCTAGTCATTCGCAGAAAATTGGTTCCTGCCTTAAACATGGCGACATGTTGTATCTGAAGAAAATTGCTGGAGGATCGATTCGTGTGAGTGCCCAAAACAGATAATTTTGGCATAATTAATTTGTAAAGCCTAGTTGTGAAAAAAGCTCATTTACCATAGAAAAAAATAGTATATAATTTTTAAGTTTTGCGGAACACTTATTTAAAATGTAGACCGCTTAATAATTTGGTTGCGTTTCGATACATATGTCTTCTCATTCCGAACACACATACGAATAAACAGCAATAAGCACGTTATATATTTTATATACTTTTCCATTCACCAGCGTACCAGCACCACAGCCATTGATGATTTTGAGACTTCCAGCGTTAATTTACCGGCAGCAAGCAGCACCATACTATTTCAACCATCTACAGCCGTCGTGGAAGATGAAGTGGATCAAACGCTAGCCAAAATAGATGGCTTAATTGAACGTCCGCGTGATCCAAAGCTGTAAGTTAAAGTTTTAGAATGAATTTACACAAAATACATTTCTAAAAATGAAATTATTTATTCTTGCCACGTTAGCTGTCGTCACAATGCCAACGGTCGTTGTGTGCATTGCTCACCACTTGAACCGTACGATGATAATTATCTGAAGGAACAAAAGATCAAACATTTGTCTTTCCATTCATACATACGCAAACAAAAGTCGGGCATTGATCGTGGCAAGTATGTCGCTTTCGATGATATCAATTGCCGCATAAAGCCAGGCTGTCGTGAGCATCCCCCATGGCCCAAGGGTATCTGTTCCAAGTGTCAGCCATCGGCTGTCACGTTAAATCGTCAAATTTATCGACATGTTGATAACATTATGTTCGAGAATCCAACTATAGTTGAACGTTTTCTTGACTATTGGCGTACAACTGCTCATCAGAGAATGGGTTATCTTTATGGCACCTATGAGGTACATGCTGATGTACCACTTGGTATACGTGCAACTGTAGCCGCCATTTACGAGCCGCCACAGGAATCGACACGTGACTCAATTCGATTGCTGGACGATGAAGCAGCCGCTGAGGTGGATGAGTTGGCACAGGCTTTAGGTTTGAAGAAGGTGAGAAACGACATCTTTCTTATTAATAAAAATGTTTTTGAATTACAATGTTTTTGTGTCCTCTAAATAGGTTGGTTGGATTTTCACTGATCTCATTACCGATGATCCGGCTGTTGGTAGTGTCAAGCACTTACGTGGCATTGAGACTCATTTCCTCACTGCGCAGGAGTGCATCACGGCGGGCGAACTGCAAAACCGTCACCCGAACCCGTGCAAATATGGCTCTAGCGGTTACTTCGGTTCGAAATTTGTTACAGTATGTGTAACAGGTATGTGTATTGTGTTCAAAATTTATGTAAATGCATAACTGTTGTTTTATTTGGTTTCAGGCGATAGCAGCAAGCAAGTGCATACAGAGGGATATGCTGTATCAGCTCAATGTATGGCTTTGGTGCGAGACAATTGCTTAATACCCACCAAAGATGCACCGGAATTGGGATATGTACGTGAATCAACAGACAAACAATATGTTCCAGACGTTTATTATAAGGTGAGTCAAAAAATTATTTGATTTTCTACAATATTAAACTCTTAAAATACGGTATCCAGCCAATAGCTGAAAGCTTGAAAATATATGGCTGGCCCACCATTTCATCTAAATTTAATTAAGTAAAAAAAGTAATTCAGAAGCTGTAGTATAATATATTCGACTCAATTCGCAAGCCCTACCAGCTTCAATGAATCCTAAAAATTCTTTGGCCAAAAATATTAAATTTCTAGATCTCGTGTAGCTTATGATTATCCTACAGAAGTTTACTCATTTAACATTTTGATGATTTTTTATCATCTTTACGCCAGTCTATGTACTGCATTGTGTATTATTTATGCTAAACTACTATCTGTACTACAAATATTCTTCGACCATAGTGGGAAGAAGCTTAAATCATTCCCGACCACGCCTTCATTGGCAGTCTTCTTAAGATTCGATCCAATTATACGTACAGCATATGAAGGCTACGATCAACTACGAACAGCCACTAGATCCTATACACTGATTCCTATGGAAGATGTTGAGTGAACTAAAGCCTATCCAAAGCATCAAAATTGCCTGACGAAATCTGCTCAATTCTCGAAAAATTACGTTCTTTAAATAAAAATGCGGATAGAAGACTTCCTGAATTTGTGAAACTTTACATAACCTAGCTAAGCATTGTAACAAAGCAATTGCGATATAGATGCCCATAACTCCGCACCAAAAAACTACAATTGTGCCTTCCCATTCTTCGTTACCCCCGTTCAATGGATATCAAGCGACCCAAATCATTCTTATAGTCAGATAGTAGAGAGCTTCAATCTATATTTATCGCTGTCGACACCTAAAAGTCTAAAGATCGTATGCTGAATCTTTTTTATCCAAAGATGGACTCGACGGTAGTTGTCATGAATTACAGGAATTGTGATCAGAAGCTAACTGAGTTTTCGAAAAGAGACTTAAATCATTAATTTGCTACTCAGCCATTTGTTGCTAAGGTAGATCCAACAGTAGATTGTTTGTTTGGTAACAATAAACTTTTTTCCTGTCTTCCAATTGAGGTATTTTCTTTCTATTCTATATAATCTGTAACTTATGGTGTTTAAAGCCAAAATTCTGACACTGCAGTTTATTAAAGTATCGGCAAACCTCGTTTTGTCTCAATTTCTTCGAATATTTCGTCATAAATACTAACCAGACTGTGCAATCCAATAAACAATTAAGTTTAAGACTAAATCACCAAAGCTCTATTTTATAATCCCGAATATCTTTGCTGTTGCCTTAATACTCTGTGGTCTCTATATCACCAATATTGTCCGAGTTCAGTGAGGTATTTACATTATAGTTTAAATTACTTATTCAAAAGCATTTCAAAATTTCCACCTCATTAATATCCGATAATCTGGCATTACAAAAGACCAATGGATCTATTAAGGCATGACAGCTAGCCAGCGTAATTTAACCAAACCTTATATCCGATAAGCTGCAAATATTTTGCGATAACTTTCGAATGATTAGATTATACTTTCAACTAATTTCCTTACCGATTGAATTTTTCGCTCGTGCCACAATTTTTGTTCTTCTATCATTTCTATAAAATTTGTCGATTTTTTCCTATTGTTCGCCTATTTCTGGATAAATCGTTTACTATCAGATAGTTCGGGTATTTTTCGATAACTCGATTGTTTCCCGATAAACCGATACTTTTTCGATAACTCGGATGTTCTTGATAATCCGATTGTTTTTCGATAAATTTATTGCCTTCCTATACACCGGTTATTTGTGGATAACTTTACCATTTCCCGAAATTCTTCGACAATGCATCGATATTTCGTCATTTTAATTTATGTCCGATCTTATGTGCGTTACTTTTGTAATTATAAAGTGTGTACCGAGAATAAGAATCCGCTCTAAATAAATTGTTGTAACGGTTATCTAGTCCCCATTCGGGTGGTAAGGTTCAGATAAGTTGTCATCGAGGCCATCCAACGATAGGCCCAGGAAACGTGCTGTTTCGACGGAGTCGGACCACTAGGAGAAGGGTGCCAGCTATTAGGTTAGCTTGGCACGCAAAAAGATGGTTAGAACATGGTACGGGGTTTGTCCGGAAAGCAATAGGACTGAGTCGATTTAAAAAAAATTGTTGAACCAATCGTTACAATTCATTAAAATCTTTCAAAATCGTGGTGCAACTTCCAATCGGCTGCGATGTCTTGTCGAACTGATCGGCTTCTTTGATAATCCCTTAATTGAAGTAGTAATTCTTCCCGCATTAGTATAGACAATTAGTTTGTTGTTTAGATTTAGGAGAATTTCGTAAAACTCTTCACTCAACTTTCCCACCAATTAAAAGACGTTTCGC
The DNA here is from genome assembly GCA_027475135.1 of Bactrocera correcta. Lineage (NCBI taxonomy): Eukaryota > Metazoa > Arthropoda > Insecta > Diptera > Tephritidae > Bactrocera > Bactrocera correcta. The sequence continues at coordinate 110,417,028 of CM050325.1, read as the reverse complement.
TTCCTGCCCATTTATTCATAAACAAGACGTTTAACATAACATTTAATAACATATTTCTTTTCATACAATTTCCTTTAGTTTTTCGATATTTATTTTTATTAATTAATTATATATTTTGCTGCTTGTTCACATTTAACTTATAGCGTTTAACATCGAACAATAGATTACGGCTCATTACCGTATATAATACTTTAACGCAATTTTATTATTAAATTTGGAATTCAATCGTTATAAATTCACGTTTTCCCATCAACTAAAGTATAAATAATTTTTAAGACTAATTAATTTATATTCAAGTACGTACATTTCATCAAAGCGCTTAATTATTGTGTTGAACTTAAATCTTAAATGAAGTAAGAGGAATACGCAGCCTGGTTTTAATTTAAAAATCCAGAAATCGAATGCTTAAATAACAATTTATTAGATTACTTTCGTTTATAATTTTCTTTTCGTATTCTATGTTGTTTTTGCTTAAAGTTTTTCTGTAATTTTGTTTCTCTATTTTGCTTTATATATATTTTATTTCAAAATTTTATGCTATTCATTTTGTATTCGTTTGGCTCCGTTTTCGTTTTGTTTAACATTTTATTCACTTTGTACCAAAATATCTGCGCTCTGGGATTGTCCATTTCAAAATGTTGTAATCCGCTTTGGGTTTGCTTAAATTCAATATGAATTTCCTTTGGAAATCAAGAAATTCCTGCCACACTCTGGATCCATAGTTTTCCATTCATTCAAATGCTGTTTTACTCGTTAATATATTTATTTATTTTCACAATGCTAACATTGAATATAATAGACATTTAAATACAATTAACACTGGTTTATGGTTTGCTTTGGATAACTGGATATGCCTTTTTTGTAATTAGATTATTTTTGAGATAATTAATATGCTTTAACAATTACTTTTCAATAGAGTTTTTGGAAAACATTGAAAGCATTTCCAGTTTGGAGTGGCAAAGTAGGAATTGAAGTGATTAGTATTTTTTTTAAAAAAGCGTAGGACAATTTAACACAATGTTTCAGATTACGCTTAAGACTTATATAAAAGCATTTTTCGCTCCAAATCGTCATAACAATTTGTACATACTCTCTTCAATTGCTTTTATTTTTCAACAAAAACTTCAATATGTCGGTGCGGTGTGTCGAAATTTTCAGTTTTGTACTCAACTTCATAACATTAAACTTAAAAGTATTTACAGTTAGAGTTATTTATTAAAAAAATTTTATTTTGAAGAAACGTTGTCACTTAAAGAGTTAACGGGTGGGCTGAATTAAATCACAAAAGTACCGCTTTTGGTTTTTTAATTTCTTTATACATACTAGTTCCGCTTTCGAGTGCTACATTTTTCGTTAGTATAATTGTAGGTAATAAATCTAAGTCGTTAAAGAGAAAGTAAAACGGTTATTCCTGTAAGTTTTCGAGTGGAAAATTTGTAAACATTATTTATACAGTTTTATGGCGTCTTTGGTGGTACTTGATTACATGTTTCGTTTGATTTTGTTTTCATTAGATGTGTGTGATAATCTTTAAAAGCTCTCTCTCATTTTGCTGCTTGTGTGAAATGTTGTTATTGTTTTAGAAATTTAGTTTTTTTAATGCACTCAATTTAATTGAGAAATTCGTTAAAGTTATGATTTACCTCAATCAACACCAAAGCCAGAAAAATCTATCCTTTAATCGATAAAACCGAACTGTATTAAGTTATCTTTCCTATCAACGCTTCTACTGTCCGCCATTTTTACCCGATCGCAACCAGAAACTTTCTAATCTAATTTTTCCAAAAATAAGTTAAATTATTTCCGAAAGCGAATCTTGTTAGGAAATATTTGTTTTGGTTCGGAAATTTCGCTAGCCTTTCATGGCAGTTTTGCCGTTGTGACGAATCTCGTGAACACATTTTGTGTTTGCAAATGATTTTATCATAATACTCGTTTGACTGAACACAATTTTGTAAAGTTTTATTGTTGAAATTCGCAACATTACGTTTTCAGGAGAGAGAGAGAGAGAGAGGGAACAAATTAACATGTCAGAGGTATTCACAGTGTTCGTTTTGTTTGCTATGTGCACATCGTGGGAATAACGTTGATTTGTTTTCGTTTGGTAACAGCTTTTGGATCGGGTTGCACTTACGAATTTACTTTATGGCTTCTATTATTTGGTTTCCCTATGAAAGTGTTGGCAGCTTTTATGCAATAAATGTTTTTACAGTTATTTCCATTGCTCTATGAATACCTCTTTTGGCAAATTGTATATTTTAAATGATTTTATTTTCCTCTATTGTGCTCACCACACGCCTGTGACATGTTTGTCGCCAATATTAAGATTTTTCCTTACTAAGTATTTTTGTGTGTCTCCTATTTTCTTAGTTTCGAAAGGTTGCTTGTACTGTTGAACGCATAAAGCTTTTGTACACATGTCAGTATTCGGTATTCTGCGCGGCCATATTTCGAGTCGATTTTCCGCTTATGTATTTTTGTTGTATATATGTATGTATGTGTTTTCTATGAATATGTATGAGTTAGTTTAACAAAATCGAATTTCAAACAATCTCCATATGTGTACGTTTTTTGTTTTTGTGTTTGTATAACGCGCATAGCTTAAGTAGTAAGTCTTTATAAGTGTATAACGTACTACATACATATTTATTTGATAAAGTTTCTGTTTTTTGTTTTTCAAACTCTTGTAGTGCTTCGTTAGTAGCGTCGTTTCGCTACATACATATGTATAAATATCGAGTTTTTTGTTTTTTTTCAATTTGTAGACTCTTTAAAATACGCAAAGTAATATAATGTAATTCGAAAATGTAAAATTTAAGTTTTAAGTTATACATTTTTTTTATATAAATAGTAATACGCAACAATTTCAATATATAGACGTAGAGTTTTTTAAATATTACTTTTTTTGTTTACCTTCGAACGCAATTTATTTTTAAACTTTTTTGTGTTACATACATACACATGTTTTCGTATAAGTTTTCAGTTTTTCTCGGCATGATTATATGTTTTATCTTGTATCTTTTGTTTTAATTTTTTTTTCGACATACAAACATACATACATAAATAATTACCGCTATTGCTTTGCCAATCTGATAATTTAATAATGGTTGCACAGTCCCTGTTTTTTCTTACCGAAGCGCTAAAGTGAGTAAATTTTTTGTGATCGAATCTGTGTACCTAAAAGCTATTTTAGTATGCTCTCTTTTCCCAACCCGGTTCCCTCTCTATTGTACCTTAATACTCGTTTTATTTTACCGAATCCCACGACAGTCGGGTCTACGTAACCGGAACGGACTAGGTGTCTTAACTCGGTACCATTCCTAGAAATTGCTTCAGAAATGTTTGCTGTCAATACAACAACAACAACAACCTGTTTACTTTTACTTGAGTTATCACGAGAAGTTCCAGAATAATTGTTTCAGATATATTGGAGAACTTGGCGAAATGTTTTCCTTTAATATAGTGGTCATTTTGGTGCCTAAGATTTTATACCTGATTTTGGATGTATTTTGTGAGTTGATGCGAGAAAACAAGTCACATTTCATATCAGCTCTTGTTCATAAGAAAGAAGAAAAAAACATCATCAAATTTTTTTTGTAGGCATTCACATAAATTGCCAGAAGCCAATATTTGAAACGGCTGACCTCATGCAGGACAATACCATACAAGCTTACATTACTTAGTGTATGCCGGGGCGTATGAGTGATGCGCGATGCGGTGGCTGGCAAATGCTTGCAAACGTAGTATACGGGGAAATTAAAATGAGAATTGTAGGTAAAGTAGAGCTGTCAGCTGACAGCTAGTAGCGGGAATGTGCTTCATCCTACCTACTATCCAACTACTGATTCACACAGAGCTGCACCAAACCAAAATTTTTTTTGTTTTGTAGGTAATAGTTAACATATATGAAGTCTATGTCCATAAAATGTCAATTGTCTGATTCGAAAAGAGTGAATTCTCAATTTTTGCAAGTCCCGTTAGATGGCTAAATCAGCTTTGAGTTGAATTTTTGAAGAAAGCTTTTAAATGTGTGCTACGAAAGCATTTATGTATGTTTGTATGTATGTATCGTCTTTTCATATTTGTATTAATAGTTTTTTTTTGTTTAAATTCGTATATATGTATGTATGCATATGTTTGTTGTAATTTTTAAAGCAACCTTTACATTTAAAAATTTTTCATTGTATTTTTTGTTTTTTTTTCGTATTGACTTCTTTAAATAGTTACATAAACAGACACATATACTTAAAACATCGAATTTAAAACATCGCTAAATTTTATATTATTTATGTATATATATATATTTTTTACGCATTTATTTTTTTTTGTGTGTTTATGTATATTTATATATTTTTTCGATTTCTCGCTGCTTCAGTTTATCTAATAATTTTCTAAGGATTTGTTTGTAGACAAATTTATGCTAGTAAGTATGTAGATGCGGTACTTGTAAATTCAAAGTATTTTCAAATTGTCTCTCACTTAAAGCTAAAACACCGATTATTTTTTTTTTCATTATTATATGCTCACATAACAAATTTGCTTGTGTATGTTTGTTCTTTGTGGCCGTTGGGTATTCTGCGTTTCTCCATACCTGAAAAATATGTATACATTCATTTGTAGGTTGGTTACAACGTATAGTAGTTTTTTTTTTTTTTTAATTTTTGACGTAGCCACAATGTCTCTTTTTCAATTTTTGCACATCATTCGCCATTTTCCATCAAACAGAAAATACTCAACTCGCTAAAGACACTTTAAGTTGTTGCTGTACTGTGTTTTATTTTTTTTTTTATTTTTGCTATTGATTAATTTTTTATTGATATTTAATTCGATTGATTTGGCTAAATTTTGAGTTCAAATTATTTGGTTTAATTTTAGCAATATTTTATTTTTGCTCTTTAGCTTCGAAGCATGCACATACATACTTGTGTTTTACAACTATTTATGTTTGCATATACATACATATGTGCTAGGGTATCCGTTATTCCCCAAATTGAGTATCTTTTAGGCGCATACAACTTTTAAAAAAATATTTTCATGGAAACAAAGCAGCCAGAGCTTTTTTATAGAGCGCAAAATTTTTTATTAGGAAATCTTTAATTTCAAAATTGTATTTTATATGTTTCTTAGGTAAAAAAATTTTATGAATAAAAAATCACATGTTTAAATTAAAATAAAGTGTTTGCTTCAGTGTGATAATTTTTTAGGGCAAAAGTGTAACTTTAGTCTGCGTCAGCTAAAAAACAAATTCAACTTGGGGAAAATGACGGGCACCGTAATATGTATGTATATATTGCTTTATGAGCTTTGCTTTTGTTTTTGTTTTTGCACCTAGTTTTGTTTTGTTTTATCATAGTTTTGTTTATTGATTTTGAGGTTCCTAAACCGAAGGTACTTGTGTATGCATTCCCATTTGTCATTTGTATGTTTGTTTGTTTGTATGTACAATACCATATCTGGTATATATCTGAATTTACTGTATCTGTATCTAGTTTTCTAGTATCTCTTTAAAAGCTAAAATCGTATTTTATCGGCGTTCACTCATGTCGTCGCACGTTTTTTCGTCGCTATTAGTTTGGCTTGGCGCTGAGTTCTGCTCCTCTCCACTTGACCTTCAACATTTCACTTATGCAAAAATATTTCTCTCTTACAACACTAATACATATGTATGTAATATGCGTATGTATGTATGTTATTCGTAATTTATACTTTTTTCTTTTTGTTTTTGCTTTTGTTGCTATTTTAATGCTACATAATCATAAAAAGTATGGAACGGCATTGTTATTTATTGTTTTCTCAAACGGAAGTTAAAGTTTTTAGCGACTTTTAATTTTTCTAACCTATGCGTTTCATGTATATAAATGTATGTTTATATACATGTATGTTTGTATGTTTGTCTACTTAAGTTAAAACTTGTTTGTTTTTTATTGTACATGTAAAGCGTTTTGCCCGTATTCCTTTTCCTGCCTGCTGCCTGCTATATTTCTATTCTTAGGTGCTTATGCGATTTCGGGAAAGGTCACAGAATTGAAAAAAGCATCAACTTATTTAAGCAATTCGAGTAGCTATGTCTCTGTATTAAAACTACTTTTCTCAGTTTACTCAATAAGCTCGAATCCGGAAAATATTAGCCGAAAGCGCAGCCTTCCTTATTTCTCAGTGAATCAATCAATTTTTTGTTTTAAATAAAAATCACTTATGTACATATATATGTATAGATTTATGTGAACTTCGATGGTTGGAATTGAGCCGCTTAGTTCTTGAATACTCTTATGAAAAAGATCTTGAAAAAGTTATGATCGACTGTGCTGCCACAAGCGCATTTATTTTTCTTATGTCCCACACAATATTTTGCCAATTTTTAGATCCGAATCACTGATAGTTCTGAAAATTAAAGAAACGTATTACTTTTTTATAAGAACGTGACTCATTCGATTGGAAAAAAATTGCATCTTCAGATAAACATATTGCATTTTAGTTGTCTCATAATCTATACTATAAATTTGAAAATATCGCCTGTAAAGATATTATTTTCTTAAATGGTTGTCGCTCCATTGCTTTCCTTATAAATATAAATGATCCCCAAAAAGACAAATCAATTTCATTGTTTAATTAATCCTCATTAATTCCTTTCGAGTCTTACTATTTATCAAAATTAGCGATAACCTGATCTTTCTCCATTTGATTCTATAAATTATATGATTACCGTTAAAAGAAGTGTCAATTGTTTAAGAGTCTCTTTACTAGACAAATTTCTCCATTAAAAGTACTTAAAAAAGTAATATGAGCTATTTTCAGTTATTGCAACAAAAAATATACAATTTGCATTTAGTAAAATTTAAGTAGAAGCAAATATATTGAATAATATTAGTTGTTCTGCGGTTCATTTTGGATGACTTCAAAGCGTTTAGCTTTTCAACAATTTTCACCAACCTTTCACATTCACACAAGCACCTTTTCCGCACAGAATTTTTGCCTTGCTTATGACTAAGTAAAATCAAATTGGCTACTATATATGAAAAAAATCTATTCTCCCTAAATATACAGTGTTAATGAATAGCATTTGGTTATATGAAACGACGTTTTGCGTAAAATTATGCAATTAATTAGTTAATTGTCTTAAAATGTAATCACACAACATTTAAAGCGTAATTTTTCTTTGCAATTTCTTTGCTGTTTATACTTTCTTTTGTATTTTTGCATTCTTTGTTTTTTGGTTTTTTTTTTTATTTATTTTGTCTTTTGCATAGTTAAGTCGTTACGAATATATGCATATTTGCACTACGAATTTTTTGTTGTAATTGTCTATAATTTCCAATGTTCTTTTGATATCTAGTTAATTTGCTATGCCACAATAAAGTCGATTAAACAAATAATTAAATGAATAATAATAATTTCGTTTGATAAATACATATATTTTAAGTTCACACACTTGACTGTGTATTAAAAATTACTTGTGTAAATTTCGAAAGTAATTCAAGCGCATTTAATATAATTTTTCTTCGATCTTTCGATTTTAATCATTTAATTTGGTTGCCTTACTTCGTTAATGGAATAGCAATATAGTATTTCTTGAAGAGTTTGAGTTATTTTCTCTTTTCTAGCGCAGTTCTTAGAAAGTGTCGCAAAGTGTTTAACTCTCCTTTTTGTTTACGCATATTTTTGTAACTCAATTCTTTGCAAATTTGGATATGTCATTAGATTATGCATCAGTTAAATATAATAAGTAATTAAAATACGTTTTTATGTTCGAAATTCGATATTAACGCACGATTTAATATATGAATACTGCCTAACACGCAAAAGAGTTTTTTCTCTAGAAAGAGATGTAAACGTAAGGGAAAAACTTGGGTTAAAGAACTTAATTGCTTAAATGTGCCGTTCCTAATTTTAGTTTTCTAGAAAGCCTTGAAATTCGTTCATATTTTATTGGCAGCTAATTTCGTTGATTGCATTTTTGAGCATTTTTGCCATAGGAGAAAAGGAAATAAAATGAAACAAGGTTGCCACCTTTAATTAAGTACATTTAGAAACCTAGCACATACATATGCAGTACTGTTCTTTTGCAGTGTTTAAGTTTAAGTTAAGTTTAGTTACGTGTTTGCGTTTAAAAATGCTTCATCTATTATAATCACGCCATAACTTTATAAAAAGATTATCGCTCGCAGTTCTGAGTCAATTGTATTCTCTGTTTCTTTCCGAGTTGTATATTTTTTATAATAGGTAGGTTAACTTAAATACATACTACTAATTTCATACCAATGTTTCGAGTTAAGATTTAAATAAAAAATAACCACGAGGAAAATCGATGTCCACTACTGTAATTCACTGCCTACAGACCATACTTATATATATTTAATGAAATAATAAATATTAAGTAATTTGTTTTAAAACTCACAGCAGAAAAGTAAAGTCAAAATTTCAAAACCTAACTCCTCATAAAGTTGTCTGTTTATATACACTTTTGGTAGGATCAGAAGTTTTTTTCATTGGTCGACGGGCAATAAAATACTTTTTTTTAAGTTCTGCTGAGAACAGCTTAGAGGGTTGTTTCTTATAGTTATTAACAGCAATGCTTGAGTAAATGTATATGCTCGAGTGTTTAGCCAAATTTATAAACGATTGTACGAGGTCACACAGATTTTCTTGTATCCGGCACAATGAAAGTGAAAACCTTTTTCGGAGGATTGAAACTTGCGGACATTAATTTTTGAAATCATACAATTTAGTATAATTACTTGTTCTTGTTCCGAAATCAATATTTGCTTCAAAATTATTTGACAATATGGGGAACAAAACGATATGTTTTCGAACTGTAAACATAATAATTGTGTAATAGACAAGTGCAGCAGTAAAAAGAGTTAGGATTTTGAAAAAAAGAATTAGACACATTCCATAAGCATTTAAATTCTGTTTATTTGCGAAAGAAAATACTTGAAATATTCAATTTAGGTCCACATCACTGAATCGACTTTCGAAAATCGATTACTGGTAGATTCTATTGTACCACAACTGGCTTGCTAACTATAAGTATTTTCTACAATTTAATTCACTGACTGATTTTCAACATTATTATAATCATTTCCGATATAATAATATGTATTATGTTATTGCAAGGGAATTCGGTGGTTATAAATCCGATAAAATGATTTATGCTGTGAGTTGCATAGCAATAAAGTATTGACTAACATATAACATAAAATCATTTAAATATAGTTTTGTAAAAGTTGTTATCGATTATTTTCGATAACTATTGTTATTTTTCACGATGAATAAGTTTCATGCCTAACGAAGTGTAAACATACATCTTTTTATAAGTATGAATAGTTAGTGTAGTCATGTTTTTGTTGTATTTAAGAATGTTTATACTATATATTTGATTTTCATTTCATCAAATGCCGAAGTTTTTTATTTCGTAAAATTATGACTTTCAAAATCGCTGGGAATTTCCTCTTTTTTTTTGTTCATAAACGTGTGCATCGATTCTAAATTGTTTCTAATTTTTGACTACGTGTGTTTGTAGGTACATATTTTGTTTTCTTTTTTTTCCTACTAATTATTTCGTAAAGTTGTTAGCACAAAAAACCGTGGTGTACAAAAATTAATTAGATAGTAAAGTTAGAATATAGTTTTAGTATGAAATCTCGTATATTTAAAATGTTGAAGGGGGTTCTTTAATCATGTTTCTTTTACATACATATTTATATATATATGTATATATGTATAAGTTGCCAAAGTTGTAGCTTTTGCTCTACATATGACTTTTTGTTTTTCTGTTTCTGTTTCTGTTTTTGCTTATAGTACTTCGGCATTTTCTTCGCTAGACTTTCAATATAACGTTTTGAAGACAGGTACACTTGTAGCGCTTTAAAACACAAATGTTTCAGACAAATGTATTTATCAATATCAATATTCAACATTGTATGTGTTTTTGTGTTTGTTGTTTTTTTTTTTTGTTTCTTGTTTGTTGCATTTATGTAAATATATACTATACTATTTAACTATGTTTTGGTATATTTGTAAGTATGTTTTTGTTGCTAAAGTTCTGCATTGTTTTGAATGCTCTCTAAACGTCATCATGGAATTAATCGTTTAATACTGGATAGTTGACTATAATATTCTATATCTTGAATATTTAATTTCACATTTAATTACTTTTCTTTAATTTTTATGCGCCTCATTCTTTTAATTCTTGGACATTTAAGTTTAACGTTGAATATGTGTGTAATGACTTTGGTTTTGCCTAACATATATTTATATATATTGCGATATATTATCTATATGTATGTATGTATGTATATAAGTTTCTGTCTTTATGCGTAGTTTTAAATTAAGTGTTTTATCTGATACACTTTTTTGTATGTGTGTGTGTGTATTTATTTTTAATATTAACACTTCAAGGCTACACATCGAGATAATATATATATTTGTTTATTTATTTATGTATATATGTAAATAGCTACATAGTTCTTCGTATATATTTTCACATTTATGTTTTATTGCGTTGTTGGCTCAATTTATATATTTATATTCTTCATTTCCGGTTCCGTTAACCGTTTTACAAGCAACCTACAAGTATGTGCCCTTATGTAGCTAAGTTTTCGTGGGTTCTCCGTAAATTTTAACTATTCATTGTTAAATTTTTTTCGCATTTTTTGTTTTTGTTTTTGTTTTTGCTTTGTCGCTCTACAAAAGTGCTAAAATGACGCTTACTACTCCATGAGTAGAAATTCCCTAGACGTTTTCACTTTGTTCTTTGTTTGTTGTATGTCACGGTGTTAAATTAGTCAAATCATATCGTTTGATTACCCCGAAGTATTGATTAGTGACAATTTTTCTCAACCAATTTTCTTATTGACTGTTTCAACGAATGCCTTAGAAAAGAGGAATAAGCAACAATTTTCGAGTTAAAGGTTGTGTGTGTATCTTTGTTTTCTTACTATCGATTACGGCATTTTACAGATTTTAACACTCTGATGAGCGGACGTTTAAAACTAGCTTTACGTTTACACACACATCGATTAATTTGGACTTTTGTCTTCTCACTATTCAACTTCTTGTTGAAGCCATATAATTTTTATTGGTTTTGTTTCATATTTGTTTTCGAAGCTCGGGTTTTTAGTTGTGAAAATTTGAAACACCATTTAAAAGGAGTTTTTCCTTTTTAATTTAATTTTTTTATATATATTTATAGACAGTGGATATAGTGAGTTAGACGAAACGTCACAAACGATTTTGCAGATTTTTTAATTATAAAATTAATTAATTCACGTAAAACTTATAGATTTGAAAATGGCCAAAAATTTGGAATTTTGTTTGTTTATTACTATTTTTCACTTATCTATTAATCAAAATGAATTTAATTAAGAAAGGAACTCGATGAGAATTTGTACGATATTCCAAAAACCAAAAAAAAATGGATTAAATAAAACTTAAAATAGTAATTAAATAATGCTGTAAAAGGTAACGTTTTCGAAAGCTGCTTGCATTCTATAATATTAACTTCAAGCAACTTTTATGGAGTTACCAAAATCACCATCCCGATCCATTCATTTGCGTTTAGTATTTTCCTTAATTTGATAATAGTGTCTTCATATCCGCCCGCTCATAGTCTTCAAAACATTCTGAAAACATGCTTTAGGTAGGTAGGAAACCTAAACTCATGATATTTTAATATAATTTTCTATCGTACGCTTGTTAAAAAGTTCGCATTATTCAAAGTAAAATCTTAAAATCTAACCCTTACTACTGACCTTTATGACACTTAACCCAACTGATATTTGCCACAACTGACAACGACAACACTACTCTGTGGCTTACCAGTCGCATCGCCGGTTTGTGATATTTTCTCCACCAAATCCAAACCCTCGATCACAAATGCAAATATGCCTGTAAAACCGCGCATTTCTCTTAAAATTATACGGAACTGTGAACCGACGAGACCTAAATTATCGTGACGCTTTTGACTTCGCCTCATGCCAACCGAACCGCGTATGGCTAGTATCTTTGTGTCGTCCGGCATAAAAAAGCCCTCATCGTATACCGAGCGTCCGCCACGCCCATTATTCAATTCAAAATCGCCCGTAATAATACTCTCGTTCTCCCAACACTGGAAAATGTGACAACCCTTGTAACCATAGCCGAGCTCTTGCGTAGCCAGTGCATTGAAATTCTTTGCCATCTTCGGCGCTACGTCGCTGCGCACCTCTATGAGGATGCGGCCGGAGTGCTGACCATTGATTTCGATGTTAAAATAGTAGATGGGATAGACGTGTATGCTGGGGTTAAGTAGTAATGTTGATTTCGTTTGTTGCTGTGTATTCGAAGCACTCTGCTGCTGTTGTTGTTGCAGGTGCAATAAGCTTAGACCTAAACCGTTGAGATCGGTGCTGGAAAAGAGATGTGAAGTGTTGTTGCGTTGTGCGCCAACCACTACTGATGTGTTCGATGTTGTTGCCGGTGTGCCAATTGGTGCGATTTCGGAGAAGCTACTGCTCACGGATTGTTGCTGTTGCAACAGCTGTTGCTGCTGTTGAGCGGTTTGCAGGTTGGCGTTAGATTTGCTCGAGAGCGCAATGATGTCGGCGTAAGTCTTGTGTACGGGCGAAGTGGGATTGTTGGCTTGTTGTTGTGCCACGCTGTTGTTCGACGGTTGATTCTGCTGTAATGCCTGTGCATATGTTGCATGCGTGAAATTGGCATTCGAAGTGGGCAAATTTCCATTTGTAGTCGTGGAGAGACTCACGTGCGATATCATGGAGGTGAGCAAACCGTTGGACAACAAATGTTGTTGTTGCTGTTGTGCATGCTGCTGTTGCTGCTGCTGTTGTTGCTGTTGCTTCAACAACAACATATGGCGCGAATACAATTGTGAAATACAATAATTGGCCAAAAGCAAAACCGGGTTCTGGTGAGTAGCCGTCGTTATGCCATTGAGACCACCAATGACCGAGCCCACACCGAAGTTATCCAAATTGCCACCGTTGAGCACACAATTATGCATCTGTACGAGTGCCTGCTTGATAAGATCGAAATCGAAGACATAGCCACAATTGCGTATCATATCGTCCAGTTTGCATTGCAGAAACATCTCCTGGTACTTGGCCATGAGCCGCTGCTTCTCGGCATGCAGTGTGGCATAGAGCTTCATAGCCTCAGCTGGCGTCTGCTTGTCAAGTATCTCGAGGCAAAGACGCGCCTTGCATAGGTTCTCACGAATTTCGGAAATCTCCAAAGTGGGCATATGATTCAGCAGCTCCGCCTCGATTTGTGTCTTGAGCGTGGTGCAGCTCTCCAATATTTTGAGCAGAAAATCACGTTGTTTCAACACCAAATGTTGCACATCGTTCAGCGTCTTCTGCATGCCGAGCAGCTCTTTTGATATGTCCGAGTGCAGCGATTCCTTGGCTTCGATTTTATTCTTCACCAGATGCGTGCGATGTTCCTCGGTGGCGGCACAGGCGCGGCAAAGCAAGATATTGCACACGCTACACCACAATGTGTTGGGCATGGCATGTGTCATGCAATTTTCGGTCATTTTCAATTTATCCAAATTGTTGTTGGCGTTGTTGTTGCCAACGCCAACGCCAACGCCAATACTATTCAGATTGCCATTGCTGCCATCGCTATTGTTGCTGTTATTGTTGTTGTTATTGCCAGTATTATTAATAACGCCGCTCCCGCTAAGTGCGCCGGTGGAGCCGTTCGATGCAATCGACGACGAACGCTGCTGCCGATCACGTTCGCCGCATTTCATTTTAAAACTAAGCGTAGTCAAATTCTGTGTGAGATATAAAATCGCATTGTAGGTGGGTAAACTGTCGGTACGTGGCTCGGGTCCCTGCAATTCGGTACGCTTCCAGCAGTGTACGCAGTAGAGTTCATCGCTGCCTTCGCGCAGCAACGAATTGACACATTTGAGGCAGAAGTAGTGGCGACACGTGAATAGCTTCGGCAGCGCGTCGTTATCGTTGAAGGGTAAATGGCAACAGCTGCAGATAAGGAGCTCCTCCAGCTCCGGTGGTACGGTCGCCAAGTCCATCTGTGTGTGTGTGTCATGGAAAAAAAGAGAAATTAGTGAATTATTTGAATTACAGAAAATTAGCTACTTAATAATTGAGAAAGTGAAACTAAAAATAGATAACAACTATCGATATATGTATATGTGTATCAGCACTATTTTTATCGATAAACTTTCGATAAACGTTGATAAGTTTGACAGTCTGTTTTATCGACTTGTGGTAGTACATTGTATACTATTTCGTCCAAAAAATTGACCGCTTTGGGTTGCATAAGCTTTTTCAAAGTCAAAAGTCACATTATCATTGAAAAGGTACACTTTCGAATACGGTTAGGCCTTCTTGCGTACTTAAAGAACACCTTTGGCGCATTAGCTTGCCTGAACTGTTCCTGTAAAAAAGTCTCTTGGGAACCTCTGCAGCCGGAAACCCCAAGCAACACAAAATAACTGCGACAATTGGCTGTTGATTCTGGGGAAATAGCTAACCGCTATAAAAAGCAATGTGTCCAACATACATACATACCTAGAAGAGCCGCAAACAACAAGTAGCTATAATAATTACACACATTGAACACACCCACTCACACACATACAACACTACACATATGCACTTCATTTGTTTGTCTGAGGAAATAAACGCAGAGGACGATGAAATGCTGAGTGTGTGCTGACGGCGTTTGGCTGAATTTGAGGATCTCTATTTTGTCTGTGTGTGCAGCTAATAGCAGGCTGGAATAATGTATATTGCCTTAAGGGTCTCTTTCACGTTATTAAAGAACTCATACACACAAACAGATTTACCGTCCGTTCGCTGTAATGGCGTTCAAGCAAAAACTGCTCAATTTGATATGAACAACTGAAATATTTATGAGAATTAGGTGCAAGCGATATATGTATAGCATATGTAACTCTACCTCTCTCTATATACATAATTTTTAAATCTCTCCACTCTATAAAAACTAAGTTAATCCCTTAAATTGGTCCTTGCCATTTTACTCAAAGCCATATCTTGTGTGCTCTTATTTCAATATTTCGTTTTTGAGTGAAAATTTTGTGGACCACAGCTACTTGTGTCCAAGAAAGCTTGCAAATCTTGAGTGTGTATGTGTTTTGGGTCTCTATGTCTCGCGTACACTCTTCTCTTCTGACAATACAAAACATTTCTTTTCGTTATTTTCCCTATACCCTAAAATGCTTTTTTCATCCGTTTGTTGGTTTCCCCCAGCTGTTCTTATATGTTCTTTTTGCATTTTGCTTTGTCTTTTACGACTTTTCTGCTTCTCTTATTCTCATTCTGTACTTAAGGTTGCTTCCCGATTGTGAATTTTGGTTTTATGGTAATTTACGCAATTTCCCACTAAACCAAAGTGTTCGTATAGACATGTGTGCCATGCGTATGTACTATATATGTACGTGTAGTCAGTCTCAATGTGATAATCCGAGTGTTCGCTTAAACAGTTCAAGTTTCTCTTTCAGCAATAAGCATACGTTTGTTTAACCTACGCTACCTTATTGGGGTTTGTGTTGGTTGTTGGGATACCTTCCGGCATTAATCCTAGAACTCCAAAAAATTTCACGAAAGTTTCATGGGCTTTAAGGACTTTTGTTTTGATTATGTTTTTTTTTTTGTTTAAATCAAATGCATTATTTTCAAGTTGAGAAAATATTTATTGAATTTGAATGTTTTTAACTCCTTCCTATCTTTTTTAAGAACATGTACACTTCAATTTCTTACTGAACTACTAATGGCGGCCTTAGTAGAGTGAGAGTTAGAAATTAGTCTCCAAAAATTATTTTTTTAAATTACTAGTTTTTTCTAAAAAAAAAAAATATCCAGAAATGCACTTTGAAAATTATTCTAACAGGAAAACGAGATTCGTTATGCTACTAGAATCATTGTCAAGGCGAATTTCTGGAGAACTTTAATAAAAAAAATAAATAAATAAAAATAAAATTTAAAAATAATTTTTGAAGCTTGGTTTGAGGAAGAGCTAGAGAGTTGCCGAAATTTTGTTTTAAGTTTGTAATTTGAAATAGCTTTTAAAAAATTTAACAACGACAAATAAAAATAATATTTTGGTTTTCATCTCTTGCCGTTATTGATAATTCTGAAGCAATAAGGTGGGGGGAAATTTCTTAGTAGAAACAATTGTTAAAATTTTTAAATTGGAGAAACTTGCAATATACATATGTTTCACTAACAAAACAACCATTAATGAAATAGTACTTTAAGTAAATAAAACAGAGAAAAATTTTCCATAATTATTTTTGGCAATAATTTGAAGCCGGCAAACAGGTGTAATTTCCTTAAAAGCTTGAAAACTTTCCATTTCTTATTCAATTACTTCAAAATTTCTATTTTACACCAACAATGCGCATATATTGTCTTATATACATTGTTCAAATATTGGCAAGTGCAAATATATATGTACTTTTGAATATATAGTATGTATGCATGACTGAATACACATTTGGCACAAATATAAAAATATATGTACGTACCAGCGTTTGCATTTGCCACATAAAAACGTTTTAAATTAAGCGCAAATTGTTTACATATGCATGTTTAACTATGTAAATGTACTGTATGAATGTATGTGTGCGTAACGCTTAATGAATTTTAAAATGCACATTTGCGGTTGCGGTTGCACCAGCCAAATGTCAACAAAACCACTAAAAGGGAAACTAAAAACAAAACAACCAAAAAATTAGCAAACAAACAACTTTCATGGTAAATTACAACAACGATGCTAGCAAAAAAAGTTTACTTCAAACTTTGTTGCGTTTAGCAGAACAAACAAAAACATAATAAATGCAAGTGGGTGATGGTTGCATGTGTGCTTGTATGTGCATACAGAACCAACTGTCTCTCAACAGGCACATCGTGCAGCTGCTATTCATATATGTATGTATGTATATATGTACATGTTGCTTATCTAGAGCGTTTCCTGTTCCACTTTCAGTTGAGTCAAGCATTTAAGTAATCCAAAGTTTTAGTCAGCTTTTAGGCGCATAACTCATGCATTTATAAGAGCGGTTACTAATAGCAAGTTTTATTTGTGCCACCAATGCTTTGATAGCTTAAAGTAAAGTAAAGTAAATAGAAAGGTTTTCAAATAGTCAAAAGTCAAAGGAATGAAATTAAAATAAAAATTTAAAAAAAAAAATGTTATTTTCATAAATTACTTTAGATCTTAATATATTCGCCATAAAATTTCACTAATTCTATGTTTAGGCAAAATCCGAAAACATTAAAGAAGGGAAGAAGGAAAATATATACTTAGATGAGGCCTAAAAGTATGCAATCATTTTTTAAACTTTCTTTTAAGGTCTTTTACTTCGCGAATAATACAACAAATATTATATTAACGATAATATCCGCCAGTTCCTTATGTGATTCTAAAATTAGTTCTAATAACTTATATAATTAATTTGATAGCAAATACAACATTTCTAAATTCTGTCTACAACTTTCTTTCATTTCAGGTAAGTGCCAAGTTTTTGTGTTGCGTCTTATGGTTATTGTGTGTGCAAACTTAGCGCGCACTTGCAAATTCACGCATGACCCGCGAACAGTTCAACGAATTTCCCTGGTAAGTTTCGCTGCTTTAATTGAAAACTTTCAAATCTCTACAGACTTGTAAAATGTGTAAAATAAAATCCCGCATACGCACAAACGCACAAGCTGGAAGTACTTATATATATGCTCACATTAAAATACCATGGCTCAACACCTGAAAGTATGCTTCATATGCACACACATATAGTAATTTGTGATCACAAATTGTGCCAGCTTCGACCTTCAAGCTTGCTCGCGCACATTGCTCACGGCCGCAAACAATAGCGTGCGCTCTGGCTGACTGCCTGACTGAGTGAGTTTACTATCTGCTTGACTGGCAGTATTTTGTCGGTTTTCCAACGCAGCACTTTGCCTGCACCCCCCCTAGCCCGGCTTAGTTGTCATGTCTATAGCATTTTTGCCACATTTATATTATGATGAATTGTCTGCTGTCGCCGTTGTCTTTGTGCTGGGCCGTCGCTGATAGCGCTCTCGGAAATAACGCAAATAAATGGGAGCCACTAATAATTTCGCTTTCCTTGCCACATTTCAATTTTCAGTGCAGAAGACACTTGGCGGCTTTTGGCGCGCGCGCAGCAAAGACACACACACACATACATATCACACAGCTACACTCTTTCCGCTTTCATTTTCTCGGCAATTTCCTTTTGATTTTCCGTTAACATTCCTTGCCGCACAATGAACTTATACATACATACAAATGTACATACATATAACATGCATCACAGCAGCCCAACTGTCTGCTTTTGTTTGCCTTAAGAGAACAACAAAAACAAAATGTTGCAAAAATAAAGCAAATCGTAAAATATGCTGATAAGCTGATGGCAGTAACAAATTTTCCTTAAAATTCCCGTTACATTGTGCGTCTGGCATTGCCCCCTTTATACGTTGTCGATACTTGTGTTGCCACTGTTCGCGTTAAGTACGAAAATGAAGTCGTAAGGCGCAAATCGCTTTAAGAATTATGTTTATGTTGCTACAAATTTCGCTGCTTTTTTGTTATTGTGTTGTATGTGTGTTATTAATTTGATATAGCCGTTATATTTATTTATGATCACCTGCAAGCATATTTTCACACGCATGCAAACAGAAATAAATGTACTTAGGTAGGCTTACATTGAAGTATGAAAACGGGAATGTCGAAGAAACCATTAAATATGTTACACACATTATTGTCGAAGTGAGCTGAGTCTGTGTTGGTATTTCTGCTCTTTCCTTTTAAATAAGTAGTGAAGTGCATAATTTTCAAATTTTGTTTCATTTAGTGTTTGAATATAGTTTTATACTGGTTTCATCATATTTGCGCCTGAATGTAGGCAACATTTTTTGATAATTTTCTTTCTACTTTGTAATATGCTACTAAGAGAATATAAGCAAAAGCAGCAAAGAAATGTTATTTCAATTTTCTGAACGATTTTTTCGTACAATTACATTGTTTTTATTGTTGTTTTAGTTCGAGATTTCATAACAATAAAATTAAAAAAAAAAATCAGATAGTATTAAAATTTCAATAGCCAATTCAAGTAAAAAAATTGTTTTGGATATTTCTCATGAGTTCTAAATCTTAAAAAAAAAAAAATTAAAAAAAAACAATAAAAAATTTATAAAAATAACCAAAAATGAAAAATATCAAATGAAGAAAGGAAAAAAAAATTTATAAAAACTTCTTCTAAAAATAGATCAATCAGTTTTTTTAATAATAATTTTCTCTTAAGATTTTTAATCCATATATGTATGCAACTGATCCAAAGCTTAAATTGAAATTTCTTTCTTAATAAATTCCTGAAATAATTAAGCATTTATATTATATTATTATATTTTTTCAAGTATTCGAACATTACTCACATGTACACACACATCGTTTTATCATGATATGTTTGCGAGTTTACCATGTGGAAATGATAACAGTGTTCACTTTACACCATAACAATATGATTATGTGTGAGTGGTATGTATTGAGTTGAGTTTCGCTGTTCGAATGAAACAACACAACAAAAGAAAGTAAAAAAATAGACCTTGACCACACCAATGCAAGCAATAAAAGCTCGACGCCGAAGCCACTTCGAAAGCAGCCATTATATACCAAACCGGCCAACATCCAACATTGTTGCCGCCGCCAACATTAAGTGCCTACAAATAGTATAGAAAAAAAAAAAAACAAGTAATTGTCACTTATTCAGTGGAAATGAAATTTAGTTAGTGAAAGACTGGGGAAGTGAAAGAACGAAATTGAATGGCGCAAGCAAATGTGTTGTCATCGCATAAAGCGCCTGTTGTTAGGCTTTATACATTTGCGCCTGTAAGCCCACTAAAATGTGTGTGTTCATTAATGGCAGCGTATATAAACATTGCCTACATTTAGGAGCTTTCTAAACAGAATATCGATAAATCGATTTACTGATTACGATCAAACTTTTATAACAGGAACTATTCAAATCAGGAAAAAAGAATAAAGAAAAAAAAACTACGAAACATAATAAAAATAGCAATAAAAACAGCGCACAAATGAAATACGCAGTCAAAATACATGTCACTGGTACAAGTACAGTAAAAGCTAAAGGAAAATCAAAAATAAAGGAAAAATCCAATAAAGAACTCTTTTTTTGCCTCCTACTATTGTGTGGCTTCGCGGCAGTTAGCGTTGTCGCATAGTTTGAGTGCCTGTCTGTCTGTCTGTGTGGGGAATGTTCTCCACCATTAGTAACTGTCATCCTGGTGTGGTGTTTCCTCCTCGTGCAATATGTATTACCACCACGCCACCATGCAAGCACATGTGTGTGTCAGCAACACTAAGCAAGGGAAAACTAGAAGCAACTGTTGGACACCCTTTTACATACATGTGTATACATGCAACACCCACACAAACATTTTGTGGTGTAAAAGAATTCCTTGTGAAATTTGGCACGTAACATTCCTTATTCATTCCTTGACTGAAAGACCGCTGTTGTTTTCGCTTATTCAACTTTCCAGTCGCTTTATTTCTCATTTTTTTGCCGCCAATTTTACTGTCATCATTGACGTTGCTGTTTTTGTCTTTGTTTTCCATATGTTTGAGCCGTTGTTGTTTTGTTTGGTTGTTTGGCTCTATACATGCTTAGGTACGCATTGTATCACTCAGCTATTATTCGCTGCCGCGTCGGCATGTAAATGTTGCTGTCAGTGGCGTTCGCTTTAAGTTCGTGCCTTCGCCATAAGTTCAGTTAAATAAGAAAAGCGTGATAATCCGAGTTAACACGCCTGCTTACTCACACTTGTAGCGATGGTAGCAACTCATTGTCAGACAAGTTTTTTATTCCACACACATACACACATGAACATACATACACAGAGCCACATATTCGGTTCAGTTGATTTTTGTTGTTACTTTGAGACATATATACTGCGTTTGGTATGTGTATATAATGAAAAAATGTGTGATTTTTCTGCGTTTTTCTTATTTCTTGCGAATTCTTGGCGTCCTTGAATATGGCAAAGCATATGATCTTGTTTGGTGGGAATTTTGGGACTCTTAGTTTGAGAAAAAGTTACATTTTCTAGCTGCATACAATGGTATTTATCCTCCTTAAAATTGACAGTGGAAAGTTTAAAGTTTAAAACTTTTTTTGAAAAAGATTTTCTTTAGACACTTAGAGAAATAAATATGTATTAGTTTATCTTAATTTGCAATGATACTGTTTTATTTTTTTATATTTGTGTACATAGTTTCCCTGTTATGATTTACTTTTACACCAAATCATGTCGGCTTGACTCAACAGTTAGCGTTTTCAATTTCCCCCTACCATTTTTACTTTCTTTCCCACTTCAATACGTATTTCATTGCATACTCCACTCACTCAGTTTCATTTTACCTATTAGTTATTGTCAATTTTGACCAAAAAATGCCAACGCGGCTTTTCCTTTCATATTAATTGATTTCGTATACGGAAATTTTCCTGCTTTTCGGCGGTTTGAGTATTGATTGAGTGTATACATATATGGATATATAAGAAAGTATACATTCAATACCAATACCAATATATTCGTGCTCCGGCAATAACAATTGCTTTTTAGTTATATTCAGTATTATGTAATTGTTATTGTTTAAAAATTTTTTTTTTCAAAGCTTTTTTTAGGATATACTGTCGTTATAAAACTTATCATTAATTAATAAACAAAAATTTGTTTGTATTATTTTTTACTTATTTATTAATTAATTAATTTTAAAATCTCGTTATTAAATTTTCCAAATTATTATTTTTTATTATATTTTTTTATTTTAATTAATTTTATTATTTTTTATTTTTAAAATGATTTAATAGCTATATTTTAAAATATTTTGTTTAGCAATATCTTTTTTTATATAAATTTTGATTTTTCGTTGCATTTAGCCACATACTACACATTCTAAACTAAGTTTTTTCTGTTTATTTTGTAATAACATATGCCTCTCCTCTAGTATTCGTTCAAATACATTAAGCACAATTTTCACTTGATTTGCATAAACATTCCCACGCATGCTCACTAATTTTAGTACCCATATATGGTAAATAAACAAGCAGCGTGAATTATTAAACAGACCCTTATTAATACATATATGTGTGTAAATGCTATTTCGTGATTTGCTCAGTGTTTTGTGAAGATTTTTTTCGCTGCCCTTTTTAGCTATTTCTTAACCTTTTTTACATTTTCTGCTTGCTGTATGCGTAGACGTTTTCGTAGTATTATGTTTGTTAAACAAATAAATAAAAGTATGGCAATTGAAGCATTAATATTTTCTTTTGTAAATATTTAAACAGAAATCAATCTCAAATATTAAGTCCTCCATAAATTGCCTTTGTTAATGCTCTTTTAGTACTCCAAACCCAAGAAAATTAAGTATAGAATAATTAGTAAAAAGTATTGTATACTCTGCGGCGCTTTGATAGTTAATAAAGATAGCTTTAACGTCAAGGAAACTGCTCACGTACATACCTCATAGCAGGAAGCAGTGAGCCAAAATATTACGTATACGCCACGTATATATCAAAATATTGTCAATGTTGCGTATACGAAGTGCAGTACAATATATACAAATAATGCCATTCCTAAATTGTGTGTAATTCAGTGCCATGAACTTTAGTTCTGTTTCTGTATAATAGCAATAATAACTAATTATTAATCTAGTATTTATTACCATTTACTAATAATTAAGCAAATAATTGCTCAATTTGTAGTTGCAAATTCGAAATTAATTTTGTTATTAATATCCTTTTTCAATTGAATTCACTTTATTTATTGTCAAATTTGCGTCGATTGTTCGATTGTACTAACATACACGTACAGTTAGTCAATAGGTTTATGAGTTTCCACGAACAATGGTAGAACATTTGCCCTGTGGCTCACCGGTTTTTACAAAGAAGCGGTTCAAATAAATCGTTTTCGTGAAATACTAATTTATACATTGTTTTATTACCAAACGGGTTTTTATAAATTCGCAGAAAACGTGCTCTGTCATATTTTTCGTTCACTCTATTCTATTTTGCTAAATTCTGTTCTAATTATTGGCAATATTAAATTTCGGCTGCGTTTTTAACATCATTTTGCCAGTAATTTAATATGCTCGCACAGTTTTAATGAGCATTTTGCTTAATGAAATGTGTAAAAGAAATCAGCCTCGTTGGCTTGGTGGGAAGACATACGTCTATGTTACTGTCAGCTAGTAGTCAGTGCCACCATTATGCCTACAATGCAGCGATCCTTCGCTACTTGCACATGACATTCTTGGAGAATCGCTCGTTAATAACAACAGCAGGTTATTAATGTGACGCTTTTTAAATATGTGAGTTTGTGTTGTTGTGTGGATATGTAACAATAAACATTTCGCTTTGTGTACATATGTATACAGAGTTGTTTTTGACTTTTTGTACATATATATGTATGTATACATATTTGTTGGTATATATAAGATAGGTGTGCTTCATTTAATAAATTACTTTGTGCTATTGAAATTGGCGTTACATAGTAATTTGTGTGAGAATGTACACTCGCATTTTCCGACTTTCACTTTTTGTCCGTTGCTGCTGCCACTTTTTGGATTTTAATTGATGTGGCCAAAGTGCGTCAAATTCTTGCACGCCCGTGCGTCCCTGAAGCTGAGTGAATAATGGCTTTTCTCACCTAAAGCAGTCACAAGATGTTTAGCGTTATTCATATACATGCACTCATATATACATATCTTTTTATACAAAAATTTCTAAATAACATTCTCTAACGACTTTTGTGCGATTGCTTTTCGTGCACGCTTTTTCATGCGTTCTTTTATTTATTTAACACGCTTTGAGAACTTTTTTCGACTATGCCGAGCGCAAGAATTTTGTATCCTATTGTAAAAGTTTTAATTAAATGTGTTTGCGCACAGGTACTTTCTTTATTGCAGTTTTCGTCCTTTCTTGCTTCTTGTGAATTGTGGAGTTTGGTGATTTTGTTTGCAAGAAAGAAGCAAATTATTCATTGTATGAGAATTCCATATTAGAGTTTTCGAGTATTTCATTGCCTTTAAAGGCAAATTATGCTGTGTCAATTTATTTTGCAGAAATTGTTGCTCATATGCACTGTAGCACGTCGGTATGCACACTCATTGCTTCAGTGATAGTGATTTCTTTATGAAGGTACTATGCGTTTTTATTACAGCATAATTACACCACAACAAATGCCATTCATTTGAAAAAAAAGTTAGAATAAGAAAATATCCAAAATTGAAATTAAATTTCCCTCGTTCTCTTTGCTTTATTCAAATTAGAGGAGAATATTTGTGAAAATTGCTATCTTGTGATTACTTCATACAGATATGTTTGCATATTTATTTTAATGAGTAGTCTTATTTTAATTTAAAGTTATGATATAAAAATAAAAAAATAATATGTGTACATATGTATATCTTAGTAATATGTATATACTATTATACATATATAAAATAAAACGAAAAAATGTAAACCTTGCTGGGCTGTTAATTAATTTCAGCATTTTAGTGCAGTCTTTAGTATGTCTCTACTTCACTATCTCTCTTTTTTTAATACAGCCCTTCAATGTTTTCTGTATTTCATTTGCCAAAAAGGGTCATTTATTTCTTTATTTTTATGCGTTCCATGGGACACACTGCATATTCACTTTGTCACCTGACACTGTTGTCCATAACGTGACCCCTCTGTGTTTATACGATATGCATGATCACATGTCACACTCGAAGTTTCAACACCAAACAGCATTAATTAAATGCATGAAATCTGCAGTTATGGCTTGGGGAGTCAAAGCGCTTGAAAACTGTAATAACAGCCGCTGTGCTGTTGACGCCTTGTTTGTTGGCACTAAACGGTTGTTAGCTTCAAATTACGTTTCCAACGAGGCGGCTAATGTGCGGTTAGGCAGGCCAGGTTGTGGGTGTTTTGTGTAGCGCAAGCCTATATATGGCCTAATAGCTTTAATTCAATGAATTTAGAGAATAATTAATTTAAAAACCGAAAATTTTTTTCTTGTTGTATTCCATAATGTGATGTATATATCATCACATTTGTTGCTAAATTTACAAATCAAAGTAAATAATGACTATTATAATTGATGTTTATCTTCAGTAATATTCTACTAATGATTATTTAATCATCTTATTATGTTGCTATTAGTACCGACGACTTTACTTATATGTCTCTAAGGTTATCAGACGAACTAATTATTTAAGTATTCATATTTTCTTTCTGCTCTTTACCTCTTTTCATGAGTCTTAATGACCATAACTAAAGCTTTTCTTCACACCATCACTAATTTTTGAATTTTTCTCTCACTCGTCGCTCAGTCTGAAATCGATGTTCATTATCATTAATTACTCACAATACAGTTTGTACAAAGAACATATTTACAACAAAAACATTTATCAAAAATAACCTGCGTGACTAATAAAATTAATGTAAGTTCTAACATTTGCCATTATTTTTCTTTTAATTAATGCAGTAAGCCAAGATAGAAAGAATACTTCCCCAAATATAATTGGGAGATATATAGTATATCGTCAATACATTTTGGTGGTAATGGTATGTTATATCCCGCATCCTTATTATGGCAGCATGTACATATTAATAATTGTTTTTTTTTTGTTTTTGCAAAATACAATTTTCATATGCTTATAAAAGGTTTTTAAGTCTTCTGTCCCTAATAGGATGTCTCTAAAAATACTATAAGTTGATCCGCCATCTTGTTTTTGTCTTCAAAGTCATCCATCTCAAAAATCATTTTTCCCATATCATATTGTGGCCTAGATACTATACAAACATTTCCTGCCATCTTTTATATTGCTTGAGCAGGGATGTTGCCATTCCTCATGTTGTAGAGCATTTACATACCCGAAAAACAGAGTCTACTCAAAAATTTACCAAAAAATAAAACTTGTGTCAATGCCCTCCAAAACCTAATGCGAAGTTTTAAATCTTGAACATACATGCCCATAAGTATGTGTGCGAGTATTTTGACGAATGTCTACACTTCAGTTAGCATTATAATCTAAATTAAATATGTGTACTGCTTTCTCGCTATCACTGTCTCTTCTGTATTAGATTAGAGTTTGCAGCTGCAAAGTGCTAATTTCACCTCATTATTACACTCCCACCATTGTGTTCCTTCCGTTTTATACAATATGTATACTATAGGGTGATTTTTTAAGAGCTTGATAACTTTTTTTTTAAAAAAAACGCATAAAATTTGCAAAATCTCATCGGTTCTTTATTTGAAACGTTAGATTGGTTCATGACATTTACTTTTTGAAGATAATTTCATTTAAATGTTGACCGCGGCTGCGTCTTAGGTGGTCCATTCGGAAAGTCCAATTTTGGGCAACTTTTTCGAGCATTTCGGCCGGAATAGCCCGAATTTCTTCGGAAATGTTGTCTTCCAAAGCTGGAATAGTTGCTGGCTTATTTCTGTAGACTTTAGACTTGACGTAGCCCCACAAAAAATAGTCTAAAGGCGTTAAATCGCATGATCTTGGTGGCCAACTTACGGGTCCATTTCTTGAGATGAATTGTTGTCCGAAGTTTTCCCTCAAAATGGCCATAGAATCGCGAGCTGTGTGGCATGTAGCGCCATCTTGTTGAAACCACATGTCAACCAAGTTCAGTTCTTCCATTTTTGGCAACAAAAAGTTTGTTAGCATCGAACGATAGCGATCGCCATTCACCGTAACGTTGCGTCCAACAGCATCTTTGAAAAAATACGGTCCAATGATTCCACCAGCGTACAAACCACACCAAACAGTGCATTTTTCGGGATGCATGGGCAGTTCTTGAACGGCTTCTGGTTGCTCTTCACCCCAAATGCGGCAATTTTGCTTATTTACGTAGCCATTCAACCAGAAATGAGCCTCATCGCTCATCGGACGTAAAGCGCGAAACACATTTCGAACCGAACACTGATTTTGGTAATAAAATTCAATGATTTGCAAGCGTTGCTCGTTAGCAAGTCTATTCATGATGAAATGTCACAGCATACTGAGCATCTTTCTCTTTGACACCATGTCTGAAATCCCACGTGATCTGTCAAATACTAATGCATGAAAATCCTAACCTCAAAAAAATCACCCGTTAAATTGTTGATTTCCCAACAAGCTAAATGTATCCTATTGTTATAGTGTTATTGTTGATGGCGGAATTCCATATTGTGGTCATAATGTATAAGGCGAGTAGGAGATGTGCTTCAAGTTAAGAGGCACGGCAGGCGTATGTGTGTGTGTGTCCGACAGCACGCAGTAAGCATATGGATCTCCGTTCTTATTATTTCTATGCAAGAAGTTTTTAATAGCATGCGTAAATATTTCATTATATTTGCTTTACTCTGAACTACACAGATCACTCATACGCCATGGCCTACGCAAACTATAACCATAGCATAATCTTTGCATCTGTGACTTTTCACTTAACTTCTCATTACTACTGCAGTTTTTTTACTTGGTTTTCACTTCTTCTCCGTATATTTTAACATTTATTTGCTCGCTTATTTGCGATTCTCTCAAGCAGCAGTTAAGTATATTATATTTCAGCGCCCGCGGGCTGCTCAGCGACGTAATCGCTTATGAATAAATGCCATTATTTTAATATTTCATTATAAATGTTGGCAGAAGCAAAGCTGAAAACTGCTTGCTAACTTGGTGGTGTACTTTTCTACAGAAAGTGTTTTGTTTGTTTCCTGGTTCAATGTGGTGATGTTGTGGCTGGCGCTTTGTATTTTATTTTTTATTGAGACGGGTTAAATTGTTGCAGTTGCTTTTTGTGCCCCTTTAGACAATTTTTTGAACTCGCTAAATACGTTTTGTTTTGAAAATATCAAAATATTATTTTTGTTCCTCACCCTGTTTTCAAAAATTTTGTGGAAAATAAAAATAAATATTTCTCTTGTTTGGTTTAAAAATAATAAAAAATCTGCAATAAACAACAGTTTTGCTTCTACTTTCGCCACAGTGTGAAAGAAATTTTAAAATTTTTAATGAAATTTGAAGTGAGAAATAACCACTGATAGAGAAGGATATGTCTGTATTTGCCGTGGCAAGGAAGAAATTTAATTTAAGCCAGTCGGTAAACAGTGCGCTTGAAAACAATAAACCTGTCAATATTTTGTGTGCATGACAAAAGTAAAATTTTTGAGGCCCACAACAAATAATAGAAGTAAATTTGGTGAAAAATATTACAAAGCAAATAAAGAACTACAGGAAAAACGATTGTCCTGTAGTGAAAATATGGCACATCTCTCGCGGTCAGAGCTATTGTTGAGTTGTTAACGCTTTTCGTTTCACTCAATCCGCAAAAATAATCAAAAGTGCACATTCTTGAGGGTGTACACTTCAAGCACTTTGCGCGAGTATTTTCTGCTTAAACGGTTTCACTTTCAGTTTACTTTGGCATCAAGCCGGTTGTTTGCTTTCCTTTTGCTATATTTATATTTATATTTCTTATATTTGTATTTTTCTATGAACACCGAGCGAATCTTCTTTACGTCTTATTTTTTTTTTTTGTGTTTTGCTTTATTATTAATGTATGTACATACAACGAGCGTTAGTTTACCTACTCAGTATTATTGTTACACACTTCGTTGTTAAATATAAAGAAAATGAGGTATATAAAAAAATGAGCTAATAGATGAAAATTAAATTTAGAAGCCATATATAACAGTTTAACTTCTTTTTATTTGGAGAATTTTTTGTTTTCAAACAGTTCATAGTCCTCATTAACTCAATTGGTATTTAAAAAAATTTACAACAACTAGTTAACAGAATTATTTGAAAGTCGTTTAACTGCCATTCCAACATATCCTGTAGTGCATACTATACTTTCAAATAATTTGTTAGCTCGAATTGCTTCCGGATATAGTCATCACTTCCACAGCTTTCACTGTGCCGCGCCACTGCTGGCACAACCCTCAAACTCGCAAGCATTTAATCTCTCTGTGTTTATGTACTTATCGCCAACTATTTTCTGCAATGTTTTTCTACAGCCACACATATACACATACTGTAAAGCAGACTTATGCATATGTTTGGATGTGTGTGTAGAGTATGTGCACAAAGCCGGCTAATCGATCTCACACTTGAGATGCTCGCTGCCACCGCATAAGTCAACTAGATACGTTTTTATTGTTGTTTTTGGCAAATGCAGGCAATGCATAAGTGTTTGAGTGCTCGTAGCAGAGTAGTGTTTTCACTCGTGTTATGCCCTCCACCCCCGCTTTGCTCCTAACAAATGCAATCCTTAGCGTGCAGTACTTCAAGTGTTCACAACCAGCCACATCTCAACTCAACTAAGCTACGAGTATCGCTAATAGGAGGCGTTGTTGTGGTTTGTTTTTGTTTTCTATGCATGTGTACTCGTATTTTTATTTAAATACATTTAATGCTTGTATAATATGGATAGTTGCTTTTAGCACGTTTACCCACAACTAAGCAGTTAAATGGAAGTGGCAAGACGAGGGTCGAGGTCAATAGCGTAACTATTTAACACTAGTTGGTAGCTGTTTGCGGTGGATAAGAGAAATTTTTGTTTTTGCAAAGAAATTACGCGCATTATGTAGTAGCCAGTGATTTCATTGAATGCTCGCCAATTTTGCAATATTTTTCATCAAAATATATATATTATAGTACATATCGGCTATATACTTCAGCCGATATTGCGTTGTTAGTTGCGTAGTGGGGACACTATTAGAATGAGCAACTTTTTCAGCTTTATTATTTTATCTAACCGATAAGAAAGGAAGTTCAACAACCAGATCATTTAAGTATAATTTCTTCATTTGGACGCCAAATGTGATATTCCCGACATTTTCCTCGAATAAGGAGCGAACTCTGATTGTGTAAATTGTCTATTTTCTGCGATTTAAATTTGTGTTAAATTTTGACATCAGAAAATCATAAGTTTAGGCCTTCTCATTGCATTTTTGTTTTCATCTCATATTTATCCTTTGGGACTTCAGAGATTTGCTTGGTTCACGTTTATGTTTGTTTTTTCTGTTTATTTGACAGCTTTTATATGAGATAATGTACGTTTTCAGTTTTAAATCCACCACGCAAGGAAAATTTAAATGCCAACGCTGTTTTGGCCGCTATATTTATTTTTTTTCATGCATATTACATTATATCAGCTTTCTAAATACTGATACTGCACGATACCTATGCATTATATTTTTAAAAAAATTTTAAATCTTTAACTTCGGTTCAATCATGCGATTGAAGTTTTATTTTTTAAGAAAAATTGTGTGTGCTTCTTTTACTTTATATAGCCATATATACACATCATGTATATAAATTAATTTCAGCTTTCTGTGCTCACATTGTCACTATCCGGCATACACACCTACACATTCACACTGCTTTATTGCTGTGTGGTGCCCCAACGGTATATTAATTTGTTTTCTTTGGAATATTTTTGTTAGTGTGTGCGTTATAGTATTAGTTGATTGGTTTTAGTGATGCAATATACATTTTTCCTTCATGGCGTACATACAAACTCAATTTTCTAAACTTATCTGCATACTGTAGAAGACCATTGAGACCTTTTTTTCGGTTTATTTGTACCTTATTGCTTTCTTATACATTGCATCTTCTAAGAATCGAATTTTCGCAAATGCACCACAATTTAAAATTGCAAAATTTAATTAACAAAAAGTTGGCATTTATTAGAAAAACATAATTTTTGAAAATACTTGTTTTTTGGCTGAATGAGTTCTTTTAGTTTTACGGAAACGAAAAAGAGCAAATAAATTCAAAGTAAAATCATGAATTTTTAATAAAGAACGTAATATCCCTGGGGAGGTCAATTCTATTCGATTCCTCCATTTTTGTATACTTTTATTAAAAATAATAATGAGTATCAGCATATTTTTTCTTTAACAAGGATTCTAGAGAATTCGTAAATCTTCAATTTGTTGTATGTAACTCTTTAAGTGGTTTTATAAATTCTGAAATGATAGAATACTGTGATTCGATTATTGCTGAGGATGCTTATGTTTTTTGTTTTACATAAACATTTTCGAGACTTTGTATTGTAATCGGAATTAGCTGTAAATTTGTTATAAAAAATAATATCCTCTCGCCTCTATATTTTTGTTCTAGTCGTTATTTCCCATGAGGAAGGAAATAGCGATTATTGGTTTTTATAAAATTGCCAGATTTTGGATTTGACGATGTTAATTTCATATAAAAATTAATTTAGAAATCATACATAAATTGCGTTGATTATTATGTTTTGATCAGGGAACATGAAGTTTGCTACGAAGCTTGTAACATTCAAAAGGAAACTTTGGTGCCCAACAAAATATGAATAAATACGACATAAGTCGATCTAACAGTCAAACTGAACGATCGCAATCAAGGTCTTGTACGGAAAAATTTTTTATCAGCCAAGATATCTTTTTTATAATTTAATTAAGGCATTATTACAATATCTGAGGAAATATTTCCGATCGGACCATTATGGCCTATAGATGTCATACAAACCGACCGATTAAAATCAAGTTCTTGTAAAGTAAACTTCAACCTATGAAGGGTATTCTAGCTTTGCTGTACCAAAAATATATAAATATATATATTTTTTCTTTTTTGTTTTGCTGATGAGTATGCTAATTATCGCAAATTTAAAAATGTTTGCAACTGATATCTCTCGTATATATTAACACCACTTTCAACTGAAAACATTCACTTCACAAAATTTCTCTCGAATCTACGCAACAAAAAAATCATAGTACTTGCATATTAATTGCTCTCACACGCCTCTCATTATTCATTGCCTAGCTATTATAACTAATTAATCCTTGACCTAAACTGGTCAACTTCAAATAATTATATAACTACCTGAAAAGGTCGAAAGTCGTCTTTGCATAATTAAGTGCTACTAAAACGTGTCTAAAATTTTTATTTCCACTTCAGCTATACAAAAGTGCCCAAGCAAAGGCAGCTGTCGCTCGCAACCACCAGACTTTCGGTCCAGCGTCATTATTAATATTACATTTATGTTTCTCTTCTATGTTATGCAAGTATGCCAGTCACCCTCCACACATACACGCATACACGCCTACACATATAAGTTTGTCAGGTTTTGACTGGTGTATTCACCAAACTGTTTATGGTTTTCATAAAGTAATTTCTATACTTTCTGCCATGATTTTATCCATTCATATAGTTGACCTCCACAGCGTCTAATAGAACCGAGTTGAAAGTGTACACATGTATATGCTTTCATGCACAATACTTATGTAATTATTTGTATGTGTACCTGCTTATTTGTTGGTGTGCCTGTGTAAGTGTCTTTTGATAACCGTAAATAAAAATGTTTTGCGAAAAATTTTGTTGTCCCCTCAGCCTGTTGTTTGGCTGAAATAAAATCTTTTTATATATTATGTAAGTATATATACATATGCACGAGTATTTGCGGTTTAGTACAGTTACTCTTATATCTAAGTGGGTGAAATGAAATAAAGCAAAAAATGCCAAATGAAAAGAACGGTTAAGCAAACAAGGTCGAAAAAATTTTAAATATTTTGTTATGCATTTCGGTTAGGTTTGAATTTTGTTTGAACTTTGATTATGTTCCACGCATTCATATATATTTCATTTGCCCAAACTAAATCTGAGGGCGCGGAACTTCAGTAATATTGAATACCAGCGCGGGCTCCATGAATGCTCCAAAAATTAGTTAAATTTATTTGCTTTCACTAAATTCTCCAGCGCTAAGTGCTCGCATTTCCTCAATTATGCTCACTAACTGATTGATAGACCAGAAAGCGCTTTGGTGCTAAGATGGCGACTGTCAACATTGTTGAGTGTTACATAAATGATTGATTGATTGAGTCGGAGAGTGAGTAAGTAGGTGGCCCGAGCGGTTGCGTGTTGAGTACTCGCTATGTCATACACTTCCTCTCGCCCATTTTTGCTTACTACATACATACTGTATGCAGAATAACAACAGAAATATGGTGTGACTTTACCGCAATTTATGCAAATTCTAATGGAAAACAAATTAGATTTCCTGCTGCCACAAGTGTAAAATGTAAAATGGCAGTAACTTTTCGATTCGGAAGCGAAAAGCCAATGAGTGCCCGCCTGTTTGAGTGAACTGTATGAAGTTATTTTGCTATTTTTCAAGTTTTTCGTTCGCATTGCAAACAGAAATGCAATTCTCAACCGCTTTAAACAATTATTATTGTAGGGTTTATTATCTCTGATTCTTGCAATATTTTTCTTAAAGTTCAGCAGATATTTTTACACATTCCTTAACAAGTGTACCACTTTTGGTATCCACGAGGTTTCTAATTTTGTAAAATATTTTTAAAATTCACGTGGGTAATAGCAAAAAATACGCTGCATAAATAGCGCGTAAAAGTATGTGTGGGCACTAGAGCAGCTGTTAACATCGTGAGAGTGTATATGTCCCCGTTGGTGGTGCGACTTGTCGTATACGCAATTATTGATTTATATACACTCTTGCGCTTGCGATAGCGCGTTGTAACCATATACGTGAGCGTGAATGCTGCATACATTTAGGAGCAGATTGTATACGGACAACACGAGAGTGGTGTAATTGGCGCTTTATGTATTCCCTTTGGAGTTGGCACAAATAAGTTTCTTTTTTTTTACTATTTCTTATACTTTTTTCAAGTAAAATACTGTGCAATATTTTGTAAAACTGTCAACCAATCTATTTATACACTTATTTGTTTATTTGCTTTGACAAGCAACCCCAACCCTAAGCTGCTTCTAGCCTGACCTTTGTTAGAGTTGTCATTAATTTGTCGAAAATGTCTTCAACTGTTTCAATATCCTTTATGCGCCGCTGCAACCCGTTTCCCGCAACCATCATATTCAGTATTTGAATGCCTGTAATTTAGAAATGGCAAGCGTGGATATTTTGGCCATGGCAGCGCACTTGATACGGGAATGACAGGCGCACATCATCTTCTTTATTGTTCTAATGACATATACACAGAGCATTAAAATGTTAAATCGATTTTAATTGCTGATTCTAAAGAGTGAACAGCTAACACACTCTCAAATATAAGAGTTACTTTCCGAATTTTTATTGAATACTACAATTGGGAAGCGTCTTTTGAAATATGTATGTGTTCCATAATTTTTTTTTTTGCAATTGGCATTTTTTTTTAAGAATTTGAAAACTTTCTATATACCTCCTAGAATTAAGATCCAGGCGTCTATTCTGATGAAAAGTTCAGCTAAACACCTATCTTAAATCTAATCTAAAGAATTATTGTTTCAAAAACGAAAAACATTGATTTTTTGAGGTTTTGTAGACTTTGAGACTGACATCTATCAAAATGTGTAAAAGCTGAGCAATACTCACAAACAATTTTACATTTAATTTACATGCATATCAACATTCAGGAATGTCTACTCAAATGTATTAAGAATTAATTGCCTCTTTTTATTACATCAAACTTGTAACGAGCCTACTACGTTGCGTTTGACTCGCCTATGGCATGTTAATTGAATCATTAGCTGCTCGCACATTCTATTCGTGACGTAATTTGCCTGCATTTCAAAGCGAAAGGCGAACGGAGGGAACATATGTAATTTACTGTTGACCTGCTGCATAAGCTTTAGAATTCTTATTTCATTGCATAAATGCTAGATTGCAGCAACTTTTCTCGAGTCAATACTTTGTGTAATGCAAGTGTTTTGCATCCCCGTGCTTCTCTTCTGTTTCTTGGTTAATGCATTCACGCAAGTGAATATTGCGCGTGCATCACATATCCCCACATTTTCGATTAACGCTGCCGCACTTTAAGTGCATACGAACAT
Organism: Bactrocera correcta; assembly: GCA_027475135.1. NCBI lineage: Eukaryota > Metazoa > Arthropoda > Insecta > Diptera > Tephritidae > Bactrocera > Bactrocera correcta. Next base: position 110,382,138 of record CM050325.1, on the reverse strand, counting down.
TCGCAGCTTACTTAATAGTTTGAATATTTTTATGTGTGTATGTGTGCTCGCACACCTAACCCTTGTTCGCTTTTGGGTTTCTCTTGTGCGTTTTCCTTCATATTATCTGTTGCTTTCTTTTACTTCAACATGCAACTGTCACCACAAAATGATAAATCCGGGGGTTTCCACGAAATCTCCTCCTTCACTTTCTTCTCAAGTGTCTGCGTGTGGGCGTAAATTAGCAGTCGTTACATTGGTGACATACTGACATTCGGCAAAGCTTGGTGGGGCATTACGTGAGCTTACGTTAATATCGTTGTTACCGTTACTTTTCTCCTTTCTCTCTTTTGCTTAAGTTGCAGTCAACAAGTCGCATTTTGTCTGCCCTTTTTCATCAATTCCAAGTGCATTTATACGGCAAATTGCGTGTGTGCATCATTGACCTTGATTTTGCTTACCTAATATGCACATGAATGGCGGTATTTACTTGTTAGATGTGGGAGACCAAAAGAAAATCATTTGATATTGTGCCTTGATGTGTTAACCCCGCTTTGCTGCAGATTAAGGGAAATGTTCAATATTGCGAGAGTACGGTGTGCATTTGAGACTTTTAAAAAGTTCAAGGTTTTGAAACTTTGAATAAATAATTTTGATGACTCAATGTTCCTACTATGAAAAACTTTGTTTACTTTCTTATTTAATTATTTCGATTCCATATTTGGTATTATAATTTATATATTTTTTGATTTGTTATCATTACTCTATCCCTCTTCCCTAACCTACTAACTTCCAAAATACTGGCAATTATGCACTGATTATCAAATAATGAATTATACTTATTTTATAGTGATTCTATTCAATTAAATGTTATAATATTTGTAGTCTAAACATTTAGAATCTCATAATTTTGTTAATCAATATACATATACCGTTAATTTAGTCCATTTATAACGTACTAATTTACTCAATTAAGCAGAAGAATGTCTTTGTATAATCAATTAAGTTGATACTAGCTTACTCATATGCACACAAATATCCTCTTTGTCGTTAAGAAATTATTTCATTATTCTTAGTTTTGCCTCCATCGATCCAAAATAATTTTTCTCTCGAAAGTTGCTTAGAAGACTTTTAGCCTTGAATTAATTGCTTATATTTAAAATTATTATTTTTTTTATTCAAAATTTGTGATATTATGCTTATGCCCTGGTCTTTATAAATCACTTCACCAAATAAGCATAGAGAGACCATCTGTAGTACATACATACACAGGCTTATAAATGCAGATATATTATACATATGTATGTATGAGCTTTATGCTAACTACACATTTAATTCATCTCAAAAACCTAATGCTGCTTTTAAGTGTGCGGCTTTACAAACTCAAAAGAAAAGCATTTGTGTACGAACTATTTTAATAGACTGTAAATTTTTATTGGCTCTCAAGTGCAAATATCAGTCGAACCCACCATTAAATGCACTCATCGCCTAATTATTTATCTAAAGTAACTCGCACACCACCTGCTGCATACTGGCTCGTGCTATATAATGCTTAACGTCGAAAGCTTGCCACAATAACAAAGTATACAGCATAGGAATCAATTAAATGATTTTTGAAAGTAAAAGGGCTGCGTCATAGGGAGAAGGCAGTGGTAAGTATTTGCAGTTACTTCGCTTTCAAGTTGAATATCTTTCCGCTCATGCACAGTGTGCCACTTGCTTTGAAGTCCTAACTTAGTTTTTCGAAAAATAAAAAATCTATAATTAACATTTTGCATAAATATGAAAATAATAACTGCAATACAATGAATGCCACATTTGTAAAAACTACACATATTTGTATTTAATTTTTCGATACCTTCCCTCAAGGAAAACGATTATTTGAGTTATGACTTTATACTGAAAACCAATGATTGCCTTTCTGCTTGCTCACAATCGTAAATGTAAATGATCAAGTTTACTACGGCACAGTGCAATGTCATTCATGCATATCCATACACTGCCTTCCATACACACATTCACACACACCTTTGCATATAATTGCTCGCATGAGCTGTACGTATGTATGTATGTAGATTAATGAACGAGTAACACAATTAAATAGGTAAGTAATTAAAAATACATTGTTGTATTAGTAATATGTTGTTGTTGCTTTTATTTTTGCCTACCGTTTCAAATAATCGCTAGACGTTATATCACAGCTAAAAACCATTAATATTTGTTTATAAACACAACATCGTGTGCGTTTATATGTACTATTGTTTTGTTGTAGTTGTAGTTGTAATGTGCTTTAATTTAGATTGTTGTAGCAGTTTTTTCTGCTTTGTTCTGTTTATTGTTATTTATTTCCTTATTGCATCTGCCAAATCATTTTTCGCCGGTTTGCTGCGTTTATTTTGCAATTAAGTAGTTGTCGCAAAAATTTGTTGCAATTAATTTGATTAGTTTGTTGTATTTTTGTTTCTTTCTTATTTTACGCTTATTTTTATTTGTAATTTAATTTTGTGTAATTTTTTAATTAATTATTTTTTTTTTGTTTTCAATTTAACTAGTTCGACTATTGGAGGGCTTACTTTATTGATTCCTTATGCTTGCATTGGCTTGCATATATTTAATTAATGGAGCTTCTGCTACGCTGCCGCACTAGAAATAGGTTTAAAAAGTATTTTTAATTAAATTTATTGCAAGAAGTTAGTTGTTGATTTCCTTCTTGACATTTCTATTCATAATCTTTTATTTTCAATTCACAACGTTCAACCTAAGTTGTTTAAATGATTTTATGGGTATTTTTCGTTTTTGTTTTAATTTTATTTTCAAAAATTACTCAAAAATTTTCATTATTGAGTTACTACTTCCGCAGAAAGGACCTTATAAAGCCGTATGTTAGATTTTTTCCCAAGGCGTCAACTTTGGCGACTTTTTGTGTTTGCTCCTCTACACCTATTCTTTGATTTGAAAAATTTTTAATGTTATTGTATTGAACTTTCATCGATGGAAAAGCACCATCGTATTGGTATTGATTACTATCTGAAATATTCTATGACTGATCGCTTATGGCAAAGGCTTGAAATTCGATATAGAATAAAAGGGAGGGGCTTAATACTTATTTTTATTTATTATTATTACTTTTCATTTATTTTTTACGTATTGCTACTTATTATTTTGTTTTTATTTATTATATTAACATGCCCTTGAACTGGATAAGGTAAAAATTGTACTAAATTTTATTTCCCGCTCCTTCTTTTTTCTTTTCCATAATTTCAATTACTTTTACATTTATTTATTTTTATTTTATTTAAAATTTTGAACTAATTTCTTTTCCAATTTACATTAATTATGTTTACTCCTTTTTTTTTTTTTTGATTTTTTAAATTTCAATTATATTTTATTTTACATTCTCAGCTTCTCATTTACTCAAGTTAGCAAACAAAACTTATTTACTCACTTTTTACAATGCAATAATTATTGTTAACACATGTATTTATGCAATTTTTACTTTTGTTGTTTATTATTTGTTTACGTTGTCTTTTTACAATTTCAATTTTGTTGTAATTCTTTATTTGTTTTTGCTTCGCCTAGCACACGTGCCACTTTACTCGTGCATGTCGCATGCAACAGTGTTCACATTGGCAACTTGAGGCGCAACATGACGCAAAGTATCGCGTGCTGTCACTCCGGTGGCTCATTTATTTATTTATTTTTTTTTTAATTTTTTTAAATTTATTTCGCTTGTTAGTGTGTGTTTACGTGTATGTGTGTGTTAGTCCTATACTTATACTTGTGTCTGCTTAACAAGTTGCTTAGGAACTTTTGCTTATCAACATATTGTTGCTTCTCTGTATCAATTCGAATCGGTGGTGTGTAATGCGCGTTTGCTTAGTGTGAGAGTGTGTTTGTGTTGCTTACTACTGCTACCTTTGCTTACTGGCAATACTATTAATTTCGTTTATTGCATTATTCCTTTGTGTTGGTGGGGTGTTTCTTGTTCTTGTATTTTCTTTGTTGGCTTCCGTTGTCGTGCGAGATTGTCTTTGGATCTTACTATTATTTCTTCACAATACTCCCATCTCTAATTTGTAATTGTATGTATATGTTTGTATGTATTTCGCATTCACTTTGGCAACAACAAAGCTCTCTGCTTTGCTGCTGTCTTCTGCCGTGCGTTCTGTGCTCTCTATTGGGCTCTCTTCGCGCCTGGACGCTCAGGCGACAACGCTGAAAAGCCAGCAGCTATTTTCGAAAGTGACATATGTTAACGCGTTTAATGTTGTTTTACTGGAAATTTGTATTTCAAGTAATATTGGAATTAATGGTAATACAATTATTTTGCTTTTATTATTTATATCTACTAATTATTTTTGTTCAATTATTAACTGTTGCATTTGAATCGGAGTGGCTGTGCGGAGTGGAGTGCGCTAGTGGTCAGCTAGTGAACCCTTTTGCCTTCGTTTGCACAGTTGTGACGTTGGTGCAGGCGAACAAAGTATTGGAAGTAACAAAGTAGCAGCTAATAGTTAGCACCATTTGGGGGAAAAGTAACGATTTTTTTCATAGATTTTCACACTAGCAAAGCACCTCTCGTCTCCTGTTAACAGCGCTTTACACGTTTTGTTTTTGTATTATCACATATTTTGCACAGTTACTTTATTTAATTTATTTCTCTTCAACCCGCACGCAAAATTTTGACAAACTTTCTTTATTATTTTATGTCATTTGCAAATATTCTTCCTCGACGCTACGAAAGATTGCGCAAACGCTTAAGGAAAACTGTTGTATGGCAATTAGAAAAAGTAAATATTGTCTCCCCTATATTTTTATTGTAAAAAAACCGTTGCTTTGCGCAAATTTTGTTTGAAAATGTTTCTGCGTGTTTGTCCTCCGCGCCGTCGGACAGTTCGATTGCAAATGTACGCTTACGCTCGCGATTTTGTAAATTTCACTTTCAAAATGAATTGCTTGCTCTAATGGGAGAAAGCTTTTTCGCCAGCAGAACAGAGCACTCTATACACTCCAATGTGCTAACATCTGCTCTGATGGCACACTGTGAAGCTTGTTAGGTGAGGGTGTAAATATGTAATTTGTTTCGTGCTGTAATATGAATATCAGTAACTGTGGAGGGGCTGCACCACCCTGAGATTTACATATGTGCATGTGACACACGCTCTCTCCCACTTAATCTCTCTCTTTCCGTTTCTCTGCAAAGTTTCGTAAAAAAGCTTCTTCGGAATCTTTGTAGTAGGGGTTGCGTTGGATTGAAAATGATGTGCCTATCTATTTCGTACAGCATGCTTTCTCTTGCGCTCTCCTTGGTGCAAGGTCTTTTCTCTCAATTATCCGCATCATTGTAGTCATTTCTTGCACTGCTTTTGTGGTTTGTCAGAGTCAATGTCGACATTAAAATTGTTAAAGTTTATCAAAAACAAAACAGGTTAGGTCTGCAAATAAACAAAACAGTAAAGTAAAAATAGTATGAGCTGTGCTTTTGCTCAGCTTCTCTTTGTTTTGCTCTCAAATTTTTTAATGCGTATACTGTTCTAGAGCGACGGGCCCTTTATTTTCCTGCTATTTCTGGCACATATATAGCTTACAGTTATAAATACACTAGTTTTCCATACGGTTTTGGTATACATACGTATGAGGTATGTATCTGAGTTTGTCAGCCAAATTCTGCATAAAAAGGTAGTGCATAAATATATACGCTCAGATATTGTTTATGTATGTATGTATGAACCTCATAAAGCTCGGAACATGCAACACGTTAATCTTACTGCTTACTGCTATACCAATGACGCACGTGCTTTCAGCTTCAAGGTATTTTGATGATAAAAACAATATCGTTCAGCAGATAGAATATTAATAAAAAAAGTAATAAAATATATTCGAAAAATTAAACGAAAAATATGAAAATAATTGTGAAAAACAATTAAAATAAACATAAATTTTTCACTAATTAAATCCTTCTCTTAAAGCATACAAAACTAAAATTTATCTAAATAAAGTAATCTAGACATATTTACTTCACACAGAAGTAATATAGCATTAGAAGGTTAAGCATTAAATTAAGGGCTGCAATTAAGCAATTAGGCTAGTTTTAGCGAAGACACTTACCTTATGAAAGTAAACAGACGTTTTCGAACAATCGCTTGGTACATTCGCTTTAAATAACCCCACTTGGAATAAAATAACATATATTTCTGATGATTTAAAATGTAAGCCTTATGGCTATTTCGAAGATGTATTTAGTCATTTCATTTATCTAGGTCTCAAACCGTTATACTAATTTTTATTAAAAAAATATCCTGTTATATTATAATTTGAAACGAATATGCTACTGATACTTTACCACGTCTCTTTCTGTTCAGCGACAAAATTTTAAAAATATTTAACAGTGTTTAGGAATCACACATTATGTACATATGTATGTACATATAGAAATATTTATATATGAATATTTCTACGTCCTCGAATTTGCAAGGACCACCCAGAAGAGTTGCCCGCAACGCAGTTTTATCTGCTCTGCCGAAGACCACAGAAGCTTTTCTTTATGTGTGTGCATATGACCCTTCTGTGTGATTCTTTGGGGGATTACAAGATTAAGTGCAAAATACCATGAGAAGACAAAATGCGTATCATTGTCTGGCAGATAAATATACGAACATACTTGCATACAGACCATTGTTTGAAATCTTCACGATTACAGTCGCTAAAATACATAAATTAACGAGTGCGTACCGCATAAGTTGAGCTCGCGAGTATACCAATAACATATTTTAATAAATAGCTATGTATTCTGAGTCCATCATATACATACATATACATCTATGTATTGTATTTACTCAAATACATTTATTAGTGTCGAGTTTTGTTAAGAAGAGATGATAGCGAACAGAGGAACAGAGGCGATACAGTTTACACTACAAGGCTTCTGAGTCCTCTCAATTTGTTGATTTTCTTTAAAAATTTTTACGCAAAACTTGTATATATTTGTATGAATTAAATAAATTTGTTTGTGTATTACAATTATACATATTTGTTACTTCTGTTATGGTCCTGTAAGAGCACGTGAGCTGGCACCTTCTGTATACTTACTGGCTCTACTCGCACGCAGTCGCAGTTTTTTCTCGTACGCTTTATGTTTTTTCAAATATGTTTTTTTTACAGGCACTGGGTTTTGTTTGCGTTACTTTTCTGTTTGCGCTCTCTGATTTGCGTTGCTTTTGGTGTGTAAATGCCTCTCTATTTTGCTTTCGTTGACCTTTGATTCTTTTCCACGATAAGTGCTATACGTCTTCCAGGTTTTTATATTCTTGCAACATGTTGCTACACAGCATGATATTTCTGTTCATTTAAACATTGTTTGCATCACCTAAAAATAATCAAGTTAGATATAGGTTAGGATATACCTAAATAATCATGATGAGTTAAATTCAGAGTGACTCTCTGTCTGCCCGTATGCCCCGCTCTGAAAGCGATAACTTGTACTCCAATCTGCTTAGAAAATGAAAACACAAAATTCCTAGTATTTTTACAGTATCAAAATACACACATACGAAACTAAATAAGTTGGCGTAAGGACAGATCAGTTTCTGATATAAATATTGTATAACCAATACGATACGCGTACAATTTGTTCAAATCACTTCAGAATAGAGTTCCTATTTTAGAAAAAAATTTTTTTTGGACCACAGCACCAACCAATAATTGACTGTATTTAGATGGCTATACAGTATTATTTTGCCAAAAATTATGGCCATCTATAGTATTTTGTTTATATTAAAGGTCAGAGACTCCCTTTTACAAAAACTCCACGATTCTACGATTTCATTTTCCTTAAATTATAGTGAATACAATTTTTAGCGCCTTAACACCGTAAAAAGTAGTTACTCCTTTGAGGCTGTTTTACAAAATGCTAGCGTGACATTAAGAAGCAATCTTCGCAAAATAGCGGTACATCATATTCATTTACTAATTTGAAGCTTTTGATTGTATTTCGGACTTCAAACTCTTAACGCCATTATTTATTTTTTGAAAAAGTTGTTTGCAAACTCCACATTCTACTTTTTCCTTTACGGCCCTTTTCTGCTATATGTATGTAGTATGTGCCATATATGGCATATGCTATGTACAAGTAAATATACAGTATCAGCATTTGATTTTCGTACTTTGAATTTCTCGGCACATTCTCACCCGTCTGTTTGCTTAGTTTAACGCTTTGTGAAGTGTGTAGTGTGTAAGCACTCAGTAAATTGCACAAATATAACACATGTACAAACATGAGAATGTCCATTAGCCTCTACTTATGTAGATTTAGAAATGAAAATCAAATATTGGCCTTATAGATTTTCCTATAAAACTTAAGTGGTCACATATTTGAATATCAAAATCCTTTGCACGCACATACTCAATGATTTAGTTTTCGAATTAATTCAATATGTTCATTTATTTATTAACAAATATTTGCTGATTTTTCAATAGTCCATTTTTATTATATAACATTTTGTTCATAATAAATTTTCTGTTTTATTTGCAGGTAAGTGTGACTGTATTGTCTAACTGGTAAATAATAAGAGATGGTCCACTCAATGGCTTTGTGTTTGTTGTCCGAAAGTAAGTGAAATTTAAATTTATTTCCTCATAATATCAGATTTGGTGTCATGATTGCGGATATATTCTCTCGTCCAGTATTCTGTTTCTGACTCACATAATACATTACTTATACATATCTCGGTTTCAATATTAAGTGTTTCGTATCTTAATGTTTTTATAGTCTCTGGCACTGGCACGCAACAGCTCTTACTTTGCTGGTTTAGTAAATGAAAAATCACGTCGACTGCCTTCAAAATTTAATATCATAGATTCGTACATACATACATACACTCCACCTATGCAACTCACTCCAAATGTTCTTTGTTCTCACATGCTCATTTAAACTGCAAATTACTTATACGCCACCGGTGGGAATGCAATTGTAAACCGTGGTCTGGCCGCCGGCGTTGTGCGCAATGTGAGTTGCAATTACCAGTTTTCAGTTAACACTTTACCCCTTTACATTTTCAACTTGGTTTTCTCGAGGGAAGACACCGACAAGTACTCAAAGCGAGTACATAGATTTGAGAGTACCTAAGTAGTTAATTCCAAAAGCGCCGAGAGGCGAGCAGTTGTTTCACGTTTGGGTGATTTTTGCTGCTGTTGACGCGATATAAATTTCGAGCATTATTTTGCTTACGCTTTCAGTTCTTTTATGCTTGCTTTTCTTAAAATTTTGAGATTTTCTCTATTGCAATTAGTGGCTGATCGAAGTTGTATTTAAGCTCAATTTGCGAATATTTTTATCGCAATGTAGTATAATAAGCTCCACCATTCCCTCGACAATGTAGGATATAGATACAAAACCGAAATCAGCCCTAGATATCTGGGAATGATTGGCCCTTCCTTGCGTTGTCGAATTATTTTGTTACATATTTAAATAAAAAGAAATCTAGTGTCTGTAGTATAGGTTAAGAAGAGAAGTCAAGAGATAATCGGCTCATTTCAAGTGTAATGTAGAAGGAAAGAGCCTGTGATATTTCTACGATACGTCAACGTGAAGCATATGATTGCTATCTAAAAATAATAAAAAAAGTATAATTCGTGGAAAATATCGCCAACCGCAATATGTGAGTTTTGTAGGGTTTGTTTTCGAACTTGGTCATTTACGACTCAGCAGCAATAGAAATTCGTATTCTGTATTCACCTAAAGCTACCCGTGTTATATTATGATGAACTACCTTAAGGCCGATAATACCTTCTTCGTCGTAAACTAAAATAGACGCGCAAAACTTTCGTCTAAAATGAATATTTTTGTTGTTCTTCATGCAATGATATGCGAATATTCGGTTGGCCGCGAATAGCAGTGCTAAGCGTCAAGCGATCTATTGTGTCATTGTCATTGCCACCGCCACTGCCACCGAATAAATGACTGCTCGCTTGACTGCCTGTGATTTAATAGTAATTATGACTCAGTTTGCTTGGTTGATGACGTTTCCCGTGGTGGTGTAGTGTCATGAGCACATCGCAGCCATTTAAGCATTTGCGAGCGCACACAAGTCAATTGTTTACGAGCAGTTGACATACTTACATGCACATGCATGCGCATACTCACATGTATACATCACTTGCGTGCACTTCCAATGTGAATAATATATGAAAAGTAGAAAACAATCAGCGCCCCATTCCCACACCCCTTCGTTGCACACCTACCTACCTATTGCCGTCTCCATATTTAATTGCTCACTCAAAAGTTATAGTATTAGCAATGTCTGTTGACTCTGGCAATCGCTCAGTTCATCCAGTTCACGACAGCAATGTCAGCTTTTGTTGCGCCATAAATATTTCATTTCCATATGCACACTAATTTTTACACCTCCCGCCAGGCCGCAGCGCCTGTCACCCCGCATCTCCTTTTAAATATTTACGTAGCAAGTTGTAACCACATCTACAGCTACATAGTTTCACCGTTATGGTATTTCGGTTTCAATTTGTGAAGCCACATTTTGCGGCGTTGTGTGTGCTGTGTGCGCCCCTCCCCCGTGCCTTGATTAACATTTTACGTGCATTTATGTGATCTGTCAGTTCCCACTAAAGCGCCAGGTAAACAAAGTTCCAAAAGAGCACACAAAGAAATTTTGAGAATATCAAGAAACAAAAGCATCGCAAGTTTGACCTGAAAATTTTCAGCAGTTTTGCGAGAGGCAAAACAAAAGAAATTGATTATTGTGGAATACACGTCGTAATTGGCGAAAACGTTGTGAATTTCAATACTGTCATTGTGTAAGTGTATAACAAGTGAGTAGTGAGAGTTAATGATTTGGGTTTAAAATTGGTTCGAGAAATAGATAAGGCTAGAAATGAAGAAGCCACCATTTTTAGGTTAGAAAAAGACTGCACTAAATTACTGTTAATAATTTATTTATTATGTGATTGATTTAATTACTGTTTTATCGTACTAGTACTATACGGTACTTACATAAAACTTTAGTCAGCACTTTCCAAAAAATGTTGTAAATAAAATAATGGAAATAGTATCTATGTATATCGTATATACAAAATAAGATCCATTTTCTTCTTGAGGATATTGGTGGTTCAAATACCTTTGACTGAGTTTGTTTGTGCGTTCTAAAAGACTCTACTTAGCTGAGGAGGTTGTAAAATGAACTGCTACCACAAATTTTTAATCGACCATCATCACTAAGTGGCAGTTGATTAAATAAGCAATAAAGTTTTCTCCTGGACTTCCCTTTTACGTGTAAAGTGACAATTATTATATAAACACCAACTATTATTAATAGCTGGTTGTTTGCAATTGAAAATTCATGGAACGTACAGTTAGATTAATAGACTAATCAAAATCAACTTAGGTTCAATCAATGCGGGATTAGTCTTTTAGTGAGCCTTTTTTGAGCATAATATTTGTGATTGCAGCTGACAACATATATAGGGTTTTAAAATGAAGTGAGGAGTGTTTTGTGTCCGCAATACTATATTTCTAATTGTAATATATGGTGTTAACATCTACATACTTTAGGTATCATCTGATCGGAGTTTACCCGGAAAAATCCTTTTTAATTTGAGCATTTCAAGAATTCTTGAAGTTTGTGTGAATTTTCTACAAGCTTCACACTATCAAAAACTATATACCAAACCGCTGACAATTTTACGAAATTGCTGTAGAAAGTTAGAAAATTTAACGTCTAGCAAAGTTAACTATTTGAGTACCAAAACGCATCAAGTGAAGATCGTGAGGTAGTAACAAACCCATTCCTTTTAACAGTGATGATCGAATCCATCAAAAAACGGCGAAAAAATGTTTTACTAATATTAGAGAATAATCAGTGGCTCCCAACATTCCTCATAAAATATTTCAACACAATTTATTGTTGATAGAGATAATGATGCTGAGAAAGTGGGAAAGACGATATGAATTAAAAACTAATCATATTGAAAAAAAATATTTAATTTTAGTTATAAAATCGTTTTTTTTGTTGATTTTTTGCAGTTTACTATAAATTGAATGATAATAGACCACTGTTTGAAAATCAAGTTAAACAAAATATATCATATCTTGTCTCAATAAATGTTCGAACTGCACCAGCATTTATGGATATTGTTAACTCAACTAATAGCCATAGCTGAAATTGACAATAAATTTTTGATGTGTTAATTTTTCAACTACCCACACTGGCAGCGAATTCCCCAGCCGTGCTCTTAACCAATTATGTTTGTATGTATGCCAAAATCACTGGCTCAGCTATTAACGAGATGTGTTAAATTTCATTTAACAAAGTTTTCCATTGAGGGGCTTTGGCACGAGCTAAAATATGGCGACACAAACGAAACAAGTGTTAAGTTAATTTTTTAAAATTGAAATTACCGCCGCTTTTGTAGCGATTAAAATCACTCGCCACTTGGCAGTGCTGTGATATCAGCACTTCAGTTGCCATGAGTGCCGTGCTGATACACATACATATATATATATATATTTCTACGTACATATATGCATATGCACTTATATATTTTATATCCAAAGAACTTGGCTGGGATTCAAAGTAACTTTTTTGTCGACAAAAATCAACACTTTCAAATGCACTCAAACGCTCGTTGTTAGCTTAACAAAGTGGCTGGAGACGTCCCAAAGGGAGGTGCACTAGTTGTGCGACCCTTGGCAGCTGCAAGCGCACGAAATAATAGAGGCAAAATGAAAAAGAAATGAAAGAAAATAGTTATGAGCAAATAATAATTTTTCTTTCGCTTTTCCGCCGTCACAAGCGTAATAATAAAGTTAAGTCGACCGAAGTTGTTGGTGTAAGGCATGTAAAATCCTTTTAGCCTGACGGTGAAAGTAGAGAATAAAAGTCCAAGCAGAGAATAAAAGTCAAAAAATCAAGTAGCTTCACTTAATTTGACTGGTTGAATGCTCAGGTCGAAAGCTGGTCGACAGAAGTCAGCAACCGTCAAACGGAAATAGAAATTTGTCTTACTAAAACAGAAAACGGCATATTTATATAAAACATACATATAAATGACTTGTGTATAGAGTTTTTGTTCAACGTGTTTTATCACTTTACTTAACTGTATCATAACAACAGCACTACTTCTACGAAAGTTAAATGCCCCTTCCGGTGTTTGTGGGCGTTTACGCCATTTGCTCTGGCTTAGGCTTTCTTTGTGCTGTTTGGTTTTGCCCGTCATCTACTGTCCGTCAGTTGTCTTGCATGCTACATAACAAACGTTAATGGCTATTTATTGCTGCCACATATTATATATATATGTATATATACATATATCTATGTATGCATGTATGAATATTTATCCAAATGGTATAATTTCCCGAAGCTCACTTCAGCCATTGTATTTGCACGCCTTCAGTGCGCTCATAAGCTCATCCTCTCTGTTTCTGTGTGCTTGTATCATTTTATCGCTTCGTTCAATCTCGCTATCCTTTTGGTGTCTTCATTCCTCGTAAAGTAATATTCCGTCGATTTTTAATTAAGCTATGGAAATAACTACTGTCGATGTGAGCTGGTAAGCTGATATTAAGCATTTTGTTGCTGGCAATGAATATTCAACAAAATCGTAATTTGGCTTCGCTGGATTTTGCCGGAGTAAATGTTGTGTTCAAGCATTCAATTCCTAAATAGCGAATAATCCTTTATCTTACTTTTATACTTACATATAAGTATAACGACCTATCTTTGCCATACTTAATTGTATGGTACTGTGAAGGTTTTTAAACTAATTGGGTGGGTCTCTACCATTCTCAAGGCAATCGAACACTCTGAATATAGTGTTAGGCTCCCAACCGTACGTATCATGTGGGACTTGACTACATTTCCTAAAAATAATTATGGAATATTTTATTTTACTACAAGAATAATAATCGAACTCAAAACATCAGTATTATATTTCTGTCATCCTTCATGCTTTTATTTTCTATGCCCAGACCATTAAGCCTGTGATAATTCTGATAGTTTTTAGAGGAAATCAAAACCGATTCCGCCTTAACCCATACATTTTCTGTTATATAAAATGGATAGTCGCCGCCTTGAAGTGCAGCAAAAAATTTTTTTTAAATTACCATTTTTACTTCAATTCAATAAAAGAGTGCCCCTTAACCTTATGCAAAAATTACGAAAAACATGTCCATTGAAGGTTTCAGGTTAACGTTTCAGGTTAATTCCTTAACATTAGAAAATGACACGGATACTTACCTCATGACAGAAATATAATTGAATTTTTTTTTTATATTTCGGCAATGCATAGTACATAATAACGCAAAGTTTTTCCACTGACTAGAGTGCCACCTATGCCATAATCCAAATTCATATTAGAATATTTCACATTTATCTCTCGCAAACACACACCGAAATGCAATATATATGAATTATGTGGTTTTGGGAAATCGGTATTCATATCAGCAGCTGCAACTGACAGCAACGGCAACCTTTAAATATTTTATTTTTCAACAATAATAAGATATGCTTCCATACCCATGTGCACAAGTATATACATACATGCCCAGGTACATTGTGTGCAAAGTTTCCACCGAAATTTATACACATACTCCAAAAGCTGCAGAAGTGAACATTTCCGAAATTTCATAGGTACTGCCAACTGCATGCCAATCGAAAGCAGTGCATCCGTTGAACAAGTTTGCGCACACACCCTCACACGCATTCATATTCATGTGGCAAGTGTTTTGAAATGCACGTGCAACGAATAAGGTGTAAGTGTGGAAATAGGCCAAGGGCAAACTTGCGATATCAGCAGATGTCTTACGGTTATTTCTACAACAACAGCTCATTCAATTAAAGGCCAGAATGTTGAGTCCTAAACTGAGGCGCAGCCTCTATCTCAGGCCACCAGTGTCATTGACATTGAACATAGAAGCAGTGTTGCAAATTGTAACCGAAAAGCAAACACTTTCCGCTGACATTGAAAGCAGACTATTATATGGCTCTGGAAGGCTGCTGGAAGGTTACTTAGAATTTGTACGAGCAGAAGTGTCCCATATGCAGAAGAGCAAAGCACATGTAGAGATTATTTTTAATACCTTTTTTTGACTACCAATAGCTGGTCCAAATATGCACTTGTTTATTATTTTTAGTAATTTTTATATAATTTCATTCATGATCAAAGAATTTGCCCATCTTATTGGCCGCAGAAAAATTAGCTCTTTCTTTGCTACGTTATCCATTAATTTTTCTACCACCTCGAGCGGATTAGCTATTTCTACGGCACGAATGTTACTTTGAGCTCGTCAATGGTCAGAGGATGTCTGGGATCTCCCACAAAGTAATCCCCCTTTGCCGCAATATACTTGTGCCAACGTTTTTTTTTTTTCAATCCTCGAAACAGTTGTTAAAGTCAATTTTCGGAATAGCCTTCAATTAGCGTAGCGATTCACGTTTAATGTCTTCAATTGACTCAAAGCGATTTCTCCGGAGCGGTCGCTTGAGCTTGCGGTGTTTGCGGAAAACTCACGATATTCGGCTGATTGATCGTCTGTTTCCGTGTCGTAAGCATCGATCTAAGGCTCATCGCCAGTAATAATACGTGTCATACATCCGGGTAGTCGCAAAGCATTGTTTCACAGACGTTAAAGGAACTCTGGTGACACTAATGATTATTTTGATTTGACATTTGACACAGTGGGTTTTCGTACGAAATTTAAATTAAAAAGTCTTACTTGTTTTTGCCCACAGAAGTAATCTAGATACGTTCTTAGAGTTATCACTATTTCCAAAGTTCTTCAGAAAGTAAGTGCGTGCGCACCACATTTTTCCATAAACTTATTTAACATTTTATGAACGAAAGTAATTGCAACCTATGCAAGAAAGTTATGGCTGCATCTTCATCATCGGTCCACAAACAAAAAGACTTTTTAGGCGCTCATAACGGACGCACACAACAAGGAAGCAACAACTACAATTCGTCTATTCGTTTCCTTAAGATAAATGATACTGACAAAGAAGTAGGCAACAACTATCTCCTTTGCACGTGAAGCATGTATTTTTGTTTAGAACTCGTTTTTATTCCGCTTTCTTTGACCTTTTCCTTGCTTTACTAAAGCTACAAGAAAAAAATCTTTAGCCATAAGTTCAATTTTTTATATAAACAATATGTGCATGTATTTGTATATTTTTGTGACGGGTCAAGGATCCAACTTTCGACACAATGGCATAATCTTTCATTCGTGATTTTTATTAAGCTCCCGAAATCGTTTGATTACATTCACTTTATATTGCTTAATATTTAATGAGAACCAATCGCAAGTGATTGATTTGATTCAATGTTGTTCATTGTCAGAACAAATTTCTTTGCTTTCGAATTCGTTGCGAATTTGCTGTAAAGTGTGCAAGTTAGGTTATGCTTGACTAAAATAAAAATTGCAAAGTTAATTTTACTGTAAGTAACGCGGCATACATATGTAACGGTTGTTTGTGAAGTTTCTACAGGCTTGTTCAATAAATATCCATATGCACGATTTTTCCGTATATTCTGTGTTTAAAGCATTCCTTTCAGCCTAGAAATGATTTTGTCAAACTATGGGGTTTCATTAAAACCTGGTATATTTTCCGACATACTTACTTTCAGCCCTAGTATATAAGTTTTGTTCTACTTCATGCAGAAAAAAGTTTGCTTTATTCTTTTATTTGATTTATTTTTAAAAACATTTCTAAGATTTAACAACACCCTAAATAAACAATAGATATGTTGCCCAGGTATAATAAATACGTTATTGTATATCGAATGCCACCCTGTAAATGTACGCCATCTTGGTACCCAAAATTAACTTATATTAAACAACAACATTTTCCCAAGCCAAATTCCTTTATTCGATTATCTCAAATATGTTTTACAACTTTTTTTATTCTAATTCAAGCAAATTATGCCAAATTTGAACGTTAGGCTGGGTACATAGTGGAGTTAAGATAATGGGGCAGATTATTTTGACGAGCGAAGCAGGGAAAAAAATGCCGAAAAAATAGAATTCTTTACGATTGCGTTGCTTTGGCTTTAAAAGTTCCAAATCTAATCTTTCAGACCTTTCCTTAATAATTACAATAACAGAATTTATTAATTCATTGTTGAGACTGAGTTGAGCCTCAATCAATGTCATTTCTCACCTGATACATAAGCTACCAAAATTCCAAGAATTTTTTTACTTAAACGTTATTGTCAATCAACTTTGGTCTATTTTTACGCTTTATTTCGTAAAATATTTATGCTCTTATTTATACTTTGCCCCACACGTACATATATTTTCTTCAGCACCCACGTTTCCCCGCTTAATGCTCCTGCAAAGTGGCGGAAATCTGCAATGCAAAAATAACACAAATTCAAAACAGGACAACAACTGATTTCATTTAAGGCTCTGTTGAGCTTACAACTGTAACAAAAGCAACAACTGCATTTTATCTCAGCAATGAAGACATTCCGGCACATCACTAACGGCTAAATAACACCCGCTACCACCACAAGGACCCGTCACTCATTCGATTTCACTTTCCAGCAACCACAAGTCCTTCGCACCGAGCGAATTTGTTTGTGATTCAATTGCACCTGATGCAATTGCGCTGAATTCCGCATCAGCAGGCAGACGCTTGTGACACGTTTTCGCTATCAGCAACCAAACATTACCCTGTTGCACGTGCAAACATAAACACATACATTTATACATAATTCCGAGCGGTTGTTGGTGTTGCGGTCGGTCGCTTGGGGGCTAGCTCGTTGGCGAAAGAAATTCGCATGAGCGCGTTGCAGTAGCCTTCAAACTAACAGTGTTACATTTTTCCAGTTTACACCAACAGCAATTCCTCACACATACTGCTCGTTCACCAACCCACGCAGCACACACATTCGCGCCGCAAAAATAGCAAGGACAGTACGTAAATTCACTTAAATACATGTACTACGCTCATACATACAAACATAATTATATGCATACGAACACATATAAACATTTACAGCTGCATAAGTCAGTATGCTAGCCGACATGGCGTATACACAACGCAGTCTTTGTGGCTTTGTAGCTTGCTACCTACCCACGTACGCTCGCAAAACATCAGTTATTCTGCAGTAGCCACCAGCGAAGCACACTCACACTTACGCACACATCTGAAATCGTCATAAAATCTGATTGGCGACAGTGGGTCTGGTAATTGAATTTTTAATACACATTATTGAGCCACCGAGAGTATGAGCACCCACTGTCAAGCGGAGAAATGCCTGTTTTAGCGCAAAACTCTGTGTTGTGGTTGTTTGGTTGCAGTTGCTATATGTGCTAATGTTGTTAAGTGATTCACCAACATGCTGACTCAGTTTAAATGTGCAAACTGTTGCATACCTGCAGGCTGATTTTATCAACCCACCTTCGTACGTGTTCATGTATGTGTAACGCATACATAAACGTAAATACACGCTTACTATGCGCGAGTAACCTTCGCTAGCATGAGTTTCTAGTGCTCAATAAGCATAACTTCACTGAGCTCCGGCTAGGACGCTGATGACTACATTGCCGAAATGTACTTTAAGGATTTGTTTTGGAGGGAGGTTAGTATTTCTAAAACTATAAACATGTTTTTATTCTCGTGAACATCTTAAATTGGCCATGACTTCTCAGTGGTTAGTTGTTGAGAAATCGGTTAGGATAATTAAATTCAATCAAAGATAGTTTGGAAAAAATGTTTTTGGACAAAAGCGTCTTTTTGTCACTGTTGATATTATATGTTGACTAATAATTGTATAAAACAACTAATTAAAATCAAATTCTAAGGAGCCAATTACTAGCTCCGAGTAACAGCAAACAATTTCTGCATATGGTTAGCACCTTCTAAAAACATTTCGATATTGCTTCCTTTATCCATATATTTTTGAATTGAAGCCAATGTATGTTTGCTCATATTCTCTGCTTGTACTCATTGTCTTTACCGTTATAGATAAAAATTACTTTTCAATTATAATTTACTTTGAAGTTTGCTGCTGTTGATTTGGTTTTGTTGTCGATTTTTATTTAAATTCGCATTTTTTTTTTTTGCACCAACTTCTGCTACTTGTGTAAGTTTTTCTTTTCCTTCGTCACTTTTAACACCCCCTGTGTCTTCTTCCTTCCCTTCGCACCTGCCAAATATATCTTAATTTAGGGTATTTTCGGTTTATTTTTAGTTCTTTTTGTATATACCTGCTTCTTTTAAAGCAATAACTTTTCTTAATCTCTTCGTGCCTTGCGCTTAGCCGTTTTTAGAGAGTTACTACGAAAATCCTCTTTGTGTTTTCTTTTGTAGCAGCAACGTATTCTCAAGAGCTTTTTCATAACAACAAGAAACAAAAAAGCTTTCACAAATATTTATCTCGCGCTACAGTGTGTATTAAAAGTTTTGGCTTTTTCTAAGAGAAACAGAAAATAAAGTAAAAAGTAAATATATTGCCTTAAAGTCTATTCTGCTTGTCTTCGCAGAGATTACTCTATCAAGCTCGAAACCACCTTGTTAACAATTCTGATTCTAAGTTCGACTATCAAATTTGTACGTTTTTTAGATATCAGGGCTGAACTCCGCGACAGATACCACTTAGATCTCACTTGACCAGCGTATATATCGCGTTTTATATTGTCCTAGGTATGAATTAAGAGAAACATAATTCTTGTATCGACGAAATACTGTACGTCTTTCATAAAACAGTTGAGATGGTTAATCTCATAATAAATTTGAACTCAAGGGTCTTCATTGTCCACATGGAATCCAATACACGAATAAACTTACTTAATTAAAAATTCAGAGAGCTGTTACATAGGTTGGATATCTAGTTTAGTACCAAAAGAACAGATAGATCTTTGTAGAGTTCTTATAGGTTAGGTATTGTTTAGTTAAAAATATTAGTTGTGTTTTAAATTTTTGTTATTTTTTGTTTCACGCCTAGGGGTAAGTGACTTATGATATAGCTTCATCACGGTCAGGTGATGTTGGTACCATAAAATTATCCATTTCAAAAGGTTTGGCTCCTAGAAGTAGAGCAATTAATACAAATTATATGATATTCCTATGATAATACGTCTGAATGAGTAAAAGTGTTAGTGAATGTTGTAAATCATGACTTAATTTGTACTAAAGTGTTTCAATGTCAAAGGCCACTTAGTTCTCGAGCTTCACCCGAACGAACTACATTTGCCACTGCAATTAATTCAATTTTTTTTAATTCACAAATGTTCTACTTTGCAAAGCGTATGTCCCATTTTTAAATACTTGACCTGATAACCTTGAGCTCCATACTAAGGACTATTCGCAAGAGAGAGCGGAATGAGAGAGAAAGCTTTGAAGTACTCACAAAAAGGCAAACAGCTATACCATCGTTTATATATTTCTATATTTATTTATTTACCTTATACACACATACAAATATACTATATACATAAGTGTCTATATGGACTTACTATAGCATAAACAAAGATATGTTCAAATTTATTCATTCTTACACACATAATAAACATGCCACGCATAAAGCGCCAGGACATTTAGCTTAATTGCCAGCAAAAAGGACAAAAGAAAACACATATACAGAAGACTGCTACGGACCAAAGGAACAAAGCACAACAATAACAACAACATACATTAACACCAATTTGAAGTGTCACAAGTAGCTGCCTCTCAGCACTTTGTCCGCCCATTTTTTGGACCCAGCAGCAGCTACACGCCACCACCACACCATCAACTCACTCAAGTACACTCACACACACGCACACACCAAAGTCCATAACCTTGTGGAAGGCCATGGAAAGCTATCAATAGAAGGACATAGGCAAATCCGAGAAGAACAAATTGAAAAAAGTATCAAGGAAAAATGCAAACAGGTTGCAAAAGCTCTTCCTTGAAAACTATATGCTGTGACGGGTTGCTTGTATAGTGAGAAAAATCAACGCTCTCTTTCTCTCAGACAACCAGACTATCTCTCTGGCGCGACGCTCTTAGCCTTTAACAACCCATATACTCCACGCTCAGTGCTGTCTAAGAAACTCTGCAGGCAAATTAGGTCAATGGAGCGCCACAAGGCGCATGAATTCTTTCGCCAGCTCTGTTGACTTTGAAATTGTTGACATTTTCTCCACTTTCCTTATTGCTGCTATTTATGCTGGAGCGAAGGAGTGGGTGCGTATGAAGTAAAAAGGATATAACATGAAATATTCATTATATGCAGTCATGCCAGTATTTTTTCGGAGAATGCTAATCAATTGTCTAAACACTTAAGCTCACTACTTTATTAACTGCGAAAACATGCACAGAATCCGAATAATTTTTTTTTAAAGGTACGCTAAGTATCTTTATATTTTGCTTAGTTGGTGCAAACGTGGAAGCAAAAAGTCATTGTTTGCTCAGAAAATGGTCTTTCAGGGATCGCACAATTTGCTTGGACGGTGCAGAGTGGGTCTCAATTACTTTGAGTTAAATTGTAAAGTTACAGCATTTCAACGTGTAGTTTTGTTGAGAAACAGTTTATGATTAGAATTTTAGGAATTCACAGATTTCCAACTCATCTCATCAGCTCAGTGTTCTAGTAAATGTTTAAGTAAATTAATGTTCCATTATTGAGATAGCAAATGTCGCTTTGTTGTAATCAATATTTTGAGATCGTTCAGGTTTGTTCAATTGGTTTCTAAATTTTCAGTTTTTACTTCGAATTTACATATATGTTAAGTTTTTGTAATTATCTCTCTTTCCATTTCATTTATACCCTCCTACAAATGTACTAAACATATATCATATCGTAAAAAAGCAAAAAAAATTTTATTCAGATAAAATCGGCATGAACGTAGGGCCATCAGCTACATTCAAATTGGCTGTATTTATGCTGCAATAAAATCGTTTAACATCTTTTCAAAAATTTTGGCATTTTATGAATTCCTGCGACGTGCTTATTACCCTCAATCCATTGCATACAAAGTTGTTTTAGTATGTGTATATTTATGGTACTTTGAAATGTTTTATTACGAAAGCAATCACATAACATTTTACCAAAACAAAACGACCATCCTTTGAACACATACACATATGCATATATGTATATACATATTTATATGCTTTTATTAAAATGCTCGCATTAATACATCAATCTTTGCATGTACTTGTCTCTTTGCAGGAGAAAGACCAATATGGCAATGAAGTACAGCGTTTGGCGCGTCCGCTGCCAGTCGAATATTTGCTGGTGGATGTGCCCGCCTCAACTCCACTCCAGCCACAATTCACATTTACACAGTACAAGAAGCGCGGTGAACCGTTTCCGGTGGAGAATCGCTACCTCGATGGACATTTGCAGGATTTCGGTGCGCTAAGCACGTATCTCTCCCACTGGGCGGATCATGAATTTCTCGAGGCCATTTCTGATTTTCACTTGTTGTTGTATTTGTATCGAATGGACACGGTGCCGTTACGCGCACACATCGCCCCACTACTGGAGGCCGTACGCACCAAGAATACCGATTTGGCTTACAGTTTTAAGGCCAGCGAACCGTGGAAGCTCTTGGAGTCGCTCATACAGGCAAGCACCGGCAGCGGCAGGTTAGTTGTTGAGTGCGCCACTTGACCACCGCAGGCCAACGCACGACGTCGTGCTCGCGGTTGGTGGTGCTGCCTTTTCTCCTTTATGCCATTTTATTATTCTGATTTCCTGTTGTTTTTTTCTTCTTTTTCTGTTTTCTTATTTAGCATTCACTCTGCTGGCAGTACAACTGCCGCTTCCAATGCGGGGGCCGCCGCCGCTGGTGGTGCTGGTGCCGGCGGTGCGAACAGTCAGTGGCAATGCAATCACTGCACCTTCATTAATCCGGGCGAATTGAGCTCGTGCGAGATGTGTTCGCTGCCGCGGTAAACGCTTCGTCGCGCTCATCGCTTACGCCGTCATCGTTGGCGTTGCTGCGGGCGCAGTACCGTGTCAGTTGATTGCTCGCTCGGCTGTTGGGTTGGTGGGTGGTGCGTTCGCCTGTAAGCGCAGTATGTGGCTGGATTGCTGGTCGACAGGATTTCATCATTATTTCATTTCAATTATATTTACAACAACAAAAACTATCTTAACTATTACAATTTGCAGCAGACAACGCAGGAAATCATGAAGTAGACATAGAAACAAATGTTATTTAATCGCCTATAATTGTTTGTGATTTGATTAAAATAAAATTAAAATTGTTTGCACATGAGCGAAAATACAGTCCCACACACTCCAGACATGTACGTGTTAACTTAACTGTATCAGTGGTGTTTTGCGAAAGCCGCTGATTATTGTAATTCTTCCTTTGGCCCTCCAGTTTAATTTACAAACAGACGGTATAAACTTTGAAAACACAAACCAGGAGAATATACCCTAAAATACATACAAAAACCAAAACAAAAAATCAATGTCATCGTCGTCGGTGTGTGTAATTATTAAGACACTCATGTTTATGCTAAAAATATAGATTCAATAAATAAATAAATTATTTATCTATTAAGCTAAATGTGTATTATTTGAGTGATATACTTATATTATGCCGAGGTCGTACATTCATACTAACTGAAATACCTGTTACTTTGAGAAGAACTTCAACGAAGTTCACGTAACGAGGACCTTTTTTAGAATATTTTTGATGGTTAGGTGTTTACTTCAAATGATTTAGACAATAATGATAAAGTTTTTTTGCTGCAGGTTTGAGTAAATTTTTCGGTTTAGCTGGCGTTACAATGTCAATAATGAGACGCCAGAGGGAATCCGAGCAGCATGCACCTCGGCTCCAAAGGCCATTCCGGAGAATGCCTTCCGTGACGTCTTCAATGCTTGGAAATCGACGCATGAAGGAGCCTATTTTGAAAGTTTTTAAAAATGTACGATTGGTTCAATCATTTTTTTTTTAAATCTACTCAGTCCTATTACTCTCCGGACAAACCCTGCAAGTGCGCACGTTTCGGAAAGTAATAATAAATTTTTATTTCTTAAGAATTTTCTTCAGTAGACGGCTTAAAACTAGCACTAATATTATCAAGCAACGCACTCTAAATTATAGGAGAAGATCGCTAGAGTATCTAAAACAAATTTTTTTTTATTACGAGAATGTTTATTTTAGGACACTCGAACATCATGACGACAAAAAAATTTTTCTGAATAAATAACTTTTCAGCAAAACGACTTTTAACCATAATCTTAAGCCAAACATATACATTACCTTGGAAAAACTGACATTTTCGAAATCAAAACGAAATTTATTCATTATAATTATATAAAATTTGAACTGTATATATGTTCATACGTATTGGGAATTGTTGTGTTAACGAAAATTTAAAGTCTTTTTCGCAACTTTATTTATATGCATAGACAATTGGTGAAAGAAAACTGTAGGTAAGTGAAAACTTGTTAAAGAAAAGTGTTTTTCAAAAAAAAAAAAATGATTTTCATACATTTCGGAAGAAAAAACGCAACTGGCAATGCTGGTTGGTGGCTGAGGGCAAAGCTCAACGGCCGAAAGCTCTCAAACGTGCAGTTGCTAGGTAAAGGCACACACACACACGCGGCGACTGTGTGACTTCATCAAGAGGGTGTACGAACTTTGATAAGCTTATGTGTGACGTATGAAAGCGGCTGTTCTTGGCATCGGGTATGAGAGCGACTGAGTTTCACTCGTGTTTATTATACAAATTTCGTTTGTGTTGTAAACATGTATAACAACGTGTAGCGCACCATGACAGCGATGAATCATCTAAAAAAATTCAAATGCACACAAAAATTTCTATTTAGTACATATATACTATGTGTGTATGCGAGTTTTAGGAGTAGGAGTGTGTGTGCACTATCTTTGCCTATAAAATCCAAGCAACGTTTGTTTATTGTTGAGCTTTTTTACGACCGTCATTACGAGGATATTTCCCATTACCAATGCGCTACTTTTATGTTTGGCTGTCGCCTCCGCTTCATACACACATACATACGTTCAGCGTACTTTTATACCGTTACTCTTCGAATGGTTGGGTGGACGGCGGCTGAGCATGTGCGTACATTTATACATGTTGAAGGTCCTTTGAAGGTCTTTTGTGTGTACAAACAAATCGAAAGCTGACGACTTGTACTTTCTTGCGGATTTTTTGTTGTTTTTGTTGTAATGTAAACGCTTTGCTAGCTTACAACTAGATAACAAATATTCCTTTAATGAAATGCCTATTTCTCAGCAAACACGTCGAGACGCCTAATCCACCGCCTTGCAAAACTTCGGCAACCCATAGTGACCCGCTGCGTGCGCCACTTGTTGCCAATCGCTCGCTTAATAATAGAAACAGCAATTTTGTTTTGCACTTAATCAGTCAGATTTCCGGAGACTTTATTTATAATACAAATACATATATATATGTACTATATGTTTGTACTGTTGTACAATTTACTGCTATTTCTAGTTTCGACCCTCGTGCGGCGTCCAGCCCTCTACTTCACTATTGGCAATGCATACGTGATCGCGCGCGCGTTGAATGTCTAATCGATGCGTTTACACACACACATACATACATATAAATACATATGCAAATACGTACGTACAAATGTGTCATAAAAATTCTTGTGAATTCCGCGCGTATGCCCCCACAATTCGCGAAAGCAGTGAGACCGCTTGAAACTTTCAAAGGAATTTCAGTTTGTTCGATTCACGTGAACTACTGACGGCCCGAGCACATTTTTGAAACGAGTGGCCGGCACTCATTGCTTACCAAGTTTATCGTATGTGTACTTAGCATGTTCTGCATGTGTACATTTGCACTCACAAACATGTTTCTAGCGAGAAGTAATAACCAAATCAGCAAATATGTAAAGCCGCTGCATTTGTTTATTGGTGTGTATACACAGATTAAATATTGTTTACACAATTCTCCTATATTTGCAAAATTTTTGTAAGTTTATTTTTTTTAGTTCCTTTTGCAAAAACAAATCTCTTTTAACGCTGGTTGCGGTTCTTAGTATTGTTTTTTTTTTTTATTGAGCTGTGTGCTTTCGATATTTACTTTGTTGTTGATTTTGCGTGCTTCTAACTTAAACAAACAGCGATATTCTCTTTCATTGCAAAATTAAAACATCGCCAGCTTGGCTGGTTATGCGCGCGCCTATTTGAAGAACAGCGGCTGATTGCTTGAGTTGAAAATAATAAAAAGCGGCACTGAGACCCTTTAGGGCTAGAAGTCGATGGGGATTCTAATAATATTTCTGTTTTTGATTCGCCAGACTTTGGAGGGAGGCAAATCGAATACGCAGCTGATATAAATAGAGAATACTCGTATAGTAAAATGATGATAAAACTCTTTGAATGAGAGAATATACAGAAATACATATGCACATTTGACTGTTATATAATCGAAGAATTTATCAACCAAAAGTACCGCTAACTTGTTAATTACTGGCTATAAATACCGATTATCGCTAAATAAAAATACATAAATGCAGAGCATCTTATTAAAACCGTATAATTCCATGCGATTGGTGGGGCGTATAAGTAACTTCTTTACTGCAGCACATACATACATACTTATGTGGCTAACTCAAATGTATTTTGTTTATATGTTTGGGCATTTGTTAAGTTGTACAATACGAACTCAAACTTTTGATCATTTGTACTAACTAAACAGTCAGTTTCCGTACGAAAGTCAACCTAATGGACTATACCAGTGTGACACTTTATTTTGTATTAGCTACTCATTAAACCGGAATCATGTCAGCAGTTGAAGCAAAAATTGCCAATAATTGCTTATACTAAAATGTTCAGTACCTACTTCTTATTTTACTCCACGCCACTGTCTTTCTATTGAGTGCGATAAGCGATGTAGAGAATTCCCGCTGATGACGCAGGTTTCGCGTAAAAAATCCGCCTTTGCGCCACCAATTTGTTTATATCTTTATATACAGACGTAGTTTGCGTTCATTTGTGCTTTCGGTGCTGCCCACATGGCTTAGTATTGTTGCCTTTGTTGTTGTCGCGTTCTAATCATTTTGTTATTGTCATCTGCCAGCATGATAAGGAAAACACTGAATGTTGTTGTTGTCTGTATCTAAATATGAATACCACAATTGGACAGAGCGCTCCTCTCACAGGCCTTTCTACATCAGTCAGCTGTTACGATTCGCGTAGAAAATGGTCAAAAATAAATTTAGAATTTAATGAATGAAAACAAGGTGACGAACAGACAAACATACATATATACTTACATACACACATATTTATACTTATGAGTACGTACTTCGTTAATAAGCACATGTTTATTGATGAGCGCTTTCTCTCGAGCACTAATTTTTTTTATTAAAATATATTTTAATCTTCCTATTAATTGCTTTGTTTTTGACATTAACAAATTATTTTCGTATAAACTATAAAAAAACTATTAAAAATGTAGCATTAGACACACCCCCGCAGTCGATGGACGGCCAGCAGAAATTTTGGTTGAACGCTGAAACGTGTCGAAAGGAACGTTCTCCCTCCTTATGTAATCAGCTGACACTAGTCAGCTGGCAGCTACCGGCAACAACAGCAGCAGAGCAGAGTGCTGGCATCAGCAGCAACAACAGCGCTGTTAAGGTAAGGCTTCGTCCCAAACGCACAATAACTCCGCTCGCCATGCTGCATGTAGGTATGTGTTTGTGTGCGAGAGCGTGTGTGTGTGTGTGTGCTTTGTAGCGGCGGTTAAGCATACGCCGCGTTGTCGTTGCGGCTGAAAGTGAGTTTTCCTTGTTGGTGGGTGTCACTGCCGTGTTTAGTCTTTTGAAGACAGTCCAGCAGTGTAATTGTGCAAAGTTTTGTGAACTACCGTTACAAGTGTTATTATAACAGATTAAGCAAATATTCAATAATTTTCAACTTTTAAAAGTCAACGTTGCAACAAAAGGTGCTTATGCTTAAAGACTAAATTTCTTTTTGTTTCTTTAGTTTCTGCTAACCAACAAAAGAGCGGGAAAATGCGAATTGTTCAGTGAGTGGTCGTGTGTGTGTTGTGTTTCCAAAATTCGCGCACAATCCAAGTTGTGTAATTTCAAAGCCATTCTAGTGGACCTGTTGCCCCGTATGAATGCTACGCTTTTATAAAATTTACCGTTATTGCTGCCATAATAGCATATTATAAAGCAAGTAATTACCTTTTCTGACAATTTTGAGTTTCGGTTGCGCCGTTAACCTTGTTTAAGGTCAAAAGGGATGGGTGTTGAATGGGTGTAGCTTTGCATGACACACTTCCTTCAAAGCGAAAATTAAATTGATGTCTGTAAAACAGTGGTTGGAGTAATTGAGTTTTTGTGTTATTTTCAGCAGAAAGATATTGAAAAAAACAAACGTTGGAATGAAAGCAAATTCGAAGTGTGAATATGTTCAAAAAATTTAAACAACAAAGGAAAGTTAGAGCATTGAAGAAAATTGATTGATTTGCAATTTAAAATTTGCCATTAGCGACAGGTTTTTTAAATTCCTTTTTTTGCTATAGGCGTAATGGATTTCCAAGGCATTTATGATTGTTGCAGCCACAACTGGCGCCGTAAATGCAATCTATTAACCACAAAAGGTTTCAATGTTTCTCTTTAACACATTTGTTGTCCTTATTCAGCGGCTATGAGTTAATTATGGTTTAATTGCTACACAATAAATTAAATTTTATTTGTGAATATTTCCGTATGCGATGGGAACTCTATAAATATTTACTCTACCATATGTCGTGTGTACATTCATACACCAGTTTATGGTATGTTGGAATAGAGTTTATTTTCCTTACTTGCATCCATATACAAACGTATATACGCATATAAACACACACGTTTTGTGTTTGCGTATGCAAATTTTTATATTCCATTTATTGCCATTTATTACCATTTTGACATTTATATTTTCAATTTCATATAATTTTCAATATAAAAGCGACAGCATCTCTATTCAACTAATCGTGGATAATATATACTTACATACATATGTATGTGGTATATGGTACCTGTACATATGAAGAATAATTTTCTGGAGTTATATTTATTTTTTATATTCAAAATCTGTCACATCGATGGTCAGAAAACATATTTGAGTATGTTAGGTTATGTAATTAGGCAGATATACATTCACACATACATAGGGGATGCCACGAATTATTCCACTTGGACAGCCGGTTCGTTGTGACGTCCAGAACTAACAAGTATGGATCAAAAAGATAATCAAAATAAAGAGCACCTTGAGTCTGATCTCAATTCTGATCAATTTGCTTGGTTCGTAGAAGGTATGACCATACCACGGAAAACTCCTTATACTATTTACCATTAAGCCTAGAGTTCCGAAAAGCATTATTATACATATGTACCTTTCATAAAACATGATATAATATAAATACATACATACATACATATAACAATTCCTGCCTGAGATCTAAAATAAAAAATTTGCGAATGTAGATTCGACGAAAGAGTACTTTTAGATAAACACACGTAGGCCTGGACAACATCGAACGTAATATTATACAAATAAAGAACTTACAACTATGAATATATTTGTATATATGTATATCTTGGTACACTTTTCCGCTCTATTTCTTGCACTTTGCGAAATCACATAGGCCACTAACATGTTTTGTACTAAAAACTCCTAGTTTAACCGCACACATACACATTATATGTATCCATCGATAAGCGCTTTATTGTGCCTTCATATATTATCAAGTATAAGCGGTCTGCGAAATTTCTCCTAAAACAAGCAAAGTGCTGCGACTTAAAAATAAAAAATAATACTTGTGTAGGTTTTAGTACATATGTATTATATAAACAAACATTTGCCGATTTGTTGGACGCTAATGCTCAAAAATGCAAATAAACAATGCAACAATTCTTTCAGAACAATAAACATTTATTTTGCACAAAACTGGCAAATTTCTTCGAAATAGAATTTTGGAAAAATATAACCAATATTATCATAGCATATCGAAAGTGAAGTAGAATTTAAGTACTTCTCCTATTATATACATATGTATGTATGTAGGTCAGGTGTATAAGAAGTACTAGTAACATGTTTGTTGGTATTCTAAACACACTCAGGAGTTATTAGCATTTTTATTATAATATTTTAAGGTAAGTTAGTGTACCTAAACCCACTTTTTGCGCTATCATAAGTGCAGAAAATCTCGAAAATTTGAATAAAGTGCTAGAGATAACTCGACTACATAATCTTTTATCGAAGCATCATATACATATGTATGTATGTACTAAAAAGTGAAAATAACGGGTGATTTTTTTGAGGTTAGGATTTTCATGCAGTAGTATTTGACAGATCACGTGGGATGTCAGACATGGTGTCAAAGAGAAAGATGCTCAGTATGCTTTGACATTTCATCATGAATAGACTTACTAACGAGCAACGCTTGCAAATCATTGAATTTTATTACCAAAATCAGTGTTCGGTTCGAAATGTGTTTCGCGTCCGTGTCCGATGAGCGATGAGGCTCATTTCTGGTTGAATGGCTACGTAAATAAGCAAAATTGCCGCATTTGGGGTGAAGAGCAACCAGAAGCCGTTCAAGAACTGCCCATGCATCCCGAAAAATGCACTGTTTGGTGTGGTTTGTACGCTGGTGGAATCATTGGACCGTATTTTTTCAAAGATGCTGTTGGACGCAACGTTACGGTGAATGGCGATCGCTATCGTTCGATGCTAACAAACTTTTTGTTGCCAAAAATGGAAGAACTGAACTTGGTTGACATGTGGTTTCAACAAGATGGCGCTACATGCCACACAGCTCGCGATTCTATGGCCATTTTGAGGGAAAACTTCGGACAACAATTCATCTCAAGAAATGGACCCGTAAGTTGGCCACCAAGATCATGCGATTTAACGCCTTTAGACTATTTTTTGTGGGGCTACGTCAAGTCTAAAGTCTACAGAAATAAGCCAGCAACTATTCCAGCTTTGGAAGACAACATTTCCGAAGAAATTCGGGCTATTCCGGCCGAAATGCTCGAAAAAGTTGCCCAAAATTGGACTTTCCGAATGGACCACCTAAGACGCAGCCGCGGTCAACATTTAAATGAAATTATCTTCAAAAAGTAAATGTCATGAACCAATCTAACGTTTCAAATAAAGAACCGATGAGATTTTGCAAATTTTATGCGTTTTTTTTTTTAAAAAAGTTATCAAGCTCTTAAAAAATCACCCTATACTAACCCATTCAATGGCTTGAGTTTAAAAATGTGGATATTTTTCGAGTTCGAGACAACAACACAAAGTCTTCTTTATATGCTCTAAAACATGAATTCAAGACATTCAAATCCATTTTTGTTGAATAGTCTTGTATTTTAGTTAAGCCTAGTGACATTCTGAGAAGGAAGAGATAGGCATCAGGAAGATATTTTTAATATTCAGTATGAGTTTTGTATCGTATATCATTCATATTGTAGCTTTACTTGTGTAGTTATTGCAGAAATAAATCAAAAATCGTTGAGAATACAAAATGAAATTGATGCATGTCCGTACACTTAATGTTTCCATAAATCACACATCTGCTGAAATTGCCATAATATTCTCCAATGACTGGTTCACGTTGCGAACTTTTGTGAGAAATCAAATAAAAATACTAATTTTAGTGTTCCATCATTTGTTTTGGTTTTATATTAGTGTTTAGTTTACGAAGAAATCCCCGAGAATAATGTAAAGTTGTTTGCCATATTTCCACAAACCACTCATCCGCGTGTTTAATGAGCAATTTTGTACTTTATTTGAACAATGTTCGCTTAACACATGCAAACATACATACACTAGAAATTGTTCGTAAATTTATTATTAATGATGGAATAGGGAATTTGATAAAGAACAAAGGAAAGAAAACACAATCGTGTGACGGGAGTGTAAGCGTTATTTGAGTTGGCGTGAGTTAGTTGATAAATTGCATTTATGTTCATTAAGCCATCAAAGTGTTATCATTAACGAAAAATCAATATACCGTTATTAATATGCGAGCAATAAAAGTGCCTATAATTAGCTGTAGATTATAAGTGAAAATAAAATAAGTAAATCATATACATATCTATATTTATATATGTACTAAGTATATATGGTTATTAATGCATGACCATTTGCATCGAAACAAAAATATTTTAATATAAACATACAAATAATGATATGATACGGATATTTGCTGCAGTTAAGTGTTGGGTGAATTTAATAAATTGATAGGCGGATCGATATTATTTATTCAACTCATTAGATAAAACTGCCAATTGAAGTTGGAGGAGTATCCCGTATATGCAAACTTCGAAAACTACCGATTTTCGCAATTAAATTTTTTGCACATATTTGTGTTTCTATTTTTCAAAGGAATAACCTACAATTCCAATAAACTAGCGCCTGTCCTTCCGTTGTTATCAAGGACAAAACCGCTGGGGTTTCATGGCTGCCTTTACTTCATCTTTTACTTTCTCTGTTCTTTCAATAAGAATTTCCAATGTCCCACATGTAGAAATCGGACGCTTGTAATAGTTTCACATTTGACACACTTTAAAGGATACCTTTCACCTTTCACTTCTACAGTTCCTGACAGCCTGTTTCAACTATTAAACAACTAAACATACTTCACCAAAGCAAATTGACAAAAATAAACAAATTAACTGGAAATAGTGTAGTAAAGGTTTCGAAGAACATCATTAAAATTTTATAATAAGAAAATAAATAAATTTTTTAATTGTTGGTTTTATTCAAAACTAAATTTAAAAAAACTCGAAAAGTTATCAGATATTTAGTGAGTACCCATTATGAAATTATACATATTAATTGCATTACACACATTAAAATAGAGAGTTTGTCTCACGCTCTAACAGCCATACAACAAAACGAACGTGATTAATGTTAATTAGCGAATTAGCGGCGTGTTGAAAATTCTAGTAATATCGGACTCAAAAGCATTAGATTTTTAAAATAGAATAAGTAAAGCTTTGTAAATATTTATGCTGACGAAGTGACAAATGTCTAGAAAATATTAGAAAAAACTGCTAATTGACTGAAATAATAATTCTATAGTAATGGGTATCGTAAAAAAGAAAAATGCAATTTTCACTGATTGTGAAATATAACAAGTAAGCTCCGTTGGGTCCTATTATTATTATGCTTTTATTTACATACATAAATATATAATAACTATGTATTTAAATAATTTGTACTCTTTTTTACCAATGTTGGAATTCCCAAACCTTTTGAAATTTTTGAAGCAGTATGGTAAAGTTTGGTATAGCTACTATGGGTTCTTTAATTACCATTATATTTATCAAAAAATAAGTTAGCTAAATGTTTGTCTCTTTCTAAACATTTGAGTAGCTGAATAGTTGAAAAAGCGTATATATGTATATTGAGTACATTTATTTTTTCCCACTATTATAACTTTTTCTCTGAAAAAAATACACAAACACAAGTAATATCGAAACAATCTACAATACGGGTAGCTAATATGCTCCCATTCACAGCTATGTTGTCGATAATGCATTGATGACCGCATATTATCATTTTAGATTTGAAAAATGTCTTACCGCCCACTCTTCAATAAATTGATGTCCAACGCCGTGCTGCGTCAGTTGGTAGTGCGACAGAACCCGGTAAGTGAAAATATATACTTATTTTTTAAACAAATGAAAAACTAAATTTATTTCCAAAAAAATTTCCCAGTTGGTAATGCGCACACAGTTGCAACACAGCCTCAGTAAGTGCACTATATGAAATTGACATTATAAATAAGTATTAACAAAAAACAATTGCTTCCATTTCGCAGAGCCCAGAACCCCGCTGAATAAACCATCGATGTTCAGTCCGACGATTATTAAGCGTTACTGGGAGGTAAGTTTTGAAAAAAACTGTTGCTTTCATGGCGGGGAATCCCACTTCATGGTATTATTTATTATATCAAAAGCTCATTTTATGTTAGGTTATTTACTGTTAACTTAAACAAATATCAAATAACTATGGCGTCATCTAAAAAAATGTTAGGAATCTTATTAAAAATAATGGCATAATGTGAAGCTAGTAAAAATGTCAGACAAATGGTTGTTTTATAGTTTTTGAAAATTTCTTGGAAATAATAATTGTCTATGTATATACTTATTTACATCGAATTGTGGAATGAATGCGCGTTGCGAGGGTAACAAAAAAAAATAAAGTTATTGAAATCCATAATATATAATTAATACATATGAATGTAACTCTGTTATTACAAATGCATAATTTTATTATTAACAGACGTTTAGTCGAGAATTTATGACTAAAACGTAATCATAGAAATGTACCCTTCGTTGTTATTTGTAATTGAGTTTTGTCGTAATATATTAGTCATTTCATATTTAATACTTTGAACTTTAAAAATATACTATATATTGCAAACTAGTTTTGAAAACTCGAAACAGTTAATCGAACAATTTCTGATTTCTCAATCATTCTATCAATAGTAACTGCATTTCAAGTATTAAATATCTTAGAACTTTTAATATACCTGTTATGGTTTTGACACTGACATTTTGATACGCGTATGTCTGTCGTCTAGAATCTATACTTTCGATAGTGTTAACAGGCCGAAGAATGCGTGTTCAACTTAGTTGTGCGCTATACATATGGTATATGATAGGGGCTTCTAAGTTGCCTCTATGTAAATATCACTCGCTTTTGTGCTCCTTGAATACTTAGTGAGTAATTACATCATAGTATGATATTTTTGTTAAAGTGAAATTAATATTGGGTAGTCGAAAAAGTCTTTTCGTATTTTGTAATATAAATAATAATTAATAACATTTGATGTGAAAGCCAGTGTGTTGGTAGGATTACCTAATGTCTATGAATTCTTTATACTTTATAATATATTCGGTGAAACGATTACATCCATGTTTCGTAGGGGTAAGACAAATATATTAATAATTAGGTACAACTACATATTCAACCAAGATTTTTACTTACCACTGTCCAACAAATGAACGTTGAATCAAAAAATGGATTTTCAGAAATGTAACGAGTGTTTTATATCGGGGGAAATGTTAAAAATTATAAAAAATTAAGGAAAATGAGTTAGATTTATTTTAAATGAAACCCTTTGAAGACCTTTTAATGAAATATTTTATTTGTTGCTCTCTCGTCAGCATTTAAAAACCTACATAATCTGAAAGGTTGTGCATGTTGTATAAATAAGAATTCTAATTAAACGTCTAAAATTAGTTTTAGATGATTTTTTTGTTGTTGATATTTACAATTATAGTGTCTTCAGTTTAAAAAAATATGAAAAGGTACGTATACTGTTTGCTTTAGCTACTTCACACATAGACTTTGAGCAAAATCTATTAAAAAATAAAAACAAAATAATAACGCATTAAATAATAATTATTCTATTCACTACTGAAGCTAAAGCAATACATTTTTTTAACAAAAAATAAAATAAAATTATTATTCATTTTTATTTATTTATCTTTTTTTATTACGTAATGAAGCAATCTACAGCAAATAAGTAACTACATGTTGTTGATAACACAATTTACATATATATTTATTTAATTATATATATAAGTAGTAATTTTAATGTCTTCGTTTTTTACAATACATTGTTGTTTAATGAATACAAAGTGATTTCTCAACGCGTTCTTGTTTTTTAGAGAAATGCACTTACCTTATAAATATATAAGCACATATGTAATATGTATGCATATATGTATATATTATGTACCGTAAATATTTATCTACATTTACTAGTATATACTAATGTAACTACATATATGTATGTATGTATATGTTATTTAGCACTTACAAATAAATTAGAAAGTTGCCACCCGTTGGATTTTTTTTTATTTCAAACGAAAAATATCAAATACTAAAAATGTTTTTTGTGAACGTTGCCACTTCTTTAAGAGATGTTTAAATGCAGTGAATAAATTAAACGAAATAATATACTAGACGTGCGATATAGCCCTTCATAATTGCTGTAAATAGTACATGCTGCCTTAGTTCACACATACATACATACAAATATTGCTTTAAATGACAGAAATTGTAGAGAATTAGAGCAATAAATGTCGGTGCTATATATTAACGACTTCTTTTACGAATATACACATACGTATGTATGTACATTAGAGCAGGTCGTTTTTTTGAAATGAATTCGAATAAGCGGGAAATGTTCTAAGCAACATTCTGAACAATTTTGCCCAAGAGATTATCGGTCTAAAACCAGTTTTAAGCTAGCCCTTTTCAAAGCAATAATCGCTTATATGGAAGATATTTAATATAGTTATTCAATCTGGCCGATTTTAACTAATGAATCATGAATACCAAAAATTAAATTTTATTCGGATACATAAAGAACTGAAGAAATAATTTCATTAATCCCTAAAAAACTTTCCATCAAAAATCGCTAGGCATAGTTGATCAAAATAATCCGTTAAACATTTTCCGAATACAAGATTTTTCCGTTTTTATGACTCCCTATAAATCGACCTACTCTGAACCACATTCAGCAATTAAATTAAAAATGTATTCATCTGTTATTCTCTACTGTTCTTAATTAAGTTGTTAGTGGAGAATTTCCTAAGACTTCTCTTGCAAGCATTTTGACACTCTAACATTGACCTTGTCTAGCAATTACGTGCTTTCCTATGACTTCTTTAACTTTTCTGTTTACTATTTGCAGACAAGTAAACAATTGGGGTCTTGAAATCTATTGATATATAAATATATATATGTTTATGCATATACATTATTTTATAGATACATCTTTTTTTAATTGCTGACACATAAATTTATGGCTTTCATTTAAGAAGCAAATTTTCAAATGAAAAACACAAAATAGTTTTCAAAATTATTAGCAGCCCATCATTATGCCATTTCTCCAATTTTGTTTCGTCAAATGCTTTTTTTATTATCTACAAGTTGTTATTAATATATACATACATACATTTGTGTATGTTGATCTGTGTCGAAATTGTATTTTTTGTTAGGTAATTTGCTATGACTATGTTTTATAATGTTTTTTTAATTAATAATTTTAGTTCCTCAACGAATATTGTCTGAAGTCTTTAGAAAATTTTGCTAAATTGTATACTGTTGTTGTTCTTTAATCACATTTTATTTTTACTTTCGTGTTTTTGCTGTTTTTTCCTACAAAGATTTGTTAAGTTTTTTGCTTTTATTTCCTTATATTTTTCCAATACTGAATATATTAATATATTTTAGAGCGTTTTTTTAAATTATTATGCCCGAGTAGTTTCTAAAATAATCTATATCTAGTGATACATATTTTTCTTAATAAACTGTCAGCGAATATTCAAATATCTATGGTTTTCTTGCACTGTGTAGATATTAAGGTTTCTAGATTTATAAATTTTTTGTACATAATTAATTAAAGGCAGAAAGAAAAATTCTTAAGGACACAGATTAATGTCCACTCATATCTAGTCATCCCAAAGATGTAATGAGACCAGAATATTAATTTATTTTACCCAGACATTCACATTCTGCAGCTGAGTCGACCTGTTTTGGATTTCAGTAATGGGAACACATTTCCTATACTCATAACATGAGTGCAAAGCTTGGAATTCTTCACTAAGTTTATTTAATATCCCTTGATTACTGATGATGTGAAAAGATAGTTAAAATCCTGGCACTAATCCCAGAAATAGTAGGAAAATCGTGTAGTTTGTGTTTTGCATCGCAGTTCATTTGTATTCATAGTTAATACTACAGATTATTTGAAATGGCTTGCATAAATGCTAACCACTGTTACGAGATGGAAATAAAACTGACATATTATACTAAATCAATTCTTCAAATCAATAAAAGATGGTGTTGTTCACGTGTGCACTGCGATTTTTCTTAAAATACAGGTTCGAATACTGATATAATCCAATTTAATTATTTTATTGATAACCTCGGCTGTTGGGGGCTTTGGCAATCGCTGTGGACAGTGAGGCTTCCACAATCTCAAACAGTTATTCTCTGTCTATTCACTTTCACCTGTAGAATTTTGTAGGCCATAAGGTGAGACTCAGAATTTTGGGACTCTTTGAAATAAATGCCATTCAACTTGTCGTCGCAGGGCTTTTACTTACCTCCACTGCTAATTTGAAAACAGTGATATGCCCATAATTGTAATTACAATATCTGAACTACTTTATAAACCACTAGCATATGGCAAGTATCACCACAAAAAAAAGACAAGTGAGTGAAGTATGAATTATTCCCAAAAATGAATGAATGAAAGTGAAATAAAAATTACTGTAAATTACAAAAAAAAATTCTACGCTACTTTACAACTACGTTTTTGTTTGAAATATAAGAAAAACAAAACTGAAGAAATTAAATTCAAGAAAGATCTTAATTTCTGACTACCAAATGAGATTTAAGTAAGCACTAACTAGAGTTTAGCTACTTAAGTGTTTGAATAATGTCAGCGTCTACTGTTTATTTACTAATTACATTTTTGCTAATTACTTTTGCATTACTACTGAAAAATGCTGGATATAAGGAAATTATATTAAGGGAAAGAAAAGTGATTTGCAGCAATTACACACAATACATGATTATTTTGCTAATATCTGATTACGACTTACATAACAGTTATTTCAAACATTACTTAAATACATACTTTTACTTCTAATTCTAATCGGATTATATTTGTCTATTTTAAGTACAACTTTTTGGTTAATATTTTACTACCACTACATACAAATTTCACTTGATTTGCTAGTTTCACATATTCATATGTAATAATCTACATTTAACATTTGCTACGTTTACAGTTATTGATTTTAACATTGCTTCATATGCTGTTTAGCAAAATTTTTTGCATACATTTAGGCGCACATGCCATACACTACCTGCAATTTATATTTCTTCGCTATATGCGCTTTATTTTGCAAGTAAATAAACACCGTTATTTATTTTATTCAAATCTGTTCAGCATTTATATTCTTTATTCTTCATTCGTCATTAATATATATGCATATATGTATGTGTAGGTATACGATATATGAATGCTTGTATAGCTAGAAAAGGAACGAAATCATTTTTTTATATATGTATGTATATAATTTTTTAAACATTTTCTTATATAAATGCGCATATATAGACGCATATTTCATAATTCAATTGAGCTGAAAGGTTATAGAATACCTACATGTATAAATACACACTTATATACTATATATATTTGAAGTATGTAATCAACACATGCTAATCTTAATGCTAAGTAACTAAGGCTAATAATATGTCCTTTTTTGCTGTTTCTTTGTATATATTGAAGGGGCATATTCGCTTTGTATATATATGTGTGTATAAATACTACATTATAAAACTAAGTATATATGTATGTAAATTTCAATAATATTTTTATAATTTTTTATTTATTTCTTTTTTTTTTATTTGTATATAAGTAAAGTTATATATATTGTTACAGTGTGTATTTCTGTACTTACATCATAAACAGTAAATACACTAAATCACAAGCTTAATGCAGTATATAAGTATGTACGTATGTATGTATATACAAACACATACAAATGTCGTCTGCATGTTTACCAGAAAAATGTATAATTTCCACTTTTAACACATTTAAATCTTATTCCTTTCAAATGTTTATAATTTTGTTCAATGTCCTCCCTTACACATATGTGTTATATAATATATATGTACACAAAAACATCTAAAATGCACACGACATCGGTTATATGTATGTGTGTGTGCAAAAATGTATACAATTTTTAAAAAGAAAAACCTCTAACAAATTTCGTTTATATATTTGAAAAACGGATTATTTCAAAAACCCAACACGCTTCAAAACTCTCAGCGCGCTACTTCAACTACTCTTTATCTAAAAAACGATGTTCTTACAGTAGATCAGAGTATTTGTTTTTGGAATTATACACTACAATACTTTTATATAAATAGTATCTAATCTATATGCAGTGGAAAGCCCAGTTGAGTATATCATTTAACACACTTTTTCATTCAATAAACAATAATAATAAACGAGTTCAGAGATATAAAACAACTAGAAAATGTTTTAGAAAAAATCCCCAAATATAAACTTTTGTATGTTCCCTTTCTGCTACAACAGTAAGACTTGAGTATTGAGAATTCTACTACTTTAATTTGTTATAATATTTCTGCTTACATGCATAGACTGTACCTCCCTCTTTATAGGAATGAAATGAGCATACGTCGTTTTCACGATCTTTAAGTTTTTAATATCTTATTTCAAGTCTTATATAATTTATTGTTTTTAAATATTTTATGAAGTCGTAAAATGCTAAAAATAGCTAGAAAATATTTATGTTCGCTTCGAAGATTGTAACGTCTTCGATTTGCTCTTTATGCTGGAGCACTGCGTCTCAAAGCAACATCACTATTTTCTGGTTGAAAATTATACAAAATAGCACGGCAATATTTCATTAACATGGCATATCGTTACAATAGTTACTTGTTCGATTCGCCACTCTGCAAGTGATGCTAGTTCGAAACTTACTTACCTTTAAGTTTTGCTTAATTAGAAATGTGTCGAAACGAAATTACGACTTCTTATATTTGAAAGTTATTTCTGGGTTAAAAAATGATTTGCGATTCCGGCAATTCACACAATCGAATGTTTTTACAATAAATAACTTTTCGTGATATGTAAAATTAATTTGTAGACCCTTCGAAGACTGTGTTTTACTTTTTATTTATTTATTTATTACTTTTTTTTTGATTTTAATTAGTAATTTATAATTTGTATTTTGCTTATCGCGTAACAAATGAACATATTTGAGTAAATCGCATTAATGTGGAATACATTTTTGTTGTAAGTTTCGAGCAATATAGTTTTTAAACAGTTATCAACTAATGGTTAAGCGAAAAGGATTTATATTTGGCAAGTGTTTGAGTACATTTTCGGAAAACCTGCAAAGTTTGTGTTGTTTATATTAAGCAAAATTGTTGTAGCTGTTGCCTGGATATTGAAATTGCAAAGGATCATAAATATTATTAATTTTTATATTTTTCAATATAATTTTATATATGCAATTTACTATATATTGTTATCGTTTTTTCTTAAATTTTAAGTTTTGTTCATCCCCATTCATTTCTCTCTTAAATCTAACTTATCAGTAGTTACTTGTTTAAATATGTATGTATGTATGTATAAGTCATACATTTCGCACTTATTTTCAACACTTTTTCAAATAGATTATTGAAAAGTGCATAACTGAAATTATAACAGTTTGGAAACAACATTTTTCAAGTAACCAATTATTTAGCTTTTATTTATATGAATTTTTGAAATATATAATATCGAATGATCCTTAACGAAATAGCTTTAACTTATTTTAATTATATTTCCAAGAAACGAATTGCTTTTGCTTTCATTATTGTATTTCCTTAAGTTTAACACCCGACTGATAATGCCTCGTTTACACTGAGCACTATTGTATTCAACTTCTTATCTTTATATATATATATGTGTATATATATATTTAAATATATAATTCACCAACTGATATTTTCTTTTTGATCTGAGTGATCACTTCCCCAGCTACGAATCTTAAGTACTGACGTGAGTTTTTATGTATGTGTTTTTATGAATGTGGTTGTATTTCTATACATATGTTTGTATGTATGTATATAGTGTGTGGTGTTTTGCAGATTAATTGAGTTTGTGTCTTCGAACTAATGCTGCTTTCACACCGTATTATTGATAGCATCTAATTGACAATGATAATAGAGAGATGTATTTTCGAATACTCTTTGGGCTTCTGATTCTGATTTACATATATTTTTGTGTATTTTTAATAAAATAAAATACATACTGTTTAGTATAATATACTAAAAATCAAAATAATAAATTTGCAAATATGGCAACAGAAACACTAAACTCGAAATAAAATGTTCTAAACTATGAAAATATCACTAAATGCCAAGCCAAAAGCTCTTTTCTTGTGGAAAAATGACTAGTTAGTTAAAATATTGTATATAGTAGATATTTAGATTAACCCTCAAAAAAGGTTCTACCAGTCTTGGGAGTTTATTCACTATAGAAGACAAACTACAATTATTGTTTTTTAATTCAAAACATAATACTTTTGGTTTCATCCTACAGCTTCAACTGCCGTAAAAAATTATAGCAAACAACTGTACATTTTCAGCTAAATCAAATTATTAAATAGTTCTCATGCCGTCTACGTTTTTTTAGTTCAAGAATTGAGTTTTTATAAACACTTTATTCGGATAAATATATTTTTCTTGCTATTCACTAATGTATACACCGTTATACAGGAAGACCTTTGTTTATACGATTTCTAAGTTTGAGTATACAATTTTCTCGGTAATATTCACAAGTATATACTAATGTAAACCGTTAATTTTGTGTTTTTTTTTAATCTTTAGCTAAGTTAATTGTTTTATTTTTGTCTAATTTTCGTTGTTACTTTGCGTTCAGTCAGAAATTAACTCCAAATTGTTTTGCTGTCTTTTACACATACCTACATAAATATGTTTATTTATTAAGACATTTCCTTAAGTTTTCTAGATATATTTTATGCATGTCCATAAGTATGTTTGCATGTGGAGAAGGCCAATATGTTTGCACAACACTTTACGTTGATATTTTTTGTTTACCGAATTATTAATTATTTTTGTTTTTTGAATAAAAAGTCTGTAATCTTAAATTTGTATATCAATTTGAGGATTTTGAGGTTACTTTCGTTTTCAAATTCAAAATTTTTATCTTTTTAGAGATATGTCGTAGTACGTAATATTAATGTAATTAACGCTCATTTATAGTACAGTTATAATTTCCTTCATAACTACTTTATACCGTTAACTTTTTCTTAGTAGTATTTAATGCTGATTTAAGTTTACTTAAGTTTGATTCTGAGTTAAGTACTCAACTTAACTACTCTATCAGAGGAGACTATATAAACCTAGCTATCTGAGCATAGTTCCATATAATATATTTTTATCAGGTTAGTTACCAAACGAAACACCGCAAAGACTTCATTGAAATTAAAAAAAAATCGTTTCGAGAAACATATACTGATATATAGGTCACATTCAATGGAAGAGCCGTCGTTTCTACAAACAGTTTAATTTTTTAGCTAGCAGTTAAAATTTTTGAAAGAGCTTAAGGTTCGATTCGCCATTTCTTGCTTTGCTCTCATGTCGACAAACCTCA
This sequence comes from Bactrocera correcta, assembly GCA_027475135.1. NCBI lineage: Eukaryota > Metazoa > Arthropoda > Insecta > Diptera > Tephritidae > Bactrocera > Bactrocera correcta. The sequence goes on along the minus strand of CM050325.1, from coordinate 110,338,969 downwards.
AATGAAAGGAATTGTGGAATTATTCAGATCGATCCACCATTAAAGATAAATGTGTATGCCTCATTAAAGTAACATAACAGTGAGCTAGTCTAATAACTGTATGCTTATACCAGTTTACTTGATTTACACCAATTGCTTGTTCGATTCGCTAAACTTAGGATTAATTTGAAAATAGCTCCAAATTAAATTGGAAAATCTAAAATAGCTTGCTAAAAGAAATACAAATTTTCGAGGATAACTTTCTTTGATATAAGAAATATTTATTGATATAATGATATACTTCATAAAGCGTATCTGTTCAGTTAATCAAGAACTGCAATTTTAGGTTCCATATCTTTAAAATTGTGTGTATTCAGCACCCCTACCGGCACATAAGTTCATCATGTGCACAGGCTATGGTACATTTTTTATTGGTCTCATCTACAGTTCCTACTGTGATTGATTAAGGGTATTGGTATTAACCTTTCAAACATCACTTTTTGATTACAGTAAAATCTGCAAGCCTTCTTATATAAGTTTCTTCTATCATCAGTGGTGTGTAGCTTACAGTCGACTTTGTGTTGGTGAATCCTCAAAAATAATAACCCCCTATAACTGTTTACAAAATTTTATGAGAAGTTTTTTCAATTTCAAAAATCGCTTAATTTTTGTTTTATATGTAAAAATATCTGTGAAAGATCTATTTTAATTTCGATGAAGTCTTTGTGTGCCTTAGAAAAACAATTCTATTTCTGCTTTTAGTGTTATCATTACCTACCAGTTTTAGAATCTGTATATATGCCATAGTAACCTGAACAATCCTATACAGGTTGCTTAACTATTCTAGAAGCCTTTGCTTTCAACTATTCTCTTATATAATTCGATTTGATTTAAGTTTTTAATTTAATTTTTATAAACTTATTTTCTTAAAAGATTTTTTTTTGACTCATTTATTTATTTTTCATTTATTTTTGTAAACTTTAAATTGTTCCTGCTAAATACTGTTAGGCCCTCGATGAACCTTCTGAAACACAGTTGAGCTTATTGTCATACGATGATACTTTAGTAATGTTCTACTCTGTTTGTATTGATTTTTATTTCATATTTTGGATCAATGCATCAGTGGAATGATTCTGTTACTTTGTACATATGTATGGATGTGTTAATGTAAATATTTTGGTATATTGTGTTTAAAATAATTTTAGGTATATGTAGTAATATGTACAATTAGATGTAAGTATGTTTCGAAAATGTAGTGTTGTCTTCGGTTCTAAAATGCTCTCTGTGATTTGCTGTTGCGCACGCGCATAAAAGTCTTGATATGCTTTTTCGTATCTGAATACACATGTTTACTGCACTAGTACCTGTAGGTGTAGGTTGTGGAATGACTGTATTTTTGAGTATTTTTCTGATTTTCTGCTACTTCATACTACTTCAATGCGCTTTTGAAATGAAACTACTTTCTCAAAGATGCAGGAAATTATAAGAGATATAATTAAATGGAAGAACTTAAAAGTACATAAGTGACAGATGGCCCTGTTGAGTGTTGAAATAATTCTTCGAAGTATGCATTTGTTGAAAATAATTAACTTCATAAATCATTTGCATGTAATTAATCTGTGATTATCAAAACTGTGACTGTCAAATCTGAAAGTATGCTGGGTTGTTGCTACTTTTGCTACACATTAAACGTTCCAAAATATTCATAATTAAATTTATTATTTTATCTTGCATTTCATTACTACTGCTACAAATGTATGTATGTTTGCATATATTAAACAATCAAAATTCAGATGGGAACTACGCGAAAAAAAATCTTCAAAAAAAATTCTACGAAAAATGAGTAGTAAACTGCGTATTTTTTTTAAAGAACTTATTATTAAATATGTATGAATATGTCAAGGCTACTTTATAGTATATAGCATAGTATATATAGTAGGGAGACAAAATTTTTGACTTTTATACAAATTTAATATCGCTAAATTACGAAAAATAATATAAATTGTATAAAATTATGCATTGATGAGTTCGTTATACAGAGTTTACCAATAAGAGTGATATGACTTCTTTAAATAATTCCTAATTGAGGAAGCTCAAATGGTTTTTCATTTTATGTGAAGTACAATCGAAACACTTATGTTCATCATTCAAATGGCCTCCACGACTACTTTTGCAGGAGCGAATTCGAAGAGCCCAATTTTCCAGTACTTTATTCAATAAATAAAGTGGTATGCCATGAATAGCACGCTCAATAATGACTTCTAAAGCTTGAAGAGAGTCTAGTTTATTGCTAAAGACCATTGACTTCAAATAACCCAACAACGAGTAGTAAAATGTTATTAAATGACAACTTCTTAGAGGCCATTAAATGTCACAATTTCTTGAGGTAATTGAATCTCCAAACTTTTTTTTGCTATAATTGGATTATTTATTGCACATGCTGTGGGCCATGTAGCTACGCCTTGTTGGAACAAGATGTTGCCAAGATCAACTTTTTAGCCTTGCGGCCATAAAAAAGGTTTTCATTGAGAGAAATCTCTTTGCCATCATAAACTAGAATATGCGATTGGAGCCTCGACGACAGTTAGATTACATTCATTTGATTCACTAAATGTACGTGAGAATTATAGCATGTTATGAAATATTTCTAATTGGGTTCACAAACTTTTTATAAAAACTTTGGAAATTGTTATTCTTTAATATTTGACTTTTAGAGACAGAGAAACGATTTATAAAAGGATCACTCCCACGAAATACTTAAAAATAAAAGTTTCCAGCAAACTCCAATGATTCTTTTAATTCCAAGAGTTTTTTTTACCACTTCTTACAATTCGTTCTTACTCTTTATCCTTATTCTTATTGGTTTAGTATTTAAATTATATATAAAGAGCCTATTGGGGAATGTACGAAAGTCACTTCTACCAAAAACTTATGAAAAGCTATTGTCCCGTATGGTACTCGACAAATAAGTGAGATGAGGTAAACAGGCAAGTCTAACATTGAAAGCTACTAAAACTAACGGCATATACTATATAATAATAAAGTCAGTTAAAAATATACAGTTACCTATTATGAATAAATCGAGGCGAACTATAGGCAGCGAAAAGAGCTTTTGACTTCGGCTTTACACAACACTTAAAAATGCTAAAATTTCTAAAAATATTTAAAAAAAAATGTAAAAGTATTTATTTCAAAAATAAATGTAAGATTTTAAGTAAAATAAAATGCAGCGTAAGATAATTGATGAAAACATATTTTTTTATTATGAAAATAAATTGTTTTGTATAAAAAAAAGGTTATAAAAAATTAATTATTAATTAAAACTTGTAAGCTTGCTTAAATAAAAGTGGAATGGCATAAGTATAAAATAATAATAATTTCAACTGAAATTGTGTGCATGTGTATATGGACTGTTTATACACTTGTAATATTTTATATCTATACATGTATGTATATATATTTGCCTTTTGGCTATAAAAAGTCAAAAACATAACTTTTTTACTTAAAACTACAACAAATATTTTGAACTAAAATAATATGAGATCATTGGATTGTATGAATATTTTATTGGAGCTTTGAGATTTCCATTTCAAAATATTTTTAAATTTATTTTTTTTTCTAATTTCTTTGTATTTGAACTGCAATAAATGGAATAAGTTAAAACAAAAGACTAAAATAAATAAATATAAATTAAGAATATTTTTGGCTTATATTTTAAAATAATAAAACATTAAAAATAATATATGTATATAACCATAAAAATAAGTACAAATATATTTATTTTAATTTAATTGCATTTTGTTCATTTTGTTTTCGACAACATGATATCGAAATTTAAAATTTTGCGTTATGTGTGAATAATAAAAATATCATGACTTGACAAATAATACAATTTTTTTCGAAAATGAGTTCATGTTGTTAAAATTCACAAAAACAGAGTTAAATTACGACAAAATTCGTAGAATGTCTTGTGGGCAGTTTTGTGGAATGTCTTTGGCTTGAAGATTGTAAATTAATTGTGGAAAAACATACATTTTACAGTAAATACAGCTTAAAAAGTACAAGATATTTAAACTATAAAAGTAATAAATTAATTAAATAAATAAAAAATAATAGTTGTCAGTACAAAAAAAAATAAAATAAAATAATAATAATAAGAACAAAACATTAATAGATACATAAAAAACTAAATTTACTAAAATAAATACTTTTAAACTAAAACTAATTTGTACACAACCAAAAACAACAATGTATGCAACAAATGTTAGTGGCAAACAGCTACAGTTATTTTTAAACAAAAAAAATGTAACTAACGTTCTGAAAACGCGCACAGATGTACATATGTATGTAGGTAATCAAAAATCTACGCTAATTATTACAGTCTAAATGATTTAAAATACTACAAATGCTTAAGAATATGCAGTTTTCAGATATTTACCATATAAAACTGAAACTAATATATATTTTTTTTTTTTGCATTTGACAAAGTAACCTATTTGAGTTTTGTTGCGTTATAAGGTATTAATAAATAAGACATTGCTTTAAAAATAATATTAGAATTTCTTTATGTAAGAAATTTCAGAGGGAAAAAACATATTTGTTTAATAATTTACATAAATGATTTTACAATATTTAGTTTTATATTTTTTTTTTTTTGTAAAACAAACTAGAAAGTATTTTTTTGTGTAAAAACTTTTAAAAATCTTTTGCTTTTCTAATTGCTTTTTAACAGAATTTCAATATTAAAGATTTCGTAAAATTCAATTTTTTATTGTCAATATTAGCAATTATAATTTTTTATTTATTCATATTTTTTCGATATAATTAAAAATAAAATATTTTTTATTTGTGAATATTTTTTTTTTGTAAAATTCGATTTTTTATTGCCAATATTAATAATAAAACCAAAATATTTTTTATTTATACATATGTTTTCTTGTGATAAAAACTTTTTGAATATTAATTTTGCCGTTTCAATAAAAAAAAAGTGCCAAACTCAAATAGGTTAATTTGCCTAGATTTTACAGAATTGCGCTCAAACACATTTCCCAGTCATATCATACCCAACGCTCAATGGCATGCGTCGCGTCTGCTGTTGAAAAAAGAAAAAATAAAACAATAACAATATGCACTTAACCTTTGCGCTGCTGAAAAATTTAATTTTTGTATTTCTTCTATATTTTTTAATGATAATTACCACTACATATGGAATATAAAAAGTATTAAATATAATTTTAAAAAGAATTTACTCATTTCGTACATTACTCTACAGTTTTGCGAATATTTGCTCAGGGTTCCAACGCCTCTACAAGTAGATACTTATTATTACATACAAATGCAAGTTTATTATGAACACTTACCTTTTGCTCGCCCAAACGCTGCTTAAGAGTTTAATGGAAAAACAATCTAATGCAACTTTCAGTATGAATTACATAATCAAATGGGGTTTCAAAATGTCGTTCACCAAAAGTTTTATTGTTTTTTTTTTTATTTCCAATACTAAAAATACTAAAGAGAAAGGTTAAATTTTCTAACAACACAACAACAACAGCTAATAAAATTAAATATATGTACAGTAGGCCAAACAGACAACAACAGTATGTAGGAGTGTATGCGCAAACACACACACACACACGCACACACAACTAAGGAATTATAAATGCTTCCGACTAAATACCAAACAAATCACTAATTTTTACAAATATACGATTAACTGTAATAAAAACACAGTACAAAATTACATTTTCGCTTTTATTAATTTGCTGCTTAATATATAAATATATATATATACTAGAGAGTATGTATATATGTATGTGATAGCCGTAATAATAAGTTGGCAATTCAATTTGAATGCAAATATATTGTATGTATGTACTCATAATAGTATTAACGCACGAAATATGTATGTAGCTATGTAATTATGTAATCCAAATATTCATTTACTTATTATTGGTTTAGCCAAATTGTATACAACTAGAACATATGTAGTAGGTATGTAACTTCAAATAAATGTAGGTCATTTGCATACTTTTTTACTCAAATTTATTTCACAAAAGTTTTCCAAATTATTTACAATGCATGAAATATTCAATATCAACTAAGAAATAGACGAATACTAAAGAAATCAAAACTTAAAATTTTCATCAAATTCATACAACAAAAATACTTCCGTGAAAAAATCATATTCAATATAAGTAAGTAAAACTAAAACTAGAAACCAATATGTAAGTAAACACTAAAAACTAAGTTTTACAAATCGAAAATCGAAAACTAAAAATATTCAATATTTATTTATACTTATTTCTGTCTAAGCCAAAACTAGACATGCAGACAAGTTCGATTTACTTTCTAGTTCAAATCATAATGCATAGGTTATACTATATATGTGTGTGTTTATGTAATATTTTACGCTGCGGTTTAAATAGATTTTTCAAAACAAAAATTAACTAATACAAAATTTGCAACAAATTTACTAAACGAAAATTTCCAATTTATTACGTTGTTGTAAGTGTTTGAATGAGTTAGCAATGAATGTGGGTGGTGTGCATGTATGTATGTATACACTATTTTAATGTGATTTTTGATTTTACTTAGCCTAAAATTGTTTTAAACAAAAAAAAGTTTTGGAACTAAATGTGAACAATGAGGGTGCAGCTGTGGGCAGGAAATACTTGTTTAAGTAGGAAAAGGCAAGTTTTATTTCTACTAAAAGATTTTAGAGGTTAGGTTTTTTAATAAAAAAAGTTATGCTTGTGATATTATTTCTGATCTGCAAAGTGATGAAATTTTGGTGGTGAAATAACTTTTAGTAGTAAATTTTAATGCTAAATTCACAAATTTGGTTGCAATATCTGTTTCTGAAGTCTAAAAATTATTGAACTAATTTTTAGAAGCAAGGACAATTATATTTTAGCATCTTTTGATTTTTAGTACAAACTTGGCCACAATTAGAAATATTTCAAATTTTTTCAAAACAAATTGTTTTTGAAATTCTAAGTTATCGATAGTGTTTGCCTTAAAAATTATTTTTTTTATAGTGTTCAAAATTAGCATGCAGAAAATTTAGAAAAATATAAAAATTACAAGAAATACACAAAACTTCGTTCAACGCCTTAAAATAAATTGTTTGTACATAAATACATAAATTACAAATTTAAGCAAACTATAAGAGAAAATACTGCAAATAAACGACAAACAAGAAACGACAGAAGAAAGTTCAGGATTTCATAGAATAGTTAGACAATAGTTATCAAATATAACTGTTTATTATTTGTTTTGCTATTTCAAAAAAAAACTCTTCTGCTTTTAAACAAATTTTTAAACATTAATAATTCCACAAATTTTACGATATGATTTTTAATATTTTTAGATTCGAAAGTTTTTTCAAAGTTTTTGAACCAACAAATTTCCACTCAAATGAAAACTTCGAAATTTCGCAGTTGAAGAGTAATTTTTTGAAAAAGGAAAAACAGCATAGATCTTTATATGTATGTGTTGTATGCGTGAAGTTGTACCTTTGTGTTACAGAACTAACCTCAGAATGCGTGCGCAGGCGCAAGCTTAAGCTAGTAATACTTTCTGCTGCTGAAATGTCAAAGAATATTTGTACATTCTGGCAAATTATGACAATTAAAATATTACAAATCGTAATTACTACCGTTATATGCTATAAATCCTTGATGAGTGATTTCAATGTATATATGGTATGTTGATGACACCAGTGTGCATATATAATATATGTATGTGATATTTATGCAATTAAGTTAATGTTGCTACTAACGGTAAATGTAATTATTTAACATTTGTTTAACAAACAAATTAAATAATATTTATTATTTCCTTTTCTTAGTTATTTATAAAGGAAAATAATTATTACATAAAAATGTATGTACTATATATTCAAATCGCTTACAAATAATTGCAAAACAAATATAAAACCAAAGAAATTAATATGAAATACCTGTCCTTACATAAAATGCATAAGTTGTACTAAGGCTATAAGTGTAATAATTATGATAATAATAATAAGTGTTAATTGCGCTTAATTATTAATGTAAAGGGTTGCTGTAGACTTACGGTCCTCGAAGTAATGTTAAAGAAAAGCAAAAAGTGCTAATACAATTATTTTTTATAATTAATTATATAATTATTTGATTATTTTAGGGATTCTTTCAAATAATATTTTATAATAAATTCTCACTTTCGTTTAAAACCACATTTTTTATGCAACATATTCGCCGGACAACTCTAAAAAAAAACCTTTCGATTGTTAAGTACTGTTAGTGTTTAAGTGGAAAAGCAAATAAAAAGTCAAACTTATTCGCAAAAATAAAATGTAAATTGTGCAAATTTAAACCAAAAAACTACATACTAATACAGGCGGTACTATAAATGTGCAAAAATAATTAATTTTTTTTTTTTTCAAAAAGAAATTAAAAAATATTTTTTAAGCAGACATTAATAATGAAATAAAAATTCGAAATAAATCATAAAATATTCGCTTATGCTTCGTTGAACTTGGAAGTTGTAGGCGCGGAGCTTTTACTGCCCTTCATTGCTAATATTCATAAGTTTTAATATCATTAATTAATTTATTTGTAGGCATTAACGATATATAAATTATTGATTTTGTTTTTGTTTTGTTATAATAAATTCAAATAATAGTAGTGGGCAAGCAATTACAATAAATTTATTCACTTCATACATATGTCTAAAGTATTTACTAAACTATTTTCTTATGAAAAAGTATTATCAAAGGAAATACTAAACTAAGCACACTAAATACAAATTTCTAGTATGGAAACGGTATGTCGTAGGTTGTGTTTATGGTATTCAGATTTTTGTTTTATTATTTTATATACAAAGGTAGGGTTTACTGCAGGAATTATATATGTTTATAAGCCATGTTTCGAGGTGTGCAAAAATTTCGTAGAAAAGGTTTTCAAAACAGCGCTTTTTATGTGAGAAATAATTTATGCTAATTCAAATAGGTTGGTATATGTGTGTATGTTCAATTTGAATTTATTTTAATGGCGGTATAGCTTTTCTTAAAGATCTCTTCCGCCATAGAAAACCACAACATGCAGGCGAGAGTGTTGAGTATTGCTTACACTTTTGGCTTTGGGCGCTTTCAATTATTAAAATTTACTGTCTTGGGACTGTTTTTGCAGACATTTTTACAGCATTCAGAGAAACTTTGTCATAAACTAAGCAATTTCAACTTTTGGAAAACACTGGTTTTGAAATTCGATATTAAAACCAGTTTTCTGAAGTACATGGCAGCAAAAAAATTTATCTGTCGCATAAATTTTGTGCAAAATTCGATTTTTGGTCAGTCAATATATGAATTATACTATATCAAAATAAGAAAACACCCTTTCAAAGCTTGTGTTCGAATTATCTAATTTCCTGTAGCGACATTTTCAACTTTTTTTTTGAAACAGTAGCGCTCTACAGCAGTCACTAGTTTGCTTAGAAAAAATATATAATTCATTTAGAGTTTCTCCTGTACTCAGATCGCTTTGGAGAATCAAACGAACACACAATGATCTTTTTGAGAATGAAAAATGAGTGCTGTGCTCATATGAACTCTGAATTTCGCGCTTAAATGTATGATTTTGTTAGGAAAGTGTTCATAACTACTATGTATTTTCGCCGCAATTCAGTTGACGGCACATAAACTATACATATGTATGTATGTAAGTAAGTAAAACTACTTGTATGTCATGTCGGTATGTATGCATGTAATTGGCATGTATATGATTATATATGCGTTAAATTGTGTGTAGTATGTATTTTGTTTTGTTGTTGTTGTCATGTTTATCTAAATTAAACGCAATCAAGTCGGTGGTTTAAAATTCTAATTCTCATTATTTATATAATTATTGTTATATGCAATGTTATGTCATGTTTAATGATTAGTACTATTACTATATGTATGCTTTTCTTTAATTGTAATATCTTTTTTTGTTTTTGTTTTCTTTTTTTTTTACTTTTTCACTTTGCCTGCAACTCGGTTATAACTTATGAGATATAACTTTTGTATGTATTACTTTTACCATTTTTTGTTGTGTTCTTTTTTTGTTGTTTTTTGCTACTTCGTTTAATGCTCTGTTTATATGCTTAAAATTAAATTTATATATGTTAATTTTCCAACATTTTTATTATTATTATTTTATTGAGTACATGCGCTTATGTCATTTGGGCGCAGAACAAATGCGAACGGCGCACACAAAATTTTAAGTTTTTGTTTTTGTAATAATACTTAAGAGCGGCATTTGTTTAACAATAACAAATACACAATTTACATATGTATGTCAGTTGAGTTTACTTCTGAAATTGACAAATGCATTTTAGGCAATGCGCGCGCAAAATGTAGAAATTGCCATTTGCAGCCACTAAGAAGTTGCGCATATCGAAATTTCGCCTTAATTTCTTATAGTTCCTTATATATATGTATGTATTCATTGCTTTGAGTCACTTATAACTAAATACATGTATGCTTATTGTTTGTAGGTTTAATTATTATGCGCATAGCTCTGCAGATTTTCAGATTTTCAGCTGTTTAGCGCTGCTATACTCTCTAGAGTCTGTCTTTTCAAATAATTATGAATTATTGCAATTTATGGGTTGGCGTGTCTTTCATTGCCAACAGAAAACGCGTTAATTCTATCTTTTTGGTGCTAAACAAATGTCTTTCGCGCACTCTGGCCACTTTGCTGTAGCGCTTGCGCTTGCAAATGAGCTTTTTGTTTACGTTGGCTTAAGCTAAATAACTAGCAAACAAAGCGCGCGCATAACTTGAGCTTAAATTCACATACATATGTAATAATAAAGGTAATAATAAGCATTTTATACACTTGTGGTGTGTTTTTATTTCTTCTTTTCTTTTTGTTTAAATATAATTCAAGGTGATATTGAGAACTTAAAATGTATGTCGTAGTCAGCGTCTCAATAAATTAATTAACAAATTCATTACTCAAGCATACCACATAAACAACTCTGCATTTATCACAAATTGTTGTAATTGTTGCAACGCACATGCGCACACACACATTTACAGCGTGCGCTTAAAGAAATCTATTGTGGCTTAGCGCGCATGCATTAGTGAGAATGACATTGATTTATTGCTATAAATATAAATATATTTCCTTTTTTTCCAATAAAGAGTATTTTTACTTCTGCACTCTCCATTTGCTTGGTGAAAAAAAATAAAATAAAAAACGCACAATTCGTACTTTTAAATTTTTAAATAAATCCAATTCGCATGCTACGCTTTAGACATACATGCCCATGCCGTACATTTGACTCCAGTCAACGCCCTGAAAGCTGGACATGTCCACATTGGTTAGCGCGTAGCTCTGATATGGATTGGCTGCGGCGGCGGCGGCGGCCGCGCTTAATGGGTTGCCGGCGACCAAAGCTGCTTGCTGTGCAGCGGCCGCGGCGAGCGGGTGATGTGCCGCCTGGGCGCCGTGCGCGTTCGCTGCGGCACCTGGGCCGGTAACGGTGAGCGCGTTGTGTGCGCTCTGTGCAGCGGACACGCCTTGTGGGTTGGCGGCGTTGTGTTGCTGTACTGCGGCAGCGGCGGCAGCATGGGCAGTGTGTTGCTGTTGAGCGGCGGCAGCAGCATTCGCGTGCTGTTGTTGTTGTGCCGCGACATGTTGCTGCTGAGCCTGTACCAAGGCGTTGGCGGCGGCAGCACTCGTCGGTATGGGATATGGTGCATATCTGTTGGGAGATGAAACAATAAAATATTACAAATGATTCAGCAAACATTTAGTAGGCTTAATTCGAGAAATAAACGCTTACCTGACACTGTGCAAGGCCTGTGGATATGTGGTTAGCAATTTGCCAAAGCTAGCTGGATTGGCGGCGACCGCAGCGGCGGCGGCATTTTGTACTTGGAAGGGTGACTGCGAGATGAGCGCTGCCTGCTGTGCAGCTGCTGCTGCAGCGCCATTAGCGGCATGCAGTTGCAATGGTGATGGCGCTTGCAACATGGCCAATGAGCTCATTGTGGTAACGCCGGCGCGTGTACCAATCAATTGACCCGGTGCGGTCGGTAAAGGCACACCCAATGTGCTCAGCATAATACGTTTCTGCAACAGCTGTGCAGCAGCTGGTGTGACAGCCTCCTTGGGCTGTGCTTTCTTGCATTCGACCTTCTTGTTTTTAATAGTGTGAAAGTGTATTTCACAAACGCGATCCACAACATCCTCATTTTCGAATGTCACAAAACCGAAGCCGCGATGACGTTTCGTCTGCTGATCCATCAGCATCACTGTCTCCTCCACAGTGCCGAATTGGTTGAAATAGGCTTTCACCTCATCGGCTGAGGTGTCCTGCGAGACGCCACCAACGAATATCTTCTTTGTTTTATTAGCTTGGCGTGGCCGATTCTTGGGTGTGGCATGCTTGGGATCGATCTTCTTGCCGTCCAGTGTGTGTATGGGCACCTGTAGGACTTTGTCAACGCTACAGGGCTCTTGGAATGTAATGAAACCAAAGCCGCGACTACGCTGTAAGTCATAACATCGACAAGCAAAGCGAAATCGAATTCGTGTTGAAGATGGAGATGGAGGGAGAAAGCCAAAATTGTTTATATTAGTAAAAAGTGTGGAGCTTGTGATAAATACTAACGAGAGATAGCTACTAAAATACGAATACATTATTTTTAATAAGAAAACATCTGTTGCAACTAAGTTCAACTAAATCGCACAACTGCAGTACGCAAGAGCAATTCAAGTCAATTCAATTTAATCAAAGCTAGGCAATTTATAATATTTGGTTTCTGCTTTTATAATTTTCTCAAGTAGTAAAGGAGTACGAGTATAATTAAATTGCAATTGTACTTTGGTTATAAGAAACTTTTAAATTAATACTTATAGTTTATGTGTAGTTAAGAATTTCAATTCAATTGATGGAAATAAATACTATGCGTAGAAGTAAAAAGAGACGTTAAAAACGATTTACTTTATATGTATATACTCTATATATATATTGGCTGTGTAAATCCGTAAAATATAGTCTAGTAGTCAAACAACTCAAACATAACCTAGACGCATAATCTATACATGGATACAAACAAATTACATATCTAACCCTAAACCAAAACGTTTCGAATTTTTTTCCAAAGCACCACAACACAATTTAAGGGATTCGAGTAATTTTTAGCATCGCTAAACTCGCGATATTCACAGATTTCGGTGAATAAGTAATTTAAGTAATAAAAAACTGTGAAGGTGAATCAAACATCTTACATAGCACACATGAATATTTAACTTTGAGTTAAATATCTTCTTATTTGCTGCTAAAACGAATTTACAGGTTATGTCACAAATGTTTTGTTAGATTTGTGATTTTTTTTTTTTAATTTCGTGTTAACTGCCGTACAATCAACCAAAAGAGCCACCTAGGCAAGACCAGTTTTTAATAACCGTCTTTAAATACCAAAATTTTCATGTATAAAGTTTTGCGATTTCTAAAGTTCAACAAATTCTATGGGTGAAGCTAACTTTTCTTTCGCACCGAAATGTTTTCTAAGTGTATATGTGTGTATGGAATTTCTAGTACTCGACAAGGGTTAACAAAGAACATTAGATGCAAAAGTATAATTTTCCTCGTTTAATTTGTAAAAACAAAAAACCTAAACTAAAAATATAAAATTAAAGTTGTTTTGGAATTACGTATACATTTTAGTCAGGAACACGGTGGACAAATAAAAATGCAAACAAAAATGGCAAGGGCCTAAGGGGTAGAAAAAAGTCTACAAAAACTTACAAATTAAATATTTTTACAAAAGTAAATGGAAATATACCGGCTAAAGTTTTCTAGGTACTATTTACACGTATACATACACAAACACTCACACACCAGCGGAGACACGCTCAAAAACAAGTAACCAGGAATTGTCAGCCTAACAATAGACTTGCCTTTAGACCAAATTGAACGCTACATAACAAATATTTTTATATAACTATATATATGGGTTTAGTTACTTATACGAGTATATAGATGTATGGTTGAATAAATACGCTTAAATGTTAATTAAACTTGTACGCTAATGGAGCGCCTAATTTATAGTCTAAGGATACACACACATATATTTTTTTTTAAAGCCGCTTACAATTTCACTTGCTGAAAACTAAAATTGTATATGCTCACGACCCTACAACTTGTACATGAGAGTGGCTACGTTTAATAAGCTTCCTTTAAGAAATTGTAAAACGAGTTAGTAAGACCAGCACACCGTGTTAAATATTCGGTATGTCTTAAGGACGTAAGCATTAATACTATTACGTTATTAAGAATAAATTACAATAGTTTATAAATGTGGTATTATATTAACAAAACAATACATAATTAGATATTACATAATTAGAGCGCAAAGGTACACGCGCTCTGTTACAATCATTTAAGGAACATTTTTACAATTACAATAAGAAAAAAATGTTTCACAACTATTTTTTGGCACTTACAGCTAAACGCTTTAACGAATTATACATTTTTGGATTGAACTATCTATGGTACAAACTTTAAATTTTTCATTTTTTCTTGTTCCCTTCTAAATTAGCAGAAATTTTATTATCTATTACAATTAACAATATTAAATGGTAGTATATAGCCTTGCTTTTGTACATATATACACAAATATGTACCTAAATTATGTAAATACGAGATTCAACCAAATCAAAATATTCGTTTAATATGCCGCTAGATTATTTACGATTGTTTAATATTTTTTTCTTTATTGTTGCGCATTACGCTTACTTATCGCTAACGAAATAAAAGTTCTACGCGGAAGTAGCTCTTTTTCAAAGCTTCGATACTTGAGCCATTCATTTTAGGCTATAGTTTTGTTAATTTATTCTAAAAGTGAGCTTGATAAATTTATATTTGGGCTTATATGAAAAAATCAAGTTGCTAAATAAAAAGTAAACTTTTACTTAAATAGGATTATTTGAAAAGCTATGCAAAAAATGTTTTAAATAGTTCTGCTATATATAAATTTACTAAGAATAAAATAAAATTTGCACTCAAAAATATAAGAAAGCTAGCTAACTATATTATATTCATTGACTAGAAACTTAATTGCAGTAAGCAAAGAAAACAGACTAATTACGGTACGAAAAAGGATTTAAGAATATGAAAAATAAAACTTTAGACTATTTAGTACAACTGCTGCTATAATAACAGTCAACGATCGGTCTTTCTTGGCTTATTTATTTGAGACCCTTGCTAAGGCATTAATACACCTTAAGGCATATTTATAAAGTACAATTATTAATAAGTTAAAAAACTAATTAATTTTAGAACTAAATGTTATAGATTTAATGCATAACGTTAGTTTAATTGAAATAAATAGTTGAATAGGAAGCAAAAAAGCTAAAATATTTATATAAAGGCGCCTTTTGGTTAATATTTTAATTACACAAATATGCCAGTTTTGTATTATTTGCATGAAATCATTTTTTATTGCCTCCAAACTGACTTCAATTTAAGTTTAAACTAATGTTACGCAAGTTTTAGTATTTTTTCAAAGAAAAATATTTTTCGCAACAGATTTGAATTATGCATTATATTTTTCTAATAACATCAGCTATAGACTTCAAGTTAAATGCTTACAGGAGTTAGAGATACAAACCTAGAGTTATATGTTTAACTAAATTTCTCGTTATAATTTAATTTTACACGTACATACATATGCATAAGTACACTAAAGTAGTATGAGTTACAGAATTGTACAATTCAACATTTGTCGACTTTCATTATTTTGAGCAACTGCTAAAATGCTCTAACACAATTAACACTGGTAAATAAATACATTTCCTACTCAATATCATATATTAAAACGATGAAAATATTATTTTTTGAATTGGTTACAATATACAATCTCTTTTTAATTATTTTATGTATTACTGAGGGGTGATAAGGCACAAAAGTTCTTTACAATTATAGGTAAATTTACAGCTTTGGGGATCAATAGTTTATAAATGGTGGTAGTATAAATATTAATTATATTTAAATACTCAATATACTATTGGAAAGTTACAAGTACACTGCGATTGAGTCCTACTTATAGATTTACGGGTAATTTGCTTTAATGAGTTTTTAAACAAATACGATTACAATTTTATATTCGTCAATATTTCATATGCGACAGTTATGTGAAAAAATGTTGTAGACAAATACCTATGATTCTCGAAGCAGAACTTGTCAAACGAGTGCGCAGACTGGGTTGAGCATATGCAAAGTGAGTAATGTCGCTTCTCAGCGTAACTCCAGTATTGTGCCTGAAAGCGAGCTCTCTGTTCAGCATTTTCTCATAGTTATCCTTTATTGCTTGCAGCTCAACCAGTTTGGTGAATGCGAGTAGTAGTAGTTGTTTTTTGTTCGTAATCCTGTCGCGCAGCTGCCACATAATGCTTTTGCTGTTATAGACTGGCATAAATGAACGGTAGTATTTTCTTTATTTTTGTGTTTTTGCTTCACCGCGGCCAATGACTCAGGTATGCCACAATTTCAGTTGTAACACACACACAAATTTAGCATTGTTCAACTGGGTATTCCATGCGCATGCGTTATGTACCTATCCTTGCTTGTGCCGGCTTAACCGCTAATATATTTTGCCTGTTGACTGTGTTTTCTCTAAATTCAGTACAAATCCATAGTAATGTTGGTTTTAATAACGTTAAAAAATTAATTTCCACAGCGTCAGTTTAGAAAATACATAACCCGCTGCTTTCGTTTAGATTTTACCATAGCTTACTTGATAAATGATTAACTACACCACTACTTTTGTTTATGTTTTACATTTTCTGTTGGATATTAGCTGAACTTAAAAGTACGAAAATTTTGTACGGATTTTCGGGTCATCAAATATTTGTAATATAATTATTCTATATATGATATACCTGAATAGTTATATGCAAATTATTTTACTGATTTTTTGAATATTACTATAACTTAAAGTTTAGATAATGTTATTTAAGCTTCCTGTCATTTGAAATAATTCCATGAACTACGTGAAACTACTTTCAAAATATAAAATATGAGTAGTTAAATATACACATACATATAAAATAAAAGAAAATAAGTTTCGATATACGCAAATTTCATCCTTAACACACCACTGAGTACAGGTGTGTTTTTGCCTTATCCGAAACACGAAATATATAATGTATTTGGCTAGTATGCAAAAGCAAGCACACTTCTCAGTATGCAAAAACAAACAAACAAGGTCACACAAAGAGTAAAGTAGTATGTTTAGAATAAAGGAATGCATAAGAGCAGGACAGCACGGAATTGTGAGGACAATATCAAAAGTAGTGAAGGAAACTCATTTCTCAGAGTCGCAAAACCAAAAACTTGTAAATAAATTTTGAACGTAGAGGCACGACATGTCGAAATTGTATGAATAAATAAAAATGCAACGTACAAAAAGGTAGCAGAGCAGCCACAATAAGCTGTAACAGGACTAGAAGAGCTGAACCCCAGACAAGTAAAGAATAGCAGTACCGAATGTACTGTTTTAAATTCCTGTTTTTATTTCAATTCAAAATTATCCTGTGCCATAGCCCTACAACGAAGCCCAACTGTGCGCTGACGCGGCATGCCACGCAAGGGCGAACGTTTTATACGCTTATAAGTATGTATAGTATGTTATATTGTAATATAACCAAATTGAATTGAACAGCTGTAATATTGCGCCTGCGCGTTGCCGCCGGTTTTTATATCGTACAATAATACAATCGGCAAGCCAACAATATATTCGAATCAATGGCAGATGTTTGCGTCAGTTGGACGCGGTGTACACAATAAGAGCGCGCGCTAAATGTTTACAATGCGCAGAAGTGACGAACAGTTGGTTTGATTTGAGTCACAGGGGCGAATGCCCTACATTCATGCTTTGAACATTTTTTATAGCAGGACATTTTGAATTGTGACAAATTGCATTTTCTAAGGTTGATTAAATGTAGGTTTCATATCATAATAGGACTTGTAAGATTGCTTACTTCTTATGAGTTTTGTTTATCTTCGGAGCTTGACAGCACTCCAGGTAAAACGCAGCTTTCTTACAGCCGCGCATAGCATTCGGAAACCTATTACAATACAACGGATTCTTTTAATTTGAATGCAGTATTGTTCCTATGTTGCTGCGCACTCATACCGTTGAGGTAAAATAAAATGAAAAAGGTGCAGCTGCTTGCCAATTTAGCCGGCTGGCAGCTCCTAAGTACATAAATGGTACATTGCCGGTCTACCCCGCAAGAAAATACAAAACCATACATGAAGTAGTAGAAATATGATTAGTAAAGGTAGATCAAGTATTTTAGAAAAATTGTAGAGATGAGGACAAACATTGCTACACCCAAAGCCATCGTAGGCAGCCATTGAATAGTAATAGTAGACATAACAAATAAAAATGCTTAGGTAAATATTGTAAGTAGTAGTAGTAGTATTGTAATGAAAAAGTACTCCTCCGCATCAACGCTAGAAAGGAGAACACTACGTGCTTACCTGTGTCACGGGATCCTTCATGATTAGCACATCGGTGACGGTGCCAAAAACTCCAAAGTATTCCTTTAGTTTTTCCGACGATGTTTGCCAACTGAGGCCGCCAACAAAAAGTTTGCCTGGTGCTGGATCTGTGGTGGAACTGCCATTTACAGGCGTCGATCTGCCAGAAGAGCTGCCCTTTACAACAGCACCATTGGCGGTGCCATTATTACCACCACCAACTGCTCCAGCATTACCATTCAACAGTACCATGGTGTTTTGTTGCGCCTGTTGTTGCTGCTGCTGTTGTTGTTGTGCGGAAGCGTTGTTAGTTGTGGTATTCTGCTGTGACTGTTGTTGCGCCTGTGCTGCTGCTGCTGCGGCTTGTGCTTGAGCAGTCTGTTGAGCAGCGCTATTCTGTTGTTGCTGTTGAGCCGATTGACTCTTTAGAACTGCAGCTGCTGTGTTGGTCAATGTACCATTTACAGCCGCAGCATTGACCAGCACATTGTGTAGGTCACGGTGTTGTTGATCGATGAGTCCAGCAGCGGCTGCGGCTGCAGCTGCAGCAGCATTATCAATGGGATTGCTGTGTGGAAAGAAAAATGTTGGATTGGTTGCAGATTCTTCCTTTATACGTGCCGCAGCAAGAGGTATAGTATGAGGATGGTGTTGTAACATGGTAACGCCTTCTTTTATGGCGTGCACTTCACGTCTAAGCTGAATTTTGAAGGATAACGGCGTCGTACTCGCGGAAACGGTGTGTCCAGCTGATTTGGACTATTAATAGCGTGAAAGTGAGGTTAGCATACAGGTGGCGACCGCGAATATCGAACGAATTATCTTGCAAATGCTATAGTTTAGAAATTTTAGATAATTATTAAATTACGCGATTACCAAATAACGTCTCTTAGTTCAGAAGTCTTGTACGTTGTGAAATTTTCAATTTTTCCACACGTTGAGAAAAATAAACAGCAACGCTTTCCACACGGTTGCCCCAGGTAACTACACAAAGTGGTTGCTCAGTTATTTTCTTGTAGAATATTTTCTGTTTTCAAGTGAATTTTATGGAGTATAGGGAATGTTGTGTTTTTATTGTTATATTATTTTTCTGCACAAATTGTAGAGTATATCTAAATAACACTTGCTGTATCACTATGACGATTGTTTGGTTTTTTTCTGCACTATATCCGGTTATCTAATGTTTTTATGCAACAAATGTGATGTCAACATGCAATTTATTCGAATATTATTCAATATGAAATTATCGTAATGCGCCCAAAACTTTACAAATTCACAACATTCTTCAATACAATTTCTTCCCTTTTAAAATATGTTTGGCTTCAAGCATTTGCTTTTATACTCGTCCACTATTTGTATGTACATTCGCGGTACGAAAAGCCGTGTAATCCTTGCATACATGTTGCTGCAACATGTTCGTCCACACAGGTAGTTTTATAAGCAAAGCGGATAGCACATGCGCTTTATTGCTGAATACGTGTGAAGGATCGACAACATGTTCGGCGCAGTGTTAGCAAATGACATTTCGCCTTTCATGCATGCAGATCAAATTTCTACAAAAGGGAATATGCTTTTTGGAGACTTATCGTATATATTCAGAACCTTTTTAACAATATAGCAATTCTTAAACAATTTGTGTTTGAAAATATTAGCGTGTTAGCAAAGAAACATAAGTGCGCCTTATTTGCTCTATCACTAATTTCTAGAAATTTGTTTTAGACCATACCGCTCGTAGTTCTCACATTATGCGGCTTAACTTGCGAATTTCTTGCGACCCTTCGGATTGCACTTACGCGCGACGACGTATGGTAAGCGCTAATAAAATCATTTTACGTAAAGCAGCGGAAATTGAAACACTTTAAAATTTAGTTACTTTGGTAAAATGCCCTATGAAGATTACACCCGCCTTCTCAAGAATAAGCCTCCACCAATAAAAAAGGTGCGTCAATCTCATATCCATGGTCAAATGAGAAACATTGCCGTTTTGTAACGAAAATATTTTAATATTTACAGTTACGCACCTACAATCAAAGATACGTTTGGCCAGCAGGCTTGGTTGAGGCCTTGAAAGATGGCGAGTTTTGAAAATTGACTATTTTGATATTAACATTATAAATTTGAGATTTGTCAAAATTATATATACAAATGCAATTGTAATTTTAATATTCGCATATACAAATGTTTATAAAAATTTTATTTTCACGGCTCGAAAGCAAATATTTTTTTATAGCAGAAAATATAACAGTATTTTTTGAATACACCACAAAAATCAGAATTTTTTGTAAGAACGCTCTAAAACAACTGAATTCGTAAGCTAAAGTTTTGCTTTCAATACTCAATCTGTTTTCAAGAAGTAAGTTTTTATCAGAAAATAAAATGGATGTTTATTTATTTAAAGAATATGTATGTATGTATATGTATTTTTATAAGTATGTATAAAGCAAAGATAATAGATTGTTGCTTTAGTTTGGTTCTTACTTTTTTTTAATTATTGACGTTTATTTTAGTAGATATATTCTTACTTAAGCATCACTTTTACCCTAAATACATATATAAGTTGATCTATAAAGTAGTATCTTATTCCAGTTTAGTAATTTCTATCAAAATAAGCTTGTATTTAGTTAATTAACGTTAATTTTAACAATTTTAAGTTTTCGAAAAATATTTTCCAAAAGCAAGCAAGTAATTTGTATTTTTCTTTGCATATTCAAATCTTTCCAGTTATCGCCACTTTTTATCATAGTTGGTGGAGCGGTTTTGGGTCTATTTTATGCAATCGTGCGAAACGGTCTGTCACGTGACGATGTGCGGTAAGTTAATTATATAATAAATATGTAAACTTGGAAGGGCAAACTAAATTCAGGATGCGTAAGACTGACTTAAAAATTTTAGGTGGATAATGAAAGAGGATCTAGTTAAAGTTTGCTATGTGTAAACACAACGTTATGCCTACATATTTTTATGATTTTAAAATTATTTACTTTTCGATTAATTGCAGTTTCTATTCGAGTGGCAAAATGAATTGCGAAGACGTGGAAAAGTCCGGACCCAGAAAGGTGAGTGCTCGTTTATATAATAATTTTTTAATAATATATTTTAATTCTTAATATTCGTACGAAAAATGATATCAAAAAATATATTTTGCAGTTTCTGGTATTTAATCAAAAATACAAAGTACCTGAAGGTTTAAAGGAAGCACTTGCCGCCATTGAGGAGCCCGCGGAAGAGGTGGCAAAGAAGTCAAAGTAAAAACTGTCCACGGCGAATAGAAGAGCGCTGGCTTATTGTACAATATACTACAATTAATAAAAACTACTTAATGTTAAGAAGTGGAAAGTGCAAGCGAACTGCTTGAGTTACAGTTAAGAGTGCAGTGAAATTTTATCTTTGCATTATTATGTAAAAATTTATTTTTTACTTGGGAATGCATACAAAGAAGGAGGGTTAATATGCATTTAATACGCCAATGAAATTCTCCTAATTTTGCATTTGTGTCGTTTGAACGAAACGTTATGTGCAACACGAGCTCTTAGTTTTATTGTAAAAGTATTTATGAAATTGTTTATTTAAGTTTATATTCTATTTATTAAGTATATATTGATTTGTTTGTACGTGTTCAAGTATATACATATATGCACCAATGTATGTGTGTGTTAAATAAAACAAGTAATATTACTGCGTCTGTTTTTAAATATTTTTTGAGCACTTTAAAACAGATTCATTTGGAAAGATATTATATATATGTATGTATATGCGCTTTAGTTGATCACAGCAATATACATTTTTGAAATTAAGTCATTTCAAAGAATATATAATATAATAATATCTGAGAAACGATATCAACACTTTCATATGCCCAACACCTTCACCTTCAATAACTTCTCTAACAAATTATTTAAATTATGAAAATTCAAAAAAACATTCGAGTCTCTAATCATTGAGCAATCAAAAACTACTACAAAACTAGTACAAAAACCACAGACCCAGCTCGGAGTGAAAAAAAAAATGGCACAAAATGTTAAAATATAAGACTAACAGAGGTTAAAACAACTCCTAACAGCGATGATAACAATTATGTTAACAGTGGTAATGTGAAGCATGTTAAAGCAGAGTATGTTAATAGCTATTTATTAACATGGAGGAACATTCATGCTGGAATGAACATTAACGTTATTTGCATTTTCTTAACATTAACTTATATGCTTATAGATTTTATGAACTTCAATGTGCATTAATATGTTTATTTGTTTGAAATAATTCAATATTTCATTGCGAGTTAAAAACAAAGTTTACATATTCGTAAAGAAGAGGTATGAATTTATCGAAAGAAGTGGCTGTTCAGCGAATAACAGAGCTAATGTAATTTACAGAAAAAATCATTCGCCAAAGAAATGGGAATGAATGCTCTTACAACCGACAATCATGTGTCAACATCCTGAAGGACATGCCGTCCGGCAATCAAAAATGTTTATTCGAAAGCACAAATCATTTAATTGAGTATGAGGGGGGAACGAGCGTATTTCGTGATGAAAGTGAATACATAAATACATACAAATGTATGTAAATATGTATTTACGCGTTGTGCAGCATTTCCTCAAGCTAGCGAATGCATTGGCAAGGATACTTCGTAATTTGATAACTATGCACACACAATGTATACATATATGTATGCATGCTAGGCCACATACATATATAGCATGTACGAGTATTGGTAAATATGTATATTGTAATGCATAGCTTTGTTAAAAAACCTTCTGCGGTCGGATGTAAATATGTATTCAAGCCTACATCCATATGCATGTCTGCACCCGCTGTTATTCGACTCGTTCCCCATTGTCAGGACAACTGTCGATAACAATGGTATAAACGAGTTAAATACGGAAACATACATACATAGAAGAGTGCAATTTCGCTTGCCTGCATGAAGTAGGTAAATACATATGTAACACGTAAGTAAATAATACTAAGAAGTCTGTAACAGCTCCCACTCTATACCTATACATATTTGATTAATTATGTATATGAATTTCCACATACATATATATGTATGTATGTGCATGCACTTAAGTACATATTGTTGTAGGTAATTTGATCCGTGCACATGCTCCGATTAACCCTTCGATTAATAAAGTTTGCTTGCTTACTAATAGGTGCATGGAACATATTTCCAAACTCACCATAAATAATTTTGTATTGATTACAGATATTTCCTTTAATTTAATTAATATGTATATAGGAAACAAATATCGGTAAACACTTTGAGTTACTATCCATATCCTAATATATGTATATAGATATATTTTTTGTAATAATAATTGGAGAAACATATATTTATGCTGACTGTAAACCAAGCTTGATTATTTTTGTTTATTTAAACCGCCCTCTTGTGGGCATAAACATATCACTGAACCCAAAAGTCTTCAATATACATAGATCAGATGATCTTGAATCTGTTTCTAACAAACTACTTCATTGTTAGATTTATTTCCGTCTTCGAATACTATTATCGAAAGGAGTAACAGGGGTGTACAGCCAGTTACTATGTTGAGTGTGCAACATTTTCTTATATGCTTGGATGTAGTTTTGGCGGTACCAATATTCGCAATGATTCATGAGGTTTTGATTGAGTCTGGTACCTTCTGGTTTTTATTGGTGTTATTTAATAAAACGGTACAATATTCGATAGTTACAATCAACGAATAGGTCAACCAAACACTTGGTTGACTGAGAGGCTTCGATAGGCCATTTAATATCAGAGAATTTAGTTGGCAGTGTAGAAATAAAAAGATCCCTATTCTTGGTTCAAATCTCTGAAGATGATTGGTATGTATGAAAATTTGACATCTGAATTATTTAGAAGAACAAAAAGTAGCCAACAAGTTAATTAAAGCACCCTTTACTACCACATACGCACAGGTCTTTCAAGTGCAATTAAAGTCTACGCAGCAGTAAGCGAAAAAATCATAATTGAAAACAAACATTTTGCTTGTGGTGTAAAAGAAAAACATATGTACATATATGAACACAATTACACATGTGTGTATGCAGAATGCCACTAAAGTTATAAGCGAGTTGAGCGATGTGACGTTGTAGTGATGCTGCTGCCAGTGCACTTGCCTTCTGTTTGTGTTGCTGTTGTTGGCAGCCTGTCAGTTTTCACACAGTCAAACTAAAGCAAAGAGGATGCGTAGGTGCCTTAGGCGCAACGTCTAATAAACACACGCTCTCCCATACATATATACATACATACATATGTATCCTCACACAGCTTCGCAAATTAATGAAATCTTCCTCGTTTTTGTTGCATTCGGGTCGTGAGTGGATACTGAGCGGAGTTGCATGGAGCAAATTATAAGAGCAATTGTGAATAGAGATTGAGTTTGCTATGGGTTTTCCAAGTGAAAAATCGTTTATCGTTCCATTGCGCAGGCGCTCTAATGCCACACTTCAATCACTTTCCATTATTGGAACATTAAAAGCATGGAAAATTTTCGGCGAAATGCTTAATGTGCTGAGCATAAGAATTTGTTTCGCCAACACTCAGGTATGGTGTGTATTACTCATAGTAATAAACAACAACAAGCACAATTATGTGCTCTACATACATTGAAGTGAACGCTCCCTTCACAACAACACAAACAAATATAAAAAAAAAAATGTACGAGTGTGGGTATCCAGTTGGAGTATGACTCGCATTGTGACACAAAGAAAATAGATAAATAGAAGAATATTTGCGATGCTTCAATTGCCATTAGAGGGTTATCGATTTTTTATGCTCAATTTCAACGCTTTTGCTACGCGCCGTGGAGCCAACATTTGCCTTGCATTCGAATGTGTGAAAATGGTTAGCGATTGATGCTGCGGACTATGATTTGCATAAGGCAATGGAGCAATATTCCTTAAAAATGCATATATTTGTATCTGTATGCGCGTTAATATATATGGCACATAAGATAAAAATCAAATGGTGGCGCTACATAAATGCAATTTTGACGCGAGCGAAGTGCTGGCGCTTGACTCAGGCCATTGCAGCGGTTGCAGCGGCTGGCTGCTTGCTTGGCTTACAATGTGAATGGCAAAGTAAATCAATTCAATCGCTGAAAGCGCTTAAATGATGCAAGTTGGTAGATGAAAGCGTATGTATTTGAGTGGGCGTACTGCCTGTATGAGAGCATACATTATACATGTGTACGTACATAAAAAACGATGCATACTGCTAGGCGCTTTGGGCTGCAATTTTACACATATGTATTTATTTATATATACATGTATTTTAAGTACTAAATTGCCTGTATTGCCATTATTAAATGACTTTTAATAATACAGTTGATGAATTTCGAAATGAGCAATCATTATTTGCCAAAGGGAGATTATTTGATTAAAAAATAAAAATTTCGGCTCTGGAAAATAATATAATGGGCAATATATAACATTGCAAAATTGTTGTGAAGGCTGAAAATAAAGGTGGAACATAAATTAAAGAAAAAAAAAATAGAAATAGGCATCCGTTTTGGCTTCTAATTGGCATACAGCTTATGGTAAGTTGTAAGTACAGGTTCCAAATGATTTAATATTATATCTTCCGACTTAAAAGGCTTCTTGAACTATTTTTGCATAATCTACAGTTAAAAAAAAATTTTGATCTAGTTCCTCATATTAATTTTGCATAAAATTTAATGAAATGATTATACCAGAAATATACTTGAAAAAATATTTAACTATTGTCACAGATTGACACCATGATTTATAAGTTTAGCCGTATTCGATTACATTCGATGCTGTGTAACATCTGCTGTAACCCTGATATTATATCTAAAATTGTATAATAAGTCTTTTTTATGACCACTTTTTGATATTGGCAAGCAAGTGATAAACGGAAAATTTCGGAAGGTAATATACATATGTAGCTGACTAATTGTTCCCAACCGTTAAAGATTATATTGACAAATTTATCTTGTGAATTATTTATTTATATCTCGTAGATAATACATTTATTGATAAATACAAATTCGTGGCTGAATGTATATTGTTCACGGCAGTTATTTGTAATTATATTACGTAATGAAATTTATAACTTTATTTTACTATGATAATACTGAACGTCAACCATTCATTTGCTTTATTATTCATATCTACCATTCGTCACTTTTTTGTTGGCTGTGATCTGTTTTCTTGCCAAGAGCTATCCAGTTAAATTCAATACAATAGCCCATGCGAATAGCAGCTTGCCACTCTGTTACTATGCAATTGCAGCTGCCTCCGATTAGACATTTCTCTGCTAGCTAACACTGTGTGCTGCTCTCTAGTAAACTAGCGATAAAAAATAATTAATTAAAATATAATTAATTATCGAATTGACTTGACTTAATAGAGAATGTGAAGACCTCATTAAAGTGGCATAACCGTTAGCTGTCGTTATGTTATAGACATATTGGAACAGTTCTAACATTGTGCATGGCTCTTATGAAAAATTACTTTCAAAAATGAAAATAGAGAATTTACTTGAAGTGGTAGAAAACGTTAAGCTTGAAACGAAGAGGTTACTAAAATGTGTTTTTTTTTTGGTGGAAAAATCAAATTTTTAACCAAAGTAAGAAATGCAACACAACAGTGCATGCCTCAGAAGACAGCTGTGAGTTTATTTGAATAACTGATATAGCTGTCTTACACTATATTCTGATTTCTATGATTTATAAAATCTTGACTATTTCTTTCTTGGACCTTCGAGCCCATTTCACATTAAATCAATTTATACAAAATTTCTACTCAGCGGTTTCTCTTTATACCACTTAGATATAAGCCTAAACAAATATTTGTAAAAACGTCTACTCATTCTTCGTGCTATTATCTTCTACCATGCTTGGTGAATACCGTAAACTAGAGTACTTTTGTAAATAGCAATATTTGCTACATTTCATATACCCAAACCGACTACTTTTATCCATCCCATGTGTATAAGGAACACCCAGCATAGCGTCTGCGGCAATAAAGTCGCGACTTTTGGCATATGCCTTTTGTATGTGCGCTTTGCTCATTCATTCGTTGCTATTTTAATTAGTGTGGTGACATCAGAGTCCACTGAATTCCGTGCGAAATCGTGCAAAGGATACTTTGGAGAATTAAATGCTGACAGTTCGTCCTCTTCGTTTGTCTGTGTATGTATGATTGCGCGTGTGTATGTGCGTGCGCTGTGGCCTAATTCGATTAGTGGTCACTGAGGTGAGTAATGCGAGCAGAAAAAGTTTGTATGGCATAATTGCAAATTTTAATTAATACTCAAAGCCTTCAACTCAAATTTAGTGGTAGGTGGCACTACTTCACCTCTGCGGAACATTGCCTGGGATGTTGGCCCAATGCCAACACTTTACTATAACAATTCGATATAAGAAATGATATTCCTGAAATCTAACGGTTGAGTTGGTGCATGAATTTTTTGATGCTGTTACTAAATCCTAACGTCACCAACAACAAGTCAAGGCCACTTGGATTAATAATAAAACTCCCACTTACGTCTCAAACGGTTATAATCATTCAAAAATAGTTCTGGCATAGCGAAAGTCTTGAGCAAATTAGGTGACTCTTTCTCTTCTTCTTAGGAAGTAATTTGCTCTCCTGTGATTTCTATAAGCAAATTCACTTTCAAACATTTCCACTTTTAATTTAAAAAAGGTCTAACATTGTCTCTAAAGAAATACTGTACACACATATCAATTTCAAATTCAATTCAAAAGAAAATACCCTCCATAAACATCCGTAAATCTATGCAAAAGCATCGTATGTGTGAATAAATAAAATTTTAAAAATTAAATTCAATATCCGTTGCATTAAAAAGAATACATAATTACATATGTGTAAACATATGTGTGCACACGCATAATCAACTAGCGTCAGTCAGCCAAAAGCACGACCTCCTTTTTTGTCCTTCTCCAAAGTGCACTTATAAGTGAATTTTTTCCCTTTTATATACATATTTACTCCACATCCTATTACTGAACCACTTCCTGCGCACTTCGGGGAACTGTGCGATATGTATGTTTGTGTGTCGAGTGAGTGAGTGAAATGAGCCAAGTGCCTCGTCAAACGCACTACTTTATATATATCAGTCGGAATCAGCATGTAAAACGGAAATTTGCGTAAGCGAGAAATGAATGGAACGGAAATAGGCGTAGCAACAGTCAACTGAAGAGCATAACGGACGCAATACATCTACATACCGCATCTACGAGTGTGTACGTATGTATGAATGCACAGCACAACCGGTTTGAAGGCGCGAGGAAGCTTGTGTACAAGTTTGTAAAAAAAAGAATTCAAAAATTTGGTTCGTCCCTGTGAGAAATTATGTAACTTACTCATTCTAATTTCTCCTGGGGTTGTTGGCAATAATGTTTAGTAAAGAAATTCGTGTCCATTTGAAGTCTTACTAAATAAAGTTGAAGAAGCAGCTCAAATCTGAAACCCCTGGTGAGCATACTCCAGGATGTTTCGTTCTTCGTGCTGCCCAAAACCATATTTGTGAAGTCAAACTACGAAAATACTTAGGCTCCTGAAGAAATATAAGCTCAACTTTACAGTCATTCATGGATCTTGCCGGTCCAACAAGATTCACTTTTCTCAAATAATTCATATACTTTTAGAGCTTTCTTGGCATTATTTAGAAATGTCTTTGAAATCGCTGCATGTATGTTGCTTACAAATTGTTTACAAGCTGCAGTGATTTCATTCTTGTGTGTTTCCGGTAACACACATACACACGAAAACGCATTTATATGTGTAATCACGACATTTTTCCTTATGCCAATTTCCGTAGAAAGGCAAAAGGCATATTTTTTAATTAAGACATTATACTTCGAACATGAAGGAGAAGCGGAGAGCCAGATTGGAAACAATTACTCTCATCTGACAACAACAGCAACAAATATCAAAGAAAACAAGCGAGGAGCACAGCCTTTATGCCAATGGCAAACTAACTGACTGAGGATGTGTGAGTCGAGTACACATACACGCACACACAGGTAAATATGTATAACGTATGTTTGAGCACATGTGTGTGTACGAAATTGGCCGTTATTGTTTTATGATTGTTTCATATTGAATATTTATACAATACAATGCACCGCCAGTGCTTCTCAGCACAACAGATAATGTGTTCAAAATATGTGGAGCCTGTAAATACTCTGACGCGTGAGGGCAGAATGCCAGTGAAATACATACATACATACACAGGCAAAATCACTTAGGCGAGCATAAGAGTTCATAGTGCATATATAGAAACATTGGTGTGTGTGTGAGTAATTTGGAATTTTCTGCGCAAATAAATTTCAGTTCAAAAACCACGTCATATGCAGTTTTTTCCTGTCGGGGGTAGAGCGCACTTGGATCTCGTTTCTTCTTCTTAATTATTCGTTTCTCAACTATTTTCTGACTATACGCAGTTTACTTATACAAAGGGATGATGACGACAAAGTTGGCCGACACGACGGCAGACAACCGACCAGTACTTGCTGGCCTTTGATAGGCGTAGACACAATACGAATGAGTGCTGTTAACGAGTAGCACTCGTTGGGGGAGGGTGAGAAACAGCACAAGATATTGAGAGCAAGTGAATCGATTGCGCGCTGCCATAAACACTGGAAGGCGTTACGTCGAATATTACAACGAGCGTAAGCATAGGTTTTTGGGGGTGTTTTCCAGTACCCTTATACGGTTTACCAGTTTCTTTAGGGCATATGACGTTGGCGATGAACGACCAACTATAAAGGAGCGAGTAGTGATTCGCAAAATTGAGAGCTTGCTGTAGAGAGTTGCCCGGTTGATTTGAGTTCTTGTATATACATATGTTTACGTAAGTATCTAGTTACATGCGATGTAACGGTGAACTTTTCCACGAATGTATACATCCACATGTAGATATGTAAATATAAATGTAGATCTGTGTGTGTAATTATATTTTCTATGGAATACACAGTAAAAAATGTTTTCTTTTTATAAAAAATAAATATTTTTAATTTCAAAAAAATTAAGTTATATAAAAAGCAAATGAAGTAAGTGGATGGAAAATTGGTTTTGATGATAAATAATAAAAACATAATATCTGAATTTGTACATATATACGAAAAGTCGTTGCATACCTGAGCCTGACAGCCAGGCTAAACAAAAATGAATACTGAAAAATTATTTCAAGATATACAGGAAAATTGTAGCACACTTTTAGGCTGATATCAAATATTTAATGTATTTTGGTGTTGTTTCTTATTATTTTGTTTCAACTGAAGGATTTTACGCATGTTAAATCTCATCCAAGAGGCTGAAATATTTTTAAGAGATTTTCCTATTTCATCGGAATTTTATACAAATATAATTATATTATTTATCTTATGAAGTCTTAAATGTAGACTTCGTAGGAGTGCTATATAGAAAAATATTGTTAAAAGAAGACAGCGAAAAATTAAACGCACACTTTTTTCATATCAAACCTCATCAAATCATATAAAACAGATGTACTGATCTGATCATACAACAATAAGAACGTCCTGTCTTAATTTTTACATTAAGTAGGTACACCCCCAAGTTGGTACAAAAGCGACAGACATACACGCCTAAACACATACATTTAAAAATTCACCGACTTTTACATTAACGACTATACGCTTACTTAGAGCAGTCGGTAAACTCTCTGTGGTTTTATTCTGATTTTTCTCAGCACCACTCATTTTGGTCACTCCATGCTGGTAACACACACAGATGCATACACACATGTATGCATTTACTACCACTCGCTGGATAGCGCTTGCAGCAACGTCAGCAGTACCGTCACTGGAATGCACATAGCGCACACAGCAAATACTTTCTCGTCCGTGGTGCGCGCACCTTTCTTCGCAAAATCTACCCTCACACAACGTTTACTCAATGAGCTCGCCGTCAGTCAGCTTTTGGATTTCGTACGTGCAATTTCGGCTTGAACACCGATGGCAGACGGGACGGCCTACATATATACATTTTTGTTAGGCTAATTTACTCACACATTTAATGGATTTAGCAAGAGGTTGTAAGGGAAAATTTATTTTAAAAATATTTGTTTCGAAGAAAATTGTGTATACGGTGCGAAATTTCGAAGGGAGTTTCGCACCACGGCGTTGAAAATCTAACTCACGACAGATAAAATGAGACAATGTAGAAATGAAGCTAACTGTCTTCAATTTCAAACGGTTTTGAGTGCGTAACGGTAATAATTTTCGACCCTAATGCAACGAACTTCGAATATGAAGAAAGTCAATCACAAAATATATGCAAAATCAATCGTTTGCCAGTGATATTGTCCTGTCACAGCAGTACTGTTCTTCTCGATATGATAGCCTACTGCTGGGCCGGGGCATTAACATTGTCTTGCGAATGTGAACAACAACAGCAGCAGCAGTAAAATTGATGAAACAAAGCCAAAAAAGAATTGTGAAATCAATTTAAAAGCACCAAAGAGATTTGCTCACGAATATAAGCACTTCTGAAGCATACATTTTGGGGCGCACGCAAATTTCGTACTGAAACAACCGGATTATTACGCATTAACTTAACGATTTTTGTTTTCTAATCATTTAATAATTGTTTTAAGAATTTCGAGGCATACTTTCGAGCGCTATCCCATATTAAGAGTGTGTATTCGCCTATATATATGCATGTATTGGAATATATTTTTGCGTTCATACACATTTGCCTGCATGTACATGCATGTGTGTGTGTATTCAGATTTAGTTAGATACATATGTGTGCACACCGAGCAGCGCGTCGGTAAAACAGCACTTGGCTTAGCATGAAAATTTCCGGTATAAGGCGAAAAGCAGGAAAAATCAATTTTCCATTTTTAAATCGAGCAGCAGCAGCAGCCAACGCCACAGATGCAGCAGCAGCAACAGCAAACCTATTAGCGACAGCAATGGGCAAGCCATGGAAAGCTGGGCGGCATCAGACGCAGCAGCAGCTAAGCTGAATTCGGACTTCGTTGTACGCAGCGCTCATAAAGAAGGGATAAAGGATGCTTCAAGTCGACAGCACCAAAAAGAGATGGATATTGTTGCAAGCACCCAGTACCTCATACGAACGCATACACATACACAAAGCCTATATTTATCAAAGTTGGAAACTTTGAATGGAAGCTGAAATTGGAAACACCATGACAGCGCACCGTTATATGTGCGTCTGTGGAACATGTGGTACATATGGATGCCAAAATTGTGGAAGCCGTTCAGGCAAGCTAATGAATTATTCAAAGCAAAGCGCAGAGTAGAAAAGAGTGCCACGAAAAATGTTGCAAGAAACAATACAAATTGAAAATATCGATTTCTCGCATAAAAAGCCGCACGACTGATATATGAAAAAATCGTATGGCATACATAATCACTACTATTTTGAGTATATTTCCAACGTATTAGCGTAATATTTAGTAAAAATCAATAAACCACCACCGCAGCGAAGAGGCTATAAAGTGTGGCATGCATAAAAAGCATTATAGTACGCCCTTACTTGCAACACCACCTTAAACATCATACCGTCCGCACACACACACACACTGAGTCGAACGAAACGCACCCACTTAATGCCTTTGTGGGTACCTACAAACACATCGCACACACACGCACATATACCTTCAATACAACAATAAAAAGAAATTTTAATAATAATAATAATGAAATGCTCGCTTACAAGTACGTACAACATAACAAAAACGATCGGCGGTCACAGAACAACAAAACAGCCAGAAATACTGTAGTAAAATTAACAACAACAAAACGCACAGCAAAACCATTGTCCGCGTGCCGGTTACGGGGTTAAGAGCAACCCTGCGTCACATACACACAGCCACACCTATACTACTGCATTTATGTGCGTGAAGCAACTTGCGGCATGGCCAAGCAACACTCACCCCAGTAGACGTACGCCGAGTATTGTCGCCCTCTTACCCTTCAGTTAACTTTAGTTTTAATTTTAGGTTTCTCCCTCGCAACCGACCTTTTTCCAAGTACTGTGCTCCTGTCGTTTACATTCTTTGTTGTTTTGTGTATAATTTGTGCGTCTTTTTCAACAAGTAAAG
Organism: Bactrocera correcta; assembly: GCA_027475135.1. Lineage (NCBI taxonomy): Eukaryota > Metazoa > Arthropoda > Insecta > Diptera > Tephritidae > Bactrocera > Bactrocera correcta. The sequence continues at coordinate 110,305,386 of CM050325.1, read as the reverse complement.
TTGCTGTTCTACCCTCCCGCTAACCGTTAGTTTCAACTATATTCACCACCCAACCCTCATATATATCTTTATTCGCATACATTCACGTATATATAACTACATATTATACATATACAAATATACGCGTATGCTATACTGAAAAATGTACATTCGTTCATTGGCCGCTTGACAAAGCATATAGTAAGGCGTTGGCGTCGACTGCGACGGTACCCTCATTTCACGAACTATGGAAATGTGTGTGTGCTTGTATGAGTGTTTATGTGTAGTGTATAACAGCGTTGATATCAATGCGCTCACGGAGCTTTCGAGTACATATTCTTATGTGTATGTGTAAGCTTTCAAAGCTCGATTTTATTTCCGAAATGTTCCAGGTGGTGCTTAGTATTTTAACGAATTTCACCCCATATTATGATTTAGCAAAGTTTAGATCGTAAAATTAAACTCCAAAAACTTCGGGGATGATTAAAAAAATTTCTAATTTTAAACTCCGGTTATAAAGGGGATTTTAATTATTTTATGCAAATAAACGGCGGTGTTTGAGTCAGTTGAAAACACTTTTAAATTTTTTTTATTTAATTTGAATTTTTTTAAAAACATCCCAAACCATTGGAAAATTTTTGTTTTCAATTTTGGGAAAAATTTTCCGAATTTTCAAAGTTTTAAAAATTTAAAATTTTTGACTATTAGAATTTTGATTCCCGGGGGGATTTTAAATTTTCCAAAGTAACAAAAAAAATTTATTTGGTTATTGGTTCGAAATTTTAAAAACATGTACATCCATATTAAAGAATTGAAAAGATTTTTGATTTTAATTTCGGAAATTCGAATTTTCAAAGCGAAAAACTAAAATTTTTTTAAAATTTTGTTACCATATTTGAAGTTTCGAAAGTAACAAAGGCAAATATTTTGGGTGAAAGTTTATGTTCGAAATTTTCGAAAACATGTATTCCATATTTAGAATTTCGCAAGATAGGGCTTTTAATATCAAAATAGTAATAAGCAATAGCGAAATAACTAAAATTGGTAAAATTGTTACATATTTGAAATAATTTAAGCTTTTTCGTAAATTTTTTTGTAATTTTTAAAACTTGTATGATTAAAGTCAATCGCCGATTTTATTATACTTTAGGCCACTATCTCACAGAAAGTAAAAAAAAATCCATCAGAAGAATCGTCAACATTTCGCACCAAATGCCAAGCGTCATTCATAAATACATTTTCTTCAGTATACCAAGGAGTAGCCACTCCCCATCGCTAACTGGGCTATGACAAACAAACACTTGGTTCTGCTATGTCCTTTTCACATACTTTGCCAACAGGCTATTAGGGTGAGGCGAAAATTATATCATTATAATGAAAGCATAGGTTAATGTTTTACCTTGTTTTTTACTATTTCATTACAACAAACATACGCATATTTACAATAAATATGTATATACATATGTTCGCAGCATTTTAACTGCATTTTAAGTATCCAAAAATCGGTAGTGTGCATATTTGTCCTTGTACGTCATTCGTTTCGGGCTGCCAGACACGAGCGCCAGTTCATTCGCCTATTTTCGCAGTCCGATTTCATCCCCATTTAGCTACTGCTTCTAATGCAAAATGTTACAGTTACGTACTTTTATTAGTGTGTGTGGACATACAAATTTGGGAAATATGCTCAGCATCAGCACTCCAATCGCTACTTCAGCATTTTAAGCATCAAACAGAGCAACGCTCATGCTTTACAGAAATGAAAAAGTGCAGACAGCCAGCATATGTACATATGAGCTGGTTGGACGATTGTAACGACGCTGCTGCGAATTTGAAGGCAAATTCGTTGTAAGAAACTCGTCTACGCAAATTAATTCACAAAAATATGTACTGGAAATGGTGAAAAAGAAAATGCTTGCGAATTTCATTATCCAAAAACAAAAGTACAGAAAGGAAATAATTAAAATTACCTATCGTAAAAATCACCATAATAACACGTTGACATCATCAGCTGAAGGAAAACCCACAACCCTCCGCCATAACTAGGAGGGACTAACGATATTCAATTTAGAATAAATTACAAAGCTACAAAATGCAAATATAAAGCAATAAAAGCAAAATTTAAATGCCAAAAAATGCGCAAATCTGATGGCATCTAGCAATCACTAAAATATCTAATGTTTTTATTCTCATTTGTCGTACTTCGCAATCTCGGTCATACAGTTGTTGTGTTTCTCTTTCGAGAGAAATTGAATACTATACAACACTGTGTGCGGGTTAATGAAGTACATCCTAAAATAATCAACTTAGAGTGTAGCGGTATACATCATTGTGTATAATAGTGATGGAACGATGCCGATTTCTTATAGTGAGTACCGATAGTCTTTTTGAGCACTTATTGGTATCAAAACCCCATACTTGTATATATATCTTTGGTAAATAACGTGGATTGTTGTTATAATTTTTAAAGGGACGTATCGAATACTAATGATGTTTCGAAAATTAATCATTGAATCATAGCACAATGGAGTTTGGTATAGAATATGAATTTGAACCATAGGATTTATTGATTTTTATGGAATATTTTATATTAACTATTGTAACAGTATTTCTTGAAATATGAATAAAGAAATAAAATAAAAAACGAAGTGAACAAATAAGATAGTTATATAATATAGAGCTCCTAAAGCTTGGTTGAACTTTTAACACATTTCATTATTTGAGATAAATTCAGAAAGCTAATTAGCACTTAAGTTTGGTTAACAGAGTTACTGATATAAAACCATTTAACTGATACTATTTTTTCTTTCACAAATAATTTTATTAAAACAAGTCGAAGCCCAAACATTTAAAAAACAGATAGATCATTAGAGATCAGAACTGTAACTAAAAAAATTAAGATGCAAAGTTCAGAGCCTCGTAGAATATGGTCTAAGAATAAACTTTAATGATTAAAGAAAGTCTCAAACTGTTGCTTTCTTTAAACAAGCGATTAGTTTTTGGTTTTGTGATAGTTTTGAGTAATTTCCAATCTAATTACTTTAAATTAGATCTTTCTGATCTAAAATTATGCCTTTCGTTCAATATGCAAAATATTATTTTGAATTTCGCACTGACCTGCCAGCACCCTAATGTATTATAGAACGCCTAGAAGACAAAGTAGACAAACAACACTATACATTAACAGCTAAAATAGAATAGTTATGTAAATAACGACAATTAGCACATATGGTGAATGCTATTTTATGCCGCTATTTAAATAGAAAATGTTTGTGAGCGTTCAACAAGTGTTAAGTATGAGTTTTGTAAGTAAATTGCTCAAATAACTACTTCGCAGTAAAAACGTGAATGCATGGGTATACATAAACAATTATATAAGTATTTATGTCAGTGCTGGTAACTTTATTTCATTGAGTTTATGCTTGCTTAGGTGGGGGAAATAAATTATAGTTTAAATATTTAAAAGACCGAAAGGACAAACTTAAATTTCGACATTTGTGAAGGCGACACACTAGTTTTTTAGATTGAAATATAACAGTAAAATAAATTTAAGGATTCTATGCGCTCGCATTAGATGCTTAATTAAATATAGGAAAGTATACAAAAATTCTTTTCAAGACATGAGCAAGTGGAGCAAATTATATTTACGTACTAATAATAAATACAATTTCCAATTAGACCAGGCAAAAATAATAATGCTGCAATATTTAAGGTAATGAGATTCAACTGAGCATCTATAAATGTACAGATCTCCAAGGAAACTATAAACCGACTTGACCTAATTTCTACTGAGTAATCCTAAGCTCATTAAAACCCATATATAGAAGTCAAGAAAAAAATTAATTTGCAACCAGCTAATTTAAAAGACAATGCAAACCAATATGTGACTTTTAGTTGAACTGCATCTAAGTACATAAGTAAGTTTCCAAGAAATATAATACATTTCGAATTCTTCTGACGCCAGTTCTCATTAAAACCCTTATGTAAGTACATAAGAAAAAAATTAATAAAATTGCAAACCAGCTAATTGTAAAAGAAATGCAAACCCAAATATGTGGACTTTTGTTCGAATACCTCATATCCTTAAGTACATAAGTAAAGTTTTATCCATACGCACACATACATAACTAACATTTCATGAAAGTTCTTCGCTATGCGCAGCTTGCGAGTTTACACTCGCGAAGAGTACGAATGACATTATAAAAGCATGCACACTCATCCATAAGTACATATGTTTTGTGATGAAGTAAGCAATTAAAGGATGAAAGCATATTACAGTAAAGCTGCTTATGAGCTCCATTTCATAGCTGACGATTGGTAAGGATAATAACATAACTATCTGAATATGGAAAAATGTCAAAACAATAATGAAATAATCACATACATAAGTATCTACATGTGTTTGTGCGAGCTGAAAAACAATGTTTGCCCTGAGCGACGTTTAAAGTGCATTGGTTGACGATAATGACCAAGAGGAGATTGTAGTGCGATAAATGGCTAGATATGAGAGTGACGACACTTTTCAAACAATGGAAGCACAGGTGACTCATTGTGGGCTTTTGAGAAGAAAACAAATATTTTTTAAATCTATTTCATTTCTACTTTTGCTCATAAGAGTCAAGCCTTTGCAATGACGCAATCATTTTAATTAATTATATACTTATGTACTTATGTTTAAGACCAGACCAGAATCTCATATTATTTAAAAAATCTGGATAAAGCTTAATATGTGTAGTGTTAACCGATTTTAACTTTTTTTGTGATTTTCAGGTAAGGTTTATAGATAAGTTGCCAGATACGATTATTGAATACTTTTATAAAATTTCAAATCTGAAAATTTAATTTTTGTAATTTATAAATTGTTTCAGGTTATTACGTGCAACTTCACTTTTTAAAAAAATCATTTTTTTATTTTTTAAATTATTTCAGGTTATGTACGTGATTTTCTGGTAAATCTCAAAATTAATAATGCGCGTATATGTATTTTTATTAAGTACTTGAAGTGACCTTTTAAAGTAGGTATATCAAATAATTATATTCCCTGTGCTGACCAGTGTGTAATTTCATTAATTAAAAGGTGTGTCTCTAACGCTTAGGTAATAATATTCATAACAACAACAAAAGGTGTACAACTACAATTTCTGAGCAAACATTTGATGACTAATTAAACTGAAATACGAGCATGTACCTACAAATAAATAAAAAAAAACAGTAAACTCTTATATAATGACATAGACAAATGATATTTACATATTAGCCTTAGTTTAAGAAGAGTCTTTAGCATTTGAATATTTCAATTAAGCTTACAATTGCATATTATATATTGTATGGTTTACTTGCTTAGTGGAAATATAATTTAGTATTTTTTGTTCTCGCAAGATGTTTTTTGCAGTCATCGTCTTAACGTTTAAAGCTGTCTTTGAATGATTTAATATTTTTGGTAACTTTAAATGCAACAGTTTCATGGTTTTAATTTTGGGTTTTTGAGGTCATGCCGACCACATTTTGATAAAGTAAATGATGCTTATGCGCCTGTAAGTAGGCAAAGAGAATTTGATTTCAAGTAAAAAAGTGATATATAAGTTCCTAGGACTCGCCTCAATCAATAAACGGTCCTGTAAAAATTACCTTCACATATACATATTGTATAAGGGTCTTAATGATTATGACGTTTATGATGTTGCATCACAACTGGGTGAAAGACATATTGCGTCATACATTTATAACACTTACACATACCAATACTTATTAACGGAAAGCGTTGAGTTACTGTTAATGCAACTTAATATAAAAAAACACGATTTGTTGTTGTGCTAAATGCATTAAAAAGAGGGTCACCTAAAAATAATACCGCTAAGCCTGCATACTTGCATTTGTATCACAAAGCGTGAAAGTGAGTACCGTTGCAACTGCTTTTATTTTAAATACGCTTTAGACTCGTTGAATACAGACACACTTCAATGTCATACCGGAAGTTGGTGGCGAAAGGCTCAAACGAGCTGCGACTGCACTTTGCCGTGTACAACCGAGAGTCTACAGTCAATTTGAAGTGGTTGGTGAGTGAGTACAGGCACTTCCTGCTGCCCTGCGCTAATGTGATGAGTTTAACTGCACGCACTTATGCAAATGCAACCCTGTAGGGTGGTGCATATAAATTAAAAGATGTGTGCTGTGAAAAATATAGTATATGTAATGACATAGCGAGACGCTAATAATTAGAACAACGAAGTCGGTTGAATAGGGGCACAGATATGCGCTCTATATGTTACATGAGCCTTAAAAGCGTGCAAATTAATAAAATGTGGTTGTGTGTGTCTACGTGCAATGATACGGATACATTTACATGAAGTAAAATTTCATAGAGCTATAAATAGTTTAATGGAGTTCACACTTGCGTGTCGTGGATGGAATGCAACAACCCATAGTGTGAAAGGAAGAAAGGTCAAAGTATTTGCCTTAAAATGCAAGTAAGAACTTATGGGACTCTATAGGCCTACAGAGAAATACAACGAAAATATTTGAAAGCAATGTCCTTATCAAATTAAATCAAGTGTCGATTTATTTTTCGACTGTTTTTTTGAAAATTAGTACATTCTTTATAATCATTATTCACACACACATTCATGTGCACTAAATAAATTAAATGAAATGTCAGTATTTTTGTCAGTGTATCCAATGAGCTTTTCCCTGAATCTGCTATAAAAGCTCCAAACTTTCAAATTAGTTTTGCTCACGCTCACTTTGTCAAAGCTCAAAGAGCTTAAAAGCGCAAGCTGCCGTTTGAAATGGTTTGTTAGTTGTCCTGCTAAGTTAAAAAAGCTTTACCAAAGCTTTTCAAAAAGCTTAAGGTTGCTGTCATAGATGCTGGAATTTTTGGAAATACAGTTAGTTTCCAATAGATGGCGCTGAAAGATAAAAAAATTGCAAGTGCCAACAAGTAATTAACAAAAACAACTTTCGGCACAGGGTGACAACGAAATTAAAAACCAAAGTAAATTTGCATCTAATTTAAAACTAATTAGTAAAAAACACTGTTCAACAAAAAATTGTTGATTGGGTGCTACTACTAGACTAGATGTCAGCTGACAGATCTGGATAACCTTAAATTCCTTAATCACTTATTCCGGTTTTATTCAAAATCAGTCAAGCTGATAATAACTTTTATTATATTAGTAGTAAATATTTAATATGGAAAGTAAGTAGAGATGTTGCAATAATGATCTGTGATGTTCTGTTACTAATGCGGTGGTACATAAATGCGGTGGAAAGCAATAAATTGGCACGATTTGCTTCTAGCTGCGAGCTGATGTAAAAAAGGTGACTGATATTTTCGTATCAGCTCACAAAATTTACTCAAAATCAGGTCTAAAATGAGGCACTAAAATATTGCTGACCCGGCATCCAAATTGGTTCGGCTTTGCGCGAAACTATAAATACGTTTTTCTCGAAAAGTATTTTTTGAAATTTCTCAGGCTCTACTGGAAACATACTTTACATTTTTAGAGCGTCTCTTTATAGACTTGTATAGTATATATCGGTACCTATCCATATCCCCGAATTTCAATTTATAATGTTTTTAAATTTCAAAAAGTCAAAAAAAGTGGTAAAAAGTTATTTTTATATGCAATTCTCACTTCGTTAGGTTTTTTTTTCCAGCTTTACCGTAGAACCAGTTATTGAGGCCTTATTTCAGATTAAGGGGGTATTCTGGTCTAGGATTTTGAAAAATTTAGACTTTCAAAAATATGACCTTGGAAGGATTTTTCAAAATTCGACTTATTTTCGGAGATGCAGCCGATTTTGTGACGTGGCATCCGTGTTCACTAGAATTGTCTCCTAAACTTTAAACGCGTTTTTCTCGAAACTACTTTTTTTGAGGTGGTTGACATTATATCTCAAGTTCTATTTATCTTCTTTATACAATGCTCTATCGTGTCTGCCTTGGATTTCCAAAAATTTTGATTTGAAGTATTTTTAAAAAATTCGAAAAGGTCGAAAAAATCTGGTAAACTTTTTTTTTCAAGTCGACGCCATTTTGTTTTTTTTTCAACCAAGACGCACCGTTATACTCTTGCAACCTGTTGCCACAAGTTCGTAATAAAAATATTAATTGTATCAAGAAATGTTTCCGATTAACTATAGTTTTAGTAACCATTTCTCATGCCTTGGAAAGAAGGGCTTACAATGTGGGACTTTATGCATGTAATTAGATTCTTTAGGTCATCGAAACAGAAGCGTAATTATCAGGTTTCTTAAACTTTGCAACGCAGTTCTTCAAACTGCGTGAGTCGGAGTTGTTGCGCAATAGCGTAGCCGCACAAATAAAGTTCGCAGCAATAGCAAAGAAAAGTTTAAAACGCAAAAAAAAAAAATTATTTACTCAAACGTGTATGGTCGGTTATTTAAGGGCTGGCAAGACAAGCAAACGGAGATTGTTTTGCACCCAACATTGAATTGGTGGAGCTGTTTAACAAGGACATTACTTTGTTGTTGTTGTTAGCATTTGCTGCTTCCAATTGTTGGCAATGAGCACTACTCACCATTCGCTCATAAATTTCAATTCAACAATTGCGTAGCAGCAGCAATTTGAACTTCAGTTGCAGGCAAACGTTCAGTCGTTCAGCGGAATAGACACTTGAGTTTAATGCGCGCCAACGAGCTGCAGGATACGAATGCATATAACTGTATAGTGTGCGGTGTTTGTAGCAGTGCGTGCGTGTGTGTATTAGTGAAACTGCAAAGCACTCATAATGACAGTCATGAAGATATATTTATTTGTGGAATCGTTTGGTGTTGTTGCTGGTTAAATTTACAGTGTGTTAAATAATTATTCCACGAAACACTACAAAAAATCTAAAAAATTCGACTATGTACAGACCGACGGACAGACGAATAGACATGGGTGAATCGACACAGCTTGTCATTTTGAGCATTTACAAATATACATATTGATGTGCTTTATAGGGTCTCCGACGTTTTCTTTGAGGGGACAAACTTAGAAGCAAACTTATTATACTCTAAACAGTTAAAAAAAAACTACGAATTAACAGTCTTACGTATATAAATATGCCCAATTACCAGCTAGAGACATAGCCTCTTGAGTCAACTGCCAGTTTTGCGACTTGGAGCCGGAAACTTCTGAGTATATTCTGGACCACGCAGCTACCTGTAGACGCAGATCTCAATCCGGATAGAAATCATATCACCTGGAAGTTCCAGAAATTGATCAAAGTGCCTTTATGAACATGTGTGGCAGTAGAAAAGCCACAACAGACCTTAAGTTGCAGTACAACCCTCAATCAAATTCGATTTTACTCGACAAGCTATTTTCAAAAACAGAAAGAAAAAACTACTTGAAAACAATATTTTTAAATATAAATATTATATCTTCACATTTGGAACGCACTGTAATGTAAACATCAGTGGTTAGGTGACTAGTAGTTTATGTGTTTTTTGTGGTTGCAAAAATTGTCGATGAGGCATTTTTGGTACAGAAACCCAACACAGTATGCACGAACTCACCCTCTAAAGTTTTAGCAAACTATAGAAATCTGAAAATAATTGCGCATTATTTTGCAATAACAAAGAAACATATAAGTCTCTTATATATAAGTGTGTGTGCACATACCGAGGTGGTAATTCTAGTGATGAAAAAAACGAAAATGTGTGCCAGCGAGTGCTTTATCAACATCAATAAGTTGCCATTGTGAAAAACAACTCACACTGGAGAGCAAGATTTGAAAAAAATTCAATTCAAGCGTCTATGAAACACGATACTACAGTCACATATGCATGCCTATGTATATATGCAGATGTGCGCCTAAAAATATGCAGTTAATTTTTATGACTAGGAATTTGTATAAACGTGTGAGCGGTTATGTTAATATATGCACATACACATACTCATCTCTTCTATTATGGAGTTTTCAAACCCACCGAACTGAGCTCAGCTCTTGGCTTGTTTACTTCCACAGCCGCTACCACATTGGGCTTACATGTAACATCACATTTCGTAAATTTTTTGCTGCTTAACATCAGCTAAGTGTCCCACAAGCACTGTATTGCTTTCTCCTTTATTTCGTATGTAGCAACTCACTGTCCTTGTTCTTGCATTTCCTGTTTGTTTGTCGCTGTCAGCAGCTTCATTGCCTTGCAATCTAGACACCCAGCGATACGAGCATTACAAGTGAAATCCGCAAAATCCTTGTGTCACAGTCAATTCCACTCGAAGCGATATGAAGTGAGGACGACGCAGTACTTAGCATAACGCAACTCAATACAATATTCGATTGAAGTGCCTGCTAAAGGAAAATTAGTATACACATACACACACGTGTGTAAACACATAAAGAAATTGTTGGTGTATAGGGAGAACAGTGGGTGAAATATTGAACTCAAAGATTCATTGACTAAATGATCTTTTAAATTAGCTGTAAGCTTTTAAGCATTCCCTAAGGCTTTAGAGGCTTTGATGAGTTAAAAATTGGGCTGTGCTCCTGCAAACCATAAGAAGTGCTGGCTAGATCTGGCAAGTGAAGCATCGCACGGGTTTTGGGCGGCCATTGAAGGGTTGACGTTTTATGGCAAACCTTTTAATGTCGATAATATGCTGGGCTATTTGTAAGAGATTGTAGTTAAACTAATACTCACTGCAGAATTTAATGAAGGATAATGTTCTTTTTGGAAAAAAAGTAAGTTAGGCACACCTATGGTCTGTATACGATAACCTGAACTTAAATAAATAACTATACTTTATTACGATGGAAAATGGAGGAATGGAAAGAATGGTTTGTATATACGATAATTTCTCAAAATATACGATATTGACCCTAGTTCGTTTAGATACCACCATCAGCAACATCTACCACTCAAACTAACTATTGCTAATTAAACTAAATATTAAAAGAACAACAGGCTTTCGTTGGTTGTTTTGCCGAGCTTATTTTTTCAATCGTGGTGTCTTGGGTTTGCGAGTCTTAGTTTTTAAACTTCCGTATCTAATCTAATCTAAACAATAACAATAAAATGTACCCATAGCCTGAAAATATCATAACCGCTAAAATACCTACAAAATGTACGCAGATAGTCACATTCGAGTTTTAGAACATTTTCAGCAAGGAACAATAGTAATGGACAGCTTTGCGCAATGAAACGTCAACACTACTCCACGGTGATCACTTTTGATTGATTGGAATTTGTGCTGACAAGGCACGATGCCTCCCGACTCTAGCTACTATTTCACGTACCTACGCGAGAAGTACACAAACAATGTCGAGCAGGAGAGAAGCAAAAAACAAAACGCATAATTCACTTTACAGCCAAGGCAGCAGAACAACAAAAGATAAAGCAAACAACGAAACAATAACTGCATATAACAAAAACAATTACAAACACATAAAGCCACAAAACATGAGCATGGATGACAACAACACAACAAAAGACTGCTAAAGCTAAAGCTGGAGTTAGAGTTGAGGTTCAAGCTAAAAGCTCTACTCGAAGGATAAGCGCAGGAGTTTGTTGTGTCTGTGCGTCGTCAGCATGACTGAGTGTATTCGAGTTCGGAGTTTAAGTGAAATATGTGTCGTTGTGAATATGTTTAAGGTGAATTGTTTAGGATTCAGGGATGCCAACGCTGAGAGAATTCGAAACAGGAGGGTGATTATGTAGAAGATCTTTTAAGAGCTGATCCTACTAAAAATTTAATTTTTCTTAAATGCAGATGTAAGTACAATATATTTGCTTAATATTTACGAAGCTTCGTATCATCTCGGCACTCCGCGCAAGTTTCACACATTTAGCCGCCCTGGCAACCCTATTGTGTACAACAATGTACCCGCAGTCAGCAGTTTGGTGCACTGCTTCTTGTTGAATATTTGAAAGACTCGAGTGCTCGTCGAGTTGTTATTATATTTTTTATGAGCCTTTGTTGATGGCGCAGTGCGAAGCTTTTGAAATGTTTTCCTTTTTTTGCAGCAAAAGCAGTGTTTGCTTTTTCTTTTGACTTTAGAATTTTACTAAGCAGTTTTTGTGTTTTGTTGTTTTTTTTTTTGTTTTTATTTGTGTGTTCTGGTTATAGGTATGTTTGAGCAGCCGCCGCTTGGTTGCATGAACTCTGCAGTAACGCATGTTGTTGCATATATTAAACGCCCTACAAAGATGATATTTGTTTTCAAGATAAAGCCTGTAAAAAGCTTATAGAATTTGTGCGATTTGCCGATACGCGTATTATGCAAAGTAAGCGAAAATGGAGATAGCAATAATGCGCGCCAAAAGGTGTGAGTGTGTGTGTATGTGTGCAAATAATGACACTGCGAGGTGTCTTCGGTTTGTATGTATGTGTGTGTGTTTTTCAAAGCGGACTAAAATCATGTATTGAACTCTTCAACTCTGCGGAAGTGCGTCGGCACTTCAAATAATAGTGAGTATTACAAGAATTGCTGTTGTAACAACACTCCAATAGACAATAAGTTTCGATAACAGTGTTGTAATAGTGATTGGAAAAGAGTTTAGGAAAATATGCGGCGAAATGAAGTGAGTATGGTGCTTAAAAGTATTAGTAGTTTTAGGAATTTTAATGCAACTTTTCCTTCAAATTTTTATTAAAAACAACACAATAACATATTTTCGTTCTAGTTTTTAAGTGAAATACAAACATTCGGAGAGTTGCTTAATTTTACCGCGGGCCATGAGGTGCAAGCAAAGGTTCTTAAGTCAGCGAAGCGTCAATGACGATGAAAAAAAGTTATTATATTGCTTCCTCTATATTGGCATGGACTGCCACACAACCTGAGAAACCCACTAAGTGAGCTAAAAGGTTGCTGTGGTTGTGTCTTAAGACATTCTCCACATAGTATTGACAGAAGTAACAGTCTCTGGCCGATCAGCTCGGCTTCTTGTAGACGACTTCTCGAAGAAAGACAGGGTGAGGGAGACTATTGGTAAAGAAAATCAAAAATTAACGAGTGTATAATTTCGTTGCACTATAAACTGCATATAAAGGCGATAAAAATTGATTAGTTACCAAGCCTACTTAATCATTTAGGCTAGGTTAAATTATACCGGCCGGCTATCACGCCAGACGTAGACCTACTGGTCTTTAGTAGTCCCAGATGGAGGTTCAGCTTTTAAATTTGAGGTGAAGAAGTCGTCATACAGGACGTCAACGTTTTTTGCGAACTTTAAAGGCGACTTGATGTCTACGTTTGATATTTCGTCCAATTCTTTGAGCTCCGAATCCACTAGTTACTTAATTTTACTATTTCTTAACGTCGCGATTTTTCAAATGACCGATTCATATTTTTCTTTTTGCGTCGAACTAACAATTTTACGTGAAGAACATACCTTTTTTCCAATACTGTACCATGTTACAACACCATCCTGGATTATTTTAAAGACAGATACATTATTTTTGGTTGACAAATTGAAAATTATTTCCGTAGAATGTTTTGCAATTGGCGAACAGTTAACATACCTGTAAAGAAAACGAAAAAGTCGTTAGCTATGATTAATTAAAATATTTTTCAGGTAATTATTAAGTAATGAGATATATTAGAAATAAAATGAGGGCTTTGCATAGTAAAGCATTTTAGTAAAAATTTTAGGACACAAGAATGTCCCTTCAAGAACACTACTGTAGAGAGTGTGTCAAAATTATGCTGAGTTTTATGAAGAACACTGTAACTCAAGATTATATTAGTCTGGAAGGTTAGGGCGAAAATTATTTTTCAATTATTTTCCTTGAGACATGAAAACTCTCTGATTGAATTTAGTACTCAATCGAGAATCTTATCATATCGCCCAGAAACGTGAGTCTTTTTTGCGCTTGGAAAATTCTCTGAAAAATGTCGGCAGCAAAAAAATACCAATTTTAAATAAATCAACTATATTTCCATTGCCCAGCGAGTTTTAGCTCCATGAAGGCAACGAGCGATAGTAACTGTGGAGTGCATATAAAAGCTCATTAGTGCCATATGCAGTCGCTCTCATAACTTCAAGTTATAATGACCTACCTCACTAACGAAGCAACTCGTAAATTTATTCACACGAATAATTGTCTAACGAATGTCGGTCACATGGCCAAGCGTAGTAGTTTTCGATAACTTAGTTGGAAAACCGGAGTTCATGTTACTTTTTTACAGTTAAGGGAATGTGTGTCAACTTGTGGGTGCGATAAGATATTTTTGGCGCTATAATTCTACACCCGCCGACTAACCATAACGATGGCAACGTCGATGTTGTTGCTTATGACGAGTTGTCAGTGTTTACATAAATTATTCACAACTGTCATAAAGAGTTTGAGTGCCAGTGCGAGTGCGAGAGTGGCTGCAATATGTCTCCCCGGTGAACCCGCAGTGAGCATAAAGTTTTTACGAAGTTAGCGAGCAAGCTGCGCCTAGAGGTGGCGAAGCATCAAAATGTGGAATTTTTGTATTAAAGTGAAATTGCAGCGGAAGCGCAAATAAAAAAAAAAACAAATGAGTAAAAAGCTTAACAAAAACTTTTCTTTAATTTGTCGGAGTATTTCAATGCTAAAAAAAAAACATTAAATAAACAAACTACTGTATAAAAGGTGTAAACATTTAATGTCAGCAAATGTTTTAATTGTAATAAATGTCAAATTTGAAGCTCATCGGGGTGGCAATGAAATTATTTTTTTGGTTCTCTCTTAACTGTGCTTGACATGGCTGAGGTTACAGCTTTATTTTTTGAAAATATGTAATATAAAAACTTTGAGTGCATTTGCCAGCTGAAATTTTCCACGTTTTTAAAATCGAGCATTAATGTGCCACTTGTTCATACATATGTATATGTATTGTATGTATTGGGTAGTCGGTCGAAAAAGTCTTTTCGTATTCTGTCAATTTATGTCTTTGCAGTCGTATATCTCCAGTGCTACCGATCACATTTAACCCAAAAAATTAAATTCGTGGAAGAAGCAACTCGTAAATTTGTTCGTGAAAAAATGTTACTGCTGTTCAAAAATGAGTGAAAATAATGAAGAAATGCGCTATATATTGAAATTTTTGTACAAAGAAGCGAAGAATGCCTCCAATGAAATTTGTGAAGTTTGCGGCGACGATGCTGTATCAGTTCGTGTAGCATAAGAATGGTTCGCTCGCTTCCGTTCTGTAAATTTCGAAATTTCGATTTATAGTACACTGATGAAAGTTTTACACTGACGGAATAATGCCTCTGGCACAAAAAATGGCAAAAAGTGGTCGACCAATTTGTTTTGAAGTTTGATTAGAAATACTTTTTCGACTACCTTATATCATTTCTACTTTTGCAGTGACTGTGGGCGCTTTTTATAGCAGTCCAAGTAGGATATCGTCACCTGAAATCCAAAATAACGTAACAACATTTTCGGAAATTTACAGTGGCTTGAATGAAACACGAAATAAAATGGAACATGATTGAAAAAAAGTTTTAATATTGGTTAAAGCTGGTTTATATCTGAGCGCAGAGCCTGAAAATGTTGAACATTTGTAATATTATGTAGGTAATTTGAAGTAGTGAAGTGTAATCAATAAGACACTCAATTTCGAATTTTTTGATGATACGTTATTTTGAATTTCAGGTGACGATATATGTGACCTGGTTTACGAAAGGGGGCTAGGTGTAAAAAAAAAAAATATTTTTTTTTGACACCTAAGCCCCCTTTTCGTAGACCAGGTCACATTAGGTATATTATTGTTGAACAGTGCAATATATTGAGTGGATTTAAATTGTGTATAAAGATTTATTCAGTTCAGGAAATAATTATAATTAATAGGTTCCACTTCCTCAAACGATATTAATATGAAGAGTATAATTTTGAAGCCAATTTTTATAGAAAATCATTAGGCTGATTAAAAAATTTTTACCAAAGTAAGTTCGTTTATGTATTTATATTTTTTTCTTCACAATTTTTTAAGTAATATGTTAACATGGAAAACAGAGATTTGTTTCATTTATGTTTTAATTATTTTTTTTCAGCCAAATTTGAAGTAAAATAGACAGTATATCAATCTCAATGATATAATAAATAATAAAAATAATTCATGATATAACGGTATATTTTTCAATACTTTCGGCCAACTGCCAGAAAGGCATTTCTTATTAACCATATATTTGGGATAAGTGTAAGGCAAACAACACTGTCACTTATGCCGATCCACTACTTCTTAACGACTTTGCTTGCAACTCTTTTCGGTTAATCATAACTGTTTTTACTCACTTGCTTTGCCTATTTATCTTTCCAATCATCATATAAATTATGCATTTTTTCGCTTTGAGAATTAATACACAATGTAAATAAAAGCAACAAAATGCGAACGAAGTCCACAAACGGACTTTGTTGTAATTTTATGTCCACACAGCAGAAATTTGGTTTAACACACATTTTTTATGGATTGTTATCTTTCGAACAGACGGTAAGTCAAGGCACTAAGAATCTTAGTAAAATCTTGCTCAAAAAGCCCAACCCGAAAACCGTTCAGTTATTTGCGCTTTTAGTCTCTTGTTGGTCTTCTAGTTGAACGCGCAACGCGTGCAAGCACTCGCTGGCTAAGCCGTTATTTAACGTGTGTTTTTGTAGTTGCGGTTATGCGAAGCACGTAATTGAATTGGGCCGGGAGCGTTTGCGTGAAAAGACAGCACTTTTACAATTAGTGTTGAGAAAGTTTTGAAGACTTTTGCGTAGATATGTGAGAACATTTTTATATGCTCACATTTTTAACAAAATATTTCGAGAGGAAAATGCCTTGGATTACAATTTTCATTTTCGGAGTAACAGGTGATTTTCGGTCAAATGGATTTGGTGATAGATTTAGAGCTAATTGAAAAATAATAGTTCATTTATTTGAAGAAATAGAAAAAAGTTGTGCAAGAAAAGCTTGAATATCAAGTTATTTATGAGAATAAATCAAGTGTGATGTCATTGCAGTGATAGTGTAGTAAAGCATCAAAAAGTGAAGAGTTTCTTTCAGAGATGGAAACACACTCAAAAGCATGAAAGTGACTTCAACCATAAGCTGATGCTGCCCTTTTCAGTTATTGTTGTTGAGTTTTTCGCTCTAGTATCGTGAGTGTCGGTTCAGAAAGTGGTATACAGTTGCTTCCATGCAGAAAACACTTAAACAATTTGGTATATACTTAAGTGATCTTGAATCAATCGGAAGTCTTTGACACATAAATCGGATCTAAGTGAAAAGCAAGAGTTGAAAAGATTTCAAACCACTTCTATCTGTACAAAGCTGGTCCGGGAATATGAATTTCAAAGAAATTGTGTAGAAATAAGGATCAAGAGCAAGAAATTGTTCGAACAGTTATAATAATAATAATATAATCTATTAGTAAGGCTACTGGGAACCCCATTACTGGAGCGAAGTATCTCAAAAAGGGCAAATTCAGATGAAGTGAAATTATTTTTCTTTCATTATTCCTTTAAAATGTTTTGTCGCTGTTTTCAGCGGTTTCGTAAACTTTCGTAGAATGCTTCTTTCGAATTCTCAAAGTCACACCGAAAGTTGATAGATTTTCTAGCCTTTTGACAGCCCTTGACTGTTCTCACGAATCGCGATTCTAAGGTTGCATTCAACGTAACTTCAATTCAGAACAAAACGTTTTGAGTCTAGAGCAATCATCGGCTCGGCAAGAGTTAACTATAATTCTCTAATAAGGGTATTCTGAATAATATTATTTGGATTTGGGAAATATGTCTGAAATTTGTATTGTATTTGAAAATCCACCGATTTTTTTACTTTTTCAGTTCTACAAAATTGGCATAGCGTTCAAACAAAATTTTCGCCTGAGCATGCTCCAAAATCAACCGGATTGTCCAGCAATAATTTACCGTCTAACACCGAGAGCTCAAACTATATTGTTTATTTAACCGACAGCAATGAAGTCAACGTCATAGATCTGCTGTTAATCAGTGGTAATGGCTATAGTGACGAAGCTGTTATGGGTGCCAACAGGCACAATGACAATAAAGATGACGAACAACATTCGGTGAGGGAGCGCTTGATGGGCGGGGAAATCGACGAAGTGGGTGCTACTGCGGCAAAAGAAAATGAATATTTGCAAAGCAATGCCACAAAGCGTAACAAAGAAAAAAACAACAAAAGCAACTGCTCCACTAAAGCCACAACATCAATAAACAATAAAAAGCAAGCAGCAAACGTTTTGAGTGACAAAGCAACTATGAAGGCGACGACTAAAAGGAATACCGGCACATTGGCAGGGCTGTCAATGCGGGTCAACAAAAATGATTTCACCAAAGTGGGTGACAAAAGTGAAACGAGCAAAAATCAAAAGGAAACAGCAACAACAACTATCAAAACAATGCCACCAACTTCAACAAGTAGCAAGCGAAATATCATTACAGCCAACAATGGTGGTGTAACTGTAACGAATGTGAGCACGAGCGCCGCATCACCACAGGCGGCCAGCACGAAGCTCTACCATTCAAATGGGTTCCTCAATCCATTCGGACAATTAGTCGCCTTCTTTGGCAGCGACCAATTGCATCTGCAGGACTACACTTTCTTCTTCAACGCCGAACGGCATACCGTATTCCAGCTACACACCAACAACTACCACAACATTAACGCTAGATCTGACAGCCAGGCTGTGGCGCGCGTACCAGCTTTGGCCGAAACAGTAGCTGCTGGTAGTGAGCGAGTATTGAATGTGGTCACCAATACAATTGGCGCAGTGTTTGGCGCAAATCCACCTCCCACAACGGCAGGCGCAACGGCAAATTCGGCGTCAGCCACAGCAACTGGAGCATCGGTGTCCGCCCACGCCGCGCCCACCATGCAAGTGGAGGAAGTGCAGCTGTACAATGGCAAATCCTTGCGGCAGTCACGTTTCAATCCTTTCAATCCAACACGGTAAGTGATGGCCGACAAAAGGGCTATAAGGGTCAGGCGCCGAAATGAGTTATGTGTGTCAGGCGAGCTTACTCAATGGGTGGTTGCTTAGAGGGATTGCGAGTGCTGAAATGCAAAAATTGTAGTTAAAGCCCTGTCTGTGTGTGTTGGTGTGTATGTCTGCGGCAGATTTGCAACATTTTCGAAATTCGATTTGTGCTAAACGTGATCGGCATACTGGCGAGCTTTCCGGTTTGCAATTTGTGTCATAGGGGCACTAGTTGCTTACCAAATGGATGTTGTCTTCGAGCTTGTCCTTCGCTTTGTTGCATTTAACTGCTGTGTGTTGTTTGTCTATGCCACGGACTATTGCACTTCAAAGGCTGCCGATTAAAATGCAATGGTGCGGCGGCTGATTTCATTAGCTTGCATATTGTTGCTGTTTTTGTTGTACAAAAACTTGTTAAAAAGGTCACACTTTCTCTTTATTTTTTTTTTATTTTCCTTATACTCAGTTTAAGAAATAGTTGTTGGGTGAGGAATCTTCGATTAGAGGGAGAGAGAAAGAATAAGAAATGGATGAAAATAGTCTCAAAATTTCTGAGCTTAATAATTCTTTTAATCCATTTAAAATATGTCTAATAAAATTGTACATCTATATCCAAATAATATTTAAATTTTTTCCCTTTTTCCCTTCTCCACAGCATACTCATTCACGGCTGGTTTGGTGGCGCAAATGCCGCTATTTATCAGACGCTCGTGCCAGCTTATCTCCGACAAGGCGCCGGCAATTATAATGTCTTCACTGTGGACTGGGGACGTGGTGCAGTTGCGGACTATCTCACCGCCAGCTATCGTGTAAAACCGGTCGGCAAGGTGTTGGCGAAATTCATCGATTTCCTACAACGTGAAGCGGGTGTACGCTTCGAGGATCTACATGTGATCGGCTTTAGCATGGGTGCACACATCGCCGGCATCGCTGGGAAGCATGTACAAACCGGAAGACTGCCAGTGATTTATGCACTGGATCCAGCGCTGCCGTTTTTTCGTTACGACAACTTCGACGAACGCGTTGCGATCACCGACGCCGATTATGTGGAGGTCGTACACACAAGTGTTGGTTCGTATGGCTACGATCGACCGTTGGGCCATGTCGACTTTTATGTGAACTATGGCAGCACACAGCCGGGCTGCTTTCTCAATGAATGCAGTCACTTTCGTGCTTTTCACGTATTCGCTGAGTCATTGCAGTCCAAGGCGGCACTGCGCGCGCAGGGTTGTGATGTCAAACTATGGCAGGATATGATAAAGCATAGAAGGTGCCTCATGGGCACGGGCAGGCAAATGACGTTGGGTGGCGATCCAGCAAATGTGACGGCATTACGTGGACGTGGGGGCGTATTTTACTTAGCGACTAATGCGGCGCCGCCGTATGCCAAGGATGTGACGTGAAACGGTGTGTGGCGGGGAGAAGTGAGCATGCCTTTTGCTTTGCATAATCAGATTTTCTTCGCGAGAAGCTAAACAAAAACGAAAATAAAACAGCAAAATGCTATGTGTATGGAAAATTAAAATCGCAATGAGCATTAGAATGGATTTCTATGGAATGCGTTTTTTACTCGCAGTTCTCTGTGCAGAAATAGTAATAATTAGTAAGCGCGACTTCTGTGACGCTTTGCATTCAAGCTGCGCATAAACACACACACGCGGCTTTGGAAAAGGCAAATCCCCAAAAGCGAGAGCTGTGCGCAACAGGGGTGCAGTTATTTTTACTTTCGCTGCTGCGCTTATTTGTATGCAAGGCGTTTTTTCGATGTGAAAATTGAAATGGAAATTAAAAAATGCTGCCATGTGTGAAATTCCTCTACAAAAGCACATTTAGCCCGCATATTCAGTGTTATAGTGTGCTTTTCATTATGACTGGCGTTTTCGCAGCAGCTTTTGGTTGTTGCTGTGTTTTTTCCCCCCAATGCTATGTTTTCTTATGCGCTGCTGAAAGTAAAAACTCCTATGCTTTACTAAAAAAAAGCAACGTGCATTTCCCGCGAATATGTGTCACGTGGTGTGGTAGCAGCTGGCACAGTACTTCTGTTTGTGACCGAAAATTTCGCACAAAAAAATTTAATTTGAAATGTTTTGAATTCGTTAAATATACAGGAAATTAAGTTTTAATATTGAGAAGAGAGTGGTAATGCTTTGCCTAATGGAAGAGCGTTCAGCAAATTTTCTAGAGTGCTAAGTAAGGTCGCTGTGCTACGAGCTTTGACGGTGCAACCCAAAAAGTATGCTATACATTTTTATTTTCTATCGCTAGTTAAGCTGTACGATTAAATGGAGGACTTAATATCCTATATACAACTTTCCATGACAAGAGAAGGTAGTTTAAAACGCGAAAGCTTGTCATTACCGCACTGTAAAGCACAAAGGCACATACTTAAATCCACACATACCAACATCCATATTTAGTTCATATTAATTAGCTTATGAAAAGGCGGTGGATTTAAAATGCTTTAACTTCACAACAAAAAATGAGTGAATTCATAATTGTGATGGCAATGCAAAGAGCACATACGCGAAATGCAAGAATACATATAAAACAATGAAAATTTAATTAAAAAATAAGTAGGGCAGCGCTAAGTTCGTGCATAACCGAATATTTTATACCCTCTACTCTGTAAGGTAAAGTGATATAGTGACATTGTCGTATATATTTTGATTAAAAGCAGGGAATATTCGATTTATTTACGATCACTGGCAAGAGGTAACATTGAGAGAAATTCTTTCCGAAATTCTTTAAGATTGCTTACATATTGACTGATAAATGCGATACAAAGTCAAGCGGAAGTTTGAGTATATAACTCCGTGATCAATTTGAAATGTACTTCGTGCGTTTTTCGAATCGGTCAATTTTTTTAGAAAGTTAGTAGTATTGTTAGTGACATCTATGTCAAAATATTCATTTGTATTTGAAATACGCGTCGTTTTATGAGGCTCTAAAAGTGAGTTCTTCGATTTTTACTATGTCCGAAGTGCGATAATGCAACATCTCATACTGCATTGGTTATTCGTGATCATTTCGCCACATTTTCACCTAATTTACCTTCGTGTAACTTCTGGCTATACAGCAAATTCACATGACCACTTCGAAGACACCATTTTGGCTCAATTGAGGATATAAAAGCCGATTCGAAGAAGGCGTGATGACAATCACGACGGAGGATAATGATTGCAAAATTCTTTGGCATAAGTGTATTGCAGCGTGACGGGATTACTTTGAAGGAGATGAAATGGACAAAATTCACCTTTCAATTTGATCTCAGTAGTATGTATTATGGACAGATGACGGCTAAGGGATATATTGACCCATTTTTGGTACAAGGGCATGTCCTCTTCACAAAAACACTCTGCCAGAATCTCAATACAACAACTCAAGACTGACTGAAATGCTCGTCAAAGATTAGCCAAATGTACTGGTGTTGGTTGCAGGTATTTGGCGCCTGGGTCCTTGACATACTATAGGGAAGTTTCGACAATATTTGGGCACAAGGTTAAATACCTCACGGGCACTGCTTGTGCAAAAGTTTTTATCGATATATTTATTGGTGCTTGATTTATATATTGGCAGTGAAGTCTATATTAGCAGTGAAAGAATCAGATGTGAATTAAATGTTGTGTTATATGAGAAGTAGGAGTCGGTGGTGTCCGATTTCGTCGTCGTGTACAGTATATGAAAGAAGTAGTTGATAGACCTCATATTCATTCGAGCAGTTCTTGAGATATATGATTTCACCTTAAGAGGGCGGTGCCACGCCCATTGTACGATAACAACACGAATTTGTTACGCGTAACTTCATAAAAATAACTTAATTTTAACTCGAGTTACAGCTTGCACGGACAAACGGACGGACGGACATACAGTCACCCGGATTTCAACTCGCCTCGCCATCCTGATCATTTATATATATAACCTTATATCTATATTGTTTCTTTTAAGGTGTCAAACAACCGTTAGTACATGTAAGATATAATAATTGAAGTTAATTGATTTCAAAGCGTAGTATTTTTGAGCTTCGAATTCGCAGACTTTTCTGAAATAAATGGGTTGAGAAGTTAGCCAAGCATGCTAACACTTAATTTAATCAAAATTTTTCATAGTCACATTTATGTTATGTGTAGTAGTGCAGTGTGTAATTTAATAAAAAATGTTCATAGTCTCTATGTAGTGTGCAGTAGTGCAGTGTGTATATATGTAGTGAGTGTACGCTTATCAACTTTTGTGTGATGCTGTAGCTAAGCTGAATAATTTCGAAATTCTTGCTGTGCAATTAATAACAGCAATTTTTCTTTGCTAACAACAACTTAGCCTCAATCACAGTTAGTTAGAAAACTAATACCAAAGGAGAATACCGGCAGGGAGTGATGCACTAACTTCAGAGTATTCGATTTTGGGTTTGGAAGCCACTAAATTTCTAAAAATTTTGTTTTGAACTAAAAAGAATATTCAATCGATTATTTCACGTCATTCCTGACATATCTTTATAATACTTTGCCACGTTCTTTTTCTGAAATATTACAAAACTTTAGTTGCTTGACACTTTTTTCCTCGCTGCTCGATCGTTTTCCTGTTGGGTAGCTGCGTCGTTTGCGCAAACTTCTGCAAAGGTATGTAATATTAGTGGCGGCAAAAGTTCTTAATCGGATTTTGCAGTGGTTTGCAAAAGTTGTTGAGGCTTCTTTGCATTGGGAAAATAACTTTGCACTTTCTTTGCCTAATTTTCAGTTATGGAATTTGTTTTGCATGCTTCTGTGCGCAATTTCTTTGTGGCTTGATTGGAAATAATGTGTAATTAATGCTTGAGTTTTTAAAACGAAATTGGAATAATAATGAAATTTTTGCGTAGAATTTGAGATTCGATTAAATTACGTATCAAATGAAAATCGATCAAAGGAATTATTGCATTTCTGATGTTTACTATTTAAGTATTTTTTACTCTAACACTTTTTACTCTTTGAGAAAGAAAGCATTTGAAAGTGTGATATTTTTTAATTGTGAGCCAAGAATATAATTAAAATTTATTTAGTTGTTTGAAAAACTAAAATTTAAATTTTTCGAAAAAGAATGTGCTTTTGGTGAGTTAGGAAATCGTAATCGAAAAACGCCGATTCAAAGAAGGGCTTAAGACGAGGTAAAGTCTCGTCAGGTTAATTATTTATATTGGGTAGTTGAAAAAGTATTTTCATATTTTGTCAATAGATGTCGTTGCAATCATATATGCTAGTGCTACCCACATTGTGTCATATATGGTATATAGTGTTGGAAAGGAGAGATTTTAAGCTTTATTTAACCAAAAAATTCGGGGAAGTTGAAAAAAATTACAGCAGTTCAAAAATGACTTAAAATAATGAGGAATTTCGCTATATTTTGAAATTTTTGTATAAAAAAAGGGAAGAATGCCACGCAAGCCACCAATGAAATTTGAGAAGTTTACGGAGACGATGCTGTAGCAGTTCGTGTAGCACAACAATGGTTCGCTCGTTTCCGTTCTGGAAATTTCGATTTATACTGACGAAAGTCTCGATGAGTTTCAGGTGATACAATCAACCGTTAGGCGAACAAAACTGTTGCGCTCTGTAGCAACTTGCTGCGGGAGTATAAAAATATTGTTGCATATCAAGCTCAAGATCCCCTGATACCAGAATATCTATTTTTCTTCACGATGATAATCCTCGTATTTTTAGTTAAAGCTAATATTTGCTTAGTTAGGTCAAAAAAGATTAGGAATCTAAATTCTATGCTAATTTTTTTATTAAACAAAAATTAATTTTTTTATTTCGTCTTACCACGCCAGCATTGCGTCCAAATAATTCATCTTGCCGAGGTTTGCGCGTTAATAATTTTAAATGAAAACTATTAATTCGCCTGCTTGCCACTGAACTCGCCACTTATGCACACGCAAGTTGTTGTAAGTCAACGATGAAAAAAAGTTGCACACTTTTTGCTCTCGCAACTCGTAATACTTAATTGACCGGAAAGTATTGAAATCAACACTTTAGGCGCACAATTGTTGTTTTTGCTGAACGCTAACAGCATGCAACATGCCACTTGTGTACGTCCGTGGAAGCGTGGTTGCAGCAGCAAACCAAAAAAAAAATCGCACGCTGAATAAGTAACTGTATTTGATGAGGCCAAGCGCAGAATTTTATACGAGCTTGTTTGCAAGCGAGTGTGTGTGTGTGTGCGAGGCGCGCGCCACCGCCAGATCAACCGAAAAAATAGTCGAACATTAGTCAACACGCAAATTGTAAATAAATGCAATGAATAAATAAATAAATAAATAAATCAGCGGTGAATTTCGTTTGCTTGCCACTCGGTAACCGGAAATTGTGCGGACGTGAAGAAGAATTTTTCCAACTGAATTGCGAAATGAAGTGTAACGTTGGTAGAACTGCAGCAGCGGCAGGCAGTGAACAGTTAGCAGCAAGCGCTGGAAATTTTGAGTGATGTTGTTGTTGCTTTCATTGCTTTCGTTGCTTGCATTCGCTTATTGTTGTTTGTAGTTTATTTTTATTGTGGTTGTTGCTGTTATTGCTGGTGGTGGTTGCACAAGTATTTACACTTTTATTCTGTTGCAAGGCTTTGCCGCCACTCTTCCACATGCATATAACAGTTACAACTATTGTTGTCATTTATTCCGTTTTAGGTTTTAGGGTGAGTGCCTTCCACTGCTCCTAGGTGAGTGTGTATGTGTGTATGCATGCATTTGTTGCATCAGTCAGTTTCCTATTGCCGCTCGTTAGGTTGTTTGGTTGACTGGCTGATTGAGTTGAGCTGCAACATGAAGAAGCCGCACAAGTGCACATCAAATGCATGCAACGAGCCGTGTGTTTGTGTGTCAATGTGGCTTGAACTTAAATCGCTAAAGCAGCGCTGCCAGAAGACAGCCGCCGCAAAATACAAACACAAGCCAAGCGGGTAGGGTTGGGTTAATTGCAGGTGGAAATCAATCCAAGGCATACTTATGAAAATTGGATTTTATATATTTTTCGAGGTACACTTCCCTTTAAGTGACGTTTATGAAACAAGTGCAGCCCAGAGACTGGTTGCCTATTTAGAAGCCTCCAGAAGTGCACTTAGCTCAGCGATTTGTAGAAGTAGTGATCTACAGATGAGGAAAAGTGATTTTGGAGAACTTTTTATAAATGTCAGCGGTGAAGAAGCAGGATAGAAATCAAAAATAGTATTCGACGTTTTAAAGTGTTTCAATATCGGTTCAAACTAATATAGAAATGTACATAAACTTGATTAAACAAAAAATAGTTTCCTATGGAGGAAGGAATATAAATGCTTTCAGTTGCTAAAACAAATGTTGCTTAAGCAATGCATTATGCCTGGGTACAATATAGGCCTATCAGAAAAGCAAATAAACAAAGCGCAGAATCAGCTAGTAAAATGCACTACACGAGAATAGTCTATTTTCGAGTTACTTGAATTGAGCCACTCAAGTCATAATGCCGTAGCTTATGAGAGCGGCGTGGGTACGCGTGAGCGCAATTGCCAGCAAAGTAGTACGAGATGGCTTGCTCGTGGGCGATAGGCACGCGCGCTGCGTTAATACGCGGCAGACTGCAAGGTAAGGCAGACTTGGGGCAATCATGTAACTTGCAACACGTTGTAGCAGCATACGTTTTTTGTTTATGGTACGAAATATTTTTATGGATGTAAGAATTGGGGTAAATGCCTCTGCCAAATTGCAATCTGAGTTTCAGACAACGGAATCATAGACAAAACTGCTGTTTTCTAAGACCGCAATCATTTATTTTAGTGATTGATTTTGAGAAAACAACAAGAGATCCCGAATTGTCTTAGAAAACATATGAACTATGTTAACAAAGCAGATATTATTATATACAATATTGCTGATTTCTCCTTCATGTAAAATCAGAAAAATATTTTTTCACATGAAGAAACTGTATGCAAGCGATATACACATTTTTTTAGCCTACCTTTAGGAGTAAAAGTAAAATCTCTACTATTTTATGATATTCATATATTTAACCATTGAAATGGATTTTTTCAAAAATTAATAGAATAGTTTTTATGTCATTTATTCATATTAATGAATTTTCTTCGATTTTCAGTTATTTATTACTTGATAAACCATAAGCCCTTAAGAACGGTATTATTGAACTTTTCGAAAATCGAAATACCCTAATATATTTATACAGAAGATTTGCGAGATTTCTCCAGCTAATTTTCGTAAAAAATTAAAATAAAAATTTTAGCACGATTTTCGAAAAGCAAACCAATATTCCTCAGATACTACGCATCGAAAAAAAATTAAAACCCTGCTCTCTCCTTAAACTCGCACAAAAGCCCAACAACATATAAAAGACAGCACTTGCAAAACTTGAAATAAATATGCCACAAATCCCAGCGGGAAAAGCTTGCCGGTTTCGACACCACGTATACGACGAGCATACAATAGCCACGCACGCTTCCTTAAACTTCTTGGAAAACTAGAGCTAGCACTAAGTACACACCCTTATTAGGCGTATGAGGCAGACATGCGAAGACGGGAAAATGAATAAAAAAAACTTTTTTCCTCTTTCAAGTGTCGCGCTAAAGCAGCCGCTAGTTTCCGTAGGATCCCACCCGCCGAGTGTCGATTCGCAACGCAGCAACTAAGCAGCTAACTATTGTTGGCACACAGTTTGGCTTTTGAATGTTATTTTGATTTTATTTTGTGAATTGCTTTTTGGGCTGCGACTAACCGCAGCGCCGGAGAATACATGAAAATACTTCAGAAACTGAACGCAGTTCAACTGCAGCGAGCGTTAGGCGATATAACAATGCCAGTGGGTGTGCATAAGCTTTACGTATATATATTTCATATACATATGTGTGTGTGTGGGTGCAACCACCCAGAGTTTAGAAAATTCTTAATTCATTTTAAGCGCCGCTCAACAATTGCGACTGTGCCACAACATCCTGTGAACTCGCACCCGGACGCACAGCCACACGCACACACACATACACGCATGCATACATTCGCACAACACGTTTGCGCTCAAGCACACGCACGCATGCATGCAATTTGGTAAGCTCTGCGAGTATCTGTGTTCATTTATTATCCTTTGAGTGCATTTAACTGTGTGGAACATTTCGGTCGTCGCCGACTGTTATCAGTTGTCGTGCGGTTCACTTGTACTTGTTATTTTTGATTTTTCTTTTTTTTTTGCTTTTTGTTTTTTAATGAAAATGCTGCAAACTTTGTTAGTTGCGAATTTGGGTCAACTAGTGCTTTAAAGGATATTCTTCATAATCGTCACTAAGCAGATTAGTGTTACTTGGAAAAGTTGCTTGCCTTTATTTT
Organism: Bactrocera correcta; assembly: GCA_027475135.1. NCBI lineage: Eukaryota > Metazoa > Arthropoda > Insecta > Diptera > Tephritidae > Bactrocera > Bactrocera correcta. The sequence continues at coordinate 110,277,182 of CM050325.1, read as the reverse complement.
TTTTTGCAAGTTTACTTTTTTGTTTTGGGTTGGTTATATGGTAGTTTATTTGCCAAATTCCTGAAACTTTTGTAATGAAAAAAACTGTTAATTGTGTCAATTTAAAGAGCTTTTTAGTAAAACAAGATTTGAAGGCAGCTTATATAGGCAAGTACTTGCTTAGATTATTACGTCACGATCATAGCAAAAGCACGTTTGTAGATGGGCTTCACAGCTTTTTAAAGCTTCAATAGTTGATTAGAAATCAACAAAAACAATTTGGCTTAAGCCGGTTCTCAGAGAAATACGTAGCTATAGTTATAGAGCTTTTCAATTGGTGCAATAGAAACTGAACTTAAACATTAAGTCGAAAAATGTTGAAGAAATTCAATTTTCGAAATTCCTGAACCGATTTGCATAGAGTACAGAAATTTGTCAGATTAGGAACTGAACTAAATGAATGCCTTTGAAATACTAGATCACGAAAGCGGAATAACAAACGGACATAATACAAAATTGTACCAGAATCAGGCACATTCTTAGCCAAATTTCGTGACTCTTTGACTTTCCCATATTTTTCGATGAACCAAAACAACATATTTTCCTCCTTCGCCTTATAATATTGGGAAGTCGAAAAAGTATTTTCGTATTTTGTCAATAGATGTCGTTGCAGTCGTATATCTCCAATAAATTCGGGGAAGTTGAAAAAAAGTTCAAGCTGTTCAAAAATGAGTGACAATTATGAAGAAACTTTCTATATTTTGGAATGTTTGTATAAAAAATGGAAGAATGCCAAGCAAGTCACCAGTGAAATTTGTAAAAGTTACAGAGACGATGCTGTATCAGCTCGTGTAGCATTGGTAACCATTGTTTCGCTTGCTTCCGTTCTAAAAATTTCGAAATTTCTATTTACACTGATGGAACAATGTCTCTAGCGGAAAAATAGCTAAAAATGATTGACCAAAATGGTACATATTTTTTATTTATTTATTATTATATAATAAAAATAATAATATGAGTTGAAGTTTGATTAGAAATACGCAAAGGCTTTTTCGACTACAAAATATACAATAAGTGTAAACATAATGGTTGAGGTTGACAATAATACATCTTATAATACGAAGTTATTTTTTATCGATACGTATCACTGAAAGGAGCAAGCTCCATAATTTTAGCACCGTTGACCCGATGAAAAGGAGGAAGGATCCAAATTATCAGCTGAGTAAAAGTTGTGGCGTCTCGGTATTGAGAAACGCCTTGATCAACTATTCTCAAAAAGGAAAACCATTAATTTCGACTAAGATATAGCGTTACCGAAAAGCTAGAAGAACAAATTGGTGGGGAAATTTTTGAATAGAAAAAAAAAAACGCTCACTAAACAATGCAAACGATAGTAAACTTGTACGATTTGGGCAATGAAGGGATAATCGCCGAAAAAAAGTTCTCGTTGGAAGCAAAAGATAATTCGAAGTAGTTGAAGACTGCTATAATCGATGCATGGCTCTCAGAGCCATTAATATTTATGAGTAGAATGTTGCATAACGAAATCGAATGGAGCACAAGTTTTAAGAAAATAATAGAAAATATTGTGAAAACGACTCTACATTTCAATAAAAATCCCTCTTGATTCCAGTTTACATATATGGAAATTAATTTATGAAACAAAATTCGAAATGTGGAAACTGAGAAAAAGAAGTGAAAAGAGTTCAAATTGAACAAAAATTTCAATAAACAACAATCTGCAAATCTCAGAATTATACAATATAGTTGGCATTCAGTGACACAAGGGCAGCAAGGTTTGAGTGCAAATGAAAATAAAAACAGACAAAAGGAGTTCACGAAAGAGCAAGAATGAGAAGTCAGTACAAGGGGTCGAGAGTAAAGGGAAATTTGGAAATTGGTAAAACTACAAAGTTAAACAAGCAAACAACAGAAAGTTATTGATTGAAAACTACAGTTAGATGCAGAAGCGGAAAACAATTAAGAAAATAGATTGCCGCCGGTGTGTAGGTGTTATGCAATAACAACAATGCAACGTACAATTTGTGATGCCACACAATGAATGCAGAAGTAGAAATTTCTCAATTTTCCAAGCATTGCATTGAGCAATTACAATACCAGCATGGTTAGCGTAGTTTACAGCCAAAAACAAAAAATAAAACGAACCAACAAACCACCGAGTAAGTACGTTTGTATGTACTTGCATAGGCAAAGCAACGGCAACATAGAAAACAATTTTGTTTCGAAAGCAACTATGCTACACCTTATACGTTTCAGCTGCGCTGCACACCACCACCTACAACTTATGGCTGTGAAGAACCCATACTAAGTCACCCCAAAAGCAAACAAATTGGATTAGACATTTAACCTCACTTTTATGTGTTCGCCTGCGTATCTTTAGTGGACAGTGGACATTCAGACAGTATATGGCAGGTGCAAAGCTAACCAACATACACACACACAAATATATACACATGCATATATTCAGCTTGCAAGCAAATAAGCAAAATGCCAGGCATAATGTTCTTCTGAACGTCGTAACCGCTATGCAAACCTGTGTACGTGCATACATATGTACTACTGTGTGTGTGTGGATGAGTGTATGCCTACGTAACAGTAAACGCGTGCATATAAGTGATACGAAATGTATCGTCTTTCAATGCACTCTTTGCAAGCGTGCCTAATGACTACACACTCCAAAGTGGGTACATGACGTATGAGTAACATTTTATTCAAATTGATAGTTGAGGGTGAACTGCCATTAAGTGTTTGTTTACGTGGTACGTGGTATGCGTATTCGTTTTGAGGTGGAATATTTGCTTACCTAAAATTATCTGCTACTTTATTGTAAGAAAGCGTTATGCTCAATAATAGTTAATATGCAAATAAATTAAATTAAAAAAAAAAAAAGAAAAACAGCCAATTGAACCCTTGTCATGGGCAATACATGTTTAGAGAATTCTTTTAACAAGTATGGACATATTTTTTATGTAGGAATTTGATAGAAAGTATGCTTGTTCGGCGTTGGAGGTTATTGTGGATGTGAAGAGTGGAATAATGAATGCGAGGAAGTGGATGAAAAGCATTTAGAGTTCAATTTTTGTTAAGCTGAAACCTAGAAGGACCTACTTGACGGCGAATACGCGTAGTTTTGAGTTCAATTCATATTGATATCATCGGCAATAACTCGGTAAGGCCAAAACAGCCAAGCTAAGGCTCCTGTTAAGCCAAGCCACCAACTAATACTAGTTTCAGAATACTTCTTTAGCCATTTCTTATTTCTTTTATCCTACACAGTTAATCTTAAATACTTTTCTTTAAAAAAAAGAAAATCAAAATAGGTATACGAAATCCAACTAGCTGGTTATATATTTTAGGATCCGTATCGAAGCACAGTTCCACACTGATTAAGCTACTTATGCCCTCAAAGAGACTTAGCAGCAATCTCAATCTTGCGCCTAAGAAATTATAATGCAACATGCTTAGATGTTCCAGCATTAAACTCATACCACATATACATCTTAAATTCATATAATCAAATTGTGGCATGCAACAACGCCCCTTTCGAGTACAGCAACTATCCAAGCAATAAATTCATTGATGAATCAAGGGGACCACAAATTGAAATATTTGCCATGTTGGTTGCAGTTGGTAAGCGGAATGGAAGACGTGGCTGCAAGCAACTAAGTGATATCAAATATGCACACACGCATACATACATATACATAGTCTGCACATAAGCGCAATAAATGAGCGCATATAACTAAGCGTATTTGAGCCAGTAAAGCCAACTCAAGAAGAAGAATTCTAGTTCAGTGTTCATATTTACATAAAACTAAAAGACATAAAGAGTGTGAACAAATGAAAATTAGTAGAGAAATTCATGAAAGGAAAAATGATAATAGTTATTAAATTAAAATTAGCAAGAAGTAAGTTTAAAATTTTAAATATAAAAAATTTGAAAAAGAACAGTTTTTATAATTTATAAGAAAAAAATAAAAAAAATGAAAATGAAATAAAAACTGACTTTTAAAATAACAAAAAATGAAAAATAAAAACAAGAAATAGTTAATCGTTTCGTAACTGGAAAATTAAAATGATGAAAAGGTGAGCGAGCAGCGCTCAATTCACTAAAAACTCAACCAGTTCATGTAAATAAAGTTTTCCTACTGGGTTGCTAACTTTAAATGGAAACTTTATAGCAACTGATACTCGCACTTACAATACTGTAGCGAGCGTAGGAATGATTTGTGCGTTTTAAATTAAGTGTCTATAAGTAAGCTGGTGTGTGTGTGTGCGTAAAAGTCATGCACTTTCGCAGTGACATAATTTAATCCTGATTTTTATTGCAGTATCTCAGCATGTCTGTCGCTGTTGTCCTGTTTGAACTTGTTGCAACGACAGTTTATCGACAATGGAGTGCCGAGAGCTCCAGACTTAAGTAAACTTCACTTCACTTCACTTCTCTTTGCACCTTTCAACTTAAATATTATATATTAGCGGCACGTAAGCGTGGATATACTTTTACTTGTGTTTGTAGTTGCAGCAGGCGCTTGCAATTCGCATACATGTACACATATATGTTGACATAAGTTCACTTAATGCATGATCACAGACCACAAAGCTTATTAATCTCTTTCAATCTGTTAAATGTAAGAGAAAAGATCTGACTCTATTGTTGTTGATATGCGAAATGGTGATAAATTTTCATAAAAACATAATTATGGTATGTATATACATATATATTTATGTACACATATATACATTAGGGTGAGAATCAAACCGATATAGATAGAAAAAATATCACTGGAAAGCAGTATTTTTAGCTTAACTTTAAAAGCTCTTGTTGAAAATTCAAAGTTTCTCATATCAATAATACCCGAAATCATCTGTTTTCATTGAAAATACCAAATCATCGTTCTGTTCCTATTAAAAGATTTTCATTCAAGCTACTTCGAGGACTTCTATGGAATTATTCTGGTGACTGAATTATTTTAATATCTACTTTGTTACTGTTTCGCCTCTTCTTTAACCGAAAAAGTAAATATAAAAAGTATATAAGAAAAAATAGAATATGAATTTTGTTTATGAAGAGTTTTAATTATGAGAGTGACGGGTATACATTATATTTTCAGTACGCCGTGACGTATGAGTGACCTTATGGAAATGAAAAATGCAATGCTCATTTGATTGCATTGCAATAGGTGGATGGCTGGGTTGAGATATTCTATCCGCGACTTTCAAAATAGTATTTAATGCATGCAATATATGCTACGGTTCTTTCATAAGAAAAATTTTTATAAAAAATTAGAAAATTTCTCAAATACTTGTTTTTTTTTTTGTTTTTTGAGATTGTAGTGGTAATTCATATTCATTTGATCCTAAATGAGGCTGAAAAGTCCGCTTGGATAAGGCAATAAAAATACTTTATGAAATTATATCGGAGCGAATACTGTCACTAAATATACAGCCATTTAAAAAAATAAGTTTTATTCTGATCCAACATTTTCTACAGACGTTTTTTAAAAAAATGCCTTTGGCAAACATTTCACTTTGCTTTCAACACAATTTTATCTTCTATCGAGATCACAATCACAACACTCACGTTGTTGTTGTAATATTCCCACTGTAAATGTTGATGGCTTTTTCACAATAGAATTAAATGGACTATAAATTTTAACTACATACTTAAATTTCCCTGCAAATTCAGCTATTTCATTATTACTCGAAGTCCCCTGTGCACCCACTTTTACTAGGTGCAAGTATGTGTAAATTAGCCATATCGACACACAAAGTCGTAAAAAGTGGTCATAAAACTAATAACCTTTTGAAGTAATGGCAAAGGGGCGGAAGGGTTTGCATTTAGTACATAAAAAAGTTGGAGATAAAATATTTGTGGGCTGGAGTTTTCCAATAAAATGAGCTTAAAAAATTAATGAAAATGTATTGATATTAAGAAGATTATTTAATTATAACTTTATTGGAATTTTATCAATAATAATAATAACATTAGGAAAAGAAAGAGTTAGCCCTAGATAAATATTCCTGCTTATATTTATTTTATTAATTCGCCTGAATATATAATAGACTATATTTTCTAGATTATTTTCTCATATACATAATTTTTTCAGAAGAAGGCATACTTGCTCACACATATTTTTAAGGCTTTAGACTTTTACCAACATATATTATTAGCATAATCTCGAAGTTGAATTACTTTTTAAATCTGAAATACTGTGTAGCTTTTACTTCGTTTCGAATGACAGACCATTTCAATGGTAGATGCTTAATTTTATATAGCGGAGTTGTGGTGCTAGTTTTGAAGTTCGTACAGAAAATAGGTGCGAGGAATATATGATACATGGCAGGACCTCTATTGCAAAGATTGTTATCTTTAAAGCAAAGATTGTACAAAGTATACTTTTCCTTCCTTTGGTTGAAAGAGTCTAAAATACAACTACCAGCTGAAAAAGCTTCAGCGCGAGCAATTGAATGACAAATAATGTAACTTTAAGCCCAACAAAAACTTTACGGATGCAGTGAATATTTTAGTTATAATGTATATAAATATGGGATAGAACGCGTTACCTGCAATACCGGGTTTATTTTTTAAACAATGCTACTGTGCCCAAAAAATAAGGTGACATTTGAATTTAAACTGCGCGCGTCGAAGGATTTTGGAGAATTATTTTTTTTTTTAGGTTTGGTAGTACTGTCAGTCACATTTATGTCAAATTTCATGTCAAAATATTCATTAATGTTTGAGAGAAGTGTCGTTTTGTGAGCTGCTAGAAGTGAGTTTTTCGCTTTTTGTGATGTCGAAATTTTTGAGTGAAGAATTTGCATTATATTTTGTTTACGGAATCAATTTTCTGCTGCGGAGACGTTGAGGATGGTGCAGAAAGCCTTTGGCGATGAGGCTATGTCTAAAAAAAATGTTTACAAGTGGTATAGCGAGTTCCAAGCCGGCGGTGAACGTGTCGAAGATGAAGAGCGTCCAGGGCGACCATTAACCTCAACCGACGAAGCTCACGTTTAACAAACCAAAGATTTGGTATTGAAAAACCGTCGATTAACAATTAAAAACCTTGCTGATGAAGTTGGCATATCGAAAGGCTCAGCCAATACCATTTTGAAGGATGTTTTGGGTCTCAAGCGTGTCAAATCTCGACTGGTACCGAAAACATTGAATTTTTTGGAAAAAAGGCGTCGCGTTGAAGTGTGTGAAACGATGCTTTCCGACTACTAGGGTGTCATGAAATGCATTATAACTGGTGATGAGACTTGTATCTAAGCTTACGACCCCGAAACAACCGATCAATCGAGCGAATATCGTGCCAAAAGAGAGCCGAGACCAAAAAAAATCGCGCCAAATCGCTCAAAAATAAAGGCCATTTGACTGTTTTCTTCGATTATCGTGGTGTTGTGAATTATGAATTCCTTCCAACCGGTCAAACAGTCAACAAGGAATATTATTTGAATGTTATGCGTCGTTTGTGTAACGCTATCCGCCTAAAAATGCCGAATTGTGGAAAGACAACTCTTGGTTTTACACCACGATAATGCACATCCCATACTGCCCTCGTAATTCGTGATCATTTCGCCAAAAACTCAACCCATATCGTTCCGCAACCACCGTATTCACCTGATTTGGCGCCGTGCGACTTCTGGCTGTTCACCAAGCTTAAAAGACCGCCCCGGGGACACCGTTTTTATACGATAGAGGAGATTCAAGCCGCAGCGAAGACGGAACTGAAGGCCATCCCGGAAAGTGACTACCACCAGTGTTTCGAAGATTGGAAAATCCGTTGGCATAAGTGCTTTGCATCGGGAGGGGATTACTTTAAAGGGGATGAAATTAATTTGGAAAAATAAATAAAAATTTTCAAAATATGTAAATACAATATCACCTTATTTTTTAGGCACAGTAGTATGTCTTAACAATACTATGAGTCTTAAAGCATAGCAGAGCAGCTTCAGCCTATTTCTAGCCTCCCTTAACATTTTAGTCGAAAAAGTATCAGGTTTGCTGCTGGTCTTCCAAAAATCGACAATTTCTTCGTACATATGTATTTAGGATAGTTTCTTTAATTTAGACAAAGAAAATATTTTTATTTATGAATACTATCTTTTAATATTGAAAAATAATAAAAAATGACTCGAATCGGACAATTGGAAAAAGGTGAAAATGTTAAAAGTATGTATTTCGATATCGGTAGCGTCAGATATAATAATTTATAGAAGTCTGTATGAATAAGAAAAGGAGTCAATTTCATGTTGATTTGGATCAGGCGTTCTAAGTTTTGAGTTCGGTCAGTGTGTGGGAACGTAACCGAGCGCTTTTCTCTTAGCTGGAGGCCGTATTTTCGGTATATCAACATTCATATCGCATTATGCAACATTTAATTAATTCTTAATATTTACTTATATTTATGTGAATGACTTATACTCGTTTATGTGAGAAAGTATCAGCTCGTTACAATTCTGTCGCGTGTAACCCCCTCTCCCGTTATTCGAAAGGTTTATTTCGAAGTCATATTACCATTAGTTCGCTCCGCTGAGAAAATGTAATTGCCTCTTATGTAAGAAGTTAATAAAGAACTTTCAAAGTGCCGAAGTTACTGCTTCTATATACAAATAATGCAGATGTGTTAGTAATTATACCAAAGTAAATTGATATGTATACGTGCGTGCGTGTGTGTCTATGCGCTTGCCTAATGATTTCCCACTAAAATATTTGTGAACACTTGCGATTTATGAAAAATCAATATCAGGCCCACACACACACACAAGGAAATGAGCGCCTTCACACTTCAACCGATGAATGTGCAACAACCTCGTTTCGGCGTATATATTGCCACAACTGGTGTTGGAGAATTAAAAAGGGTATAGTATATAAAGTTGTATACAAGTACATACATACACATACACCGTTAAATAAACCCTTATATAACAATAAGCAACGCATACACACAAAGACACGAAGGGAAATATAAGGCCGAAACTTTAAGTGGCAACAACGTGAAGTAATCGTGCAACATAAATTAGCCGAAAATGTGCAAACTAAGCAAATGTGAAAATGTACAGTTAGTATGCGGGTTGTGCGAGTATATGTGTTTGTGTGTGCCTGTAGGAGCTTTGCCTATTTGCAGGAGTCTGCCAGAAATGTATTTGCTGCAAGGAATAAAATAAGAAAACATATTTTATAACGATTCGCCGATAAAGGTGAAAGGAGATGGAGAAGGGGAAGGAGACGGAGAGAATAATGGCAATAGAAACGATACGTTCGGTAATTTTAGTGTCTCAGCAGTAAGGTTGATGGGGCGAAGTGATTTTTTCGTTTGCTCAATGTTTGACCTAAAATTGCAATATTTGAAATATGATAAGCGCTGAAGCAGACCTTTTAATGGCATCGGTGTTTGTGTGTGTGTGCATGTACACAATTTTGCGTTATAAAACAGCATAGAGGAAAGTTACCAGTCACGAAGTACTTACGAAAGCAGTTAATGGGTAAATATTTGATAAGTAAACATACACATTTCGAGTATTTCGAAGCGTGGAAAAGGGTTAATGAGTTTGGAAAACGGCACATCGGCTAGATATGTAACGGTTAAAGTCAATGAAATCCTAATAGAAGCTTTACAGCGGTCTGGAGTTAGCAAATTAGTTATTACCTAAGCAAACTGTGAGTGAAAGTATAAAAAGAAAAGAAATAAATAAAATAGAAAGCATCCAAAAACTATATTGTACGTAAAATGTACTACGTCGGCCCCTAAAAGCATAAATCTGTTTGGTCTGAAAAGTAGTAAGTAGTAATACATATTTTTGTCGAAAAATATATATGGAGAGCAATCAATAATGAAGAAGTAGTTAACTGTAAGAAAGTTGCTTCTATGTACCGTAGTTGTACAGACAGATATGATCCAACAAATATTGATCAGTAATTTCGATCACATAATAGTTTATTCAAGAGTGGATGTTGTCCCCGCTCAATCAAAGTCGCACACCACTCATATTAAATTTGACCTTACTGCTTAAACTTTAGATCTTCATCTAAGTTCTAAGTAAATGTGGCAAGGATCCGTAATAAAGTATAACAGCGGCATAAAATTCAGAGAACTCAGCAGCTATTGATCGGATAATCAAAAACAAAAATGGAAACTAGAAAAAAATCATTTAGACGATTCAAAAACTTCTGAACAAACCTTTTCGATGTTGAGAAAAACATTTCAGGATTATGAAAATAAATTGGAAATATTATCATTTGTGAGTAAAAATTCATCTATTGATGGAATGTGAAGAACTACTCGTTGATATACTAAAGAGCATAATATCTAATCTCATAATGTCTCTGGTGCTTTTCTTGAACTTTTATGGATTAAAAGCCAGCTTGACTCACTATAAAGGCTATTTAATACCTACAGGAGTCTTCCAGGCTGATTAGAAAAGCCTGCTATTACTATGAAATATTGATTTTGGATCTAGAAGTCAACTTCGATTGCTCGAATTAACCTGCGGTGGGCAAGTGTGTAGAATAGAAGCTTAGCTTGGCAGAATTTATATAATTTTCTTAATTTAGTCACCGCAAATTGATCGAACAAGGACGAAAGAGAGAAAATGCGCCATAAACAAAAAGAATATTCTCATGGAAAATGTTCAGTAGAAACGCTGAAAGTCGCTAATTACACGATACATCACGGAATATAGGGCTTCATCATGAACTCGGCAGATAAAAGCTCTCCATACAAAACGAGTAAATCAATTTTCATTTATTCTAATTATCTATCTTTCTTCATAGCATAGACACCACCTACGCGGTTACAGCATGAATAACTTATAGTGAGGAGAACTGCCCGAATTAGTAATGAAAGTCCTTTTTCTACAAATATTCATCAAATGAAGGCGTCAAATCTCACATAATCAACTCAATTACCATAGAAACAATATTTAATTGCGAGATTACAGAGAAACCACAGGCAGTTGGGAATTTTAGGCAAATTTTCACGCGCGTATATTACCGTTATACCGACCGCGCTCATATGGGCAACTTCATTAGAAGCTTTTGCTTAATTACTTGCCATGCAGATGCCGTGTGAGTTCTTAGATTACAATCGGATGTGCGGTGGGCGTGTGTACACCATGATTACGAAATTCGGCGAATTAAGTTCTCTCATTACGGCACAAAGGTATTTTTCCATGTGTATTGTGTGTGAATAACGATTTCGTCCTTTGTGATATACTATGTAATATGTTTTTGGAGTATATTAATAGGTTTTAGGTGCTTATCGAATAAATAAAGTTGTTTTAAAGGTACTGAGATTTGAAGAATGGCTTTAGCAGCAAATAAAAGAAGGGGTTTCGTCTAATCTAACTCGACCTACCTTAATATCATATAACTTGCCTTAGAAAACTTTCGTGCAGTCTCATTTATAGGAAGTGTAAACTAACAAATAACTCATTCCAGCTAACCTCTTTAAGCACTCACTACCTAAAACTAAAAAGGCGTACTCACGTAGAAATACACGCAATCAACTCTCCACAAGGACCTTGCAGTTCACAAACATTACGTCTGCATTACAAAAATGTTTTGGTTTGTAGTTTCACAGTTCACGAGTACAACTAAACAGTATAACAGTACTGTAAGGTAAGCTAACGGTGTTCATAAAGTTATAAATACACAACACAAAATTTAAGCCAAAGTTATTGAAGTTTACGTCACCAGAACTGTTTGACGAGTGACAAAAGCTGCTGAAGTCGAAGTGGAAGCATAAGCAGCTCGAAGTTATATGAACGGAGTTGAAACAACAGCACAAGTTTTTTCAAACGTTGTTGTTGTTGCCGGTCTGATACAAATAATAATATATATCGATATGGCAGATGCTGATATCGCTGTTAGGTTGCCTCTGGTTATGGCCACTGTTACTACTTATAACTCAATTTCGCTTGGTAATCTCACCGTCTTGAAGTTGCTGACTCTGACAAACAAATTAAAGACTTTTGCCGACTTGTAAGAACTTAGGCGCAGAAATAAACTTATGCCGTGGAAGAAAGGAAACTTTGTCATTGGCTAAGGTGAGGTAAGAGCCTACAGTGAGGAGGGTTTGATAAGGCCGTGAGTTTATGATTAATAATGATGATTACTTTGAACATCGAAGGTACTCATTTTATATGATAGATTTTAAGGATAGGTGGTTTGAATAAGTACTAGCATATGTCGAATAGATGACTATATAACTTGACTCTCGAATTACCTCGAGTTTTGATTACTGAATTTTGAAGATTTTCTGAAGACAAAATTTATTTTCTTCGAATTATGGATTTCCAAGAAACTCAGATATACACTAGTCTCGAGGTTCTCTATCTCATAGTTCTTTGTTTTTTTCGACCCTAAACTGTTATTCCCGAACTTTCTAACATTTTGGACAACAAAAAGTTCAACTGATTAAACTTCTGAAAGAAAATGAGAAAAAGTCGTTCCTAAATTAGCAATATCGTTACGAAGCCACGTAAGAACTTGATATGATGGATTCATATATCGGTTGAACGGATTTTAAGCCAAAGGTTAAATGACAAGTTTGTACAAATTAACTCGGAGGCCTAGCCATTCTTTCGCAACCGCGCTTTTTGATCGGTAAATAATGGAACTAGTTTTTGATCAAACGCATGAACGCCTAAAGTTTACTGACTTCTCAATCTGCCCTCGTGACATTACAATCAGTACACACTCATATACATATATACAATATATACATAAATACTGAAAAACATATTTTTTACGCTTTTGGTGCACTTCCTCTCGCCGCTGTAAAAACTATTATTAGTAGAAGAAGTTGCATTGTATTTGCTTTACTGCCATATTGTTAGTGTGTATATAGGTAAGCATGTGGAAATGACAGCTGACATGAGTGACTCAGCCAACTGTGCAAGTTCGCTTCATTTTAAGTTTGAGTCATTTGGCTTTGTTGCTCCTAATTATAGTCACTATTCTATTAGAAGTGCTCAAAGGCGACTCATAATTGGAATAAAGAAAGCAATTTTGTGCTCTTGAACAACACTAATCAGCAACTTGGAAACAAGTAAAAGCGATGATGAAATTTGACGATGGAATAATGACCAAGTAATTCGAAAAAACGGAACGCTTGTGTCGTTCAGAATTAGAGGACGAGTTTATGGCGTTAGAAGAATTGTATATGCACGGAGCAGTACAAGCTTTATAAGCACATCTTTCGAAGGAATATAAAAGCGCAAAAAAAGCTTTGATACGAAAAACGCTAAGTAGAGCTTTTTCCTATGTTTTTGTTAAAAATGCTTCGATTTTAAAAATTCCCAACTTTAATTCGAGACTTTACTCCCTCTTATAGAATATTTACATCATTCTCGCATATTTAGTTAAAATTATTACTTACGCTAAGTAAGTCCTTAGAATATGAATAAAATAAAGACATACCTGAAAATAGAGAAAAGAGAAATTATTGAAGAAATAAGTTTCAAAACAAAAAAAGTAAAGAGTCATAAATACTTAAAAACTTGAATCTAAAGTCTAATCTTAGATATTATAACGGTCGTCTGGAAGGCATCAGAGATCATTTTTGCTAAAGGGCTCGAAATCAAACCTTTCGGCTTTCAATAACTTCGATGGCCTCGAAGGTTAAAGAAGAATATAGCTATGACATCCATATGAAATTAGAAGAAACAACGAAAAGTAATGGGTTATCATTGATGCCTCCACTTCGCTCTCTTATTCTCATGGTTATCACTCAAATCGCGTTGATGGAGTTGTACTTAAGCGATGATTTTCGTTTGTCCCATGAATTCTTCATGACCGCCAAAGTGAATTGCCACAAGCAAGGCTTCGAGGCTAGCATGCAACAGTCGCCAGCCAAATGCTGCATATGCACAAAAACAATTAAAAACTGTCAAGCGATCGTAGACGAAATTCCATATGCGCTTACAATTAAAATCTTTCAACACGGAAAAAATGCAGCTACGAAAGATAAGTGAAATAAAGTAAGAGGCAAAACACGAAAGTGGGCGCTGCAACAGTTTATATATACACACGTATGTAGCAATGCAAACGCTCAAGGATTCGTTCGGAAGATTTATAGAGTGTTTGAAGTGGCTACGACGCTTGCACGCCTATAAGTATGCAACGCGGAAGGACAACAGCGCCGACAGCGAAAGAAGGTCGGCCGCCACCAGCCATCAGCTGGCTAGGCTGTGCCAGCACACCAACAGTAATCGCAAAAAGCTGCTCGCGTTGAAAAAGCAGTCAGCGGTGGGCTTGCGCTTTTGCATTCAGGAATTCCATTTAGGTTATTTAATGAGTGGCATTTGCTTTTAGTTTTGCATTTTTCTCGCAGCGCTCGCTACTCTTACTAAGTTGGCTTTAGTGCTTTTGTAGCGTTGTGCGTTTGTGTGGCTGAGTGCCGCTTACGCCTAGTGAATAGGCGGTAAGTGTTGTGTGATTTTAGGCGTTTAGTTATTGTTTCTTAACATGAATGTCTAAGTGGTCTGTATACAATTTCTTTTTTGAAGTGTTTCATATGAATGTACTTTGCAATTTTTCTGAGTTGTTCAACTGCATTGAAATTTTGGAGTGCGAAGGACTTACAGGATATCACACATAAAGCTTTCAGACGTATTTAGATTACAAAACGTCTGCAGAATTTGAATTTTTGCATATTATTAAAATTATGAAACAGATTTTTCGCTCCTCTATTCTATTATTATGAAAATTCAAACGTTTCTGGAGAGCAGTGTGTGGGTTCGAACCCTTGTTTGACTCTCACCTGCTTTTAAAAATAATTTGAATTAATGGTTGACTCATTTTTTGTAATTTTGCAGGGCGAATGCGAATCTAGCGGGAATGATTTGCCTTACAAGGACAACCAGAAGTTCACTGGGGGAAATTCAGAAGAGCCAAACAAGAGATCTTATCCTTTTAGTGTTTTGGAGTTAATATTCTTCTTGGCCGCGTGTATTTTCGATTTCCAACTTTTGGACTTCATGGCTGAGTGCATTCTTTAGCCAAATTCTTGGGGTTCCAACGTTTGCACTATCTGTTTTTATGAAGAGGAATCCCTGGGGACCACTTTTCTATAACCCAAGACATAAAATACAATGATCACTAAACACAAGAGGAATGCATTTATAATTTTCAGTTTATAAATTCTAAAGAGCAAAAAAAATAGCTTTGCTTACTTCCCGGCGAATAAGGTGAGAAAATGAAAAACATATTCTATTGTTTTTTTTGTACTTCAACTCTCTTCTAACAGTTTCAGCATTTAGCAGCGCCATAAAAATCATAAACTAAATACCGTGACACCCATAACACCAACGAGGAGTTGATACTTTAAGCTAAAATCACTTCACACCATTTAGACGCATATCGCCACCACCGGCAAATTATTGCTGATAGCGGCGAATCAGATAAAAGTCTGGAATGCTACTTCAAAGCAGGAGAGGTGAGAAATGTCTACAAAAAAAAAAAAAAAAACTGAAAAAATGTAAACTCCATTGCTTCATTGTTCTCATCGCAAAATTCGCTTGAAACAAGTGTAAAGCGTTGATCACGTCGGACTGTAACTACTCTCCACGAGTTGGCGTATATTTCAGCTAGTTGCATGTTGTACAATCGGCATTTTTTTTGCTGTAGTCTACATTTCAGCGCAACATTACTTTTACTGTCGTCGTGTCGTGATTGTGAAGTGCTGGCATGCATTCTAGAAAAAAAGGAACATAATAAAAGAGCACAGGAACAAAGCAACATGCACGCCATTGTAAACGCTTGCACCAAATGGCTGCAAAGTATTGTCTGCTTTTAGGCGTTACATGTTGGCTACTCTATTCCTAGTTTCCTCAGCAAGTTCCGCAAAAAATGTACACACGCCTCGCGCTTTCTACGAGTTCAGCGAACTCGATTTTAAAAAGTCTGTTGTTCTTTTTACGCCATTCCATTTATTGCAGTGTACATTTAGGCGCTAATACGTGCCATCTCTTTGCATCAACGTGCTGTAATTTAGTTTTTTCTATGGCAGCTGCCATTAAAAGTTCACAATGCCTTCAATACAGACATTTGGTTTTGGTAGTCTGTACACTTTCGCCAAATCTTCTTGCATAACTGCATAGAAGTTTGTCAGATGACACAGGGCTGCCCGCCATGGACATTTTATAACTTTTGATACATGTCAGCCTGCAGTCTTGTACAGACTATTCACATACTGTGCGACAATGTAATGTAGAAAGTTTCATGGCACTTTCATGCTTAGAGTTGATGGTAAAAGCAGCTGTCGGCGCGCCGCGCCGCGCGCAAATGTAGGCAACAATTAATTGCTATAAATATTAAATAAGGTAATGCTAGTGTATGGCGAACGAAAGCGCTAAAGTGGTTATTGGTTTCAGTGGTGCAGGTTTAATTAAAACCGTTTTTCATAATAAGGTTGATTTTAAAATTGTAATTTCATATTTTTAGGATGTTGGTCCATACTATAGATTTATCTGTGTCTAACTCTACCAGTTGTTGTCCCGGCTGCAAATTTGGTTGTGTGCAATAATAAAATATCAAACGGCTGAAAAATTGTAATCTTAACGAAATATACAAAATGAAGAACAGAAGCAAGTACAACATCGTTAATCGAGTAGCCAACTGTGTGAAAGACAAAACCCGGTTTCTCAATTATAATCTTAAAGTTTTAAATTATTTTTGATGTCCGAAAAGTCTAAAATGTAGAAATGTTGATTCCCTAAAATAAATCAATTTTTTGCTTTCCGAACTTAGGTAAAGCTAAATCCCAAATTTGATTTGAAACATAAACAAAAGGCTTACTCCTAAAAATATGCAACAAATATGCGACGGAACACAAACATAAGCAATATAAACTAATAACATTGTAAACGAATATTTCAAATTCTCGTAAGTAAAGAAAACAATAATAACAAAAACATGACATTGGCAACTGGTCAAAAGAACGAGTTGAAATACAAAAGCGCATAAAGAAGATCAACAAAGTACCGAAAAAAGCGAACATGTGAAACACATAAGAAACAAATGGAAAACTTTTTACCAACGCCCAAAGGCTTAAGCACAAAATACAAGTTCGAAAAAAACAGCGGCGAAATAAAATCAAGTGAAATAAGCTGGAAAACGAAATTGAAAGAAAAATTCGAAACAACAAAACACAACAACAATATAAAAAGAAGAAAAGTTTAGTTATTTATATACAAGCATGCAGTGCAAATATTTGTTTGGCCCTGGAGACCACTCGAGCCAGGCACGACACGACGCAAGCATGCACAGTGCGCCGTCTACTAATACGCTTACATAAGAGTGACTGTAACCATGGATGTGTTTGTGTGTGTGCGCGTGAAAGGATTTAAAGCTTCTTGTAATTTTGCGCAATACTCCGCCTGATCCGTGCGTAGTGTGGTCGCCCCCAGGGATTTGTGGGACATACATAACATCTCACAGCCTAATTCCTGCAGAGTTTATTTATACATTTGTACGAGTGTACATGGGTATGATATGCATTTTCGTCCCAAACTGTAGCGCTTCGCAGTGATAAATACGAAAAATATGCGAATGTTGGGAAAAAATTATCGAGCTAAATAAATAAATTAATGCCGAGATTTAGCCAAGCAAAACAGAAATGTTTGCAACAATTTCGGACGGGTCAGCCAAAAGGGCAAGTTGAGTAAAGTGGAAATATAGGGACCTTAATAGAATGTAATTCATATGCGGAAAAAAGAGACAAACAAAAAAAGTTAAATAAAATTGGAGAAAGTTAAGCTACTAATATAAAAGCATATATATATTTTATATACACTTTAGATCGTTTTTCAAGAATTTCTATTCCTATTAAATAGTTTATTTAATACAATATATAATATACTAATATAAACAGGTGTACGACTTTACATTTATTGTTTTATTTGGCGGAAATAAAGGAAGCCTAACCGTAATAAAATAGCTAATTCATTGGTTAAGTATATTGCAGACTCGGTGTCCAAATTGGTGCGGTCTTATGGGAAACATTAAACGCGATTTTCTCGAAACTGCCTTTGAACCAACACCCATGATTTTTCAGGACCTACGACAGTGGGGTCTAAGTAGCAGAACTAGTAGGATTGAAATCGTAATCCGTAAAGAACCGGACCTCATTTGCCGATTTGATACATTGAGATTAGGTTTATGACTTGGGCGAAACACGCCTAGATGTAGGCAACGTTATCTGAAACTGGTGAAAGAATTGGAAATATTCCAATGTGAGATCTAAGCATGGAATAAAGAATGTAACCTAACACTGATTTTGCTCATTAACACCACCAAAGACAACTTAATAATTCAGTTTAAATCAACAATATTTCGAAATTTTCTTTTTGTCCTTTTCTCATTTCTCAAACTAACTTTATTCCATGAACACTTAGCACTCTGTAATTGTGTAAGAGGGTTTTTAAATGTACTTTAATTTTAGTTATGACACTCACTTTAAAAATATACAACAACAATTAAAAAACATATAATATTTTTTACTTTTCACTTGGCATTACACTTCAAAGAATTTAACACTTTCGAAAATATATGAAAATTCCCCGCAAATATTTTTTTGGCAGATTACAAAGCTCATATTGCAAAATTTTTCAGCTTAATATTCATTTAAAGCGAAAAAATAGTAGCATATTTTTATAATACCCTGGCAACACACAGCACACTCCATTCGAAACATAGCGCAGCTTTCAGCGCAAGGTTAATGCTGCTACAACGTTGTGTGTACAGATGTACTTGTATATTGTATATTTGAGTACCCATAAATAGAGATATATATGTAAAGAGCATGAGAGTATTTTTGAATACCCGACAAACAGTCTAATCTGTTCTGATAAATTGGAAAATAAGTCCGCAATAACTCCGAAATCAAACTAGTTTCCCAAAATTGCCGTAGTTATTTTCAGCTTTTCTGGCATTGGAAGTTAAGTATATTCCCAAAGTCGGAATAAAAATATTATATAATTCCTTTAACACTAAAGGTGGCAATACTTACTTACGAAGTATTAGAAATTGAAATGCATTAATAACAAATAGTATCAACTTTTAGGCGCTTTATTCTAGTGTAAAAATATAGATTTAAATCGTCAATTCGTCAGCTTTTCTTGGATTCAATAAATAGATAGAAACAAAAATAATGAATTGGACTTCGATTATGTTAAGTTCGACGGCATATATTATCGAATAGAGCAGCTGTAAAGGAACTTTGAAGGATTATTTGTGCCATCCAACATTAATATTGGGTTAATATAGGATTGTTTGAATCCAAACGAATCTCTGCTTCAATACTCACAGCACTGTCTCAGTAACTTTTACTGCTGGGATCATGCATTGACTAACATAAAAGGATTTATATTTCAAATCGCAAATACCAAAAGTTATGTACCGAATTACATCTACATTATGTATATCGGTATGTGCATGCACATTCATATAAAGTAAGGTATGGATTACTCTTGGTTCATCTCATTTAAAATCCCCATTTGTTTCAAGGATACAGTTGCTTGCGACTGGCAAAAAAAAAGAAGATATTTAGAGGAAAATTAAAACAAAGCACAAAGCAAGAATACCATGCGGGGAGCGCAACCCACAATTTATGTAAAAAGTACTTAAAATATTTCGAGTAGCTAAACGTTGCATTGGCATTGGAGTCCGCTCGAGAATGGAAGCCCTCTAAATACTCTCAGCTGCACGTGAGTACACACACGCGTATAATTTTTGCGATTTCAGACTTCCCAATTAACATTTGGGTTATGTTGAGTTTATGGTTGCTTAATGCTTTACTTATATTTTTGATGAGACCTACAGATACATAGGAAAGTAATTTATATTACAGATGGCGCTGTGAAAGGGGAAAATCATAGTGACGAGTTAATTTTCGTACTTTGCTCCTAAGGCTTGTTTGAAAACAGTGTATTGCGGCAGTTTTTGTTCGAACCAAATAGGTGGAGATGCCTTCAATTGCTATTTACTACTATGAGCAAAAAAATAGCCTTTCTTTGCTTAAAATTCTTCATTTATTCTTCCAAATCTATGTCGTCTCCCTCAAAGTAATTCCCCTTGGCCATAATACTTTTGTCATATTTATAAAGTCAATTTCCAGAATAGAATTCAATGTGCGTAGTGATCCACGTTTAGTGTCTCCAATTAACTCAAAACGATTTCCACGGAGCGGTTGATTGAGGTTGCTGATTTGCCAAAAGTCACACGGAGCTAAATCAGGCGAGTCCGTGTGACTACTGGCTATTCAGCGGCACGATATCGGTCTTTTTTCAGAAATAACTTCGCGTAAATGACGCATAACATTAAAATCGTATTCCATGTTGAGAGTTTGGACGGTCGGAAGGGTTTGGGAGTGCACCACACCTGTCAACATAGCCTTGATTTTTGACCGGCTTTACGTTTTTTTCGGCTTCAGCTCACCTTTGCCACGATATTCGTCCAATTGATCAACTGTTTGTGGATCGTAAGCATAGATCGAAGACTCATCGCCAAAAATAATACGTTTTATGAGATTCTGTTAGTCGGGAAGCATTGTTTCGCAGACGTTAAATAGACGCTATTTTTCGAAAAGATTTAGTGCTTTCGGATCCTGCTTTCACTTTTCTAAGCCCTAAATGAGCTCTCAAAATTGTTTGCATTGATCCTTCCGATATTATAGCGATGCCAGTAAGATATCTGACTGTTAATAGCCGATTCTCAAGCACCAATTCCTTTATTTTATTGACGTGTCGATCATGAGTTGATGTCGCCATCCTGACCTGGACCTGTTTCGTCGTCAATGGGTTCTCGACACTCTTTGAATAATTTGTACCAATGAAAAACATTTGCTCGCGATGAAAAACTATCACCGAAGGCCTTATCGGACATTCTGAACGTTTTGGTACCACAAACTTGATTCCCCACAAAACATTTAACGGAACTTTTTTGATGAATAATTGAAATGACTCTTCTTACTATTTTTTGCCCAAAGCTTTTAGAAAAAAATTATGTTATAGGATTCTAAAAAACATTTTTTTCGCGGATATTTGAAAGAATATTTGGATAGTGGCGTCTCTCATCTATGCATAACCAGCCTATTGGAGAATTTAGTTTGGATCTGGAGAGCACGTAGACTTTATTTTGAGTATAAATACTTGTTGATTTTGCTTCTAAATGCTATTGATGGAAGTTATTTTCCAATGCTGCCAATTTATTTAATTTAATTCACTT
Source organism: Bactrocera correcta (assembly GCA_027475135.1). Classification (NCBI taxonomy): domain Eukaryota; kingdom Metazoa; phylum Arthropoda; class Insecta; order Diptera; family Tephritidae; genus Bactrocera; species Bactrocera correcta. Next base: position 110,255,950 of record CM050325.1, on the reverse strand, counting down.
GAACTTTCGTTTCGCCACTCTCGAAGCGGTTCAGAAAAGTTAGTGAATAATAACGCCACTGAAATATCGAAATTACTTGCCACATTATCTCAAATACAAAATAAATAAACTTTAATTTTTCTTGTTGCTTGCTAGGTTATGTTCACTTGGTAATTGCAGGCATGCGCGGGTAAGTGGCGCATATATTGTATGTAGTAACGTGCACATTCAAGCTTTTAAGCGCGTAAAATTTCGAACATGAACCAACTAACACTAATGCACTTGTATTTCATACATACATATGTACATGTAAATATTGTATGTGCGTATGTGTATATATTTCCGGTATATTTGTGAGCAGCTTGGGCGTACGTGTGTGTTTTCGCTCCTCGGCTTATCTGTGTCACAGTGAATATGCCCCTTCAAATTCTACGCAAATTTATATGCTTACTGGTACTTCCCGGTATAATTTCCCAACAAATGAAAATAAATGAAAAAAATACCCTCAACATCTCTGCGTCATGTCACATGCGTTAAGGCGCTTAGTTGCTAATGAAATGTAATGCCTGCAAGTATGCGTGCCAAGTATTCCGATTTATGTTAGTATTAGTGTTAGTGAAGAGTGTCATTAAAGTTTTGTATTACACATTTCACAATTCCCACACTCTATGCCAATCACTGCGTAAATATGATTGATTTATGTGTTAATTGATGTACAACAACAACATTTATGCGTGTTTTTGCAATCAGCAATTTTCATAGCATACTTTTAGTCTGCTTAGAATGACACAGATCCCATATTTGCTGCTTTATTTATTCATGTGCGGTTTATATACTCAATTTGCCAATAAATACTGAAATATATATTAAAATATGTTCCGAGTCTATTTGTCATAATGCATTTACATGCACTTAGCATTGTGTGTATGCGTGTGATTGTGTGTGTGTTTGGGTAAGTGGCATGTTTTGATTGAACGTGTAAGTGAGCGCGCGTGTAAGTGTGCTTTACTCGGTGCGCTCGTATCGATTTCAGCTTGTCAAGAAATTTGAAACATCTGCGGTAGCCACTCGGGGGGTTGCATATGACACATGCATTTCAGTTGTGTGTGTGTGCATAAACAGGTTCATGTGTGCGTGTGTGTCTTGTGAGACAGACATACAGTTCCAGTTGGCACTGACAAAGCGCTTGAAGTCTGATTAATGTTCGGGGAATTCATATGCGGAATGCAGTTGTGCGGTTATGTGCAAAGGCAAAATAGTGCGGTTTTAGGCGCAAACTAAGTTTAAGGTAGATGATCGGTAGAGTAATTTAAGAAATTGCTATTGCATTTTTAATGAATCGAATTTGTTTACGAAAACAATTATTTTTGCTACTAAAAGCAAATTTGTGGTTTACTTCTTATTTCAGATTATTAAAAGCATAGTTTTAGGCTGATACCACACACTTTCGTACAATGTTGCAATGCCACTAGAACTTAGTCTTACTCCAATGAAATGCAGTTTATTAGTAAAAAAAAGGAACGCCTCAGGACCTATGAATTGAAAATTTTCCTATTTCTTGCGCCAGTCGATTACAAATTCTTATAGACTGCCATTTTACATCAAACAAGCAGACGTTTCGAATAGATAAAGGTAGAGAGAGAGAGAGATAGCGAGATAAATAGAGTGATTATCTATTTTAAGTTGCTGACTTAAGAGGAAAGGACTTCAAAAAAGGTTGGTTTTGGAATTTTTTTAAGTGAAAAGTTTTAAAATTGTGAAAATATATATTCAAAAAAATGAAAAAAAAAATATTTTTTAGCAATTTATAAGCTGCTTTCAAAGTTACTAAACAAAGCCCCCGCTGATGTATCGACTGCGGCCTTCACCGTGGGTTAAAACAAAAATTAAAAAAAAAAACATTATTCTATAAGGTATTGTATAGCCACAATGACTCGATATAGAAACGAAATAACGAAGTTTGCTAAAAAATTCGACGACTAACAAAATTACATCTATGTATATTCATGCATGTATAAAAGAAAGTTGTGTTAGTTACACCATTTATAACTCAAGAAAAGCTGAACCGATTTGGCTGAAGATTGGTGGGGAGGTAGTTTAGAACCAGGGTAAGGACATAGGATACCTTTTAACTCTTTGTGGCAAAATTTAATACAACTCAGATATATAAATTTATTTCAAATCAATATGCTCTTTGTACAAAATTCATTTTTGTAGGAAACTTTAAATATATGTAAAAACAATTTTAAACAGATTCTTCCTCAAAACTAATACTATTGCTAAGTATTTGAAATTGTAGAAAAGAATTGCAAGCAAATACGCAGTAAAATATATTATAACTGGCTCAGTAATCTAGCCGATTTTTTTTCGTCTTTCCACGCATGAAAACCGGTTCATCATGTGCAGTCCACTAGAATGACTGTCGATTGGACTCTAGTGAGAAATGATGGAGCTATGTTTCTATTGTCAAATATAATATATATATATATTTTATTACGATTAAAGAGCACTCAAACACTTAATAGAATCAGTTATTCGTTGGTTTTGTTGGATTATGAACTTGCGAGGCACCCACTTTGCACAGAGCTTTCGCCTCTTTAGAGCATCATTGTCCTCGGTGCTCATTTCGACTCTTTCCAGCTTTTCAACGGTGGATTTCCCTGAGTCCAAATTAAACAGCAGTTCCCCAAAAAGCAATGCTTTATTAACACACGAAATGCTTTATGATCCATTTCTTTGTAAAATAACACAAGTTGCTTCACAAAAATACTACGAGATATGACAAGTAAGTAATGAGACTGATTCCATAAAAACCGTATATTTGAAAATTATTCTAAACTCTGCATCCCCTTCAAAGTAGTCCCCTTAGGCAGCTATACAGCATTCCAGCGCGTTTTCCATGCTTCGTAACATTTCTGGAACGCTTCGACTGAGATGTCCGCGAGTACCCTCGTCACGGCCGCCTGGATGCCCTTAATCGACTCGAAATGTGTTCCTTTGACCACCAATTTTGTTTTAGGAAACAAAAAAAGTCACAGGGTGACATGTCGGGCGAATAAGGCGGCTGCTGCAACACGGCGATCCCGTTAGAGGCCAAATACTGGGACACGCTGAAGGCGGTGTGGCACAGCGCGTTGTCGTGATGAAGGATCCAGTTCGAGCGATGTCTGGGCGCACCCTGTTGACTCGTTTTCGCAATCTTTCGAGTACGATTCCACGGCTATCAAAAAAGGCAATCATCATCGCTTTCACCTTCGACTTGCTCATGCGAGCTTTTTTCCGGCGGGGGCGCGCAGAGACAACCTTTGTGCCATCGAAAAACCTGAGCACGACTAAGAGCACTATCAAAATACACTCTTACAATTTTAGCGTACGTTTCCGAAGCTGTTTCGCCTAATCTGGCGCAAAATTTTATCGCGACGCGTTCCTCTTGATTTCGTTTTTTCCATTTTCGTGACGAGCACTACAAACACACGTCTACTCAACTTCACGCAGCAGGCGAACTAGACAAGCTAGAGTAATGATACATATACCAATGGAGTGGGCAGGGGTGGAAGAAAGGGAATTTGAAGGTCACAGGTTTACCACAAGCGCGGCAATAAAATCAGTCTCATTACTTAATTGTCAAACCTCGTATAATACAACTAATAGAAATCGTAAAGATGGTAGTACTAGTATTATCTATGTAGCAGCCACAGCGAAGCGTGAACGGGTCCTCTAGTTTTTTATAAAAACAAAAAACTAGAAGATCATCAAACTCAAAATCATATACGAAATAACAAAATAAAATATTGATTCATCTTCGATTTATAACTGCTGCCAATACATATGAAACATATTGTTTGAGCAAAAATACGTTTAGAGGTAAACATTTTTAGCTGATTATACTGACAGCCTACATTTTAGGAGGCAGTAACCATAATATTTTAGTTAAACTTTTAATATGTCATTCATAAGGTATATACTATCTAACTATTGCACCATCAATAGAAAGTTTGAGTTTTTCGAAATTTCGCACTAGGTGTCCTCCTAAAAAAACATCTGTATAGTTTGTGGAAATTTGTGACTTTCTGCCGTCTTTTTATTAGTGTATCCTTTAAATTCATTTATAATTAATGAGAATAACAGTACTCCAGCTATGCATTTATATTTTTGAAAGGCATATTATTTATTTGCCATGAAATATTTAACTGAAATTTATAGTTAAATTCTAATTAATTTATACTACAGTATAACAGTAAATTTTGTTTAGACCCAAGCAGCAATAAATTCTTCAGAACCAGACAAATAATGCCTAAATACCAATTGAATATCAAATTTCATATACATACGCAACTTCAATTCATTTATGCGTTGAACTTCGTGCAGAGAGTGCCTACGGGTACGTACATACAGTGGAGCATCCATATAGTCAACGTTAGGAAAACAAAAAAAATTTAATTTATAGAAAACCTGTAAAATAGAATTCTTGAAAAAGATTATTTAAAATAATAAAATAAAATCCCTTATTTGTGTTAAAATATTCAGTAAAATCTGTTTTTTGCTTCTCTGATCCAGTCTTGTTAGAAGCCAACATTACAATTGTAACGATAAAATTCCGGTCATTAATGTGTATCTTCAAAGAACTTTTCTTAAATATATTTTTGGTTCTTTTCTTTGAAAAAAAAAAAAAAATCGAAATAAAATTCGTAAAAAACGAGAGGGAAGAAAAATGTGTTAAATATAAAGAAATTGTAGTATTCTGGAAATTAAATCATTATAAAGGCAACTATGTTTTACAGCGGTTCGTAATAGAGCAGTTTGACTGTATCGTGTTCTGCTCGTACATACAAACATATGTACGCGCTGCAACTGCCACTGGCTGCGTTGAAATGCAATTTCCGACAACTGAGCGCACAGCAGGCGGCACGTAATGTGCAATAAATATTGAAGCGTTTAATCGACAAAATCATTGACATGCTCATCAATAAAGCGGGCACAATAGCACAGCGGTTGCAATAACAACACACATACAAAAACATATGAAACATAACTTCTTATATGCATATTTGTATATGCATATGTATGTATGTGAATGCTCATTGCAATATGCGAGAAGACGCACAGCATATAATGACAATAATTGCAACAAACGTTATAAACACAACAACAGAAATGTCCATTAGCATGCCAATGAGGCATAATGAGTTTAATCGTCGAAAAGTATTTTGAATTGGGCTGGCGAAAATTGTTATATGTGCGGATGAGTTTGTGATAGAGAAGATTGAGCAAAATACTGTGTATATAGAGACAATAGATAACGATAAATAAGAGAAAGAGAATACCTTGTCAATGTTATGCTTTATTTCCTAACCTTAATGAAATTTTACCTTCATAATAGTGTCACAGTTAGTCTTTAGAAGGGCAAAATCGTAAAATTTTAGTATTTTTTCTGGAAAATGTGTCTAGAGGGTAGAGCCCACGCATTATGACTAAAATTGTGACATAGTGATGACATATACCTTTAAAGCGGTATTTTGTTCATTAAGCTTGGCTCTGTGTAGATGCTGATAAAGGATTAAAACCAAACCAAAGAGCACTAAGATATTAAAAGCGCTTGCGCTTAAAAATCAAGCTCTAGTAATCTGTTCGATAGCTTTTTTGTGAACAAGGAGACTCTATAGAATATATTTATAAATGAAGCATGGACACCTTTTTTCATTTGACGAGATATCTTAACGATATTTTACATGAATCATAGCTAAGGCAATAAAGCAATCTCCGAAAATTTTTTTAAATCAAAGATACAGTCAAAGGAAAGCGCTAATGGTGTATTGGCCACAGTAGAAATCATTTAATGCAATTCTCCTGATTTTGAGTGTTTTTGTTTCGAAAGAGCATTTATTTTCTTCAACGTAACCTAACTTTCATAATAGTTGTGAATATTTGGTTAGAAGATGTAGGGTTAAAAACCTCACAGCTCCTTTTAATACATATTTCAGTCTTGTTCTTCTTACTTAATTTTTTAAATATATATGTAAATGTTTACGACCTCTCAATTTCCTACCAGCAATAAAGTAAGAAAGCTCTATTGTTCTTTTGCACGGAGGCTGCTCATTTCTCGCTGCAGCTGCCAAGAGCAACTTCTGTCACCATGTACACACCTATAAAGTCATTACTTATAGGTGGGTGTGTGTGTGTGTATATTTGATGACTACTGGTGTGCTGATGTTGGACTATTACTTAGGTAGCGATATGAACGTGAGCGGCCTACGCGTGTGGAGCGTGTGCGCTGCATTTTAATTTTATCGACACTTAAGCACATCATCGTGTATGATTATATATATATGTATGTGCACTTATCGTATACTTATGTACGTTTACTATAATTGTAATAAACATTAACTGGTTATATACGAGCAAGTCTGCAAACGCTCGTCACAGGCACTGAAAACATGCTCGTATATGTTTGAATTCCGGTAGAGTTATGCTATTCTTATCGAGTCAACGGCCACATTATGCCATGGAAATTAAAATTATAACACTGAATGCCCATTAAAAATTAAAAGAGAATTTTTTTCGCGGCAGGTTTTGTATGCGTAGGCTACGTGCGTGTGTGAATGTGGGGAAGTACTTAAGTCACGTGTGCAAAAATGTGAAATTATGAATGAAGTGCGTAAAAGTATGCAAAGCATATTAATGACTTACTTAATCGTGTGTTCGGGTTGAGATTTTGGGTAAAAGTTATTTGAAAATTTAAAAATCTGCAAATTAAGTTTGTTTTCTTTACTTAAAATTTAGCAAATATTATTAAGGCAATGTTGCTACTAAGTTAACTCTAAGAATGTTTGTGTGGTGTAAAAGAAGAGTTCATTTTTGATTTAACTTTGTTTAATAAAATATTTTATAAAAATCTATTGAAGCTTTTAAATTATTATTTTGTTGCTGTAATATGTTACTAACTCTTATAACTTGCTTGAAAATCTGCAAGCAAGCTAAAAAAAAGAACGCTTATAGCAAACCTTCAGCATGTAGGGCAAAACAGCATGGGGCGTATACGTAACTTTTCGTTTAAGAGCTAAATAGTAGATGCTAAAATATGGCACTGAATTTACTACATATATGTATGTATGTGTGAAAATGTGACAACCGCAGAGAAGTTTTAAATTCCTAGACCATTTTATAATTTTTGCAAAGGAATAGTTGTTCAAGGGTTTACCATGTCTAGTAATTTAAAAAAAGGTCAACCAGTATTAAGGCCCAATACACCTACACAACACAAAAGTAATATACACTTTCGTCACTGAAATTTTCAAAAACTTTGTGAATGAGTTATTAAATAAGCTATAAAATATTTTTGCCAGCTAAAGTAGAAAAAAGTGAGCATGGCAAGCTTGCTTTCGCCATAGGTGTGAACAAAACTTTTAACTGCAGTATAAATTTGTATGCTAAATTTGAAAAGGTAAATATTTCAAAGCAAAATCAAAGGAATAAATAAAAATACGCTAAAAATTCATTTTATAAAACCTTCAGTATAATTTTATAAAACCTTCAGTACATTTTTTGTTAATAATTTGTACAGACATACACATAATTCTATGAACAATTTCAATAGAAATAAAATTCTGTACACATCTTCAGAAGTTGTAACTAAATAAAACCCAAAACTGAGTTACAAAAGGAATGAAATATATTAGGTAAATTTTCTTAAAAGCTCAAATAATGAAACATTTGGGCGCAAATCGAACTTTAGCGAAATTCCGTACCACAATATTTCTTAAGAGTGAATTTCAAAGCTACAGCTTAAGAAGAAAATATCCAAATTTAATAATACTTAAACGAACAGTACAAAAAGTTAACGGTAGACAAAAAATAAACACTTTTTAAAGTATTTTTTAATCCGGTTTTATCCGCTAAGCCATCTCGGTAAATACACATACATATGTATGTACAAAGACCAAGCCCAACATTTTGTCACACAATTTAATATATATATATGCACTTTAATACATAGGTATGCACGTGAATGAGCCAGCGATTATATGCAAATTTGGCGAGGACCGCGCTGGCCACACTTTTCAATTTAAAATGTGTCATAAAACACTTCAAATTCCGAGCGGCTGAATGAACCATAACAAACGAAACAAAGGACAAACCAGCAATTGACGTGCAACAATACCGAAAAGTAGCGAAAAAGGACGAATGAAAAGCAACGCTGACTAACACTGGAACCCACACACACAAACACAGCTGTTGGTTCAGCGACAAACCGAATCAGACTACGATAATTTATGCTAAAACTGGGGCGAATATAGCGAGTTTTGGAAATTGAAAATATGCATATGAAGCGGCAATAAAATGGCTGTGAACACGTGCGACAGTGTGTGTGCAGCAAGAGCTGATGGTCAGAAAGCATTTTCATATGATGTACGAGTATGTACAGAGTTGATATTTCAATGACCATATTGGTCAGTTAATGGTTCCAAATCACCATCGACTAAAAGCGCAAAATGGATTATATTTGCTGTAGTTGTTGCTATTGTTGCAATACAGGTATTACAAGCCTTTGTTTGGATGGTCCATTTTACAGCCCGCTAATTTGAGGCTATTGTTTCGTTGCATTGAGAAGGGCTTAAGCCATACCCACTCACACATGCAACTCAAAGCTGATGTGTGTGTGGAAATGTGCAGAGTTGCGGGATGTTCTCTCTAAACAGTTTGACAATTTAAGCGCACTCAAGAGCAGTGTATTTCGAATAAATTGAGTATAAGTGAATCTATATTTTAGAGCGCTTTTATATACATACATATAGTATGTTCACATGTGTATATACATATATATATTCTAAAGGAATAAATTAAGCGTGTTGAATGAAGTTTGAACCATTTGATTGAATATGAATTTTCGAAAATGCAATGACAGGAAATTAAATGGCCTACTGGCCGATTTAGTACATATCAACAAGCGTAAAGAGGAAGGATTCTGAAAACAGAACGTTAAAATTTAACCAAAAATTCACTGTTTGGCTTTAGAGCAGATTTTCAACAATCCAAAGATAGGAAGAGGAGACATTATATGGGGTTGAAATATTATTAGGGAGTTCCTCGGTCAAAAAAGTAATTTTTTTCAAGTCTGGAAAATTCAGTTCGATGTGATAAAGTCTGGAAGTACTCGTGTGACGAGATAATTCCAAACCTTGGAACTAAGTGAAACAAGAAAAAATTGTACATTTTTTTCTACCGAAGCAGGAATATCTTTCTTGATTATTCAGTTTGTATAATAGCTATATGGTGCAGTGATCCGATCTACAATTCTTGCCAAATATAAAAGTTTTCCTTAAAAGGACTTAGTTCTGGTCATTGAGTTTGTATGACAGATATATGCTATAAGGGTTCGATATAGGCGATTCCGACAATTGAGCAGCTTCTTGAGAAGAGAAGAGCGATATTTCAAAAACTGAGGGACTAGTTTCCGTATATACAGACGGACATGGTGATTCAGCTCATTATGCTGATCGTTAGACATACTTTTAGAGGTCTTCGAATTTTCCTTCGGGTGTAAAAAACTTCGTGGCAAACTTAACATTCACGGTAAAGGGGTTTGGACTTGGACATGAGCTTGAAGAAGTGAAAAGAACTTGCATATGCTTATTCGTAAAATAATCTCGCGTTACAAACTTTCCCAAAGGACTAAAATCTAAATAGCAAAATTAACATTCTATACTCTGTAGCAACATGTTGCAAGAGTATAAAAATATGTTAATAAGTGTGTATATGTATATGCAATTATTCTTAATTTCTTATAATGAAAGTTCACAGCGATATTAAATATTTGATCTAACTTCGCTTTTTCAGTATAAAAACATTACAAAATTATTCATCCAAACATTTGAAGTACTATTAATACATATGTATGTATATATGTATTACTTTAGTTCTAGGGAATATAAGAACGAGTATAAAACCGAAAAAGTTTATGACCTTGATTGTTTTACATTTAAACTCACCCTCTAAAAATAAAAACTATACTACTGTAATACTTCCACTATCACTTCACCGCCATCTCATAAAAAGAAGGCAACAAAAACAGCATTTAAGTACAAAATTAGTTTCCAAATGAAAAGAACAAAACAACAATTCAAATTCAAAAGTGTGATTATTTTTTGCCCACAGTCGTAAATATGCACATAAAAAATACCACAAATCTTCACGCTGAAGCATGCCCTTAATGACTCTACTTTGGACGGAACACGAAAATGAGCAACAAGGATATGCCCCAAACGGAAGAATGCTCATTTTATGCACAAAAATACGCAAATTCAGCACGGCAACCACAAAACGATAAGCGGCAAATTTGACACAGACAACAACAACAAGCAAACTCATGAAAAACTCTGCGCACAAACACACGCTGGCACATACATTTGCACTTCAAAATTTAATTTATGCCGGAAGTTGTTAAATTTCCACTTTTTCCTGAACAACATTTTTATTTTTTATGCTTTATTTTAATTTCTCCTCGCAGTTTTGCCTTTGCACACTCATTTATTGCCTGCAGACGATTTTTTGCTTAGCGAGAAGGCGTGTTTGACGATCTACATTCACAGACGTGTGTGTGTGTGTGTTTAACTACATGTGGATGTAATAGCTTTAAGTGTGTTTGCTGCGCTTGCCTTTGGGTCAAATATGTGAAAACAAAAATTGTGTTAAATACACAACACAAAAACCGCACTCAACTAGAAAAGGGGGTGTGGCAAGCAGTAAGGAGAAGTGTGGATAATTCGGCAGACACACTGGTATACTGTGGGTGAATTGGCGTTTTTTGGCCTAAAATATATGTATGTATGTACATGAGCACACATATGACGGTGTTGAATGGCTTGTGTGCTGCCGCCTGGTGAAACACACACAAGCAGAACGATCTCAAAAAAACTGTTGATAATGGAGCAAACGATATGAAATTGATACCAAAATGGGCCACACTTCGCTACAAAATAGTATGCTTTCATTGTTGTTTTTGTTTTTGTTGTTGTTGCTGTTGGTTGTATGTATCACTTTGTTTTGCATAGCTGTAATTTTTGCGTGAATACATAACAACTACAACGATGGACCCGCGGGAGCAGTTGTATTTGCATCAAATAACTGTTCTGAACAGCAAATAGGCAATGAAATGTAAACAAAAAAAAAATAATTTTACTATTTTTAGACGCTCGCCAAGGGTATTTGCTATTTATATATATTTTAGAAGCATACATTTTGGCGGCTATATGTTGTTTGGAGTAATTTTTGAAATGGAATATCCAGCGCTTGAAGGCATACATATATGTAGGCGGGCTGTGCATCGGAAATAATAAATTTAAAAATTTGTAGCTTTAGGGCAAAGGCCGATTACGACTTACCATATAGTATAACGAAATAAAAATATTTGTATTAGAAGAGTTTACAGAACAACGCCAATCCAAACAAAGCAATAAAAGTAACTGTACGCATACTGGCAATAGATAGAGGGCATTCTATGATACTTAGCAACTTCCGGTTTCTTCCCATTACCAGGCAGTTTCGAAGTCCTATTGAGTCGAATTTCCAAAGAAGAGTGGAAAAGGAGTATTTATATGACTGTGTTCAAACCAGATAGCCGAGTGGAGGAGGTTTTTTTCTGCAAAACTAGATATCTTCCGCCAACCAGATCACTTCAGTGCCTTCTAAGCGCAGTTGACTGCAATTAAAGAAAACCTTCTTGTTCTGACAAAGAGTATGCTCAGGAAAAGGAATTAATTTGTATATACAGATAGCCAGGCGGCTTTGAGATCACTTAAGTCTCTTAGGGTTTGATCAAAGTTAGTGAAATAATGCTTTGATTTCTTAGTGGATCTCAGCTCATATTTCGAGGTAAACCTGTAATTAATTTCAGGACATAGTGATAACCCTGGGAACTGTGCAACAAGTGAACTAACCAGAACAAGCCTCACCCTACAATTAGAGTCCGAAAAAGGGGGATTCTATATGACCTGGCTACTTGCAGATATTTAATTGACAAATATATAATGAATTTGTCATTGAATTTGTTACTCAGTTTCTATAGAATCAATCCCTGACTTGCTCAACGGGCAGAAAAACGTTGACATAAATAGAATATTGGTCCCCATATGTCCACTATTAAAATATAAAAGGAATGATATATGAGCTCTAGTAGGAGTACTAACAGGTCTCTACCTAATAAGCAGGCATGTCTGCAGACTAGGAACGCCATATAGCAACTAGTTTAGAAGCTGCCAGAAGGTAGAAACATCTTCTATGCGAATGTAAGGCTCGGCTCGGAGGTGGCAAAAAGCTTTTCGTACTGATAAACTTCATCAGAAGCACGAGGTAGTTCAGAGAGGAGCCAATAAAGGGAGGGGTGGTATTACAAAGAGTCTTCTTAAGGTGCGTCGTGGACAACCACTCTACCTACCCATCTACCTAAGAGGATATTACAGTCTAGAAATTTGAAATAATGAAACTTTTTTTTCATAATTCGATTCAAAATATCTCTCTATTATTTGGTGCAGGCATATTCGAATGCAATAGCAAAGAAAATTGTTATTTTTAATCTTCGGAAGTCTCCTACTTTTAAGTAGAAGTTGTGCATTGTGACATAAAGAGTTTTTAGCGGGTTTGAACTGTTTGTACTAACGGTAATGGAAGAATAAAGAACTCAAGGCATCCTAATAAAACACCGAATACATAAATTTCTCTCTTAAGGTTAAAACTATCCTAACGACAGAACCAAGTGGTTTGTCTACGGTGTCCCTGGAAAACAACGAGTTATGAAATTGAAGTACCTGGAGGTACGAACTCTTTCGATGAATACTTCGAGCTTAATTAAAAGTAATTATAATGCAAATGTAATATGGTATGCGAGCAGTATGATTCATATAATCATAAATGTTGACGATTAAAATTTTTAATAATTAACAATAATTTACTAAACTAACAAAATGATTTTTAAAGTAACAGGAAACTTCACTAACAAAGTTATATGAAAGCAATATCCGATGAATATTCTATTCAGCATTAATTTAGCAATAAACTTTTCGCAAAGCTAAATTGAATTCAATTAAAGCCGTAAATGGCAAAATTAGACTAAAAGCTGCTTATTTGTTTATATAAGTAATTAATGATAATAAAGGCTTCAATAGCATACATACATACATATGCTTCATTTCCATTAGGTTAGTTGGCAACCCATTTCACTATATGCCATATTTCATACGCTCAAAATACTGATTGCTGTCAATCTCAACAATGGCCGTGAGTCGATTAATTTTGTTTTAAACAATCTCACAATCCATTTAAGTCATATTTGAATAATAATTAGTTAATCAGGAAATAAGAGCAATTATTTATGGCACCGAGCGCACACGCGCACAAACCAACTATGCAATTATGTAATAATGAATTTAATGTAATGCCATTTATAACAATATATTTCCACTGTAGCCGAAGTACTCGTAATACATACAAAAGAAATACAGTATAATAGCGCACAGGGAATTGCCGTTGCATGGCACATTTTTCCGCTCATCAGACGACTGCTTTCATTGCGTTCGTGTTGTTTGTCACTTTGCGCGTGAATTAACACATTCTTATCCAACTGTTGCATCGCAGCTTTTATTTTCATTTGTGTGCATTATCAGCGGACAGACTTTAAAAAATAGTAAACAAATAACTAATGAGCTTCTAGAAAAATTAATGTTATGAATCGGTTAAAGTGTGGAGGGGAAGGAGAACACAAGAAAGCTGTGTGAGAAAACAAATGGCATATGAAGCTACTTAGATGACAATAGTCATCAGTGACGGAAGTAATGCCAAAATTGCTTTAGGATACACAGATGGTCGGATTTTGTAGGGGGTTAGTGTCAGTCTTAAATATAAAAGTGCAAATAAATAATATACTGGAAAATTGTTATGTATTTCATTTGCTGCATGACAATTAATTCTACTAAAAACTTAAAGAGGAGAAGGCTTGCTTGGCTTCCCATGATATGTCCACATACTCTCTTGCCATAAATTCAACCAGATAACTGTCGTTGCTTTGCTTTCACGTGTATATTTTTTGTAAGACAGAAGAAAACCACCACAGAAAAGGGCATCTAATTCATGTTTGAATATAAATATAAAATATTCGAAGAAATATGGAGAAAGCCAAGAAAATTAAGTAGGTAAATTTGTTTTGTTCCATATAAAAATGCTTACAGTAATTCATTTTAATCAAAAACGCAAGTTTACGAGTAATACAAAGCTTTCAAAGACGGTGGAGAGATCATTGAAGGTATGTCGCGTTCTGGACGACCCGTTTTCAGTCGGTCGTTGAAGGCCATTCCAATTCGAAATATATTGCCTGCAGAGGTCACACCAATATTATGCACCAATTATTCAACAGTGTAGTATGCTTTGCCATTTTCACCACTCTATTTAAGAAGGTGAGTATACAAAAACAAAAATAAAGCCCAAATTGACCATGTGACAGTATTTCCCCACACAGTGATGGAAGTAGTCAGCTTTGGGAATTTCTATGAAACATGCTCCTAAGGGCAGCTGAGTGGGGTCCATAGTGAGCCAATATCAGGGCACGAATGAAAGTATTTTCCCACAAATGTCCGTCTGTCATACCTGTAACAGTTTGTATACCGAAACATATGTCTAATATTGTACATTTGTTGTTGACAACATCGCGTGTCATTGCCACTGGCTGAAAGCCAACGAAAATAACCAAACAAATATTGTAATAAACAGCTGCGTACGCGCTTAGCGTGTGCACATGGAATTTGTAACAGTTCCCACACATACATACATGCATATTTATGCATTGTTCTGGTAATTGCATTTATTATTAAAATGAGTGAGAGTCAAATGAGCCATTAACAACGGCACTCTCAAGTACTTAGTCGCAAATAATTGTAAACAAAAGCGTCGCAAAGCTGAGGCTCATGAGTGCATGTGTGTGTGTGTGTATGTGTGCGTCAGTGTTGCTGTTAGTGAGTGGAGCGGGGCTATTTCGCTCGCTGTGCATGGAGTATTAGTGAAAATAATAGCAGGAGATTTTATAAACACAGTTAAACTAATGCAAAACCAACAATAACAAGCACTAATAACAACAACAGCGCTAATAAGTAATTGCAATGCATTTTAAAACCACCATAGCAAATAGTCATACAATTTAAAAGGCATTGCAGTTCATCGACTACATCGCAACAACAAAAACAAAATATTACTAAACTGTTGGAATAATAATAAAATTACCTATCGTAATGTGCTTATGAAATACTGCCCTCACAGCAGCAACACAAATGGGCGTAATATTTTAATAAATAGCCACGCCTTCCTCACAGTTCGTGATTGTCATCAACATAAGGCATTAATAAGTGAGTGCAACTACTGATGGAATGAGTAGATTGAAATACTTGTCGTATTTTCTATAAAATAATGAAAAAGCTGAGAAAAACTAGAACCGAGTTTAGTAGAGTTTTAGTGAAAATTGCAAAGTATTATTTGTAGGTCTCTCGATTAAAACTATAAGCAGACCTTGAAATGAATATTTTGAGTTTATCCCTCATAGCAACTATAGCTTTTAGTGAGGATCATAAGAAACACTGCCGAATCAGAATCAGCAGAACTTTTCCTCTCTGCTGAACGATTTGAAATTCTTCACTTAAAGCTATTAACTGGGTTAGCGTCTATTTCATCTAGAAAAAACAACGGCTTAGTGTAAATTGTAAGCCGGTGGAATCATCAGTCCACATTTCTTCAAAAATGATGTCGGTGAGAACGTAACCGTCAATGGCGACCATTATCGCGCCATGATAACCGACTCTTCAATGACTGAAATTGAAGTTTGCCGACTTTTGATTTCAGCTAGACGGCGCCACTTCTCACACATCGCATAATCAATGGATTTCTTGAGAAACCACTTCACTGAGCAGATAATTTCACGTTTTAGTTTGGTCAACTGGCCACCAAGATCGTGTGATATCACAACGTTCGACTTTTTTCAGTGGCAATATATAAAGTCTAGAGACAATCTCACTTCGATTCAGGCCTTGGAGCAAACACCACGCCCGTCATTTGCCAGTTACCAGTCGATATGTTCAAATGAGTCAACATTTGAAAGAGCTAATCTTCAAAAAATTATTGCCAAGGAAGGTTCTTTTGAACGCTAGTACACATTCACCAATAAATTTGAAGTTTCCGCGAAACGGATCACCCTTATCGACCGAGGTCCTACATTGCATTCTTTTGCATCTCCAGAATATATGTTTCTAAAGTTTTTACAAATTAGTCTCATTTATCAAAAACGAACTATTTCGAAACTTTCAGTCAAGAACTTCTGCATTTCTATTCGATAATTGTTTGCATATTTATACATATATAATTACTTCCGAGGTGTTACACCCATCGAGTAACTGCTGTAGTTTGCCAAGCAAATATACATTTTATTGGCTCAATTGAGTAAGACTTGTTCGGATAGTAATCCAATTGTTATTTTCAAGCACTTTAGTTGTAAATAGCAACACTTTCTTTGGCTGCACTCTCTGTATGGATCTGAGGCCAGCTGCAGTTGAGTAACAGCTCTACAAGCATACATACATACATCGGCGTAAAAGATGGTACAGCAGTTACATACCATATATATACATATGTAAATATATTCAATTATCAATATATTATATACAAATCCCATACGAATATATACATGCATGCGAACACGGCACTTGTAACGCCATGTTATTGACTGTGCGATCCAACTACTCGTGCTTCAGTAAAAGTAATTTAATTTGTTTTAAGGTGCCTGTCGGCAGCGAAGATTGAAACTCCGGACGATTGAAGCTTAAGGCAGGAAATTAAGTGCATGCGTCGTCGTACACACATCCACGAGCAAGCAGATGTATGTTGGATATACATATGTATGTGTATGTGAGTATTGAATTGGACTTCAATTGCCAGGAAAAAAACTGTGACGACCAGCAGTGATACAAAGAGGTAATGGGAAGAAACGGAGTACTTTCAGTTTGAAGAAAAAGTTTTAATATAATAATTTCTAATATCTGGAATCTCATTTTTCAAATTAAAGATAACCGATATTTCGAATTAGAGGTAATTGAAACTCACCATTTTTTGCATAGATAAAATTTTTGTGTAAAAATACAAATTCCCAAATAGTTGTTATTGGACAACTTTTCGAACTCAATCGATCCGAATTGCGATATAGAATTTTCGAACACATTTAACAAGATGGTGCTGCTTTCTTTTCAAAATTGTCACATAAGTATTTTCGAGGTTTGGCGTGAATAATTGTATATTCAGTACTTCGAATTCGACCATTAAACCTTTAAGTAACATATAATTAACACCATTTGAGGTGTATCTAAATTCTCTGGCATACACTTAGGCGCTGAAGAAATTACTTACAAGATTTTAGTCAATATATTAGCTAAATAAATAAATAGTCAATGTTTATGATAATGTACCCATATTTATCAACATCTTAAATCCATTTTAACACAAAATAATTTGTTTATAATTATTTATTTGTTTTTACAAAAGTGAGATAATTGTGAAAATTTAATAAAAATTTAAGAGTTGAAATGCTTGAAAAATTTCGTGCTCTATCTCCAATCCCATGTCCTAAACTGCTTTTAGTGGCAGCAGATTCATATGTCCTGCTGTCTTCCCTTACATTCTTGCAAAATGTGTATAGAAACAGTCTCAAACAACTTTGTGTATGTATATATATATCCTCATGGAATTCTCTCATGTCTTCTGCACAATTGAACATCCATTTTCGCACCCAAAACTCACACATTTAAGGCCACTTCGAAGCGTGCACATGTTTACATATGTATGTGTTAAACTAACTGCATATGTATGTCTGTATAGATGAGCGCTTGTTTAGAGAGTAGATACAATGAAATCGTATTCATGGCCTGCAGTTAGAAATTGCTTGATCTGCAAGCGATTGAATCGAACTGATTTACTGCTTGATACATTCATACAAGGAATGGAATAGCATATATGAATAATAAATATATACAACCAACTTTATATATGTTATATATTCTTTTACCCAGCAGTAAGTCTTAGATGCGATAATAACCAAAGAGAAAATTTTTCAACTGGTTGACTGCTTAAAATTATAATTTATTATTTGAAGAATTTTCACTTGGTTGTTATTATATAAAATAATACTATGCTATTTGAGGAAAAAAATTTGTTCCTCCTTGATCATGGCACTTTCGAGGCTAAAACTTTTTTTTTTATTTTAGACTCCAAAAAACTGCATAGCCTACATTTGGGCGAATATTCCAGACATGACATATGGTTTTTACCGTACTCTCTCCCAAAACAGTGCTGTATTCAAATTAATAACAGCTAAGGCTAGGACTAAACGCCGACTTCTCCGTATCATATCCCAAAGATAATGGCAATGAGGGTTTTGAAGAAATACCCTTTGAAATATCATGGTTTTGAGTAGAGAGCATAACCGAATTTTTTTGCCTGTTGCATTCTGATTTCAGATGGCTAATGAAAAGCAAACGGATGAGTCGACGTTGCGAGTTTTCGAGAGAAAGGTTCTACGAAAGATTTATGGTCCTTTGCGCGTTGGCCACGGCGAATATCGCATTCGATGGAACGATGAGCTGTACGAGATATACGACGACATTGACATAGTTCAGCGAATTAAAAGACAGCGGCTACGCTGGCGAGGTCATGTTGTCCGGATGGATGAAAACACTCCAGCTCTAAAAGTATTCGACGCAGTACCCGCCGCGGGAAACAGAGGAAGAGGAAGACCTCCACTCCGTTGGAAGGACCAAGTGGAGAAGGACCTGGCCTCGCTTGGAATATCCAATTGGCGCCACGTAGCGAAGAGAAGAAACGACTGGCGCGCTGTTGTTGACTCGGCTATAATCGCGTAAGCGGTGTCTATGCCAGTAAAGAAGAAGACGAATGAAAAACAAAGCAAGATCCTGGATGATATCGAATACGAAGTGACGGATCGTTATATGACATTGTGATGATCAATATATTCTTCAGCGTTCCCTTTTTGTGGATAACATATGTAGTGAAACCCTTTAAAATTTCCAGAAAATGGGTGCCTTGAATCATAGAAAAATTAAATTTAAACCCCACTGCTGTCACATTGTACCTCTGTGGATTTGTTATGTAAGGTTTAACACGGAGCACGTCAGGGCGTATACGTAACGACTATTCAAAGGCGTTATTTGCAAAGAAGGATTATAAAGGGCAGTGTTAGTGATCTAGTTCATTTTGTTAAAGTTGAAGAGCTGAAAATGAGGAATTCCATACGCTTAGCGATTAAGAAATTGTTCATATTAGTAACACCCTAGGAGGTTTACCACTGGCTATGCAGGTTTAAAAAATGATAAATATCATTTCAGTTAAGTTGTGATTTATTTACATTCAGGATTTGAATCTGACATCCACTAAGTGATTATCAGACACTCAAAGAACTCTACGTCACAGCCATTAGTAAGAAAGTTGTTTAGTTTTACGAATTTTGCTTTCAATTAAGCAAACTATTTTATCCCACATCTGTGCGCCACTGGGTTTGCGGTTGCATATACTTGTATTCTCTCAGCATATTGTGTAACGATTAAGGCGGTCTTAGAGTGTGTTTATGTATTTAACAAATTACATAACAGCATGAAACAATAACAGACCATAATACGTTTAAATAAGCAAACACACACCCAAACATGTGTATACTCTGACTTAACGGTAGTAAAGGGCATGCAGTTGTGTGTGTACATATGGGGAAGCATTTGTGGGTGGCTATGTGTGTCTGTGTTAAAGCTGAACGCGCTAAAAAGGCGTTCGAAGGCTGCTTACATTTATCTGACTGGCTGCACATATTTGCCACAGACAGTGCAGGCCATTTTCTCTTTTCATTTTTGTTCATTTTCTGTTTTTTGAATTTTGTGGGCCAAACAATAGAAATTTCGACAAATTTCTAATAACATTGGTGGATCGATTCAACTAAGGCGAACCACCTAAGGCTTTAAAGCTACAAAACAATCAGCTTGGAAATACCCACACATACTTGCATATGTATGTATGTGTGTGTGTGGTGTTTTTGTCCTTCTTCGTGTTTTTGGCATAATTTTTAGTTCACACTTTGCGTGTTTGGAGCAAATTAATTTCGTATAGTGAAAATGCCTTAGTCACACCCACTATACGCACACTTCAGCAAGCAAGCTGTTCTTGCTATTTGTAAATGTCTAAGAGCCATTTTATTTCGGTTTTCCGCATATTTGCGATTTTGAATGGAAAATACAAGGCAATGCAAATTCATTTCCCTTCTAGACATATTCGAAAGTCAAGTTGTTCGCTGGTAGGCAGTTGTATTTGTTTTTGTGTGCAATTTAGCAGAAATTTAAGAAAAGAATTACTTAAACCAACGCTTTAAAGCATATAAACGTTTAAATTTGATTAAAATTGAAAGCAACCTAACGGAAGATTTTTAATTTAAATTGAAAGGCCAATATTCTTCTTTTTGGTTCGTTTGCGGTTTAAAATCAAATTAATAAATTCAACAATTTGCAGCCGAGAAATGCAATTAAATATATGTGCAACAGGCAATGATAAGAGGAATTCTTTCGAAAAAGGAATTGAAGCAAATTTGATTCAAATTAAGTAATAGATTGTCAAATTAGATTTGTTTCTTCAAATATTAAACAGCAGATTTGAGTTTACTTTATTCTTTCGAATAATCAATAAAAATAAATGAAATAAAATTCACACAAATGTAGTTCGCCTTAGCTTTGCATTTCGTGCTCTCTTTTTTCTCCTATAAATAGCTTATTTTTCTAGCGTTCTGAAAACATCAAGCCGGATTTTCACCTTATATTCAAAGAAAGATTATTCTATGAAAATTAAAAAACATAGCGGCTTCGGGTGATATTACCACGAGACTGGACCTGCGATGCCAACCCAAACAGGCTGAAAGCTCGGAAAATTTCAATTTAACTTTTGGGAAAGAAAAACGGGTATATTATGGAAGTAGTAAAATCAAGGCTATGTCCCATGCGAAGCAATCATTCGTAATTGGTTTGCAGAAAAAACGATGAACTATTAAATTTTTGTTACTATTTTTAAACTATAAAAAGTAAAGAAATTAACATATATTTTCCGTATTCAGTTAGTATATAGTTTCTTATTTAATATTTAATACAATAACTCACATAACATAACCTCAAATAAACTAAAATAATTTTGAAGTTCGAAGTTTGAAAAAAAATTGAATAATATTTGAGCCAAAGCTTCATTTTAAGTGTGTTTGATTTTTAAAGTGTGAAATTCGAAGCACGATGCCAATTTTTTACATGCAGATACAAAAACTGTTGAATAATTATTGAAACAGCCGCAAAAATTAAATTTTTTATACTAAAAAAAACATGCCAATTGAATTGATAGAACGTGTAAATTTGATATTAATATTATTAAGTTTTTGTTTTGCCATTTTTTATGCGTTTTTGTATTTATCATAACACATTTAAATAACTAAAATATTCATACTTTAAAGCATATAAAAATGAATCAAAAACAGTAGTTAACAAATGTGTTTGAGGAAAAATCGCTTACCTTGCTGTTGTCAGGCAGGTGAAGGCTTTTATTGGTGTCTGAAACCTGTAATAATAAGAACCAGAAAAAGAGAAAAGAATTGCTGCACTAAACGTTTTATGCATTAATTGTATTAAATATTTGTTTAAAGGTTTAAATACAAAATAAATAAATAAAATTGAAATGTTATTTTAAAAGTAAAATGTGCGATATTTATTATGTTTTCTTAACTAAGTGCGTTACTTTTCACTTTTTTATATTTACAAATTTAATGAATTTCAATTATAGTTAAGCTTTATTTTATACTACTCTTCTTTAAGTTTGATGCAGATCTTCATATTTTGTACAAATAATCATTATTAGAAATACTAAATAAGAATTAATTTTGTTAATTATTGTATTTTACATTATGTAATTATAATAATTGCTCATTAAAGATAATACGAGTTTTAAGTACCACACAAAAGTATATAATATAAATTTTTATATTAGGTTGCCTTTTATATTTCGAGATAAGAAAACAAAAAGCAATATTAAAAACGAAAATCATTTTATTGTTTTTCAAAATATTCTTCGACAAGATCTATATACTTTTGCATGCTTTAGAACAAAGAGGGAACAAGCACTTTTGCAGCTCTGATTGAGACATCTCCAAAACATGCGTTCTGAACATATTAACAGCCTCTTCAGGTGCCAAGTCTGGACTAAAGGATGGATGACATATCAAATCGATGTTTTGAGTGCTCAAAAATGCAGTTGTTTCAGTTGATGGTCGCTGTGTAAGAGCTCGCATTGTTGTGGTGAAGAGTGATCCATCTTTTGCGGTTGGCTTTCTCGATTTCTTGAAAGGCAACGGCAGAAATGTTTGTATAGCGCACAGAATTTACTATTCTGCGTTGTTCCTGTATGGTTAGAACATGTTAAGTTTCTTCTTCATTTTTCCATTTGCTTGGAACTGCGGCACAAACATTTTTGAGCCATTGACAAATTTTGTGGGATCTAATGTGGAACATTTTTTTATGTAAGCTGTACCCACAAATGATAATAGTCGTCTCTATCACCCGATATGCCACATTGACGATCTTGAAATATTAATTTGCCAAAAATCATCGCCAAAAATTTAATTTAATTAATCGATCCACCGTTGCCGAGTTAGTCCATGTCGGAAGTTGGAAAAAAAAAACGAAAAAATTTGCGATTTAATTTAATTTTTTGTTCGAGACGAATATTTTAAGTTACTGTAAACAACACAACGTTCTGAGTATGTATAACATCCAAAATGTTAAATTTTACGATCACTTGTAAGTTGCCAGATTGCCAAACTAGGGTTGCCAAATCCCGAAATCTAAAAGATAGCCTACATATGTATGATTAAGCGAAGTTAGAAATATATGTATATATATATATACGGTGCAGGAAGGAACGAGAATGGAGCAATGCAATTTCGGTGTATTTTTCAATAAGGAGTCGAACAAATTGAATTGAGTGTGAGGTAAGATCTGCCGGGATACTCTCCTTATCTGATTATTGGGTTTAATGGAAAATTAAGACCGGACTTATCACTTTTTAAACATCTAATCAAATAATATATGTGAGATATGGCTTTTAGTTTGAAAGCGGCGAAGCTATCAGCGGATGAGACCCACAGGTGTCCAATGTGTACTTGAAAATAACTCTTTTCATTTTAAATTGTAAATTTGCGATTAAGATGAAATATTAAATATTTCACATCAGCATATTTAGCAAATTAAACTTAATTAAGATGATTCAGATATAATTACGAATTTGTATATGCGGGAAGTAGCTTTTTACCCACTGTGCATCAATTTATATCTATGCGTATTTAATAATAACATTATAAATAATCACAAGTTATGCAAATGTTTAGCTCTACACTCACAACCACGCTTATAGCGCCATCAAATGAAGTACATAATATGCATGTATGGAAACTATTTATCGGATTTTCCATTTATGTAAACTCGAAAAGGAAAACATTTTATTACAACTAACAAAATGGAGCCAAATGTTTTTGTAAATATATAGCTTCAAAGTAATATTGTGAATCCGCATCAGCGTTTGTTGAGTGAACCACAAATTACCAATCAAAATCAAATGAGCAGATTAAATTATTGCTATTTTATATTACGCTCAATGAATTATGGTATGTGAGAATTTATTATTACAGTTGTCGGAGACAAGTTTGGATTCCATTGCAATCTCACACAATTACGAACTTACTAATGTGTTGGCAAAAAAAGAGCTCGCTAATGTTGTAATTTATTGATTGTGTTGAGGGATAATTAAAATAGAGGTTAGAATAAATTAAAATTAGGCGAAATTAAATGGAAATTCCATTAACACCATAAAGCCGCTGAAGTGTGAAGGATTAAACAAATTTAATATTGAAATCAAAATCAAACTTATCACAAAGAGCACGTGATCCAATGAAATTATCAGTTTTTTCGCACGATAATTTCACATTTTCCTTCTGATTGATTTTTATGTGTAAAACGATTTACATTATTTAAGAATATTTTTTTAATTTGTTGCTATATTGTCAAATACGCATTTCGTCACCTAAAATGCAAAATAACGTAACATCACTTTTCATAAGTTTAAAGGCGAAGGAAAAACGATATAATAGAAACCACTAATATTGAAGCAATATTTCAGTTTTGGTTATAAAATGGTTATATATTGGTTATTTTATCTGACAAAGATTTTTAATTTTTTGTGTTAATGATACGTAGTTTTGCATTTTAGGTGACGATACTCGTATATACCATAAAAAATATTATTAAATTGTACGAATTTTAAAAGTTTAAATTTTTGAAAAAACTGTTCGACAAATGGTTAATATTATTCACCATATTTGTTTCAATTTCACTCTGCCTATGAACCCACTAAAGCTACTATACGAGCACTTTTATATATCCCAGTCATGTTACAGACATAAATGCTTTCTCTCATTTAATTTTTTTTAACAGTTGGCAACCTTTGTAGGCGGTTTCTCACTTGTTTGATCTGAAATCAATCGATATTCGATTTGTGTTACTAATTTGTACCCAAAATGTCGTATCCATGTCAAAAATATTTTCGACAGTAGGCCTTTTAAAGTCTCTTTTTGAGACACAGGTGGAAATTCTCAAAGTATTTTTATTACACTCACATTTTTCGATACCCAATTTCTAGTATTTATTTACATTGTATTATTATATCAAAAAATTAAGAAAAGTTTTCCAAGTGCTCGATCAAGCCATTTTCGAAGTTCATGACTTCCGAAGAGAGGACTTTTGGATAAAAAAAATATATTTCTAAATCTTCAAAACTTATCAAAACAAAAAAAGTTAGTGGAATCCAATTATTTATTATGTTATTTGAATAGATTTAAAGACTACAATTCTAAAAGAGTGGCATTTTGAACTCCGCCATAATTATCACAACGTTGATTGAATAGAAGAATAGGTGATATCTTTTCTTAATTTATATGAAACTTTGAGAAGTGCCTTTGTGAAGAAATATGGACTTATGTGACGACATTTTTATCGACTTTGATTCTCTAAAGAATACTTTAGGGATGAAATTTTGAAAAATTTATGGTGATAATGCGAGTGTGGATACTAATGCGGTATGGCTCTGCAACCTTTCGAACAATTTATTTATATTATAAGTAAAAAATATATTCTCTCCACAAGAATTTAATATTAACACTACAAGCTACTATGATTAATATTTATTTTATAAAAAATGATGGTGGTTTTTACTTAAATTAAACTCCATTAAAACTAAAATAAATAAATTTTGTTTATATATGCTTTATATGTACAGTTCTCCTACAATTTCTGGTTATTATTAACGCATTTTCCAGACAACACAATACAATAGTTACGGGTACTAACACCAAAAACAAGCGACAAGCGTGTAGTAAATTAATAAATTCATGCTAAATTTATTAATACTGTAATAAATACGACAACACCAATAACAATAAAAACAGTCACCGAACAATAAAATTCAAAGGAAAAAAATATAGTGTGGAAGTATAGCAAAACATATATGTGGAACTATAAAATGCCCAAAAGTACATAAATTAAAATTTAGTGGCGGGCAAACAACATTGCAATGCGTAAATTTTAGACACATACATATTTACATGAACACACACATACACAAACACAATAGTGCGCATGTGGTGCGATTCGTGAGTGGTCACTAGATACTGCTACAACAACGACAAATGTACGAAAACGAACATTTTATTGTACTCATATGATGAATTAAATGTTCGGTGGGGCGTATGAGCAACATTTTCACATCTATCGCATGTACACATGTTGTTAGTTTATTATTGTTTTAATTGTGAAGCAAATTTATTATTGTTTTAATTGTGAAGAAAATTACGGATATATTAAACCAAATTTTAATTCTAAGTATATGTATAATCGTGGCCGCTGAAGCTATGCTTTGGATTGCTTGTTGGTTCAAAAAGAGTTTGAAGCTTTCCAAAACTCTGTAGTTATTATTAAAAATTAGATATGCAATACTTTTATACTTGTATACTTTTTTAGCAAATTATTCTTATTTTTTAATTAATTTTATTAATTTTAATTCAATTTTTTTATATAATTTTTTTTTAATTCTTTAAAATTCTTATAAATTTCAATAATTGCCACACAGTCCAGTATGCACTCAATTGAAGCTTGCCGCTAATATGTTTATGGTTGTGGAAAAAAATGAAAATATTACCTACTAATTAAAAGCGTACACACATACACCTAACGGTATTTATGTATGGTATGTTATATTATTCTTCAACCGCAGGCATGTAAACAGCGGGAAAACAATAAATGATAAATAAATATTAAATTGTTTGCTTGTCTTATTTATATAAATTAAAATTTATGTGTTTAATAAACATTTATGTTATATTTTTTACTGCTAATTGATAAAAATATGAAGTCTGCATATTGCTGTATGATTATATAATTGTATGTGAGCATATAAAATAAAGCATTTAATATTTTAAAATTTAATTATAACAAGGTGCATCCGAAAACCAATAAAGTAATTTACTGTGGGTCACAGTATTTGGGATGGTGTGCGTCATGGCTAAGTGTGGATTTGAAACTTGGCTATGCATACAAATTTGAGAAAAGGTACATTAAAGTGTCAGTGGCCAATATTAAACACATTTTGTAAATATTGCTTATAATGTGCCCCAATTGCTAAAAGATCGACCATTTCGGCAGCACAGGTGCTTGCTTCAGATTTAGAATTTTATCAATGATTGTCGTTGCCATGTAAGGAATAAGTATAAATCTGGTGATATTTACTAGTTTGAACTAGGCTTAGCTTCATATTTCAGGAGAAGGGAGAAGAGTCAGAAGGCTTACACTCGGCTTAATCATTTTTAACACTATAATTGCAAATTCACAAGACATTAAATTCGGACTAATTCGTGCGTTATTAACACTGTCTATCATAGTGTTCACAACAAATTAAATTTTCTGTCCGTCAGTTTCTAGAAACTTCTCATATCTTTTAAGACAGGCGCGTACTCGGCTGTACGAAGGATATCTCTCAAGCTGTCAATGAATGAATTCTACCGTTATTTAGCACAATATTTATGCTTATACACATTTCTAAGAATATCGATTGCAAGTGCATTGCTATTGCCTAACCTGCCGCAAAAATTCTCCATTGGCTGCCTTCTAACTTAACTAAGTAATTGAATAAACGGTCAGCGGAATCTAATTGTTTGCGTTCATCAGAGAAAATTTGGGTTAACACTTTGGGAATATCAAATACCAAAAATATGCAAATACGCATTGGTCAGTGATGGCATGTGCTTTACTTGGATTATTTATGATGATCTTTGGTGTATCCTAGTACTTAGGCACTTACTTACAGAAATACTTAGTTGAAGTGAAGAATATCAAAATTTATATAAGCAAGATTCCATTTAAATTAATAAATCATAGTAGGTTAATCAAGCAAATGTACATTTATTTAATATTTAATTTTCATAAAATTTTGCAGCTGTTAACTGTATTTTCAATTAACTGTTTATTTCTATACCGTATAATAGTGATACTCGTAATATTGGTCGACAGCCAATTTTATATAAATTAGTATTTCTTGTAATTAAAATGTTGTGTATTTGTTGCTGTTGCTATAGCTTAAGCTAACATAACTACATATAATGGTATATATATGTATAGACATAGAGGCAGGAAATGAATTTTTGGCAAATTGTCAAGCGTCGAGCACAGCAACAGCAACAAAAAGCCATACAAAAAGTTGACTGACAATGCCAGCTTGAGATTAAAAGAACAACAATAAATGTAGAAACAATGCACAGTTATGGCAATGACAACAATAGCTTAGAACATAAAATTTTTAATTTCCTGTGCTGCGGCTGGACTTCAGAAGAGGCAGCCGCACGGGCAACTGAAGAGCTTGGTGAGGCAGGAAGGAAATGCGGCAGGCTTTTCTAGAATATATATTCCTGTATGTATATATGTATGTACGTATGTATAGCTTCACAACATGAATTGCAATATGCCGAGCTGCTCGTAAATATATGCCACATATTTTTGGGTAATTTTTATACAAACATTTTGGCTTTTAGCGAAAAAAAGTATGATATTTGGTCGTTGCATAGTTAGTTCAAGCTAACCTGTAGCTAAATATAACTGCTTTATTTACTTTCAAAGGTAATTTGATAAGGATTTGTGGAACTAATGTTCATATTATACTTATGAATATTTCTGTAAACAAATTGATCCGATAGTTTACTGGACCTACTGTAGTTATATACAAGAAAACAGTGTACTAGTTTAACTAGCGCGATAGTATCTTGATAAGATCCGGTATTTAGTGAAATGAAAAACTATTTCAGAAAGCAACATCTAACATATTTGGTGGTAGGACTGGTTTTCTAAAAACAACCTCCAGGTACAGCCTGAAACAAAGTAGTTCAGATTAAGCTTATCTGATTTCGGAAAAAAATCTTACAAAAACGTTCACTTTGACAAATGCTATACTCAAAATTGGAAGAACCTTTTATAAAGCTCTCACTAGAAATCGAACTCAGTCTCCCTTACTGTATTTTACTTCTACTAATTTTAGTAGAATCGAAGCTATACCTTTCACAAGTACAAAAGATTCCTTACAAGAACTTGATTTTGATCGGTCAGCTTTTGTGGCAGCTATTTTCTATAGTGATCCGATCTAAACAATTTCTTAGGAGATTATACCATGGCTTTAGGCAATAACTCTCGCCGAATTTCGTTAGGATATCTCGTCAAATGAAAAAGTTTTCTATATAAGTACTTGGTCCTGATCATTCAGCTATATGCTGTAGTGGTCCGATATCGGTGGTTTCGAAATATGAACGATTTCTTGGGGAGAAAAGGAGGTGTGTAGAATTTCAGAGCGATATCTCAAAAACTGAGGGACATACGAACGGCCAGTCGGAAGGGCAGATGGTCATAGCTCGTCATGCTGATAATTTATACATATATTTTGTAAGATCTCCGACGTTTCCTTATGGGTACTACAAATTTTGTGACAAACTTTATATACCCTCCTCAGGAAATAAAAAGCATTTTACTCAGATGAATCGAATAATTTTCTTTCCATCGAAGCTGAATAAATATCGCAGTAGTTAGGCTACTAGCTCTACGAGTTAACAAAATTGTTTAGAGCACTGTTGCAAATATTTTTCTTACAATTTAAAAATAAATATTTAGATACGCAAATTATTTGAAATTTTAACACCTTTCGGAATATGCACATGTGTGTGTATATATATGAGTGTACTTTTACATAAAGGTTAAGCAAAACTTTTACTTAAAAAGCAATAAAAACAAGCAACAAATTAATAAAATTACAAATTTATGCAAAGGAAAACTAGAAAAATTAATGCAAACACTACAACAACAAATTGCGACACTTACTTGAATTGCCGATGCTGAAGCTTTTGCTATTGTTTTTGCAAAACCAGATATCTATCTACATATGAGCGCTACTGCATTTGACCATAAGTGCACGTATGTATGTGTGTGTTCATATGTACAGCTATGCGCTGCTGTGCCCACAGGCAGGTGTGGTTCTATGCATTCGAAATACTTCGGGGTTGGGTTGGCTTTCTAGGTGGCTTGTTTACCGTAATTTGCATGCATTGTTATGTGCCTACACGCAAATACACACATCTACATACAGTTATTTACATATTTACTACAGATATTTACATATTTACTACACTTAGAGGCGTTTTGTACTTGTATAATTTACACGTGATTAGGTTTTGGTGGTGCGCGTGACCAAACACATGCTCACACACACGCACACCTGAGCAGTTGTAATTACATATAGCGTTATGTGTCTAATTCTATTCATTATGCATGTATTCAAGTGCGTGTCAAGTTAGTGGATGTGAATTTTCAGAGAAATTGAGTTTCATTCACCCGCCTTGCCAATCGAAAATTATATCACAGCTAATTAATTTAATTTAATTAGTTATTTATTATTCTTTTGGAAAACTTACAGGCGATTTGCATTGCAATTAGCTCAGAAAGTCACAGAAAAGTCAGCTTACCTGCAAAGAAAAGAATGAGAAAATTTATTAAAAATATTAATTTGAAATGTACAAATTTGTTTCAATTAATCCTATAATGGATCATTTATCGTTATCTTTTAAACATGCCTCAACCCAAAATTGTCATCTGGTATTGATTATCTAATAAGGCACCTACTGAGCCAGGCTACATCCTAATTACCTCACATTATTGACTAGTTTAATAATTAGCTAATACAATTTTTATGCGGCTACAAGAACAACAAGTACAACTAATGACAAGTGTTAAAGGGGTATCCATTATTGAATTTATTTTTAACCAAGCTGTCTGGACTTTTTCACTCTCTCCAATTCTACAGCCTCTATCAATATATGATATTTGGATTTTGACAGGCTTCTTGGCGTAGTATTCAGTCACGTTTCACTTTGGTGCAACGCTTTAAAATTGTCAAAGATAATTACGCAAATTCACTTTCTTCGAAAAATTCACAAAATCACTTTTATCGATTTATCGCATTCTCAGATGAGGCCCATTTCTGGCATAATAAGTTCATCAAGAAACAAAATTGTCGCTGTTGGGGTGAGCCAAGTCCGCGTGTGGTTCAAGGAACGCTATTTTATCTCCAAAAAAAATTTTTTTAAAAAATATGACCGACTTTTTTTCGGGAATTTTTTTTT
Organism: Bactrocera correcta; assembly: GCA_027475135.1. Lineage (NCBI taxonomy): Eukaryota > Metazoa > Arthropoda > Insecta > Diptera > Tephritidae > Bactrocera > Bactrocera correcta. The sequence continues at coordinate 110,225,109 of CM050325.1, read as the reverse complement.
GTAATCGACGTGGATGATATCTATTTCCAACAAAGTGGTCTCATATATCAAGTCTAAACATGGACTCATTACGTGCAAAGTTAGCTGACTCGTTAATTTCGAGAAATGACCTATTGAAATAGTCGCCAAAATGAAGCGATAAAACGCCTGTAGATTATTTTCTCGGGGTATGTTAAATCAAAAGTTTACGCCAATCAACCAGCAACGTCTAGGAGCTCGAACACAACATTTAGCGCACTATAGTCGAAAATCCTGCTGAAATGCTGCACAGGGTCATTGAGAATCGGCGAAAACGGATGGAGATATGCAAAGGAACCGTGGAACCATTTGGGCGACCTTTTGTTCAAACTAAATTCTCCACATAACAAAAAACAACAAAAAATACCTTTTTCACTGAATTTGAGTGTTTTATTTCATTTCTTGCTGCTCTACCATTTCTACTCTACTCTCTTTCCAACTATCTTCTCTTTTCACCGAAGAAAGCTTGGAGAACTGGCTGAATATTTTACCAACCTCGTAGAATTGCAAAGCACATTCTTTATAATTTCAGTCTAGGGAAACAGTTAGAAGGCTATAAACAAAAACCAAATTTTCAACAAACTGCGGTATTAAGAAGAAGTACCCAGAGCGCTATCTGTCGAATCTGAAGCCCTTTAATAAAACAGATGTGTTCCTTTACGATATCACATAGGGTATAGTTATTATGTTATTAAGAGAAATAATTGCTTATCATTTTAACTAAAAATAAAAATTTAGTTTTTGAAACGAAACGATTTTTTGGAAGTAGAGCTTTTAAAGCTCTGCTAAAGCATTTGAGTGTTTTATTTCATTTTGACATCACGTCGTTCTTGCTGGTCGACCCTTTTATCTAGTTCTTTTTCTATCTCTCTCTTCGGGTATCTTCCCTTATCACCCAAAGAAAGCTTCGAGAACCGGCTGAATATTTTCTTCAAAGTCAATGTTTTTGTTTCGAAATAAAGAGCGCTATCTGTCAAGTCAGAAGAATTGCTTATAATTTTAACTAAAACTAAAAACTAAATTTCTTAAATAAAAACTTTACTTTTTCAGCAGAGCTTTTAAAGCTCCGGTAAAGTTTGCTTAGTAACTAGAGCTGTTCGCCATATCCAGAATTTCAAAATTGGCCGCAACAAAATGCTTTTTATTATAAGTACATATGTATATCAGACAATATTTTTCTTTACATATACATGTGTATTTACTGTACATAAGTACAAATAAGTTAAGCAATCAAGACCGCTAATTAACATTACATACAAAAATCAAAATGCGCATAGCAAATTGCTGTTTTTAGGTTAACGAAAATTAATTTCAAAATCAGTGTTCCACACGAAAACTCAGCACAAACCACAAAAGAATAAATTGAATTTCTTAATTGCGTCGCAGTAGTGACGCTAGTAACAGTGGTTTACAAACTTTTTTTGACGCTATTGCAACAGCTCGAAAATGGCTAGATATGTTAGTGTTAGCATGTAAGTATGCATATAAGTTTGCAACAAATTCTTAGCCGCCATAACCCACTCATTTACAACGCTTGCAACACCCATAAGACACAGACGAACACACAACAACACGTTGGCCGCTTGTATGCGCGAAATCTTGCGAGGTTGCATGCCACAGAACAATACACAGAACATAGTTATACTTTTGCGCCGTTTTGGGCGACTCTTGCGCAAAACGTAGTCAGTTGACGGCGAAATCGAAACTTCAACCAAGCGAAACGAAGCAAATCGAAGGCAAAAGTGAACGAGTGGAGACACAAGCAGGTAGACAACAGTAGGCTGCCAGCCACGAAAGGCTGCTCAAGGTGAACCAGTTGCGACGCCTCGACGCAAAAATAAGAACAGAAAATCGAAATTATGAAAACACGCAGCCAAAGCAGAAAGAAACTGAAAACATGTAAAGACAAAAAAGAGTAAAAAATACAAATTAAAATAAAGAGTAAATAAAGCATTGACATGTAAAGCAAGAATAATCAGAAATGATCAGTAAAATAAAGAGAACCAACAAGCCGCTGAAAGCGTGAAATGAAACAGCACACACACACATACACGCAAACAGGCCAGCTACTTGTAGGCAGGCGATTGCAACCAGAACGCGATTCGCAAATGCAAACATGCAACAATAAATGCCAGTTATTGCAACATAACAAAGCCAAGCAATGGAAGTAAATATTTGCTGTAAAGGGGTACTCGATAAGTATGTGCCGTATGTTAAAAGGAAAAATATTTATATTTCGCTTCAAAATAAATTCAATGATTTTGCTAACTTTTATGAGGTCACAGAGTAAATAACTAAGCAGACTTGCCACCTAACTCAAACAATTCCGAAGAAGCTCTTTCCTACCCTGAAAAACTTCGTAGGAATTACACCCGCAGACATTATTACAAGCGCTCCACTCAAAGAACCCTTTAAAAGTGCGACAGAAACTAAGATAACTGTTTATTTTTCGTTTTATAATGGCTTTGTTTTCTCATAATGAAAGCCAATAACAAAACCAACATATGTACATACGAACATAACAAGCAGCCAACATTTGATGACATAAAAAGAGCAACAAAATGCTAGTGCGTGCGCTTTTCAGCGTTGCCAACGACAATTAAGAATTAATATTTCATGATTGCAAAACTCTGAAAATTGCAATAAACGCCCGTCGGCGAATGAGTGAGCATGTGAATTTTGTAGCGTGTAATATTGCACAAATGCGCAATGGCGAGTAATTAAATATGCTGTGCTAACAGCTGATTTTCCGCAACTTAATTCAGAGCTGTTGCGACGCTGAGTTAGAAAACATGGGAAAAAGTCAGCAAGTCGTGATTGATTCATATCAAACATATATGTGGATTACTAACTCAATTTAAAAATATACAAATGTATGTATAAATAAAACTTGCAGCTGTTCTTATGTTAGTAATAACCTCAGATTTATTAGAAGCCACCACTCACTGGCGCAAATAAAACAATAAAACATGTTAACTTTGGTTGCACCGAAGATGGAATGACCCAAAACGTGAAATTAGCTGCTCACCGAAGTATTTTTCAATAAATCGATTGATTGTTATTATGTGTGGAAGGTGGCGGCGTCTGGTTTTAAACCAATTCCTAGAATTTCAGACATTAACTATTTGGTTATCGTGGGTCGCGATTGACGGTTACGTTCTCAACGGCACCATTTTTGGAGAAATATGGAGCCGGCCCATAAACCACACTAAGCCGTGTTTTTCTGAATGAAATGCCAGGTCTTGAATATCTTCAGGATGCTCTTCGTTCCAAAATGTTGTTTAAAGTCGTGCGATACGTCAGTCAGAGTTGCTGCGAACGTCGCCGAATCGATTCTCCACGATCTTCGTGGACGGCTGCTATATTCGGTAGAATATTATTCAATAATGTATAAAGATCGGTGATGGTGTTTCGATTGGCTCAGTAAGCAAATTGTGTTGACATAAATTGAGTGATGCGTGCTAAACACATTCTTTTCAGAACGTGAATTTTCGTCAGACATAAGTCTTTCCACGATGAAAGGCCAAACAATAATGAACAAAAATAACATGAGAGCTTGACACGACTCACGGGGTGATTTGTCAGAAAAGGGCTATTGAAAAAGTTCCTCTTCTTGGATTACCCATTATACGGTTACTGGTGCGATATCGCTTTCAATAAATGAGGAGCTTCTAGAAAAGCAAATGATGTGTGCGAAATTTCAAAGCGATATCTCAAAAACCAAGAGAATTTCTTAGGGAGGGTATTCAGACAGAGGGACTCGTTGATCATTTTAAAATTTTTTCAGGATCTTCCACCTTTCACCGTATAATGATATGTTGTTGATTTTTATAGTGTAATTGATTATGTTTTATATTCTTACAGTTTTTATGCTTGCATTACGTTTATAAAAATATTTAAGGTTGTGAGTTCTCTCCGCTCAATTTCATCAAAAATGCTGTAAGTAGAATATCTCATATTTACATATATCCTACGATATTTTACATAAGAATACTTAGGGAACTATTTAATGATTTTTTGCAACTAAACTACTTTTCCTTTTTGTCCGCTTTCAAATATTTTCACTTTCCGACGATTGCAATATGACCTCTAGAAACCACTGATCTCATCGCAGTGCGGTCCAACAAAAAGAAATCACTAAAGCGATCAAATTAGATGACAGAAACAAAAAATACTTTAACAGAGTGTCTCAAACATACTCATGTGAAGACACTCAGCACAAATCTACTTGCTCAAAGATGAAATAAAAATCTTTTGCTCTGACAGTGAGTAAGCGTCCGCATATTAGCCAACTGTTCCAGGCATAGAGCTCAAACATATGTATGTGTATGATATACAATGCATATGTGCGTAGATAAATCTAGAAATTTAAATCAAAGCTTTAAACAAAAACAACAACAAGCTGAAATAAAAATAAAAATTGGGAAAACTAGAAGCATGGCTTGTTTGTGTTGTTTCTCCTTAACGTGCCTTGGACTCAAACACACACGCTCGAAGCATGCCACAATGAAGCAAATTTACTGTTATAACACAAACTGAAAGATTTTCAATTTGCGGTATCTTTCACTGTTGCTTTGTTATCACAGCTCGCCGTCTTTTGTTACTCACTGCTTAGCATGGAATTTGGAATTTGGAGCATATGTATGCTGTAGAGTAGGTGTATCTACGTAGGTTATAAATCAGGAAAATAAAAGATTTGGTCACACACCCAGTGGGACAAGTTTTTAACGCCATGTTATTAATAAACATAAAATATTTTTTTTGCTTGATTGAAAATAAATTGTTTTTGGGAAACATATACGGACAAAGTATTTTGTCCTTGGAATTTTTTTATAAAAATTGGTTTTTAAAGTGCTAAACATTGAGACATTAAAGTGTGTGTTCTGTGTTTAGTACTACTACTTCTTTCTATTTTCAATAAAAAATTGAACATACATAATTCAGAAAATCATTCTTTCAGTGAACTGCTACTTCCGATGTCCTACTGGGTGCTCAAATGACATTCTAATCGATTATCTACTTGCGCTACCATAGCTCAGTATCAGCTGAGGAATCAAATTGAAATCATGGAATATGTGTATTTGGCAGCACTCAGCAGCAAGCGATAACGAAGCGACATCAGCATTCGCAAGAAAATTGATAGTTTTGTGGGAAGAGAATATGCTGGCAGTGAAATATTTTCAAAAAAAAAAATTCTATCGGAATTATTAAACATCTAAAATTTAAGGATTATTTTAAAAGTTGTCCTGTGAGTTAGTTTATAATTCAGCAGCTTCCTTTTAAGGCTTGAAGTATTTTATTGAAATCCACTGACTCTAATGAAGCATCTGACAAATCAGTTCAGTTTGTTTTTACATTTTCAAACTTTATTTAAACGAGATCTTTGCTAAATATACGCTAGAGACTCGTTAAGTAATGAATTAAGCGTAAATAGTCCAATAGTAAGCCAAAGAGGTGGACTAATAAGTAAATTCCCTTTAAATCTCTAAGAGGACACAGAGGTGAAGGAGCGAACAGCGTTAAAAAGAATTGAGAAAGGTGTGAAATAGAATAAGTTTATCGCCTTAATTAATTTAACGAGCTCGAAGTAAATCTGTTTAGCACGAGCGCTAAACACTTTAAATATGTGAAAATCTCACAAGCACAAAGTTATTGTAGAATTGCGGAAATTCTGTCTTGAAAAATGAAATGCATTCAAAAGTGCACACAGCAGCCTTGTTGACTTTACGAATACTTGTTTGTTTACACAGTGGAACTTCATTTAATCAGGGAGAATATTACCAAGTTGGTTACCAAATCAATATTGGTAGAAAAAATAGAAAAAAAGCGAAAAAATGCATTTCCTCCGCTTGAACGGAAACAATCAATTGTCAAGCAAATAGATGGAAGTGAATTACGACAATCACATTCATTTTATGTGCTGAATATCCTGATTGTCAGCTTGTTTACCCAATAAAGTTGCTCGTGTGCGTTTGCTTTTCACTTTTCATACAGATTGAAAATGCTAGAACGACAGACGGACAGACGCACAGACGAGAAGTAGGAGCAACGAGCAAATGTGCGCTCAACGCGTTGGAAGCACTACCAATAACGGTAACTTACACCTACTCGTTTGCAAAGCTTAAGTCACATGCTACTATGTATGTGGCTAGCGGAATGGCCCGATTCAATTGGCAATAATAAAAACAATAAATTAAAAGGTTACTTCACGTCAACCAAGAAGCCGGTAAAAGCTAGCAATTAAATTGTCGCATGTGCTAGTGTACCGTTAGACATTATTAACCCAATAGGTGTTTATTAAGGCAAAAGTTGTGTTGGTAGACACGAGAGTACGCATGACACCCCAAGAATGCCGGAACTCAACTATCGTTACTCTAAGAAAATGCTCCTGGTAGAAATGGTAAAAGAGGGATACCCACTTTTTCTTTAAATAGAGAGTGTCCGTTCGTCATGAAACATATAAACCAGAGCTGTCTAATAAAATCTGAATAAGTCTACGACTATTTGTAGAACTTTTCACCAAAAAGCTGATTAATGTGCCCGTTCATGTGGCCCAGTAAGCTGACAATTGTTCTAACAGCATCGAATTTTGAATGTTGTCGATATTAAATCCAGCGAAATAATCTAGGATGATATTATAAGAGATGATTCCTGCTTAAACCCATCAATATACATATGTTTTCTTACTCTATCCTCACGAAAGTAAAAACCGAACTAATAAACCAAAGGATGATAATGCCAGTTATATGTATGAATCACCTCAAAATGACTGATTATGTATATTGGTTAAGTCTCGATTGTTTTGTTCAAAGTGAAAATTCTCACAAAGTTGGACGATTGCTTACTCTATTGCTACTTTTCTACGTATGATAACTTCCCAAAAAGAAAACTACAACATTTCGGTTCGACAATGCTCCAGAACTTTTTAGTTATAGTTCAGATAGACATAGACATTTCAGAACTTAAATGTTAATATGTGAAAGAGCTGCTTTGTAATTTCGTCTGGAAGTCGGAATAAATACCCACATGATCCCAGATATGCTTCATTAGTATATTGGCTAATCTAGAAACGAGAACATTCATGTTTATTTTTTAGCTGATAACTAAGCCTGATATCGAGTTCGAATACTACTACTTTTTGATTTGCTTTCAGAGCTATAATACAGGACAACAAAATTGGCATTACCGAAAAAAATTGACTGACTTGGAACTAGTAAGGAGGAGTTCTAAAACCTTAAGTTTTGGTTTCAAAGCTATAATGATCCTTCAGCTACTTCTAATAGGTTTTTAAATGAAAGGCTGTGAAAGAAAACTGTAGCTCTACTCTCATCTAAGCATAATATGGTAGTTCCATACTGGAAATTAAGAATATTTGTCAACAAAGAAGCGCAAGACGCTTGAGAAATTGCAAAAAAGAGCTCTCTATCATTTCTTAACTAATCGGAATGTTCTTCGTAAAGCATTGTAAACAATATTATATTCAATTGGATAGAGTTAAAAGAACTCATTTTCCTACTGATCCTACAGAATGCTTAAAATATCATATTCGGCGGCTTGGTCTGTCCTTAAAGACGAAATATCTGACTTGAAGTCTAGTGAAGCATTAGAGCATTTTTTCAGGAAGTACTGGTACAAGTAATACTATAAAGAAAGGATGAGCTACATTCATTTTCATAGCAACCCTTCTTCTCCCCTGGCATTAATAGTTAAACGCTTATCGAGACTTCGGGCTTCGGAACTTTGATGAAGGGTTCAAGGATATTACAAATTTGTTGTTTTTAGCACCTGTTGCTTCACTCGTTTCCAAAAAAATTACTACTAATAGGTTACTGTTTGGAAATTGCTGACTGACTGTTCGCAACCCGTTGAAGACCCTTCTACAGCACATATAGTATGTGTATGTGCGATTGTATATTTGACTCGTCGCATCACTGCTAGCCAATGAATGTGTAAACAAAGCGTAAACGTGTACGAATTGTAAATATTTGCATTCAGTTTTTTGTTTGTGTTGCTTTTGTTATATTTTACTTTTTTCCCCTTTTCAACATTTCAATGAATGAATGAACTCAGGGGGGTATTGTTTGGTTTGTAGCTGGCCACCCAAGCCCGGTTGACTGAAGTCAAGTCGACACAAACAAACCGAACATCACACATACTTACATACGTTTATACATACATATGTATGTATATACACGCAGGAGGTTTACGCTGTTGCCAATCCGCTTGATCACACAAACAGTCATGCACGCTGGCGCCTTTCAGTCACCCAGTCAGCCATTCTTGACACTCAGCGGGAAGCTGTCGCGCCCCATTACAATCACACCACCCATAGTACCGTTATTGGCCGTCGCAAAAAATCTATGCCTCGTGATTACAAACACATGTACATATGTAGGTGCATATAAGTATGTATGTATGTTACATATGTATGTATGCAATGAGCTTTCTTCGTAAAATTTCATTGCCAACCGCGTTGATTGTAGCGTGAATGCTTCCACGCTTTTGGTGATTGCGCATGTGTGTGTGAGTGCGATGCGCTGCCACTGCTCGTGCTGATTTCTGCTTTAAATATTTATGTATTATTTCAACATTTCATGATTGAACGCCTTCATAATTCATCCACTTAATGCGTCATAAATATGTATGATTTTAGAGAAAACGATTTTTCATTACTTTCATTTAGGCTGGACCTTGATTGACTTATATTCAATTGAGTAGTGTTTCTTTCTTCTTTACTGGCGGTTATAGCCGATTAACAACAGCGCGCCAGTCGTTTCTTCTTTTCGCTACGTGGCGCCAAATAGAGATTCCAAGCGAAGCCACGACCTTCTCCACCTGGACTTTCCAACGGAGTTGACCGAGAAAGCGACCATAAATCTTCCGCAGAACCTTTCTCTCGAAAAGTCGTAACGTCGATTCATCAGATGTTGTCGTCGTCCATGCCTCTGCATCATACAGCAAGACGGGAATTAATGAGAGAAGACTTTACTTGACAATTGCCTACTCAGTACGAAGTAGCACCTGTTGGCAAGAGATATTTTGCGTTGGATTTCGTGGCTGACTTTGTTATTGGTGTTAATGCTGGTTCCACGATTCACGAAAATATCTACAACTTCGAAGTTATGGCCGTCAACAGTGACGTGGTCCATATATGGAAACGCATAGGTTCTCCTGGCCAAGCAAAACATTTGAGACCCCAGTGAAAAGCTACGCGGATTTTGATTTTATTACTAATCATTGGAAGTACCCTGCGGAATAAACTAAGTCAAACAGTAAATACCCACTAATTGCTCAACTCAGTTAGGTCGGTATATTTGTTTGTGTATTTACTTATAGACACCTCATAAATTTTGGCGTTTCAATTAAATTGTTTATTATTGCTCACGCTGCTGCCAACGGCGCTGGTGCTTTTTATTACTTTACTACTTTAAATGGAATTCATTTCAACTTATAATATAACATGGTTCCCAGAATTTTAATTATACGTGGAAATATGCGTACAGGGTTATATGTTACGAACTTTCGGAATATAACGGTGATTTAAGACATTATTATATGATTATTTTATATTACTCCTCATTGACGAATGTGTGGATATGTAAGTACTCTGCCTGTGAGAATACACAATAAAATTGTCGGCTGAAAAATTCTTGTAGAATTCTTTTAATATTTGCTATGTAAGTCTCAAAATTTCGCTTTCAAAGACATTAAGTTATTTAACTGCTTAAATGTGACAATCCAGTTTGACAGCTGTCAAAATTCAATCCTGCATATTCGAAATCCCAAAATGAACGAACCGTTATTTAATATATTCCAACTCGGTTATTTAGGTGCGTATTTGATTTCTGATTATGTGTGTTGCTTGCGTATATTTCCAACAATACAAACTTACTTGTAGATCAGTTTCATCGTAGTGCTCAAAGTTGAATTGGAATTTAATTACACGAATGCCGGAGAAAATGCGAGAAACGATTCGAACAATTTAGGTGTGAGATGCTCGCGACTGCAGCGCAGGCTGGTTCAATGGTAATGAGTGAGCCAAATAAATAAAATTCAATGCAATGGAAGCAAATAGTAAGCAAACTTGCAAACAACAACAAATAAGTAAAGCGATAGCAGTAGTTTATACGCTCTTTAATTGATCAAATAAATTGTGAGTGCGTTAATTTGACCGCTCGATGACTGACGAGAGCACGCGACGTAGATTGCGGAAGCTGAAGTGATAAGAGTAATCGAATATTTACCCTGTTGAATAAATCGCTCAAATTAATTGGATTTTACGTAAATTCTTTTTCGGAAGAAAGAGAGCAAGTGCATAGCAAATGAATGCGGTAACTAGATTTCTTCGTAGCAAATATAGCAAACTAAGTGAGGAGATTGCAGCATTTCAGCTCGCTCGCACGTATTTCTATACAAGAATAGATTACTTAGGTGTACTTTGGATAGAAGGTAGCACAATGTAACACCGTCAAATTTGTGTTCAAAGAAGTTACTGAAACCTAAATTAGGAGTAAAAGCTTCGAGATTGTCCGTTCGATTGGTCAAAAAGTTCCTGGCAGTCATTTATCGTGATTGCTGGAACCGTGGAATGTAAATGTGAGGTTCAATGGTTATAAAAATAAGAGATCCTCAACAACGTTTATTTGGGAATGTTATATAACAATAACAAAGAAAATTCTTTAGGCAGTAAGAAGTTGTAGGGTAGTATATGAGGTCAACTTTGAGATGAACTATGTATATGAAGAGAAAGATTGTTATTTCAGCTGTAATAATTTCAGATTTTCAATACGAAAAGAAGCTTATAAACAGTTCAAATAAAGCACAGTCTATAATCAATTCGGCAAGCCGACAATAATTACACTATGAGTGTATTCTAATTTAACTCAAATGTGATTTCTCATCGTCACTCTTATACTTGAAACTCGCTCATCTCATTTTAAAAGTCGCGGAATATTAACGAGAGCACAGCTGATATTATTATCGCAGTTTGTTTTTCAGAACAGAGATACCTAGAAGTGTTTACCCCTGTAATTTCCATTTAATATGTGTGGGCACATCATGGCTTCCATTAAATATTTGTCACTCACAAATTCAATTTACTGGCTGGCATTATTCAATTGTCTAATAAAAGGAAGATTGAGCTGCTCTACGCTGGTCAACGGTGAAACCATTGAAATCGAATTCAATGATCAACAACAACGTAAGATTACCGTGGCGGGGGTGTGTAATAAAAGCTGGACCGGTGAGGGGTATTATGCGTTTCGTGGTATACCGTACGTGAAGCCGCCTGTGCAAGAGCTAAGGTTCAAGGTAAGAGTTTAGATAATACTGGTTTAAAATTTAGAAGCTGGTATGAGACTACATGGGAGGAGGCGGAAAAATCAATGAGGATATCAAAGTACCACTTTACTTGCATTTCTCTGACTCCGTCTCCGAAGAGCTGAGAATGAAGAATATTGTGGACTTGTATAATAATTTGACCTTGCCGAGCAACCAATGTGAAATCGACATTGACACCGTCAAGTTTGAATACATAAATAAGCTAAATTACTCCAGAAAACTCCATACAACTAAAATAAGAATTATTTTTAACGCTCGTAACGCAGTTAACAGTCGTCATTCAATTCTAGGATCCCCAACCACTTGATCAATTACCCAGCTACATCGATGCTCGTTACGATGGCCATGACTGTCCGTCTATTTACGCCACCAATGCCTCCGAGGATTGCCTCATACTCAATATTTACACACCAACCGTAAGTCTCACTCGCTAGTTCCTAAGCTCAACTTAACAAATTTCATCTTCCAGAACATTAAAACCGCTAAGTTGCCAGTACTTTTGTTCATACATCCTGGTGGTCTGTATATTGGCTCCTCGCTAAGTACATTTCTCAGTCCCGCTTATCTACTCGCCAAGCCCGTTGTTTTGGTAACTTTCAATTATCGTCTGGGTACGCTCGGTTTCCTGCAACTCGGCACACGTGACATACCTGGCAATGCAGGCTTCAAGGATCAAGTGCAGGCAATGCGTTGGGTACAGAAATATATTCAACATTTTGGTGGCAATGCCGAAGACGTCACCCTTATGGGTTATAGCGCTGGTGCACTGAGTGTTCAGTTACACTTGGTCTCACCCATGTCGCGTGGCCTCTTCCACAAGGCCATTATAATGAGCGGCTCGCTGCCACCGCAGACAGTGTTGCCACAGCATTCACAATTGGAATTGCTGCGCAAACAAGCGCGCGTACTCAACTGCACGGAAGTAGCGGATGAATTGCAGTCATTAAACTGTTTTCGAAAATTTAACGGCAGTGAAATCGCTGCGACACTACGAGGCCTTTTCGCGTTCGGCAAGGATAATCCGATTTACATATATTTACCGGTTATTGAATCTGATTTCGGTCAAGAGCGTTTTTTAATTGAAAATCCATTTGAAAGTCTTAAACGCGGTGAATTTGCCAAGGTGCCTATGCTGATCGGTTTTACAAGCGGTGAATTTTGTCAATCAGCTGTTGATATCTTCCGAGATTCGAAACTGGAACGCCGTTTTTATGAAGATTTTCAAAAGCTGGCCCCAGAAATATTTATGTACGCTGGCTATAATGGCAGTCTGAGTGAGATCAGCGAATCCTTGCGGCAGCAATATTTGCCAAATTTTGTGGGACTGGATCGTACGAATTTGGCGCATTTGTGCGACTTCTTCTCGGATGCGATTATTCGCTTTGGCGCACAACGTTTAACCGAGTTAGCTGCTCCACACACCAAAGTCTTTCCCTACAGCTTTGAATTTAGAAACGAGTTTAGCAATCTGGACTATCCTCTTCGGCCAGGTATGTGGTATCTAAATTTTTTAAACCGAATTTATCGTTTTTGTAAAAATTTGAAGTACTGGCAATCAAGATGATGACAGGTAGACAGTTGATTAGTATTTCACTGTGACCTTACTTCATATAATTCCCACAAACTAACTCTTTAAACCAGACTACGGGCGTTACTAATATTTTTAGGATGTTCAGCTCAGCAGAGAACAACTTCTTTATATAGATTGAAATCTCAATTAACATTTATCTAATTGTAGCTCGTGTCGAACACATGGATGACTTAATGTATTTATTCGAAATGAACGCCAGCAACTTTAAGCGAAACGATTCCAGCACTGCATCCATGATTCGACAGTACACGAAATTTATATATGAATTTGTAATAGATGGGTGAGCTTAAGGCTTATAGTTTGTGTAAACTTTCACGAAATTAAAGATTTTTTCAATTTTCAGCTCATCGCTTTTTGGCAAGCTCCCCACTTATCCCACAGGGTATACAAAAATAGGCCGTTCACTGGAATTCCAACCGGGCACCAATTTCGCCAAGGATATCTACGAAAAGTGGAAACGCTTGTTTCATTTAGATGATAACAATAAATGAAATTTGTGAAACACGCTTCCATATTAACTTTATTCTATATTATTATGTGCGCCATTTTGAATTTTTTTTATTCATATTCTGACTCATCACATTTGAAGCGGCAACGCGCCCGCATAATTCAATTACTTCGATGTGGCTCAGTCAACTGTCAATGATGTGAATTCTGACGCCAGAGGAGCATATTAAACCAATACATATGTAAGTGTATTCACATATACCTAACGGCTATTTAAAGCTGCCCCGTGCATGTGTATGTGTGTGTGTGTCTGTATGCAAAGTGTCTGCGAGCACTACATTTAATTTTGAGTTGCTTAATTGAATTGAGCACCGAAGGTGATTAATTAAGCAAAACGATTGGGGATTTCAAGAGCTTTAAGCGTTGAGTTGTGAAATTGGCGTTTGAAATGTATGGAAATAAGATTTGTTTAAAGGTTTAAGAGAACGCAACAAATGTTAAGAATTGCGTGTGATAATGAGTTAAGAAACAATATTTCATGAAGAGTGATAATGTAGACGGGACACGGTGGAAATATGTGGAGCCAAATTTTGTAATTTAGCCAAAAGATATGTTTGGTAAACCTTATATTCGCTAAGTAAAAGTTAAATCTTGGAAACGACCCGTGAAAGGAAGACCGACACACACCACCTTTTCGTCGAACGAAAATGAACTGACTCTTTGATTTAAATTTCGCCGCAAAGATAATATAGCTGTGACGTTGAGCGACACCAAAAGCTTCGTCAGTATCGGGAAGTACTTCTCCGAGCTGTTCGATACCAAGGGAGCTCCCTATCATGTGACTTCTGAAATCTATTGCTGGGAGATATCATTGGCCTCAACAACCGCGCCGTTAATTCTGTTTTCTCCAGACTGGATAAGGAAGCGGTTGTGAATGAGGACAAGACGAAACATCTATCCTGTCATCAAACAAACAATCATCGTATTTGCGATATGGCTCCCACGTCACTCTTGGCAGTCATAATATCAAAGTCGTTGATAATTTCGTCTATCTTGGAACCAGTATCAGCAGCAACAACAATATCAACCTTGAAATCTAACTGGTGCTACTTCGGACTGAGTAGGCAATTGAAAAGTAAAGTCCTCTCTCGACGAACAAAAATCAAACTCTACAAGTCCCTCTTCGTTCCCGTCCTGCTATATTGGCAATGACATTATCTGATGAGTCGGCCTTAGAAGTGTTCGAGCTGAGAAAAGTTTAACACTCCAGCTTTGAGGGTTTTAGGTTTAGTACTCGCCGTGGAAGCAGAGGAGGAAGATTGGAAGAGATCACGTGGAGAAGGATCTGGTTGCACTTGATATCTCGTATTGTTGCCAAATAGCGAAGAGAAGAAACGACTGGCGCGCTGTTAGTTACTCGGCTATAACCACGTAAGCGGTGTCTACGCCAATAAAGAAGAAGGAGATTCTAAGAATATGAGGAGTTAGAGGTCTATGACAAACATTTTTTTACATTCATTTAGATTGATCATGTCTCACCTTATTTATACCGTCATAATAACTATTAATTTCTACCAAGAAGTGATTAAAATTTTCAGGAGCTTCTTCTTCATATTAAACCTAAACTTCAAGTTTAAAATCATACCAAAACTATTCTCAAAGTTGGCTTATATCAAAAGTATATGTTTTTGAGGCAAATAAGGTCGTATTAAATCTATATTTACTAATGCTCTGGTTAATAAAACTCGTTCTTCAAATCGTTCAAAAATAAGTAAAACAAAGAATTTTCTAAATGAAGTAATTTAGCGATTTTATTGTCACTTTTAATCTTTAAAATGCTAAAACTAATTTTTATAACATTTGCAAGCGGTTTCACTTAACATTAGCCCCAAATGCATTTAAAATGCTCTCTCTGAGCGCGCAAAAAGCCCGCAAAAAGAGCAGCTATGCACAAGGCAAGCGAAAGGGGCTGCGAATAAAATATATATGTATATATACATAAATATATTAGGGTGTGTCAAAATGCTGATACAAAATTTATGAGTTAAACAAAATTTATAAGTGAAAAAAAAACTATCTCTGCCCAGGCAGAATTTTCAGCTGCAATTAAAATGAGTCAGGAATCTGTTGAGGGAGATTTTTTGGAAATTTTATGCACGACAAAAATCCGCGATGCACAAACGATTCTAAGGTTATGATATTTTAAATAAAAACAGCTTTTCGAACGTGTTCTTCACACGACACCTTTTGCAATTTGAAAAGAAATGCGGCCTTGCAAGAATATTCTATGGCTGCAAGTTCATATACTAAATAAGCCAATAGTTTTGTTTGGCTCATCCTAATACACACATAAAAATATATCTATGTACATGTAAGTAGGCATGTAGTCCCTTTGCGCATAGCACATTGCATAAATTTATGGCCAGCTTGCAACAGAAGTCAATGCAGCGCAACGCCATGCCATGCCAGTTCCGTTGCCCAAGCCAGTGCCACTGCCAATGCCCTTAGCTGTTGGCAATGGTTGTGGTTATGACTGTGGTTGTGGTTGTGACAGCGGTTGCTGTGTGTTGATGCAGAGAGAGTCAGCCAAAAGTGGCACAACCTGCTACGCAGCCCTTGCTGCCCGTTGCCGCGTTGCACTTGCTACCGCGTGAGGTATATCCATTAAATGGCAACAACAAAGAAAAGAAAAATGTGTGATTTAAAGCGCAAAGAGATGAATTCGCAAAATTCGCGCACAGCACGTACAAAATGCACGACTTGTGTGCAAGTGCCATGTGTGCGCTGATGTATAGGTGTTCGGCGGAAATACAGATGTTGCAGTGAGCACACATACACACCCCTGCACGTGGCTGTGTGTAAACATGCCTTTAGTGGCACTCACTTTTATTGTCGCAACGTCACATTGTGAGCAGCAGGCGAATTATGAGCAACAGCCAAAAAACAACAGCAACAACAATAAACGTACTAAATGAAGAAGCAGCCACAAAATAAATACAGCACTTAGTAGAGTACATATGTTTTTACGCACGCACGCACGCACACACATGCGTATGCATGAGTGTGTATGGACTTAATGGCCATAAAGCCATTTGCACCCGGTTGGCTAAGCCTTATAGCCGGCCTTCTGGTGCGTCAGCGGACATACAAGTTCAACAACGAGTTCAAGGTGAACCGCTGTCTGTCTATCTGCCCAGCAACGCACCAACACACACAAACTCGCGCCGATAGTGTCTCATGTGTGCACATGTTCTGCCACACTCGTGCATACGTTGTACATCAGCCTGTCGCATCTTTCAAGAAATCTTCACTGTCTTTTCAACCGTAGTTTTTACTTTTCCGTTTATTTTGCGCTTTTCTCTCTGCGTTCTTGTCCATTATTTGCTTCCTTTCTTTTGTGTTGCGCATTTTTTACTTGAACGTAGTGTAAACCTTTTTGTTGCAAGTTGCACACTTCCTTTACTCGAGAGACATACACCGATTTTTGTCATTTGATTTGTAAAGCTTTGTTGTTGCTTGGGGAATGGCTGCTGTATTTTAAAGTTTTGCGATGTTTTTACTGAAGAACTAGTTCTTATTAAGACCAGGTAGAGCTTTTGCGTAACTATTTTTTCCCATCTTAGCTATAAGATCGGATATAGGCTCTCCCAAAAATCGCATACAGTGCTCCGATCGTTCATAACATTTTTGGTAGTCTTAATTCAGATGTTCACGGACTTCAATCCACATAATTTTTTCACCATCAAATCTGCGCATTTCAAAACCTTGTATGCCTAAGACTGGTGAAGCATAATGAAAGGAAATCCAGAGAGATTTCTATATCATAGACTACAAATCCCGCTCGAATTTTCGCTTTTGAAACATCCGATTTCGAAACCTTGAAAACCTAGAGCTTCAGTGATGAAGTATTATCTACAAATTCTTATAATTTTTGACCCAGATCCTCACACAACTAGGGAAGCATACTGAAAAAATAATTCATATGGTCTAATACTCACATCCTTTCGTTAACTCATTGGTATACTTTTCAACAGCCTAGTATATTAAGAAATCATAGAGACCCTAAAGTTAACTAATCATATCATTAATACGTTCAAAACGAAAGCTTTTGTTACAAACTCCGCGCGGAATAAACTAAAAACTTGAATTTATTTGAATGAAGGTAACGAAGAACAAGAAAACACGTCAAACGCGCTTCTGCTGTTCCCCGAACAACTTTATCATTGCACTTTTCAAAACTTAAATGTCGGCGAGCCACAACTCAGCGCTGATTTTTGAAGTGAAGCAGCCTCAGCGAAACATCAACAGCATACAAAATTTCTGACACGTTCGTTCCGTAATCGCTAAGCGTTGCAGCCACAAATCACAAAGAGAAGAGCACTGAGAAATCTTGAGTCTTGACATTGACATTGTAAATTACATAAATTATTGTCTTGTTGACACTGTTGGCGACATTTAAATGTCAAATGTGTGGCGTAATAACAATTAAATTAAATATGCGAGCACTTTGGACCGCAAACAACAACAAAAACAGGCAACAAAACACTTTTCTAAAGCAAATCAGTTACAAGTAATTAGTATGACCAACGGTGTGAAGTGAGTTGAATATTCTGGAGAGTGTCTCGGACAAAGCGCGACTGCAATAAATGCTTGTACATCAGCATAAAAAATCCTGCTTTCCGTTTTTATGCAGGTTCAGCGATCTGGTCTGGCCCCTGGAAAGTTTTTATACATAACAAGCTTGGAAATTATGAGGAAAGTATGTTAGAACGAATACAGTACACAGTACTCTACATTTATGCGATATATTTTGACCCATTTACTTTGAAACAATGGATAAGAGAATAATTTTACTCGATGTGCTCGAGTTGAGTCCAAATATGTACAAGAGTCTAAGCACAATCAGCCGAGTTTTTCTTGCAAACTTGGAATGTTGTACACTATCTGGATTTATCGGTATATACCAAATGCGTGGACTTCTGTAAATAAACATTTGTTAAAGGTGACTACAGTGAGTTTCGAGCTGTACAATTATCGTTCATCGGTTCAAAAGAACCTTGGCTGATATAAAACTATCACTGTTGCATGTTATTCCGATCTGTTGACTCAAACCCATATCCAATTGAAGCAAAAGCGATTGAGTTGGACAACAAAAAATACTAGAAAATGTACAGTTTCCGGCGAAGCTGTGGTATTTCATTGCGTTTACGAATCAGAATCCCTGTTCCAAAACATGGTAAACTCAGTTGACTTTAAGCAAAAAGGAGAGCTCTTGGCAAAAACAGTAAACCTTAGTCAACTCGATAAAAAGAGTAAAATGGAGGTGGAGAAAAACACTTTAAAATATATCGTGCTAAAAGTAGATTTCATTTCAAAAACTCGAGCAGTCTCTTACTCAAAAGTTCTTAAAACAAGGGAGGCAATACTACGGAAAGGATGCGGCAAAAACACTTAATTTTCATTTTCATTGACATTTGAGGTCAATGCTTTGAAACATTTTCAAACTATAGTTATGTGTGTGAATGTTCCATACTTCCAGCATATCTACAAGCGTAAATGAGCTGTGGCTTCGGAAGCGCTTAAATGCACATCACGTTTTCAATTTAAAAGATATTATTGCCATTTGACACATGTCATGTGTGTGCTGCAGAATGAAAGAAGGTTCAAAAAGAAATGAGAGAAAATATTGGATAAAAGTGTTGCACAAAAAGTCAATACTTTTTTAAATTGAATCCACAAATTCCTACAAACTTAGGTACTGCGAAAAAGTCTCAAATTTCAACAAAAGAGCAAAAACGAAGAGGGGGAGAGACAACGCAAAATATTGCCAATTGCAGCCATCAAATTGTGAACTTTTATTACCTCGCCAACAAATTAAAATTACCAAATAAAATCTTACTTTTCACTGGTTTATTGTGCTCGGTCCACGCGCATTGTTTTGCATTTTTAATTGGGCGCCCATTTACGTAATTGTTTTCGTTACATTTTTATGAATTTTGTGTACATTTTTGATTTAGTTGATTTTTGTAATTTTTATTGCAATTTACTTGCACCCTTGCTTCGTTGTGTTTTATTATTTAATTAATATTTGAATTTCTAAATTTAAAATTGATTTATTTCAAGATCACGACAACCAAAATAAAATAATTGTTAAGGGGCACGCCCAGTGTGACCGCCTAAACACAAGGTGATTTATGGGATTTTATTTTTAAGAAAACTACAGCAAGAAATATTTAACAAGGAGGAGCATATATTTGTACATAATCAAAAATAAAATACTATTTTTAACCGGTTTCGCTATTTTCAAATTTACTACAAATAAGTACTCCACGGCTGCAGTGATTGTAATCATAACCGAGGTTAAAAATTAAAAATATCATAAAAAATATTAATTTGAAAGGTATTACTTATACAATACCGTATGATTCTTTAAAGTTGATATAATTTGGTAGCCGAATCGAAAAATTTAGTTTTGAAACAAAAAGTGCGTTTAAGGATAAATTGATTGAGTTAATTGAACAAGCAGCCACATTTAGTAGACTGTAAAAAAGACTCAAAAAAATATTTGAAATATTCATTAAAAATTTTAGTATGTTATTTCAAAATTGGAAGGTTATTAAAAATAACCTTTTCTAGGTTATGTGTTTATCGGAGTGGTTACAGACAAGAGAAATTTAGTGGATTTCTTGCAGTTTTCAATATAATAACGTTCCTCCTACCAATTACCAATTTGGGAGACTAGTAAGAGGCTAGAAAAATTGTATTCAAATCCATCGAGTAGTTCTTGAGTTACTTTGGGTTGAAGCTATGTTTCCAAAAATGGCTGAACTTTAACAAAAATATGTCAAACTGTATATAAACTTGCGGGCTCAAAATCAAGCAGCCCAGCACGAAGTGCAGAAAATATAGCCATAGCTAAAAGTGTAACCGAAAACCGTGGAAAGTGTGTTCAACACCGTTCGCAGCCACTCGGACTGACACAGGGAACGACTTGGCATATTTTACGTCGAAATGTTAAATTGAAAATGCACAAAATACAGCTTGTGCAAGAACTGAAGCCGATCGACCTTCCCAAGCGACATCGCTCCGCTCTATGTGCTCTTAAAAAGTTCAAAAAGAACATCCGACCTTTTCGAGCCAAATTTCGTTCATCGATGAGGCCCATTTCTGATTCAATGGGCTTGTAAACCAGCTAAAATTGTCGCAATTGGGGCCAAGAGTAAACTGAAGGGATTCAAGAGCCGCCATTTCATCCAGGAAAAACAACGGCTTAGTATAAATTGTGAGCCGGTGGAATCATCGGTCCATATTTCTTCAAAAATGATGCCGAGAGAACGTAACCGTCAGTGGCGATCATTATCGCGATATGATAACGGACTATTTGATGCCTGAAATTGAAGCTCGTGATCACGGCGACATTTGGTTTCAACAAGACGACGCCACTTCCCACACACCGCATGAATCAATGGATTTATCAAGAGAACACTTCAGTGAGCAGATAAGTTTCATGTTCTGGGCCGGTCGATTGGTCACTAAGATCGCGTGATATTACAGCGTTAGACTTTTTCCTGGATGGACCATCTGAGACGTAGCCGCGGCCAACATTTGAAAGAGACAATCTTCAAAAGTAAATACCAAAGAATGTTTTTCGAATGATAATAAACATTCGGCATTAAATTTGACGTTTATGTGCTTTTTTCGTTAAATAAGTAGGGAATTTCGAAATCGATCACCTTTTTTATGCATATATATGTAAATGCATAATTGGATGGGCAATCATTTATTTTAAATAACTGTCGACACAATCTAAAGCGTTAAGTGGCAAGGAGGTGTTAACGAACATTACCTTGCAACACATTACAACAATTGGTCACGCAATGCTTTTGAAAAATAAAAACCGAAAACAAAAACAAAAAACCGAATAAATATTAAATATGCTAAGTGACCGACAATTATGAAAACTTAAGGTTGGGCGGAAAAAAATTAATTGCAGCAACAAAATATCTACGCATGCACGCAACTGAATGTCAACGAGTCGAATGTGTCAGTGCAATGCAGCGCTTTGTGCCTCGTGGTGAAGGTGCGGCAGCGTTACGATGACGTGCCAACTCGGGCGTGTAGAGCAATGATGCTCCAGGGACACTGGACACGAGATGATGGCCGAGTTGAACACTGACTAGAAATTGTTGTTAACACAAATGCATTGCTTTGATTATACTGTTAGGCGTTGTTGCTTCTTGTTATTGTTGTTATACTGGCAACGTTTATGATGCTAACAAGCAAAAGGCATGTTGTGGTATTTAATTTGTTTTGTGATTTTCGATTTTCTGCTCGTTTGCATTTTTATATATATTTTGTACATTTTGTTGTTGTTTGTTTTACTTGCTGAAAACTTTATGCATACAAACATATATCAATCTTCTTCTCGTCACTATTTCCTGCACTTATGTGGTGGCATTTCTCCGCACCTCAAGCTGCGTACATTCAGCTGAGCTGTTAAATTTCTTGACCGCACAGCTGTTCACTCGCAAGCCGAGAAATATTGGGTCAAGTATTCAGTGTTTGTTTTACCAATTTTCGGATTTAATTTTATGACTGCACAGACACACTTTGAGCCAAAAACGAAGGCGTGGAAAATGCACACATCAAGCAAAGATTGAGAGCAAAGACGTAAAGTAGAAAAATAAGCCGAGAATGGACCGACACTTGGTTACTCAGCTAATTCAAGATTTTTGTTTAAGTTATAAAATTGTAGAATTAATGTTACACTGAAAATAATACTTTTGCTTCTTTGAAAATAAATCGAGCAGAGGTGGTTTTGGTCATCTTTTGGTGTCACATATCCCACATATAAATCGTTGCGTTCAATAAAACGGTTGAGAACTTTAGATCACATTGAACGAATAAATAAATCACATACCTAAACACATCTAGACAAGAAAAAACAAAAATTCAAGATGTTTCTAAAATAAGTTATAATGAAAAAGAAGAAGCTCACAAATATATGCATACCCCTTCAAGCTCACTGTAAGCTTGAAGCAGAATCGTAAAAGTAATAATAGACGAACTTCAAAAATGCGCTTCCAATAATAAAAGTGTTATCCGGCCCATAAATCACGTTTAGTGCGACACTCACGACTCGGTAACATACAAACGATGCCGATCGCCGTACGATAAGCAGTAAATCGGCGATTACGTGAAATATCAATAAACTTTCAGGAGGTGAACGCCTGAGACAAACACAAAAACAAGAAAGAAATTAAAATTATAACAACAAAAAATTAAAATAAAACAACAAAAATAATAACAATCACAATAAAAATTAACGTGCCCCTCAGACGCCATATATGGCCATTCGCAGGCATATATCACCTATATAAGCACATATATATGTACGAAAATATTTCGACACACAAAAAAGGTGTAAATGAGCTCAGCACAAAAGCATGCGAATTACTAAATTTGCGAAAATTCCCACATATAATATTTGATTTTTAATTTTAGCGTTTCATTCAAATGTAAATTTTTTAATTGTTTACAAAATTCCTCAGGTTTGCATGAAATTGAAGCTATAACTAAGTTATTTGCACAAAAAAATGCAGAATATCGAATGATTCTGGATTAAAAATATTGGCCTAGTGACCTTATAAACGGATTGTATACAGTATTTTTTTCATGAAAGTAATTTCTATTAGAAAAAAAAAAAAACTCAAAAACTCATACGGTAGCCGTTGTTTGCCGGTCAAACGCCAATAATTTCAGGAGTTTTTTAAAAATTGCACTGTGTTACCAAATAAATTATTTATTGTATTATTGTATGTGATGAAGACAAAAATCCATATGTGCTTTAAAGCTTTAGCTCTGTAAAATTTTTCTGCTCTTTTGAGCTTGGTAACAGGAAAAAGTTGTTTACAGAAAAAATTCAAAGAAATTCGAACAAATATTGGAATTATTAAAATATTCAGGAAACTCGCGGTGTTTTGCTATTTTCGGGTCAAATAACTTTTGGTTTTTTTTTACAAAAAGCTGCCACTAGGTCGCGCTGTGAAACATGATTACGCTATTTTATAGGATTTTACTTGGAAAAATTATAATTGGACGTTTTTCATAGCAGAGTTATCCAATAAAATCCCGCTTCAATCGAAAAAGTGATGTGGAAAAGTGTATTGCCATGGATTATTGTCAAGTTACATGCATTCCAAATTTTTTCTTTTGGTTATTTGTTACTGAATTATTGTTTATTATTTTATATTGTATATTGCAATATTAAATTTGCGCTCAGTATGTCAGACGATCTACGCGCCGCAAAAACTTTCAATTTCCATTCATGCAATTACATTTTATTGCATTTGGCGCTTTGTTTTCGCCATTTTTTGCTCCATATTTGTTTATTTTGCCATTCTGTTGTGTCTCCATTTTTATTTTGTGTTGTCTGTTGTCTGCCTTTATTTTGCGAAATAAATGTAGGTAACCTTGACGCTTAGTCATAAATAAAACAAATAATACGAACAGCTAAAGCAGCGAGTAATGAAATCGAATGAATGGAAAGGTGATAAATGCGGCAAAAATAAAACTGTCACGTCAAATTAATCTAAATTCTAAATGGAATAAATTCTGAAACTCGAATACCAAAAATATATTTCTGCATAAATTTCGCTTAAATGTAATACTTTTCATAAATGAATGCTTTGCAGATTATGTCGATTTATTTCATTCAATATCAGCTTTGTTGCCATCAATTTGCTTTATTGCAATCGGTTGATGGATGAGACACATAAAGAGGCGCGAAAAAAGATATACGATGGCATTCAGACTGAGTGATTCAGTTGCGATATTCAATAGATCGAAGAGATTCCATAGAACTGGTTGAAATCAAAGCAACTCTTAGATTTAAACCAAGGCACAAACCTAAAAATATAAGATAAGCACGAAGAGGTACTAAGGAACAGTTTTGTATGCAATTTTCTCTTTAAGCACTCAACAGAAATCTATATTAGTATGAATTACTGCCTTCTCAATGCAGCTAATAGTAATTTTGAAACTTCTATAGGCACCAAGGACCATACATTTATACGAAATTAAACTAGATATGTAACTATTTAACCATAAAACCTAATTGAGGACCAAAGAAACGTGATTCGTGTTAATTTTCTGACTTTGCTTTCTTCCTCGTTTTCAGAATCGTTGGAACTGCACGAAACTAACTACATCTTCTAAGTCTGAATTAAAGCTAAAAACGTCTACTCATCCAATTTGGTTTTGTCTTATTGAAACAGCACTTATTCAGCGCTTTACGTTATTATCATAAATCATCGCATTGTGAAGAAAAATGATTGAGAAAGCAATGACATCTAAGATATTCTCTCTGATTCTGGCATATGCAGGAATACTTCAATACTGAGACAACATATACGGAGTTCTGCCTTGGACCGGACAAATTTATATAACTTTACGTTGAGATTTCTCAGAATCTTCACAGTGATACAGTTTTACAAAGCCTTTTATTACCCATCAAAAGCGAAGTACTGTGCATATAATAACATGACGTTTACTTAATATTTTTGTAAAATGAACACAAATTCTCTTCTCAATCAATCCGAGAGATGACCTTTCGTTCTTCACCACCCACGAAGCCTAAATTAATAAATTTTAAATATCTTTGACACACTTTTCAGAGCGAAAAAATAATTTTTCAAAAAGGCCAACACTTAAAATATCCACTACATAATTAAAATGAATCCATACTTGTCTAAAACGCCAGCAGCGTTGATGCAGCCATAAAGGGAACGAAATATATACACAAACAGACCAACATATAGACACAGGCAAGCATAATTTGAAACATAGAAACCCATTAAACAAATTGTTACTTTGAAGAGACAGCCAACAAAAGCACTGCAAACTCTTTATATATATTTATCGACAACTATACGTGCAAATTAGGGTGTACCAAAAATGTAGACCGTATATTATTTCATGAAGATCGAACGTTATACAAGTTTTAGTGATGATAGATGAAAAATATAAACAAGTTTAGTACTACGTTAAGGCATGACACAAAGCAATCAAAGTTTAAATTCCTTAAAAATAATTATTTTAAAAATTGATAATATAAACTTTAGTCCGATTAGACGCGGTTAGAGTGTTGTACATTGATCAAAAACACAACTACTTTAAGCATGTTCAACCAAATCAAATTTCGTTTCTTCGAACATATTAGTATCACTTTTGAGCAGGGTATAGGCAATACTAGGTAGCATATGCTGCTCAAACTAAGATTTTATAAATGTATGGAACGTGATAACTTTGGCAAGCTTACATTGAAGGAATCGATACATAAAATATATATATATAAAGTAAATCTGAATCTAAACCCAAAATAATCACCAATTTGTTTCGCTTAAGACCTACCTTAACACACAAATATGATTTTTAACATTGTTCCATACAACTAAAGGTGGGAAATGGGGAGAGCACAACAAATTGTCGGATATAGTTTTGCTTTTACTTGCTATTTAAGTTTATACACAACAAAAGAGCGCAAAGCACGAAAAGGAAGCGGCGAAAACATTGCCAAACCGGATAGTCAAAGTACCGCAAAATAGTGGAAATGCAATGGCTGTGGAAGAATAGCAAAACAATAACGCTTCGACAAAAATATTTCCACGTTCCACATTCCTACCAAATAGCACGGTGGAATATTAGAATTTCTATAATTGATGGTATGACAAAAACAATTATCTCAAACAGAAAATATCCAACGAAAAATGTTAAAAGTTGTTTGTACTAACGGTAAGTGGTAGGAAGCGCAGAGTAGCGAATCGGTGAATAATGAATGCAGCGAAATGCTTAAAACATTGCCGGCGAATAAAGGCAGCGCAGATTCATTCACAAGTAATGCAGAACAAAGCGCGAAATTCACTCTGAAAGACACATAGCTAAGGAGCACCAGAGGAATTCCTAAAGCACGAAAGATAATGAAAGCAATCGTAAATGGAATTTTGAGCTGCAAAAGGGTTGCAAGACGGAACGAAGCCAACTAACCGCTTGTAGTTATTATTTTACTTAATTACAGCGTGGAAAATTGTTTCTGTTTTTGTATTGTTATGCGAGTAGATTAGCGGAAGGAGTATAACGGTGCTGTGTTTTTGGCAGAAAATAACAAATGAGAGACTTTATGGAAGCATGGCAATTGTAAGGGGAAATTGCGAAAGCAGTTGCAAAAAAGAACGGACAAGGTATGGCAATGACACAGCTAAAGTTGAAAATTTTAGTAAAAATCATCGAAGCAACAAAACAAGTATGCTGATATAAAAATGTAACTATATTCAAAATATAAACCAGCAACTATTTATTATGTTTTTCATACGCCAAATTGCCACATCTGGCTTCAGTCTCCTGAAGAACGCGTGTAAAGATTTGATATGACGTAAATTCTCAGCTCTAAACTGATTGGTCTTACGAAATGTGTTTCAGGCAATTAAATGTGATAAGAAATCGATTAAATCCAATGAGAAGTTGAAATCTCGAAGTTGTTGAAAAGGAATCCACGCCTAACATAATTTAAACGAAGTGTAAATCATTCATCAACTGGTTGCCATTTCATCAATGCACACAACCAAATTTGCAGTGCGGACAACAACCCGCAGAGTTGCATTGCAGTTTCTAGCCAGTTATTGATTAATTAACTCCTGTGCGAAAAGCAAATTCGATCAAAATATGCTTGTTCTAAATCAAATGTCAGTAAATTTTAATGTAATTTAACATAAGTTATTATAGCTTACTTACATAGGTTTATGTTGGACTGTATCGTTATAATTTGTCGTATTCATGAACTTTCAGTTTTTAAAAACAGTTGAACCGTAAGAGTAGTAGCTTACCTGCAAAGAAAGAAGTATATATAATTATAAGTTATTTACAATATTAACATATCGTATACTAATATTATATCATAATTTCCAAAACTCAATTTTTACGATCTTGCAACTTTTCATATTCAATATCAATCATAAATTGTGGAACCGATTATAGGCAGTTTTAAGATTTATATTATTTATGCATGTTTATAATACCCAAACAGTACTGTAATGTATAGTCTATGTATAGTAATTCGTAGTAGTCTTTTTCCATTATTTGTCCTATTTTTCTGCTTTTCTACTTTTTTCGTTTGTTCTGTCTGAGTTCAGATCTTCTAAACTTTTGCGCACTTGTTTGTGTACATTTTAAAGTTATTTTATAAATGCGGTCGACAGACAATGTGGTGTGGCAGCCGCATTTGACGATGCCGGACACGTGTGAGCTGTTGCACTGTTTGTAAAGTGTGACATACATTTGCACCGCTATTATGTTATATGAGGTATTTCCCAATCTTTTTTCATCAACTTTATTTTGGGCTTTTGGTGTTTGCAAACTAGCTTTCTAACCTTTCTAGCAAGTTCTCCCACAAAATCTATATCTTATGAAGAAAATCAAATATAACCTTGAAATAAGGTGCGATCTAGCTATCGAACGGTTAAAGACCATTCGAACTTAGGCAAACTATTCTCACCTAATCCCTCCATTTTAAAGCCAACTGTTCAATAATTTTTCTAATCGGTTGAAAAGTCTTCGTTTGACTGTCTGAGTTCTAGACCCTGTTTGGAGAGGGAACATAAAGAAGGCCTCTGTCTTAGCCAATGCTTATTATAAAAACAATTGAGTTATTCAAAGATATTTCATACAAAATAGCTTCCCATACAAACTGACTCTTTTGAACGATGGAAGAGCTATTTCTCAAAGTATTACTTAACCAGTTTTGACAGCTTTAAGAGTTGAAGACCGACACACTAAACAGCCTTTTTGAGTCAATGCTCAAAAAACACTCAATCCTTGTTGTTATTGCAATTTAATTTTCTGCAATTCTCGCAGCCACTTGGAAAATTTATGTTCCACAGATTTCCGACAGCTTTACGCGACTTCGTTAAAAATTTCTTCCAAAACGTGGCTTACTCACTTCAAATACGGCCAAAGCCGCCACAATGCAAGCAATTTACAGTTAAGCAAGGCAAAACTGTGTGTTTTTCTTGAGATTTGCACAAATTTGCAAGCAAAATTTCATTTTCGCCATGAAATCTTCAACTAGCTACCAACTGCAGCAATAACAGCTGGCGAGCGCTTGACTTGTGCGGCTGCTTGGGCATGTGTGCGTGTGTCGGTGTGTTGGTTGGCGCATACAATGGGGAAAACAAATCCATAAATGGCGCGAAGATTTATGCAAAGTGAAAAATTGTTGCAAGCAAAGCGTTTATTATGCAATCAACGGCTGTCCATCAGCAATGCAGATTTGTTGTTATGCGGCTAGTAGCTTTGTATGGTCACACACACACCCATACACATACACAGCTGATATATAAATGCGCATTTGGACGTTCGACTTGCACACAAGGCATATACATATATAAAGATCGATGTATGTATGTATGTATGAACAGGCAGTCGCAATTTGTTGGCAGCTTTGCGTAATTCGCAATGTAAACAGCGGCACTGACGAAAATGGCAGCAGCAACAAATTGTCTGCAACATGTTGCGCTAGTGAAGTCGTAAGCGAATAAACAGCAATATGTTGGAGCGTATGAATGGCGCAAGGAGAGTGAAAACATTTTTCTTCGCATCTTAATAGAGATGCCCGGTTTTGCGTCTTTCAAGTAAATCAATGTCCTTTGTCGGCGATGTTTCTGCGAAAAAGTAGAAGCCACCAAAAAGAGCATCGAAAAAGCTTTGTTTAGTAGCTGAACTCATGTTTTTTGTGAAGAGCAAAAATGAATGCCCTGACTGGTAGTGGCTGCAATGTAAAATGCTTTGACTTTGTCTTTGTCAATGATCTCTGAAACACTCTATTTGGGAATATGTACTTAGATTTTCCACTCTTAATTGATTCCAAATTCACAATCTCTGCAGATTCAAACTAAGGGATTTTCAAATGAAAAAAGATTCGACAGATAATAAATTAGGAAACTTTCGACGTGACGAGCGATTCCACATATATTTTATTAGAAATGAACCTTCTTCATTGACTTTTTATGACATCCGTGGTATAGGAACCGCAAAGGTAGCTCATCGGATACCATAATCAAGATCCTTATAAGTCTAACTGCGAACTCCATTTCCACAATTTTATTTCTTTGAAGTTTTTCGTTGCACATCTCTGCTTCCAGTGCTTTTATTTTTACATAGAGAGCTCAATATAGCCCAAATAATGCGGAAGAAATGAAATGCTAGAAAAATTATAGTATAAAGCCTTTCTTTCATTATTTATCTCTCACTTTTGTCATTCTCTTTCAAGCAAAAATATTTAAAAAGTTGCAATTTCACTCCTGCTTCCCTTCTTCTTCTATTCTAACAATAAATAACCACAAATTAGTTCTAACTAATTTTCATATTTCTCTTCATTGCGCTTTTGCTAACTCTTTAGACTGTCTATGTGGCGAACTCGAACTCGAATTTATTTGCATTTTAAATTACACAAATTAATTTAGTCATCAATCTTGCCACTCGAACCATAATTGGCGTGCGGATCACAACAAGTCTTCAAATTCACTTTCAATTTTATCGTACGATGTGCCACCATGTTATTATTGTTTCTCCACCGAGTTTTTTTTTTTCCTACCTTCTGCTTCGCGTTTCTTTTTTCTCATTCTACACACTCGATGGTTTAGCTCATTTGGCATTCATCTAGGTATTAATGGTTTAAACATGATAATTTAGTGGGTTACTGTGCTGCTACCGCATTTTTGTTGTGTTCGCAGTCTTCTGCGGTTTCTTTGTGTGTTCATTGTTCATTTCTTCATAAAGTTAAATAATATTCTTTTGAGCTACTTTCTTTTCTTTACAAGTAGCCGCCATAATCCGGTAATCCGGTGTTTTAATGACTGTTAATGGTTTCTTCAACCCATTAAAAGGTATTTAAAATAATTAATTGAAAGTGGCAGTTATACAAAAATTCGGTGGCAGCTATTATATAAGTCCATCAAATTCTTGATTTAAGCCACCTCACTTTTTAAATGATAACAATTTAAGCAGTCAGTTATTTTTTTCTCATGTGAAGAGGTATTTAGAAATTTAAGTGCTTGGTCATTATTGGTATATAAAGTTTTTGCGATTTCCTGTATAAAAGGTGTCGTGCTAAAGATTTGAGGGACGCTTTAAAAGATTTCTTTGCTGATCTGTTCCTTATTAAGGATGTTTAAGCTAAACTTCAATCACTACTTACGGTTTCAAAGTTGTATGTGGCAGCCACCAAACGTAGTACAAAATGAACCATAAAATCTCAAAAGCCCTCGTCAATACCGTTAGACCACAATTTAAATGACAAAACTTGTCCGATTATCGGCAGTTAAAGTCGAGAAATAGTTCGAACTCATTCATTTTTCATTGGCTCCGGGGAATTTGCATAATTTTATTATTTTTGTTGCCGTAAAGTAGCGTTATGACTGACAGAAATGCGCCAATTCAACAGAAGCGAGGCGATAGCCGCTTCCGAGCGCTTGAAAATGAATATTAAGCGCTTCTATTATTGATATAATCTTAACGCTTGAATGCGCTGTCATATTTCACGCCAAACTTCAATGAGTATTTACCATTTGGATGTGTCCGAAAATCTGCATATTAATTTATTTGACTTTACGTCTATTGATCCGGGCATTAGTTTTTGTGTACAGACTTTTAACTCTTTACTTCGTCATTATTTTATTGTTATAAGCTATTTTCGTTAATCTATTTGCTCGAAAATAGTTTTTGTTGAGTTGTTTGTTGCATACGAATATTTGTGTTGGCCAAATAAAGTCATTAATTATTCTTTTTTCTGCCGTTTCGATTTCATTCATCTGCGCTTCGGACAATAAAACGATTGTGAGTGTTTTAATTCAGCCGAAATGGCTATTAGCTTTAGTTGCGCTTTGTTTAAAGTTTCAATAAATATCGACAATCAAATTTATTTCTAAGCGCAATAGCTGTAGATATAATAAAGCAAAAAAAAAATTAAAATGATTGATTGTGTGCTACGAATGAGTTTTGGAAATACCTAAATTGAGTTTTGAAGTATGATTTGCTAAGAATTTTTAAAGTAAATTGTTCTTAACTCATTAAATATGCTAAACCATAAGAATCTGCTTTATGCTTATGAGACTTAAAACCCTACAAAGTGATGATCATTCGAAAACTGGTACTGTTCAAGCTAATGGGATCTGATCAAAAATGACCCGGACTGGCAAAAAATTAAATTTTCACGTATTTAACACTAATGTTTATTATGACCTTCAGGCTCCTGAGGCAATGCAAGTTTTTAACGTTTACTTGTTATAAACCTCGGCAGAGATGACCTTCAGTGCCTTCGGTAAATTTTTGTTTTTTAGGTTTCGGCTCAGTTTTGGAGTATTCACTTAAATTACAAGATGATGCAAATTACGGTTGTATAATAACAACCATATTAAAAGTTTAAGAAAGTCAATGAAGTATAGTATGTATATTTAACATAAATTCTAACCTTCGTTCTATTCAAAATAGAGAGACTTTTTATATGTAAAACCAAAAACAATCAATCATATTGTCCTTCAATGTTAAGACCTTACTGTAGAAGGAAGTGGAAATTAGTTACAGGAATTTACAAGATGTACAATCCAAAAGCTGTGAGAACCGAAAGTAAGAACTGCACTTCGTACTCCCTATTAGATAAATAGTGCTCCAAAGCTGAAAATATTTGTACCACTTCTTAGTGGCGGTCCACAAATTTCAATTCCAATTAGGGAATTCATGGGTCCTGAATTCATGGGTCAGTGGTGTGGCAGAACAGATTTTGAGATCCTATATTGGAAGCCATTTTCTTGCTATACTGTTCCCTGATATGATATCATAATTGTCCCAAGATCCCATATCAGCCGAACAAGAGACCATAGCTTAGTGTGATCACTGATCTTGTTCTGTTTTCAACACGCATAATAGATGCTCAAACAGATCACAGATCAATTCTATAGAAGACGGCAATTTTTTCAATTGTAAAGTGTCTAAGCAAGCCACAGAAATATTTCAAATGAAGAAAATGCTCGGTAGCTAATCTATACAGGAAATCGGGGGCAAAATACAATATTTTAGAAAGGTTGTATTGTTTATACTGCAGCAGTACGTCGGACGAGTATGAGATCATCTTAACCTTTGTCTATTAATTCTGCTCATTTCTTCAGTGATATAAGATTAAGAGCACAAATGTGGCAAGAAAAAGGAGAGCACTCGGAGTATGTTAATAGGAATAGAAGAGGGAATTGAGTTCAGAGAGAATTGAGTTCTTTAGCAATACAAAATGGCAAAACTAATAACTAAAGAAGCACTGAACTTGGATAGAACCAAGAAACTCCCGTAATTTGCAGGAATATATAGAATTTCGTCTTGTCTACTCAAAACACGTTTTCCAGCAGCGTGTCCTGAAACGTCTAACGACCCAAACAACTACTGCATAGAACTTAACAAAAAAAAATTTTTCGGATCTTCTTACCTATTTTCATAACGCAGTGTGTTCTCGACTCTCTAGTAATCTAAGCCATATGTACAGCTAACCCAATAGTAGACGTGACCATGCCTTTAACAGATTCATCTCGCCCACTCGGTCGTTCATATAACCCATTTATTCCTGCATCTCATAAATATTATTTTCATTTCTAATATTCAAGTATTTCAGCCTTAATTTTGAGCTTCCCGAAAACTACTCGAGCGTAAATTTATAAATATGCACATTTCATGCAATTATAATTATTCATGCCACACTTTTCAGCTACAAAGCTGGCTGTCACATTCCATTCCCTCTTCCAACGTCTTTTGTTGTCAAATATCTCTATTATGTAAGCGTACACCTTGAAAGGCGAAACCTGAACGTATGAAGAATGTTCGCCTCCATTTAGAACACTGCTTCGTATCCTTTTACATTCCCTTGAAAATGTGACACAAAATGTCGAAACATATTTACATACCGCACTTCGTGGCACACGTATTCATAAACATATAAACGTTTATGTATATGCAGGTATCTATTACAATTGCAGAGACATGCATATACGTACATACATACATTACAGTATGTGTAATTATGTTTGTGCACTTTTTTGTGGCCCACTCTTTCAAGAAAGTTTTAAATATGTTTATTTCATGGATATTCACATTTCGCTTTTATGCTTCAAGAAGTGTTATATTATTTGAATGAATGAGTACCATTCACCTGCTCGTAATATAATGTATGTATGTATGTGTAGAGAAACTTTGAAATGCATATTCATAGACTTGCTTTCATATATGTATGCATGTGTGTGCGTGTGCTTGTACTCAAACATTTCTAGTCAAATGTATGCACACTCCAGTCGACTAAGTATCTGCACTAAGCTGCATCTGCAGCAAAATGATCTCTGAAAATGTATCTATAGCTGTTGATTCGACTGAAAAATTTAGCTGACATATTTAGTTTAACTTTTATACATTCAAGCAAATATGTATATGAAGATCCTTTGACACATATACATACAAATGTGGAAATTATGTGCTTGAATTCGCAGAAAAAAAATGAAAGATGAAATATTTATAAAATATTATTTATTACTAAATGCCAAAAATAGCCATCAAAAGGCTTATTATTTAAATTATTATTTTTATATTTTCTATTTTATTTTTTATTTTATTTTTTGAACATTTTTAATTACCGTTCCTCATACAAACATACGCGAACGTATTATATATACAAACACAGATGAATCCAACGACATAACATAACCTACCCATATCATTAACTGTATCTTCACCGCAGGCGGCTGATTGCCTATTAGTCAAGCATATGAGACAGGCGCAAAATTCACCGCAAAATTTAATGCGACCAAAGTGTGGTCTGACACCGACACTTAATGGAAGCTGCATAAGGACATACTCCAAAACATGAGACAAATTTATGTATATACTATATATCTGTACTTAGGTATACTTATGTATATAAATGCCCAGATATGCAAGCAATATATTTGCGTAAATAAAATTGCGTTGGATTTGAAAATTGCCACAACTCTTGTTTGACTGTTGCCACAATTTGCTGTGTCCGCTTGGGAGTCATTTGTCAAGCCGGTTGAGTGGCACTGTGTTATCACATGAGCAGCCATTAACATATAACCCTGTGAACAGAAGTTAATGTGGGGCTCTCCTGAAAACATACAAGTACTAGAGCTCGGAAGCTTAATCCATAAAGGTTCGAAATGCCAAAAAAACCTTAAAAGTGCAAATAATTTACAACAGTAGCTCCTAAGCCGCATTCGTCGTAAGATACCTTTACAAAGAGTATGGAAAGAACAACGAATCAGAGAACCCACAGAACATATAATGAATCTAAAAAGGAATATTCTTGGTACACTCTTCTTTGATTCATCGTATGTTCTAAGAGTTATTTGTTTCGTTCATCACAAAATCACGCGCTAGGCCTTTTCGAATGTTTTTTAACCCAATATTTTACCTCCATTCCTTCCTCTCTCTCTCTCTTTCTGACTTTTTGAGTCAGTTCAAACACTTTTCACCTATTCTCTCTATCTCTCTCTCTCTCTATCGGCATATTTGTATCTCTTTGAGACACTTTTCATATCTCTCTCTCTCTGTCTCTCTTGATTCTATTACCCTACTCTTGTAAAATATTTAACAGATCCATCTTCTAAACTCATTTAAAACTCCTCTGAAACTTTCCGAAATATCCCTTCTTTAGCGGCGTTCTATTTTAGAAGAGTTGTGCAACCCTCTTTGTCTAACGTCTAAGTATCTTGATCCTTATCCATTAAACGCTTTTAAATAGTCGATTTAAGTTAACAGTTTTCCGTCTAACTTCACACTTCGACAGTCCTTATCAAAACCTGAATGTTTAGCCTTTCACCTTGCATGCTACTTAACTGTGCTCGAGCTCATCCAATACAATATTCACTGCGATGATATTCGTAATTAGTTGGCCACTTTTAATTAGTCCATTTACGAGTTGTAGCTGGTGAAAATTGTAGAGGAAGAATAGGGAAGAAAATCAACAACAATAAAATATCTTCAACACTTGCGGCAAAAGTTTATTAGCTACGCTTGTTGTTATTTAGAAGTGTTTTTCCTGTTCTTATTGAAGCTAGCATTAATTTACACTTACATCAGAGATAAACAAGGGTTTTAACACTACTTCTACACTTACTAAGTTGTAAACGTTCGCTGCATTAATAAGTAGCTAAAGTTAGAGCGAGGCTGAACATGGCGAGAGTTTGTCAATTAGCCCACCCACCGATTACATGAGTTATACACAACGTTTCCACTGATGACGGCGACTTAGTGGGCGGTTTGGATTACCCGAGTGGGTAACCACACATTCGGTTAGAGGCAGGCGAATTGGAGCAATGTAGAAGACTAAACAGCAAGAGATGGGAGTAATTTGTTGAGTTGAGGACTATCACAATAAAGGCCTCGTGTTCAGGCGCTGGGATGTGGTTTTAGGATTAACTGAATTAGTTTGCAGCAGAAATTTGTTTGAAATATCCAATTAGTGTCTACATAAATGTTATTTCAACGAATAATAGAGCCTCACTCAATCACAAGGAATCAAAAAAAGGGTTAACAGCGCCGAGAAACTCTAGCACAAGATTAAAAGCTTTATTGTTTTTCATATTGTTTTTTTTTTCATGCCCTGAACAGAGTATATTAAGTTCGCCACGAACACCTAGAAAGAAACACCGGAGACCATATAAAAATGTATTTATAGAAATGATTATCATAACAAGCCGAGTCGATTTAATCATGCCCGTCTGCCTGTCTGTACATACGCGAACTAGGCTCTCAGCTTTTGCGTCCGTACTTTCCTCCCAAAGCAGCTGCTCATTTGTCGATATCGGACACATATAGCTTATAGCTGTCATACTAAATAAAAGATCGGAATTAAATCCTTGCAAGGAAAACTTATTCATTTGAAGAGATACCTTCCCGAAATTTGGCATGGGTAACTATCTCAAGCATCAGTATAATCTCGGAACTGATGGAACAAAATCAATTTTTTTTCTAATACGAATAAGTATGATGTATCTTCGGCCTTTAGCCAAAAGTATTTGAAGAATGATAAGGAAACAACTCATTCTTATAGTTAGTTCTTTTAAAGCAAGTTCTCTTCCCGAACTTTTTTATGAGGCAACTGCCATATGCAATCGAAATTCCCTCAACATATCAGTGCACACGGAAGTTCAGAGGTAAGGGTCTCCCACACATATAGAGTTGAGCAAAGCGCTCATCTAATTCATAAACTCATAATTACTGCATTATTTGCACAGAGCGAGTAAGTCTGTTATATTTTCATTAATTTCTTACAGTTCACTTGCGCGAGTGTGTGTGTTTGTGTGTAGAGTGCACAAGCGAGTTTCATATCACTAACTCACTGGCTGCCTGACTGACTTTAAACAGATTGACTGACTGACTACCAAGTGTTAGGCACTGACGAAACTGTCTGTCAGTCACTCGGCTTTTGATGCGCACTCAACTCTTTCGTTGTTGCGGTATTTCAATAAAAAAAAGTACTTTCCAGCAGCCGCTTGAAGCTGGTCTCCATTATGCGGCAGTTCTTCTTTTCTCTCGCTGATTTTCGCTTAATTAAAAACTTGCCTCAAAGCGTCATATTTACACATATGTGTATGTGCATCTGTATTTGCATACATCTGTGTGTCTATGTCTTTAATGCAATGCACAGTTGAATGAATATGAATGTGTGGAAATAATGCGTTTATGCTTTATACTTATTTACAAGTACAATTTTATTATTTTTTAGCCAGATCTTTAACGTTATTATTTTAAACAGATGAATAAATTGTGTTAGTAATATATACCAGAGGTACATATGTTTGTATGTGCCCAAGTAGTGGCATAAGTATGCGCTAAAATTTTATTGCATGAACAACTAAGCATTTGCATGTAGTACATTAGGGTGGGGCAATATTTTTTCTCTTACTAAAGCTGTCTTCATCAATTATAACACTATTGCGCATGCGTTTGAAGACATGTTAGCACAGGGTTGCCACCCGTTTGTTTGAGCATCTGAAGAGTACCGCTTGGTGACACGAAGACAGCTTATGTAAATCAATGATAAGGTGCCATCATAAAGGTTAATGCAGATCACAAAATCCCTTAAAATAATCGTAAATTAGTCTGCACTAATATTCTGCTAATTGACTCAATTAAGCTATCTGCTATTCAAAGTATTGTTCATCTAAAGCTTTAACATTTTGCCATCTCTATGGCAATTTCTAGATTATATTCGTGAAAAACTGTAAGGGCTTGGCAGCTAAGAATGAATCAAGCCAATTTTTGATGCTTTGAAACAAATGGTAATTAGAAGAAGCTAGGTCTGGACTATAAGTCCCTGTTTACCTTATGGTTTTTGAACGGTCTTATGACATGAGGCCAGAGTTGTCACGATGGTTAATTTTTGCCTCGTGTCTAGTCGCAAATTCCCGGCGTTTTTTGGGCAATCTGAGCTGTTGTCAGAAGTGTCACCTATTAACGACTTCACCAGGTTTTAGGAGCTAATTATGCTCTCTCCATATTTCTCCTATCCGACTAAATTAGAGCATATTCGACTTTGGCTGGTTGTCCAGGTTTCATATAGGACTTTCTGCATTTAGAATTGTCGTAATGGATTTTTTTTTGTATTACTAGCAACCGACTTCTTTTTGTGGAATTCAAGCAGCATTTCTGGTATAAAAGAAAAAAATCTTTAAACCTCCTTTGCCTGCAATTTATATGGTATCCGATTTCCTTGCTCATAAACGAACAGAATTGTCTGCTTCATCATCTTCATCGATCCTTATCGACCAATGCTTCCAGTTCTTCATCTTAAACTTTTTTTGTCGCCTAGAACAAATCTTCACCTTCCAAGTCTTATAGTACGTCCAGAGCAATTCAATTATATAAAAACACAAAACATTCTTTCCACCCTAATACACACTTACATACAAATGCTATGGTGTGTGTTAGGCAGCCCATCACTTTGTGTGAAAATAAATGAAGGAAGAAATGAAAACATGAAAAATGATTGCAGTCAACAGCTGAGCTGTCACTGTCGAGGCTGTTGCTTCCTTTTGCTGCCACGGAGGCACAACCATATGTTTGCTTGTCTGCCGGAGGTGCTCTTCACACACACTTACACTCACTCAAATGCATACGTTCAGTCCTCCGCAGCTTCGCTAGCATTGGTCGTGGCTGTTCTAAATGTTCATAAAGATCCATATGCTTGTAGGCATTTTCATATGCCGAGCACTATTTGGGCGCTTGGCGCTCGCTGACGCCTATAACGATGCACAGCCCCACGAATCGGCGACGACTTACATGTCGTCGTTGCTGCCCAATGGCACCGAACGATAGATTGATGTTGCTGCCTATGTGAAGTCGTTGGTTTTGCATTGGAAAATATTTTTGAAAGCAGCGTAATGATTTTAACGGATGTAATCAAATTTAATTATGAGAGAAAAAATTCTCAACTTTTTTGGCTTGAAAAATCACTCAGGTACGGGGATAGGGCATAAATTGAACGTTTTTGTTTCAGAGTTGCTTTGAACATCGATTGCAAGAGAATTTTTATCTGAACTCGGAGCAGCATTTGGACCGACGTGAAATATCTTTCAATAATGGAACGAATGGAGCCCAAAATATGTATAAAATGTGCCGAGTAAACAATCCTTGGCTAGAGAGAAGTCATATACGGGAATACTTTTGACCGCTAGCTAAACAATTGGCGATGAGTAAAAGCAGAAAAATGCAAGAATTTTGGAACACGTAGGGTTTGACATTCTCCTGTAGGCGACATCTTACCGAAACGAATGAAATAATTAACAAGAAAAAACGTTAACTTCGGTTGCACCGAAGCTAAATACCATTCACAGGTGCATTTCTGTTAGTAGCTATGTGTCCAGTTTGTATGGAAGCTATATGCTATAGTAACCCGTTCTGAACAAGTTTTTTAGAGATTACATTGTTACCTTAAAAAATAATCTATACCAAATTTCGTGAATATATCTTGCCAAATGTGAAAGTTGTCCATACAAGAACTTGATTCCGATCGCTCAGTTTGTACGGTAGCTATATGCTATAATTAACCGATCTGAACAATTTTCTCGGAGATTACATTTTTGTCTTAGAAAATAATCTATACCAAATTTTGTGAAGATACATTGTCAAATTCGAAAGTTTTCCATATGAGAACTTGATTTCGATCGTTCAGTTTATATGGCAGCTATATGTTATAGTGGTCCGAAATCGGCCGTTCCGACAAATGAGCAGCTTCTTGAAGAGAAAATGACGGCTGCAAAATTTCAAAAGGATATCTTAAAAACTGAGGGACTAGTTCGTATATATACAGACAGACGGACATGACTAAAGCGACTCAGCTCAACATACTTAACATTTATATATATACTTTATAGGGCGAAGCTTCCTTCTGGGTGTTACAAACATCGTGACAAACTTAATATACCCTGTTCAGGGTATAAAAAAACTAAATTGAAAAGCTTCTCGGACATACCAAGAACTACGAAAGAACTTTCGTACTGACTTCCGAAAAAGGAAAGGATAACCAAAGTAGTGAACCCATTATAAATGTTACAACGCTATATGGATTCTTTGAATAAGAAGAATTCAGAAACGACTGAGGTGAGACATGTGACAACAAGTCCTAAAAGTTAATATATGCAATTTTGCAACTTTTCATTACTTTTTTAAATTCAAAATTTCTGAGTACATAAATTATTTAACTTTTTACAAGTTCTAACACACTTAGCATCAGAAACTGTCAAATCACTGGACTTAACTCAAAAAATATCAGACACACATACTTACATATACATGTACGAAGCAAAACCATCTGTCGTGAAAAAAATTCGAGAAAAACTATCGAGTCTATAAATATGTTTTTCACTAATCTGTAGTTGAGTTATTTTAATTGTTAGCACGGTCGCACAACGGTAATCGCTTAAGCACCTTTTTACACAATAATTTAGTGGCTTTTTTGTGACGCCAAATTTTGTATGATTTTATGCGTGAAAGAAGCCGGGCACGAACACACACATGCGTATAAATATGAACACTTCTATTCGGCTGTCCGTTGGTATCTGCGTGTTAAAAAATATTTCAGGCATAAAGCAACTATTCACTACGATTTGGCAGCTGTCTCATGGCTTTTGTTTTTTTGCTTAATTTCATGCTTTCCTCTTAAATTTCCGACACATCAACGAATATGATTTTCCCGACCGTCACTGGGCGCATTTAGTAAGCCGCAAATGTCTTGACACTTGACATGTTTGTTCAACAATGAGCTAATTTTCAACGCCGTCGGCAATGAGTTTTTTATTTTCAAATACATAATAGCATACATGGAACGCACTGGGATATACATACATTTTTATTTCTTATGCATTAATATACATATATATATACTTATATTGTATATGGTTAGTTGGTAAATATTTCGAAGCTTTGCGTTTCTACAATTTTTTTTTTAATTTTATTTTTGAAATTTTTTCGAGATTTATACAGATTATCGCTTTACTTTATTTTTTAGATACATTCTAAAATCCATTTGGCGAGTTTCACTGCCATTATTTCCGGTCATATTTGTATATCTTTCGAAAATTTGCTTTTTATTTTTCACTTTATGGCATTGTTTCTAAATTTGATTCTTGATTTATTAGTGGACCCTTCTACTGAAACCTGAAATCGGAAAATCGAAAATTTTTGGTTCTAACTGTAAATTCTTATACTTTCAGTTGTTATTTATGTTAAAAACGGTTCTTTCAAATTTTGGATATAAATAGTTATTTTTCTCACATACATAAATTTGATATTAAATATACATATGTATTTAATTCATTCTTAAAGTTGTTAACTAATAGTTTTTTATTTAATAAAAATTATATTTATTTTATTAAAAATATATAAATATTTTTTTGATTTTTTTTAATAAATTTTTTTTTTCACTTCTGTGTTTAATTTAATATTCTTTTATATTGTTTCCGTCAACATTAAATTAAATTTTAATATGAATATAGGTTCCAATTTTGATTGATAAATATTGCTTAAATTTAAAAGTTTATAAATTTTTTGTTTCCCCTGAATAGGGTATACCTGCCACGATGTTAGTAACACCAAAAAGGAATCGTCAGGGGGATGGAAGTTAGTCGCCAAACCATTTTAAACCATCTGCAGAAAGCTGGATACACAAAAAAGCTTGATGTTTGGGTGCCGCATGATTTGACGTAAAAAAACTTTTTGGACCGAATCAACGCTGCTGAAACGGAACGAACTCGCCCCATTTTTTGAAGCGAATGGTAAGTGGTGACGAAAAATGGATCACATACGACAATATCAAGCGAAAACGGTCGTGGTCGAAGGCCGGTGAGTCGTCCCAAACAGTGGCCAAGCCGGGATTGACGCCCAGGAATGTTTGCTGTGTGTTTGGTGGAATCGGAAGGAATCATCCACTATGAGCTGCTCCCATATGGCCAGACGTTTAATTCTACCATCTACTGCGAACAACTGGACCGTTTGAAGCAGGAAATCGACCAGAAGCATCCATAATTGGCCAACAGGAAGGGTGTAGTGATCCACCAGGGCAACGCCAAATCACACACTTCGTTGATGACTCTTCACAAGTTACGGGAGCTCGGATGGGAGGTTTTATCACATCCACCTTATAGCCCGGACATAGCTCCAAGTCATTACCACCTGATGCTGTCCATGGCGAACGCCCTTGTTGGTGTAAAGTTGAACTCAAAAGAGGCTTGTGAAAAGTGGCTGTCCGTGTTCTTCGCAAATAAGGAGGGAGGCTTCTACGAGGGGGTATTATGAAGTTGCCGTTCCTACTTCGACGTTATTACTCAAAGAATATGCAGACTTCACACGCTATGTAGCCTCCTGGCACCACTACACGTTAATGGTTTGTTTAGATGAAGTCACGAAAACCTATAGCTGCCATACAAGTTCTTGTAGAAATCAAAGTTCTTGTAGAAATATTTTGTATTGGTGAAGGGCACTATAGCTTTTGTCCAACTTAAGTTCCTTTCTTTTTTGTTTTGTTTTTTTTTTTTTATTTTTTCTTGTTTTTTTTTTTTAATTAACCACATACACCTTTCCCAGATTATTTGAATATTTTAAATTTTATTACTTTTTATTTTACATTTTAGTCATCTGGCAATGTTACAACCTTTAAATAAATTTTTCTTACAAGAAAATTCACTTTCCGTGTACATACGTAATAATTAACGGTAGTTACAACTGATATTTGTGTATATTCATAATAATTAATTTTCTCTACTTTGTTTTTAATTTCAATACTTTCAACAGCTACTGTGCATTTCAAGTATATTTACGCATAGTTTCATTTAACTTTTTGGTATTTTTTTAGTCTCTGATTTTGAAATTTTCTTCCATTAAAACTATATGGCAGCACTAAACTTTCCATTCATCAATTGAGAAAGTCATAAAATGCACATAAAGATTCGTCAGAGATTCTTCGTTCGCACAAACTGTGCAACTTCATTAATTTCCATTAGAAATGTCTTGATTCATTAGGGGAACCGAAGTCTTCAAGCAAAATGGAATGTCATAATATGCAACAATTGAGTATATGAAGAGTTCAACTCGCATTGATATGTAGAGACTGCAATTAAAATGACAATGTGACATACCACAGACGAATGAATGATAATTCAAATACAACAACAATTCTCATTCACAAAAAAAAATACATAAACAATTTAAAGAAAATAAAAACTAAAATTGAAAAATAAAGAAAGAGAAGGAGAGAAATGATTTCAGAAAGA
The DNA here is from genome assembly GCA_027475135.1 of Bactrocera correcta. NCBI lineage: Eukaryota > Metazoa > Arthropoda > Insecta > Diptera > Tephritidae > Bactrocera > Bactrocera correcta. The sequence continues at coordinate 110,181,846 of CM050325.1, read as the reverse complement.
AAATAAACGCTTTTAAACGGCTGCATTCTACAGACAACAACAACAATAGCTTTTATTTTAGACAATTCTACAGCAACACATACACACATACATAAATTTGCCCGTCATTGTGACAGCAACAGTCGGCAGTGCAGCAAGTCAGCAAATCGAATGGACTTTACAACAACAATGCGTTCATTTTGAAAAGTGCAATAGGAGAGCAATTCAAAGATCTTTTATGGAAATCATTTTCATTTCTGCTGCATCTGTTTAATTGATGCGCTCGAATTGTGACGCAGCTTCCGCAATCGGCAAAAAATCCAAAAACACGTAAGTGAAGAAACAAAAACGTCGCATTGTACTCCAAACCGCCACATACATACATACATATGTGCATGCATGTATATATGTACACAAGTGATGCATAATTAATAAGCAGCCACAAGTGGGCGGCTGCATTGCTTACAGTACACACATACGAGTCGCTCTGCTCCCCGCTGTCGGCCCTTTGCTTGGTTTCCTCAAATCCAACAGCTTCCCGATACATGTATACATGCATACACACATGTGCAAAGCGTGTAAAATCGCCTGCTTTCAAGTGCATATGACTCCATCGTTCGAATTCCAACCACTTGACAAAGTCGGTGCAACAACAACAACACAGAAATGCACTAAAGATGAAGGCAAAAGGGGCAAAGTGTTGTATGCCTGTACAAATATGAAATTCTTTTTGATTTCTTCAAGCAAAGTCAAGCAAAGTCACTTACATGCAAATATGTACGTGTGTGTGTATAAGTGCAAGTTCAAAAGTGTGTGTGCGAGCGCTTGAAGGCTATTGAAAAAATTGTTTGTTTGTTTCTCAGTAGTTTAAAAAATGATGAAAATTTAATTTAAAATACACTTTTTCCAATGAAAATGGTCTCACAGCCACGGCTGCAGTCAAAGGGAGCAATGGAGCTGCAAAAATGCATATCGTGAGTGTGGAGAGCGCGACTGTGGCGCTACGGTGGGATAAAAATGCTGAAATGTGCAAGAGAATTATTAAAGGAATTATTACACCCCAAAATCACATATAGATCGATCGATCTTTCAAAACGACGTCGCTTCGCTCTATAGATTCTTGAAAAGTTCCAAGATGATCCGACGTCTGTTCAGTGATGAGGTCCATTTCTGGCTCAATGGAATTGTAAACAAGCAAATTTTCCTCATTAACGAAGAGCAACCTGATTCAAGAGCTCATATTTCATCAAGAAAAAACAACGATTTGGTGTGGTTTGTGGGCCGGTGGAAACATATTTCTTCAAAAATGTTGTCAACGGTAACCATTATCGCGCCATGATAATTGCCCGAAATTGAAGCTCGAGATCGCGGTCATATTTGGTTTCAACAAAACGCGCCACTTCTCACACATCGCAACAATCAATGGATTTATTGAGAGAACACTTCATTGAGGAGATAATTTCATGCGTGTCATTCGCGGGAAACCTCGTAGGCGACCTCGATTGGATCACCCTTTATAAGATGTAGACAAAATAAACCCCTTATTTTCCCAATAGATGGCTCTAGTAAACTGTGGCGTTGTATAAACGCGATCGGCGCAAACGCTTACCAATCCAGGATTGACGGTCAGCAAGGTTTTGCTTTGTGGTTGATCGAGTTGGCAAGATATAATCTAATATGAGCTCCATTCCTACGGCCAAACTCTCAATTTGCGTCTATACTGTCAACAATTGGATCGTCTGGAGGAAGCATTCGCCCAGAAGCAGACAGCTTCGACTTATAAAAGAGGAATTGTATTCCATAAGGACAAAGTCTGGATTTCGTTTTACTATCATTGTGTTACTAGACCTTATATAAAGAACCTAAATCACAACCCACAAAATTCCAGTCACGAAAAGTTCACTTTGATGTTAGTAAAGTTATTGATACACAAATATTACATTTTAGGCTATGTAAAGAACTACCTTCGAGTCTATATATATTTATATTGAAAATTATATAAAATGTTTAGCCAAAAAATAACATTTCTGAAAGCACACACTGTGCTGGAATTAAACACAGTAAAATTTGAATTGGGTTGCACCAAAAAAACTTCACCATTTCCACGACTTTGTTTATTTTTCTTCACATAAATGCAACAAATAGCGGTAATTATAAAGAAATACGCTTGAAATAAATGCTTGATTGCATTTTAAGAATACTCGAAAAACAATCAATTATGAAAGTAATTAAATTCCAGAGACAAATTTAGGTCACCAAGTGTGTGATATCGTATTAAATGTATATTTTGTAAAAATAAAGCAAGAAGTGAAAATACTTCAGATTTTTCGTCATAAAAAGCAATAGAATAATTGTTTAAAATTGAACTTTTCGAAATTTAACCTATAAAAGAAATTATATTTTTGAATATTTGACATTTATAAATATTTGGCATTTAAGTATACACTTTTTCAGTAGGATCGCCAGTGACTGTGCACTTTCAGTTATTCAACAAAACATTAAATACATATGTATTTGTTCACTCAAATACCTACATATATAAGTATATCCACGTACAAATCTCATCACAAAATATCACCCTTGACAGCGCGCACAATTGACATGAAACAATTTGACAGGCTGACCATAAAAGCTGTTGGCCAGCAAGGTTTTGTTAATACTATATGCACATACTATACATACATATATGGATTAAAGTTTTTAATTTGCTCTCCTTTTATCGTTGCACATGTGGGCGTTGCACAATTAAACCACACTAAAGCGGCGGAAAAATAAAAACAAATCGAGTGAATATTCAATTACAATTGCTTTCGTAATTCGTGTGACCCTTCAATGTGATTGCTTAGAGTCTTAGTGAGTTTAAAGCGGCGGCTTTGCGAACATTCAATTGCGCTGTCAGCTAGTTAGGCGGCGGTTAGCCAGTCCGTCAGCCAAGCAGTCCGTCAGCCAGACAATCGGCCAGCTGTGCGCCTCTAACCGCAGAAGTGGGCTCCGGCAGCTGCCAGCCCATCGATACTATTCGCTCTTGACAATGTTGCCGCTTTTGTTTACACCATTTAAGCAGAGTTTGCGCAGCTGCTGATTGACTTAGCGTTGGTTTGCTCGCCTGCGCACACTTTAAATCCGCTCTATATATTGCGATCGGGAAATTGAATGCCGCTCATAAAGTTTAGTTATGCAAGTATAATGCCTTCAACAAATGCAAATATACCAGTATTTTAAGTAAAATGCTATGTTTGCTTCCCTAACAGCTCGTAATACGAAACCCACCCGCTGCCGGAGTTGGAATCATAAAATAGATGGCGCTGCGATCAATTTGTTTAAAATAATGTTTTAATACTATTTCTTTAAAGGGAAACTTTTGTGTATAGACGGACGGATCCAAAATGGCTGATGGAGTGGACGGCGGGATCTACCACGCGCAGCTACATAGATCTCAGACGAACCTTTAAGCTGCCGGAATACTGCAGTATCTCCGGCAGAAGTCTCTACGGTCAGGAAAGCTGCTGAGATCTCAAACTTCAGAGGAAATTACATGAAGAATATCAATATATACGTTGATAGCCAAGCGGAAATTAAAGCAATAACCTCACAGCAATAATTTCACATCGCATTGCCTTAGAGAATGTTCTTAGAAGCAAGGAAGCTGGATTTATTCCACAAGGGCGTGCCGAGAATCGAAGATCGAAAATCGAAGAATCGAGTTCTCATCCGCTTGCCTATTAAACCATTTCAGGAAATGTGCAAATCGTTAAAAACGATACACAATGAAATTTCCGACGGATCAGGGTGAGATGAAATTACTTAGGCGCATGCAGGAATGCCTAGATCATGGGCAAGAGAGCGGAACAGAAAAGATGAAAGCTTTCTCCCCACAATATTTCGAAAAGACTGCAGGACGGTTGTTGGCCTAGTCACACGTCACATCTTACTGGCATCACATACGCGCTGTATGGGCATTATTAACGATGACACATGTAGAAAGTGCAGTGAAGTAATCATATGAGAGACCCTGGAACACTTGCTCTTCTACTGTCCGGCCTTATCTAAAACTCGGCTTAGCTATATAGGAGCTTCAAGGGAATGGATGAGATATCATTACTAGATATAAAACCGTTCTTAAGCTGTGGAAAAAGCGTTGACGTCCTGCACGTCGTAAAATTCAGCTCATATTAATAATGGCGGTTCATTCAAAGGACCTGCAGGTCTTTGTATGGCGTGACAGTTTGCCAGTGAAACCTATTTTTGATTGAAAATACGAAAATGCTAACATTTTCCTAGGCGTGGTGCTTCGATCAACTTTGTTCTAAAAGTCGTTTTGACAGACCTGCTTATTTCAAAATCAAGAACAATGCTGCCTTAAGCATAGAACTAGTGAATTTTCGAAATAAATGTTTCCCAATTTGAAATCTGATCCTGAAGATCTGCGATCATTTCTCATCGTATTGTCAGACTTTTGAGAATTATTCCGAGTGCTATTAGACAAACGCAAATAAGCCGAGTGATTAACCGTTATAAATGAAACAAAGCAGTTATATATGTGTCTAATATACCAATAATCTATTTTTCGAAGCAAAGTCCCTTATCGCCATCAGATTCACCTATTTGTACTATAATATAAATCTGCAACAAACGAAAGTGAAGAAGAAGCCAAAAAGCCAAAATATATAATAAAAGAAAACACTGATGACACTGTCACTCAGATATTTATCGGTCCATCAAACAGTCAATACGAGACTGCCTTTTAAGGCGGCTATCTTCAGCAACTATATTTACGCGTCACTCTTTGCAAACATCGGCAGGCAAGCAGTGAACCGTCAAATTGTCAGCGCGCTTGTCCGACTGTCATACCGCTTGGCTGGCCATACAGTTTTTTGTGTAATCGCTTTTTGTCTCTGCGGTCAGCTTGCCTGTCTGCTTGTCATTTGCAAATGTCAATTTCGATATTTTTGATTTGCCGTTGCGCCTGTCAATGCCAATTTTTGGTTGTAAATACTCACATGAGAATAAATGTGTTTATGGCATTACATAAAGATAATGATATTTGTAGGCGTACAGCAAATAGGTGTACTAAATTTATAAATTAAATTCGATAATAACATTTGCAACCATACAAAAAACTACATAAGTCAAGAATTGTTAATTTAGTCTACAAACTTTAAACTAAAATTTCAAAGCTATATTTTTAAGGGTAATCCAAATTTGTGTTGCCGCAATCGTAGGATTTCTGCCCGGGCACTGTCCAATAGGCGTTCATGTGATAAGGCTAAATCTTGTCGGACGTTATCAATGTTACATGGAAGATGGTGAGAGGTTAAGTCTAAAATACACATTTTTGATTTAATCAATAATTTTCGACTATTCCACAGAAAATCGACCCTCCCTAATATTCAAACCAATTCAAACAATATTTATCTGTGTAGGCCTTTTATTTATAACACATTAAGCTCAACATTGCTCATTTTATTTCAGGAAATATTTATTTAACTCATTTATTTTTCTTTGCTTGGCAAATATTTGCTGCAATAACCAGTTGTTGCTGCGCGCGATAAAGGCAGGGACGCGTGGGCTCGCCAAATAAATAAATCGACTCAACACAAGTGGTATATTTTCCATTATAGTTAACCATTTTTATAGTTTTGAAGACAGATTTAAAGCTTAGCATATATGAGCGCGTGGTAAAGAGGCGGAACTTGAACGAAACTAGATCAGACTTGGTGTTACAAAAAGTAAGAGGAATGTTGCAAAGGTGGAAAATAAAATTGAAATATTTGTATATACTAAGTATAATATATGTAGTTAAAAAAATGGCAGTGGTAATGTTGTGACCATTTTTGCAATCATTGGATGTTTCCGGTGACTGATTGAACATTTACTCACATTTTGTTTGGAGTATTACCGACAACAGGCACTGAAACCATTACTTCAGGTAAATATCTGCTGACGCCTGCCGAGACCTGTGTACCCGATAAGCATATAGTATGTATTCTTGAAACAGGAGAAAATGCAAATGCGAGACCTCGCACCCGAAATATATAAATAGCATATTTCTCGTTCTACGGGTGGATTTACGAACGTTTTTGGGAAGAAAGAGAGCATGACTTTTAACGGGTATTCTTAGTCATGACCGTTTTTAATATCAACACAGAAAGAGTTCAAAACAATCGCTGAACCTTGCAAGACCAAAATTTAGGCACTATAAAATGGGTCCTGCACATGAAAAGGGAACTTTTCACTATTTTGTTTTTCCTTTTAGTTATTTTTTCTTTTAATTTAACTTTCACTCTTTATAACGATAGCCAGATTTATTATCCGCGATAAAATCAATCCCACTTTTTCTCTTTTCATATTTTTTTGTTTCATCCGAACTTACCAACGTACCAACTTGAATTTCATTTTACTACTTTTTCTACGACATTTTGTAGACTAGACTGTACTCTCTATGCGTGCTGCTTCCAGTCACAAAAGGTAGCTGCGTTTGATGGCATATTTATTGAAACAGAATTAAAAATTGGAGCAAACAAAGTGGAGAAATAAGAGAAACATACCTGAAACATGGCGAAAATAAAACCGGCATAACCTTGATCCCATATGGAGCTTGTGACACACACACACACACACAAACGTGCAACTGTCATATACCCACATTCATCTGCCGTTTCACTTTAAAGCAAAAGCATTTTTTATGGCTAAATGAAAGAAGAGCAATTCAAAATGCTTTCAGCGTCTGACAGTAGAGCTAACAACAACAACAAACAATAAAAAAACCAATTTCGCGCGAAGGAGCGGCTTGATGAGCTTCTTCCCCGAACATTCGAAAGTGATATGAACATTTAATAGTAGAAAAAATTCCATGGCAAATAGTTTGAGATTTCAAAGCATTTATTGTTGTTGTTGTATGCGCGAAAACCACCTGGCGTTCAGTTGCATCAGAGTATGTCGTGTGTTCGGTATTATAGCCTATAGATCCATCTACACTCATACATACATACATATGTATATCATACATTCATGTATTTGCTGACGACTCACCTGCAATGAAACAAAGCAAACAACAAAAATTAATTAGATGCGAATTTTTGAATTTTAGTAGGGATACAATTTCGTCATGAATATGTAAAATATGTTTTTGTATCTGTGGCTTTTTATAGTGTTTAATTGCCATTGCCATTAAAATTAAGTCATAAACTTTTGACTGAAAACTACATTTATAGGGTGTCCCAAAATAAATGCAAGATTTAATTTTGCCGCCATTTGGACCATACAAAAGTATAAAATTTTCGAACTGCGAAGCTCTCATTATTTTTGAAATTTTGTTCAATAATGAAAACACGTATTTCGATCGCGCAATGCTCCACTTTTACTAAGCCTAAGCTGTCAGCTGTCGATTTGTTGATTTTTAGGGTTCTTAGCAATTCACTACATACCATAAATAGCAGCAAATTTAAGTCTTGCGTTAATTTATGGACACCCTGTATTTAATTTCAATTTTGCGTTCATTTTGAGACACTCTTTATAAGAACTAATTTTATTGACAAAGTCAGCTGACTAAAATATCATAATAATTTTCTTATAACTCGCTGCTGTCAGCAAGCTTGTACCTCTGAGCGTTGGTTCTTGCGATCGGTAAACGTAGACAACGTGAATATTATTATGGGTCATTAAAGAAATAAATGGAAGGGTTCGAAGAAAGAACTGACAGAATTCCACATTTAACTCTAACCAACTACTTTCAGAACCAAATAATTGCACTTCAGAGAGAAATTTTGGTTGAATGAAGAAAGTTTATTGAAAATAATGTTTTTGTCGATAAATCTTTTCGATCAGATCAACATTGCTTAGAAAAAAATTGTTCATTTCAGACCGCATTCGGCTCAAGGTGCATATATCGCAATGCTTGGTATGTATGTTAAAAAAAACCATACCTTGAGGCTTCATTGAAATTTTTTGCAGGCACTACTCAAAGGATTTTGGTAAATTTGTTAGCTGCAACCTAGGAAAAAGTTTATAATTAAATAGCAATCACCTTAAAACAACACTGTAAAATTGTAGTCTCAAGAAAATAAGCAAAAATTATTTTGTGAAAAAAGCTACATCTTATTCAAGTGTTAAGTGGCGTTAATGCTTCCGTCCATACAAATCAACCCATTCAATGGCATCCACAGGTCATACGAACATTTTCTAAGCAATTTTTATGGTTTTCACAAATTTATCGCTTCGATACTGGCGCTCATAAAATCCACCAAAAACTGCTAGCCATTAATTAACGGAATGCCGAACTCTTTCATTGAATTGTCTACTTTAATTAATTAAATGGCAAATGGTTGCATATTTCTGCGCCACCGCAAAAGATTTATGGTCCGCGCTAATTTTTCCACTTTTCGACTTTATATTCAATTTAAAAAACGCATCTTTATTGCCCTAAAAAACGGCTTGCGTCAATCGTGCGATATCTAGGATGCCAATGAGTATAGAAGATATATGCACGACTATTTGTAGGTGCGTTCAAGTGTAATAAAACTATTGGTTAAACTGCTTTGGCCTAGCTCGATTGAATTGCCGACAATTTGCATGTTTTCAGAAACGAAAAAACAAATAAAGGGCTGACTAAATCACTTTATGGAGGAAAGACGAATTAAAAAGAGAAATAAAATCAGTATTAGATAGTTAATTAAGTTGTTGGAGCCACTTAGCGATTACCCTCCAAAGAGAAAACTTCACACATACCGAATTTAATGTCATAACTCTTAATGGAACACTGTGTTAGGAAACCAATTTTGTATGGCAAAGACTGTATATCAAGTTTGCCCGAAAGTTTTACTCACCGTCGGAAGATCTACAAATTTATTTGTACTGGGTAGTCGAAAAAGTCTTTTCGTATTTCTAATCAAACTTGAACTTATTTTTTTAAATTTATAATGATGTTTAATGAATCAAATATGTACCATTGGGTCCACCACTTTTTTCCATTTTTCCGCTAGAGACATTATTCCAATAGTGTAAAACCTTTCTGGCTTCTCGGCGAAAAACTGCGACAAGTAATTTTCACAGGCTTCTCTTGAAGCCAACTTTGCTCCATTAAGAGAGTTCTGCATTGACCGCAACAAATGGTAGTCCGACGGTGCAGGGTCAGGGCTATATGGTGAATGCATCAAAACTTCACAACCAAGCTCTCCCAGTTTTTGACGAGTCGTCAAAGATTTGTATGGTCTAGCGTTGTCCTGACATAAGACCAAGCACTCTCTGTTGATCAGTTCTGGCCGTTTTTCTTCGACTGCTTGCTTCAGTCTCATCAGCTGTTGACAGTAAAATGTAGAATAAATCAGTCGACCAGGCTTGTTATCACTCGCTTCAGAAATGGTTCATCGTCTCCGTAAACTTCACAAATTTCATTGGTGGCTTGGGTGGCATTCTTCCCTTTTGTATACAAAAATTTCAAAATATAGCGAATTTCTTCATTATTTTCACTAATTTTTGAACAGCTTGAACTTTTTTTCAACTTCCCCGAATTTATTTTTATTTTTTGGATAAATGAAGCTTATAATCTCACCTTTCCAACACAATATAGTGTGACACAATGTGATTGGTAGCACTGGAGATATACGACTGCAACGACATCTATTGACAAAATGCGAAAAGACTTTTTTGACTACCCAATAGATCCTAATAATTGCGCTGATTTCTATTGAAAATTATGACATTTTCAATTTTCGATTTTCAAAAACCATTCTCATGCTCATAGCTTCGTATATTTTTAAGCGCAGAAAAGTCTCGGGCTTAAATTATGCACTTCTCGCCGGCAATAAATGCAGTAGTCATGCAATTTGCAACAGGTTTCGCTCGCATAAACGTCAAAACCAGTGTATGCATGACATGCCTCATGTGTGGGAAAGAATGAATTTTTAAATGAAATTCAACATTTTTCATAAACCACCAATGAGTGGCGCGTTTGCTGCGCTGCGGCTCGCAATAATACGCTAAACGCTGGCTAATAATTCGCAGCTGCACAATGCAACTAAATGTTGCAATTATAATAGTCAAACTTATTGACCAACTCAAAGCGTTTATCATTCAATTGCCGGTGGCAATAAACAAGCTGGCTTAGACGAGAAATTGAGTATTTATTCATCCACCAGCAAGAGCTAACGCCACACTGCTCCACTGGCAGCTGAGTTAAATGCTTGATTTGTGTAATTTTTCATTCACAAAATGATTGCCCAGCAACTGGCTTGCTAGCAAGCACAGTCTGCGCTATGAAATTAGCATCATTGACCGCTCGACTTGTTGCTGCCGTTATTATTGCTGGCCAACCTGTTGGCCCGACACATTGACAGCAATTACTTACAACTCAGCGGAAGGCCAACACAATGACATAAGCTCCACTAAGCTGCTCTCAGCGATTAATTAACTAAACAAAGCGCTTCAATCATTTCACATACACATACACATATAAATATAAACATACCGTAGGTGATGCCTCAAAGACTTTTAGTAGCAATAAGCCGACTTTAACTTCAAATTAAAGTGTGTAATCCTCGGCAGATACGAAATTGGAATTTGTAAGCTGAGCATAAGAAGTTCAAAAGTGGTAGCAGTGAGCGGCTAACAGCTAGCTTGTTCTGAAGAAGCCGCTAACACGTGCGCGAAGCTCAGCGCTGCTGTGTTTCTTCTAAAATATTTTACAATAAAGCGCATCAAATAACATTTGTGAAGACAGGAAAAAAACGCCGAAATAGATACAAAAACAACGCACAATTCACGCAACTTGTCAACAATTTGTTCGCTGACAGCTGGACAACAACAACATCAGCGATTAATGTTAAGCGCTAACAGCGGCGAGGGGAATGTTAGCATACCTCACTACTGTGGATGATTATGTTATGCTATTTTATATAATAAAATTAAGTAATGAAGCTGAGACTGATAATTTTACAAGCAAACGAGCAAGTGAAGTTAATGGCTTTAACAAAACAAAAATTATAAAAAAAAAAATTATTGTACAACTGTTAACCAATGTGCAAATGAAGCCACATTTTTCCCGCTCTTTTGATATTTCTCTTCAAAAAGGTTTGCAATTTCATTGTGGAAAGATATACGATCCAACAAGGAGTCGAAATTGTTAAAAATTACTACCGAAATTCAGTGTCAGTGACTTCAACTGTAGGAGCGCTGTTTCAAATTTATGGTCGACATAATCGTCCTGTCAGATCAACAATTGAGGTCCAATAAAAAAATTGTCCCGTGCTAGTGAGACAAAGAAGTGCCCGTAGTGTCGAGTATATTTCTGTCGCTAGGGCATCAATTGAGGAAGACCCAAATCAGTCTCTCGCACGTCGTTCTCAAGCGTTGGACATCTCTATGACGTCGTTGTGGCGAATTATGCGAAAAGATCTTGGTCTGCATTCTTACAAGATCAAATTGACGCAAGGACTGAGTCGACGCTTGACCACCAGAATCGTCGTATGTTCGTGAATTGGGCTGAGCAACAACTTGAAAATTATCCGGATTTGCACCCAAAAATCCTTTTCAGCGTTGAAGCTCATTTTTGGCTGAATGGCTTCGTCAATAAGAAAAATATGCGTTATTGGTCAGGCCTCGAAAAAATTACGTTTTGGTGCGGCGGCGTCATTAGGCCATACTTCTTCCGTCATGATCAAGACTGGCACGTTACGTGAATGGAAATCGCTACCGCTCAATGATAACCGAATATTTTTTGCCCGAATTTAATGATATGGATTTGGACAATATGTGGTTTCAACAGGACGGCGCCACAAGCCACACAGCGAATGTCACAATCGATTTATTGAAAACCAAGTTTGGTGAACGTGTTATCTCACGAAATGGTCCAGTCAATTGGTCGTCTCGGTCATGCGACTTGATGCTGTTAGACTATTTCCTGTGGGGCCACGTCAAATCTATGCTCTATGCTGACAAACCAGCGACGATTGATGAACTTCGTACGAATGTCGAACGTGAAATTGCAGAAGTATCGGCCGATTTGTGCTTGAAAACCGTCGAAAATTGGATTCAGCGTCTGGACTTTTGCAAGCGTGCCCGTGGTGGCCATGCCATAATGGCATCGAACGTACTGGATGTCACAGGAATAAGGATTTTAATTGATATCCCAAAACGTTTTTGTTTTATTTAAAACTTCTGTAGTGCTCTTATTGCCAAAAAAAAACTGACTTGGTGTTTTCAGAACGCCTACATTTCGAAGATTTTTGTTTTAATTTTATTTTCCAAATTTTTCATCATTCCAATATTGTATGAAAATATTTGCTGAAATTATTTGCTTTTTTGGTTAATAACCTATTCAATAAAACTGTTCCATAACAAATAACGACAATCAATTTGCATAATTTATGGTCAACACAACGGCTTTTCGTGCTCTTAATGCTCTCACACACCCCAAACTATAAATTCTCATTGAATTTAGTATGAACTTGAAAATGTAAACAGCAATTAATCAAATATTTATTTAAATTTTCTCAGCTGTGTGTGTGTGTGGGTGGTATGAAGTCGCGCCAACAACAAACATATTGGTAAACAACAAAACACAAATTACAACGAGAAAGGTCGTAAAAAACTTGTGGCACGACAGCGGAATTTCAAATGTGCGTTTAAACCAAAAAACAGCAACAACAAAAACATATATAGTATTTATTAATTGTTGTAAGCACACGTGCTATATGGTTGTATGCATTCATACATATGTGTGTGGCGGTTATTTTGTTTGCGGAGCTTCTTTGCCTGTGCTTTCTGTAGAATGCGTTCAAAAAGTAAAAGTGCGTGCTCACCCAATAAGGAAAAGTCGTAAACACCAAAGGTGACTAAGTGTGCGCATGATAAAATGTTTAGTATGTTGAATAAATAAGACAAAGCAATTAAAATTAGAAATTCGATTCTCAATGTGGGGAGGAGCAAGAGGCACTGGTGCCATAGGAATATTACGGCTTGATGGACCGTAATAATTGCATATTTATTAGTGTAATTAGTGTTATATTTCAATTAGTACGAGCCGCCCAAATCGAAAGTGAGTGGCGAATAGCACAAATATTTAGCGCGAATCTAGTGAACTGGTTTAATTAAGTAAAGACGGAATAGCAAGTAGCTAATAAGTTCAATATTATTTCAGCTACAGTCGTATAATCTATTCGACTGGGTTAGCAAGAGAGCAGATCTGAGATTTACTTACAAAAATGGCAATTTGAAGTCTCTTATCTTTCATCTTGGCGATCTATAGATTTTTTTTTGGAGAGAAGACCTCTGGTCACATTTTTTAAAGTGAAGACTATTTTAAACCAATTATAGATTCCCCACCTTCTAAAGAAAAGAATACATTTCAATAACCGTTAAAATTCGTTTTAGATGGCAGCTAATGTGTTACAATATTCAATGAAAAGTGTTTTGATGATATTTTCTTTGAATAGGGATCAAAACGACATTTCTAAGGTATTTAGTTTGACAAATAGTTCAATGGAAATATTCCAAAAAAATATATTTGCTTAAATAAGAAAAAAATTTAATTTCGCTTCAATTATAAAAATTTTTGTACTTTTTGACAAGGTATGATTTATTTACCGCTATGATTCGGGAAACGATAAAATCATTTTAGCCCTTTTTTATAGAATGGATTCAATCTGGATAAGTTACATAATTTTCCAACATTAGACTTTACACCCATTGTTATTACATACATTTTCATAAAACTACCAAACTTTTGTAATACCAATCCAATTTTTGCTTTAAATATTTCTTCGTATTTTATTTCAAACACACCAATCAACATTCAAGTTGCGCCTTAAAAATTTCCCCAAAGTAATGCATGTGTTCAAATGTGTATCAAAGTGTCAACTTGGGTGGCACAGCAAGCAATTAGTATGCCCACAGCGTGGCTCTTTACACTTGCTTGTACATATGCACAAACACACATTCGCATAGAAATGTGAGTGGTGTTAGCTTGCACTTAGACGCCAGCTTATTACGGTAGTCATTAGGCAAAATTAGTATCTAACAGCAAAAGTGAGTGATCAAACGAAATTCCGCTCGTTTTACATACAAACAGACAAATGTAAGTACATACATACAAGGAAACACATATGTAGATATGTATGTTTGTACCCACGGTAGCCGTGTTTTGCTATGCGTCTATAGCTCTTTCCATTCTTTTTGCTTACTTCCTTATCTAACTGTTGGGTTTAAATTTAAGAATTTGAATGCCACTCACGCACACACAAGCAACGTGTTCGTCCATTCGATCGCGCGCTCGCGCCTCGGTTATTGACACCCACGTATGGTCATAACCACAAATGTTGGCGATTATTTTTTAAAGCTGAAAACGAAAATAAATAAAACAGCTTATTTTGACAGCTAATTGACAGTTGATTGCTACATTTTTAACGCCCTCGGTAGTCGGAATTATTTACTTTGTTTTTTTTTTTGTTATTATTTTTTTTTTGTAGTTTGACGTTAGTTTTTTCAAACAAAAAATACAAATATTTGGTGTACTAAATTTATATGTTAATTATTTAATTTTTTTGTTTTGTTTTTTCTTTTTTTTTTAGGATTTTTTTTGGTTTTGTTTTTTTAGGAATAATAAACTAGTTTGAGTCTGGTAATATAAGTATTTATTTTTTTTATTTGTAATTTTTTGATCACATTATGTACATATGACCTTGACTGCATGATTTTTCACCGGCTATCAGTCATCTCGACATTAACAGTTTTACTAAACACTCATCTTAAATTTCTTATAGGAATTTAATTGGGATTGGAGCACAGTGGATTCAAGAAGAAATCTCATATGATTTTATGATGGGTTAAGGGTAGGGAGGAATTTTTTAGATTGACTTAGTGCATTCGAAGCCATTAAGTATGGAACTCGATATCTTTTGCATTGGCACCACCCAATTTTCGTATTTTTTTTTTTTTGTTGATGGATTACGTGTGGATTACTGCCTGACCAATAGCGTATATTTTGCTTATTGATGAAACCATTCAGCCAGAAATGATCACCGAAAATGATTTTTCAATAAAAGTCCGGATTATTATCAAGTTGTCGCTCAGCCCAATTCACGAACATACAACGATTCATAGTGTCTCTTCTGCTAAACTATATAACAAAATCGCCCTCCATCTACCAGATCACTGTAGTATCTTCTAGGCGGAGATCAGAGCAATTAAATTAAAAAAAGCCTTCTTGTTTCTACAAGGAGTGTGCTTTCAACAACCAATATATATACCAATATATGTGACCTGGTCTACGAAAAGGGGGCTTAGGTGTCAAAAAAAAAAATAAATAAATAAAAAAAAAAAAAATAAAAAAAAAATGATTTTTTGAGACCTAAGCCCCCTTTTCGTAGACCAGGTCACATATATATATATATATATATTGTATTATATATATTTATATATATTCAACAGCCAGGTGGCTGTGAGACGCCACTAAAGTCTCTTAGGGTTTGGTACAAGTTAGTGAAATAATCCCTTGACCTCTTAATGAATCTAAGGTCTCCTTTCACGATAAACCTGCAATGGGCTCCAGGACATTATGATATCTCAGAGAACTGTGAAGCAGTTGAACTAGCCAAAACAGGCATTACCCTAAAATGAGACAACGAAAACGAGGGCTATTCGGGGATATCTAATTGGCAAATATGGTATACATTTAGCTGAGTCTCGACTCAACAAGCAGGCAAACGTGGCATGAATGGAATATGGGCCGCACGTGCCGCATTCAAAAGAAATGAAATAAGAACTCTAATAGGAGTACTAACAGTCCATGAAGTCTGCTGGTAAACTGGGAACGACTTCTAACGACTATTGTAAAATCTGTCGGGAGGTAGAAGAGAGGAGACTATCAAACATCTTCCATGCGATTGTAAAGCTCTATAAATGAAAATAATCGCAACTATCGGTATTTAGAGAGTACTGCATAAGCCATCACTTAATATTTATTGTTGCAGAGTTAATAATTTCCAATATTTCATCACAATTATTGAACGAACTTCTTATATCATCTTATGTCTTACATTCGAGCCCCCAACTCAAGTGTCATTCTGAGAAGAAGAATTTGCACATCAAATTCCAAAGAAACATTTGTCATTTTGCAACCGAAGCCGCCTACAAAAACAAATGCTGCTAGTTGTCAAACCGCTAGTGCTAATTGTCGACTGTCAAGACAGATGCAACGGTAATCCAAGCACTTGATTGCCTGAAGGTCTCACGAAGTTGCAAAGCACAAGCCAAATACAAACAAAACCACAGCCAAGGAAAAAATAATAAATAAAAAAAGGTTATAAATAATAAGTACTCTAATAAACGCTTTCGAATTGCCAATGTAACGGTAAAAGTCTCAAAAGAGCTAACTGCATCTAAGCCATTTATGCCGGCTGCAGCCGAACAAAAGTGAAACTTAATTCGCGCACAATGCAGCAGAGCAGTGCTGTAGACAGACAAAAAGGGAAAACTCCTATAAAACCACGACGGCGAAAAACACAACAACAACAAGTGCAACACGGCAACAATAAAAATTAACAACGAAACTGAATTGAGCAACGAAAATCTTCGCAGCTACTTAAAAACTTTCGGTCGTTAGATGATTTGCACGCGGTAAGGGCAAAAACAACAACGGCAACAACAAGGTGCATAACAGAAATCGCATGCGATTAATTTATGCATGGGTAACAAGTGGCGGCGCGGCGGCAAATACGTACAAATTCGCACGGTATGCAGCAAGCGGCCAAGATACACAGTGTGAGCAAAGAGTCTTGCATATTTTATTCAAGTGCTATGTCTGCCGATGTGTTTTTGTAGCAACAACATAAGTTATCTGACAGCAGTAAAACAGAAGCTTTATTTGCGGCAGCGGCATTCCGGCGGGCGTTGGAAGACACGCTCCGCGTATAAGTGATGCTGATTGGCTGTTGTTGTTGTTTGTTTTGTAATCTACATTTTTGCTTGCTTCTTCATTCTTCATTGTTTATTTGTCTTGTTTATGTGTCAGTTTTGGCATGCACGCAAACGTTTGCCTTTTCAAATCCGCCAGACCCACCAGCTTTCTACTCACATTTTCACAAAGCCCGAGTGGAGGTTGCGGTATATGCCATTTGCTGTTGTTATTGTTTATCTTGTCTAACACTTTACTGTTTTTCAGTGGGAAAATGCGAATATTTTTAGCATTTCTAGACCTTTTGGGTGGATTTGGAATGTGAGGGCTTCAGGGAATCCTTCGATCCTACTTGTGGTCTTCTTTTAAGTATTTCTTCAGGTACTACACCTTGACATCTTTTAAAGTATATTTCCATACATCAAGCCTGTGGTCCATCCTTTGCATTAGCAGACTTTCAAACAAACTTTAGCTTCGTAACTGGGTGTTTTGGTACGTTTGAAAAAAAGTCGTCTTAACATTGGATTTAGTCTTAAGCTGTCAAGTGAACTCCATATTTTCCACGTTGGATTTGCGGACCTAGACTAGACGATGTTAAGTTGAAAGTGAGCCGAAATAGCATTCGATAAAACTATGTGAGGAAATCATTTATACTATCACAATAACAAAAATTAAAAGCCCTTATAAGACCACTCAAATATATAAGAAAGGAGTCGAAGTTCAGTAAAAAAAAGGTCTGTTCTCATATGTCATCTTACAAAAATATCTCGAAAGCTAGCATTAACTGAAGTTTTAGTATTAAATGCCAATGTGAGCTTTTTCCATCTCTCTTAAGGCAACTTTCGCCTTCCAGAACTTTCATTGCTCTCGTGATCTTGAATTTACATTCAAAGCGAACATTTTTTGTCTCGAAATAATAATGGAAGATATTAAAATTTGACCTTGATTTAACTATCTTAATCCGCGTCTTAGCCAAGAAAGCATAGCCGTTTATAAGCTCATATAAAAACTTCAGTCTCAATTCATTATTCTGAGTACGTACACTGCACTCATAAACCGCTGCAACGGTATTTGCTGCTTTTATGATGTCAACTTTTACAGCCACTGCAAACAAATTTTTGCTTTAAAATATTTCAAAACTTTTTTATGACAGAAATTTTAGCGAATATTTTATAACGCCTTTGTTGCTGCACTTTCTATTTAATTCTCTCATAATTTTAGTGCTGAGCAAACGGAATTTAAAACGACAATCGTAAGGTGTGAACAACAACAATGCAGGCAGAAACGAATGTTCTTACATTTTTATTGCCTTAGCAGAAGCTGTGAAATTGAACACCTTGTCTAGCTGGCTGTTTATCTGCATACCTGAGACGCTAGACTGCTAGAAACTTTTGTATTTCCACATTAATTCTAAGCGGATTTTGCCAGCTTATCAACTTGTAAGTCTAAGCAAACGACAAGAATTGTCAGCGAGTAGGTGCGAATGTGCCAAGTAAGCGGCGCGTATGATGGATGCTGCAGACAAGTAACGGCTTCCAATTGCAGTGAATAAAAATAAAAAAGATGAAAAATTGTTAAAGACAGCGAAACGATCAACTGTCTATTCTGGGGAGTGGAAAAGGAGAAGTTGAAGAAAACAATAGCAAATTATGCGAGCACTGTTATGAGAGAACAGGTGATTGTTGTGTTAGAATGCTACTTAGATGTAAACTGATGCACGAACAAAATATAAGTATAAAGGTTTTGCATCTCTTTTTTCCCCGTATTTATACAGATATTCCATTGGCGTGGTAAATTCGAAACCGTAGATAGTAAGACGCGGATTCAAGTGGCCGACTACAGTAGTTTATCAGATCCAGTGTCCGGCATATTAAGCCTCGGAGAAGTTTTTGGTGCAGAGAGAGGTTGGAGAAAAATATTTATGAAAAGTTTTTTTGTTCGAAACGTTCTCTAAAGCTTGCTAATCATATAATTTCAGCCGAAATGAGTTTAGAGAGTAGGAAAAGATCAGATAACGCACCCATCAACTTATTTTTATGATGCCACCAACATAGTCATACAGATTTTAGTCGAAAAGATGAAGACGTGGACTTGAATTACTTTTTAATTAAATGAAATATAATGAAATAAGATAACAGATAGTTCACAATCAACCTCTTGGGCGACGAGCTCTGTAGTTGTATTACGATGGCGAAGCCAATATGAACACTAAATTATTTATTATTTAAATATTACCAAAGTATATAATGCAATTTTAGCAGTGGATCTACGTTAACCTACAGGAATTGTCCGGAACACCTGGAGAGTCAGGATAAACATTTTCGCGCGACGTGTTTCTGTGAGTGGTGCAAGCCGAAAATACAGCGTTCATTAGAGCAGAGGTACGATCAGAAATTGCGTCGAGTCGAAGTGTGCCAAGAAAATTTGAACGTGTGTGAAGGTAAGTGACCCCCAATTTTTGAATAACTTTGTCACAGGTGACGAGTTATGGATCTTTAAGTATGATCCCAACAAAGAGGCACTCTTCCGAGACTAGAGAGGGGATGCAAGCAGATGCACCCCTGCTCTCAAGGCTATTCCGGAAAATGCCTTCCGTGACGCCTTCAATGCTTGGAAATCGCATTGGCAGCTCTGCATCGACGCAGAAGGAGCCTATTTGGAAAGTTTTTAAAGAATTGTAACGATTTATTCAATACATTTCCGGACAACCTTGTATGGATTTACCTACTAGAGCGGGATATGGATGGATTTATCTAATAAAGGGAGCCAAAAAACGGAAAAATCATTCTGAATAACGTTTTCAAAATTCGTTCGGCAATTTTTGAGATATCCAAATGAAATTAAATACGTCGGTGTATTCTGATATTCCATTGATGATTTCTCAAAATCGGTCAGGTTGGACAACTATATCACATATCTTCCAAACAAGCGATTACTCAGATATTTTAAACTTCGCTTAAAAATCCCCAATTCGAAACCGGTTTTAGACCCATAGTCTCTTAGGCGAAGTTGCTCAGAATGATTCGTAGAACACTTCCTGCGTACGCGATTTAAAGATAAAAAATTGACCCCCCTAATATCTACATATATCAGGTCGAATACTGTCACCTCGATATCAATACCCAATACGACTTGAAAATATTTTAGGTCACTACAAAAACAGCAATATTTGTTTTTAAGACTTATTGTTGTAAATATATCCTTAATATTATCCATTGGATTTATTTATCTAAATTTTTAAAGCAAAATTTCTAGTGGGTATTAAGAAAAGTCAATAAAACTAACTGGTTGGATAAAAAATAAATAAATATTATATTTTGACACTGATTAGTGCAAATTCTTTGTGCGTTTGAATCAGATATGTTGTACTGGTTTTAATTAGCAATATATATGTATGCAAATCAAACTGTTATATAAAGTTTATTGGTAACATATCAATCACTTTATTGGCTAAACGAGTTTGTAAAATGAGCATAAATCGAACTGAAATCTAATACCAATCACCTTCAGCTGCATAAGAAGATTAACCGCCGCTTATACAAGAACAGGCAGACGTGCATATGTACATATATGTATATATATAAGAGTGTTTTATATATATATAAATACTTTTTCCTGCCCGTCTATTGCATAAACACATTTCTATTGCATTGAGTTGCCATAACTTTTGCCGCTTACCAAGTAGTTGTGAGAAGAAAAAGCGTAGAAAAAAAACCTGACATCAGAAACCGGCTACTAAACAACGCTCAATTTAACAACAAATTGCTGCTTGCATTACAAATCCGCCATTGAGGCATCAATTTCATTTATGACGGTATAAATCGACTAAACACCTTTTTAAATATTAACTTTTTATGGCGAATTGTTAACGAATGGCGATCATGTTGCAACAGCAGCAGCGGCAATGAGGCATGTCAATAGCACTGCCGGCCATTAAATAGTAAGCGTTCTAAATTCATTGCTGCGGTTGTTAGGCGTGCGGCTGTGTGTGTGTAGAAAATGTATCAAACAAATGTTATTTATTGCATTTTCGGCTCAAATGCTATTGTTGGTGTTGGTTTTGTGCCATTTTGGAATTTTTCACATTGCTATAACAATTTTTTTCATGGACCTTTTTGCGGTTCAACATTTACGACGCTTCATATTGGCATACTTTGCTATAAAAAATATACAACAACTGTGCTGTGAGATATGTGGGAATAGAAGCAGTGAAGATTATCATGCATTTCAAACCACAATTGCCTTATATTTCTATGAATTTTGTAAATTATATATAAATCAGCTAATGCGTGCCTACATAAACAAATTAGGGTGGGCCAAAACTACAAAACTAACCTATCGAAATTATGATTTGAAAAGAACTTATGTTATATGTATATACATAAAGAACGCCATTGGCATTGCTTTCGGCATCAAAAGTTCTACGCTTGCATTATAGCTACGCGCCTTCCCTTTACTGCCTGCCGCATACAGTGAGCATTGAGTAAAATTGTACTTCACAAAAATATATGTATATTCTGATAAAATTTTACGCCTTTAAAACACGCGTGTGTTTGAGTATGTGACTGAGAAATGTAAACGTGCGCACGTGTTTATTTTATGAAATATAAAAGTGTACAAAAATTGTAGCATATGCCTAGGCGTGCATGACATCAATAGTAGCTTAACAAATACTGACTGTATGCGCTTTGAACTTTCACCGGCATGTGGAAATATTATATTTTATGCTATTTTATTTGGTTGTGCATCAGAATAACATAGAATCACCTAAACAAAAAAAAACGCCAAAAAAGATTATTTCCATTTTATTTTCGACTGCTTTAAGCATGCCGTGCCACCGGCAACTGAATGAAAAGCTCATCAAATATTAAATATAAGCGTTTAACTATGAAATGAGGTTTAGTTTTTGTAGTTTATATAGTGGCAACGTTACAAAACATTTTTTGCAAAAATACTTTCCACAATTGAATCATGTTTTGAACATATTTATCATTTTTATTACTTATTTTACCTTTATAGTTATACGAAATAAAAAATTATGTAAATATGGCAACTTTATAGCGATTTTAATAGCAGTTTTTATATGTATTTTAATAAAATTATAAATTAAAATTTTATTATTTTATTAAAATTCTCAACTTATTATTTATTTTCTAACAATGATGGAGTGTCGCACTGTAACTATTGAGTTGAAAAGGAATTGAAAAACTAAAACATATATTGTATAAGTTTACAAATGGAAAGTCCTCAATAGCCGCCATTTTTTAGCGGCAGCTCCAGGGCTGGACTATTTTATTTTCTTACTACCAGCGTCTATAAAAATTCCGTTTGTTATTTACATGCATTTATTGCTCTTTTAGTATCAAAATTTTCGATTCCCTCTCAGCTTTACACCTTCATTTAGGTTTCTTCTCACTTTGGTGTTAATGTTTTTTCATTTTATGGTGAACCTTTATTTGCTGTCTTGTGGCTTCGTGTGGCTATTCAAGTCGAAATATTTTATTTAATGCCAGCACATAATCATACATTTTGTACATATTTACTCCTATATTTATGTATTGGTAAGCAATTTGGACTTTTACTTTGGCATTGCCTTTGTGTGGGTTTTCGCACGTTTACTGTAATTCGAGTCCATTTTTATTGGCAGCGGAGTAAAATAAACAAGCAAAAAGATAAAAACAAAAATTAAACTAAAGTATCAGATTTCCATCTGATCTGATCTATGTCAACGTCAAACCAGCACTGTGTCACAAATTAGGGTCCACTATACAAGTATGTATATGTATATGCATTAAGGTCATCTTTTAACATTTATTTTCATTCAGTGAAGGTAATTCAATTTGATCTCAAAAAAGCAAAAAATACTGGCAATAGATGGAAATTTGCATATCCCTGTGTATATTATTCCAAAATCTTTAAAAGTCTGTTACCCGAAAAACTAGAATCTGATTTAGTAGTGGAGAGTTGAAGAGTTACATAGATAGATACGATTGAGGTAAGGCACTGAGACCTATGGTCTATTGCGCTTTACCCTATATCACATGTGGTCACCAAGGTCCAGCATCCTGAACAATTCCAGAAGCCTGCTGGGCGCACTGCGGTGATGTGATTCCTGTCCGCGTAGATGGAACCTAGGGCCTTTAGCCTGCTTCTGCAAATCGCTGGGCAATCCAGAATCAGCTGTTCTGGGGTTTCCTGTTCATGTTCCAGAATCAGTAGTTTGCGCAAGAGACTATGCTCATGTTGGACAAGTGCTTTCTAGGCCTGCAGTGCCCTTTGTAGAGCGGGAAAAGGAGGTAGAATTTATCTCAAGGGAGCTTGATTATTTCGTTAAACCTTGCGAGGTTGTAACCTCCTAGAAGCAGCTTGGCATGACGCATTCCTGCCGTCTGCTGCCATTGCTGTTCTCTACCCGCTCTCTCCTCCATGTGGAGCAGCTTCTTAAGAGCGTGGGACCCAACTACAATGCATATTTCTGGCCCCGTCAGCTGTGGCGCTGTCGCAGAACGAGCCAGTTCGTTGCCTACCTCATTGCCGGCTACACCTTTATGTCCCGTCACCCAGACTAGGTGTACCTAATTGCACACCGGAAGCAGGTTGGGCCTTCCTATACACTTCTCTACTACATTCGATTTAACCTCATAAGCTGAGAATGCTTTAAGTGCCGCAGCCTAATCCATGATTTCTAGTATGTTTCAAGAACGTTTCTTATAGCTAGGGAACATTATGCAGCTATAAAATTAGTTAAAACCGAATATTAACATGCATAACGTTACTTTCGAAAACTACTAAAAAGACCAAACAACGAAAATGGTCAAACGTGAAAATGGAGACAATTATATTTCATGACTATAATCGCAAAAAATCTGGGTCCGTAAATTGGAAAGATGACATCTGATACATTTATTTCTTAAGAAAAATATAACAATTTTAAACTCATACTGAGGAAATTAACAAAAATTGTAATTTCCCTCCGGTAATTAAGAGAGACTTTCTAGAGCTTCTTTCATTTCCGAATAAAAGAATAAAACAATACAAAATAATGAAAGCAAAAAAGCGACTTTCGATATGCGAACTTTAAAATAAATAAGATTTCTTTATATTAAATTAAATAATTGAAAAAAATTTCAAAATTATAACAATAAGTCAAGTAATATTATTTCATGCGGAGGATACTTGCTACTCCTCACGCGCAGATCACAAAGCAAATTAAGTCTCCAACCCACACGCTCGCTTCTGCCGCTACCTAATATGGCTTCACCCTCACGCTTTCAAAATAAATCCAATAAAGCGCGAATTACGTCACAAAAACACGTGATCACAGGGCCACCAGCGCCACCAGCGCCAACGCTGAACGCTTTGCAACTTTAGCAGCTGACAAGATAGCTTCTACAGGAGTTGATATGCCGTGACGGTGGCGCTGACTGTCGCTCATAAAAAATATACTCACGGCATGTCCTGCAGTGTCCTGTCAGCAGCAGTGGCGAGCAACTACCGAAAATCACGCTAATTTCGGACGAGGGAGCAGCTAGCTGTAAGCGGCGCGCTGAATGCGAAGGGAGCGTGAAGAATTTTGCGCTCGCCATCGATGAGGTTTTATTGCACTGAACATTCTTGTAGTGCTACAAATGGCCCTGAGCTGTGGTGTGAGGTGGAAACCTGCAGGAAGCAAGCATACCATGGCAGGAAGTTAGCTTGGCGGGTGAGGAAGCAACGAGTGGAAGTTGAAGGAAACCAAGTCAGCGGTTGTTGGTGGTGTGCGCTGCACCACTCAAGGTGTGGAGGGGTGTTTCGTGCAACCCACGAAGTGAGCAAAAGCAATTTAGCGCAATTGGCCACACAAGTAAGATAAATGAAAGAATAAGGAGCAGTATAGCAGCGCAAAAGTGGAGTAGAGAAATAAAAAAACAAGAAGAAAAACAAAGAAATGAGTATATGAAAGATACAAAAGTGAAACCTCAATGCTAAACGGAAGCACGAAAATTGCGGCTAAAAGTTGTTGTTAACAAAATAACATAAAAACAAAAGCAAAAAAAGCACACTGTCGACGCCAATGAGTCTGTGCGTCAGTCGGTTGATGTTTGGAATGTTGCAAGAGAAACCTAGATAAACACGCAAGACAGACAACAACCGCTAGATAAATATTCTGAAAGGACGGCAAACAGCGCGAACGTGCCACAGACACTCGGCGCAGCGCTAATGGTGCACACATACACGTGCATCTACATATATACACCATATATAACATATGTATAAGTGTGTGTGCATGATCGAATAAGCTTAGATAGTCGTTGGGACACTGTTGTCAGTCATAAAATGCCATTAAATATCACAATAAAAGTCGCTATAAAAATGGCTGAAAATGAAATGGAGTGCTGACAGCTAATAGCCACAACGTGGGTAGCTGATTGCGTTTCTAATTTCACATATGAAAGCTCGAAGTGAACTAAACAACTTTGCTATGAGTTTTGTAAAGCCTGTTCTTCTATTTGCATCGAAAATCTTGACATTATTCGAGAAATGGCAGGTCTCAGACATTTTTTTCTGACATACTCGTACTACCGATGGAGGTAGACCTTGACGAGGTCATTAAAAAATATAATATTTAAAAAAAGCATATATTTAATATAATATACACAGTACCTCTAGTACAGTACAGCTTTCATACAGAATGTGCATTAAAGCTCTGAAATAAAAGCTTAGGTGAAAGCTTTTGATCCAAGTAATGTGCGAAAGCTCTTTTACGAGTTTGAAATTATACATTTTTCACTATCAAAGTAATACTTATCAGGAAGAAAAGAAGCTTACACAACTGTAACCATCAAAACCTCATTATGCTAAATCAAAATTCAAAATTCTACTAAGATTTTTAACTCTCATCTCTCCTCCTCTTCAAATTCTCATGCAATTCTGACGCAAATACTTTGTCAAAGGTATCGCATTATACTTTTCCAATTCATTAACAGGATTTAAGCAACGCACACGAATGAATATAAAAGTCGATTTGGCTTTCAAAGCTGTTCTCCCAACCCCCACAACAGAAAACCGCAAAATGAATTTGAATCACATATAACACATGTCTTTATAGCGGAAAGCACGCAATATCATTAGTTAAGTCTATAATATGTGCGAATATAATAATTCCATTTTTTTTTGTTTTGTTTGAAAAATTAATATCGATAGAAGCAGAGCTTTGTAAGGCTTAATGTTGCGTGTAGACACACATAACCTGACCTCGGTAAAGCCTACGCTATTGGCAACGAAATGATTTCCTTGTGAAATTGAAAAAAAAAAAAAATAACACAACAAGGTACAACAATAAAAACGCTGAGTGAGATGGCAGTGAATAAAATGACGCTGCCAAATCGAGAACGAAAATATATTTGCAGCACGAAAAGTGAACAGAAAGGATCGGAAAAAAATTAAATAAAATATGTAAGGCGCAAACCCATGCACGATAAAGCCATTTGTCAGGAAAAATCGCAAAAAAAGAACAAATCGTCGGCATGAAAGTGAAATAGCGAGGCTGTTTGCCGTCTGGCACAAAGCAAGCGAGTAAAAGAGTGAGTGCGCAAATTTGAAGCAGCATATAAATGTATGTTTGTATGTCAAAAGAGATAATACAGCGGCAGAGAGCAACAAGAAAATCGATTCTTAAAGAAAAGTAGCATAAAATTAAGCTGCGTCATACGTGCGTGAAGCGCGCTTTTAGGCGCATAAACTGAAAAGTACAGAAAATTCAATCAACACTCGTGTTTTAACACCTTACCAGCAATGTATGTGGATTTATTTCCTTTGAGAACTCACACCTGGGATTAATGCTAACCTCGTAGGTATTCTTACAGTACATATGTATATATGTAAGCGCAAAATCGCTACAACAAATAGGTACATTCTGGTTGTTAATGGAGGGTGGTTCATAAGGCGTTGAAAATTAAGATATTAAAAGAAAAAAATGTAAAGAAATACTATTAAAATTGGATTGGTAACAAAACGGAAAAGCATGAATGGGGCAAATAACCTCAAAATTGCAGTTTCAGAATTAGGTTTCACGTTTCCTCTGCTGAGAAAACGCGGTTTTACTAGAATCTCATAAAGAATCACCCTTCTACCTGTATATATTGTTTTGAAGAGCATTTTTGAGGGCGAGCTTGGACTGTGCTAACCGCAAACCAACAAGTTCCAAGTAGTTATTAGAAAATATCGATTAAAATCTGTCCGATATCCTTCAAACAAATGAGCAGCTTCGTTGTGAGAAACAAACTTGTGCAAAATTTCAGACCAATTTCTCGAAAACACAGAGACTGGTGCGCATATATACAGGCAGACGGGCGGATAGACAGTCGGACGTGGCTTAATCAACTCAGCTCGTCACCACTTAAATAATACTTTGTAGAGTCTCCGACTTTACTTTTGGTTTTTGCAAATATTGTGGCAAACTTAGTACACCCTGTTCAGGTTATAAAAACAAAGTATTGAGCAAATTATTTACAACAATAAGCGCCTATTTAATTCGCAAATGTGAAGCAACATGCACCTGATCTTACATACGCGTTAGTATGTCACACTTTCACTGCTCTTTTACTTACTCGTAATTCTCTGCTGTTTCCCCTTCATTTTCTGCTACTTGTTGTTTTTGTATACTCATGTTGTAAAAATTTGCCAGAGCGACAGGAAAATGCCAGGCCACTCAAAAGCTGTTCATCCAACTCTCCAACTCGTTGCCACCGCAGCGCCAAAGGTCGCAGCAAACAGAAGCTTAAGCTTGAACCTCGGTCGACTAAAGAGGCCGAAACAGCAGGATTTTCGGCATTATGAGCGAAGTAAAAAATACCATATTTCACAGAATTTCTTAAGGGATTTCAATGGAAATGCCGAATTCACGAGTGGCAAGTGAAGTGAAAGAGCCGTTACTTACACGTACATACATACATACATACATGTGTGGGTAGTTACAGTATCTATGTAAGTGAAAATATACAAATTTTTGCCATATAAGTAGCGCCAATAAAAGTGTACTGTAATATGGCTATACAGGCAAACACGTAAATTCATGCCTAATATATAAATATGTATATGTCTGTATGATTATGCAATGCCTACATCCTTTTTATGTGCGTGCTTATTTGGGCTTTTTTGCCTGCCCGAGCTCCCACATGGATTTCGTGGCTTAATTTTGTTTCAATAAAATATCATACAATAATGTGGGCCCAAACATCTCGCAGGAAGTGAGAAAAATTCCAAAAATATGATTATACAAAATGAAATGCCTGTACGTGACATAATATAGACGCACACACACATACACAGACAAGGAGCGAGGGAGTGAGGTCGATAAGAAAAATACGGTACTTGAAAGTGAAAAGGAAATGTAATGTTGGGGAATGGATTGTGTGAATATTCGAAATAAAATGGAAATAATGAATTTATATGTTTTCATGCGATAAAGTGATATATGTACATATGTATATCTGCTTTTTTGCATTCTTAGTTTATTAAACTGTCTCAAGTTGATTTTGTTAATTTTCTATAATAACATACCACATACACATGGTTTAAATATATTATATAAACATCACTATTACCATTCCAAACAAATCTAGCACAGCAGTTTACTGACGTCACAATAGCAAATATTTTAGAAATAAGTGGTTAGTGCCTATCCCTACTTTAAAAAAGGAGCTGAAGACTTGCGAAATGCAGCTTCTTTTCACCTTCTCTTTTTCATTACATTTGCTTTGTGATGTCATTAATAATGTTTTAGAAGAAAAATATATCCAGCAGATATACATACATACATATTTACGTGCCGTCATACATATGTATGAGTAAATGCACCGAGTGCCTGCACCAAAGTCCACTTCAACACTACTAATGGATTTTCGAGTACGGCCTTTGGCGGAAACACCTGCAAAAGGATAACAACTTCCACACACACACACCATCATGCAAACACACAAAGAGGAACATAAAAGCCATCCAACTTAACCTACTTTAGGATATTTTTATACTGTATATGTATTGGTGAATACTCATTTAAGTTTCAGTGCTGCATTTCGGCCTCAAAAACAGCTAGAAGACGCTTTTAACGGTAAAATGAGTACCACACAAGTATTACAACCATTTAAAGGCATTTTAGAGAAAATATCGAAGGCTTTCATAAGTGAAGTATAGGCGCGAAATTGCAGTAATTCACAAGAAAGCGCACAAACGCTGTTGTTGTTGGCGCAATAGTAGCAATACATGTGGGAAATAACTGATAACTTGTGGGAAAGTGTTGCACCATTTCACACCAGCCAACCATAAAAGCGCTACAAAGTGCGCAAATGTTGCAAAAAGTATATTTAAACCAATAACAACGGAGGCGCAATAAAATGTATGTTAAGTTGTGACTGAAGAGGGTGTTTCGCTAGGGATTGTTAAGTAAACCGAAAGTGCTTTCAAAATTTAATGTTTGCAAATACTAACACAAGAGCACAAGCTTCACAAGCAATCAGTTAATGAGCGTAAGATAAAAAAAAAGCTTTGCTTGACTCCTCAAAATCGTGCGTGTTAAAAATTGCTTTCTTAAGTTCTGAAGTCGCAAATTTTGGCATATAAAGTACCATTACAAAAAGTCCGAAAGTTTAATTTAGCATATACAGTTAGTCACATAAGTAAGTATACACCAGCTCTGTCTTTACAAATTGTTGGAATTACCGCATTTCTCCAATATATATTCAAAAAAAAATTTCTAGGAATTTGCGTATTGGTATGCGCTTTTATAAGCACACAAATTTAACTGTTAATTTTAAGACCCATTAGGCACGCATGGCTTTGTTGGTGATGAGAATGAAATTGACATCACAAAAGTTAGTGTACAGAGTGAGTTGCTCGGTGAATATATGTATCTTATTTCTCGTTTTGATTTACAAAAGTTTAAGCAATTTAAATAAACAATAGAACGTGAGTTTGAACAATTGAAGAAATATATATTTTTTAATTTATGACATAATTTCCAGCAATGGCACCGAGAGGAAAAGAGATTTCTGACGATTTGAAAACTTTGATAATAAAACATCACAAAGAAAATAAATCTTTAGGTGAAATCGGTCGTTTAGTAGATAAAAGTTTTGCTACAATACAAAAGATCGTTACTAAGTATAAAACTGAGGGGAACATAGCAAATAAGTCACGCTCCGGTCGCCCACGGGTCTTCAGTCATAGGGAAAATAGCTTAATTGTACGCAAAGTAAGAACAAATCCCAAAATTAGTGCCCCTAAATTGAAATCTGAAATAGAAAATGAGATTGGAAAACAATGTAGTACCCAAACCATTCGACGTATATTATATAATGCTGGCTACCATGGACGTAGTATTAGGAAAAAGCCTTTCGTGAGTACCGTCAATCGACATAAACGGATCGCATTTGCAAAAGAATACGAAAAGCATGACCAAACATTCTGGAACCAAGTCATATTTTCAGATGAATGCAAATTTAGTATAAGTGGATCCGATGGTCGTGAAAAGGTATGGAGAAAAGTTAACGCAGAGTTAGATCCTATGAATATGACTGGCGCTATTAAGAATGGTGGGGGTTCCGTCATGGTTTGGGGGTGCATGGCGTCAAAAGGGGTGGGAAATTTGGTTCTTATTGAGAACACTATGGACCGATACGGTTATTTAGACATTTTAAAAAATAATTTAAAACAAAGTGCTATTAAATTGAACATGGAGGGGTCATTCATCTTCCAGCAAGACATTGACCCCAAGCACACATCGAATATTGTGCGAGAATGGCTTTTATATAACGTGCCAAAACAATTGAAAACACCGCCACAATCACCGGATACAAACCCTATCGAGCATCTATGCGAACATTTAAAGCGTCAAGTACGTAAACATTCGATAAAAAACAAAGAACAACTAAAGAGTATCCTTGACGAGGAGTGGAATAAGATACCGGCAGCAGTAACACACAACTTGGTGAAATCAATGTCAACACGACTTAAAGCTATTATTAAGTCTAAAGGTTATCCAACTAAATATTAGAATATAAATTTAATATTGCCTTTTACTTACTTTTCCTACCACTTAATCTATCGTATACTTACTTTTGTGATATAAATTTATATCAGATTTTGTATAAAATTCAAAAAAAAAATCTTATTTTAGTCATTCTGTAAATATTTCTGTACTGAAGATGATCCCTACGTTTCTCTCAAATAAATGAAGCATTATTTTATTTTATTTTGTGTTATTTAACAAAACTGTGAGGGGAATAATCCCGTTATACCTAGTGTATACTTACTTATGTAATTAACTGTAGGTCCTGCTTCATACCTTCTTGAGTTATCGAATACAAAATGTTTTCTTCTCTGCAAAAACACAATCGCACCATGTGGAAGAACCCTTTGCTATAGCTGCAAGTTACTATACAAAATATGTAGCTTTATCCATATTCATTCACACCAACAATCATAGCAATAGCAACGGGCTTAAATATTTTCTCACTCATTTGCAATTGTAAGTGGTTTACATAAGACTAACAGCGAAAACTCGTGCATTCCTGTTCACCGTTACTGCAACTGCCGCAATCCACATTGTTAAAAGTTGGTGTTTCGTGGTGAGAAAGGCAGCCATGGAATTATGCAAACCTTGTTTTCTTAGCTATTTGTTAATAATAAAACATAATTTTGCATTTAATCACTTAACAGTTGTTGCTTAATCAATTATTTAAAGTTTTTCTATGTGAGCATTGAAACGCTGGATATTGTTTCTAGTTATACACTCATAAGTATGTATTAACTTTGCCACAATACTTGTAACACCTAGAAGGAAACTATATATAAATGCATATAAATGATCAGCAAGACTTCCAGAATCGATTTAGTCATAACCGTCTGTTCGTCGGTCTGACAGTTTGTAAATACGCAACTGAGGGACTAGAGTTTTTGAGAGATCGCTTTGATATTTGGCACATGTGCTTTTCTTCCCAAGGATATAGGATATAGCTGTCATACAAACAGACCGACCGGAGTTACGGTCAAATGCAGGCAACTTCACCAAAATGTTTATACATATTTTCTAACACTTGCTTAGTTTGATAACCGAAAGCTAATTTTTAATTGGATTTTCGGCAAAAATCCTCTTAGCTGTACCCTCCGCGCGGGTGTCGACTGGGCAATGGATGTCGCTGCGTACAATGTTATGATATCAAGCCGGCTTCTGGCAGAGTCATTACATTGCAGGCAGGCGACTACTAGCGAAGGCTAACGTATTTTCCCAATCATCCCCTTGTGTTGGACTGCTCTACATGCATCATCAGAAGTAGGTGAATGGGTAATATAACGGACATGCTAATGAGGTACCTGGCGATAGGTTTAAAACGCCAGGGGTAGAGACCCCCGAACTTCAGAACTCAACATGGAGGTAAAAGAAGGAACGAAGCCGACTGGAATATCAGTCCAAACGTCGGTGGGAGACGTGGCTGCTACCACCGGCGGACCACACCTCCACTGCAACGGGAGCAGGTTACGGTGGTTTTAGTTGTACTGCTAAACCAGCTTTATAGCGCACAGGTGCCACAGTCCACGAAGACTCGGACCAAGAAAGCGCTGTAAGCTCTAACGTGGAAGAAAAGCTTCTTCCCTCTCCAGTGGAGGCGACCGAGGGTTCCAACTCTGACAACAACAGAGGTCCCCGGAAGAAGCCAAGCAAGGAAGTGTTGAAAGCCAAAGTGAGATACAAGGCGACAGTCGGAATATGCAACCGTCTCGAGGGTAAGTCTACTTTGAAGGAAGAGGAGGTGAAACGACTGGCTTGGGCTAGAGAGGCCGAGGGTCTGACAACAAGAGAGATTTCCCGAAGAAATCAAGAGAAAAGGGTTTGAAGCAAAAGTAAGATACAAAGCGGAGGTTGGAAAATGCAACCGTCTCGAGAGCAAGTCTTCGAAACAGCCGTGGCACGTGGGCAAAATGATAACGTCCAACGCAGCGGTGGCAGCCAATTAGCTTGCAAAACGGCATTTGACCGTCGCGCTCATAGACCGCCGTAACTCGCTGGGACAAATTTCACAGGGGCGGTGGAAAATAGTGAAAATTAAACCACCGGAAGTCCTCTTCTCGAGAATGGGCGCCGAACCGAGCGCACTCATGCCGTCATTTAATGGAGCAGGTTAGCTTAGTGGTGTCAAAATTTTAAAATGTAACGACGACCCGATGCTAACATTGGTAAGGGAAGCGGCCAAAACACTTCCAAACCTGTGGGAAGGAGCGAAAGTAGAGGTGGTACACCACAGCAGTATCGCAACGGTGCTCAAGGCGAAGTTAGATATTTTTCTGCAAGTTAGTTTTAGATGTGGAGAAGCATATCAACCATAAACGTTAAGAGGATAAATGAAAGCTTTTTAGAATATAGTAAAATAAGAGCTGTTTCCAAACAAAAATATCAAAAATATGCGTAAGTCAATTTATTGCCATCAAATAAACACGTGTTGTATTGAATTAGCAGTCCACTCCTACAGAGCAGTTCTTACCTGAAATCGTTATTTTTTCAAATAGTTGACTAACAGAGATTTATCGCGTGCTCATAACTTTCAACTGAACTCGTCATCAATCGTTTGTAATTAACGCTTGCAAATATTATTCTTAATTGCTAATTTTACGCTTCTATTTCTATGCCTCCCATTGATGCCTACATACATGTGTTTCTACCAGTCAGTACAACTCATTATAGTGCGGCTACCAGACAGTAGAACTAATAACGTCTTTGTGCTCATACAACATAAGCGATGGACTGCGACGGGGTGAGGAGTGACGGACTAAAATTGTTGTTGACCGCGTAAATAAACACGCGCGATGCTTAAATGTAAGCAAATAACAAGTCGAGAATTGACAGCTAGATAAACAGCTGAAAAATATACACTGTCAAACAATAGGACAAACATACAATTAGGCGTACAAATGCCACAAGCAAATATGGTTGTATGCACTGGTACATAGATGGACAGTTAGACAGATGCAAACGGCGGCATTTCGGCAGATCAACCGACTTCATCGCAAACAAATGTATGTATGTGCGCACAGTGCTGCGACTAAATACATACATATAAACAAGCTGGCATACAGATGTGAATATACTTGCATATAGCTATCTATGAATGTATATATTTACATATATAGTAAGTATAAATATATTTACCAAATTTTTTCGTATGCCAGTTCTGCATTTTCAACCAATCGCCAGCTCAGTGGCGAGTATTTGTTGCTACTTTTGTGGCAATTGGTCGCGCGCCGGCAAAATTCAATTTTATTCATTTATTATTACGAGTAGTTGGCAATGCGGCAAGTTGCCGGCACTGCTGGCTGTGATGCTGTTGATGATAAAGCTCTCAAAATGCTGCTGCTGATGCTGTTGGTGGCCAATGATTGCCATTGCATTTTGCTTGTTTATTGCTATTGTTCTTTGGCATGCAGTTTCGGGGCAAATACAATAAATATGTATGAGGGTTGCATGAATATTTGCATCTATGTACATACATATACGTATACATACGTTGGCATGTAATCGTCAATGTGATTATGCTCGTTTTCGGAATGAATTAGGGCGATATTGCTCAATTCAATAGAATTTGTAACGAAACATCACAACATGCTATCCCATGTAGCTTCATTAAAGAAATGTTAGCTTTTCGTTCTAATGGTATAATAGATTTTTAAAAATAGCATAATTGAAATGAGGAATGAAAATTACAAAATACTCAACATATTTTCAGTAATTGTAAATAAAGGCAGATCTACCTGAAATTTCGAAAAAAAACCGCTTTTTCACATTTGGACAGTTTTTACTTCTGAAAACAACAAACTAATCGATTGTTATCGATATACCAGTTAATTAAACATTACTAATGGATCACCTACTAAAAGTTCAATACAAACTCAACATATTCGCTTTCAATTGTCGATTCAACACAACGCGTATTTTGTATTTTCTTTCACCTTCGTCATAATTCCATTGAACTTCAGTCAGCTTTTGTTGACTGACAGCTGTAAACACGTTTAGCCAATAAGAAAAATGCAGCACAGAGTTGCATGCGTACAAATGTGAATGGAGTTGTTAGCAGCACCCTTTTGTTTACGAAAGCAAAGCAGCACAAATACTCACTGTAAACCGCTTTTATTAGCTGAAAGGCATTATCGATTGATTGAGATCTTGACACATACCTGAAAGAGAAAAGAGATTTTTCAATTATTAAGTTATAATTTTTCAACAAATGATATACATATAAACATATATAAAACAATATAAAAGTAATACTGATAAAATTTAAAAAAGTTCGAAGTAAATGTATTTTTTTATTATTTATGTCTTTCATTTGTTGTCAGAAAAAGCAGACACGCTGAGTGACATCCTTCTTTCTCCCTTTCTGGGGCGAAAATCACCGCAAAAGTGGGCTAAAAAAGTTATCCCGTTAATGTAGATGATGTTGCTGTCTGGTAAAGTAAAATTCATAGATACCGTTTACGAGTTAACACAGGGTAGTAAGCCGGGCTGAAATAAGCGACCGAGGTGTCAATCTAAACAAAACTAAACTAGTTTTATTTATCAGGAAGTATAAAATCCTGGATGTACCTCTTGCCTCATTGGGGAGTTCTCGGCTTCGTGAAGTGCTTGGGCCTTATCCTTGCTAGAAAACTCATAGAACCCAAAAGTTGAGTACAGGGTGAGTGTGGAAGGCGTTGATTGCCTATGTTGTTGTAAAGAAACAATTGAGAAGCGATGGTGACTCTCACCAAGAGACCGTAGTTAAGCCAAAACTGTTCAATGGTGCATTTTTCTGGTGTAAGACGCTCAGTAAGACAACTCTCGCTAGAACGTGTTTAACGAGCGGCTCTCACTGGTGAACTACGAAGAACATCAACGATGCACCCGTGGACAAAGCATTACTGCAAAGGTTCCAATCAAACTTCGGAAAACCGAACACATTAAGTTCCCACAGTGGGGAACCGCGAAATCTTCCGCCTAGCCCGGTCCTACTCCTAGCGGATCTCTCCGCACACACCGCGGAGGGATATGTGTGTGAAGCT
Organism: Bactrocera correcta; assembly: GCA_027475135.1. Taxonomy (NCBI): domain Eukaryota; kingdom Metazoa; phylum Arthropoda; class Insecta; order Diptera; family Tephritidae; genus Bactrocera; species Bactrocera correcta. The sequence goes on along the minus strand of CM050325.1, from coordinate 110,145,911 downwards.
AATTGAAACACATTGGGAAGTTTGGAAGGGGGTCATCTTTCGGGAGCTATCAATCAATTCTTGTAGCATTTTTTAAGCAGAAGTGGCAGCAAAGTGCGGCCAATAAGAAAACCTTACAAGCCTTAAGCTCGTTGTCCCATTGGCACTCACGAAATGCGACTAAAGATTTCGGAAGACGTAACTTGTCAAAAATGCAGTGGAAAATCATTCACTGTCCAGCTTCGCCAGACTAAGATTGAAGTATCTTAGTTGTCATACTTTCTACTATCAATAAATTTATGGCAGGTTCTAGGCGCTTTGAAATACAGACAACGGTCTTTTTGATCCTCAGTTAAGATACCAATATTGATTTGAAAATACTCCATATAAAATTATGATGAATTTGGGCGGAAAAGTGAGAATGACTTTATATTTTTTAAGAAATTTATCATACAGACCAAAAATAGCTCACCCACCGCTGAACATGATTCACATAGTAAAAACATTGGAAGTTCACCGCATAGAACCCGAGCTTCGGAAGCAGATTTTCACGATTTTAATCAATTAATTTTCGCAAGAGATCTGTGTGCAAATCATTTTCTTTCGAACAAAAATTTATATAAAGTTATATTTCTATGAAATAGAAACTTTTGATATTCCATTTTTATTCCCGAAGAAACTTGCTTCTCTATTTTATAGATACAATTTTATATACCTTTGTCTTTGTTGGAAAGAAAATGATTTAAAAGCTTTAGCAAATCTAAAACAACACCAACACGTGTGTTTACTTATAACTGAAGGTTCAATGTTGTTATGCATATCATGCAATTAAACATTATTGAGATTACTGGAAGCTCAAACACACAACTGTACTTACGCAAGAGCATTACTCAATTACAAATGAATCTCAGCAATTAATGATTAAAATTCGAAATGTGCTATTGGCTTAATTTGCATATTGCTGCAGCAGCTGTAAGCGCACTACGGCAAGCTGACTAACCTACGAGTATGGCAAAACGCTTACGGGCGTGTGTGAGTGTGAGCCACATATTTAAGCATCTTACGATTCTAAACCCAAAACAAAGCAACTGCTGCAGCAATTTGGTCACTCACTGCCTGATCGAACACTGGCAGTCAATCTCACGTGGCACAAACACACACACATACTTACAATTTGCCTGACAATCGTGCCACAGTTATTCGTGTGCTATTATTCTAATTACATGCGAGCGAGCCCAAGGAGAACACGGAGGCACGAAATTGTGTCGCAATACAATAGAATCGAACTACAACCACAACACATGTGGGCATATGGCACGTAGTAATACAATAAGCGCATTAAAGCAACAACAAGAATAGCGATTACTAGCGTTTGCAGCACAGCAGTCATTTCGATTTCAAATTGAGTTGTGCCAAAAGCTATTGGCGTCGAATTCCACCAAAGACTGAGCTATATCGACAATTGATTGTTGCATTACTAATAACAGCAACAACAACAAACATAAATACTGCTGCATACGTTTTTATTTCGAACATGCAGAAATTACACGGAAGAGGAAGAGAAAGAGGAAGGAAAAGCTATGCACACACACACATACACATAGCCAAGCATAAAGCACCTGAGACTGCCATACTTTGCATGACACACTGTTAAGCTGATTAAACTGCCAAGCAAACAAAGTGCATGAGGTCGTAAGTAGCTGTTCACTCCTCGGTAAGTATGTGTGTATGTGTGTTATGTTTGTGTGGAAGCAGGAATTGTTGTAATTTCTCATGCAATTCATATTTGCAAGTAGAGATGTCTGGCATGCTATTATGAGAAAATTGCATGCGATTTGCTTTGTCTGTGTGTGTGTGCGAGAGAGAATGAGTTAAATGATGGTCGTAATTGCGTTGTGATTGCACAACAATTGGATTTTTGTAAGTGAGTTGTGCTTGATTAACTGACTGACCCAGTGCTTCCACGTCTCAAGTGATTGACTGACATATATTTATGGGCGATTGCATTAAAAGGTGCAACACAAGTGATAGTTTTGAGGAGAATGAGAACGTTTGCTGCTAAAAACATAAACATATACATAATAATATAAATAATTTAACCGAAAACTGCAACCCTGGTATTCATTAAGTCAAAGAACTACTTGTAAACTGGCAGATGAACCCTTTCTTTGCACATATAAACCTAAACGGCGAATTTAGTTTCAGGTTCCATTCCTTAACCTTGCGCGCGAGATACACTTAGACTGCTATGTACAGCCCTTTGTTGGATATCAGCTATCGGCAAAAACGGTCGGAATCTATCACAAATCGGCTTAGGTGATTTACTTCCATTTCCGTTACTTCATCTCGGAGTCCAAAGTATGACATCCGAGATGGTTTTACCTTGATCTGGCAAAACGTGGAATTCCAGGAGGAGGTCCACTGAAAGGTGGACGAAGAGTTGTGCCGACCTCCTGCAACTTACCCTATGTGAGAAGGACCTTGCGATTGCAAAGCTGCGACCAGAACTTACTGATTTGATCTTAGGCCCAACAGTCCAGTAGTGAGCTACAGGAAGGTGCTTCTACCCATTTCCATTCCGCTCTTATTAATACTTACATAAGTGCGATTCCTGGTGATTTTTCTAAAAACAGTCGCGGGTGGATGTAATAGGTCAGATTCTACGTCTTTGAGAAAAGTTCTTTTTTTGTTGATACACCTTGCCTTATCACTTTCGACTTTAAGGGCAATTTTGAGCATTTTTGTTTTTGTTGTTGTAATAATAGAAACATTTCTTAAATAATGTTTATGAAAACTGCTGAATTAAAAATTCTTGGCCTGTAAAAATCCGGGTTTACCCCGACTATTTTAAAATGTCCAACGTGAGAATGGATTTTGAATATATTCATCGACTCATTGAAAACGAGGTTAGGTTAAGTGGTAGGGTTTATCCAAAATCAAGACATTATTCGTTCGTGTCACCCATAAACACCTAAAAAGTGGATTCCCACAGCCTCATCGTTCGACGAAGCGTTGTTTATTTACTACAGATTAATTAAAGCGTTAATATCAATACCAGCACCTTCGTTAGGTGCAAATAGAAATCGGAGAACCGACTTGTCTCCAAACGGATGAAAATGGGGAAAGGTGCCCTCTTAGCTTCGACTTAACGGTTTCCAGCAAATCTGTTGTGACTGGATACCCACACGATTCTAATATGGCAGAAGTTTGAAGCTATCGCTTATGAGCTCCTGCTGTCTTTGACTTGTTTTCAGCGCAAATTAAACGAATTCAAATCCAGTATAGCCGCACGGCTATCGAAGTGAATGCAGAATACTCTGAATCACTTCAAAGATTGTTGGTTTTTATGTTTCTTTGACCAGCTGGTGGATCTATATTATTTCTATCCTATTGATGGGAAGATATATTTTATGCCAGGTGAAAATTTGAAGCAGTGACTAACACATATCCCTCCATACCCAAAAAGAACACGCTCATTATGTACATTTGGTATCTACATTCAAATAACGGTTATGTAAGCTCGCTTACATGTGTAAACACTGGCAGATGCCGAAACTACTCGAATATGCACATAAAGACATATGTTAATAACAAAATACTTGGTAAGAAATATTAAATATTTACATACATATGTATTTACAACACTACTTAGGCACACTTTTGCATGCATATGGTGTGGCTACATAACTGTAAAGTATACATATGAATGCTTAGAATTTTATGAAAATCCATTTTGCCCCAGAAGCACGAGTGAATTTTCGCCCTGCGCTCATTAATTATGAATCAGTTGAAAAGTAGATATATGCAAATTAACCGATACACATACATGCATACATATATGTATATTTTTGTGTGTTTTGCGCCTAACAACAACCATCGGGCGCCGGAAACCTAAATCAAACAACAGAAATCGACCCAGATACTGGCGTAAGTTAGTTGAATGCAAAACTTTCTACTCAGCATTGTATCTAATAGTGTGTATATACAAGTATGTGTGTGTAAATAGCAAAATGTATTTAAGTAAAACAGCGCTTCGAATCTATTTTAGGTTAGATTCATTAAGGTTTGCGTGTGAGGGCTTGCATGACCTCTTAGTAGGGTGTGCAATGTGATTTGTGTGCGGCAATTTTTTATCGGCCCTTTATGATTGAATGTTTCGTAAAACCTATAGCTTGGAATGAGAAATGGACCTATCATAAAATGAAAATCTATGTCTACATAATATATTTTGTTTACATATTATAAGCGTCTTCGGTACTCCAAATTTCTGCTCCCTAGCATCTGGCGATGCCATTATTTAAATAGTTGTGAGGTTATAAATACATATGTATATATTTATCCGGCAAGTAGTGGTTAGCGATTATTACATAATTGATTCGAGTTTAGAAATCACTGTTATCGAATTGTGAGAAATAATAAGAACACACCTCCGACAGAGTCTTAAATACAAACGAAATTTCAGTCTTCCTCAGCTTCATCAGTTCAACTTACTCTCTTGATAATAATTGTATCATCGATAAATACACGTACAAAGTAATTCTATTAGCAGCGCTAAATTATAAATATCACTCTTAGAGAATTACTATTACGAACTGCTGAGTCAACGAATAACGAGCGAAAACAGAGAAGGAAAACAAATTATAAATAATTTTCTTGCCCTAAGCGGCGCAAATCAATTTCACTTTAATTACAACAAATCTTGATGGACTTTTATTAATCGAAGGCACACGAACACACACACACGAGCACACATAAATGAATAATACATACATAAGAGCATAGCAGCGGAGCGGCAGCCGAACAATCGTCACGGTAAAACAATTATGAAACAACAAACAACACCAAACAGCAAATCGTCAGCCAAGTTTACTTAGAAGCCTTGCCACACTTTCAACACTGGAGAATAATGAACTCGACAATGAGCAGCACGAGCAGCAACGACTGGCAATCGCCAGCTACACTATAGGCTGGTCTAGTGAAACGGTATTTCTCATCGCGAAACACATCATCATCATCATCATCACCATCACTGACAGCGCCGTCACCAGCGGTGAGGCCGCCCACGAGATTTTGTAATTACAATGACAGTAACGCGTTACATTAATGACGGCAACAACAACAACGACAACAACAACATCGGCAACAAGATGAAAGTTGCCATTTATGAAACTGAAACAAAAGCAGCAACTGCAACAACAATAACAACAGCTGAATGATGAAAGTAAATACGCATAGCCATCTTTTTAAACAACAAAAACAATTACAACAGCGAACAATTATAAGTAGGTAAGTCCAAAAGCAGCAAGCCCATAGCTTTTTTGCGCTCATAACGGACGGAACTTAATGAGCAGCAACACTTTTGTCCAAAGTTGAATAACTTGACTATGTAATTAAGGTCAATTCCGCTTGAAAAAAGTCAATGGGGATATTTGGTGTGCAGAAACACTTGACTTGTGTGCACATATGGGAGTTTGTGGCATGCAAACACGCCCGAAATAGAAATCGAAAGAGCAAAGAAATAGTTCAATTGGGTTAGAAATGCTTTCACAGTTCAAATTACTTTTCGATAGGAAATGCAAAACAGAAAATATTGAAAGTGCAGGTCGTTGCTGTTGTTGTTGTGAAAAGAAATGGGAAATGCTTCCGAGTTACCAGTGCTTGTAACGATGTAAATATATGTTCGATCGAGTTGGGAGGACCCCACTTGCTTGCAAATGGTAAACCGGTAGTTCCCACCATTCGTCTGTAACACTTCTTGCTCACCTTGCTCAAAAAGGTTTTGTTTGGACGTGGACAGCAACGAGTGTTATTACTACTCATTGCTGTGAAGATCCTGTAATCATCTGTAGAAGTTATTCAAAGAGATTGATTTCTAACCTCAGAAAATTGTCGAATTTTCCAATATACCCTCGAAGTAATGGTTTGGTCCATATCAAGTCACAAATGATAGCTCAAGTTAAATTGTTCTATGAAATGGAAATTTATATTTGTTTAATTTACATTAGTTAACTTGGTAAGACTCGACTTCGGATGCTCTCTCCCGTTACCACTTCGTTGTCTACAACAACATTAATTTCACCTGCCATATGCTTATAGGCAATTGAAAATCTAACAATAATGCAAATAACGGTACTTAGACAATAGAGGCTATCTGTGGGCAGGCGGCTCCACCGCCATTAACTAGTAATTTTTAGTGCCTCAAAATTCAAACTGAATGAAGTTTTAAATTTTTGTTGTGATTTTTTTTATTTACAACGCATGTTAGCGCGGGTCCAGCGCAGTAAAGCCTTAAAAAAGGTACAAAAGGTTGTCATAGATGTATTATTAAATTTCGATGTTGCTCACTATATTGTGTTTGTTATTGTAAAAACAATAAAAAAAATATTTTTTTTTCGCGAAATTCGTCATTGTGCACAGTTTTACCATACATACATAGTATGTATATACTAGTATATGCAGTTGTATGTGTGTATGTAAGTGTATAAAATTTGTTTCGTGCTATCATTTCGATTTATGAGTGTTATTTGTTGTTGTGCTGTTGTGTCTTTTTTCGCGCCTTCTTTTTTTTCAAGTGTCTTGCGAATTTACTGACAATATCCGACACGTTGCACTGAAGTGTGAATAATAACGGCGGCAACCAACCAACCACAGCAACAACATCAATATGCTCATGCAGCAACTTTGTTTAGCCACAACAACTGCAACAACAACCAAACAGTTTGAAATCTATTCGTACAAGTATGTCCACAGATATGTGGCAGTAGCTACACCACTAACAGCAACAGATAAAATGCAAAAGCTGTAACATATTCATAGATGTTGTTGTACTCTCCTGCTGTGCGAATAATTTTGAATATTTTTTATTTGCACCGCGCAATGAATGGTTCGTTGACTATACGCTACACGTTGTAGGTCGGAGGTGCCACATATCACTGCATGTGGTAACTATGTGTGTACTTTTGTAAATATCGCCTGTGGATTTAGCGAACTATTCGAACTAGTACGCAAGCGACTAGTTTGAAACTAGTTGCAAAGTGTCGCAAAACTTAATTTAATTTTTAAATAGAATATTTTATAGACTCTCTCATCGTAAAATATGGGTTAGTACACACGTAATCTATGTAATAGATTATTCATACAAGTTTTTTAGACAGAAGTACTTTCCCATTACAGGATTGAAGAACTGGAGAGCTGAGAGCAACGTCTTGCATGGTACGTACAGGGTTTGTCCGGAATGTTACAGGACTGATTTTGATTGATTCAGCCACGACTGTACTTCGGAGCGTGCGCGCAAAGAATGAGCAAATCTAAAGTGAAAACGATGTTTATTGTCTTCTTTGTCATCAAAATCATCGTCCACAAAGAATTTGTTTCTCCTGTACAAACCGTCAACGCTAAGTTTTACGTGGAAGTCCTCAAGAGACTCAAACGATGTGTCAATCAGGTCTGACAACACATCGCAGCCAATTGGGAGTTGCACCACGAGAACGCCCCGGCTCACACCACCTTTCTTGTGAACAGCTACCTAACCAAGGCTGGCATCCCAACGCTTCCGCAGTCGCCCTATAGCCCAAATCTGACCCCCCGGTCTTTTTTTGTTTCCTGGCATGAAAAGGTCGATGAAAGGGGATCCAAGTAGGAATCGATATTGATTTTTTGAAACCGTTGTCCGAGCCCCTTCAGAAATTATCTGGATCTCCAGTCTAATATCGTATGTTTATGGGATTACATCTCGTTTCACAGATTAACCTCGAAATTTTAATTTTGAATCCGTAATGGTCGCTGGTTATGTTTTCTTTAAGAAATTTCCCGTACAGGTACTCGACAACAACTTACCCATAATTAAAGCTAAGCCTAAAAAATAAGACTTTAAAAAACGTTTCCTTCAAATAAAATATTCTTTAAAGCTGTAACTGCTCTGTGGTGCTATAACCTGTTACAATGCACAAATATTAAAGATATCTGGAGAAAATAAAATAATTAGACATAAAGCCTTCCATCAAACTTAAACCTCACTTAAATCCACGCGCTCAATCAGCAAGTTCAAATTTCATCCCAGCATCAGCGGATTCCCTTTGATCGTAATCGGGGAGTGCCCCATCGAAAAGACATTCATCTACAAAAAGAGGTATAATTATATCCAGCTGGTAACCTTGTTCTGCTGTTCTGCTTACTTTACATCATGCACTGTGGCATATGCAAGCTTTGCAGAACTTAAGTGAGTTGAAGGTAAATGGCGCTGAAATGAAATAGTCTCCGTGCTCGCGCGTATAATCGCACGTCGCAGATGCATTATGCGAGCACGAATAGTGGGACGATGCCACAAAAAAATTAACGCAGCTGGAGGATGCAAAGCAAGCTGAGTTTACCGGTATCACTTGCAGCTGGAAATGATACTTGCTATTTACAAATGATTGCACGTATTTTCTGCGCGGGGATAACCTAAGCTTTTGGGAATAATTGTGTAACAATTTTTTTTTTTATTTTTATAAATATTTTTTTTTTGGAATTTTCTATCGCAAAAAAATGCATATATGATATTGGATTCCTTTGGAGTGAGTAAACATGAAAAAGATATATTTATATATCCAGTTGAAAAAATAGCAAGTCAGATGGATCTAACAAAGAACAACACTTCAGATAACAGTTTTGAAAAATGGAAATGAAATTGCTGCACGGCTTGAGAGAATTTCCGCATGTATTGCTGTTATCGGTTTTGTGGTCACCATTTTCGTACTTTGGTGCCTGAATCGAACAAGCAACTAGCATAAATACAATACTCCAGCCCAAACATAGAACGACACATTGTAGGTCTCTTCAATGAAGATACCAACTTGTAATGAAAATACTATATTCTACTGGAAAACTAAAATTTTTGGATTCATCGAAGCCAAGACCTCTAACTCACGCTTTAACTCTCTCTCTCTCTCTCACTCACTCTATCTCTCTTTAGTTAGCAAAATAAAATTCGCCAGCACATTCCACCTTCAACTCCACAACCAAAAACACAAGCAAGCATAAATTTCATTTCCCCGCTTTTTTATATTATTTTGCTGCAATTTATATGCCAATTTCGCGTCACTGCAACCGACAATGCAATTTTATGTGTCTATCACTGCAACTACTGCCACGTTTATTCGCATTTACATTTCACTGTCGCATTCACGGAGTCGCGCAATTCGCTAGTTTTTAGGGTTTTCATTCGCATCTGCACACATATGTGTGTATGTATGTTGGTGTGCGGCAAGGTGCCGCTTGATATGCGCGTTGCTGCGTCGTTATCCATCTATCTTTATGTGTTGTCATCAATTTTCACAACTGCAATTCGCATTTAGACGGCGATGCTGCGATGCTGTAGTTGGAGAAACTACAATTTTCGTGCATATTTTATTTTTAGTATGGGAAAGTCGCTGTTTCGCCATTTCTGTGATTGTGTGCGAAATAGCGATGTTGCAAGTGTAACTCCGCTCTTTTCATTCTTTTTTTTTTCGTTGCCTACAGAGATGCTCATCGCTCTCGATTTTGTTACAATTGCCAGTTTTCGCGTGATCTTGCTTTATGCGTAAGCGACTTGTTGAATTGGGTTTTCTAGGCTGCTGTTCGCCAGTCTTTGCTGCTTTGCAAGTTGTATGCGTTTAGCACCTTTTATTGTTGTGGTTTCTAAGCCTGCTTGCCTCGGAACTATGCTGGCTTTTGCTTTTATTGCTGTAAGAGCAAATAACCGGTTTTGGCACTTTTGCTGTTTTGTTTCGAATATTTTTACCTTTTCTGCTCTGGTGTTGCTAAATTTCCACGGACTTGTGTTACAAAAATTTTATCACAAAGTTACTACATAAAAGGGCGGCACACATGCATATATGTATGTTGATATATACTTTACATGCCGAGGTCTACATTATATGTATATGTCTTCATGTACTATACTTAACGAATATCAGTATGAGTTCGTGTAGCACAACAATGGTTCGCTCGCTTCCGGGTTCTGGAAATTTCGATGTGAAAGATGCACCTCGCTCTGGTCGACCTATCGCTGAAAAAAGATTATGGTCCAAGCATTATGAAGCTCAACAAACGGTCGCAAAGCCTGTATTAACCCCTCCTTTGGTGGGGTTGGAATGGAATCATCCACTATGAGCTGCTACAGCCTGGTCGAACGATGGACTCTACATTTTACTGACAACAACTGATCAGATTGAAGCAAGCAATCGAAAAAAATGGCCAGAACTGATCAACAGAAAAGGCTTCGTCTTCCATAAGGACCGCTGGACCACACACATCTTTAATGACTCGGCAAAAACTGGTATAACTTGACTGGGAAGTTTTGATGCATCCACCATATAGCCCTGACCTTGCACCAGCGGCCTACTATTTGCTTCGGTCAAGTTGGCTTCAAGCGAAGCCTGTGAAAATTACTTGTCGCAGAAACCAGAAAAGTTTTACACTGATGAAATAATGTCTCTAGCGAAAAATGGCAAAAGGTGGCCAACCAAAATGGTGCATACTTGGTTCATAAAAGTTTATTATAAATATAAAAAAATAAGTTGAAGTTTGATTAGAAATACAAAAGAACCCAATATTTTTAAAGTGTTTCTAACACACTTACTTATTGAGCGAAATTCAATTACTCAGAATCTTTCATTAAAAACATGCATTTTTGAAAATTTTCGAAAAAAAATAATTTGTTTAGCTTTTATTCTTATTTACCATTCTCTCAATTTTATATCTTTAAAATTAGTTTTATTATAGACACTGCTTTCATTAAACTGTTTTAAGCTCTGGAATAAAATTCATTTAATTTACCTAAAAAGACTACTCGACTTGGCCTTGGCTCTACCGAAACTATATTTCGAATATTCAAAATCATGTATAATTAAAATAAAGCTTAAACAACGCTGCTGTTTCAATTAAACCGTAAATTATTTTGCCACTAAAACGGCTGGTGACCACTTCTCGGAATTTTAACTTTCGCGCTAGGCAAGCTTGAGCGTCATTGAACAATGTTATTCTCGAAACTAAATATTTATGTGAAATATATACAACTTTTATTGTGTTTTAAAGGATTTCACTTAGTTGTTATTCTATATTTATCTATTTGCATTTCGAGTTAGGGTTTCTCCATAAACAATTTGATTTCTTTGCTACTGGACATTAATTACCAGCTTTTGCATATGTGTAGGATTTGATAAACCTTTGCTTCTGTTTGTCGCAAAAATGTTTCGGCTAGCTCTTAAATTTCAAAGCACTTCAACTTCAGCCGTATTATTGTATTTGTTGTAATTTTTCCAGCATGTAACATGCTGCCAAATCAACTAAAAACCATTTATGGTTACATTATTTGCCATTAGTGGCAATGGCCAAAGGAAAATAAATCAAAAGCCGCTCAAAGTGCTCAACTCGTGGTTAACCAGCCGATTACATACTTATGAAAACATGCTTGTATATCAAAGTGCTGGCTATTTTCGTACTTGCGTCCACTTTCAACATATTTTTGGACAAATACACTTGAAAATTGTTATTAAATCACTTTCGCTGGGTTTTAATCTTCAAGAGTGTTATTTTACTCGCTTTTATACGACTGAGTATGTACATATATATGTATAGATATGTCTATATAGGTATATACATACATATATGTACTTATAAGTATGTATGCACATACAGCAAGCCTTCAAAAATCAATGCAATAGATGACCACGTACGAATACACACAAAATACATTTTTTGCTTTAATGGTTTTAATATATACTTGTATATTTATATAATTATATGTACATATAAAATATTAGCGGAGTTTTGAGCGAATTTAATACGATTACAATAAGAGGTTTCCCAGGAAACAGATTTGACAATTATTCGCCTCATTAAAACTTTTCTGTTCATTTAAAGCATTATGTAATATAAGTAATTATGCATTGTAGTTGTTGACTAGTTAGGGTCCTTCCCTTACCCTCATCAGGGTGTATTTTTTAGATATGTGGTTCAATAGAGGAAAGAAAATGTATATAATTTCATGTTACAGCCAAGAAATTTGCCTTTTTATAATGGTAAGGGTTTTCTATTATGTTTTGAAAATGATTTATTGAAAATAACCAGCCAGCTGTGGCCGTCGAATATATTCCAGCCGAGAGGCTCCATTTTGGAGGCCATGCCATATGCCCACAGCGCGAGATAATGCCATTACCACAAGTATCCTTCAATAAACTGATTGTTTTGATGGCTGCATGGCATGTACCGCCAACTTATTAGAAAAAAGGTCGTCCACATCCACCAAATTCAGGCACCCCTTCACCTGAAACATTATTATCAATTTCAATTTTCATGAAATATTAATCAATCTCACTGCCCCTAGAGCACACCGAACAGTGGCTTTTGGAGGATGTAACGACGAAGTAATAATGGCTTGTGGATTATCATAACTCAAAACCAGATAATTTTTTTTATTAACGTACCCGTCCAGCCAACAGTGAGCTTCATGGTTGTAAAAAAGCTTGGAAAATCGGCATCGAGCCATTTCATTTTGGGTCAATTCACCGAACTTGCGATGCTCTTAAGGGTCCTTCGGCATCAACTCTTGCTCGAGTTGAATTTTGTAAGCCCGCAAATCAAGATCCTTCCGAAAAATCTTATATAAAGTCCAATCGCTGCGTGCTATGGCGATTGCACTCATTCTGGTCTTCTTCGTTACTCCGCTCTCTAGCAGCAATAGCAACTTCTATGCACACTTTACGGCGTTTCTGGGGATGCGTATTGTCCAGTAGAATAAACGGTGGGGAAGCGATCCCTGGTTGCTCGAATTACCGACTCTGCTGTCCGATTATGTTGACCGAATATTGGACGCAGCGCGCGATGCATACGTGAATCAAGGGTTTTTCTTTTCTTAACTCTGAAAACACCTTAACTACAGGAAGTTCCAGAAATGGAAATACTACAGAATACTACAAACTGCTTATAAGTATATATAAATGATATATTTGTAGCTTATATTTGATATATACATGCAGACTATATATGTATGTATATAAAAAATTAATGAAATTTAATTTATTCTATTTTGTAGAGCGGATGTCATCAGTATCGAAATAAATGCAAATATTTGTAATACAATTTGCTTTCAGCTGCTAATGGCATCACTTTTGCATAAATTATTTCACTTGATTTTCATTTCTAAGCGACGAACCACTCGAGGGCGATGTTATATAAGTCAGTGTAATTGCAATTGATCAAGACAAAATAAATATCTGCGGTTGTGTATGTGTATGAATGTATTTGTGTTATTTACTGTCTCGTCAGTAATTTCCGGCAGTAAACAACCACAGAAATGTTAAATTCGGCCCATATTTGTACACATGAACATACATATAAAGATTTGTGTTCAGGTTGAAATAAATGTTTGCTTAGAAAAGAGCCGTAGAAATGTTAAAATTTAATTACATAAATATTTGAAATCATTTTATTTCAAATACAAAAGTTTGGATCGAGAAGCTTTTGGTCCTTTGCGAGCCCAGAAAGTTGTAGTCCGATTTTGGGCATTCCGACAAATGAGCAGCTTCTTGAGGACGAAAGTACGTGAGCAAAATCTCAGAACGATATTTCAAAAACTGAGCGACTAGTTCGTATATATACGGACAGACGGACGTACTGATAGGAGAATGACCAAATCGACTATCATCACTATACAATTCGTTTCCCAGACATGGCGTATACATACATACATATACTTTATAAGATTTCCAACGCTTCCTTTTGGGGGTTACAAATATTGTGAAACTTTTGGGTATAAAAGGTTGAGGAGAATTATTGTCAATCGAATAACTGCTGACAGACGTGAGAAAAAAGTAATCGTTTTCAACCCATGTTCCAGAATGAGATCCTTAATGGTAAAAAGGTCGGATTGTTACAGTGTTTTGTGTCCGACTGTCGTAGTAGTATTAGGTCGAAGACTTTGAAAGAAATATTTCCCAGTTTGCTCCACGAATGACTCTTGTCTATTCATTACGATTGAATCGGTTCATTCCAATCGGAACATAATACATAATTCATAGCTTGTACAGCAAGGATTTAAACTGCTTGATTTTATAATCTGCTTCGAAGTAACATGTAATTAACAATAAATTTATTTTAAGCACACAGCTTACACTCGAGACTTTTCTTCTAGTAAAACAGATTGATTTTAATGCACTCATAAAAATTCTACACACACGCTTACAAAGCGTACACCAACACACATCCCGACGACCACGCGCTACCAGCTGCAACATGTTGCGGCGCCAACGCACTGCCACCGGCGGCACAGCTGGCTGGCCGAGCAAATAGCAAAACCAGTTCTAAGCTGCATTTTTCACTTTCTAAGCGCATTCGCACGCAGCCAGCTAATCGGAAATCGACAAACCAACAACACAAACAAAAAATATATGTTGCAAAAATAATATGGAAAAAATTCAAAAAAAAATTGCATGCAAAACACAAACACTTTTAATGAAAATGAATTGCGCGCAATGTAGGCGATCGGAGTGTTTTCGTTAATAAAACAAAGAAAAAAGTGAAAAAAGCGAAAAATTATCATTTCTGCGCGGCAGCATTTGCGCAAGACAAGTAAATCCTGTCAGCGTATAAGTCGAAACTATGCGGACCGTATACTGTATCGGGCAGACCGGTTTCACGGCGGCCACTGCACCGCAGCTGCTTCGATAGAAAAATCGCCAGTTTGCCATTGCAGTGAGCATTAAGCCAAACATAGACAACAACATGATCAACAACAACAACAACAAAACTATGTGAATGTGAAACAAATAGCGCAAGAAGGCATTTAATATAAAGCTAACATTTAGCCAATTCGTCCACAATTGCCTGCCGCATGTTGCATGCCCCAAACAATTTGGTGAGCTACACTATTAACTGGAGGCTATTTATTGGCTGCAATTGCAGCTACTTAAATTGCCAACAAGTTCACTTAAGCGTCAACGTCATTTGATGGTGTATGGCATCCACAGCACACCCAACTGCTGCCACAAAAGCGCCACCACACCATGTAAATGCCACGTATACAGTTAAAGGTACGCCTGCACTTCGACGAGGATAACAAAAATGGCTGTCGTTTGCTGTTATGCCCACATATCTACATATATACCTATGTAAATACGTATACACATTTATAGAATGCGTGCATCCTGCCTCTTTGGCAGTGTTGCCACTGTGTTGCATGTGCGCGTGTACATCGTTCATCAATTAGCAATTAAGTCAGCATGCGAAAGTGAAAATTTCGCAATTATACCACCAACTGTGGTCCAAGCTGCGGTCGCACAAACACTGCCAGGCTCGCCCACATGCGCGGAGCCCGTACTTATGTACGCTAGCATAGCCTGCAGGGGCGTTAGTTGTTGCCAAGTTGCAAGTGACTCGAGTGCGTTGGCGGTGCATGCATACTCGCATGCTTACATACATGCATACACACTTGCATGATTACCTATGGTAAGTTGCCACACACCATTGTAAATTGACTTAATTCCGCAGTGTTGGTGTTGTTGTTTTCATCCCATTTGACACATTGTTGTTGCGCAAAGAAAGTGAAATTGAAAAGTACGCAGTTCGGTCGATAATGTGGCAGAAAAACACTTTGAATTTTATAAAGCTTGCAAAGGTTCTTCGATAAATTATCGGCATCTGCCACAAAAAGTCCAAATTTTATGAATGATACGAGTCTTAGAGAATCCACCACATCTACATAGTACGCGGGTGAGCTAGTATTAAAGTTTAGCTTAGGTGAAAATTATAAAATGTAAAACATGTGGTGAATAGACAAAAATTTCTTTATCCACCTTCAGTGGTGAGTATAAAAATATTTATTTTTATCGAAAGTGTTAGAGAATCTACCGAATCGTAGGTGAATTAGTATTGAAAAATTTGGCTTAGGTGAAAATTTGATTATCTGAAACATGTGGTGAATAGACAGAAATTTGTTTATCTGCCTTCCGTGGTGACTATAGAAATATTTATCTTTATCTAAAGCGTTTGTAATGTAACTAAAAATAAACGTATGTGCCTACTTTGCAGAGTATAAGTTAAACAGATGCTACTCTACAGACTACTGAGGTGAAATTTCACAAATATTTTAAATATATGAATAATAAATGTAATGTAATATGATATAATATTAGATATACAAGTATTTAAGCAATCTTTATGAGACATAAGTAGACTATTAACAAATTTTCTGAACTGATGGGTGTGGTGAGTATTCAAAAATCAGCTGATTGGAAGCCAATGTTGAATATAATGAAATCATTTTGTCTGAAGCTTGTATAGGATACAGAAAAAATAATAAGAATTAAAGTCTGTTGGGATATAGACTAAAATGAGCTAATTTATAGACAATAATTTGTATATACTTATATACATAACTATCTTAAAGCAGTGGTGAATATGATAACATTAATAATGTTTAATATTTGCATTCGTGTAGATTCTCGCAAACTTAAGTTAGTGAAGTCTACTGTGACTATATAAAAATAAACGTAATTAAAGTATCTCTTAAGTAATATGGAGCTTATGATATACATATGTGTGTATACAGCGAACTCTAAATCGATGCCTTCGGCAGTGTATGGTGAGTATAAAAAAAACGCAAGCTGAAAGTCGATATTTATCAAAATTTATCTCTTTAACTGAATCTAACTAGTTTTAGATCAACATCTTTCCAAATACTTCGACAGCTTTCCGTTGTGCAACACAATCTCAGACGGATTTAAACGATTTCGGAAACTTGATGTCTGTCCGCGTTCACAGCTTAGTGAATTTGATCAGCGTTGATGAATATTATCTTTAAGCAGCGTTTTTGCGATTAAATTGAACTTAAGCTTCACACAGTTCGCGGTTGATTTGGCCTTGCATAAACTTTATTTCTAAAGATCCCCGGACGAAGCATATCCTTATTTATGTTTTAAAGTCAATTCTCTGTATTGCCCGCTTGAGCTGCCAAATATGTTAAATTTGACATTGAGCACCTGAAATATTACACGCTGCTCCACTTAATTTTAGCGAATTTCGCAGAATTCCAAACTTAACCGTTGCAAGGATGCCGAGAAGTTTGTGAAAGAGGAAGTTCATAATTGATATTTAACAAACTACCAATGAAGTTTGTATTGACGTGAAATAAGCTGTGTGGTTGCGGATGGATGATGAAGTGTGGCAAGTGCGCGAAGAATGAAGGGATAAACTATATAGATATATATTTTTGAGATTACTATAATGTGTAGTGTTAATGTGCTGGCATATTTATTCCGTGTGGCTTACGCTCTTTAGATACATATACATTTACTATATATACACATACATATGTATGGATGTGTTTATTTACATTTTAATAAATCCCTGCAAAGTTTAATCCTATTTTAATACTCACATTATGCCAGCAAAAACTCCACGAAAAGCTCATTTAATAATAACGCTGCCAATAACCAAAAATTACTTTTCTAAATACATATACTATACATACATATAAGTTTATGTATTTTATGGGCATGTATTTGATATTGCAACAGCCTCAATGCCATGATGTGTGCATACCTAATGGTTGCAAATCGCCAACAAAATGCAGTTATTGCTCTTATGTTTTTGTTGGTTGACTGTTTTACACCGCTGGTTGCATTGGTGCGCCATTTGACTGTGTGGCATGCCACATATTCACGATTTTGTTTACTTTAATTAACAATTTGCATAAAATTTAATCAAACTCTTTTGTTAAACGTCATAAACAGAGGAATATAACGGGTGATTTTTTTGAGGTTAGGATTTTCATGCAGTAGTATTTGACAGATCACGTGGGATGTCAGACATGGTGTCAAAGAGAAAGATGCTCAGTATGCTTTGACATTTCATCATGAATAGACTTACTAACGAGCAACGCTTGCAAATCATTGAATTTTATTACCAAAATCAGTGTTCGGTTCGAAATGTGTTTCGCGTCCGTGTCCGATGAGCGATGAGGCTCATTTCTGGTTGAATGGCTACGTAAATAAGCAAAATTGCCGCATTTGGGGTGAAGAGCAACCAGAAGCCGTTCAAGAACTGCCCATGCATCCCGAAAAATGCACTGTTTGGTGTGGTTTGTACGCTGGTGGAATCATTGGACCGTATTTTTTCAAAGATGCTGTTGGACGCAACGTTACGGTGAATGGCGATCGCTATCGTTCGATGCTAACAAACTTTTTGTTGCCAAAAATGGAAGAACTGAACTTGGTTGACATGTGGTTTCAACAAGATGGCGCTACATGCCACACAGCTCGCGATTCTATGGCCATTTTGAGGGAAAACTTCGGACAACAATTCATCTCAAGAAATGGACCCGTAAGTTGGCCACCAAGATCATGCGATTTAACGCCTTTAGACTATTTTTTGTGGGGCTACGTCAAGTCTAAAGTCTACAGAAATAAGCCAGCAACTATTCCAGCTTTGGAAGACAACATTTCCGAAGAAATTCGGGCTATTCCGGCCGAAATGCTCGAAAAAGTTGCCCAAAATTGGACTTTCCGAATGGACCACCTAAGACGCAGCCGCGGTCAACATTTAAATGAAATTATCTTCAAAAAGTAAATGTCATGAACCAATCTAACGTTTCAAATAAAGAACCGATGAGATTTTGCAAATTTTATGCGTTTTTTTTTTTAAAAAAGTTATCAAGCTCTTAAAAAATCACCCGTTACATATATATAAACATATACCGTATATGTATATATATATATGTAAGTATATATGTACAACCAATATTACGAAAATAGGTTTGGCGCAAAATAAAAAGAATTAACTCAAACTCGTAAAAATTGATGTTATTCTATTATGATATTTTACTGGAAATCGTGCTGTTAGCAATTTCGACGACCGGAGCTACGCAGCAGTACATTACATAGATTACACAAACATACATACATATTGAAACTCTTGCAACATGTTGCTACAGAGTGTAATAGTTTTGTTATCTCAGGACCTACTCGACCGTTATCGAACAAATTTCATATATACAGTTACCTTCACATTCGCATTTTTTTTATCAAAAATATCAGCCAACCTGTAAGATATATTATATAAAGTGATCGAGAAGGATGTGTTAAAAATGGCATGAATGGAGTCAATACTTCCCATAACTTCGAACTTCCACTTGACCTTATATGTAGACCCCATATAACTTACAAGCCTTATACACCTGAAGCTATTTCCCTCGCTTTGATTCTCGCCAGTTGCAAGAGTATGAAATGCTTGTGTACATCCGAACTTAACCCTTCCTTACTTGTTTTAACTAGATTTTTTTCTACATTTTATATATTTTTCTGTAAATTTTATCAATAGTTTTAATCATTTCATTTTAGTAAAATTATTTTATAATAATTTCTGAGTGGAAATTTGAAACTGAAGTGCCTTACAGGCAAGGTGACAAGGGAACTAACAGTCAAAATAATTTTTAGATGCACAACTTTTTTCTGTTTCACTCTGATTCGCACAACTGATCACACATACAATAAAAACAGTTTGATCAAACTTATTGCTTCCTGAATCAGTTATAGCCCTAACTTCGTTACACTGCTTATAATAGCATTTAGTGCACAACAGAAAATATCGCCAGAGCTTGGATGCAGAATGACTAGAAGATATTCGTCGAAAAGAAATTACGATCTATGTACCTAAGAACCTTTGTATGATTTATTTAGTTATTTTGTAGAGTTGAAAGACAAAATCAGCGCTAAATCTCTATCTTAACATGGCACTCATCAGCCTAACTTTAGGCAATAATACAACATGATTGCCTATATATAGGCTGCCATTGCTGCTAGAAGCACCTTTACCTTGATCTCTTCGTTGTAAAAGAACTCACCTTCAAAATGTCTCTAAATATAGGCGACGAGTTCATTTTACTTAAGTAGTTAGGCAGTATAAAACGTTGCCTACATTTAGGCACATTTAGTAAATTTTGACTAAGAACTAAAACTGTGCAGTTTTGAAACTTTTCAATCAATAATTCCTAATCTAAAATCTAATAAATATGTAATTGAATTGCGAGCCTTTATCCTACGCTGATGGTCACAAATTCCAAATAAGATATAATAACTGCCTTTGATTCACCGAATCTTAAAAAATAGCGAATCGATCAAACAACTGTTGTAAACGAAAGCGAGGGTACTGTCATCGAACAACACTGGAATATAATTCTATAATATATATATATAATATAATTCTTTACATACACACATTCCTGTACACATAAAATTATACACGAATTTTTATAAATATACATGTGCATGCTTTGCACCCAAATAGCCTAAATATTTGTACTTTATTGATTTTGATAGGCATTTACCATAAATCAGGCAAGTCATAAACCAAATTTGTCAACCACATTTATTGCTTTTCAATATTTACGCAGTATAGATCATGCAACAGAACGTGGCATGAGAATCAGTGAAAACTTTTCTGTCACATAAAGTTCGTTCAAAGCCAAAAATACGCCAATATGTCCTACTAAGTAGATATACATATTTTGAGTTCAAATACCTACAAAGGCACATTAACACAGGCAAATGCAGTGCATATAGACATTGGCGCTGTTGGTGACACGGTGAAAACGTCATGTTGAAAATCGCAATGAATTATTGCCATCAGGCTGTGTGTTGGCGCACCATTAAAGACACGCCAATAAAAGCGCTGAACGAAATTTTGGCAAAACCGAAAATTATTAATACGAAAGCAATAAAAGGAACCAAACCAAACCCAAAAATAGCAAAAAAAAAAAAAACACAAAAAATATACACCCCCACACATAACGCAATGCTAGAGGCAGAGGAACCTGGCTAAAGCGCCGGCGATGGCAAAGAAGCAAAGCGAAGAGGAAGCGGAAATGTTCGCAATCGATTGGAGCGATTTGCATAAATTTCCAATAATTCTTGTGGCAATCAAAGCAATGCATTTCAAGCGTTCAATTTTTATTTGCGTAAAAGTGAATATGTGAGTGATGAGATAAACGCTGCTCATGATCTTTGTAGGTGTGTGTGTGTGTGTGAATGTGCTCAACTAGAACGGAACTAATTGCATTTTTGCCAATAAATTCCATTTTTTTTAATATTGAGGCACGCACACAGGCACATTCCGACGTAGAACTGCATATTTGCGATTGACGCACGTACACACACCCACACACACACATATTTCGTTCTCGGCAGCTGTCTTAGCATTTCCCTCAATAGCTGACAATTGCTGCGCTTCTCATGCTCGTCTCGCAGCGATCGACAGCCATTCAATAAACTGCAAATTTCTTTGGCGGTTACACCAAAAAACTACTACAACAACAACAACAAAAATTTGCATAAGCAACTTTATTCTGACCAATGAGTTCACGCGCACCTTACGGCCCCTCATCAACGGGATTAAAAGCGCCGTAAAAATATGTAAATCAATTTCAGTTGTTTTTGTTGTTATTCTTGCCACCGCTGCTGCCATTATTTATTCGCTTCTTCGTGATTTATATGAATTTGTTGCACCTCTCCATATTTGCAGAAAAATGTGGGGCGAAAGAGCGTGCAAACCGCGCAATGAGCAAAACTAAGGACGAAATTCACTCACAAACACACACACAAATACATCCATACATACATATGTACGCACAGCAGTGCACGAGTATATTTAGCTCTCGGGGTGCCACTTAAAAGTGCAAGATTGGTGGCCGCAAAGGGAAATAGCATTTTGGACGCTTCATTAAGCGCGCAAAAAGCTGAAAGTTTATTTTTGAAGGACTTTTCGTGACTGCGAAGACACTTTAAAGATAACGAAATTTGCCGAAACTTGGCTGGCTCTAATAAATTGCGGAGGTTGGAAAGAATTATTTGGCTTCGAATAATTTTAATTTAATAAATACTTATGTATATAAAGTAATTGCAAAAAGTTTTAAAATCTTATTTGCTTTCATAATTTAAAGAAACTACTTGAGGACTAATAGTTAGGGCATTTAAAATGAGATTATTTTGATACCTATAAAATTAAAATAATTTTGTCCTAAAAAAATAATTTTAAAAAATGTTTTAAACAGGTTGCAACCCTGCTAACTTAAAGTGTGTATGTTCAGCTATAAGCTTCCTTAAATCATATAATTTTTCAGTAATTCTTTAACTTAAGGCGGAATGAATTTTACAAAGACTTCCCGATTAAGGTCTCATATTTCTTCAGTTAATTTTAGAGACCCTTTGCAGCATTTGCTTCAATATCATATAAAGGAGGTGATCTAAAAAAGGAAATAATATTGGGTAATCGAAAAAGATCTCGTTGTCCGTTCTGAAAATTTCGATGCGAAAGATGCACATCGCTCTGGTCGACCTATCGTTGAAAAAGTCGATGAAATTATGGAAAGGATTGACCAGGACCCTCACATATGCAGCCATAACATCGCTAAGGAACTTAATCAAAAATCATCAGACGGTTTTGAACCATTTAAAAAATGCTGGCTACAAAAAGAAGTCAATGTTTGGGTTCCACATGAACTGTCTGTGAAAAATTTTTTTGGACGGAATTAACAGCTTTGATTCTTTGCTGAAACAAAATGAAATCGAACCATTTCTGAAGCGAATGGTAATAGGAGACGAAAAGTGGATCAAATACGACAATAATGTGCCAAGAAATCATGGCCCAGGCGGGTGAAGCTCAACAAATGATCGCAAAGCCAGGGTGTTTGGTGGGATTTCAAAGGAATCATCTACTATGAGCTGCTCCAGCCTGGTCCAACGATTGATTCTACATTTTACTGATTGAAGAAAGCAATCGAAAAAACGGCCTGAACTGATCAACAGAAAGGGCTTCATCTTTCATTAGAACAACGCTAGACCATACACATCTTTGATGACTCGTCAAAAACTGGGAGAGTTTGGATAGGAAGTTTTGATGCATCCACTTAATAGCGCTGACCTTGCACCATCGGACTACCATTTGTTTCGGTCAATGCAGAACTCCCTTAGTGGAGTAAAGTTGGCCTCAAGAGAAGCCTGTGGAAATTACTTGTAGCAGTTTTTCGCCGAGAAACCAGAAAAGTTTTAAACTGATGGAATAATGTCTCTAGCGGAAAAATGGCAAAAAGTGGTGGACCAAATTGTTCCATATTTGGTTCATTAAAGTTCATTATAAACTAAAAAAAATATGTTAAAGTTTGATTAGAAACACCAAAAGCCTTTTTCGATTAGTCAATATTTTGAGGTTGAAGTCAGCTTTGACCTTGCTCAGCTTCTAAGTAATTATTTGAGTCTATGTAATCTTATTTTAATTATAAGTACATAGTTGCCTCCTAAAATTTTGCTTATTTTCAAGTTTTGTGGACAATGTCGTCCTTCATCCCTCAGCGAAAATCATTCAAATCAGCGGAAATCGCAAATCATCAAATTCTGGTTTGCTCAAGAAATATGGATATATTCCTAAGTATTCAGCGACGTATGGGAAAATAAAAACATTGAAAATAAATGGTTACAATATGACCCAACATGAAATATAACATAAGCTTATCGCTTAAGAGATGTTTGTCAAAGGTGCTCTGGACCATACCAAACCACATACGAGAATAGCTAAGAGATTGGTAAAACGAGTCCTTAAGGAGTGATCTTCAATATTTGTAATGCAAACGTGTAGTGGCTTCCTCTAGAAAATGAACAGAAATAATAACAATAACCAAGAAACTTGCGAAAGTTTTACTCCAAATGATGTATTTTTAAATGGATGTGTGTTAGCACGAAAATGCTGCGGTTGTTATAAGTAAATACATACACTTATAAGTGTTTCGATGGGGTATTTACACAAATGAGAAAAATATATACATTTAGATCCACATTTACATATATATACATACATATGTATGCAGTTAAAAAGTATCGAGTAAAAATTTCAGAAAATACTCTGCAAAACAAGCACCGCAAAAGTTGCACTCACCGCACGAGCATCTGTCAAACGGATAAATGTTCAAATGCGAAAGGGAGCAACTATAAATTATTGAAAATATCTAGTGCACGCTGCGAGTTCTGTACCACACGTATGCGGCATGTTTATACAAATAAAAACAAACACTTATGTGACTAGAGACATGCTGGAAATTAAAATTTTGATATTGCGGTGCGGTGCATCAAACGACACTAAGCTTCGGAAGAAATGAAAAATTTAGTTGAGTGTAATGCCAATATATCAAAGACCAATATTTTAACTTTGCTACGGGAAAACATGAGCTCTTAATGGAACATAAAATGGAAAAAGGTTTGAGATCATCATTCCGATAATATATAATAATCAAATTGTTTAATTTGAGGATTTCAAGTTTTCAGGGCGGATGTGCGCATCTACAACGATCTTTTTTCGGAGTATTTGACATTAATGTTCTTTTTATGGTATAATCGAGAAATGAAAAGACTTCGAATCAACTCTAGCGTATAATAATTACGGAAAGTAAGCTTTCAGTATCATAAACCAGTGCACATTCCTATATATCTACCGCGAAATCGCGAAGATGAAACCGCAATAGCTGACCAAGATATAACTAACCCGTCTATTTCTCTCCCTTTCTCCTGGCGAAGTATTTAAAATATTAACCCACAGTTGCAGATATGCTGACAAATAGAGTTACGCACATACAGATATGTATATGTACATATGGTATAGCATTATATACTTTATTATTGCTATATAAATATTGCGTATAATGTAAGGAATGAAAACGGAAATGTTACCCAAAGTTACAAAGCGAGAACGCTACTAATACATGCATACCCATTATGAGATTTAAAATGTGCACATCATATTTGATCTTAAAATGTATGTACCCTGCTGGAAAAACGACTAATAATAATCAGCTTTAGTCAATAAGGTCAAAAGGCGAAACAGACATTAGCTGTTTTAATAAATTTCTGATAGGCGATTTGTCAATCTGTAAGGGACTTATAATGTTATATAGAAGTTTTTAGCTATCATAACGGACCGCCGTTCAAAGCTCTCTCATGTGAGATCCCTCTTCAGATCGAGCTCTGAACGTAGCCTAACCTAACATAACCTAAACTAACCTAACTTAACCTAACCTAAGCAGATCTTACCTAGCCTCGCGTAATCTAGCCATAACCAATACCAATCCGATGGTTAAAATCATGTCAAAAACTCACACATTGTAGCAGTCTACAACACGCTAAACTTGAATACTAGCGAATCGATCGTTTACATAAGCCAATTATATTGCCACAACCAACTGAGAATAGTAGAATGGTATAATCGAGAGTCTCTTTAAGAAAGTTACCCTCTCATATTGATCGTGGCAGTTTTCACATGTAAATCTATTTAATGAGAGCACAGAGTCCTAATCTAAACTAAGTTGCAAATAGAAGACTAAACTGGGATGCGTTGAACTAGTCCAATTCATTAATTTAATGAAGTTTTAGTAGCACAGTTCCATAAATTTTTTGGTGTTCCCTGCAGGGTAAAAATTCGAATATGTTCAAATAGTATATTCTAACAGCGAATCTGCTGCACTTGGCATAAATATTGTCAACGAATGTTTGAGTTATGTGAAACGAAACTATATGCTTGTGAGCATAAATGTATGTGTGCAGTTTACCAGCCTGCAGCCTCAAATTTCCGTTATTAACGTCAGCAAATCAATATGAAATGCATAAATATTTATATGAAAATTGACATTCTATTTGAGTTCCTTCATGCTGTGCTCTCTTATTAGCTGCATATAAATATCACTAGTTATATACTCAAGTAGATAAAACGATATATGAAGATGTATGTAGTTTGCTTATATTTCGAAGCAATACTTCATTTGCGGTCGCTTAACGCTTTAAAAATAGCCAAGATATTTTAATAATTCAGGGTACAAAAGTACAAGCATATTATTAGTTCGAATAAAAAGCCTTTAGAGGTTAGGTTATGTTCCACAAGTATTGCTTAAGAGCTTTCCAGAGGTCTTATAGAGCGTCCTTCGAAGAAAGGTTATATATTGGGTAGTCGAAAAAGTCTTTTCGTATTTTGTCAATAGCTGACGTTGCAGTCGTATATTTCCAGTACTACCAATCACATTGTGTCATACCGTATAGTGTTGAAAAGGTGAGATTTTAAGCTTGACGTAGAGATTTCTATCACAGTTGCACGCCAAAACTCAGAGAAGAAGTTCGGCTAAGCTTCTAAAAAAGGTACGAGCAACCGAACATAAAATCGTTGAATAATGCAACTGCCTTACGTAACTTCAGCGCAACATCATGACATACATGACGATCGAATTGTGGCACGTTACAATTCCATATACAACTGTAAATTGTTTGATCAACTTAGTAGTTTTCTTTGCTACGCATCGCATGTACACAACATTTGTGGCATAATGCCTTTTTCAGTTGCACGTAGCATGCAACATGCGGCTTCTAAACCAAACTAAGCTGTTTGTTTTACACACATACATATATGTACATTTATAGCAATCCTTATAATTTTCCTTGAATTTCCAATCATTTCAATTGCTATGTCAATTGCCTTGCTATTTCTTGCTTGTTGCATCAGCTGCGGCCTGCCCAGTGTATTGCCGCTTTCTTAAATGGCAGGAAAAATATACTATCAACGCGACATTTATACATATGTATGTATATGAAAACATATCCATGCGTATATATTTATGTATATGTATATGTATAATAACTGCTAACAGCACATCAAACGCACTGCCACCTTTTCATCGCCACAATGCATTGAGGTGCCAACTAAGGGCATATTGCTGTGAAGACATTTCATTTTTCGTCATTCCTTTTGATTGCTACATTCATTTTGTACGCTTGCTTACAATTTCATTTGTCTTGCATTACGTTTTAATTCGATTCAAAAAGATGCTTGAGGGTCTACAGCAGAATTTTTCACTAAAACGGTGAAAAAAAATTAATATTTTTTTCGGTTGGTACACTGAAAACTAGGTTCTTAGACACTTCTACGAAATTGAATAGTTTCATAAAAAATCTATAAAGGGTTTTTTTTTTCATATGGAAGCGAGATATGAACTTTGAACTTTTCTTTCTGATAGTAAGCAAATAAATAGAAAACTGTAAGGCGGAGACCTTCCGTTACAATTAAGAGCTCATAACTAGAGAGCTTTTTGTAAAGGTGTCTAAGAACCTAGTTTTCGGGGAACCCAACAAATAAAAATATTAGAATTTTGGACCACCCTAATATGCATAGATTTATGTACTTTTTATTCTCATGTTTTACCGTTTGTCGATTTTTACAGAGCCTTTCGAAGTCAATGCGTCTGCAATGGCTTTTGCTTTGCAAGAAAAGCTTGAATAAAATGTATGTATGTAAAATGAGGGTTTGTTACAGTTATTTTGGTTTATAAAATTATAAATTACCCTTTTTTAAGCCGGAATTGAAAAATCATCAAAGAGTTCATACCTGTAAAAGAAGAAAAAAATTGTAAAATAATTTTTAATAAATCTTAAGTAAAACAATTGCAATTAATTTACTCAATTTCTTCCGAGAAATTAAAAAATACCATAACAATTATTGATAAATATATTTAATTTCGGAAGTTATCCAAAAGAAAAGAAATTACAATACTATATAATAAAGACAAGTAAGAAACGGGTAAACTCAAGTCAGCCGAACATTTTCTGCTCACGCACACCAGTTTTTCCCCTCATCATTATCAAGAAAAGATTAAAATACATATCTTTAAAATTTTCAATACTTCAAACTGTAGGTGGAGCATATTATAGACGTTGAATCTTCATATTCGGTATATGGAAATTCGAAGAGTTATACTTTGCTTAATATCTTATTGAGCTTCAAAAGATAACTCCGCCCGTTAACTAATTTCACTAGAAAAGTCAATACTGTTTCATTTTGCAAATACTAAAGGCATTAAATACTTAAATTTATATAATTATTATCTAATTGTATATCGCAAATATATTACGTGTACTTCTTCAATGTTTAATATACTTAATTGGATGTAATATATAATACACTCATACAAGGTAATAGTTGCCTGAGTAAATTCGGAGTTCATTAAATTCTTGTTAAATCTTATTAAATTGATAAAAAAAATACCGCTGATTTCTTATCTCTAATTTTAATTACTATTATGGTAGGTAGTGACAGCTGTGTTATTAATTTAGTCCCATGTCAAGGTCATATATGTGTCATATTGCACAGTCAAGTTTTTCACGTTCTTTTATATGGCTCCACATATACAGCACATACATATATATATATATATATATATTTACATATGTATTATTTGTTTTATACGTGCCTTATGTAATACTGACAGTCTTGGAAAATATTCTGATGTTTGGGCTTATCAGTGTGTAAACGACTCTAGTAACATTTCTATTGACACAGTGTAAGTGATTTAATGTATATTGCAGCAGTTCAACTAGACAAATATATATACTATACATACATATATGAGTGTATGCAACAAGATACTATGACTAACGAAAATAGACATTTACTTTGTGCGGTCGAATTGAGTGTAAATAAAGATAAGAGAAATAGAAATAAGGTAAATAGTGATACAAATTACAGGCTCTTTCACATTTAAACACCTAAGCAATAATTTCAGCTCTATTTATTTCAGAAATTGTGGCTTATTATGAAAGCTCTCAACAATTGGACAATTTAAATATCAAACAAAGGTATGTATTAAAAACTCAGCAACTTCCAAATAAAAATTACAAAAAAATAACTCGTTTCGGAATTTAATTAATTTGCCAAAATCCTCCATTGCAAAAACAACAAAAAATGTGCGCATTAATATTCACTGGAACATTTAGTTCTGAAACCAAAATGTTTAGGTCTACGGCAAACCCTATCACTTGTCATCATACGACAGTAAGAAACCCTCTCGTTTTAATTTCCAAACAAACAAATTCATTTTCTCGATCAGTGCTCCCAAAAAGTTTTTGTTCAGTACTCAATACTCCTATTGACATTTCCTTCCTCCGATTTTGATTGACTGTGTGTGTTTTCTAGGCTACATGAACGCGGGTTTGTCTTAGCCGAATATGGAGGACAGAATCATTGCCTCTTTCAGGTCACTAAGATACCCTTTTCATGCCAAATTCGATAATCGCTTTACCAGCCGGTTTACTTAGCAACAATTTATGTCATTACGCAGTGAATGTGTTCCACGAGAAATCCACTATGATAATTTTGTACTTATCGCTCACTCGCATCTCACATCAAACCGGAAATGTCTATGCTACTAGGTATGCATTCCATTAAAATAAAGAAACCGAATAAAAAAATCAAAAATTATTTATAAAATAACGTTTCTTTCTAGTATACATCTACACACATCCGCTTTGGTAGCAGCTTCGTAAGGTCCCTTCAGCATAAAATCCATGCAAATTATATATTTTCTATCGATCTGTTATAATTCATTTTTGGCACGAAACCAACAACGTAAAGTCCTAAGACAGCACGTGAAATGAATGAAATGAATTCTCTAAGAACTAGGTAAATGCTTTTGATAAAGAGTGAAACAACAACTAGTACTCTACAATCTATATGTATTAACATTACACAACAACAATCACCTTGAAACAACAAATGACCAATCAGCGGAGGTTTATATGGCATAAATAAACATTTTATTAGAACAAGTGCAAATTACGCCGGCGGCCATTTAGTGTGGAAATGTATACAAATCTACATACAAACAAATGTGTTCGAACTCGTGCTCTATAAATAAAAATTCACACCAAACAACAACATTCATAAATGAAACTAAAAAATATATCAGGATATAGCATTTTCAGAAATTATTTTTTATAAAATACAATGAATTAAAAAAATATATATTTTCATTTGCATTAATACTTGTTAACTATATTTAGTGAAATTTGAAAATTTTTTCAGTATTTTTTTTACATTTTCAATGGCGCAATTGTTTTTTTGACGAGTGTAAATCTGATTTTTTCCCGCAGGGAAGCCATACAAGTGACACTGAAACTTATTTGCGCTGTCATTAGTCGGAAACTGTGTGGAGTAAAATTGAGAAAATTTAAATAAACAAAATGAGGAAAATTATGGGCTTGGGCGTCTCAGCATACGCCATTTTTAATAATAAATATAAACACGCAGTATATACGTAAATATAACGAAATGTTTGTATGCATGTGTCTATAATTTCTTTTATTATAATTTTTTTTTGAACACGCAACGGCAAGAAAGTTGATCAATAACTATAAGATGCGCTCAGAACACCGCGCCGTACCTCTTTTTGGACTAAAAGTTGTTTATTGTTGCAACTTTTCTGGCAATGTGCCAAAGTAGTGCCGCCACTCTAATTACTCAAGGCAAGAAACAAAGAGAAGTTCGGCAAATGTTGGTCATTTAATGGAACTTAAAGAAAAACAAGAAAAAACGTTAACTTCGGCTGCACCGAAGCTTTAATACCCTTCACAAGGTTGGTTCATATAACTGTGCTATGTATTACCTAAACCTAATTGAGATAGATATAATGTTATATATCTTTATGTACAAAAATTACGTGTCACGTTGTTTGTCCGCAATGGACTCCTAAACTACTGAACCGATTTTAGCAAAATTTAGCACACTGGTCCAGTTCGAAGCGACGTAGAAGATAGTATGGGAAGAATGATTCATAAATAAAAAATACAGTGAAAGCTCTATTAAATGGGCGCTTTATTAAGCGGACAACTCTATCAACTGGACAGAAAGGCTGGTAACCAGACATTGGGAAAAAATTTTTAAATTTTTTCCCAAAGAAATTTATTAGTATGGACATATTCAAAATTAAACTTCAAGTACAATCCCTTGGAGGTTATATGAATAATAGTATAAAATGTATAGCACATACACATACATATCCGGCCACGCGAAATCCTCTAATAAAGCATATATTACTACCGTGATCAAATTGAAAAGTGAATTTTGTCCATGTCATCTCCTTCGAAGTAATCCTCTCCCGCTGCAATACACTTCATCATAGCACTTGAAAAAATCCTCCGTCGTGATGGCCATCAGAGCCTTCTTCGATGCAGCTTTTACATCCCCAATTGAGTCCAGACGGTGTCCTCGGAGTGGTCAAGTGAATTTTCTGAACAGCCAGAAGTTACACGGAGGCGAATGCGATGGTTGCGGCACGATATTAGTTAAAAAACGCTCCACACCAACAAAGCTATTTCACCCAAATTTACACATCACACATTTTTTTAACTCTTCTTACGATATTCTAAAAATCGGAAATCGGATGGTAAACCTGTCCACTCTCCATATAATGATTTTCTTAAAGACTTAAAGATTTTACACCTGAGATGATACAAGAAGCGCTCATAGGAACCAAAGTCAAATTTGGACGACGGGCGTATCATCGCCCATATTTAAGTACAAAACCATATCTAGCGACCTCATCGACCGATAACAAGCAAATGCGATGCTCCAAATCAAACAGAAATTGTTCAAGCTCCTTGGTACCGAATATGAGGACCCCAGTGCCTCTGGTTGACTTTTTACCGAAAATGTCGGTCAATGTGAGAGATCATAATTAAAATTCGTTAGAAATCCTTTACGATTCAATTGGGTCAATACTGTCCTCAGCCGCCATACTCGTATACCTAATACAAAAAGATTTTCGAACAATAAATAACAGCTCAAAATTGAACCACATTAAGTGCTAACAGTTTTTTTTAATATTTTTAATATGTCACTAAAGCATTTATACAATATTTACAGTCTTAAAGTTAGATATCGCTTTCAATATTTAAAAATAGCTATGTGTGAGTGTTCTTCAAAGCGAGTGCCGGTATCGCGTCAAATAATTGATTGGTGATTGAAAAGCGCAAATGACAATGTTGACAACTGACAACTGTTTGACAGCTGGTTATGTATGTATGTTCATGAGGTGCGGCATGGGTAAATAGAAAAGTTTGCGAAATACTAAAGCTGTGACAACTAAAGAGCACACAAAATCAATATCGCTATTGGATAAACTATTTAAAGTGATATACTTTTAGCCTGAGTGTACAGATAAAGCAGACAAATATATAAATAAGTAATGGACTGTAAATTCTGACAAATTTATTATCTTATTTTTTAGTCATTAATAATTTAATTACATATTTTTTTTTAGAAATTTAACTTTCATTACAAAATATGTTATGTAGTATGTAACAAAACTAAAAATCAGGGCAAAAATTTTGTACACGTTTTACTGCAATAAATTTACTATTATTAATTACGTGATAATTTCATTCCATATTTATCTCATTTTGAACACGAAATGGGAAAATAAAAAATGCATACGAGCACCTTTTTTATTTAGTGAACATTTTCAAATGGTATAATTACACTAATCAACAAATCTGAAGGAAAAATTGGCGACTGATGTGTTAAGAGCTCTGTGGGGTATTTGAGGCATCTTGATTACGAATTGGAGTTCAAAAATGTTCGACGGCATACAGCTATGTTTGTCGTTTTAGTAAATGCTGGTGGTTTGACCCCTACACCCTTTGACGAGAACACAAAAAATCGGTTGTAGTAACCCAAATCCAGCCTCTAACATCACAGTCGCAAAATGACTGTAAACTGGTGTTATTTAGCAAACACAACGCTTAATCATATGCCTGCCTACACCACAATTTATCGGCGATTTCCCCCACGTCAATGGCAAAATAAGCACACTTTTGCGTATTAATGCCTGTGTTATGCAATTAAATAATTTCTATTCATTGCGATTTAATGCAAATAATTCGCATTTATCACACACACTCAGCCACACACACACACGACTACGTTTGTATGTACTATATATGTATGTGGGTATGTTTCTCACAAACGTCAAGACGCGCCCAGCCCAATGCCTTGCAGTTGCAATGAGAACGGAATAAATAAAATTTGCGGTTATGCTTTAGAATAAAATACTTGTATGTAATGATTACTAAGTCTTAGAAGTAAATAAGTACTTTATGCACGTATAAGCTATTTCTAGCAGAAATTATACTATTTTAAATCATTGCCTGTAAAACGGAAACTGTCCGCGCAAACGAAATTAGTTAAATGCAAAGTGAGTATTTTTGTGGCAAGGAATAACAACAACGACGAAATAAATTTGATGTGCATTTGCCGCGGCATCCACTTGCGGTTGCTGAGCTGTCTATTTTTAGCAATGCCAAAATTAGCTAATTATTAAATTGAGTGTGTAGCATGCTAATGATTTATTGCACCCGAATGACTCGACAAATTGTACGCTGTAAGAGGAAGTAATACGCCAATTCTTTGATTTATTCAATAAATTTTGATTTTTATAGCAAAATTATTATAAATAAAAATATAATTTTATAGAGAATTTATTACTCTAAAAAATATAAAAAAATACTTCAAGTAAATAATTAATTGAAAATGAATAATAATTTATTTTTTAGATTAGTATTTTATATGATTTTCGTTAAATATTATAATTAGCCATAATTTAAAATATTGCATACTGCATATCCTTGATCATGTCATTATCCAATAAATACATATATAGATATTGGGTGGCCAATATATTATAGCACAATTTTTATAGCAAAGGCATTAACTCGAAATACCATAAAAATAAAGTTGAATAAAACATCGAAATAGTATTTCAAATATTTAGTTATTGATTTGAAACTTTGAAAAAAAGGCTATAATTATTGCTATAAAATCAAAATAGCTTCCACTTCCTCTTACAGCCTACAATTAAAATTTTTTAAGTACAATCAATGCTATAAAATGTATGTATGTATGAAACC
The DNA here is from genome assembly GCA_027475135.1 of Bactrocera correcta. Classification (NCBI taxonomy): domain Eukaryota; kingdom Metazoa; phylum Arthropoda; class Insecta; order Diptera; family Tephritidae; genus Bactrocera; species Bactrocera correcta. Next base: position 110,112,153 of record CM050325.1, on the reverse strand, counting down.
ATTAGTAAATGACATCTTTCATAAAAGGGGCTACCGCCAAAATTGTAAGGAAAAGGTGTAACCTCAAAAATTACAAAAGCTTTCAGTTGTGTATAATTACACAATATTTTTGTGGAATATTCATCTTGAACAAATAAATCAGCATTTTATAACAGTTCTATGAGTTTCTAAATTTGTACCGCATATTTCATATTCGCACTAATTGCAGCATAAAAAATAATGTTAAATATATTAGACCATTAAACACATGGAACCGGAAACCGGAATAGAAACAAATTGGAGAATGCTATTTTTATAGGAAAACTGGTAATTTCAGAGCATGGAAATAATGCGATTAGATTTTATTTTATGGTATACAAATTTTCAAACATTTTATAGGAAAAAACTTTAAAAATTATAGCACATTATTTTTATAGGAAAATTGGATTGCATGGAAATAATACGCTTGGTTCTATTTTGTAAAAATATTGTTCAATACACAAAAAAAAAATTATAGCATACAATTTTTATAGGAAACTTTTATTACATAGAATTATGAAAATTGTTGATTATTTTTTTAATTTTGAAATTGAAAAATTTCTCTTACATCAAATTATAGGAAAATAATTTCCCATAATTCTAGAAATTATTGTATTTTATAGCATTGGAAATATGAAAAATTCTATATTTTTGTATATTATATTAAATATATACATACATTTTTTTTTTAAATTAATATATTGTATAGCAAAGGTTGCCACCAATGCAGAAAATATACAATTATTTTAACGCACCAATTTATAGTAAATTTCTTTTGTATAACTTTGAGAATAATTCTTATTTTATAAACATTATTTTTTAAAATCAAAGTTTCTATTGTAAAATATGTATAGAACAATTTACACAAATTAAAAACCTTCAGACTTAGGGAGTGACGTTCTTGAACTCCCCCTCAGTTTGGTTACCGCTTTACAGTCAATAAAAATTTAACTAAAAGTGTCGCATGTATGTGTGTATGTAAGTATGCATGCCAACATATTTTCAGATGTGAATTACGTTGTAATTACCCACGTACAGAGACACATAAGAATGTGGAATACGAATAGCTAACCGCAAATCGATATTATAATGATCCCGCATGCAGAAAAGCCGAATCAATCATTTAAATACAAATGTTTGGATGTATGTAAGAGTTGTAAGAAAACCACAAACCACTAATGAAACGTATTTGCTCTCAATTTAAGGATGGCACAGTTGCTCATCACCCAAGTACATGACGCCACAACATAATGAGATTTTAAATACGAAGTTTTCAATTTTCAGATCTTTTCGAAATTTTCGGAATTTCATTATTCTTCTATAGACTTGAGTCCGTCAGAATGATGAAACAACAAAATAGCAGCAATCAATCATTTGATTTCAAAACCAACTTCTTCTTGAATTATTTATGTATTAGATATGCAAGTATGTATGTAGCGAATTTCGACAACAGAAACCTCAAACTAAAAAGGGACGAGGGCGGGATTAGAGAACAAAACCAAATTTAATCATCGTAAATCGCTTGTTTGTTTTTCAAGAAATTCTCCATTAAGACCTCTCGAAGCAGTTATGCCACTCTAATTGAGGTATCTCTAAACATGAGTTCTGAACACATCAACCGCCACTTCATGTTTCGAAAAACCTTGACTGCTTAGTTTATTTTTCCGTACGGGACATACGGTGAACAGTCAAGACTATACGGTGGATGTCTCATCAAATAGATGTTTTGAGTGCTCAAAAATGCAGTTGTTTTAGTCGATGGTCGATGTGAGTTCGCATTGTCGTGGTGAAAAGTGGTCGGTCTTCGACGGTTGGTTCTACTTAGAATTTACTGTTCTGTTTTGTTCTAGTGCCATGGTTGCCACATGTGCATTTAAAAAAATGAAATAAAATACCAAAAAAACATTTGCTCGAAGGTGCTTCGGGAGCGAACAGCTTTTTTTGGATTTAGCTCATTTTGAAACACGCATACAATCGACGGCAATAATCATGCAATATTGAATGTAAGCTGATCCTACTAATATTTAGTAGCCTCAATCTCACGATAGGTCACATGAGGATCTTATAATATCAGTTTGCGCACAGCATTAATAGTTTTCGAAACAAGAATTGATTTTGAATGACCTTCTCGAAATTCGTCTTAAGAGTGATATTCGACCTGGACTGAATTCACCATACCATCGATAAATACTGGTCCTTCATTCAGATTCATCGCCAAAAATTGAGATAAGTTCATCGATGCTCTGTTGCTGAGATAAACCACTTCGAAAGTATGTAATAAAAATAAACGCGGGAGAGATGAACAATTTAAGTTACTGTAGACAACACAAAAAATATAATGACAAAAAGGTCAAACTTTAGGTTAAAATTGTGAGTTTTCAGATTGCAATGCCACGATTGCCAGATTCCGAAATATAAACGACAACCTACGTATAATTTATTAAAAGTTAATTATTCTATAAGATAATAAATATTTATAGAGGTTTGTAGCAAATTAAACTAATTGTAACACGATATTTTAATACAAACGTATGTATGTATATTTATATGTACATTTGACAATAGCTCATAGAACTGAGTATATAATGGGACACAAAGCCGTCAAACCGCAAACCACTAACATTCAGCGAGTATTTTTCAGTACGCCTTTAATAATGCAATTTTATTTTTCTATAAATTCTGAAGTATCGTGAAATTGAATTGCGACCATAACTATAGCATACATTCCATTTGATGCCATTTAATTAATGCCAAGTACAATTGCGATACAATATAGATATATCTACATGCATATGCATGTGTGTATATACCAGCCTGCAAACCAACAAATGCAGCTAGTTGAGACACAATAGCGAATATGCTTGAAAATGCATGAACAATTTAACAATAACTGAATGATAGAATAAATAGGCGACTTCAATCCATTACCTATACATATATGTATAAACATACGCAATTGTCCACACACGTATGTACATTTAGGTCTTTGAAATTATGGCTCGAGCTTTTAAATTACCACGCATGTGGGCAAGTGTTGGTAAACCGCACAACAAACAATGTCAATCAACAACAATAAGCATGACGTACGGCGCTCATAGGTGAGCAAACTAGTGTTGTAGATGCTATAAAAATGATCAACTTATAAGTATACATAAATATACGCATATTTGTGGTGAGCGCTCCATTTATGATTATCTCTCGAGATCTAGCTCTGTGACTTGGCATGAATTTCACAGATTTACCTCCAGGCATCGTACTTTGAACTGTCAATTCACAGCGTTTTGATTGACGCTAATGTCAAGTGCATTCATAGAAATACAAATAATCCATATGTATGTATGCTTGTATGTGTATACTCATAAGTATGTATAGCGAAGTATTTAGACCTTTAGGGTCTACGGGTTCAAAAATGTGAATTTTGATAACTTTTATTACTCTTCATTTACTTTTAGTAAAAAATTTATGAGACTTTATATACATATATGTATAAGCATAAGTACCTATAGTTATATATAAATCAGCGTATATACATGTGTACATATGTTAAGTCCCTAACTCTCCACTCATTGTAAAAATTCAAATGGAATTGCGTAAAAGGTAATAATTGAAATATGACGCCAGTCCCCACTGATTTACGGTATATGTACATATGTATATTTAATATTATGTACAATATAAAACCGCAATTGTCATATTACATAAGCTCTAACTCTTATACTCAGTACTGAGCAATGTTTTACGACAATTCTAGAGTTTTCAGTGAACTCAAAGAGGGGGTGGTGGTGATGGGAGGGTTAAGTTTGTGGTTTGAAAGGTTCCAGTGACAGCTGTCAGCCATTCTCAATCACATTACAGCTGTAGGCCTAACTGTGAAATAATTTGACACAATATAAAAGCATTGATCAGTTTTGGCATTGCATTTTCATTTGAATTACACAATATTAGTTGTTCAATTAATTGCGTATGTATAAAACAGGGCGGTTCATTTGCCTAATCGAGTTTTCCAATTATGTGTTATAAAAAAAATTAGAATTGTAATATAATTTTTAATTTGTCGACATTTTGATGGCAGTAATAGAATGCAAGCAACACTCGATTTCATCTTTCTTCGAAAATATTTAATTTCTCAAAATTTTTTTTTTGGTGTTACTTCATGCCTCAAAACCCATGCCAAAATCGCGCTTTTGCAGACCAAAGTTGGCAAAAGCCACATCAAGAACTATGATGAATGATGAATTTTGTCTGGAGTCGTAAAGATTTGATGTTGTATGAAAAAAAAAACATTAAGAAGCCAGAACGCCAACCATTTATTGAGCAAGTTAGTCGTGGAATAGAACTAGAAAGCAATATCATAGAACAAAAGTTAAGCTGCCAGAGAGCTTGTCTTATCAATCACGACTTCCGCAGAGGCTTTTTTCTTTTATAAGAAGAGAGAGTACAAGAAAGAGACACTTTCTTTAAAGCAGTTCTTTGTCGCGAGGAACATCGATTTTAATACTCAGAATCATGAGTTGTGAACGTGGTTATATTTCCCATTATTTTTTCATGACTGAACACGCAAAGCGTTTTTTTCTTTTTTTTTTTGAAATTTCAAGAAGAAACTGCAGTATGGATCACCCTATGTGCCACATGTACTATATACGCATGTGTTTTCACCAGATTGCGTACGTATTGTTCTGCCATTAATTTTATTTCAGAAATATAGATATGTGGACTTTTATATAAATATGTAAGTTTGTGTTGGTAAAGCAACATTTATTAGTAAATGTGTGCTTTATTGCCAGCTGCACAATACTTGACGTAGGTATGTAAGCCTGTATATGCCACGGAAATTTGAAAACAATAACAGAATTCTAGACCCCATATAAAAATTTTGCATCCACAACAAATCAAATGGAAGAAAATGATATCAATAAAATTCGCTGAAATAAAATCATATTGCAAAAGCTGGCTGAAGTCTAAGTGGCGCAGCAATGAATAGTCGAGACGACAGACGAAAGCATTTGGAGACGTACTGTGCAGTGTATACATATATGCTGACATAGTACGTATGTATGTATATACCTGTCGGAATATGTACCAGTGAGTAGAAGTATGTTTGGATGTGTTTGGGTATATCTTATCTAACATTTTCAGCTGTTAACGGTAATTGATTTTTCATTTAACGGCAGAAGTGTATAATTTACGAGTATTGAAGTGCGATTTGTTCGATAAGACCGCTTCTTCAATTAAAAGAATACTAGCACGTTAGACAATTTCAGCCCAGTTCGTCAAACCAAAAAAAAGTCGATATGTCCAAAGACTCAATCCATTGTTTATGTCTAGAATTAACAGATATGTATATGTATAAGCAATTATAATGTGTGGTATATGTACATCAAAAGTCAATACACAGTAACTAAGGTTGGATATAGGGCCTCAGTTGCTTCCTGAGCCGCGACACTAAATTAAAAAGGCTTCACAATTCGGGATTTCTAGCTCACAAAGTTTTATTTATCTTTGTATGAAAAATCATAAAAACAAAAAAAAAAAACTCAACGCTTGCCAAAAATATCGGGATCCCGAAATTATAATTTTGAAACCCCGAAATTTCGGTATTGAATAAACCTATCGGGATTAAAAACAAAAAACAACACAAAAATGCAAAAAGTGGATAATAAAAAACAGCATAATTCAAAACAAATGAAAAGCTTACATTGACAACCAGTCTGCAACCGGCGTGAATAATGGAAGAATGGAGGTGGTGTGGCAAAAAGTGTAGACAACAGATATGTCATAAAAAACTCTGCATAGCGCACCGGATGTAAATTCTGCGTCAGCTTATAGGGGGCGATGTCAGTGTAACACGCGATCATGGCTTCACGCTTTTTGTAGGCAGCAGAACTAGCAAAGCTTATAACACAAAGACGCGATTGTGTGAGTAGAAGCAGAATTTGCAAAATGAATAACATAGCTTTAGGTAAGGGCGGAGGGTATAGCTGCACGTATACACATATATATGTATGTGTATGAAACGCTTTAAAGAATTATGTTTGGATTGCTTCATCACAGACTTAGTTACATACATACATACATGCTTATAGTTACATATGTGTACAGAATTTATATATGTATGTATGTAAAGATATACTATGAGCAAACAATAGCCAGACTTTATATTTTCATAATTTTAAAATTCCTGATTTATTTTTCAAAATCTATATCGTCCCCCTCAAAATAATCCCCCTTGGCCTGAATACACTTCGGCCAATGTTTTTTCCAATCCCCGAAACAGTTGTTAAAGTCAATTTCGGTTCATGTTTAATGTCTTCAATTGACTCAAAACGGTTTTTTCGAAGCAGTCGTTTACGATCGTCGATACTGATTGAAATTTCTGCGAAAAACTCACGAAGAAGCAATGCAGTGTGCGATGGTACTCGTACACTATCGTGGTGCAAAAACCAAGATTTGTCGCCTATAATTCCGAACTTTCTTACAAATAGCTTCGAGTAAATATACCAATGAAATAGTAAGCCTTATTGACAGTTTAGCCGGTCGAAAGGAATTCGGAGTGCACCACACCTCGATAATCGAAGCAAACTATCAACATAATCTTGATTTTTGACCTGCTTTGACGTGGTTTTTTCGGCTTCGGCTCATTTTTGCCATGATATTCGGCCGATTGATTGTCGGTTTCCAGGTCAAAAGCATAGATCCTAAACTCATTGATGATAATGAAATGATTTTAGAACTAATCGTTCGTTCTTCTACTTTTCTTAAACACAAATAATCTTCAAAATGGTTTTCACTGATGCTTTCGATATTCCAAAGATGTCAGTAAGATTTTCAAGCACCAATTCTTTTATTTTATTAACGTGTTGCTCATCAGTTGATGTTGATGGCCGTCCTGAAAGTCGTTCGTCGTCAACATGTTCTCGACCCTCTTTGAATAATCAGTACCAATCAAACTAAAACATTAACACCGAAGGCCCTTTCCAACATTTTGAACTTTTCGAAAATTGATTCCGCACACAAAACTTAGTGAAACTTCTTTATTGAATAATTTCACTCATAGTAAAAATCGCGGAATTCACTTTATGTATTTAGGAGAAGGCAAGCGTATACTAAGCGCTAATGATTATTTTGATGTGACAGTTGAATGTCAGATGTCATTGACAGTCATATCAACCTAGAAAAACATTTAAATTAAAAGGTCTTACTATTTTTTGGTTTCAGTAAGGTTTGTTGTTTTTTATGTACTATAGATAGTTTTATTATTCATGTGGCATAGGCGGGCACATGAATTTCATATTACATACATACCCGTATACACGTTGGTTTGTATGTATTTACAATATAATATTTATTTTTCTAATTCCTTAACACTTTACTTCAATTTGTAATATAAAAAATGAATTATATTCATAGAAATATATGAAAACAAATATGTGGATGTATTCAATGATGTATTAATATTGCTCATATTTTTATTTTTATTATTATATCGTTCAATTAATTAAAACCTAAACTAATGAGTCAGAATTGCAAATAATTACAGATAAAGAACAGCAATAGCAGAGTTTACTCACGATCACGCGTCAGTATATTGTAAGGCTATGACTCTATTGAAGCTTAGTGAGCATATCGAAGAGAGGAGAGTAAAACACAGATATTTGCTGTGTAAATGGAAATTTATGTATTTTATTAGTAAATTAGTTATGCAAAAATTATAATTAGCTCTCGAAAATCTGCATTTCATAGAATTATCCGGGGTGCAAATCATCTAAACTTATAATGATTGGTTAAGACAAGCATAAATATTTAGAACAAATCAGAAAAAATTAAAAAAATATGTCAATGAATAATCATGAGGTTGAGATCATATAATAGATATGAGAAAAAATTATATAAAAAATTAGATTACTTCAATGGTGCATGAATTTACATTAAGGGTGTTTTCCACCCACAAAATGCCGGAATTTTTAGTAAAAAAAAACCGTTTACCCTTTAAATGGCTGCCAAAATTTTTAAATAAAAAAAATATCTCAGAGATCGTTGGGGGGAAGATTTGATTATCATTTGCCTAATTTTTATTGGTGTTTTTTCTTTTCAGCTAATTTCCAACCGAGTTATGGTGAACACCGCAAATGGTTTTTTTTTCAAGACATTCTGGAGAAAGCTCTGTTATCGGCTTATAACTCCAAATTTTTTCAATTTTGATTGAAATAAAAAACACGTATCGGACATCTTAGTCAAAGAATACAAAAAAAGTTTTTCACAAGAAAATTTTGAATGTAAATTTTGGGCGGAATGACCCATACATAATTATAAAATCCATACAATGTAGATGTACATATGTATATACGAGTATAAGTACATTGCTTTGTATTTTATTTTTAGTTTTTGTAGAACTTTCATCCACATCCTTTTCGACAATCACTTTTTTACAGCATTTTTCTGTACCCATATTTTATTGACCTTCGGTTTTCCACCTCACGACCCTTGCTATGTCCTTTTTACTTCCATCAGACAGGAATTTGAGTTCACGCCACCAGCAATCAATAAAGACTGTCAAGTCAACTCTTTAGGCTTTATTTTGCACTTTTATCACTTTTACAATTTTGGTGCCGAAAATCTCGGGGCCTGCGGAAAAATCTTACAAGTGTAAATGATTGATTTGACAGCGAATTGACAGTGTTGTTTAACATTCGAAAAGTTTGCTTCTGAATGAAATTTCAGTGCAACACCTTCAAGTGCTGGTTGTTAAGGTTGATTGACTTTAACCCTTTCCACACAAAAGTAGAAGAAGAAGAACCTACACCAAGTAAAGTAAAAGAAACTCTTAAAAGGCTTTGAAGCACAAAGGAGGTTGAGGTCACATGTATTATATAGGTTACAACAAAATTTAATGATGGCGTTAGTTGATTGAATTACGCCTGATTTGATATAAATAGCTTAACAATTTTTCTAATGATTTTAATTCTTTCCCCAAAAGGAAAAGTTACATTAAAGGTTAATTCTTAGAAAATGAAATAAAAATACCGCGAAGGTCTCAAAAAGCAAAAGGAACCCAGAAATTTTACCGACCTTACAGTTTATTTGGAGTTTCTCGAATTCTAAAAAGTAACTGTACAATTGTTAGTGTTCAAAAATTTGTTTCAATACTGTTTTATATTTAGTAGAATCAATTAATTATAACGAATCTGCAATCAGCAAAAATAAAAATAATTATAATCTCTTCTTCTTTTGAGTTAAGCCCTCAAAAGCGTTTGCAGAAATATCCCACAATTATTGAAGTCAAAAAACTGTGGAGTATATTCACACACTTTTATGTATGTATATTTAAATCCGCGTATATACATATATACAATATTTCTTTGTGGTTGATGGTATATACATATGTATGTGTATGAATGAATATGCGTAGTTAAGTACAAAATAAGGCATAGCTAAGTAGGTAAAAGCTTAAGTATGTTTATGTATTTTCACAAAGGAATGTTAAGAGTATTGTCATAGCTTATACATACATAGAAACTTACATGACAAGCATACATACATTGCAAAGTAAGTCCAACAAGCCAAGAAATTGAATAACCGAGCTACGGGATTCTCTGCTTCATATATACATTCATATAGGTATATGGTATATAAATATGTATGTACATATGTATGTATATATAGACTGGTGTATAAAAGTAATTCGCTTCTTAAGTGAGCATGAAAAATGGTACTTGGCATTATTACCGTTGCAAATAGCCATAAATAGGCAACATAGATACCAGCACACAAACATACAAACATAATGACATATATGGAAAAAGAGTACGGAACAAAGATAAATAGGAAGGTAAAAAAGTAGCAATTGGTTTGCCATAAATGTAGCGGTTGACAGAGGAGATAGCGAGAAATTCAAGTAAGGCCAATAATTGTAAGTCATGCCCACACCAAATGTCAACCACCTAACTGTATGTGTCAAACATATGTATGTAACTATATATGTATATACATACATAGGTATCTGCAGTAATCTAAGGCGCTGAAATTGCCATAGAATATGGCACCAGAAAAGGAGTTGACGGAACAGCATGTCAATGGGTAATGAGATAATGGCGGCGATATGGAGGTTAGAAGAAATAATCATGTGGCAAGAAATAGAACATAATAGGAACAAGGCTTTTGACAGTGAAGTGGACATATATATGGTGCATTCATGATTATAAAATACAACTAAGAGGTGTTGTGGGATAGCTCAGATACCAGAAAACTCAATCCATAGATCGGAGATTATATTTGACATAATGTACATATGTATGTAACTTCATAAGTAGAAGATAAATACGTTTTGATCAACAACTTGTATAAAATCAAATATAAGAACGTATGTATGGTTCTTATGCTTTATAATCTCAATTTCTTACAAACAATAAATGTTCCAAAAGTCTATTAAAGAAGTAATCCTGTGAGCCGTAAGTTGCAATGCTCTTTCGATGTCCAGAAGTATGTAGATCTTAAATAACAAATAATCCAGATCAGAATTCAGTTAAAATGTCATCTGCACCTGCTTTAAATCGCAAATGAACTTGTGGAACACCAATCGCAATGGGTATCAGTGTTTATGATCATTTCAGTTTTAGTCGAAGGATTTCGCAGTCCTTTTCACTTGCTTAGACTTGGTTGCAATAAGTATTTGATCAAAGTTCAGGTTGAGTTTATAGGGCAGTAAAGCAATAACATAGTTGAATCAATGATATATTATAGTATAACATTTGAAGCATGTTGTATAAAATTTTCAAAAAGAAATGTATTAAATTACGTTAATGGCAGCAATTATTCGAATGTGTCTCGGAAATAAGTAGGATTGCGGTGAACCTTATAACTTTTAGCTGGATCAACCAAACTTTACAGTACAATGTTCATTCGTTAAATAATAGTTTTCCCTCGGTAACACCAAGGAGTTTGTTTGAAAATTCAATAATTAATTTTTTTGCACTCTTCTGAAAGAAAAGTGATTTTTACGAAAAGTTTATAAAGCGAATAAAAACATTTTTTATTTTTAAATTGAATTATATTTTCGAATTATTTTTAAAAATTGGGAATTTATAAAAAAAATTCAAAACTTGTTTTTTTTTTTTTTTAATATTGTTATTTTTTTTTTCTTAACTCATTTATTAAACTCCACATACATAGCAGTTCCATAGCAGTGACCTTAAAATTGGTTTGTAAAATAGACAAGCTTGCAATTATGGCTGACTCATGTCATTTTGCGGCTTTTTCACGCGTTTATAAAAAGTTTCAAGATTTATTCCTCTTTCGTTGCCATGCCGAAATGAATTCTCTGTCATTGTGGGTGTAAGAAAGTAATGGTACTTAGAAACACCAAATGCCGCATTACATTCGGCGAAATCTGCGGCGTGCTTACTAAAGAAAAGAGCAGAAAAACAGATTTGTATACATATGTTTGTATGTATGTAGCATGCAGTTGTATGTACAGCTTTTTACTAGCGAACTCATTGTGGTTCGTTAAACTGAAACTACAATACAAACACACTTCAACAAAGTGAGATCCCAATAGATGGAAAACAAACTTCCTTTCTTCAATTATTTGTTGCTTTATTTTAAAGAGTCTTAACAATGAGCCCGCGTTGCTTTTAAGCACATGCGTTGTTGTTACGCGTCTGTTAACTCATTTCTACTATTCTTGTGAACTTTAAAAGAAATATAAGAATAATGAAAAACAACAACAAACAATGTTTGACTAACACTTTGAGCAACGATTCGAACAATAAAGCAAATATTAATAATTACATATAGTTGTGTATATGTATGTATGTACATATGCTCGTAATAGCACATAGAAGAAATGGCTTGCCTTGCCTGCCTCGAAATATATCAAATTGTAAAGAAGTTGGTAGAAATGATGTTGTTTGAACGGACAAGTGCAAGAGATCAGTTGTTAAAAATTTATTTTCTATTTAAAAAAGCACTACACACACAGTGCTCATGTTTGTATGTATATAACAATATTTGTCTGTACAAAAAAGTTTGCTTTAAGTACCCTTTTTATTTGCCCATTGTGTACTACAGCAACAACACTTGTTGCTCAGTATAACTGTTTCTTATTACTTCTTTTGCTTACAAAGGTGTAGCCAACTATGAACTTAAGTCTCACAAATGTAGTTAAGTGAAAATATTATATTTTTAGAACCAACTCCGTGGCATTATACCTGACATAAGACTCTAAGACTATGTACATCTTGCACCTAAGTTATGAGTCAGCTGCTGTGGCATTGTAATATTACATGCAAATACTATGTAAAAACGTTTATGTAAATGTACCGTAATTATGTGTATTTAGAGTCAGGCATAAACGTGGCGCAATCAGCAAAATAGATGTGACATTGGAATATTCATGCCATTTTTCTTTCTGAGGTATTTACGCTGCCTTTCAAATAAAATAAAAAATATAAAAATATGGAAAAAGTTAAAAACTGTAGATAAATTTATATTTATTAAGTATTTTAAATGAAAATAACAATAAACAACAACTGTTGCATAATAATTAAAGGAATAATATATATCATTTAGAACAAAAATCGTTAAAAAAAAAATGTTTTCAATAATAAATTAATAAATAAACAGCTATTCGAAAACAAAAAAAATAAAAAAATAAAAAAAAGCTTACTGTTAATAAAAATTATCTCAAACATTTTACAAATATTTAATTCCTTAGTATTAGTTTTTTCAGGCTCTTCTTATATATTTGTAGTTGATTGAATTTTAATTAATTATTGTATAGAGTTAAATTTTCACTTCGTAATTTTTGAAAAAACAATGAACTCAAAACATGCTACAAAAGCTACAAAATTGCAATAGAAGCTACAAATAATAACATATTCGCCTAAATGTAGGCAACGTTTGCGAAAACAAAACGTTTATATAAAAATTTTGCCTACATTTAGGATTATATTAATTAACAACACACAAATAGAGCTCAAATTTTAAATGAAGATATCAAAATAAATATAGGGACGCAGACTTACAATTCCATAATTTATTCCTCGAACATTTTTTTACCTCATACCACAAAAGATATTATATTACTGGCAAATAATAGCTCCAAAATATAATTCATAGACAAAGACTAAAATAAAATAAAATGAGAAGAAACTTGTTCGACATTCTAATATTCAGGGATGCGTGCTTAATTATAAACCGCCTAAATGTAGGCAATATTTGAGAATCTATATGACAATATGAAATATGTTGCCTACATTTAGGGTGTTATTAATTCAAAAACACAGTTGATAGGTTAGGGTAAAAACAGGGATATATAAACACCATTTAATTTAAAAGAAGTATGAAAAATCACCAGCGGAAAGTATTTAAGCATGGTCTGTTGATTTTTCGCAATTAATTTATTTAATAATGCTTTTAAGACATTAATGAATAAAACTTAAATGAACTCTTCGCCTTTGAATTGGAGTAAAGAAATTTCAGGCATAAGAAAACAGTTCCGTGAGAGTATAAAGCTACACCTTATATTTAATTGATATCAATAATTAATGTACACCTATGTATATGTAATTTGTAATTTTAGCCTATTGATTTTATAAAACTTCAGCAGCTTTATTTTCAATTTTATTTCGTTGAAGTTTCATTAAAACTCTTATCCAGTATTTTCGTACTTATGTAACTTTGTACTGAAATTCTATCTGTGTCGCTTAAGCTGCTAAAGATCTGTCGCTAATACAGCGAAAACTTTCCAAAGGATACAGTGACTCAATTGTTCAATGATAGCACACACATACTAATGCACATGTGTATGTATATACCTATGAAAGGACACTTCTTCTTTGGTACAATACCAGGCTAACTCCTTACCAGTTCATTACTCGGTAAAGGCGGGACGGAAAGAAGGGCAAATCGGTAAAAAGAAATGCGAGGAAGTGAGCTTAAGCTTGAAAGCGGCATTAAACTGCACTCCATTTTCTAGCACACACACAGCTACAGATACATAGTATATACAAACCTACTATATGTATATGTATGAACCGCTGAAGTAGCCGAGTCAAGAATCTTTGGCATCTCCTTGGCATTCAGAGGTTTTCATTTCAGTTTAATAACAGTGCAGCAGATTGAAGTCGTAGCGACCTTTTCACATATGTGCATGTATTTGTTTTGTTTTCGTTTTCTGTTTTTTTCTCTCTTTTAGTTGAGCTGAAAACTCATCACGGCAGTGGTGCTGTCAGGCTTTACTTTGCTGCAGGCTGCAGCTGTATAGACGCCATATATTGCACACATGCATTCACACACGCACACACACACACGGATTTACATGTGTAAGCGTGGTGCACATGTTGCATTCGTTTTGGCCCCTAAATTGCAAATCGGCGAGCCACTGCAAGACTCTTTAGCTTTCATTTTGTTCCAACTTGTAGTGGTTTTGTCGTGGTTTTTTCCAATTTTTTCTCAATCTCTCCTTTTTTATATCCGTATACATATGTACGTAGGATGCAATGCGAGTTTTACTTATCTCATGCAAGCGCATGGAAAATGTAGCATACTTGTTGGCGCTACATGTATTACATGTTGCATTTTGTGCATTCTTCGTGCGCGTTTCGCCATTAATGCCCTCGCCAGAGCACAAAAGCGGCTGAGTGTGTGTGAGGCGACGTCGAGTGGTCACAAAAGGCAAACCAGCCACCTACATACGTAGCAGGTCAGTTGAAAAGTTCCCGGTCAGACACGATGAACCCGCTACAGAGCGTAGGAAAACCCCAACAGTCGGCAGGCAAGGTTATGGTGTCTGTATTTTGGAATGCCATGGAATAACTCTTATTGACTACACTGAAAAAGGAAGGACTATCAACAGCGACTTGGCACCATTGCTCCATTTGAGGAGGAAATCGTCGAAAAACGGCCGTATTTGAAGAAAACAAAAGTGTTGTTTCACCAAGACAATGCACCGAGGCACAAGTCAGTGAAAACGGTAGCAAACATGTATGGATTGGGCTTTGAATTGCTTCCGTATCCACTTTATTCTCCACATCTGGTTCCCAGCGTCTACTTCCCCTTCTCAAATCGCAAAACAATGGTCGCTGGGAAGAAATTTTCATCCAATGAAAAAGAGATCGCCGAAACTGAGGTAAAAATGATATCGAGAAGTTGGGTCGCTATAATCAGTGTATCATCCTTGAAGGGAACTATGTTGAATAAAAAAAACGAATTTGGCCAAAATACGTGTTTTACAAAGGTAAGCCGAGGACTTTTCAGCTGACCTGTTAATATAACATAGCGGTGCATTCAACTTCATTTAACGTTGTATTGCTTGGATTGTTTGCCGTACTGCGCTACAGTTTGAAGTGTGCAGTTAGCATTCAAGTAGCTTGCTCCATAGTGGGATGGATGGTAACGACTTGATGCTTGCTGAATAAATCTTATAACACCAGGGACGACGAGCGGCCAGTGATTTAAAGCCAAGAGCCTTTTTCAGTTTAGTCGTGGAAGAATTTGTTTGCTGTATTCTATAAATCAACCCTGAATGAGAATACGAAAAGGAAGACCGAACTCACAGTACACCTCGTACTAAGTCATTTAAAAGGGCAACTTTCGTAGAACAAATACCAAACCATACATATGGCAGAAGCGTGAACTAAGGTGTTCTAGACTTCGACTTCTACTTGTAATACTTTGGGATCTCATAAGCTTAAAAAGTGGACTACCGGAAAACAGGCTTACGTTTCGGGGCTCTCTCGACTGATTCCAGAACCATCCTTGTAGTCTATCATCTACGTGACATACTTAGAAATGTTGGCCGGGTCTTTTATGTTGCACGCTTTTCAAATTTTAGAACAGTCAGCTACACTGCAGCCATGTTTTATTTTAATCACAATGGCTTAGGCTTACTAGGCACTGATATTATTCAAATTTCAAGGTACAGATTCTAAACTGCTTTTTTCAAGGTGTTCAAATGTATAAATATTTGTTGTCATAAGTTATTAAATAAATCACATTGGTTTCATATTAATTTATCTTTTAACGGTAATAAATCCTAATATTGTGCCTAAAGCCATACAAACGCCACTATCTGCATATTCTGTCTGTGAGATTGAGCAAAAAGCCAACCTTCATGCACTTTAGTCATTCATTAAAGAAGCCAAATATTAATTTATATATTTGTAGGTATTAGCACACACACACAGACATATGGCTATTTTCTATTTTCGGCCATTTACTAATTTACACTTAATCTGCCACTTCGTGACACAATCCTATTTATGCCTGTCAACGAATGTATAAAATTTATTGCCGGCCGCATTTCTCGCTCTCTCCGTCACTCTCTCGCCTCTCGCCATCATTGTAGGTACATATGTATTTGTATATTAAACATAACTTTTGAGCCAAACAATTTTTTATCGCTTTTTTTTTAATCTCCTCACGAAATAATAGCAAATTAGTTAACTAATATTGATTAACTGTATAAATCACACGAAAAGTATGCGCATGCCAAATTGTGCTTGCATAAATTATTTGCCTATCACAATAAGGCGCTCACACCACTACCGAAAAAGCGGCTTCTTTCTTGCAATTTCAAACACGCTGCAGGCGAAATGACATTCAAATTAGTTGCGGACATTTCTTATGCTTCTTAAGTGGATTAAAAAATAATAATCGTTTTTTTGTTTTTGTTTTTGAGCATAACTAGTTATTTGACTGAACGCGCACTGCGGCGGTAGTAAAAAAAAACAAAATAATTAGCATTAAATGCAAACCGTATAGACATTAGTGTGGTTCTGAAACATGCAAAAGTTACTTTTTCTAATATTCGCGAAAATTAAGCGGAAAAGTATTAAAATGCATGTGCTATATATTAGAGTAGTCCTTGTAAAATAATATACCTAAATTTTTCGATTTATATCCTTTTTTACAGAGGAGAATAATGTGGTCATTACCGTAAATATAATAATCGCTTAGGGACAGAACATTAGGATCAAGTTTTATCTGTGATAATTTCCACAAGACTTTATTTTTCAAATCAGCCCAAAAACTACCTCTACATGTTCAGTCTCCGTGGACGGAACATTTACCCCAGTGCAACTAGTCTAAACCGGCTTATATAAGATTCAAAAATTATGCGAAATATCTCTGACAGTAGCACTATCACTAGTTTATGCAAAAAATCAAAAAAATAGTCTGCTTAAGCATCCGATTATCACCTCAAATTAATAAAAATTGTCAAGCCACATTTAAGAACCACCCTAATATGAATAAATATTGGTCATGCAAAGCACTTAAGCACCGAGCAATCAAATTTATTTAAATTTAAAGCGTTTTAATATTTGCAGCTCGTGAAAGTCTTTTATTTAGTTGTTGTTTTCTTCTGGTGAGCCATATTAAATAGGCACTAAATTAATGTCGAACCACGCTATATACACATATACACCTTTATTGAGTCGAACTATTAAACCCACTTTACTTCCATTATGTGCTCGGTAGACTTAAGCTGCATTAAGCTGATTGTTTTAAGTAGATAACCGAGCGCGGAAGTGATACTTTAAACCCTTAATTAATATGCTATTTCAGTCAGGAAGAACTGTTTTTGGGCTTTGAAATTAATACTTTTTAGATATATATAAGACACTGGGTATTTTGATTGGTAAAGAGGTAGAGGTAATCAGTAAATTATTATCCGAAACTAGAGCATTAGATAAGTAATGGGAAGTATTAGATTAGATTGGTGAGCGAGGAATGCACCGCGAACTTAGGTCTATTGTACCCTCTCATAAATTACCAAGACTCCAGTAGCCCCAGCATATTGATAAAATCCAATGTACTGCTGGGTGCTAGCGCACGGATGTAATGGGAAACAATTTAACTTTCCTTAAGTTTACAGTCGAAGGAAAAACAATATAATAGAAACCACTAATATTGAATCAAAATTTGAGTTTTGGTTATAAAATGGTTATTTAATGGTTATATATTGGTTATCATACACTCATATTGGAACAAAATTGGAGTTTTCGTTACAAAATGGTTATATATTGGTTATTATATCTGGCAATATTTTTCATTTTTTTGATGATACGTGGTTTAGCATTTTAGATGACGGCATTTCGTATGAAATGAAACACATTCGCATATTCGATTCACCCATTTAGAGCTAAATGTTGCATAATATAAGAGACAAACGTGTAAGTCAAGTACACACATACATATGTACATACATTCAAACAGAAAATGTACAGCCGTTATGCATTTTCTCTTTCATTTCCAAATATGCCAGCCTGTCACATGCAATATTAGCCGTTATTTATCACAAACGCCCAACGCGCCTTTGAAGGTCTACACTCTTGTCTGACCAAAGCGCATACTTACCAGATTTCTTTGCAAAACCCAAAAGCAAATATATTCATAAAATTTATGCCATGTTGTCGTCACTTAAGCGTTTGCGAATTAATCAAACGAAAATAAATATAAAACAACAAAAAAGATTGCACGCCCACCACAAGAGAGAAAAAATTTGGCTAATTTCTGTTACATGCGACAAATTTTGCGTTTTTTTTCTTTCACTTTGATATTTTTTGCTTGCTGGCTTGAAAGTGTAGTTATGGGCCGATTTGGGCGCTCATTGTCTTACGGGCTAACGCAGGCTGCAATGCTTGTACTAACTAACGCGTACTTGATGTATGTATGAAGGTAGGTCTGTATGTATTAGTAATTTTATTAATTATGATTGGCAGCATAATGTTCATGTATAATAGTTGGCCACTAATGAAAACCCAATATACATACATACATATATATGTAAATCTGCACTCGTACATGTATACTATATATACATAAGTATGTGATTTTCAATAACAGCTACAGCATTCATCAATATGGACGCGACCGAAGATGATTAATTATAATGGATAATTATCGAATCGTTAGGAGGTTGACGACTAAGTGAAAAGCTGATTATTGACTGTGAACATAAATAAATTGGTGGACTTAGCCTTGGCAATTAATAATTATTATATTATACGCTCCAATTAGAGAAACGCAGTTAGGTCGGCTTGCTTATGTAAGGAATGCCGAATAAAGGAAAGAAGCTTCAACAAAATATTAACGCTAGCAGTATTGTGAAAAGATTTAAGAGATAAGCTGCATGAATTGAATGGTAAGAAAGGCAGAGATCAACAATGAAACTTTCATTGTGCCTGTGATGCGAAGAAGCAATGATACTATTGGATTCCAAGCGAGAACTAAAAAATATAGTATATCTTTAGTAAGTCAAAAAGCCAACGTACGTCTAAAGTCATGATGAAAGCACAACACAAAGGCTTGGCGGAAGTAGACCATCTTCCTAATTAAGGAACATCGATAACAAAGCATTATAACTGGTCCACTTTTATTTAATGAAGTTATTCTGAGAACGTACTTGAAGGCACTGCGAAATCAAGTCAATTATGTGCGCCGCTAGCATGCAAAGGATGCAAAGGGTGGGAAGATTGATTAGTAATGCTCACTTACATTATCTCCTCCCGTTCAGCAAGTTCAGCTCTATTGAAGTAACGATACAAGTACTCTGTTGTCTCCGCCAAAATATTGCTGAACCAGTGATTTTAGCCGACCGTACAACCGTTTTGTACATATGGCACCCTAATCTGCTGTAACCTAAGTACACCAAGTCTCCCAGAAATAACTAAGCTTATCGAAGTCTAGACGAATTTAGTCAATAATATTTCTACAAATTACTTTTTTTTCTTTGATTGTGAATTGCAGCAATTCTCAATTTACAATGGTAGAAGAATAGATCTTGGTTTAAACAAGTTACCATAAGGAAACCAGAAGTGCACCTTTCAGCAAATTAAGCAAGCATCCAAAACCTCTATTAAGA
This sequence comes from Bactrocera correcta, assembly GCA_027475135.1. Lineage (NCBI taxonomy): Eukaryota > Metazoa > Arthropoda > Insecta > Diptera > Tephritidae > Bactrocera > Bactrocera correcta. The sequence continues at coordinate 110,092,274 of CM050325.1, read as the reverse complement.
TTTCTTCACGAGTTAATGGTAACCATAAGAAGCAAGAAACGTCCTATGTATCCGACAGAGTTTACATACTTCGTTTCACAAAGAACTTCAGCAAACAAAGAAAACATCAGTCGACAATTCAAAAGAGGAAAATTGAGAAATCAATAAACTTCCGAAATGTTCTAGAAGTTGCAATGGATGTATATTTTTACATATACAGATATATAACATTTTTCTGATTATGATTTCTATAGGAAGAGTTCGAACCAGCTCCCCTTTTTTATAACAAACTTCTAAAAAATAAGTGTTCTTTCAGGTTTTGAGACACCTCCCAACGCCTAAGGACTAGATGCAAATATTTTACCTCGTAAGAAAAATATCAAAGGTTTGACATAGTCGAGCAGTAGTATCATTTTTAGATGTTGGTTAGACCAAAGGAATTTATTTCCCACCCCACTCGTGCACAATGGCAGTCTGTCGCGAGATTTAAAATAACTTAAACGCTAAATTTATTTATACAACTAGAACTAGGTATCAGCACATAAATACGCCTTTCAGACACCGAAGCTTAACACATAAACTCAAATGAGATGTGAATAAAGTTGCCAGCTCAATAAAGCTCAACAACATGTGACTCTTAACTGTATTGAAATGCAAATTCACTAAATAATAAATTACATTTTAGCAGTAAAGGATTTAACGGTACTTTGGTTGACCTCAACAGCACGCTGAGCTTAAACCTCGTAACGGCGATTGGTTTCACCTCGTCACATATCTAAGTACATGGCAGCGACAGCAGCTGGCATTAACTGGATTTCCTCTTTGAGCTGCATTTTGCTTTGAAATTTTCTATGGTTTTAAGTTTTTTGCTTTTGCAGAAACGAAGCTAATCCCGCCATGCACATGCATTTAGTTAAGCATAAAAGAATGCGCATAATTTTAATTGCAAATAAATAAACGATAACGTTAACTATTCGCCTGGTATAACGCTTATTAATAATGTCAGCACCGAACAGCACCGCACGGAGCAACTTAATAACGATAACAACAACACATTGCCAATGAAATCCCACAAGCGCACGCTTTGTTTAAGCGTGTTTGTACAAGTGTGTGTGTGTGTGTGTGTGTGTGTCTGACTAATTAATATGCAAATCGCATGCAAGCAAATAAAATTGTTTACACACACACACATACATTGGCATGCATACATGATGTAAAGAGATTTTTCCGCTATATAACTTATCACATGTTTGCATATAAGTACATAGGCGCCTTTGTGTGCGCATGTAAAATGTTACAGACCTTCAACATTGTAAATCGAATAAATCAAGAACACTTGCCACAGCTGATATAGTTAATTTTCCAAGCTTTCATTTATTTTTAAATCAGCGCGCCCACATAAAGCGCAGATACAGCTGCAGCACTGCAAGCTTGCACTATACGGGGTTATACATAGATATGTATATATGTATGTAGATGTGTACATAGACAAGTAAGTAAGTAAGTGTGTATACATATATACGAGTACATACATAGTCAGCTTGAAGGTAGAATAAGTGCATAATGCGCGGCAAATAATATTTCTCATTTTTATTTATTTGCAAAAATATTTTCTTAATTATATTAGGCGTTTTTACAACACCCCACTTGCAAAAAAACACCAGGTAGCATAAAAGCAAAGCTGAAACCCAAACTACACAAGTACCGTGGACAGGGAGCGCGAGTGGCTAATAAAACATTTCACTTCAAAAAAATGCTGTAAAAATGTTGAATGACAACAAGTACAACAACAGCAAAACAATACCGATAATATACTCGTCGGAATACCTCGAGCTCATAGCCTGGCTCAAATAAACTGGCTTAATTGAATAGCGGTAGTATTGTATTTATATAATCAACCGAATAACTTTATGAATAACTTCATATGAAAATTTTTTGACGAAACAACAGCCTTTTGTTAAATGGCAATAATCTAATTAAAGAACGGAATTATTTTTATTGTGCAATAAAGGATCATTGCATCTAATATAACTATGCTTATACCATAGCTCCACGCGTCTTTATTAAATTAAGACAAAATTGATGAAAAAATGTTAAACGAACTTCTACAATATTCTGGTTATATACAAGGTGGGTTCCAAGGTAAACAGGACTTTTTGAATCCAGCGCCCCCTTGTGGCGTCATCTATATGTCGATTGGTGCGTTAAAATCTGCTATCTTTATCGATTCTCCAGTGAGAATTTCATGACATTTCCTTGATTGGAAGTGAAGTTATTGCGTTTTAAGTCTCAGTATGTTTGTGTTATCGCTGCGAAAATGAGCATCGAAAAAAGAGCTAACATTAAATTTTGTTTTAAAATTGGTAAAACTTTTACTGAAAATCCGTGATTACCGGAAATTTCATCGAAATTGTGCGTGAATTCATCAAAAATAAGTCATCATTGGAATTCATGGAAATGGAATTGAACATCTCCAAAACATCGATTTATCGCATTTGGCCGAATATTTGGGCTTGTGTGCGGTTTGTTGCGCACAAATTGACTGACGACCAAAAATTGCTCAGAATCCAACATTCGAAGGACATCTTGTGACCGATTATTTAACCAAAAATCACATTTAACCATTAACCACTCCTCGTATTCACCTGATATGGCACCTTGCGACTTCTTCCTTTTCGGAAAAATACATTTACCCATGAAAGGAAAGCGTTATGCAGATTTGGAGGCTATTCAAAAGGCTTACACAGCTATACTGGCGGCCATACCAGCCAACGAGATAAAACACTCGTTCGACATGGTTTTGGACCGTGCAAAAAGCTGTATTGAAGCAGAAGGAGACTATTTGGTATAAAATAAATTGATTTTGCCGAAAAAACCATTTGTTCTGTTTGGAATGACAACAAATCGAAAATATTTGCTTTTCTAGAAGTCATTCCGATTTGACCATTTTGATTATCGAGTCCATATAATGCGATCCTCGCGGGCTGTTGTCGTCAAAAGAGAGGGAAGGGTACGGTCGATAGGGTCGCTTGCATCGCTCGTTTTGTACGACCGTCTGTATTTATAAAATGCAACGTTTTATTGTAGGCTGATACCGAAGTGGAAAAAAACACTGAAAATTGCAGTGCCGAGAATTCGGAAGAGCCAAGTAATCAGCTTTCAAATATTAGAAGAAATCAAAATCTTTCAGAGGCGAAAGAAAAACCTGGAATATTTTTTTTCTCCACAAATAAAAACGCTATGAATTGTGATATTTTCCAGAAGTTACTTGGAGGAGAATAACAAATCTTAAGCTGATCACTGACATTATTAAGAATTTCTTCATCTTCGGATGTAGAATGTCTCTAAAAAGTTAGAATGTCTTTAAAGATGACTAAAGATAATATGTATTTAGGAGTAGTAAAGTAAATCTCTACGGAACATAACTGGAAAAGTAGAACTGTTTAATTTCAAACAGACTGTTGTAAGAGTGAAATTTAAATGGATGATCGGTATCGCTTAGTAAATTATTTGTAAAATAATTTTTGTGATTTTTTATTTAATTGAATTTTTAAATTTTTTATGGATAAAATCAAATGCAGAACTTTGTTTATTCTTATTCTTATTTGAGCTTGAGCAACAAAAGTAAGGTAGGTGTAACCGGTGCCCAAACGCTGTTGACCAGTGTAATGGGCTTGCATGTAATAGTTTGATTGCATAAATCGTGATATTTCACGCTTTGAAAATTTGCAAATAAAGGTTTCATGATGATGAACGCCTACAAAAACAGATTTGCCAATCAGTTAACTATGAAGCAAGGAATTAAAGTTTCGAGCCCAGAAATATTTAAACAAAGTACTTTTTTTTAAAAATACATAAAGAAGTGTTTGAAAATATTTTATTTTTAAAAATATGAGTATATAATACAGATACTATATACAGTAGTGGCCAATAAAATGTTACGGGGGCTAAACATTTTATATTCTTGTATTCCAAGTATATATATATATATGTTTTTAATTATCCAACTTTGGTTCTTTTAATGTATTAAGCCTATCTTTGGAATTCGTCTGAGAAAGTCTCGACAATTCCGTTAATTACTGTTGCTTGCGATTTGTCATTTAATTTAAGGTGGATATAAGATATGACTTATTACAGAGGCTGATAAGTACTCAAAAAAGTGTGATTCTTACTTTAAAAGAAAATTGCAGCGTTAGGACAATTGCAATAGGCATAATGTGTTCATTCTAAAGTTTTATAAATTACATGACGAAACTAAATTTTGGACAGAGCCCCTGCATGTGGATTTGCAAAGAAAAAAACATGAACTAAAATGGACCGAAATTTAAGGAACCTAAGCCTGCGCAACCGAGTTAAAGGAGCTATATTCGGCGGATGTAAGTGCCCGCAGGTTCTATACTATGGCCTTAGGGGGAGAAGGCCAAGAAAATGTCTTCTCTAAGTGCAAAAACTCGCACGGAACGCCTCATTTTTGCGCGAGAATGTCGAAATTGTACCCCTAGAATATTGGAAAAGGGTTGTCATCATTGATGAGTCGAAAATAAATTTGAATCCAGTACGTTCGGTCACATCCAACAAGAGGAATTGCTCCCAAGTAGTGTGATAACCAGAAACCAATTTCCAGCGAGTTACATGGTTTGGGGTGGAATTTTCTACTATGGTTGCAGTGAATTGGCATTTATAAATGGTTCCTTAATTGTTTCTGAATACATTGACATTATTAAGCACTTTTTGGAGCCAGCAATGGATGCCTTGTTTCCTATAATCATCGACTTAATATTACAGCATGACTTTGCGTCGTGCCATAGGGCAAAAAGTGTAAAAATAAGTATTATATTTGTTATAGCCATTATTCATAAACAATAAAAAACATCTTTTTGAAATACACATCTCATATTAATTGTGAAAGAATATTTGGAACGAGGCGATATAAGAACTCTGAAATGGCTGAGAAATAGCCCAGACTTAAATCCTATCGAGAATTGCTGGTCTATTTCGAGAAAACAAAGAAAACCCCTATGACTAAAGCAGAGTTAAAATTAGCTCGGAATACCGAAAAATTTTCGGCAATTTGAATCGTACTTCGAAATTCCGAGGTAGTAGTAATATTTTATTTAATAGGAGTAGTAATATTTTATTCACCGCTAAGAAAATATAAATTTAAGTAATTTATGCTAAAATTAGAACATAGATTAAAGGAGTGACTGTGATATCAAGGTATTTAAAATCAATTATTTAAAATAGTGTTGAAGAGTAAGTTTATAGTTTTTCTTCAGAGATTCTCAATTTTCAGATAAAAATTTACTTCGCTTTCGAATAATAAATCGATCACGTGATGGAACTTTTTTGGTATAAAAACAAAAAAAATATTATTAAGTCCATATTTGTTTACCTAATTAAAGGCAAAGTTATTATTTTAATAAAATTTGAATATGAAATTATTTGTAAAAGTAAAAAATCAAATAAATTTTAAGGAATTTGTATGAAAACAAAATATTGCTATAAATCACTCTTTTATTGTAGAAAACACACTGTAAATACAAAAATTATTATTTTCATTTTTTTTTCGTTTTGAGCTTACTTCAAAAAATACAAAAAACGAGGCGGGTGGAGGCACATGCACACGAACACATAGTATATTCGTGCAATATCAAGCGGCGTTATGGTAATTATTCAACGCTCTGCGCCAATACGTTAATTGTAATTAATATCTTTCGATAAAATTAGCAAATGCGAGACGACACACAAAGTCGCGTTGTAAATTTGCGACCAAAAGAAAATATTTAATGCGGAAAAATTAAAACAAAAACTCAATTTATTCATGTTGCATTATGTAGCAAGATACAAATCGAGTTCATTATCTGCAAGGTTGCTCTACTTTCCCAGCAAAGCGGCATAAATACCAAAATACGCTGAAGCAGTGAGAAAAACAACAGCAATAAATCCAAAAAATATGCAATAAACGTTTAATAAATTTTTGCTCGTGGCTGTGTGTACGATTATAACAAATTGTAAAGCTTATGAAAAGAAAATCAAGATATATCCATGCCTAGATTTATATACTAATATGTAGTATATATGTACATATGTAAATGCTTGCTATATACATATGTATGTATACAGAAGCGCAAGCAAACAATATTAAGGCGAGCTGCAAGTAAATGTCGATAACAGGCGTATGAATAGTACACACAACAACAAAAACAATAAAAGCAAATAAAAAACAAGGCAACAAAAATCATAAAAAGAAAGGCAAACAAATCACAAGCCATTCCTTATGTAAAATAGGGTATTTGGAGCACTCGAGACCGGCGCCCAAGACAACAAGGAAATAGACGAAACGTTGATTGGATTTAAAGTGACAGTAATAAATGGCAACAAATGCGCGCGGCCAAAACGTCAGTGCTACGAGTATTTTGCTTTGCTTGCCGCGCCAACGTCAACGCTCAAAGTCAGCACATAACAACACGCGGCGTTGCGCATCGCTACGTTTAATTTACATTTTCATTTTCCTTTTCATTTCATTTGTGTGTGCGCGCGTGTATATTGGTGTATTCATGTGCTTGTGTGTGTGTGTTTTGCCTATTCGTCTGCTTATTTTCAATGGCACACAAAAAGCTTGAGCGCGTGCGGCGGAAAAGTTGCTGCGTTTAAGTGTGTGTGTGTGTTGCGCTGAGTAGTTGTTGGCAGCGTTTGCCATGCCGCATGACCATTCGTCACGCAGCGATTTCGTTGTTGTCGTTTGGGATTATCAACACTCTGCTAGTTCATTTGCTTTTGTTTTCCCGAACGCTTGAGCACTTCAGACCAGCTGTTCTTCCACTCAGGTGTTTGTGTGTGTGTGTGTGGACTTAGGCGCGGCGTCAGAAAGGAAATTCATCAAATTTTGCTAGAACTTATTCATACGCAATTTCGTGCAGTTGTTCGTTCACTTAATTTTATTTTAAGTATTGTCAAACTATTTTCGTTTCGAAATAATTTTAAAAATAATATTTCCTTAGGCAAATGTCGACGAAATTCCATAACTAGAGTGCGAGAAACATGGCATTATAATTGGGCCATTATTCTTAAGAAATCAACACGAAAGCTTCTGAGATTCTTATACTCCTCTAACATGTTGCTACAGAGTATACAAGTTTTGTTCAACTTAACGGTTGCCAAAACAAAAAAAAAAAAAAAAACAATACGAGTTAGTAGATGGGCGTAATCGGACAACTGCCACGCCCACAAAATGCCGTTAACCGAAAACGTATAAACTTAACGTAGCAAGTGGCACCTTTAGGCAAAAAAATTTGAAAAAGTAGGCGTGGCCATTTGTGAAAATGGATGAAATCGGATGATAACCCTACTCCCTCTACAAATAACGGTACTGGTAAAAACTAGAGCACAAACTACTCCAGCCCCTAGGTACTGAATATATGGACCCAATGCTTATAGTTGACTTTTTACCGCAAATATCGGTCAATCTGTGTGATATATGTATAATGAAATTCAAAGAGAATCCTTTCCTGATTGTAGTATGTCTGAATGCTACAAATAGGTTGAATGGGGTCAATACTTCCCTAGTCCCCATATACTTAATACATCGGCCAATATGTGAGCTGTCTTAATAAAATTGAGAGAGCGTGCTTTTCTTATAACGGTGCATAATTGTGCTTAGGATGAGTAAAATCGGGTGTATAACTAATAAGCCTTATGTACATGTATATGAACTTAGTTCCCTGGCTTTAATCCTTGCAAGTTGCATTTTCGGTTATACCCAAACTTAGCTCTCCCTTACTTGTTTCTTTCAAAATTCTCTCAGCAATAGAAGGAATAGAAAAAAGAGATATTCACGCTATTCTTAAACTGGGAAAACATCAGAAAATAGTACAGCCGACAGCTAATGAAATTTTGGGTTCAATATTCCTCATCTCCTCATCCAGCACCCTAATTTTCTACATTACAAACTGTATGGCATTTTATAGCTTGAAATAACGGCATGCAATGTTGCACTCTTGGGGCTCTATCTTGTGAGTAAAAGTTCTTATAAGAAGCCTATTTATTATACTAATCCAGACTCAGCTCTATCAGACTCATTTCTCTGATACCTTTTATAAACTTAACATATGAAATGAATTCATATTCGATCGGAATGATTTACATTATATTGAGAACAGATGCGGCTCTGATGCACTTCGAAGCCCCTTTCGATCTCGAAATGGAATTCCCTGTGATACGTTCCTTGAGCCACTTATTTGCCATCAGCGCAGAGGCTTCACTCAGTGGAGCAATCATCGCAACTATTCCTCATTTATCAAAACATTAGAGCGACAAAGAAAACAAACACAAAAACAACGACACAACCGTCAATCATCAACAGCAATAACATATAATATGTAAAGCTGTTGCTAACAACGACGACGGCACGCCCCACCAACCCCCATGTCGCATACGCCCAACGCTAACTAAATTGTATGCAGCAAAGCCAAACAGCAAATCGTTAGCGTAATTAGTTTAATTGTGCTGGCAATTTGCGGATGTCAAGGAGAAGGCAGCAACTGGCAGAAGTGCCAAGCAAAGATACGGTCTACGAAATCGGGCGAAGCAAATATTTTTCTAGCTGGATATGTAGATAAATGCCTTGAAGTGTAAATAGATTTTGTTTATATTTATTATTAAATTTTGCTTATTTGTTATAACATATATGTGCATGTGTGTAGGATTATATGTAAGTATGTATTGAGGACTTGCTGGAATTACATTTCAGTTGTTCGTATTTCCGTTAAATATGATTAGATACCATTCATTTATTTCCGGATAGTACTGAGTATCTATGTACAATCAAAGGAAATTTCTAAATTATTTCAATTCAGAGACTTGGGCGCAATTTACTTTCATTTACAGATTTTCTGTTTTTCAGTATTCTACTTTAATACGAGGACGGTTGAATAGGTGAGTGATTTTTCTAACATTACTCTAAAGCATTTTAAAAATATTGCTGATATGAACAATCCACCATGAAAATTATGTATAGTTTGCCCGGAATAATTAAGGAATTGATTGGGAAATGTCCTGCAAAGTTTTATGTAAGGATATACTTGTATTCGAGGTCACAGATAATATCATCAAAGCTTTTTTGCTGAAAAAAATATGTAATCTTGTAAAAAATTTAAAATTAACAACTTTTGAGAATCACTTTTCCTTTTTTATAAACTTTTATAAAAAAATATTTACAAAAATCACAGATCTAACAAACAACTTAGAAGGTATAAAAAAAAATATAATAAAAAAATCAAATTGCATAAACCATCGTCAAATGAGTAATTGAAAAAATTAGCAGTTTTTTGCATTCTAATCCGCGGCTTTTGTATTTTTAATTAAAATATTTCGACAGAAGCTTGTCGGTGCGCTATTTGTTTTATTTTCGTTGCGGACTTTAACTTTCGATCTCGATGCTGTTAATGACGCGTGCACACACACATACGCACATATAACTGATTTTATGATTTTAACAGCGCTTTTTTGCGGTTTTCTCTTTTACTGAACATACATATGTTTACGAAATACATACATATGTATATACAAACGTACACACATGCTAATCCACCAAAATATGTTAATTCTATGAAATTCAACCGCTGAAACTAGAAACAAAGCTTAAATGAATACAAACGCGTGATTTTGAGCGAATTGATAATTCGTCAGCGGCGTTTTTACAACTTGATTTTGCTTTTTACTTATTTTTAACTTTTTTTCTTGTTTTTGTTTTATACTTTTTCGTATTTTATGCTTGTGTAAGTTTTTATATACACGCATATATTTCGATTTTATTGCTGTGGCAATAAAATTAGTGTGTTTAAATGTGCGCATGCGTAGAGATTTTTATCACTGCGCGCGGGATTTGTCGAAGCGCGCCAATGCGCAGCCGTTGATTAGCGTGGTTTTGCAGAGAAGACAAATACACGCGACGTATTTAAGCTTCTGTTCTTGTAGATTTGTTGATTTCACGAAACGCTGATGGCCCTGTGCGAAACACATCAGCGTTAAGTCATGTCGATTAACAATGTCAGCTTCACCAGCAAGGAAACAACTTTTAGCTTACAAGTTCAAAATTCAGCACCCAAACACAGAGTATGTGCTTAGTTTTATCATTTCATCGGGTAAAACCCTCACCTCAACATATGCCTAGTCAAATTTATCTTATATAATTATCAAATAAGACAAGTGACCTTGAAGAGTCCAAACAATGCTGCTGTTCGCTCCAATTCGTGAGACGTGTCGTTGTTATTGCTTGCTTACTAATTGAATATTTTTGAGCCACTGTCAACACAAAATACATACAAACACTTAGTCATACACACATTGTTGACACAAAAATATACCTATGTATGTGCATAAAGGGTGTTCCAAAATTAAAGCAAGTTTTAAATCTGCAGCCATTTGTGTAGTAAAATGTTGGCAACCATAAAAAACTAATCGACAGCTGACAGTTTAGGTCTAGTAAAAGTGGAGCGTTACACGATAAAACAACGTGTCTTCATTATTGAAATTATTTCCAAAATAATGAAAGCTTCGCAGTTCGAAAATTTCATACACAATGTGGTCGGACTAGTGTTTTAATTTCGTCAACCTAGAAGATTAATTGAAGTGGCGGCAAATTTAAAGCTTGTGTTAGTTTTGAGACACCCTGTACGTATAATATACATTCTATCTGTACCTTCAATCAATTCAGAGAAGAAGCAATTAAGCTTAGAATTGGACCTTTGCATAAAATTTACTAAGCACACACACACTTAAGCAAATGTCATTTAAGTAATACATAAAACTGTAGATTTTATACTCATTTGACCTCTGTTCAGCATTCTATCCTTACGCAGACATACCGATATACAGCGTTTTCCAATAAGGTTGATATGATTTTTAAGAGTCACTTTGACATTTTTTCCATTGTATTTAATTATGTTTACAATTTTGGCACAAATTATTCAATTTTATAATCAAAATAATAATAAATAATTAAGAAAATAATCTCCTCCGACGACTCTCACTTTCATCTGAGTACTGCAGTAAATAAACAAAACCGTCGATTCTGGTGCAAAGAAAATCCACAAATTATTCTTGAACAACCATTATATTCACCTAAATTGACAGTTTGGTAGGGTTTTGACCTAGTGGAATCATCGATCGGTACTTCTTTCGAAATGAAGCTGCTGCTATAGATCGATGATAACCAACTTTTTATGACCACAAGTGGAAGAAGTTGATCTTGACAACATTTGATTCCAACAAGACGGGTCTACGTGTCACACAGCAACGTACCACAACCGAATTATTACGAGAAAAGTTTGGAGATTCGTTTATTTCAAGAAATTGTGAGATTGCATGGCCTCCAATAAGTTGTGATTTAACGCCATTGATCGACTTTTTGTGGGGTTATTTTAAGTCACTGGTCTTTAGCAATAAACCAGACTGTTTCCAAGCTTTAGAAGTCAATATTGAACGTGCTATTCAAAACATACGACTTGATTTCTTGGAAAAAATACCAGAAAATTGTGTTCATCGAATTCGTTACCGCAAAAGAATTCATGGAGGCCATTTGAATGATGATATATTCAGAACTTAATTGTATCGATTGTATTTCACATTAAATAAAAACCATTTGAATTGCAATTAGTGTATTTTTTAGGAAATCATATCACTCTTATTGGACTGTATAACATACTATATAACTTACGTATATAAATGAACCTTGAAGCAACACCATTCACTTCTAAATCTATTTATAGAAAAGTTAAAAAAATAATTTAGAGATCAAAACACTATAATCGAGCATACTCCAGTACTTGTGCATACACATTTACATACATATATAGTATAATAATAGAGAGTTATATTTCCATTAAACAAAGTAAAATGGCTTGGTGGCTGAATATGTTTACACACATTTTTACTAAGGCCCTGCAGGAAAATGTTAGCACCAAACTTTTAGTAACTTTCCTACTTACATATATACATGCTCATACTAAAGACTATATGCCGAAGTTAGATTACAATTCCACTAAATTCTTATTCGTTACAGGAAAAAAATATAAAAAATTTAAATAGCAAACCCTTAAAATGCTTTTTTCTAAAAAACGAATTAGAAGTAAAACCATTGAAAACAACATGAAAAGATTTCAGTAAAATGTCTAGTGACTTTCCAAAGGTTCTGCAATTACCACATTCAGCTTTATGAGTACTAAAGGGTCAAATGTTTAACAAATCATACCTCAGATAAAGCTACGAGGTTTGACAATTAAGTAATGAGACTGATTTTATTGCCGCGTTTGTGGTAAACCTGTGACCTTGAAATTCCCTTTCTCTTTTTTCGGCATCCCTCCCTCTCTATTGATATACATATGTACCATCGCCCTAGCTTGTTTAGTTCGCCTGCTTCAAGTTGAGTAGACGTGTGGTTGTAGTGCTCGTCACGAAAATGGAAAAACGAAGTCGAGAGCAACGCGTTGCGATATAATTTTGCGCCAGATTGGGCGAAACAGCTTCGGAAACGTACGCTAAAATTGTAAGAGTGTATGGTGATAGTGCTCTTAGTCGTGCTTAGGTGTTTCGATGGCACAAAGGTTGTCTCCGCGCGCCCCCCGCCCGAAAAAAGCTCGCATGAACAAGTCGAAGGTGAAAACGATGATTATTGCCTTTTTTGATAGACGTGCAATCGTCCACAAAGAATTCGTTCCACCGGGGAAAACTGTGAATCAAGTCTACTATTGCCAAGTACTCGAAAGATTGCGAAAACGAGTCAACAGGGTGCGCCCAGACATCGCTCGTAACTGGATCCTTCATCACGACAACGCGCCGTGCCACACCGCCCTCAGCGTGTCCCAGTATTTGTCTCCTAAGGGGATCACCGTGTTGCAACAGCCGCCTTATTCACCCGACATGTCACCCTGTGACCTTTTTTGTTTCCTAAAACAAAATTGGTGGTCAAAGGAACCCATTTCGAGTCGATTACGGACATCCAGGCGGCCGTGACGAGGGTACTCGCGGACATCCCAGTCGAAGCGTTCCAGAAATGTTACGAAGCATGGAAAATGCGCTGGAATCGCTCTATAGCTGCCCAAGGGGATGGTTGAATTGTAGAATATACGGTTTTTATGGAATCAGTCTCATTACTTAATTGTCATACCTCGTATGATGCTCAAAATGAATTTTATCTTATTGAATATTTTGCGAAAGAAACATGGAAAGGGAAGTTGTTTGCCAACTAACTAAGTTCTTACCAGAAAAATCGTCTTACATTCGTCATTCAGGAGCTGTTAAATGTTGATTTAATCTTACCATCTATTTAACTTAAACTCGAAGATACTTGTTTTCCTAACCTGAAACACACAATAAAATATAGCATCTGAGCCCAACTTAGAAGAGCTTTGAAGATTTGCAGAAGCATTTGCAAAAATCCTCAAATTTGAGATTTACTTGAATGTGCTTTACGAAACTTTTCTTGCAGAACTCTCTCCAGTGGTTATATTGTAATTTAAGCTCTGCGTTTTCATTGAACATTTTTAAGAGGAACGACAGACACAGGGTTGACATTTTCGCATTTAAAGTGTCAGCCAGTCCAGGAACTAGCCAACCGACCCAACGTCGTAAGCGCCACAGTCAGCCTCAACACCAGCCATGCAAGGCAAGTAGAAAACAGCAACAATTTTATTAAAGAACAGCAAGTCGTATAAATGCTGGGAGGTCGGGTGAAGAATGATTTGCTTTAAGTGATACCAATTTGCATATTAAAATCGCGTCGAAGCGAGCGAATATAAATAAAAACAGAGCATAAGGAGTAATAGCCATAGCAGAGTGAAATGGAAGAATGGTATAAAATGGCAGAAGGTGCTTACTAGTGAGAGGAAAGCGCGCAAAGAGCTCCGACAAGGAGGTTGCCAGCAGTAAAATGAAGAGTAACAGAAAACAAGTGGTGGAAAAAGCAAAATGAAACGTAGAGCAGTGAACCGTGCTCAAGCACCACATGCCGCACGCCACATGGCACTTGCTTCTTGCCACATGCCACATGCCGGCACATGGCACACGCAAAGTAAGGTGGTTTTACGACTAGAATGTTTCGTGACATTTTCGGTGCTTTCAACGACGTTAGCCGCTAAATTCGCACAGAAACTTAACTTTACTTGAATGTGTTTGGAAATTCGCACTGCTAAAATCGCTGGACCGTGTAGTTAATTATAGGTGAAAGAAAAGTAATGTTGATTTTTCCCCTATGGACCTATAAAATTAGCGTAATGGCAACTCTGCTCCTTAGGCGGCAATTGTAACACACATTTCCAAAGCTCTCGAGTTGCAGTACCAGAACTGAACCATACATACTTTTGGGGCGAGTTGTGGAACCGAAATCCCATATACATATTTGGCTCTAACTCATTTCGAAGACGATATCGCTCTATGAGAAATCTATTTAAAAAATAAACGAGTTTTATGAAAGAATTCGATGCGAAAACATTCGAGTTTCTTCTCTCTGCACAAGCTGGATTATAGATAATTTTTTGAATTTAAGATATACAATTTGGCATCCGCCGAAAAAAGAAGTGGTTGAATTGGTATTTCTAGAAAAGGGTCAAAATCAGACATTCTTGGTTCAAAGTACTCACTTTTATAATATGGAGCTTACTAGAAGCTCGAATAAATGTTCAATATGAAGAATATAAGATTTAATGAAAATTTTAAAATTGGAGGTTATGTAGAATGTGTACAAGATCTAACAACTTTAAGCAAAGATTAAGATTCCAGATGATGGTTATATACTCTCACACAAAAGTCGACGAACAAACACACCCTTACACATACATCGTAGGTGCCTGGCACACTCGTAGCCAAGTGAGTTTGACATACACATGCACACGTCAAAACTTTGCGCCGAACAAAAGGTGAAAGAAAAAACTGCAAAGTTGCAAATTTATTATGAATAAAGCTTAAATACTGAATAATTGAAAGAGTTGTCAAGAAGAAGTGTGCGTATGACTGTATGAAAGTACGACAGTGCAAAAAGATGAAAGAATGTGTAATTATATAAGTACGTAAGTGTATAAGTAAGTACGTAAGTGTGTAAGTAATTGCAATAAGTGCGAATGTAGGTAAGTAAGCCGCTGTGCTTACCTTAGATTTGGAACCGCTGCTGCTGCGGCGGCCGCCTGTAACGGTGGTGGCACATTGTACGGGAATGGTAGTTTGGCGGCTAATGCGGGATTCTCGAAAAGCATCTTGACTGATTTGGCTGCTTACTGCTGCTGCTGTTAATTGAATGCTGTTGAATGAATAAAAACACTGACGCGCAATATAATGCGATTATTTTATAATTATTTTTACTTAGCCCAGCGGCAACAGATAATTTAATTTTGTTATATTTATGAAATTTCTCTTCACTGAATTTGCACTGCGCGCGATTATTCAAATTTTCTTTCACTTATATCCACTTAATTACAATTTCTTTTTATAACACAAACACTTTATGTTGTTTTTTGCTATATATTTTCGATATATATATTTTTAAATATTTTTTATTGGTAACTTAAGCTTAGTGGTAACCTAAGCACTTTCATTAAGTACTTGAGTTGGAAAAATGCTTTAGAATTTCATGCGTGAAAAAATTCTGTTTTATTTTTATTTAATAATTTTATTTTTTTTTTTAATTGCGTTATAATTCTCAATTTTTTTTCTTTATTATTCTTATTATTATATGAAACTTGTGTGGTTTGAGAAAACCAATTAAATTTCTTACAAATTTGTAGCTTTTCACTTTATTAGCTGTTTTGTTGCTTACAGTTAAACAAATGAATTCGCTTGCTATTTAGTTGTTGAAAATTTCCCGATTTTACAGAAATAAATTTATTTGTTTTTGTTTGACATTCACTTAATTTGTATTTTCAAATAATTAATGCTAGCCCAGCTAGTTGCAGTTGCAGTTTACTTTTATTTTACTTTAAAAAATCTTTGTTTTCACAATTTTTGAAAATTCCATGGATTTTAATATATTTTATAAAGATAGTGAGTTTGCTATTATATATTTTTGTTTATGTAGCTGTAATAAATTCACTGTTCTCAATTTATTATTTATATGCAGACAATTTTTTTGGTGTTCCAGTGATTTAAATTATATATTTAATTTTAAAAGTAAGTTTTTATAACTAATTATTTCTTTTTTATTGTTATTTGATGTTTTTAATTGGTTTTAATTGAAAATATTATTTTTTTATTTGTTATAGCAATTAACTTTTATAAATTTTTTTGTGGTTTTTAACACTTAAGTTGTTATTTATGGGTTATAACTTGAAATTTTTTTTATATTCAAATTCTTCCTTTACACTTCGCACATTTGTATATTTTTTTCACACAATTCTGAAATATTTTGCACAATATTGTTGTAATTTTTTGCTTATAGACTGGAAACTTTACTGACTTGGTGCTGACTGGGTTGTGCTGGAATTAAGTAAAAAACAAAATATTTTATATTATAGCACATTAAAAGTTAGTTTTTTATGAAAGTAGAAAACACAATAATAAATAAATTCTTAAAACAAATTCATTGTTAAAAAAAAATTTTACGGAAATAGCACTTTTTAAAATGTACGTATGTATATATAAAAAATATAGTTTTGTTGTTTTATAAAGACTAAAGTTAAAAAAATAAATATATAATAAATAATAAAAAAAAAATTTTAAATAAAATTAATTAAAAAATATTTATAATAAATTAAATAAAAAATGCCAAAATGCGATTTCCTCTCCTTTAAAACAACATCGATTCCCTACTATTTTTCTTAGTATTCATAACTGCACCTGCGAAACTATAACGAACATTAGCTAATTGGCTCGAGCACAATGCTGGGCGTGAGGGCGGCTGTGGAGCGCCACGGGAAACGATCATGAACGGTATGTCGCCAGCTGACTTGTTTGCTGATTACATTTTAATTAAAAATCTTTGTTTTTCACTTAGCAATGGGAACAATAACACACTCCAAAATTAGTTGAAAATTCCAACTAATCAACCAAAACATTTGCGTTCATGATAAAAGAAATTAAAGTCGTCAACTGCGCTGTGTGCCAACGACGCGACGCCGTGAAATCAAAACTCTCCGCCTGTTTTCTCGCACACACTTAATTGCCTCAGGAGGGCGGAGGGGCGTGTAGGTGCGAAGAAAACGAGAAGGTGGCACTGGCATACAGCCGCACACTTGAATTCAATCATTTGCTGCCTTTGCGATTACTTTTTTGTTTTTGCTCCCCAACCCTTTTCCATTTTCATTTGTATTAATATTACCTTTTTAGTGCTTTAATATTACGCTTTTGTAGCTTTTTTTTGCCACTTTTGCGGACACTCTTTTATGGTACTTCATTAAGAATTTAGGGTGACCTTTACCGTCTGCATGGCAACAATTATGCTCTTGATTTTTAGGTTATGATTTTTCATGTTTGTTATGCCGTTAGGCTGAAATTAACTTTTGGGTGTTGGGTTATTGTTTACGAACGGCACGAGAAGGTCCATGTATCGTAGTTAAATTGTCTACAGAGAATCAGAGAAGCTTTATGACATTCAAAATTCAGGCCTTCACAGTTGCTCGCAACAAATCGCTCATCTCGCAAAATACAAAAATGCATAAAGGTGAAGGAAGAACAATCATCAATCTTTAAATGCTGATCCATTTGACTTGTATAATATCTTAAGAGCTTAGTCGTGTTTCAATAATTTAGTGGCAGAACCTTATCTCTGGAAAAATTGAAGAAAATTCAAACATTTTAAGCCACCGTTGTTTATTAATGTATGCCCATAAATGAGTGTTTCATTTCAAATTTCAAATTGAAGTCAAAGAACAATTAAGATATTTTTTCTTTTTTTCATTTTGACCTACTTTTACAGATTTGACAATTCTTCCTATGTTGAGTGTAGGCCATTTTTAGGACTTTGCTGACTTCCATAACACATTTGTGTAGCTAAATTCTCTATTTAAATATTCTAGACCTGTAGAGCTTAGGAAAATAATCTGTAGAGGTTCAAGCTTATTTGCCACTAAATAAATGAAACGGAAGGAGGTTGAAAACTTTATTGAGGCAAAATATTATAAAAGCTTACTATGTGTACAGATAGATACATATGTATATACATGAATACGGATATATCAATTTATACAGGTATATAAAACTAGAACGACGAAAAGGCAAACTTTTATAGCAAAAAACGCGGCAGAGTAATCAAAAATTTATGCCCACAGATATACGGGCATAAGTGCATACATATCCTTGGGTATAAAAGTGAGTACATGCAATAATACGTAATGAGTACAATGAAGTCACCGGTGGCGGCACGAAAGCAATATTTAACACAAACAAGATAGGCTTGGACATGACTCAATTCACGTGAAAAAGTAGATTCTACGGTATTATTTAATTAATTTGCAAAGAGATGCTATCGTTCAAGAAGCTTTTGCATTTTTTAACAATTATTTAAATATTTACTCAATAAAGCATGAAAAAAGTTTAACTTCTGTTGCTCCGAAGCCATAACACCCCTCACAAATAATAAATATTCCTTTGTTTGGAAGCTTTACTACTTATAATAGGGACTCGATTTCTACAATTCCTTTGGATATTGCACAGTTCCCTTGCCAAATTTGATATCCCAACAATTAAAAAGTTTTCCTTACAAGTTCTGGATTGCGATTGTTCACTTCGTAAGGCAAATATATGCTATAGTGATCCGATCAGAATCATTTCTTCGGAGTTTGAAAACCAGTGCTTTAGGCAATATATCATGTCAAATTTCTTGAAGATATTTAGTCAATTGAATAGTTTTTTTTTGATAAAGAAAAGCTGACGTTCCGACAAAAGAGCAGTTTCAGATCGATATGTCGAAAAATGAGGGATATATACAAACAGACGGACGGACTTGGCTAAATTGACTTAGCTCACTCCACTGATAATTTATATAAATTCTATATAGGGTCTCTGACTTTTTCTTGTGGGTGTTACTAACTTCGTGGCTTAACATACCCTTTTCAGGGTTTAAATACTATAGGCACCTTTAAGTTTGAAAAAGTGTCCACTACGGTATTCCAGAAATTAGGATTATATTTTATAACAGTTTCTTCAATTTTCAGTATCAGTTAACGGTAGGATATTTTTCGGATAAATAGTAGTTTTCAATATTGAAGCTCTTAGAAATGTTTCCTGTCATGAACGAAGAAAAAAATCAGATATGCCTTTTCAACCAAAAAAGTCATGAAATCTGCTTTATTTGTGTTGGGTTGTCATTACTAGTATTTTTGTAAGCGCCACTGTATGCATGCATACAATGCAATATATAAGCCGCTAAGGTGAAACTTCCTGAGGAGCGGCTGCTTAAAAGGACATAAAAAATTGCTATATACACACACATACATATGCATTTAGATAGTCAATAACAATCGAAATCGTAACCTTCTACCACGGCATCACGCACCAGCCTAACTGAATGCGAGGTCGCAGATATACAATATACACAAAACAATTCTACATACGTGTACATATGTATTTACATTGTTTATTTTTGCATTAACCTTAGCATGCGCCTTTTATAATTTTTTATCTCTGCTTATATTATATAAATCACTTTGTTTGATCAATAATCAAAAGAAACTTGCACCACATAACTCAGCCACCGGCTATTATAGTTATTACTTTTGTTATTTTTATTGTTCTTAGTCACAAACTATTAATATTTTTTATTGGCAACTTCAACCTCTAATTTGCGTGGCATGCAGCGCTTTGCTGACAGTTGCCAGCGCCACTTGCTCCATGCAAATAAATACAACTTATAAATACACATATACACATACATACATACATACAAACGCACATAAAAACTGCCAAACAGTAACCACCAGCAGCGTCAAGCACACTTTTTGTGATGTTATTACGATTTTTTTTTGTTTTTGTAATTGAATGTACGCGCGCAGCATACAACAGGCAAGCAAAATAAATCACTCGTTAGCAAACGCTCGAACTGGTACAACCGCCCGCATGAGGCGACTTTTGTCAACTGAATTCGGAATTCATTCGAGTCGTGCGGCGACCGCGATGGAGATGGCCACACTTTGGAGCATATTCAGCGCCAAAACCCCTAAAACCAAAATTGAACAAAAACAAAACCGAAACGACAACAACACGAGCAAAAGTTGTACAAACGGCGTAGTAGCAATGTGTTGCCACGAGCGTCCGATGACGCATAATCGGCAGAATTGCTTTGCCCACAGTTGTTGTTCTTGTTTTTGTTGCTGTTGCGGTGGTGGTAGTTGTGGCGTTTAAGCTGGTTGTGGAGTTGGAGTGTTGGAGCGCGCTCGAGTCTGCCATGTGACACTAGTAGGCCGTTGACGTAGACAGCAGCAAAAATTTCCACCCGCTCATTGTTGCAAGAAATAGTGGTCGTTGCTGTTGTTGTGCGCTTCAAATTTTTTTTACGATTATAGCCAGTTGTTTGTGTGTGTGTGTCTTGTGTATTTGATTCTTTTAGATATTTCTATGCAATTACGCTCTCCACCATCTCCAAAATATGCGCTCTCTCTCTCTCTCTCGAAGGAAGTCTCTTCTCATTTGAAAGCAAGTTTGTGTTAAACCACGTTTTGGCAAAATTTCGTCAGTGTCCGTTTATCCTTGCAGTTGAAAGAGATAGCATGCTTGCGAAATTGTTACTCGTCAGGATGGCGCTCTGGGAGAGCGAGGCAATAAGAGAGTGCGTGCGCTGGCAGGTAACTTATTGGCAGTAATGAATGTCGATATTTAAGCAATATTATGGGCACACATACATATACATATATTTGTGTATATAAATATTTACATACAAACATATCAATATTTATAGTAATAATAACCTCAAAAAGTTACGTGCAACAACAAGCACATTGCAGCATCGCATTTTATGGCCAAGAGGATTCACACACATGGCCATACACACACACAGAGACTAACACATACGAATGTAAACTGAGAACGTGTCTTTATCTGCCTTTAGCGTCTGCAGCGTGCTTGTAGTTTTGGCAGCAGAGTGACGCGCGATATGCGGCGGAAGTGCACGTCAACAATGCGGCTGCCAATATTGGATAAACACCGAAATGGTCAAAAAGTAATAACGGCGTAATAGGCCTCACTCGTGAGTAGTGTCTGACCAAATGCTTGTTTGCATTGGGGGGATGTATGAAGAATGTAGCGAATTCTTTCTCTATTTGACTTTAAGGTGTTTTGATGTATTAGTGTTTTATGTGTCAAATCTCACTTAACCGATTTAGTTGCTTTCAATTAGATTTTCTCTTTAACATCTTTGCGTTGATTCGGCCTTAAAGCAAAATATACCGCCGGGTTTCGGCCATATTCGTCAAATATATAAATATTACCTATTTAAAAAAATTCAGATTTATTATTTCAAATCCAGTTACATATTTGCTGTTATTGATTTAAAAATCTCCTTTACTGAAGCACTGCGAACCTGTTTGACGAAACTATAAACATTGCTTCTTTGGACTTAGAGACCACTTTATAATAACTCTCGCATTTTGTCTGCCATAGCTCGCCATTAACTCCACGGACAAAATTCTTGAAATGGCCACCAAACACTCCATCTCCTTTTACGCTTCTTCATCCGTTTTGTTTGCCTTCTTGCCTTATGCATATACATACATACATACATATATGTAAGTATGTAGATAGGTGTGTAAAAGTACAATGATGGCAGAATTTTTATTTCATTTATTTATTTTCAGTTGTTACTTTATTTGTAATTTTAGCGGCTATTCGTTGGACGATGGCTCACAGGAGAACCCGGATTATTTTATTTTAGTTTTCTCTACTGCCATTTTAATTAAAAATATTTTTTTTTCTTTACAAACTTCGCTTTTCGCTTCAAAAATCCTTCTGAAAAATTTAATCAAATTTTTAATTTAATTTGTTATAAATTCTGCTTTGTAATTGAGTCTAAATATTGTTTTGATATACAGATGCATATTCTCACTGTATAAATTTCAAATTTTTATTTTTGTTTTTAACTTACTTCGTATATTTTAATTTTAATTTTATCTTTCATTTTAATCAATATCTGTTTTTTAATATATTTGTGCTTTAATTACGATTAATTCTAAATTTATATATTATTTTTTTATACTTTTCCTATTCCTTTCACCAAACACTAACTTGCTTACATTAATTTAATGACCCCTTATCCGTTCGCTATCTGAAGTTTGCCAAGTATATACATATCTACATACATATGTACATTATACTCTACTTTCTTAGGCTTACTAATATGACAACTTTGCAAATTTCCTGCACTCCAATCCAACTCTTATCATTAATTATGTATTTATTTAGTTTGCATGTGACGTATTTATATATTTTTTCTAAATAAACATTCCATTTCCTCCGATTTCTTATGTATATGTATTGTATTGGTCATTTTATCGTTGCCCCAATCGCCAAGTGGCGACTTTGTGAGTTGCTCTGCATTCCACATTGTTTATTGACTCAGAACTTTACCGTCTCGCCATTACATGCCGTTTATCTACCTTCTTTTTCTTTAACCGACTCTTGTCTCGGCGACATTCGTTTCAAAATTAGTTGTTTGTTTGCACTGAAGTCGAGATTATATGCTTATATATGCACATATGTACGAGTGTGTACATATACTATGTACAAAGCTTATGTGTGAGCATAATGAATACATGTATGTGTGTATACATATGTCAGCATGCCCCATTACATTTGCGAACCCCTTTCGCATAGCTCGCTGAGGGACTAACATTTTGCTTTGTGTGCTTTGCTTTGCTTTTCGCTTTGATGGATATCAAGTTCTGACGTTGTGTTTACTTGTTTTCACTACAGTCTTCGGTTTGTTTTTATGGTTTTTTCTTCTCCAGTCGTCTTTGTAATAGTTTTTAGTCTTCTACTTTCGCTTCTCATTCGTTTTGTTGTTGTCTTTATCATTTATTTCCTTGTAATTCTTAAATTGCTATTCTCTTTTACTCTGTTTTATTTATTACCAAGCTGCACTTTTTTATTGTTGTTTTTTTTTTATATAGAATATGTTTGTATATATGGCATTATAAATCTTTAAGGCAAATGTTACTGTCGTTGCTTTTAAGTCGCCACGATGATCTTGAGCGTGCTTCTCTGAAAAATGATCCAGCCGTTTTATAATCGCGGTTATGGGTGGTTATATGTATTGCTGTATTTGCGTTTGTATGTAGTTATGTATGCAAGTATATGGGTGTATGATTGGGTTTCTTCAAGACTTGTGGTTTTTCTAAAAGTACTCATACAAACGTACACATTTATTTACGATTACATAAATATTTATATATAGTTTTTTTCTGAGAAAAATGCTCATTATCGTACTAAGTTGGCGCGGAAGGTGCCCTGCCTTGGTCAACAAAAAGAGTCTTGTAGCTGTTTAATGGTATCATTTCGTTTTCAAGACAAGCTCAATTTGGTCTGAAAAAAACGGCATATTTACCAAAAACCAACTTTATAGAGTATAATTGTATACTCATTGGTAAAAACACTATTACGCAGCATTTCGAAACTTTATTTATCACATTTTATATCGGTTTTTGGAAATTAGTTTTCTGAAACGAAGAGTCTATACATTAATACCAACATGATATTTTCATCATATATTGGTATTAATCGCTGCTGAGATAGATGTTAAAGAATGCAGATTTTTTACTTTATGCCAATCTTTAATGTATAAATCATTATACGGTCCATCCATTACTGGATGCTCAATAAAAAGCAGATTTCATAGTACCGTACTTGCAGAGAAACACAAGAAACACTCGGTTATCTTAAAAATCACTTACTTATAATATAAAGCAAGAACATGAAATGTGCAAGGGGGGTTAGAAGAGTCCGGTGTTTTATATTATTGACTTTGTTTCTTTGTTCGGTTAGAACTATTGTTAATTATAATTTGATTAATCAGCTTTTAACTATATACTATACATACGTACATACATATATATGTATGTATATCTAAAGTTATGTTTTCACACCGATGTTAAATGTTCGTGAAGTTTTTCTATTTATATTATATTTATTAATATTTTATTTTTATTTTACTATAATATCATAATTTTTCAATATTTTTTATGCAATATTAAACCGGTTTAACTTAAAAACAATTTTATATAACAAAAATAAATGTTTACGTATTTCATGTTCGCAAACTATAAAACTATTTTGTATATTTTCTATTTAAAATTTTTCTGTATTAACTATCTTTTAAAAAATATTTTTCTTTTCGAAATTTTTTATTATTAGCGACATATACATATATATTTAAACTTTATATTGTTGTTATTAGTTTTACTTTGGTTTGTCGACCAAAATGTACTCCCTCATTACAAGAATGAAATGTTTTTGTATTTTGTATTCCTTATATTTACTTAACCACAAAATTCTTTCGATATTGGACCACTGCCTTTATTTATTTTTTCTACTTTATAATTATTGTGGTTTGGTTTTCTATTTTAAACTTTATCGCTTACTTCGCAGCTTTTAAATCGCAAAAACAAAAACCATTTGCTTGTCTAGATTTATTTCCAAATTTTAGTTCAATGCGCTGTTTTCTTAAATTAGTTATTAATCATGTACCAAGTACCATATTTTTATCACGTTCGTTAAATAATTTATTTACTACTTCCATAGGTGTTTCTCACATTTGACGGAAAAACTGATTGATAATGACCAACGCAACGGCCGAAAACGCAATATCCCACTTCGATATCACTAATCAGGCGTTATCAGCCGTCAAGTGTGTTTTTGTAGTGCCGTGTCTGTGGTCATCGGAACCGTTCGACCGTTGGCTAAGTTGCGAAGATATTGCTCATACATACAGACATAAGCAGGTAAAGCTGGTCAAAATAACGAAATAGCACGTGACAAAAAGTTTTTAGTGTCGCATTTCACTCAAATTCCTGGTTTTTATTGGAATTCACAACAAAAAAGATGATTTTCAATGTTTCAAATATAGCAAAACTCAATTTAAATTTGCAAAATCATAATGTAAGCAGATTGTGTGAAATTGTTATTTATTTTACACACTGTTTCGCATGAAAGAAACACACACACATACACAATAACACTGAGTAACTTTTCGTACGTTTGCATGAACAAAATGTCGTTAATAAAATATTTCGACAATCAATTGTAGCAAAAATTAAGAGAAATTATAATTTGTTGTTGTTACTGGGTTACATGCATTGATACTTCATTCTGTCACCATGCTTACGATAGGAGCACGCGAAATTTTGGTCTTCGTTTACTAATGTTTAACTTTTTGACACTTTACCACTTCCACATCCTTCACAACACTTGCTCGCACACACATACATAAATATACGTGCAAATATATGTAAATATGTATTCATTTAGTTATCCGACCTTATTTTGCCACAACATTTATACCTTTTTGTTTTGCTTGTCTCGACCTTACGATGTCACTTCATCAAATTTCATTTACTGCTATTCAATATGACGTTTCAAAGCAAACACACACAACAAATAAACTATGCCGAACGGAAGCAACGTTTAAGCGAATTTCACACGCACTAACAACTTGTCGAAATAACGGTCACAATTGTACTGAGAAGAGTTGGACGCCAACAAATACGCCAAAGCAAAGCCGTTCGCCAGCACATGAAGCGAAGTCAGAATCAACGGCGAATAAGTCGAGTAAATTGCCACCAACAAATTGACCAGTTGACGGCAGCGAACAAGAAATGACGCTTTTTCAGCATGCTGTATAGGCAAACAAAAACAATTTCAGCAACAACAACGTGCTTAGATGCACGCTCAATATTATTTTCTTATTTAAGTGCGAGTATTTCTTATTGGTGGGAGCAAATAAGGTGGAGGTGCTCTCCACTTGCTTTGTTTGTGTGTTTCTCGAAAAATGCGCGTTTCCGCTCATGTAGCTGATATTCGCTGGAGAGCGCACGTTTTTTACTTGGGGAGCATGGGAGAGCAACTTCTGCGTTGCTTTTTGTTGTGTGAGCGGCTGTGAGCGCAGTGGGTGCTGCGTGGATGCCGCCTGCGCATTGTTTCAAAAGTTTTTTTGCCGATTTAGCTTCAAAATGTCAATTTCTGCAAAAGCAAAAACAAAAACAAACAATTGCGCCGTCATAATAAGGATAAAAGCGCACAGTTCGAAACCAATATAAATCATTGCACAAAAAGAATGAGATTTTCAGTTCAATACAAAAGCAAATACACACACACATAGATATTTGCGTACTTGAAGATAAACTTGCACTCCATGCTTCGAAAAGATAAAATTCTTGCTCAAGTCGCGCTGAGAACACTTTGCTGTGGGCCAGTCAAGCGTAAACGAGAAGCGGCAAGTAATCAGAAAGCCGCCTAGACGTGTTTTGTTCACACACATTCAGCCACATTGGGTATGTTGTTTTATATCTGGCCGACGAAGCGTCACCTACACATGTTTAAACACACACACTAAAACGTGGAGCCAGACTTTGGTGAAGTTTGTAGTAGTCCTCAATTCGCCTTGCTCTCCATTTCCACTGCTGCTTCAATTAAGAATGTGTGTATGCATGTGATTTCCCTCGAACCACTTCCGCTCTACTTCATGTCACCAAGAAGACCAGTCGCAGCTACTTACAACACCGACTAACGAACTCATTATGACTGTTGCACTGTGGGTTTGATTGCCAATCGAAATAATTAAATATTTTGGATGTTCAACTGGACAAAATAAACGACTTTAGGAAATTTTTTTTTAAATCGTTTGGTGTAATACTCGAAAGTAGTTACAGGTATACAGTTGCCACCTGTTTCATAAGGAGGTTTATCAGTTTGGTTAAACAAAATTGAAAAATATTTGCAGGTTGCCACATGTTCGAACAGCTTCGTAGACAAACGAGCTGAAACAAATATGTTTGATGGTTCCAGACATGTCTATATTCGTCTACGATATTTTTAAAAGGACTTCGACACAAACTTTTCTTTAGACTTCCTGGGACTAACCGCCAATTATTTCTGTAATCCATTTGGAGAGCGGTGACTTTTATATTCTGAGATTCATTCAAGTCGAATTTCGCGGTTCGTCTTAACTTCGTGTGAATACTTTTTTTTTAAAAGCACGAATAATCTCTAAATTATTCCACAGTATTTGAAACCATCATGCCATTCTTTTTAAATTTACTCGCCATTGTTCTTTTCATGTCGCTGCTATTGTCTACCTTTAACTTACAAATGTATAAACGCACCAATGTAGATTACATATTTGATCCTCAATTCAACGCGCTTCTGTATTAAATATGTACATATATTTGTGTTTCTTGTAATTTATATTTTTTTCTGTTGTTGTTTCGTTTTTAATACACAGCCATGCGGCGTTTGGCGGCATCGGACACACAGTGGTTGCGAATGCTGAGAAATGAAACGAAAACGAAATAAACAAAACACACACAGCTTTAAATGAGAGCCATCTCACCGTCAGCTGTGAAGAGCAAAGTACCTTCGCTGAGATTGCTCCATAAAAACAAATTTACCCCAAAATTCTCACGTACTAAATTGGAGTTTTCAATGCTCCAATAACTTGGCTCTCAATCACGATTTTTGCTCTCTATCTTCTCCAACGAAATGCATATCTTTTGCATTCTACTCACTTGTCTTACTTGCCTTCATTTAATGTAATATTGTGTGACTGAAAAAGCTGTAGCTAGCAACCACGAGAGAGCGTTCTCTGGCTCAGCCATAGTGCCAAGTGAGATAACCATTTACCATATGCTGGGCCTAAAACAATAGTCGTTTTCTTCTCGCAACTTGCCCATATCTCCGATTTATTTGTTACTGCAAATGGCATTTAATGGAGAAACAGGGATGTTAAATATATGTGTAGGGTGTGTGAATTGTTTAAATTGAAGCATATAATTTAATTTAATTTTAATATTTAAAATATAAAAGCATAGGAGTTCTCACCAGAACTGGGACTAACTTTATAATATTATTGGAGATAACCAAATATTCTGCCAAATCAACAATATTTCTTTCCCCAATTTTATTTAAACTTCAAAACAGTTATAAAAATTTTTTTAAAGGGTATTCCTCTTCGGGAAAATTTGGAAAATTAAATTTAAACCACAATCGACGGATTAGAACTTGAGAAACATCGAAAAAATAGCTTGGGGAAAACATGTTTAATATTTTAATTACGACTAAACCGATTAAGTTGCACAACATTAAATCCGCTGTAACTTTGAAAATAATTTTACTAATAAACAAATTCAAAATTCTGGTTAGATAGATCCTAATGATGGCAACCAACAATTTATTCCTCCTTTATACACCTTATCTGACCGTGTACCTCATAAGATTTTGGCCCAAGCAATTAAAAGACCGGCCTCAAGAAGTGTTACAATGTAAAGAAATCCCTAGTAGAGCAATTGTCAACGCTCGCATTGGCTTGCTGATTCATTTAGGACCCAAGAGAACTCAATTTAAAATTTTTTGGGATAAACACCCTGGCAGAGATCCCCTTTAAGTGCAGTTTGAATGCGTTATTCTTTAAGAACAACGAAATTAACTTCGGGAACTACACAACACATTTTAAAAATTTCCTTAAAGAATTCAATTTTAAATAGGACTTAGCCGGAAACGCCTATAACTCAAAAAAAAACCTGAAGTTTCAAACAGCCTGCCGTTCTTGGTAAGGAAGCACCCACCGTACATATACAATATAACGCTTATTTATTTTCCTACTTAAGAATTTACTTCTTGTTCGATCACTTGGCGCCTCATTATTTTTTAAAGCCATTAAAAAACGCGATTGGTCATAAAGCACGAATCAGCAAAAAAGAATGCCAATTGGCAGCAGTCGACCATCTAACAAAAGTATCAATATTACAATAAATTGGTCGGCCCACAAAATGCAAACAAATTCCAATCATTGCCTCGAACACATCTACAGGTATTACTATGCAGTGCTTTTCACGAGGCAAGTACATAAATAACAAAGTCTGGTGGCAGAGGTGGGCCTAGCAGTTCGCTGCAGGCTGAGGCAGTTAAGGTGAAATCGTGCACTTTATTGCCAAATATGTATGGCAATTTGAGTGAATAGGCAAACCAGAAGGGGATTATTTAAGGAGCCGAAACATTTAAGAAGTTCACGTTGCAATGCCGCATGAATTATGAACGCAAAGTGGGTGGCAGCGCCACACAATGTTGTGGGGGCTCGTGAAATCAACGACTGTGTCACGAATTGCCCAACGCAATTGAGCCAATCGATGACTACAATCGTACGAGTATCGTAGCAAAATGATTCGAAGTTTGTACTTGAAATGCGTACAGAGGCCGAGGTTTGTTGATGTTGTGATGGAAATTTTTCCTGAAAAGCTGGTTTGGCCGATCTGTTTACCTCATGCGTTTTAAGATTGATGGTAAGGGCGATAAACGGAAATTTTATATTGAAGTAGCCGACACATCTAATTTAGCATGAATATTTTATACTTAAAAAACTATAAGTTGTTTTTTTTTTTTTAAATAAATTCCCTCATGGACTGGAGAGTAAATTTCTATTTCTTCCTCAAACTTTATACAGAGTGGAAACTTTCAAAATAACTTTCGAAATTAGAACACTTCCGCACGGTTTTCTCAATGAAGAGACCGAGTTAATATCGACTACGCACCTAACTGCTCAATTAATTTCCGAATGGACTTTAGATTTAAATGCATTTAAATTTATTAATAGCGGCAAAGTTCTCAAGACGGTGGTAATTATAAAATTAATGGTGGTCAGGGCATCTGCACAGGTGCTGGTCGCTAATGTCTAGTGCCCACCAAGGGAATAATTAAACTAAAAATAGTACAAAGCAAAACTTCCTAATTGCTATGAAGCTGAAGTTATGTGTGTGATTTTGAAGCTCTCTCCCGGCCCAACCACTAAACCAAATGTGCACAATTAATCATGCAACACGCATCGGTTTCAGCTTATGGTGCGCCATAAAAAATTTATGAGCCTTGAATAGCATTTTTCATTTTTTAACTCTTTTCTGGTTTTGTTTCCCAATGTTTCTCCCATTATTTTATGTGACTGTATTCCATTTTTCCTTTTTTTTTGGTGCCTTATGTCAGCCCCAGCGTTGACAGCGCGAATTGGAGCGTTCACTTCCACTGCCGCCTATCAACGAATATATGAACTATAGTATGTGTTCAGAGAGGAAGGCTCTTAGCTGTGCATAACAATTAGTCCAACCTCAACTGGACCATACCGGCACTACTCATATGCATAAGCTGGCTGGACCAAAACGCTGATTGGGTGGGCGACGAAGGCCGTAGCCGTATTGTGTTGCACGTCATAAAAATATCACTTACATATGTGCCATATGCCAGCGACAGCCAACAAGCGGCAACGAGTACCAACAACGACAGCTCCACCAACAATCAGGCAGGACATCAACCAACAATAACGTCGTCATGTTGCTGATGTCGCTGTTGTTGGTTACAGCTGTCTCTGAGTTGCTGCTGACCAGAGCAGTGAGAAGCGCAACAATCAAGTCAACAGCAGCTATGTCAGTGTGCAACAACAACGTGAACGATAGCGACAGCGCCTGATTGCAGTTGCTTTTGCGATGTTGACGTTCAAGAAAGTGGAGAAACTCGTGAATATCCTCGGTAGAAATATTTGCATGAGAAGAAGACTACTTGTGTATGTGTTTGTGGAGGCTCAGCGTTGAGAAATTCGATCTATTATTTTAAATTTAATATCTCAAAGTTAATTAAAAAAAAAACGCTAAAACTTAAGTATAGTTAAAATCTGCTGCGATTAACTGTAATCAGTTGTGTAGGTATTGATCGGATCTAGCGAGGTAACACACACTCTTCAACTGCAACTGATGGCGGTTAAACGCCGACAAAACAGCAAGAATGACAACGCAAGAAAAATTACTTTAAATTGGCTTTAGACATCATTCCTTATTTGAAGAGCACGTTCAAGATTCGGAGAATCGTCAAACTTGTAATAATGGAACAAAAGTAACAGATCGGCAATAAAAAATGTAACTCTCCATAGCACAATCAATTACACAGATAAGCTAAAAAACATTCGTTGATATCACTACCTCGCCAATATGCATTAGTTTTGGACTAGTCGCGTACTAGTTACCATATTGTGTTCTACTAATCAATTTGACTAATACAAGCTCCCTCTTGCAACACCGTTAAATGGAAGCGCTTGTTGATGCTTTTGATTTTTTAATATGTCAACAAATTGGTTTTAATTGATCACCTTTCCGTTTCAGCATAAACATTTTCTTAAATCCAACTTCCTGTCTATGGCTTATGCATCCTTTATTTAAAGAGTTTATATGTGGCAACACACTCAACTTATAAAAATACAAAATTGCCACTGACACTGGCCTGTCAACGGCATGACATTGTTGCATTCAACAGCAATAACGATAACAACAACAAATGTAGACGGCAGCAATGTTCGGAAGCGATGACAGTTCAATATGCAAATCTCATAAATCATGCAACACCTGTCGGGCCATGGGCCAAGCGGGGCAAGCATAGAAAATGTAAAGTAGAGGAAAGAGGAATAAGGAATAAGGTGAGGAGAAATGACTCAAAATCATGCAATATGTATGCTGCCGTTTGAGCTAAAGAACGCAGAATTCTCCACCTGCAGCTTAAAAGGAGGCAATTTCGCAAAATTAGTATGCAAGAACATTTTTTTGGGATAGTGCTAGTGGAAAATAGATGAGTTTTTCGTAAATTTTAAGAGCTTAGAAAACAATCAAAAATCTCTGTAGTCTACCTGTAATCGCCTCACTTCGCCATTTTTACCAAGCAACCGCACACCCGCAATCGTCGAGCAAAAGAGCAAGCCAGCAATGCAGTGTACTAGTGCGGCTGGAGCTTGCAACGTGCGACTTGGACTCAATGACAACAAGTAAAACGTAAAATGCGCAATCTACATTTATGCCACACACACAGCGGCATTTAACATACATGCGCCTGCACATGCAAATTTGTGTGTGATGTACGATGCGTTTTGTTGCACGTGCATGTTGCTGCAACTGTTCATGCGGTCTCATATTTTTCCAGCCTTACAACAACTTTGTAGTAGAGGAATGCGCATATGTATGTGCGGATGGGTGATGCTGCAACATAATGCGGCAACAAGCATTGTAAAATGGACAGTCTAATGGTGCTGAACCAAAAACCCAACAAAAAAGAAACCCTAACAACTGAGTGGGCGCCTGATTGCCTGCCGCCAAATGAAGTGGAAAGTGTGGCATGAGTTACTGGGTAGCCGAGTAAAGGGAAAATGAATGCCTATTTGCGACCGCAAATTAAAATATGACCATGCAACTAAACAGTAAACAGCAAGAGATATTGCAACATAAATTTTTCGTGTATTTATGTGTTGCAATTTAAGTGCTTAGTAGCTGTGGTTTTATTAAAAATGTCTCTTATTAAATAGTATTACCATTTTTAGTGAATTAATTATGAATGCAATTATAAATAGTTAGGTTATGTTGAATATTTTAGGTTATATCCCTTCTGGATGGCAGTACCAAGGCTATGGAACTTGGATTTTGGTGCTTCGTGTGTGCTATATAGGAGGTATAGGAAGTGCATCCATTACGACCGAAACCGGTAATGAGAGGTGTGAGTTGGCTAGATCACAGAGCTTAAAGCTTTAAGAATCATCTTGTCTCAATAACCGCGAATATTCTCTAAGATATTGAATATCCATTTAAAAGATGCATGGATGGATTGATGGCTACCGAGTAGACATATAATTTGGTGTTGATTTTTAAATTAACTATGCTGTCAATATATTAAACTACTTTTGTCAAGAAGAGTTTGATAACATGAGTCGAAAATTATTAAAGGAAAAGGTTTTTGAAAATATTTCGATCCTTAGTGCTTTCATTACCCGATATTGTCTCTGCTGCTTGCAGACAAAGATTTTTTAAACAAAAATTTACTCCTTTGCTCACTTTGTTGAATACTTATAATTTTTCAGAAGCCCGCCGAAAAATATACATACCAATATTCTATTGTCCGTCCATAAATAGATGTTCTAAAATGGCGCATTTAGCTTCAACCAAAAAAATAAACAAATACATTATGACATCAGCCACAAATATGTCTCCTTTGTGGTTTAGTCCATACAATATAACATATGTACAGGCGCTGCTGCTGGTGTCGGCTTTTGTGTATCGCTTGCGGCTAACCAATATTATGAGCACGTTCTCACCTTATACCCACATCGTCATAGTAGAACAGCTGAGCAGCTGACCACCGGCTAGGACATCGCACAAATAACTTAAGTTTTTTGTTGGCTTTTGTAGCAATAAAGCAAGCCTGTGGTTACTATGACACTTTTTTCCCATTACCCACACTCAAATTGTCCGCTGCAGGCTCATTTTTATGATTTATATATGCGTAGAGCGTCGCTGATCGCATCATCTGGTTGGAGGCATCCTTGCTTTTAGCGCAATTAAGCGCCTTTTCGTGCATGTGGAAAAACATGCATACATTTAGGAGCTTTTATTAAAAAAAAAGTACAACGACAATCCTACAGCATTCAAACTGTAACATTTATATCCATTAAGGATTAAGATTGTAAACAGCCACACTTAAATAAGATAAGGAAAGGAAGGGAGCAAGTAAATCTATATATTTTCAACTACCAAGATTAAGCAGAAGAGCACAAACTTGAGGTTAGGTTTGAGTTGGAGTAGAGCGTGATTCGTTTCCAACCTTCGATATCAGAAAATGAGGCCTTAATAAGCTTCTTTCTCTTCGAAATCCAAGAATTTTGGTGGTCGAGGAAACAGAGATTTTCACGAGATTTTAAAACCATAAAAAAATCTAAAAAAGAAAATTAATCGGAACTGAGAGCCTACAACTCAGCCTTGAATTCTTTGTTGAATTTGATAAACGTATACGGTAAGAAGACTTTAGTAAAAACCGATATGCTCAAATTCGATAGTAAAAGGAATCCAAAACCCATTGGCCGGCTCAATTTTCGAGTGTTTATATTTTTATGATATTGAGTCTGGGTGACTTCAGGAATAAGCTATAATAGACTAACTCATTCAGAGGGCATCGATCTCGGTAAAGAAGTAAGACAACACAAGACAATAAAAATCTTTACTTGATTTTATATTTACTTCCAGAGCCCTATTCGGGTCATAACTTCGGTACCACAGATATGTATACTTAGAAGTCAACAAGTGGAACCTTGACACTGTTGAGGTCATATTGATTCTTATATTTTCAGCTTCGAGAAATCTGAATTCTATGGAAGTAAGACGAAAAAGTTGAAAGAAGAACTAAAACAATTATTTTACCTCTAAAATGCGTTGGTTCTAAGACAAAATAATTGGGATACCAAGTTTGCGAACAACCGGAAGGCTCTCTCATAGATCACACTAAAGATTTGTTTTCTTCCACATTATCATTTTAGTCAATCACCTTGTGCCACATATAAATTTACAGGGTTTGTTCGGAAAGTAATAGGACTGATTTTCTTCCGCCGCGACTGTAATTCAGAGCGTGAGCGTACCGACTGGAGTGCCAAATCGCAAAGAAAAAAATGCTCATTATCTTGACATGAAAACATCGTCCGCCACGAATATGTTCCTCCTGGATAAACCTTCAACGCCAAGTTTTACGTGGAAGATCCGAAGAGATTGAAACGAAGGGTCAATCGGATCCAACAAAATATCGCTTCCGATTGAAAGTTGCACCATGACAACGTCCCGGCTCACACCGCCTTTTTCTTGTGAACAGCTGCCTAACCAAGGCCGGCATCCCAACGCTTTCGCGGCAGCCCTACAGCCCAGTTGTGGCCCCTGGACTTTTTTGTTTCCTTGCCTGAAAAGGGCAATGAAAGACAAGCATTTTGAAACGAGAGAGGGGATCTGTTGCGCTGGCAACGCTGCATCGACGCAGAAGGAGCATATTTTGAGAGTATTTAAAGAATTGTAACGATTGGTTCAATATATATTTTTAAATCGACTCACTTCTATTACTTTCTGGACATACCTTTTATATATATACATATAGAGTACAATATTTCGGTATCAAATTGAATGCGGAATGCAGTATGTCGTCTGTAGCTTGTAATCCTGTTTTTGATGGCAAATTAATTTGTTACTCATTCGTCACTTTTCCATTTCGTTAATTCGCACAAGTGTTTCTAACTGCAAACATACATCTGTAAATATTTCGCTAAGTTGCTTGACATTTTTTCAGCTGTTGTTGCGATTTGTTCAGAGTTCGCTTTTTTAATTCACCACAAACAAGCGTTAATCGAGCGTGTAAACAACAGAGTTTAGGACACTCAAACAATTCATATTTACAGGCGTCTCACTATTTTATCAGGGGCCACCACTGGCTTGCCAGAGTTAAATGTCAAATGCCAACCAACCACACTGAAGCGACATACTTCGGTTATGATTTATATGAAACTACAACAATACCAAAGGTATATGTATATGGGATCGTAAATGTGACATCAACAGATTGAAGCTTTTTACAGTTATTTATAATAAATTACAGTATTGTGCATTTGACACGCCCATTTCCACACAGGCTGCTGGTTTTCACTCACTCCCTTTATGGCGTGATTTCAATATGTGGCCGCAGTTAACGTACTGTGTATGAGCACATACTGTCCTAATCAAGTTGAGTGCTTCGCTCTGCTCTTGATAATGTGAATAATGAGCTGAAAATTGCTGAAAAATTGCGCAATTTAAATGTAGAAGAAGACGCCGACGAAATGTTACATTTCACCGATAAAATATTGTAAATGTGGGTTTCGAAATGTAAAAGTTTTTGTTTTAAGCATTGCAAGGAAATGTTTGGTAATGAATGGTGAATAAAGCACTATGAGATTTTTGATGAAATTGTGAAAATGCTTAAAATATTGGAAAGCCTATTTCAATTTGCACAATCAAATATTAAAATAAAATCCATAATTTTTGGCACCAGCTCATTGAATTGAGATTTTTTCCCTCCTTTTAAGAAAGCCTTCATTGAAGAACTACTATCATCTTTCCTATAATTCGAACACCCTTATGTGATTTACAAAAACAAATGGTGTTGACTTTGGGCTGGAGGCATAATTGGACCATACTTTTTTGAAATTGATGCTGGTCAAGCAATGTCTGCTACTGGTTTCCATATCGCGACATGATAGTTCTTTTTATCGAAATCGCATGATGGTCATGCACCCATAGAAATACTTCAATTACAGCATGAGATATTTTCAGGTCGTGTACTCTCTCGTTTTGGGGATCAGAATTGTCCCATTAGATGTTGTCCTTTATCCACAGTTCTAATTTGAAATCCTTCAAACAAAATCTACTTTTATACATGTAATTCCATTGGCAAAAGGTGGGGTCTCTAACCGAAAGTGGTCCTCTGACTCTACGATTCCATAGTCAAGGCCATTACGTTCTATGGGGTCTTCATATAGTGGAAGGCTCTAGAAAACACCATACTTCCAAAGGAACTCGAGAGCGTGCAACGGGCGGTGCTCATCAGCATTTGTGGTACACTAACGTGCACTCCAACCATGGCACTTAACGCCATCTTGCACATAGTGCCCGTAGACCTCGTCGGAAGGTGTATGGCTGTGAAACAGACTCAGTGAATCTGGGTTTCTAAAAGAACACATGTCTGAGCCCTCGGAAATCCTCACAAACACATACCAGATCACTAGGATCTTGGAGTTTCCAAACCGAACTCTGACGCCTCCTTCTCTGCCCATATCGTGGCTAGGAAGGTTTATGAGGTAGGGTTCCGTTGGAGGAGAGCGGCTGTGAGCTAATGCTTGGGGGGAAGGTTGGTGGAGTGGTTTACTGTCAGAAGCTCTCTATCAACTCCAGCCTCAGAATTCCTGACTATTGCAGTGTTTTCCAAGCTAATATTGCAGTCATCAAAGTAGCAGTAAATTAACTGCTTCGAGGTGCAACCTTCTTTAGAGAAGCGACCATTCAGATAGCAGAGCGGCGATACTAGCCTTGATCTTATTTACAGTGTGCTCAGGGTTGGTCAAGGAGTTCCTAACCTCGTCATCTATAGCATCCAGTTTCTTTGTCATAAGACTGGTATGGGTGTCAGGTCACAGCGGAATCGAAGGAAATTGTAAAGCTGATGAGCTAATAAAGAAAAGCACCCTAGAACCGCTACCAGTAGAATGGAAGCGGGTGATGCTGCCGTATCCTCTTGTGTTCTACTACCGGATAACTGGACTTTGTAATAGTTTGGCCAGCGCTGGGTCACCATCGGTACATGCGATTTGCAAAAACCTTTTGACCCAAAATCGATCGCAGGAGATCTAGTGATCTCTTGCCTTCAGTAATGCTAACCTCTTCCTAGTTGTGACACTTTTAACAGGCCATTGCCCTATTGGCGTCCATGCTGTAAGGCTGGGAATCTTACCAAACGGCATCTGCAGAAGCTGTATGGAAGAAGATGAGATGGAAACAACTCAACACTTCCTTTTTGCCCTCGTTTGAGAGGTCAAGACTTAAACACTTTAAAGAGCAGACCTTCAGACATCGCACAGAACTGTAGGGAATGGAAATTAGACGCCTGTGCCAATTTGTATTCGCTAATTTAAAAATTGAAACACAGGAGTTCTCCTTTTCTATGGCTTCACAAAGAACTACTTACAAGTATTGCATCCACGAACGATCTCTCTAGATCAGCCACCTAACCTAACATATATGTAAACTGCAGTTTCAATCGTTTTGTAGAAACATAAAGTTTCAAGCAAAATAATGCAGCGCTCTTTATAAATTTTTAATTTCTCTACAACTTAGCCACACTTGATTTTCACAACAATTTTCTTTATTCAATTTTATCAACTGAAGCTGTCAGTCTGTCTTTCACATGGCTCTGGTGACACTTTAATTTAGAGAAAAGGAAGCACACAGCAACTAGAAAAGCAAGTATATGTATGTGAGTGCACATAAATTAGTACAAAGCACTACAAACTATGTAGTTAATGCTACTTTGGTCTCCTTTTGCCGCAGCAGACTCTTTTCATTCGTTTTGTGGGTGTCATTTGCAGCATAACCTCTTTCACCCGCAAATAACAGCACACTCGGTACACAAGTAATGTTGGTTAACAAAAGTATAGTTTTGTAAAAGCATATTTTTAGGCGTTGTAGCTTTAAAAATGAAATGCAGAAAAAAATAAAAAAAAAATTCAACAAAAGTGCGCTTTAAAAATTATAAATGCACCCAGCCTATTCAGTGGCTTGTTTCTCATTTTTCCATGTACAAAATAGTATATAAATGTACCATATACACACATACACACCCATATCCTTGCTACTTATTTGCGAGCAATGCAAAAATATCGCCCTGAGCCAAAACATTCGTTTCACTACTTTGGCGTGTATTTTTTAATGCAACCTGCAATGACACTATTTTCTATTCGTTGCCGTTATTTAGTAGCATAACGTTGCTGTTGTTGTTGTTGCTGGGCCACTATAATGTTACCGCTGCTGCTGCTGCTGCTGGCAATGGTAGACCATTTTTTGCAATTGCTGCAACATGCAGCCCATCAAGTCGCTACCAAACGGCAAGCAGCTAGCTAGACGATGTCGCAATAACAACAACAACAAATATCCACATAAATATTGCTTCCAAATGCTTACGTAGGGGCCGCTTTCGCTCAATGTATGTGTGTATTTGTATGTTGGTTTAATGGGGGAATGACGGTGCCAACGGCAGAAGACTTCCCACCATTGCACCAACACATTCTCTAACTGTGATGATTTCCGTTACCGCGCTCATTCGCAGGCGAGCTATTATGCCATGGTGGCCTCATTAGTTGATGTGACGCGCAAGCATTGCAAAGATTTTATTTTCTATTAATTTTCGTCCTTTCGAGCATTTGCTTGAACCGAAAAAAAATGCTAAGTAGTATTGAAAAGTCACAAAAGTATGAAAATGGTGACAAAATACTCGTATGATTAGCGTTTCTTTAGAAGCTGTTACCTTGCGAACAGGTGGCAAGTGTGTTAAGGTGAAATTTAAGTCTGAGGAAGTGAACGTAAGAATAGAGCTCAAATGAAAACACCGAAAGACAGCTTTGCTGCCGATCAAAGCCACCTAAACTTTCGGTATGACCAACTTTAAACGATTATTTTTAACTTCATCATCTTCTTAGGGTATCAATAAACAAGTGAAAGCAAAATGTGAAATTATAGGGAATTTAAGGAACTTTTTATCTTATTATTGTTATAGGTTTGTCTATTACGTCAACAATAGAATGGCACCAAGACAAAGCTTATAAAACCTTTGGACTACAGCTTTATCAAGATAGTCCGCAACAACTACCTTCAGTTCTCTCAAACAAGTCCCATGCTGATCCCTAGATTTTCTGGTCTAGCCAGACTTCTAGATTCGGTTCTTGCAGGTAACTCTATATGCTTTCATTCTTCCTAATTGCATTTACATATTTGCAGCGCAGATGTGAGCGACAGTGCAACCTCCTGAATTCTTGCAATCGTAGCCTCAGAATAAGATTTCCACTATTATATAGTACACTTAACTACAGTATACTTAGAATTACTGGAAGTAATGAAATGGATTTTGTCTAAGGGTATAGCTAATACATAAATTTAAAGTTCACAAGCCTTCCTGAAACATTTAAACAATCTTATGTAAACCCCATAGCTCGTTCTATGGAAATTCAAATACGAAAATTGGCTGATATGACAAGTCATAAGTTTTCGATTATGCAAAAATGATGAACTTGCCAAATGGCGTTACTGCGCTTAAACATGGTTGATTAAAGACAACAACAATAATGTTTCCTTTCATTTTTGTTATTGTAGCAATGTTTTGCCTTTTACATGTGAATTGTTTCTAAATGGTGAAATTATTAAATCGTGCGGAAATGCGAAGATAAGAAGAAAGCGCAAACAGAAAAACGGCAAACATTTGCACACTCTGGCTTTTCCAGTAGAATGAAAATTTTTTTAGATTAAGATAATACTTTTAGAAGAAACGAAGAAACTGTGAGGACGGAAAATAATTTCGCTTTCACTTTTGAAAAGGTGGAGAAGAAATTTGATTTAAGTGAATTTGTGTATTTTGTCAATAGATGTCGTTACAGTCGTATATTTCCAGTGCTACCAACCACATTGTGTCATACTATACCTTATAGTGGTGGAAACGAGAGATTTTAGGCTTCTTTTAACCAAAATAGAAATTAAATTTGGGAAAGTTGAAGAAATTCGCTATATTTTGAAATTTTTGTATAAAAAAGGGAAAGGGGAAAAGTGCCACGCAAGCCACCTAGGAAATTTTTGAAGTTTACGGAGACGATGCTGTATCAGTTCGTGTAAAAAAGCCTGCTCCCGTCGGCTTAAATGGTCGTTTTCTATCGCTGAGAAAGTCGATGAAATTGTGGAAAAGATTGACAAGGACCGTTACATAAGCAGCCATGACATCGCTAAGGAACTTAACATTCATCATCAACAAATTTTAAATCATTTAATGGATCGAAATAACATCTGCGATTCTTTGCTGAAACGAAATGAAATCGAACCAGTCCTAAAGTGAATGGTAACAGGAGACGAAAAGTGAATCAAAAACGATAAATTTCCCAAGAGGGGAGACAAATGGTTGAAAAGTCAGGATTGCCGGCTCGAAAGCGGAAAAATAGCAAAAAGTGATCAACCATAATGGTACATATTTGGTTTATTAAAGTTCATTATAAATACAATAAGTTGAAGTTTGATTAGAAATACGAAAAGACTTTTTCGACTACCCTTGCATTCGATGTTTATTAACTCATCAAGAGTGCATAGATAAACTTAATTAAATTTTGGCGATGAAGCTCCATCAAGGACCAGTGTTTATCGATATAGGGTGAATACAATCAAAATCCTAAACCACTTAAATGCGAACTTCGTTAAGGTCGTCCAAAATCGTTGTTGTTTCGGAAACTATTGGTGCGCAAACTGATATTGCAACATCGTCATGTGACCACCAGTACCAGCAACTATAAATTTTTTCGTCATCTGAAGAGGCTGTTGATGCGTTCAGAATGCATGATTTGGAGATACTTTAATCAGAGTGGCATAAATACTTCGACAAATGATTCAAAAATAAGCAGAAGTGTATAGATCTTAAAAGACAAGCTTTTGATTAATATTTGTGTTTGTTCTCTTATCCAGAAAAAAAACCTATTATAATAAAATGAAAAAAAAATACGTAACTCAGTTATCATTTGTTGAAAGATTAAAGTTTCATAAAATAAATCTATTATAAAAAGTTAAAACAAATTAGAGATACTACTTTGAGTTCATAAAAATTTAAAAGTTTTTATTATTGTCTACAAGTTTCTTAGACTATTTCTAAATAAGTTTTCGGGCGCAGCTGGGCACGTAACTGAAAGCATTTTTCTAATTTCGAAACACAAATATCTTCAAATGAATGTCATACGAGCACATTTTCATCTAAAAAAGCAAATTACAACAAGTTATGTAAGCACAAATGAAATTTGAAACATTTTGCGCCCATAATTTCGTTTCATTTTATGTGAGTTTAATGCGAGTTGAAATTAAAAACAATAACAGGACTTAATCTAACTACATACATGTGTATGTATGATGTATTTAGACAGCAGAGCAGCGGTGCCGACTACGCAATCATTTAGACTTGACAGATAAGAGGGCGACTGGGTTTGAAGTCAGGGTGGTTTGCTGACAATTGCGGGACGACAGCGATTTGTACAATCAACACGGACACACACATATAAATATGTGCTTGCAACAAAAAATTGCTACGCTGACACTGTAAAATATACGTACGCATTATTTTTTCCAACAGGTCCTTGCGTGGAACTCTGATATACTGGCGGCACATGCAAGCTCACATAAATATATCACACTTAAATACAGTGGCGCAAATAAATTGCAACGGTTTAACACATTTTAACTCACTCAACGGGGCAGCACACATGCCAACTTCTTTTCGCCTCCACCAACTCATTACCCCCGTATTCCATTATGCCAGTCTATTCGGCTGAACCGAAGTTCGAGTTGGTAGTAAAGTACTGTTACCCGTCAGCGAGTAATTTTCATTAAACAACAGCAACACCAACCTGCCGACCAACTTAATGCTCACACAAGCCATCGAAGGAGTTATCCTGCCACCCACTCGTATGTTGCATGTGGCAAATAAACAACATGTTTCCACATGTCCACATACTTACTTGGCGCATAAATACCGACTAACTTATGTATGCATTTTCGTTCGTTAAGCGGCGGTTGCAGTGGCTTACTCGCGCAATACTCATTTGCTCTTAATGAGTTGGCTGGCAGCTTTAGTGTCGATAATTTCTCCTTTTTTTTGGAAATTTAATTTCGGCGTAAATTTGTTGCCTTTTTAATAAAGTCACAGCGTGACATTGGCGTGGGGCAAATACGAGTGCGCGGTTTGAGTTTGATGGAAATATTGCTTTCATGTTTTTTTTTTTTTGGTTAGTTA
This sequence comes from Bactrocera correcta, assembly GCA_027475135.1. Lineage (NCBI taxonomy): Eukaryota > Metazoa > Arthropoda > Insecta > Diptera > Tephritidae > Bactrocera > Bactrocera correcta. Next base: position 110,049,734 of record CM050325.1, on the reverse strand, counting down.
TTTTAAGACTATCAGATTTGGAAAGAAAGTAGAAGTCAAAGAGAACAGTAAGGATGAGGAGGAGGAGGACGTAAAACATTTTAATTTCTCAATTACTATTTAAGTCTTTGCACTTTAATAAACATCTTTCTTGACTCTGCTGACGAACTGCCGCTGGAAGTCGGAAACCGTGTGAAAAAATGTATTTACAGGCTTTGTATAAAATATGAAGTATCGGTACTGTATATCTTCTTCTTGCTTTTATATTTTCATAGATCTTCCAGGTGTGGTTTAACTTTATCATAAGCTAATCATAATAAAAGCTAATACGGAGCAATAGCGGGTAGATTATTACCCAACCTTCGAGAAGATATCAGGTCAAAAGCAAAATATGTAAGTCCGATCTGAATAATTCCTTCAGAGAATGCATTACGAGTATTATCATAGACAATGATCCGTGCCAAATTTCTTGAAGATACCCTAGACAAAATATTTATGGTTTGACGAAAAGCTTTCCCGAGATTTATCGAAAACAAGTGTGTTCTGTTCCAATCCACAAAAAGGGAGACCCCACACTCTGCGCCAACTATCGCGGGATTAGCCTCCTCAACATCGCGTATAAAGTTCTATAGATCGCATTGTGTGAAAGAAAGCCCACTGTCAACAAATTGATTGCACCTTATTAGTGTGGCTTTCGGCATAGGAAATCACCAACTGACCAGATATTCACCATGCGCCAAATCTTGGAAGAGATCCGTGAAAAAAGAATCAACACGCACCACCTCTTCGTCGATTTTAAAGCTGTTTTTGACAGCACGAAAAGGAGCTGCCTTTATGCCCCGATGTCTAAATTTGGTATCCCCGCAAAACTAATACGGCTGTGTAAGCTGACGTTCGCCATACCAAAAGCTTCATCAGCATCGGGAAGGACCTCTCCGAGCCGTTCGATACCAAACGAGGCTTCAGACAAAGCGACTCCCTTTCGTGCTCCTTCTTTAATCTACTTTTGGAGAAAATAATTCGAGCTGCAGAACTCTATCGAGAAGGTTCATCTTCTATGATTCCGAAGCCCGAATGGACGATATCACTCCAGTCCTGAAAGTATTCGACGAGTACTCGCCGGGGAAGCAGAGGAAAAGGAAGGCCTCCACTCCGTTGGAAAGACCAGGTGGAGAAGGGCCTGGCTTCGCTTGGAATCTCCAATTGGAGCCACGTTGCGAAAAGAAGACGCGACTGGCGCGCTGTTGTTAACTCGGCTATACGCCAGTAAAGAAGAGAGAAGATTTAGTCAAAAGAAAAAGCTTTCCATAAAAGCATTTTATTCCGATCGTTCAATAAATATGACAGCTGTTTGCTATAGTGGTCCGATATCGACCGTTTCGACAAATGAACAGATCTCACAAAAACCGAGGGACTAGTTTGCATATATAGTATATACTACAGATACATACTACAGCGTGTGAGTAAAGACTAGACACATATTTAACAATTGGGGAACGAATTAGCATAATCCGCGAGACATAAGCCAGTCACATACAGAGAACAAAAGATGAAATGAAAAGACACAACCAACTACTTTCAACACCTTATTAACAGAAAAGGCATGACTTTCTCTTGCTGACACTGAATTCAATAGCGCGTTGAGCAAAAATTAAAAGATCACACACAATTACCGCACTAGTAGTTAAGAGCAACAACAACAAAACTACAAAGGATATGCTTGAGCTATAAAAATGTGAATAGAAATAAATTCTATTGTCAATGCGACACTTTTGTTGCACGCGCGCTAAACTGACTTCCCTTAAATAGTTTACCGTTAACAATACCAATGCGTGTGTGCTTAGGGCTTTGCAACAAATTTTCGGCAATAAAGAAAAGGCTAACTGTAACTATACAACCGATATGTGGCAGGTAAGGGGTGCAATATGTCGTGTGATAATAAATGTTGCTTGCGGTTAAGGGTTAATAACTACAAAAGATGCGCCACAAAATGTGGCAAACAACAATGGAGCGCTTATAGAAGAAAAAAGCAGTAAAAGGATAGTAAAAGTGGGAGTAATAAATAAAGTACTGCAAAAGGAGGATGTCACAAACAGTCTGTCCGAAGACACCGGCAATCCGAGTCAAGTGGAACAGTTGGGCAATTGTGAGGGGAGTTTACTATTAGAGAGGGCCTTTAAATGCCCTTAATATACCCATAGAAATGGCAATTGACGCGGCATTAATATCTTTAAAGGTTTCTCCATTTGTCGGTACACACACTATCAAGCACTTACTACTTTGCTGCCTTGAAACTCATTTGAGCTTTTCCTTGACTATTTTTCTTTTCTCTTTCAGCTGTCATTTATAAGCTTTTGAGCGCATTACGACTAAATATGTGTACAAAAATGGTAATAGCGTAAGGCTAATGAAAAACTTTGTCACCTCAGATAGTCTATTCTAGTATATATAGTTCTATACACGCACATGCACCCGTACATATATAGCGTCTGTGGCAAGTGCATGCTTATCTCGGTGAATGGTCTGGGCTTGCTGCGTCCTTGGAGTATGATTCAGCGCACATGTGTAGCCACTTATTAGCTTGTTTGCGTTTATATGCTTGCATTTCGAAAATCTCTACTCAGTACATATGTACATATAGTACAGCTATGTGTATATGTGTGTGGTAAATGCATGTTTATGTCCTCTTGGCTGCTTGTAGCATATTTATGTGGCTTACGAGTCCAACGCAGACAGGCGTGAATTTGTCAACGCAACAGCAACAGCATCAACACACGAGCAACAACAACAGTACAACATATGAACGTGTCCATAGGTGTGTTGTAAGTAAAATTTGACTAATACACTTCCTGTTCCCAGAGCAACAATGCACTTACACAACATTTTAAGGAAAATTTAATTCAATTAATGTACCCTGAAACACACATAGTACACAGTTTACGCTCATATTGACAGACGGAAGTGGAATGGACTTCTAACCTCAAATTAATTAATTTTACGAAAATTAGCAATTTAATTCATACCAACATATTTAAGAAATTTTATAGAAAACTGAAATGCATTGGAAGAGAACTTTAAGTTATAAAAAATAAGGAATAAGGAATGCCTAAATTGGTTCGTAACCAGATTCTATAATTTTATTCCAATACCTCAGAATGAAAAACTGAACTTAAACGATTCACTCACGTACATCCTTCTTTTTACTCACTTGTAACTCTTTAGTTTCAGGAACGTTTTACAGTAACTTAAAATATCATCTCGCCGAAAAAAATGGAATTAAAGCGCCCAACGTGAAACGTGAAAATTTAGCCCGGCAAGGTTTTTGTAAGTATTTAACGTCTCGAGCGCATTTAGTTAAAGATTTATACACCTTAGTGGTTTTAACAAAACATATTTAATTAAGAGGGGCCGCTTTAGAGGCTTCAAAAAATCTTTAGTTTTTTTGAGAAGATTTTTTTAGCGCCCAGGCAATTATTTTCAAAGCGGCAATCAGGTCTAATTTTTACTCGGAAAAAAAAATCAAGATTACAATTTTTAATAAATTTTATGTTCTGTTAACAAAAACATCCAAAGTGATTTAATTTGTTGACCAAAAATATCTTATTTTATGTTATTTAAAAATATGTTCAAACAGACTTTTCTTATTTTTTTTAGTTTAATTGAAATAATTTAATGCAAAAATAAAAACTCTGTCCCAATTTCATACTTACGTTTAGTTTTTTTCCTATCCTGCCGCCAATTAAGAAAAATCGTAAAAATGAAAAACCGAGAAATCGCGCGTCAAAGTTTTTGCATTCTGACCCAAGCGTTAATATATCTGCTAACGCTCGATCACTATTTCCCTTCTAGCTTCGAAAATATTTCAAATTCCCATCAATAACTTTGGGGACATATTCTTAGATTATTTTTAAAGAGATTGAAGCAAAAAAATATTCGATTTTTGAAGCTTCTAAAGCAGGCTCCCTCCTTAATGGGGTATTGTGGACGTGGCAGTAGTCCGGTTACGCCCATCCACGAACTCGTTTAGAACAATTTACCAATTTCATTAAGATATTTTAATTTTTACTGAAGTTATCGTTTGCACGGACGAACAGACGGACAGCCAACCGGATTCCAACACGTCTCGTCATCCTGATTATTTATAAATACCACCTATAACCCTATATCTAACTCTATCAATGGATACTTAACTGAATAGTTGAAATAATTTAAAAAAAAAAGTTGCCACCTATTTAATAAAATGCATGCAATAACATTTATTAAAATTTTATTCAAGTTTAATTTTCTTCTATGCTTCTCGATAATACAATTCAATAGACGTAGTGTGATTGTAATCATTTATGCAGGTGCAATACTTGTATTTATAGAAACTTTTCTGGATTTTAATGCGCTTAGTAAGCATTGCAGTTTTTCTGACTGCTGCATAAAGTCACATTGCCGTCTATACATATAAACAGGCTGAAGAATGAAGTGTTATGATGATTCTTTATCTCTCTGCCTCTCCCTATTCCTTCACGACATTGAAGTGTACTTGATATTTTCCCGTAGCAAAGCTAGCATTCCTTTTAGAATAGTATCGTTCTACGCTTTTTACTGGAACTTTATAGTTTATTTTATTTGTGCCTCTCATAATATTTGTTTTTGTTGTAGTTCAATTGAAGGGCACTATTGGCGATATCAATAAGCTCTTAACTCTGGATGAGCCAGATAACAAGTCAACGTACATAATAAAATGAGCTGCGAAGTAGACAATAAAGTATAATACGGAATGTAAAACAAAAGCATAATCGACGTAAAAGAGTAAGTTATTAAGATGCTTAAGGCGCTTTTGGTGAAAAAAACGCTTGAAGTTTTCCTGTAATAAACAATATTTTCAGGACTAAGCGTTTAAGCTACTGCAATGTTTCATGGAAGGGACTAATGTAAAGATAATGAAGTTTGCAGTTGCCTCCAGTATACTCGTATTAGTAACAGAATTTGATATTTAAGCATAAAATTAAATATATATAGTATGTATATATGTGATGCCATATCTCGAAAAATGCTTTCTCGAGAATCGAACTATACAAAAAACTGCTTCAGTCAGTGAGAGTTAGTCCTTACACTCAGCTCAGATAGTCTCAAAAGTGTAAGTTGTAGAAATCTGGGAGAGAGAATAAAAATGCATATTAGTTCCCTTAAAGTTCTTGGAGACAATTTCTACCAGCAATGATCAGACAGCGGCAACTTACCTATAGAATTCTTGCATTTCTGTACTAAATACATACTGAGATCTAAATAATTCCGAAGCTGTTATGAATTTATGAAGCAATATATATCTTTAGTCAAGCGTTGTTGTGTCGATAGCTTACTTGCATGCCTACATAAACACGCATAGTAATAGAAGCATATTTGGGCGCCTATGCATATGCTATGGTATTTTTCGGGGGCATTGGTTTCGTATTGAATTGCGGCCGGCATCAGTGGTTTTCGCTCGATTGCTCATATATGGAAATGTGTATATGTATTAACACATCAACATACAAACAGATTTTACGCATTTTCCGTTTTGCCTTTTGCACGCACATGCTTGTATATATATGATACTTTATTCTGACTTTTTTTGCCGCTTTGTCTTTCATATTTCTATTTCGCTTCACACACTTTTCAACCAACTTTTTTGTTGTTGTTCTTTCATTCTATAGGCATTTTGGTGCTTCGCTAAAGCTCGCCTATCATTAAGCTTCCACCATCCATCCTTTGTTTCAGCGTTTTGGCCGCAAAAAAGCAGCAATGTCAAAAGCATTCGCTGATGAATTTTGCATTGTAACAAGATTAATGATGTCGCCGAATGTTCACTGTGTCGTTAGTGCCATCAAGCTGTGGTATTCAACAAATTGTGCTGGACATTTGATTGGCCGATTGTGTGCTTTGAAGTGTAAACGTTTGTGATGATTGCTCATACTCGGTTTGGCTGACATATCCACACAAGTCAACAGTGATAGGAGCATATGCCTGTAAACCGGCGATATGAATATGCATATGCAGAGCGCATATGAGTGAAAAAAAGAGTGTGTGTCAGCTGCTGAATAGGATCCCAGCTTCATATCGAAGCCGTAATAACATAATATATCATAATTAAGGTTTGGTCCAGGAAAAATTCTGAAGATTTTTACTGACTCACAGCATATAAGTTCTGTAAAGGTCCTTCTGTTTCATTTCTATCCAAAAAAGATTCGACAAAAAACAACTCTAGAAAGTAAACAATAACTTTAAGGAGAGGAATCTAATTGTCTCCGAAAGTGAAAGTAGAAATCTAGTGCTTTATCATATCTTAGAAAAAAAGATAATAACGATGTTCGTTGAGATCGATGGTCCAATAAGTCCTGCCACTGGCTTGTTTTCGGTTTGCTTGAGTATTTATTTAGTAGTAATTCGTGTCATAAGAATTCCTCAACGTAAAAGGTGATAAGAAAAATTCGCAAAGTTCAACTTTCCTCATGCATGCAGGCAGCCAAGGCCTAGCAATGTCGTGACACTAGTAAAACGAAATGCATCGCGGCCTGTCAGTGCAGCTGATAGTCACATTTCTACTGCCGAAATATTTTCGAAGACCTCCGAGCAACACAAAATACAAATTTCCAATTTCTTTTTCTTATAACTTCAGTGGACCCACAGCAAGAAAAAACAACAACCAAATTGCCACAAACTTTGCATACAGTTTGAGCTTATGTTTACCACCAGTCTAAACCGCCGACGTCATCAAAGTTAATGTCGGAGATAAAGAGAAAATGTAAAAATGCACGCTGCTTCCAACGGGTTGTCGGTGGCTGTGATGGCAAGCCGGTGACAGCGCTTGACTTTTTCAATTTGCAATAAAATAGCTACTTGAGTCGGGAGCATTAGGAAACTGCAAATACTTGCTATTGAAGTATATGAGGAAAGCGCGATAAAAATGTCAAGCTATTTATGGTGAAAATATATAAATAAGCAGTTCAAAGGTTTGAGCTAAAGAAAAGACGAGGTGGATATTTCGTCGCATGCGACAAAGTGATTGACAGACTGACACTACCGTTATATATATGCCTTTATATTTTATTTTAATTTTTATACAATCTTAAAGGTATGCTTTATTTTATAATTACAGTATCACAATTCTTTAATTACTTTGCACGAAAATTACTTATTTTTAAAATCCGTAATTTATCAGCAACATAAGTGTATCCGTCATGAAAAGCGCAAAGCGAAGCATTGCTCTAGACATAATAAAAAATATTAATTTCCCACACCTGCATTTCTAAGCGCCACTACTTCGGCATAGCTACACACTTGCATACATTCAGGCGCTAATGGGTGCCAGCCTGTATTTGTTAAGTGTTTTGTGGTAACTTTGCGGAAGCCACTAACTTTTATTTATACTACTCTTTTTTTTTAATTTACATGTGTAATCCGTGCAACATATCTTTACGCGCCGTTGCACACACTGAATACAAACTATGTGCAACAAGCAACAACATAAAGGATTGCTGAAAAGAAGTGGCAGCAAAACTAACAAATTAAAAAATGCAAAACCATGAAACGAAGTGTTAAAAACTACATGGATCATAGCTCTGTGTGAGTATGGACATTTAGAGTTTATTTGCTTGTTGCAATGTTTGCTGCCGTGCGAAGTTCACGACTTTATACAGCGTGGAGGAGTGTTTATGGACAGTGGCGATGGTAATTCTGGAGAGGAAGGAGACATTTAGACATAGAGTCTATAAAGAGCATGCGATGGAGAGAGCCACGTAGTCTTTTGATTTCACACAGTTAGACATGATGTAAGCTATTAAAAGATAATATAGTTCGAATGGTATTCTAACCTAAAAAGATCTCAAATTTAACAAAGATGTTGTAATTGTTGGACAAAACTCAAACATAAAAATATGTAGTTATATTCATACATCATTTTAAATAATGCTATTAGTAAGGAAAGTAATTCATTTCGCCTATTTTAGAGGGTGATATTGTCTACCAATGCTATCAACAACGCCACTGCTCAAATTGTGTATTCCTGATTAAATGCAACTAAAAACAGCGCCGAGTGCCCGCAGGAAGCCCATGAGCGGTCATGTAAATAAACATTGATGTGCAGTCATTTAGTGGAGATATGAGCTTTTTCACATGAGCTGAGCGCGGAAACTTTTTATGTATAATACATAAGTATATTTGTATATAAGTATGTATGTATAACTCTGATAGGGCATATAGAGGCGCTTAGTATTAATTGTGAGAGAATTAATGAATAGTATGTATATTTTTGAGAAAAAGATTCTTTAGGAAAACTTAGAAATACTTGTTAGATTCCTTGGAGCAGAATTTAGTTTAGAAAACGGCGCTATAGCTCTGTAACAATTCTCACATTTTTTGTTTTTAAGATTTCAAAAACGCATCCAGATTGAACACAGCCAAAAACTGTCGGCTTATCGGTATGCCTCATCCTTAGACTCACCTGTGTTTTGTTTGCGTCCCAGATCTTTCTTATGAATTATAGTATTATATAAAGTTACAATTATTTGAATTCGATATGGCTTCGTTCATGAGCAGTAGTTACCAGTGGTCCCCAAATTATTGTTTGTACCCAGCAAAGTGAATCGTAGCTTATTTCGTCATCCTAGACAAGTAGTATATGGTGATAATTGAAGAACATAGAATATACTAAATTATATGAAGCTTTTGGGCTAACTAGTGAATAAAAACCTCTCTACAGAGGCCGCTCTTATTCGGAAATTCCAAAGTTGACCATGGAGAACTCTGACATATTTCTGCGTTTCTGATGACCCTAGCCGGATGGTTGCCACTACTAATGAAAATGCATACATTTATATACGCCACCCGAAGCTTTAAATAATTAGGGTATTCCACCAAACTCGTAAATGTACAAACTTATAAGTTCAAAAATTTACGCTTTAGTTTTTTGGAACGCTCTTTTTTTTTCATACGTATAAAAGCCGCGTAAATAGGTATTTTGACTTTTCTGTCAGTGTTGCATTTGTTTTATTTAAGTAATACTTACTGATGCACTCATTATACAAAGGTTTCAGATGGTTTTTATTTCTTTAAATTAAACAAAATTTTGCAACAAGCACAAATGTTTGACCGTTCTTTTTTTCTTTGCAAGTAGAGTTGCCTGCACTAAAAACATTACTTTTTTGAAGCACTAAATGTAAATTATTTTTGTGTAATGGCAATACTAAAACAAAATATCAGTTTATGAAGCAAATACGCGTCGAATTTGCCTCATAGTTTTATACGAAACGCGTAAACTTTTTTTCATACAAATTTTGACAGCTCATTTATAAGGCACAGAATTTTACGAGTTTAAGAGTTTTATGAGGCATTTATAAGTTTGATGGAATACCCTTAATGTTTAGGTATCAGTATAACCAACACATGTAAAGTTTTTAGTCCTAGTTAATAAAAAAGTGTTGAATAGTAATTAGGTCGAAAGACAAACCACATAAATTTTTTTTGTTAATTACCAAAAATTTATAAAATTTCTTTAAATTCAGATTACTGGCCTCATAAAATCTTCTGAGTGGAAAATTTCGCCATTAAACGCCTTAAAATATGCATTTGTATTACTTGATTTTGTCACAAAACTTTAAAACATAACTGTTACCAACAACTTCAAGCGATGAGGAAAATATGACCTCGTTCCATCGCAAAAAAAAACAAAAATTATGCAATTCTGGACGCCTAAAAGTATGCCATAACTTAAAACAATTTTGCCAAATAAGCAATTTTTTCAATATTTTTACAAAAAATGTTTCCAAGCTACTCTTAAGTCAAAACGAACAAGGGTAATGTTCGATAAATGTACTGCAGGCGACATAAATCAGACTTAATCTCACTAAGTGCAGTTGAAATTGAATTTTTACGGAAACTTGTGCGAAGGTGTGAACCGATTAACTATTTTCATTTTATCAAGCGCCATCTTTTTTACATAATTTCAGCGAGAAATGTAAGGACTTGTTTACCACACTTACTTTTCTTCGCCCAGTTGGCGTGTTGCCAGCGGCATGTAGCTGGAGCTGTGGCCTGTGGGTGTGTTGACTAAATGAATGTCTTTCGCGGCAAAATGTCGCCTAATTAACTAAATGTTGCACGCGCAAATGCAAGTGAGACTTAGAAACAAATATAAAATGTTCTGCCAAAAAGCTCAGCAACTTTAAACGTTTTTTTTTTCTAACCGACTTTCATTTCTTTGCAAGAAAAGTGGCCGCCGAACATGAAAAGGGACGACCTACAGCTCTTAATGTGCTGAATGCTAACGCTAAATCATTAAGCATCGTTTACGTTATGCCTTCCAAGTGAGTAGCTAAGTACGCAAGTAGGCAGTCCACACCTCATTTACAGCAATTTTGCTAATTCATCCTGCCAACCGGTAGCTTGTAACAAATTGTGTGTTATTGAGTGGAAACCCAGTTGATAAGACATTATTAGATGGATCATCGTCGGCAACACCGTGCATCTAGTAGATAAAAACAACGTCAGCGAATACTTGTATGTGCGTAAAGGTCTTGTGGCAGCTCCATTCGTCATCTTCCACGCACAATTCAGACTGTCATCAACATTAACGATGTCACATCAAAATTGTCCATTGTCATCATCAGCTATCAGCAGCGACGCGGACCATGATAGCAGAATGATTTTTACACTCCACAACAACAATAACCACAACGAAAGCAATGAGAACGTGATAGTGCTTTATTGTCTTCCGTTTAAAAGCGGAAACCCGCTAGTAAAGAACAACAAGAACGCAGGCACACACAAACGTTCGTAAATCTCAAGGCAATACGCAAAAACAAAGCCAAAGGAAGGAAATAAAAATGTCGCCAAACACCAAGCCACAAACATTAAACATCATTAAAAAGCCAATTGAACCGAGCGATACATACATACATTTGTATGCGAGTAGGTAACGGCAACCACCAAGCATGCCATTTGTCCAACATACCGCACACCACATTTTAGTACGCGATACTCCTGCCACACCAAGCGGCGACTTGCCAGACAGTTGCTTGTAACTGTCGTTAGCACTCGCGACATCGTTGCCATTGCATACATCAGCATGCGAAGAGCCATGGCTGCCTAGCTGAAGGAAACTACCCTCGCCACATGCAGCAGTCAGAGGTCAGAAGGCAAGCGCTGTGGGTGGAGTGTGCTCTTGGTTGATTTGTCTGCAACAAATGAAGCTGCCGTATATGCTGTTGTTATTGTTATACTGGTGTGCCATTACTTTACTTTTTTGGTTTTTATTTTGCTGCTTCAGCTGTTCAATCGTCCGTGGCTTCTGTTTTTAATGTCCACTTTAGTGCGGCGCATTGAATTAACTTTTACAGCCACGCTTCGCCCCCCACTTTGAAGTGTGTTTGCGGTTGCGTGCAACTAATTGCTTGTGGAAGCGTGAAAATGATAAAAAAAAATCTGGAATCTGGTTGACCAAACAGCTTTTTCTCCAGAGTACAATATCACAATTGGCATAGGAAAAGGACTCGAAAATCTGTTTAAATATGTTCTAAATAATGAGTTAAAATATACTTAACAGACATTAAAGGAGGCAGTTCTTAAACAGATTTTTATTGCTGTTAATATTTTTTAAAGCCTTTGTTCGCTTTTTATAAGATAAAGAAGAAGAAGATGTGGAAGGAAACAGACTTAATTTAGAGATAGGTTTATTCCGAAGGCCTATTAAATAGGCGTGTTCAAATAAAAATGATAAAAAGGAGCTTGTTGTGCCAATGAATTACTATTGTTAGATGAAAAAAGTTTTATCTGGGGTCTACGCCAGGCAAGTCAACCATCCGTTATTGATTTTTTTCTAAATTGCATACAAAACACCGAAGGTACTGAACCCAATGGACGAATAAAGGTGGGTGCCACGAACAAAAACAGAAAAAAATCACAAAATAATTTTGGATGACCACAAATGAAATTAAACGAGAGAGCTGAAACCCTAAAGATATATAAGGAACGTGATAAAAATTGTTGGTGGATGTTTAGTAATACGAAAGCCCTATTCAATAATTTTATAAACCAAGTTGTAAAGAAAAAACCATCAACAACGACCATTAAAACGCGAAATCGAGGAAAACGGCCACCTTTGAAATAATCACGAGGTGCCTTCAAAATGTTTCGAATTGGCCATATTTTGGAAATTTGACCAGATAACATTTTCCTGTTTTCAGTTCGATTGAGCACTGGAGGGATATTTCTTCTTCTCCTTTTTTACTGGCACAGACACTGTTTATGTGGTTACAGCCGAGTTAACAAGAGCGCGCCAGTCGTTCCTTAGTTTCGATATTTGGCGCCAATTCGAGATACCAAGTTTAGCCAGGTCCTTCTCCACCTGATCTCTCTAACGGTGCTTTCACCGGCAGGTACTGAATCGAAAACCTTCAAAGGGGAAGTGTTCTTTTCCATCGAAACAACATGACCTAGCCAGCGCAGCCTGTCTCCTAATTCGCTGAACTATGTCAATGTCTCCATATATCTCGTACAGCTCTTCTTTCCATCGACTGCGGTACTCACCGTTACCAATGCGCAAAAGACCATAAAACTTCAGCAAACTTTCTCTCGAACACTCCTTAGGCTGACTCCATCAGATATTGTCATCATTTAGCCTTGGCAGGACAACAATGATGAGGGACTTTTAGAGTGTACTATTTCGAGAATGCGATCCCTGTCCACTTCACTTCCTTATCCAGTCTGTGAAAGACCCCACTTTTGATGACGATCACAGCAAACGTAATAAGGATTTAAAGGCATGCGCCTGGAATGTCCGGAGGAAAATTTAGCGGAAATAAATATTGAATTGTAAAATCAAATTAAGAAAAGTTTTTCTTTTGTTGTTTATTATTAAACCTTATACAGGGTATACAACTCCCAGAAGGAAACGTCGGAGTTCCTAAAAATATATATACATACAAATATAAATGATCCCCGTGACGAACTGATTTGATTCAGCCATGGCCGTCCATGCTGAGGTTAGTCAATATATACACGAACTAGTTAGTCTCTCAGTTTTTTATATATCGCTCCGAAATATTGCACACATCTCTTTCTTCCCAAGAAGCTGCTAATTTGTCGAAGCGGCCGACATTGGCCCACTATAACATATAGCTGCCATACAAACTGAACGATCGGAATTATGTACTTGAATGGAAACATTTTTCATTTGACGAGATATCTTCACAGGCATGACATCCCTTCTTGGTACCTCCTTTCACCCACACCATAGACACCTTACAAGCTTGCACCTGCAATAAATTTTCCACACACCACAAAGAGTGGCGTAATTAAATTTTCTTATTAGCCAAAAACGTATTTGCATATTATTTGCAAACACCACAGACAGACAGCCGGCAAGTGCACATATTTGTATTGAATAGTTGTTAGTGTAGAAGCGATAAATTACCACAAAATATGCTTGCATTTCAACGAGCTGGTCCTTTTGCCTGTACGCCTGTCTCCAACACACACTTGCAATAAATACAAAGCAATGAAGATTCGTGTATGCGTGTGTGTGTGTGTGTGATGAAATGTGCATGCGATGGCACCTAGAGGAATTCAACAAACGGCCACCCCACCGACCAGCAATTTCGGCTCAATGCAAAATTTATGGTTTATACATTTCTGCGAGTAAAATATTTGTTGCAAACGCCCGACTTGCAGACAAGCGCAAGCATAAATATGTCGCCTGCACTGCAATTGTTTGCCCCGAGCGGGTGGGAGGAGTTAAAGAAATGCATATGTTTGTATTTTGTTTTTTTGGTTGGGGTGCTGTTTGTTGTCGCACAAATATTTAACGCCAATAAATCACATGGGAATTGCGCTAATTGTAATGTTACGCCTATTGTTCAATTGTTCAACGCTAATATCCTTTTAATTCTTGGGTATACTCACACACCCACACACAAACAAAAGCATGTTAACCCAGCAAAAGAAAAGTATGCATGCAAATTGCTGCTTGCAAACACACACTCACACACATACATATGAAACATGAACTCATTCATATCCTTAAACGTATGTATGTTTGTGTCTGTGTTTTTGTAAACAAATGGGCATTTGCGAAAGTTGCGAGGAATTCCAATAATGTAGACGTTTTTATGCTGAAACTATTTTTGCACACAACCGGACGGACAGTGCTGGTGGCTGGTGGCTAGTCAACAACAGCGGTGTCGCACAAATCAAAGGACATTTTTCGCTAGAAAGCAGCTCGCAAGCCTTCGTATAATGATATCGTTTTAGTATTGAAGTTCGTGCATGTGCGCTTGTATGTATATGTGAGAAATGCTTAACTTTGGTAAAAAATTATGTTTAAATTTTTTTTGCTGCTTTCTGTTTAGTCGTTAATTTAGACTTGAAGCTAGCGAGCTCTTGCAGCAGAAAAACTCGCTTTGCCTGTTGAATTTATGTAGCTTACGCGACCAAAAGAGACTTTGAAAAGTGCACAAATTCCTACCAATTTACAGCAATAACACAATAAAAAAATTTACAAAGAAGGCGCATATTGACTCAAAAAAATTTTAGCCAGGCTAAAGGTACAAAGAAGGTACAGTGGGCACAAAAAGTAAGAGTTATATATCTGCATTGTAAATTATTCGTCACACCCGAGTGATACCCAATGTATACAGGTTTGTTCTAATAGAACTGGTGACGATAGCGGAAATTCAATTTTTTGCTGATTCCAATCGGGAGATCAGAGACTCTGGCCGAATTATTAAAAGATATATAAGTTCTGCTGTTTGTCAGTGCATTTTCTATGGCAAACCCAATGTTCGTGTGGATAAAATTATAGAGCTGGAAGACCCAGAGTAAGAAGTTTAACAAAAACCGTAAGTATAAGTTCTAGTACAAATAATTAAATTATTTTTCCATTTTTGGAACCTGAACATGCCAATAATGTTTTATGTTTATGGTCCTGATACTGTCAAAACAAATCTCGTGCCCAATTAGAAGGCTAATTTGCTGAAAATATCCATGAAACAAGTCGAATCCGACCGTCATTTGAGCACTATTTCGATTCCGCCGGAGCTTAAGAATACGAAAAGAAGATCGATGTGTGGCGAGTTAAGCAAAAAAAATCTTTGCCGTCTCGCTTAATAGCTACGCCAATATCTGGGTGCCAATACACATTTTTCCAGAAGCAAAAATATTAATTCTTGCCTTCTATCTATGGCAGTCGAAAAAGTCTTTTCGTATTTTGTCAATAGATGTCGTTGCAGTCGTATATCTCCAGTGCTACCAATCACATAGTGTCGTACCATATAGTGTTGGAAAGGTGAGACTTTCAGCTTTGAGCTTCATTTAACCAAAAAGAAAAAGAAATTGGGGAAGTTGAAAAAAAGTTCAGCTGTTCAAAAATGAGTGAAATTTACACTGATGGAATAATGTCTCTAGCGGAAATATGACAAAAAGTGGTCGATATTTATTTATTTATCTATTATTATAAATATAAAAGTCGAAGTTTGATTATAAATACAAAAAGACTTTTTTGACTACCCATTATTTGTATTTGTATTTGTATTTCGGTAATTTTTGTAAAATATTTATCGAATTTATAGAGGATTTCACCACACTGTTATAACCGACAACACTCACACCCATATTTTCGTTAATATATCGCAGCTGAGTCCAATAAGCTGTTCGTAAACAAATTACAACGAAAAATTCAAAGCAAATTTCATTAAAAATTATAAGCTACTATTTTTTATATCTCATTTTCCTCTGCTGTTTTCGTTTTTACTCCAATCCAAACTGTTGATGCTTGTTTTTAGTTCAGAGGGGGCCAAGGCGAATAAAGCTTACACCCAAGTTACTCAAATGTTGCAGTATGCTAACCAAAAGCTGGTGAATTAAAGATTATATTTTGCTTTCTGTAAAGAGTGCTTCAGCGCCATGATATTTTGGCCGAATCGAAGGACATATGCAATTATGAGCTGGACAAAAGCAGTGTTTCGCAGTCGTGGTCACTTAAATTATTGCGTTTGATCGAGTTAACTTTTTTATTTTTCTGTAGACGCAGGTCCAAAAATCATATGTCAGTAAGCCAACTGGAACCTAGCAACATTTACAAACCGATATATTACTCATTAACCGATCTCATAGACAGGTATAGAGAAGGCGATAGACCACACAGTCGTTTACTTAAGTTATAAATTGATTTGCTTTAATTGAGACTCCCTTCCATGAATGATTCTATCGTCTTTTTCTTCATTTACGAATATTATCTAATAAATCTCTGTCCTTAGCATTCTAATGTAACTACATACACATATGTTGTATAGCTTATGGAAATTGTAAATAACAGTACATGAATTGGGCGTGTTCATGTCATTGCTTAACATTGAGAGCTTGCCAGACTTTCTCAGTGACCAGCACTAGAATTATTTTTATTTACATATTTATACTCGTATGTATTTTCACTGGAGTATCTTATGAGAGAGTGTTTGGGGGCAACTCACCAACGGGGGAGTTCAGAGCCAATTGAAAAGCAAAAAAATGTAATACCTCCTAATACACCAGAAGTCTAGAAGAGATATTTTCTATAAAAAATACCACTTTTAGGACATTTTTCTGCATTTTTTATGATTTGAGCACTAATTTAAATTTGAAGTAAAACTAGGCATTTTGGATCGTTAGAGGGTTAACATACATATATTTCAAATAATCTGCCGTCCGTAAGTGAGAGGAAATATGATAAACCTTGCTCCCAAACACTGATTATTTATTTATTTACCAAAAACAATTGACTTGTGTTATTTCGTATGACATAATTGTATTGTATGTATATACAAATGTATGTGTGTATGTACTATATGTTTTTACATTTAGGTGTCCAATTTGAAAATAAATACTTCGAGTCTCATTGGTAAGTCGAGCTTCGAGCTGTGCAAACATGTTACGCTGTCAACTAAAATCGCTAGCAATTTTCCTAGTTTTATTTGCATTTATCTGCCGTCAACAGATTGTGCAGGCAGCACCTGGCTGTGATGGCGATTGTTTAGAAGACAAATTGGACGAAATCTTGTCAAAGTGAGGAATGCATATATTTTGAGTGCATTTTTACTAATTACCTATTCTACTTGAAGATTAAAAACTTTGAATGGCAAAGTGGAATCGCTTGCAGCACATCCGGAAATCGAGCCGCCAGCAGCTTGTACACATCACCCACACGCACATCGCAAGCAACATGTAACGGAAAGGTGCGTATCTATATGTTTACTTTAATTATTGATTACCAATGACATACTGCAGTCATGAGGACGTCGAGTCGCACCACCAGCGACTCCACCGCGCACGAAACATACACTCAAGACTTGCAACTTCCTCGCTTGGCAGCAGCAGCAACCACAAATGTGCAGAGCGGTTAGCACAGATTTGCAATAATGTCGGTGTTAGTGAAATTCAGTTGGACGATGACAAAGTGTCACCATTCAAAGTGCTTTGCGGTGCCGAACGTTGGGTTGTTGTTCTGCAGCGTTTAGATGGCTCAGTCGCCTTTCACAATCGCACTTGGGATGCGTATAAACAGGGTTTCGGTAGTGTAGGTGAAAAAACCGAATTTTTCTTGGGTTTACAACATTTGCACGAGCTAACCTATAGTGGTTTCTTCGAACTACGCATTGATTTGGAAGATTTTCAGGGTGTACAAAAGTTTGCACATTATAGTGACTTCAGTGTGTTCAATGAGCATGCCGACTACAAAATGGGCATATTGGGGGTTTATCACGGCACAGCCGGTGATTCGTTTATGTATCATGAAGGTCAGCAGTTTAGTGCGATTGATCGCGATAACGACGCCAAAGCGCAAGGTAGCTGTAGTGAGGAGTACAACAGCGCGGGCTGGTTTAAGAATTGCATGGAAGCGTAAGTATAACGATAATATATTATATTTTTTAAATTATTGTTTAATTTAATTTTTCTTCACTTCACGAAGCAATCTTTTTGGTAAATATTTGAACGGCGAAACGGATAAGTTCAAGGAAGGCATGTACTGGGAAACTTTTCACGGTCCAGAATACTCACTAAAAACAGTTAAAATGTCGGTTCGTGCTAAATGTTAATTCATATGAGTTTATATTTTGAAAAATATATATAAATTGTACATATACATCTATCGCAAAACAAATAAAGCATTTCAATGCCGACCAACTGTTATGATTTTTGTGTACGTATGTATGTACATATGCGCCTCAAATACGACTGCAAATTTTAAATTTGTAAAAAAACCACACGAAATTTTATAAACTTGAAACTTTCATAAAATTTCGAAATCGAAAAAGTATAAAAATGATCTCCTGGTATACATACTTATAAGTAAAACTCAACTACCTGGAGGAAGTACATATTATAAAGGCCAAGTGCTGCATACAATTCCTGTGAACAAATGCTTATCCTGAGAAGTTCATAGTTTTTTCTGCACGAATTTGATTTTCCGCTTATTTGAATATTGATTTATGTAGGTTTGAATTGATTTACCTGTTTCTGTACTTCTTGATGCATTTAGCTGCAGACAATAAGTCTTAGATAGCCTTAGAGTGACGCCAACCGTTGGCTGTTGAAGTTATAATAATAGTTGAATTGTTAGCTTACTGCACATGAGATAACAACATACAGCTATTCGCATTCCATTTATACAAGAAAGCACAACACCCACCATTTAATCTTCACAAACTATTATAGAAGTTACATATTTTAATTTAAAATTAATAAATCACCGGAAAGAAGAAATTTTCATTTTACTACCGCAAAGTGGCAGGTTTCAACGGAAAAGGAAATAAAATAGCGCAAATATCCAGATGTCAATGAGCGTTGGTATTGATAGCAAAAATAAATCGATTTGCTTTTTTCACAAGAAGTAATTTTTTAATAAAAATTTGGAACAAGTTAAACATTTTCTTATTTAAAAAGTTTTTAAAAGTTTATACTGCTTTCGGTATGTATATTTTAAATAAAAAACTTTAACTTTCTTTCTTGAAACCCATCAGTAATCGATAACAACCTGCACCCATCGCTGCAATCAGCTGAGTGCATGGTTATCGACAAACATAGAACTGTCACTTGTTCGCTGACTCAAAATGGAATTTTTTACGTGTTTTGGATAAATTGGTTCTCTATTTGTTTTGAGCTTAATTAAACCTTTCCTATTGTAGAATAATAAAGAAAATTTCTAATTATAGCAAGATATGCTGAAAAGGTGAATAAATATAAGTGAAAAAAGTGTTTTACAGACTCCTAATTGTTTTTATTTGCTGGCGAAGAAAACGGGTGAGAAGTCTTTAAAACTTGCACCGATCAGCATAAATTACAATTACGCCCAACTGGAATATAATTGAATAGTATTCATTGTTTGGAGTAATGCCGAAAATGGCGCAAGTAAAAGATTTGCATTTAGGCAAAACCTTAAATGATTTGGAAAAACATTCCGAGATACCAGATGCTCGCACGAAGAAAACTCAAATGTAAGTGCTTTATAATATATATATGCGGATGGCGTACAGTATATAATTGGCTATATGCCCAAAGTATAAAATTATTAAATAACTTCATTTCAGACTGGTAGAATCTGCCCGAAAATTAATACGGGAAGCAGACAAATATTACAGGGAGGGCGACGAAGAATTGGCTTACGTATTATACATGAAGTATTTCAATTTACTACATTGCATACACCGAAAACCTGACTATGCAGAACACAAACAGACTGTACGTCTAGCACTAGGCGGCAATTCGAACAATAAACTGACCATGAATAAACTGGAGGAACTGAGCACTTCACTCACACGACGTTATGAGGCAAAACAGCTTGCCAATACTACGCTGAAGTCACCAGCAATAGTCACAGCTTCATTAAAGCAAAATGAACGTGCTCGCGACTACAACGAGCTTAGCGCTTCAGAGAAATTCGATCTTTTGAAAGGCGATTCGGTCTCCTTAGCAACTGCGAATTCATACAGTGGTTATTACTCATTACAATCTTTAAATGTCATAAAATGTGAAGAGTTATTTGAACGTATGAAACAGAATAATGTGCTGATAATGGATTGCAGGCCTAGTAAGGATTATGAGACGTCTCATCTCACATACCACTATACAATGAACGTGCCTGAGGAAATTATTTCGGCTGGGTAAATGAACTTAACTATTTTATTCGTGTGTTTGTTTGTATTCGTGTAATCCGTATTACTTTTACTTATAGCATGTCTGCTGGAAAATTACAGGACAAATTAGATGGTAGTTCCAAAGTACTATGGGCAGCTCGTTCAGTCAAAGAACAGGTCGTCTTAATGGATTGGAACACCAAAGATTCTAATCCTGCACCATCTTCGCCAATTGGTAAACTTCTCGAAATACTACAGAATGTAAGTTTTGATAAATTCATATCCTTAAAGAATAATACACTACATAATAACATTACAGTGGGATCCTGATGTAATTTATAAATCCTCCATCAAAATTCTACAAGGTGGTTATGAATTCTTTATTATGATGTACCCAACTCTTTGTACGAACCCCAGTGTACAGGCTCCCCAACAGAACAACAATGATTTGAATCTAATCGACGAGATAGAATATCCTTCAATAAATGATATTACAATGAAGGAAGAAATAAGTGGTCATAGCTACACGCCCAGACCAGGCAGTAGCATGTCACGACCTCTTACATTCACTATGTCACAGCCTCCACCCAGTGTAGATCGTTCAAGTAAAATGGCTGCAATGAAAACATACGAGCAAAAACAAAAACCAATTGTAGAGTTGGCTAAGGAACAGGAAGAACTCTTAGAGAAAGCACAAGCTAACGATGAACAATTGAAGAAAGCTTCAGAAAAATTGGACACTATATTTGAAAAAAATAAGCAAAGTCCCGATAAAAAACCTATGACGGCTACGGAAACTGAACTGTTATACTACATTATGCAACTGGAGAGTGCAGCTGCAGACTATGTGGGTTATAATATGAAACTCAAATGTCTCCTCGCATAATCTAACCGGTTTTTGTTTTATTGCAGAAAACTGAAAATGATCGTCTCCTAGACGAAATTGAAAAATATAAAAGCATCAAAAAAGAAGAAGAAGCTGAGTTGACGCCCAACGAAAAAGAAAATCTCGAAAAGACCACGCGACAGATTGAGCATAAAATACAAGAACGCCAAAGGCTCGACGCGCAACTGGAACGTGAAAAACAACAACGTGACCAGCAGTTAGCCATGGCTATCGCGCGTTTTCCGCGAACGTCAATCGACAACGAAGATGATATACCCAAACCGAAAATACCGCAATTCGATCGATCTGTAAAACCACATTTGTCGGCACCTACCTACAGCAGTCCAGCTGTCTTCACAGTCGACAGACAACGCGATTTCTCACCAATTCCCGGCGCAATGGTAAGTGTTTATGTAGTGCACATTTGATGCCAATGTTTTTGTTTACATGTGTTCTAAAACATGTTGCTGAATCACGTGGAAGGGTTGTCTACTACAATTGACCGTAACAGACACATATGCGCCAACGACGTCATCTTGTAAACACGTTTATTTATTTACTAAACTAGAAGGCGAAATGTTTCTGTCATTGTTATTGTTGTAGCGGCAGCAAGCTTTCCTCAAATAGGTTCAGGAATCGATACCAAATTGACCGTTATAGCACGAATATAATTCCGAGTTTCTTCAGTTTGTGAGGATTCGAATATTGTGGTTCTCTTTGGGTGTCCAAGTTCATACCAAGAATTTAAATAAATAATGCCGTTAAAGTAATGTATATGCGCATTTGTCGATTTCCACAACTTGTTAAAAATATTTTCTGGAACAAAAAATTTGATTTTTGACAAGCTCCCAGAAAATATTGAATGCCACCAAACATTGTAATTCATAAATATGCTTTCTAAATCGATTAGAGCGCATTACGTATGCCTGTGAATTTGTGCATCATTCTCTTCTTAGTCACGTTTTATAACATTATACACGCGTCTGCGAACGGCCGTGTCAGCAGTCTTCGGGCAGTCTGCGTTGAGTGTGTTAATGACCGAATGTTATTTTCATTAACGTGACCCGCCTACAACTGTTGTATGTACATACATACAAACATATATGTATGTATATGAATAAGTAAACAAAACTATCTGCTCGTCTGGCCCAAGTGCTGCACTTAGCCACTTAAAAACTGTGGAATGCGCCAATTTTCAATTGCCATCCAAGAAATCAATGTGTGTCGTTTGTGTGCACTCAGCACAAAACTTTCTTCACACACTACATGCACTCATGCCGACATATCTTTAGACAATGCACACAAACACACAAAGACACAAGTTTGCCAAGTCTCGGCGCCTTAACGTAGGCTAGTCCAGGACACTATGCTTGCGTTGCACATGTGTGCGTGCGTGGTAAATATTTTGTGTCACCATCTATGTAATTTCGTATTACTTATGCATACATATGGGCATATGCTCAGCTGTTTCTTTATTTGTAGGCGCGTTTAACGGAACAATCTTCGTCTGCCTATTCAACAACTGTGCGCACCTCTGTCTTTGACCAATCGAGTCTTAGTCTGTCGTTGTCTCTACTCAAAGCATGTTGTTGTGCGCGCTATACAAAACGCCAGCTATTGCCAACTTAAAGCCAAATATTGTACAATCGTTTACACATTTTATACGCAACCAAATTAGTATTACGCAAAATAATTCGAGATGATCGTGGTCGCGGGCGTTAAACTGCATATACCGGCGACGCATATACTAATTTATACATCATTTTTTCCACTCAAACGTGTAGGTAAAAATATAACAATAAATCTACATATGTATGTATGTCTGTTTGCTATGTCTATGGAATGAAAATTTGCACCGGATTTTATGGCTTATTGTCATATTACCGTGGAACCACTCATTTAATGTTAACTGTTCTAGTTTTTATCAACTTCAATGTATACATAGTTTTTTTAGCATACATTAAGGCACTCGGGGGGAAATAGCAGCCTTAAAGCTGACTTATGTGGCGTTACATTTACAACAAACATGTTATTAATGAGTAAAAGTGATTTATTATGATTAAAAATATTTTCTATTTCTAAATCATAACTTAGGTGAACCTTAAGAGCACAAACATTATTATTGTCTAAAAAATTGAAACAGAAAACATGAGGCATGTGAAATGAGTTCAACTACAAAATGTTTGTTGTTATTGGTGTTGTTGAATTCTGCCGAGTTGACAGTCCTTGGCCTGATAAATTCCGGGTCCGTTCCGGATACGTAAACCCGACTGTCGTGGGAACGGCAAATGTTTCTTCTATTGTGGCCGAATCTCAGAAAGAATAACAAACCTCTAGCAGCATTGCCACAATGAAAAAGTTACTTCCACGGCCGTTTCAGAGCATATTAAATCTATAGGTTCCTCTGTTTGTAATGGCAACATCCTCTTATGGCAGAAAAAGCGCTGCTCGACATTTAAGAAAGGTCTTATAGATATGCATATGTGTATGTGTGAATGAATATGAGACCATATATAAGATCCGTAAAGCTTGTTTCCAAAGTAAATCAATCCAAACACCCTGTATCTGAGAACATCGTGACCCGCCAAGACCTACTTGCTATTTCTTTGAAATAACAACCATTTATGGCACATGTTTGGACATTAAGTAGATAATTAAACCCAAAAGACACATTTTCGTTTAATACCAGTCCTTTGTTGTTTGTATGTACATATGTTTCTATTAATTAATATATATGTATCTGTATGTATGTTTTCGTATACCAATAAATTCAAGGTTAATCATATTTATTTTTACAACTTTTTTAGGGTCGCGGCTTGACCGGCTTAAAGAACCTGGGTAACACCTGCTACATGAACAGTATCATACAGTGCCTCAGCAATACCCCACAACTCACCGAATACTGCATAACGGACAAATACAAGAACTACATCAGTCGCAGCAACAAGACGAAGGGGCACATTGTCGAGGAAGTGGCGGCGCTCATTAAAGTTTTATGGAATGGCAACTACAAATGCGTAGCCAGCAAGGACTTGCGTGTAAGTGTGCAATAAAATCCGAAATATAGCGCACGTGTGTATGTGTGTGCATATGTGTGGTCAGATAAGACACGTATAGTGAATAATATGAACACATGCATGCGTATATATGCAAGTATATAGTATTGTATGTAAAAAAAAGCATTAGCTGACGTATTTTTGTTTATAATTTTGTTTGTATGTTTATATCACCGCCAAATTTGTTGGAAAGTTCTACTAAATAATTTTATTTTACTTATAAATGTGGTTAAAATTATTTAATATCGCTATCCTTTCACTTTTCAGTACGTTATGGGTCAGTACCAGCAAATATTCCGGGGCATCGAGCAGCAAGATTCGCACGAATTTCTTACCATACTCATGGATTGGCTACATTCCGATTTACAAACATTACATGTACCCGAAAAGCCACGTGATAATATAACACCCTCCGAGAAGGCGTGGCTCGAATTCACCAAAGCCAAAGAGAGTCTCATATTGCATTTATTTTATGGCCAAATAAAAAGTACCGTTAAGTGTGTCGATTGCAATAAGGAGTCCGCCACATATGAATGTTTTTCGAATTTAAGCCTGGAGTTGCCTTCAAATGCAAATGTTTGCTATCTCAGCCAATGCATGGATATGTACTTTAGTGGCGAACGCATACACGGCTGGAATTGTCCGAATTGTAAAACGAAACGTGATGCGGTGAAAAAATTGGATATCTCCAAGCTGCCACCGGTGCTGGTGATACATATGAAGAGGTAAAGTACATATGCATCATTTATGTTTCAGATATCACTGTAGGCATCGCTAAAAGGTCTCATGTAACCATTCGTTTTTTTTCTAGCGCAAATGTGAAGAATTTTCGATATAATTCCTTTGACTGCTTTTATAAACTTGACTTATTTTTTTTTAATTCTTAGGTTCTATGCAGACACCGACGCTGTTGGCAACTCGTACAAAAAGAAACAAAACTATGTTCGCTTTCCATTGGAGAATCTTGATATGACGCCTTATATTGCCAAGTCCGAGTCGCGCTCGGTGACACCGAAAACGTATCAACTGTACGGCGTTTCCAACCATTACGGCTCCATGGAGAGCGGCCACTACACGGCATTTTGCAAAAGCGGCAACTACGGCAGGTGTGTACATACTTCTCAGAGTCACAAAGCGCAACATTTGTATTTTACGCACAACTGCATATTAACATAAATGTATTTGTCTATGTACGTATGTATGTAATATCATAGCTTCTTTCTAATCTAATAGATGGTTCAAGTTCGATGACCAAGTCGTTTCGCCGCTAGACACTTCGAATGTCGTCTCCAGCGCTGCCTACATACTGTTCTACACCTGGCTGCCGCCCATACAAATAACCGAAAACAACAACGCAAATTAGCTGTAAAATCTCTGACCAAGTCAAATGTGGTGGGAATAAGGGAGAAGGAGACACATCGTCATCCTTCGCAGGTGTTGAGGTTACTTTTTGTTGTTTTACTACATGAATATTGCAAAAGCAATGCATTTTTAGTTATTTACGCGTTAGCGTCTAGTCGCGGTTGAAAAACTTGAAGTTGTTGATTTGAAGGAAAAAAAGCAATTACTATTACACATTTATAATTATGACCTATGATTATTACACAATCTTATTTTGGAATTAATATAACAAATCGAAAGACACTTACGCAAAAGCAAAACAAACATACAAATTCAGAATTTGTTTCAATTTTCCTTAGTAAATGTTATAGCATATTTGAAGAGACTTTTTAAAGCATTAAACTAAGTATATTACTATATAATATTTACATTGATCCAATCGCCTGTGTACGGTATGTACATGTATAGGTGTGCTACTGCACTAATACACATAAAGCTTTCAATCATTTTATTTTCGACTGCGTCCTTGCGGCTTATGTGAAAGTTTACTTACATACATACATACATACTAATAGAAAATTAAATATTTTGCAATATTGAAAATTAAAAATAAATAGAAGTAAAACAATAAAATTTACAAACTAAAAACAACAAAAACAGTTAATGAAATTAAGACTTCACGTGCATTAAAAAAGTTAATTTAAATTAAAGAAATATAACTCATGTTAGAGAATACCACTATTTTTAGGGGAGAATACGAAATCGTTTAATGAAATACCAAAATAAATATATATAAAAAACGAAAGTTATAAAACTGACATATTTTTGTGCTCTAATTTTCATGAACTGTATTATTATTCTTAACCATTTGTTTTTTAAATTTTTTTACGATATTATTTTTGAGGCCTTTTTTACGATATTTAAATTTTTTTTTGCTATATTATTTTTTAAACCATATTATTTTTTACATTATAATTTCTTAGGATGTCATTATTTTTTTACGATATTATAGTTTTTACGATATTATAATTTTTGAACCAAATTATTTTTCTCAACCATAATATACATTTGGCAATAAATTTATTTAAGTTCTATGGAAATATAAAATCCAGGCCAAAGTACGATATTACAAATATGTAAAGAATTCGTTAATTATATATCCTTTATAGACCAACAATATAGCGAAAACAAAGCGAGCAATTTGGCTAAACCCTAATTATAACATTCCAACTGTCCTGCAGGGTTTACGTAAGTAGAGTGGACCCAGATTTATATGCGGCAACAATCTTCAACATTTTTGTGGCAATACTTTCTGCCGCTAGAACCGCAATATTTCCAGCGTTTTTTAAAACCCTTCACGCATAAAAAGAAAACGACAACCATTACCCATTTTAGTTTAAACAAGTAATTTAAATTTATTTTGTTTTTCTTTTATTCATAAACTACATAATTAGTGTTTGCCCCTATTTTGATAAAACTCAGCTCATAATACTTATCAAACCCGCAATTTTAATTAATTTTAATGTCATCAAATACAATTAATATTAGTCACAATTTTCATTCAACATGAGGTGCTTAATATCTAAAACCAAATTACACGGAAAGCAATTTTTTACTGAAGAAAAGTATACGCGGATAACACAAATTTCAAAAAACTGTTTCTTCTTTCTTAACCCACATGTATGTATGTACAACAAGTTCGTGATTTCAAACAAATATTATTTTAGTTTTTTATATCAACAGAAAAATTAACTTGGAATCGCTTTATACTGTTTCGATAATGCCGCGGCGCCGTTGCTCACTCGTTGCGGCTTCCTCGTTGCCAATGAACGAAGTTTCTTCGGAACTGGCGACGGGCACTAGAACTTCTTTGGCAATGGGAACACCGTTCAGCTGCGTGGCATGATGCGGCGCCGGGGAATGCGTGTCGTGCGGTGTGCTATTATGCACCGTTATAGCAATCGGTTCGTAATTCAGCGCACGTGATGGTGTATGCGCACGTGTCGGTGTATTAAGATGTGAAGAATTGGCACGTGAGTGTGGACTGTTGTTACGCGAATGTTGAAAGTCCTCAAGTGGTATCTCCTCAGAACTGTAAAAAAAAGTTTAGTTTAATATATTGAAAGCTTTAAAATCACACAAAACGCCTACCGCGGTCTGGGCATGCGCGGACTGTTGTCACGCGAACGTGTTGCGCTGCGACTTTGCGAATTATCCCGCGAGCTGCGCGGCGAATGCTCACGACCCGGTGATGAGTTGGCATCGCGATTTTGCGACGTCGACGAATGTGAACTGGAATTGGAATTGCGTCGACGCGGACGGCCGGCACTCTCATTTCGTATGCTAAACAAAGTGAGTGAAAAATAATGATTATGTATGTATAATATATGTGGGGAAAAACTAAGCCACTAACCCCTCAATAGAGCGATTCTGTGCCATTTGAATGCGGCAAACGCCACCAGCGCTACTGGTGTCGCGCTTTAAAGCCGCTGCAAAGCCGGGCACACGGTTTGTCGTCGACAATATGGGACGATGGTCGCGCGAGGAACGCGAACTGCTGCTGGCAACGCTGCCCGCGCGGAGACCAGCCACCGCATACACGGGCGAGTCAATCACTTGGCCGGGCATTTCAATTAGCTGCGCGATCTGATACATTTTCTTCTGGCGCGCCTTGCTGCGGCCCTGAAAAAGCAAAAACTTTCAATAAAATAAACAAAAATTATGGAATTGTATAATGCACCTTGGTCAGTCTTTGCTTCGCTGCCATACAACGGATGTGATCGTCAAAAAGGAATTTCGCCGACAGCAGCGGTGTACGATTGTGCGTCGCGCCGCCTCGGTGTACCGTAATGTGCAGGCAGCGCGAGTCGTCCTTATCGCCCACCACTTCGACATCCTGCAGGAAGCCAACGAATTTAGCGACACCCCAGCCCAACAGTTTGGCATCTGGTTCAACGAGTATTAGCTGCAGTGAATCAATGACAAGAAAGCGTCGCTGCTTTGTGCTCTCCTTAGTTATTACAGTGCAGGCAATTAAATCGCTATTATCTGCATTCAAAAAATTATTAAAGGTCTGATAAAAATCTCTAATTTATATGACGCTTACTTAAATCCAGCACATTATCCACCTGCACGAGATTCATTGTGTTCGTTAACGGCAGCAACGTTTCTTTTTCATTCAGAAATTGTTGGCACGTTTTGCGTAGCAGAAAGAAATCGCGTATGGCGCGACGTGCCTTCTCTACTTCGCCACAGGGCAGGCGACGTGTGAAATTTATACCGGTCAACGGCGTGCCGGTCGGTGGAAGCAGTATCGTTGAATCCATACAGAGAAATTCAACATTCAAATTTGTTTTGCGCATCTCGTTGAACTCATCCTCGAACAGATCGAGAAAGATATCTTCAGACTTATAGAAATTACGCAATACCACCATAGACTGGTTACGTGCGGAAAAGAGTGCATCACGCTGCGGCTCTGTAATGCAAGCGTCGTCCGTACAGGGTTTCGTAAAGGTGACGAGCAGTTGTAGCGCAATCTCAATGGTTATGAGACGTATGCGGCAGGCTGTGGGTGTTGAAAAGAATACATATTAGAAAAAGTTGAATTTAAATGCATTCAATTCCATACAAGGCTGATTCGATAACGTAATTATGTGCAGCAAGCGTTCTATTAGCTCTGTCTTGTAGCTGTACGGTCCTTTGGCTGATTGGGAGAGTACCTGTTCGAACCAATCGTTTTTGACACCTACACACGCACGAGAAGAAACAGTGAAAAGAGATATTTTAGTTGAAATTAAGTGCAAATTTATACATAAAAATATTAAATTGATGAGATATACAGATGCATATACATACATACAAATAATATATACAATGAAACTGAGCATCTTACATACCATCTACAGTGTTGGTTTATGAAGCATATAGTAGTAGTGAGAAACACATCACCATTCGAGTTTATTTTGGAATGGATAGCATTACAAATGAAAAAGTAGAAAATATGACGGACAATAAGTGCATTAGTAAGTTGATTTAGCGTTTGTTAAAAGGCGTTTAAATGAATGCAAACTACCATATTGAACACGTAATAATACAGGCAAATTGTTTTTGTTGTTATATGCCCGTATTTTAATTAATAACCTATAAAATGCTAAAACACTCACCCCTGTTATAAGCCATTGCGTAAATGAGGCATAAGGATAAAAGTGCCAGATAATCATTCTCCGTGCAATCCAACGCCGACAGTACCATTTCCAGGAATGGACGATTCAACTCGTTAAAAGCACGAGCGGGTTGCACCAGCTTTTGTATTTTTTCCTTCTCCTCGTCGGTGATGTTGGCCAATTTGGCGTTATTTAATACAGCTTGCGCCGCGGCACTGGCGGTCTCTACAGAAATGCCACACATATCGTTTTCTGCACATTGCTCTTCTGTTGTTACTGTGTTGGACGTGGATTCTGCGGCATTTGCTCCAGCTACTTCTCGGGCGTTACTCGTGGCAGCCGATGCTTCAAATGTATTATGTACGTTGTCAGTATCGTAGCTGTGGCTCGTAGAGTTGGCACCGACAGTCTCCAACGCTTGCTCTAAACTTTCACGTGGCTCACCAAACCCAGGTACAACTGTTAAACGGTGCTCGACATAGGCGTTTAGTATTTCAGCAGCGCCCTCTTTAAACACACTGTGGTCTCCATTAAGTATTACCCAGGCAAGCGCATGTACCAGCGGTGCATGTGTGATAACTAAGAACACCAGTGATAGCAAGTACAATGCGACAATTGACGAAACACGCGGATTGTTGATTTCTTGAATATCAATGTCTACGGGACGATTTAAGACGGCTGCGAGATTTTGTGTGACCACTGCGAGTGATGTGGGCGGCGGCGCAGGCGTGAGTGAGAAAATATATAGTGGTACGAAGAGTTTGTGTAATAGATGTTCGGTAAGTACAGCATTTAAATCATCTATTTCGAGTAATAAAATATCGTTCAGGTAATGTAAATGATCTAGATGTTCTGCGACTAAGTTTGAAGAGCCTCTGATTAGACTGATGACTGCGTAAAGAAATTTGATTAATTTTTATTCCAAAAAAATTAAAAGCAATTACTTACTCAATGTCAGTTCTTACGCAGGTGTCCAGTTCCAAAATATGCTTGCCTATAAACCACACTAAGTTGCTGAAATAAGGCGCAGCGGTTCTGTAATTTCAATTAAATACACAGTTTATATAATTCCATTTGTTTTTAATTTCTTCAGTGCATACTTGTCTCTAATAAACCTCAACATACTAGCATTCTGTACTTTATATACATTTAACGAAATCGTGCGGACTGCTATTCGAACCATAGATTCTGGGTGATTAAAGAATTTAATAGCCTCTGTGTATAGTGGAAAGTCATTGGTATGCTACAAAACAATATAAAAAATTATTATTTTTTTTTTTTCAAATAACTTTTATGTATCAAAAATCTCATCCTTACTTCGTTATAGAAGAAATGTATGGTGTGTGTATTCAGTTTAAGGCTGAGCGTCTTCAGAAATAAAATGTAATAACCCATTACATCTTCATCAGAAAAGTCAAACTTGTGTACAATTATAGAATTGACATGATTGTTGCTCAAAAGATAATCTATAAAAACAATACAAAAAAATAATTTTGGTGACCCACTTATTTATGTTATGCTTGCTCAAGCGTAGTTACTTACACAAAGATGTCTCATTTCGTATGTTTTCAAATAAAATATTTAATGTTTGCAATAATTGCACACAAACAAAACTTGAGCCACCGCTCTTTTGGCGCATTATATGTAAAAAGTAGGACAGCATGTTTTTTTTCAAGGGAAAAAAACTGCAAATAAAGTAAAATGATTTATCAGCATTTGACACTGCCTTGTACACAAATCTATAGTATATATATGTAAAATAATTTCGTTACGCACTCAAACACGGAAGAGTCATGCTGATCGCCCCAGATGAGTATTTCTGCAATACAGCGAAGCGATTCCACTAATAGACCACGATTGCTTTCGGAAACAGTGGTATTCTTCTCCAATATACTGTACAGGTACTTAAGGTGTTCCAATGAAAGACGATTCTTTGGGCGGTTCCAGTTTCCACCAAACCAACTTCTACTACGAAACATTTTTGTTTCCTTTCCTTTTTTTATCAAAATATCAAGTTAGTAGAATTATATCTGAGGTTTCCGTATCTTCTTCGAATGTACAATACTTTTTTACGAATTCGTCATTAAATTACGTTTCACTTTAGCCTTTAATTGCTTCATCTAATACGCAAAGAAAAAATACACTTTTTTATTTCTACGTTGACGGTTGAACAAAATATTGGCACCTGCTGTTGTCGCAATATGTCAGTAACATATGATCGCAATATCATTTGTGGCGCCGTTGAACATTTACTCGGCGCAGGTAAATTTATAAAATGTATTATTTGTTAGCATATAGAAATAAAAACTACAAGATATTAATGCAATTAAGTTCTTTTATTATACATTTAGAAATAAAATGACAATTTTTATTAATATTCCGAATTTGCTATCTACAATCGGTTTGTTAATATTTAAAAAATTTATATTTTCTGAGGCCACAATTAGGAAAAACTCTTTGATGTTAGGTTATATTGAATTCAGATTCTGGTTACCGAATTTAAAAAAATAAGGGGCAGCACTGTGCAAGGAGAAGCAAATACAGCTCAAAAAGTAAACAAATAACAAATATTTTTTTATGTGATGGGATTTATAAATAATATTAGAATATTGTGGGTGTAAAAATTTTAAAATTCTTTTTTTAGTATCAACATTCCCAAATTTGACGATAGCATAATCATTACCATCATGTTGCCCCATTTTAAGTGTTAAATAAATATGAATGTATGTATATGAATGCATTAATTATTGTTTGCCAATGCAAAATTTTACAGATGCCGATTGCTATAGCTTTGTAGCCAAAGGATACCATGTTTTCTAGTCATGCACATCTGAAAAGACGCACACCTGAGAAAGGAATACCCCGTTCTGATTACATTGAACATCTGGTAGAAGAATATCACACCACTACGAACATTGGTGAGAAATTTTCAAATAGCTGAGAAAGTTTTAAGCAATTTACCTTTACATTCCTAGAGGCCAAGGAACAAGTGACTGCTAATTTGGCCAATTTTGCTTATGATCCAATAAATTGGAGGTATCTAAAAGAATCTGGTACCTTAGACGTGTTTGAAGATTGCATGAAGGGTCCAAATGAGCGATTACAGCTACACGCTATTGCCGGTTATTGCAACATATGCTTAGGTAATACTATTTTTGATAATGCTGGAGAATACATTATAATATTTTTTTATCTCTTAGATCCTGTAGCATTTCAGTTTATTACAAATTTAGAAATCCTCGCTCAAATAAACAACCTGCTTCACGCAACAGAATCAGCCGACATACAGCTTAATTGCATAGCTCTGTTATATCAGTTACTCACGGTTGACCTTTGTACAAAAGAACAGAAAGCTTTAATTGCCATACCCAGCTTGATAAAACAAATTACACAACTACGAAACGAAAGCACTGATCAGAGAGTAAAGAATATCGCGACATTGTTTTGTGAAGATTTTGGATCGCGTATAGAGGAGGTAGAAGATTTCAAAAATGTACTTGCAACTTTTAAAACGCTTCAGTAGTCAAGTAGCAACGAAATGTAGAGAGATTACCGTAGTAAAAAGGTTCACTCAGGAAGAACTAGATCAATTTTCTACGCTTACCGCTGATTATAATCCTATACATTCTACAGAAACATCAATAACCGAACGTAAAGTCCATGGTGCTTTCCTCAATGCCATTGTGGCTGGCATAATTGGTTCACAAATACCTGGGCCGGGTACTATTGTTTTAAGTCAAAAGTTTAGATTTCCTAATGCATGCCGTGTTGACAAAGCTGTAAATATTACTGTTCGTTTGGTTAATGAACGCAAAATTGCTTTAGTAGAATATGAGTGTAAACAGGATGAAGAACTTGTTTTCATTGGCGAAGCTAAACTTTTAATAAAACAATGATTGAAGTATAACTTAAAAAATATCTTTATTTTTAAAAGTAAACAGAACTGCTCTATTTCTTCGCTCTCTTGCCTTCACCCTTCTTTGGAGCAGCTTTACCACGTAGCCGTCTCAAACGTTTCATTTCCTCTTTGAAATCTTCGTGCTCATCACGGAATAAGCCGTACGCACGCAGATTTTTCATGAGAATATGTGTCTCTACATGTCGGGGATACCAGTTATTTAATGAATCGCGCTTATGGACCGGCTCCTCCGCGAACATGCGAACTACCTTCATCGACTTTTCATTTGTCGTACGCGCGACTTCACCGAAAATGCGATTGGAAAGGAAATTCATACGACGTGCATATTGTGTACCCAACTTAATTAATTCATTATATTTGTTAGACGCCATTGTTGACAATAATTCGCGTTTGTTAACTTTAAATGAAAATATTTTAGGAAAAATCTAATTATTATTATAGTTATATGAAAGTATCTTTGGTTATGTCATTTCTAACAGATATCAGCTGATCAGACAGATTTGCATTGTGTGACAAATCAAAACTTAAAATAGAAAAAATATTTAATTTAGGAACTATAAAATAAATAAATTATATTATATGATATTACATATTTTAATATTTTTATCATATATGTATATAGATCAATTTCATTATTGACTTGTAAAAGAGTGTTATTATTACAATTTTATTATTTCATGTACCCGAGAATGTCTTGCACCAAGTTTGCCTATTTAATTATAACATGTAAAACAAAGTTAATTAGTTAAAATGTGGCTTAAAAAGTTATATATGGAAACTTATATGCTTGAAGAATAATTCTTACCATAAATGAATTCAAATATTTCCATTCAATAAATATATAGAACAATATTTCTAATCGGTACAAACAGACAACCAGTTTAAGAGGTCAAATCACAGATGTCGCACCGTGATAGTACTGTTCGCTGTGTAATATTGAGAAACTGCAGCTTGCTTCTACAACTTCCCGAACAAATACTTTCTTTCTGACATCGTCGCTCAAACTGATCGGAAGCGTCGAAAACTTTTCTGAGAAATGGTAAGATTTTCTTAATAAAATTTAAGTAAGAAAAAGTAAAAGTCTATAATATTGTGCTTTGTGGGCATTCGGTCTTTAATAAAAGTAAAACCATCCATAACCTCTAAATACATTTGTACACGTGTTCCTAAATTTGCTGAAACAAATTGTTCATTATTAAATTTTGTATTAATATAAATTTTCTAATTTATTTTGATAGTCTCATCGTAAATTCTCCGCGCCTCGCCATGGCTCTATGGCATTCTACCCCAAGAAGAGATCAGCTCGCCATCGTGGTAAGGTTAAGGCCTTCCCAAAGGATGATGCCAGCAAACCAGTGCATTTAACATGCTTCATTGGTTACAAAGCTGGTATGACCCACATCGTTCGTGAAGCGGACCGTCCTGGATCCAGTAAGTTTGATATTATTTTTGTCACACCTTTACCTTCCATGATGATAAAAAGTTAATAATTTATGGTTAGAACACAAATGATATCCATGATTATAATATAACTAGGGCGGACTGATTTCTCTACCGCAAACTCATTTAAAAGTGCGCTAAACACGTGTTTCTAACGTTAATTTTTTCCGTTTGCAGAGATCAATAAGAAGGAGGTTGTTGAAGCCGTAACTGTTTTGGAAACTCCACCAATGATTGTTGTTGGTGCTGTAGGTTACATTGAGACTCCATACGGTCTCCGTGCTCTCGTCAATGTGTGGGCACAACATTTATCCGAGGAGTGCCGTCGCCGTTTCTACAAGAACTGGTATGTAAAGTTTCACTATAACCTCAAATTGTGTTTGTATTGTAAAGTGGAATTAGATCATTTGGTAAACACGTGTTGGTTTCTTTTGCTTTAAATGATGATAGATGGTAACTGACTTCTTTGAAGATACGAAATTATACCATCCCTGACTGCCTTCCTTCTGATCAAAGTTAAAAGAAATCAACATTGCTTAATTGTTATAAAAAATTGTTTGCTTCATATCAGAGTATTACTAAAAAGAATATTTAAAATTAAAGTTCTTGGATCAGCTTGCTGAGAGAGCTTTTAAAATCTGTACAAGTCGTGTGAGCGCCATATTGTTTACCGAAAATTCAATACGGTTTTTGGTATTCTGATATGTGAAATTTCGTGAGCACGGCATGGAAGAATAGATCTCCGCTCGCTTTAATTGCGATGAGGTCGGCTTCCATTTTTTCTTTTTTGCCAGTCAAATTCACAATAGCAAAGAAGTTGAGTGTTGCGCCCACCCAATGGAGCTGAAAGCAAACCCCCTGGCTGCAAATTTGTTCCACTAAATGCACTCATTTACGGTGTCCGTTATAACTGCGTAGATATATGTATTTGATGAATGCAATCTGCTTCGATTCAGGTACAAATCAAAGAAGAAGGCTTTCACCAAAGCCAGCAAGAAATGGGAAGTTGACTTGGGCAAGAAGAGCATTGAAAATGACTTCCGTAAGATGCTCCGTTACTGCAAGGTCATCCGCGTTATTGCTCATTCACAGGTAATTACGAATAATATTTAGTCATGTCATTCATTAAATACGCGACGTCCTTGGTTCACGGCGTCGGATGCACACTGCAGTCTTCGGATGAATGGGTGTGTCTAATGTAGTGTTCCTAAAAGGCGGTCTTGCTGTGATGGTCAATGCACAGTTATATAACCGCAACGTCGCAGAAAAAATTGCCCTTCGGGTGGCGATCCTTGATATATTCCACTAACTGTGCATAGCCGCTTAGGCGATAACCGCACAGTTAAACCATATCACGGACAGTACTAACTCCAATTTCATCACACTTACATACATTCTTAGAATATTTTAATGCCATATTTTTCTACTTAAATTAGATCCGTTTGATCAAGCAACGCCAAAAGAAGGCCCATATCATGGAAATCCAATTGAACGGTGGTTCTATTGAAGATAAGGTTAAATGGGTTCGTGAGAACTTGGAAAAACCCGTGCAAGTCAGCAATGTCTTCGGACAGGATGAGATGATTGATTGCGTTGGTGTTACCAAAGGTAAAGGTTTCAAGGGTGTCACTGCTCGTTGGCACACCAAGAAATTGCCACGCAAGACGCACAAGGGTCTGCGCAAGGTTGCTTGTATTGGAGCCTGGCATCCATCTCGTGTGTCCTTCACCGTCGCACGTGCCGGTCAAAAGGGCTACCATCACCGTACCGAAATCAACAAGAAGATCTACCGCATCGGTGCCGGAATCCACACCAAGGATGGCAAGGTAAGACCAAAACTCCTATTGCTCTCGATTTTATTAGACTGGCTTGATGATAAACTCATAAAGTTCCGACATCAAACAAAACTTTTTATTGATACCAAAATGATAATCAAATGATAGGACTGATTGCATAACACGTTGAAATATATGTATGTGAAAACTTCAAAAATATCACTAATCAAATATAATTTTTCGAACATTGCAGGTCATCAAAAACAACGCCTCCACCGAGTACGATTTGACCGATAAGAGCATTACACCCATGGGTGGTTTCCCCCATTATGGTGAAGTCACCAATGACTTCGTCATGCTCAAGGGTTGTTGCATTGGCTCCAAGAAGCGTGTGCTCACACTCCGCAAGTCTTTGCTGAAACACACCAAGCGCTCTGCTTTGGAACAAATCAAACTCAAGTTCATCGACACATCGTCCAAGATGGGTCATGGTCGTTTCCAAACCCCAGCCGACAAATTGGCATTCATGGGTCCACTCAAGAAGGATCGCATCAAGGAGGAGGTTGCCGCCGCTGGTGCTGCCACTACATCGGCTACCGCATAAATGTAAATTTATGTTTGTTAATTGTATTAACACTTAATTACCACATTGATTGTGCTAATAAAATAAAATAAATAGTAAAACCCATAAGTTTTTCTTTTAATTTATTGTACAATAGTAATGATGATAGTCGTAAGTAATCTTTAGAGGGTTATTAAAACAGAATAAAAAAATATTTCAGACATTATTTCGCAAAATAGAGGATAATCAATAATTTACTATCGCAGATAATACATAGTGCCGACTGATATTTGTCATATAAATATTGGTTGAAGTGTGCAACATAATCGGGCACTGTTGCTAGGGCGGTCTCGGCTCTAGTAATATTCAGTATGCGTCATCATGGCAACTGTATGTGTGTTTACTATTTTAGTGTTCGTTACTTCTCACTCAACATATGAATTCAAATCTTTGATTGGGTATACATCCAAGTCTATACGTCTACATATTTTGAAGGTGCTATCTCCCTAATTGGTCGCTATTATATGTTTAGGGTATTGTGTTTTTAACGTTGCTGCTGTTGTAGCAGGAAACCTTTATTAAACAATATGCCACATTCTACACATTTGGCGTCTACTTGTTTATATGATTTGATAAAAACTCTTTAATTATCAATTATTACATCTTTTATTGTTTGATATTTTATTAAATTTAACTTAAATAATCATACATAAAAATAAGCGTTTGTTTATTTATAACATCGTTTAACGAAAAGTTTTGGTTCTCGTATTTTTTTTATAAATAGTTCATTCCAACATTACAAAACTACAATATTAGCTATTTAGCATCTCTGTTCAGTAAACTTGTGTATTCATTAGTTTGCATATCACAGGCAATATAATGCCGTCATTATTCCTAAGTAAAGTGATTTTATCATATCCTTCATTATGTTTTTCTTAACATGTAGAAATTATTATATATCGTACGTATCATTTAGCTAAAAATTATGTATGAAAATATTTAGTATATGTGTATGTTATGTAACTGTTATAGTATGAGAGTCCCAGCTCTTAACGAGGATTTCAGTTTGGTAAAAATTTTCAGCAAATCCTTGATGCACACATTTTGCTTGTTATTCTGAATATTTGTACATATATGTAAACAGAGGTGGCTTATTTTTATTGAGACTGTTTTGTACTGGAATAAAAAGTGAGAAAGAAAAAAACATAAAATTAAAAATGAATAACAAAACGTGAAAATTGCATGAATAAATAAATCTGAGTTACTTAACACATTAAACATAAAGTATATTGCGTAAATTGACTGGCAATTTGTCATATCTATGAACACATGCATGTGATCTGACAAAATGCACGTACATGTATACACTACTTGTGGTTGATAACTAACAATTTGGACATGTATGTATTTATGTGTGTATGTGATTATATTAATCTCTTAACTCTATTTCTTAAATAACATAGTCATCAATTGGCATTCATTACTTTTCTTTGGGTGTTTTGTTAAATATATATTCGTTGGCCATGCTATAGCCGAGACCCAACGTCAGCGCCCCGACAACGGTTCCCTGCGCCGCAACACGAAGTTGCATTAAGAAAACACTGGTGCTCATTGTGCCACGGTTCTTATATTTATAAGCACCAATAACGCCAGCCGCTACGAAGCCAGCCAAACCTGCAAATATAAATTCATGGAAAAACAATTGTTAATCATACATAAGTGCAATAATATGATATAATAGATAAACGCAACGTACATTTGTAAGTGTATTGAAAAAAATCAGAAACAGCTGTAAAGATAAACAAGTTTTTAAATGCACTAAAGTGTGCAATTTCGTGGAAATTTTCATTGCTATTTTTCACATTCTTTTGTGAATAATGATATACATATATTCACATATATATACATATATGAACAAAATATAATGTATGTTCATTTTGCACCTCGAACACTCAACAAGCGTTTTGAGGTAAGGAGGCAGACGCTATTTTGTCTACACGTGCACTTTAAAACCAAACAATATATTTGTACTCATATAAAGACATATTTTAATTTAAGAGAGAATTCTATTACGACAAAGAAGTCGAAATACTTATCAAATAATTTGTGCTCACAAACACTTTATTGATACAAATTAATACACTCACACACAGCTTAACGTTTTCGTCAGATTGAAGTTTCCGTTTTTTGTTTTTAACCAGTCCGTCTCCACTGCAAACTTATACATCAAACATAATTATATAAAAAATAGTGATCGTGGGGACATTTGGGAATAATTTTACTTCCGTGGATATATATAATAAGAACTTGTTGCACTGCGAACTATTTACATATACCATTAAAATATTAAAAACACAGGAAATCTGTATGCACATATACATACCTGTATTGAATTATATGGACTAGCTAAGACGCATGTGAATTGCTGAAAATTTGAGCATTAGCTGCCAGCGTGTACGCCAACTCGAAAGCAAAACAATTAAAAAAAAAATAGGCAGTGCACAGCAACAATTGCAAATTTTCGCGGACTTAATAAAAATGATTTAAATCTACCCAATTATCTTCTTTATAAGTGTATGCTGAAAAGCTATGCACTTTGTCAAGAATCGAAATATATTAATACTCACTATTACGCGAGTATGAGTATTACATCATCATTATGGATTTCTTTGAAATTGGCAAGCAATTGGTTATACATTTATATATATACGAGTATATTTTTCAGGATGACCAATATGATTTGAACACTTAGAAGAAATCAAAGTGAAAGCAAGATCTTGTCTGCAATCATTGGATTGTTGAGAAGGGATATTCACTGGATGTTCAAAGTAGCGCACAGGAAACGAGAGCACATTAATTTGTTTGAAAGTTTTTGCGAATAAGATAGGAAATACATTTAGTATATGTATTTAAGTATTTAATTAAACAATATAATAGTAATTAAATACAAGTACAATTACATTGTTGTTGTGTAATATAGAAAAACATTAAAGATGCAGGCATTCCCCAATGCGTGTATGACACAAAGCATGGTCAAGGTCAAGTGACAGCCTCAAACATTTCCTATTTCGAATTCAATTGTAATACAGGTGAAATACATAAAATTCATTTAAAATGTTTCTGATGGCACGGCAAACAATCTGTCTACTTCGTTGTCGTGGCAAGTAGCTACTATAACTATGATTAATTATGTAAAACCTTCAGGTTTTCTCCATTTACCAATAATCATGAATGGCGAATCCTTTATTTTTCTGGATAGCTTTCCACCTTGGCTTTCGTCGCGCGAATCCTCAAAATACGATTTAGAACTCATTTTCACTGTTTAATATTTGTGGCGTTAGAAAAAGCAACAAGCGTTTCCTTTTAGTAAGATTTTTCTTTTTTTGCACACTTTTGCACTTTCAGATGTTTAAAACTTTTCCACTAATTCCAACGATTACTGCTCGTGACGACGGTCGATTAACAATTGGTTGAAAACCAATCGGTGGATATTTATATGTATCGAAATTTGTTCTTAGAGATGGAAATATTATTTGTTAAATATTCAAAATTGTATGATTAATATGCTTTCAATATCTGACTGCAAAAGAAAACGGCACTTAACATAAACTTGTAGATAAATATTGTAAACAAAAATGCTTGCAGTAATAATTATTAAACAAAATAGATATCGATTATTTTCAGTTTACAAAGTCAATTTGATTAACTTATAATGCTGCCATTCCATTTTTATTTCGAAAAGTATAACGATGCGACTTATTTGTTCAAAATTATAAGAAAACCAGTTTTTAATGGTTCTTGATTTCTGCGTTAAGAACAAGGTGGGATATGATTTTCGGTATAAAATCACTCTCGTTCATTGCTGCAGTGAAGCATTCGTTGCAGTCGGGTTTTTCGATAAATAGTCAAGTGCTAAAATTTTTTGATAGTTCGATATAAACTGTTATCGAAAAAACCGGCTGTGCAATTTTGTTATATTCGCAAAATGCTTTGTTTAAAATTATTTCACAACAATCGAAACACATTTACAAGTAAACAATTTCAGGCTTATCAATGGCTAGTTGCAGCTCAAATCTAAATTGGAATCCGAATATCGATGTGTTAATTAGCGACAGCGAGGATGACGATGATGAGACAAAACCAAATTATAAAGGGCGCGAAGCGCTGATATTCGTGGTGGACGCTAATCTCTATGCAGAGTATGAGAGATTTGCTGAGGCACTGGATATTGTGCGAAAAGCATTAATATCCGGGTTGCTTGTAAACAGTAATGATTTGATTGGTATTGTATTTGCAAATACTGAAATGAATCCGGATCCATATGAAGCTAGCAGTTTGGATAATATTGTTTTGCCACAAAACTGCGCGGTTTTCTTACCACTCCGCGCCTTATCGAAATCAATAGTAGAACATTATCTGCGCTTTATGGAAACTGCTGAACAAGAATTTGGGACCAACTATGGTATCGTAGGAAATGGTGGGCATGCCGATTTTGCTATTATGCTACGCTTATGTATAAATCTATTTGAAAACGCCGGCTATAATCTGGTTTCTTCGACATTGGTTTATCTCACTGACAGAGCAACGCCCCATCCTCCCAATTCAAATTTATACCAAAGAGCTTTGCAAAAAGCCAAAGATCTGGAAGGCAAGGAAATCGAGTTTCAAGTGATACCTATGGTTGATGAATTTGATTATGAGCCATTTTACAAAGAATTTATAACGCTGGTTGAAGGTTTGTGAGAAACTTATTTTTAAGTTGCATTTCATAATAACTTTATTACAGATGGAAATATTGCTGATTTTGAACCAAAAAATCCCGAAGAATTACGTACACTATTATCTGATCGAAAGTTGCGACAAAACGTTTTAAGACGATCGTTGGGTCATTTCAAATTGTCGCTGGGTCCAGATTTGGCGATATCAGCTCTCTACTATAAATATTTCAAAGCTCGTTTCATGCCACGAAAAGTACGGCTTCTGCGAAAAGACAATTCAATTGTACAACAAAAGCGTGTTATTATGGTGCGGAAGCAGTCTCAAGAAACTATGGAAATTGCTGAAGAGTACGTAGTTAAACAAAGTGGTGGTTGGTACGAGATTAACTTGGGTGACATGAGTATACGCATTACACCCGAGCAAATAAATCGTGTCCGAAACTTGCATGCACCCGGCATGATGTTACTTGGCTTTAAACCGATTTCTGAATTGCCAGAAAATTGGTATTACAAACCACAAAACTTTATGTATCCCGATGAAAAAGGCGTTAAGGGGTCGAAATGTCTATTTCGGGCACTTTGGGAACGATGTTTGGAACGAGATAAAATGGCTATTTGCCTATTTATGCGTAAGCGCAAATCAATTCCACGTTACGTTGCCTTAATACCCGTGGAGGGTACTGCTACAGATGATGATACGTCCAAACCCTTATTATCAGGAGATGGTTTCAAGATAGTATATCTGCCTTTTGCCAAACATATACGCAATATAGATTTTGCGAATTGGAACAGTATGCAAAACGATTCACCCGAAGAAGGTGTGAAAGTTTTTGAAAAAGTTGTCAGTAAATTGCGTACAACATTCCAGTCTAATTTTCTTGTTGATCCAACTGTGGAGGCATTGCAATCTAATATACTTGCTTTAGCTTTGAATATAAAAACTGACAATGCCGGTTTGAGTGGAATGCCGGATACCAAGCGACAGGATGAACGCATTGCAAAAATCTTGCCTCGAATAAACGAAATATTCGGCGATGATGTAGAGGTAGCAAAAAAGCGCCCAGCAACTGGTGCATCCAATGCAAATGCACCTAAAATACCTAAAGCGGATGCGGATAGTTTGCAGCAACTTAGCTACGTGCAGCAGTTGGCGAGCAATGATACGCTGGGTAGTTGTACTGCTGCCCAATTGCGTGATATTTTGAAAACACATTTTGAAGTGCAGGTTCCCGCAAAAATGATCAAGCAGGATTTGATTGCTCGAGTAAAGGAACTAATTGATTGATTCTCGTTGACTTGCTGTTTTCTTTGCTTTTGTTAAACTTCGTTTGCGGTAATAGTTTTCGAAAATTATCGTAAATAAATACATATATAAGAAAGTTAATTTTTCTAAGAATCGTGTTTTTTTATTATAAGCTTACATAAATATAAATCTAATAAAAAAATAATAACTATTTTTTTCAAGTTAATTTCCAAAATAATTAAAAAAAATGTGTGTTAGTTTCAATCGACTTTCACTCTATTTGTTGTTTTGTCCTTATCAACACATAAATATTTCCAATAATTCTTCAGAATACTCCATCGATTGCGTCACATTCGTTCCCATACTAGGTCTTCCAACAAGTGCTAGCCTCTTCTTCTTAACTTCTCTGAAAATTCCGTTTTTTGGAAGTTGTCATGGTTCTTCTTCTTTTTTCAATTCAGGGCGTTTTGCCTTTCTCCATGTAGACGATGAATCTTATGAAACGGTGTCCCTCATATTTCCAATATTTAATGCAGGAAAAGATCTACGTAATGTTTTGGAATGCCTGCCATCTCAGCTATGTCACACAATGGGAGGTCTAAGAATATGACTTCGTGGATTTTTGGGTCGACGTGGTTCATCTATATCTGATGTGCGACCTTTCCTTAGCATTCTAAAAAAAGACCCACGGAATACATCATCCATGCGCCTTTTCGTTTCACTAGGCGATTTTCTTTTCAAGAACATGTAGTGAATCACCTTCTCAGAAGAAGTAAGATGTAATAATTGTGGTATATCTATACAAATCTTCATAACCTCTCGCGATTCGAACAGCAACATGATAAAAGGGTGGATTTGTCAACCATTCCATTCCATTCCAACTTTCCATTATTGCATTTTGACCAATTGCCCATCAGTGAGCAGCGAAAGTGCTATCAAATAAAGGAAGACGTTTGCAACAGTTAAAAACACTAAAAGATCCAAAGAGTTTAAAAAGGGATTTCAATATGGTTTGCCGCTGAAATAGTTTAAATAGGTCTATGACAACATTCATACCACACAAATTGATACAGAAGGAAATAAATGGTTTTAGCCTCAACTATTAGCCGTTGTCTATTAACGTTGATACATGAAGAACCCTTCCTTAGGGTTGGTATTCTCCAGAAGTTGTGACTAGCCAAATCAATGTAATCGCAACGAACTCAAATTAATATCCATTTCTTTAAACTCCGGTCCTAATACGCCTTGGCGAATTACTAGCCAAAGTTTCTCCCCCAAACTTTCGTATCTCATAGTTCCTCTACCGAAAGTTGAAGTGAAGGATTAAACATACCATATGACCTTCAGCGAGCTTTTCATATTGAGACCCCCTGTAAACATGTACGTACTAATGATGGTCATCACAAATGAAACGCGGCACCTGCCGTAAGTACTCCACTTGAAAGGCTGAAAGGCAGCTCCATTGCATTTTATAAGTGCGGCTCTTTTCACTTTTTGAGCACTTTCATGAACATAATCCAAAGTGCGGTGCAGCAAACGTGCAGAGCAGGGTGCATTGTAACACTGACCGCACTCGATGGACGCACTCTGAGTCAAACATGAGGCGAAATAAAAAGTATAAAAATAAAATGCAAGAAACTCTGATAAAATGGGATTACCCGAAGGAGGGGCTGACCATACGT
This sequence comes from Bactrocera correcta, assembly GCA_027475135.1. Lineage (NCBI taxonomy): Eukaryota > Metazoa > Arthropoda > Insecta > Diptera > Tephritidae > Bactrocera > Bactrocera correcta. Next base: position 110,004,841 of record CM050325.1, on the reverse strand, counting down.
TTGGTGTATTACTGCACAGAGGCACGTAAATGTACGCGTATAATACGCCATAAATCTACCGACATACATGCATTCATATACATATATGTACCATATACGGAGTGAAAAAGTTGCCGCAGTTCAATATTAATGATCCTTTTCGTAACACTTTCCGTTGTCACATGAATGTTATCGTAACATATATGTGACACCTCTGAAAATAAATCACTCTATACATACTCCCACTTAACTAATTTTACAAATAAACTTGAAGTTTTCCAGCGTTTGGTTCCTGAAACTAAAATAATCTTAAAGCTTAGTGGCATTCCGGATGCCTTATTTCCCTTAAATGAAATTAGTTTCCTCAGAATTTTTGTATCTCTCACAAATTTTGACACATTTGAATGAAATATAGTTTGAAAAAGGCTTAAATCGGTAGCAAACACCAGCTTGTTTGCATCATGCTATAAGTAACCTCAAAAGCGGATGAATTTTGAGAGAAGTACTTCATGACAGAAAGGTCGAGAGGTTACCGTATCAATATTATGAATTCAGATCTTCATTAAGCTTTGAAAAATTGCAGGAAAGATATAGAGTTGGTTTAATAAATTTCCAAGCTCCCAACGATAGCCTGGAGAATTCATTATATAGGAAATGGATAACATGTGCTTTAACGAAGACTCCTTAATGAAATTCAAGGTAAATTTTTCGGTTGAAATTTTCTCCATCCAACGAATATCTGGCCAACGAGAATCTTCAGCGATATGGGAATATCTCAAGGTCCCTGCAATAAGTGATTTATTTACTTTTCTCTGCCCCATATGAAAAAAATCCTAAAAAGCTGCAAGGTGAAACTTAAAACTAATGAAGAATCAAAATATTTATAAACGCCAATGAAAAAGACACATTCCCCTCAAAAGTACACTCCTACACTTGTAGATATCCATACTGATAAGCCTAGTCGATAAAACAAACTCATAATGAAGCCTAAAACAAAAGTAACAAAAGTAACAACAACTACACAGCTTAGCTAAACAAATTAAAGCGCCTGCCACAGGCGAGTCTCAGCGCTGGCAAGGCAGAGATATGTGGCAAATTGTGAAATTTATATGACAATTAAAATATTTTCTATGCAGCCATAAGCTGTACACACACACACATATATATGTGTATATAGTACGCAAAATGTAAACAAGGAAGGCAGTCTTCCATAGCTGGCTGACAACTCATGGATGCAAGATTTGGTTGCATATTTACGAGGGTAAAGTCGAAAAGAAGCCGTAGGTAGCAGCCTGAACACCAGCAGGTGTCATATAAATGGAAAACTGTATGTGTGTGTACATATACTCGTATGTATGTACGAATGAATGACTGGAGAGTGCAGCAAGGGCGAAGAGAGTCTATGAAATAAAGGACTTGAGGCACTGATGCTAAAAAATAAAAAAAAAAAACAACTGAAACAAAAATCGCAAATGTCCTTCACGTAAACACTTTACATATATACATACATACATATACATATATACGCATACATACACGCTTCTGGATTATTAATATATTCTTTGCTATTTTTATATTTTCGTTTGTTAGCATAAAATTTTGTTTTGGCAAAAAGTGAAAGGAAATTGCTGTTGAACTGTTTGTTGTTGCAGCAGTAGGTGCCCTGTAAAAATATTCACATCATTTTCACTCACATACATACATGTGTGTGTATGGCATGTGTATTGCTTTCCACTTACTCCTGTGCATATGCAAGTAATACACTCTAGTGCCCTCAACTGACACTAAATATACTGAACCAGAAGCTCTGCACTTCCAACTTCATTCTGTTCATATATGGCATCCTGCTCCGCTTGCTTGGCCTCTTACCTCGGTGATTGCTGCATACATACGAATGTATATACAGGTACATAGGTATGTATGTTTGTATGTATGTACAATTGTTGCTTCGTCATGGTAACTATGAAGAAGCACTTTAAAATTTGCATTGCAAGTGGTGCGTGTAAAAGGTGCGCATGTGTTTCTGTTTCACAGCAGTGATAACGGCATATTCATAGACAGGTATGTATATACATATATATATGTATATATTTTATAATATAAATATACATATATAAAGTAAGCAAGTGTCTGCAAAAGCGATACAAAATATGCAGAAAGTGCATCTGGCATTTGAGTAGAGTGACCGAATAAATTTCTTCCGCTCCAAGGCAGTTTCTTGTCCACTGAGTTGAGCAACGTTTCAACGCGATGTGAAAATCGCCTGGTCGCTATCGTCTTCAGCTTTCGACTCATCTTCCTTTTAAGTATTTGGAAATTACTTGTTACTACATTTCTCGGCTCAGGCTTTGATTGTTTTGTTTCTTTTAATAATCTTTAATTGAACTTGATCGCAAGACTTCGACGCGATAGGTAGTGAGTTTAAGTTCCATTCGAGAAAAAATCTGTTAAAATTTATAAAAAATATTTTTATGATTACACACATATGTATATACATATGTGAGATATATATTTGACTGGAAATTTTCAAATAATTTAGCAATAGAAATTGAAGTAATATGTGAACACTTCTTCATGGTTTGCTTTAAATATTCTCCACTTAATTGGCAAGCACAAACTGCGCATCTTATTTGGTTCATAATTAGAACCCGCTCTGGGCAGCCGTAGATAACATACATATGTATAACATGTCCATACTGCGAAATGATATGTGTTAATTCGCGTAATTAACAGCTTACCACTTAAAATCAGCAACTGGAATGATATATAAACATATACTCACATGTACATACATGCTCATATACCCAGCAAAAATTTAAGGAGCAGGTAGTCCAAATGGACTATGCTTGGTAGCAGACCTGGTTACATACCTGACTGCATGCTATGCTGTACCGGATTATGTCAAAAGTTGAGCGTTGCTTTTTACGTGATTGCTTAAATTTATTCATAGATCCGTACCCAGTTGTTAAAGTTTTTCAAGTAATCTTCTCATTTGAAAAGTTATCTCCACGAAATTTGGTAAGGGTTACTGCTTGCTCTGAAGGCACCTTTTGACTTCCAAATCAAATCACATCGTAGTGTAAGAGTTCTCTAAGCACTTTCATAGAGCCAGCTGCCTTCAGCTTCCCTTGAAGTCAACTCATGATGTTTAATCACATCATTTAGATCCGCTGGAGTCGCTCGAGCACAGCCAGGCACAGTGCCTGCTTTCTTTTATAGAGCCAGCCAAGCTTCCACTGAAGTCACCTTATGTCTTTTCATCGATTCACAGAGAGATAGCTGACAGCCAGCTTCCTCTGAAGTCAGCTTTGTCTTCCAAAATAAATCATATGGCGTGAGAATCCCTTAAGCACCTGCCTGGCACAGTACCAGCTTTCTTTATTGAAGTCAACTTGAAGCCAGCTTCCTCGGTAGTCACCTCACGATTTTTAAATCATATCACACTGAGGCGATAAATTCTCCTAAGCACTAGTCATGCTTGACACCTCTTTTACTTAGATAGCAGCTAGATTCCGTCGTAATCTCCTTGTGACCTCCAAATCAAGCCACATCGCAGCGTGAGAGTCCCTTAAGCATTGGTGTCTCTTTTACTTACTACAGTCAGCTTCTCCTGAAGTCACCACATGACCTTTAAATCACATCACATCGAGGAGCTGGAGTTCTCTAAGGACTGGCCAGACACGGTGGTGTCAAGTAGCGTTGGATCAAAGTTAATGTAAATATATTTTGTCATATGCTTAGACCACTTCAGTCACTAGTGTTGGTTACAAGATAGGGTGGTCTTGCCCTAGTACATGATGTGTCGGGGTATGTACTCGTAATGTGCTTAATGTATAGGAGTGTGAACCTAAGTTGACAATACACTTAACGGTCATGTACTGGAAACACCACTACCTCTGTGCATACATGCATACAAAGCAATTAGACAACCACAATTTCTGCACACAACTGAAGGCCACGGCCATATGTAACAAATGTAGTCGTATGTATATGTATGTTTGTGTGTTTACAAGCAACTGTATGTCGCCATGAATAATTAAATCTTATGTATGCAGAGGGATAAGGATTTAAGCAAGTGTTGACCAAATGATCTTATTAGTCTGAGAATTTCACAGAGCTTTTGCTTCATAAATACTTAATTGCTGCTGAGTGTTAATGAAGACATCAAGTTAGCAGGTGTTGTTGGTATATAGAAAAATACAGCATGGAAGTCTATAAAATGAAGTCACAAGTGATTTGTTGTCTCTTATTTGCAACATATTGGTCAGAAGAGAGATGACTTTCTGCACTCCCATTTTGATTGCAACAGCATAATAGAGACGAGAGAGTTTTAATTAGATATTTATAAAATAGGTTCGGTCTAGTGGCTGCTTCTAGAGAAGGTTTGCGAACATATGTAATTTCATCAAAAAGTTAAAAGTAAGGCTATGTATCTCTAGTAGCAGTACGTTGCAAGGTATTTTGAAGAACGATTTCATTTGTTTCCATAATAAAGTATAATGAACAGAAATAATGTTAGCAACCGATTACCCACGTCGCTTAGAATACAGTCAAACATGAACGTAACATTGATTAGGCATCTAAATCTTTAGATTCGACTTCGTCTGGCTTCTGTTTTGGGGGTAACTAGAAGAGCAAGGTATACGCTAGCAATCCGTGGATCACTTATCCAAGGCAAGTATTTAGAGCAAGGCATTACTACCCCTTTCTAAAAAATCGGCTAGTTGACTGATTTTCCATATAAAAAATAGTCCAAATAATTTGTAAAGGATTAAATTAGATGTAAAGTACATTTTGATACCCTGAACAGGGTATATTAAGTTTGACACGATGTTTGTGACGCCTAGAAGGTGACGTCGGAAACCCTCTAAAATAAATATTTAAATAATCAGCGTGACGAGCTGATTCGATTTAGCCATGACATTCTTTCTGTTTGTCTGTCAGTCTATCTGTATACCGCATGAGTCAACTAGTCCTTAAGTTTCTAAGATATCGATCATAAATTTCGCACACATCATTCTATCATCTAGAAACTGCTCATTTGTTAGAATCGCCGCTATTGGACAACTATAATATATAGCTGCAATACAAACTAAACGATTGGAAACAAGTGCTTGTATGGGAAACATTTTCATTTGACGAGAAATCTGCAAGAGTCAAAGCCTGTAGTAATTATACAATATTTAAATAAATTGTTCAGATTGGATAACTATATCATATAGCTACTATACAAAGAACAAACAGAATCAAGTTCTTGGCAGATTTTTTTTATATTTTTTAGGATTTTTTTCTTGTTTTATTTTAAGTTTATTCACAGACAAAGTGTTTATGTGATTATTAGTAAATATGGAATATATTGCCTTCACTTTATTTTCTAATAAAACATTTCAATTAGTTTTATTTTGCACACTTTTATTTATACAACATTTCACCTTGACCGCTTTGCTTGGTTTTCATAACTTCCTTCCCACAGATGGTGGAAATAAAATAAAATTTCGCTCGGATAATTTCCAACAACGAACAGATAACAGAATTTAACTATCGTTACAATTTGCAAGCTGTCATAAACATCCAAGCCATACATACATACATAATAATACAACAACACCACACACTATACAAAATATATGTATGTACATATTGTATTATGTGTAGATGTATAAACACTTGAATATAGTTGTAGCAGCGAAATAACAACCAAAGGTACACCGAATCCGCTCACACAACAATTTCATAATGTGCGTGCTTGGCGTACATGTGTGCATTTGTGGCATGACGCTTCCGCTTCCTTCCGCAGCCACACCAGTTTCCTCCAGCCACTCCTATTTCACAATCAATCTGCACACACACAACACACACATATATGCGCATATGTACACGTCCTAACGGCGGAAACTGTTGGATTTGCATTCACCACAGAGGCAAACATATGGCTGAGCTTGAGCGCAGCTGGATGCCAGTTGGGCAACAAATGCCTGGAAAATGCATGCCGCCATACCGCCTTTGTGGTGAAAACGGCTTCAGTGTGGGCGCGTGTGTGCCGGTGAGTGGGTGTGGGTATTTGCGTGGTTGTTGTACTGCGGTTTGTTCGAGTAATCAGCAATTGCTTGAAGTGCCGTCAATGGTTGACACAGTAACAATGCAATAATAAATGTTCAAATGATGAAAAAATTGCAAAAATTGTCAGTTAAACTTGACAGTCTGCGTCAAAAAGAAACTTTCTTTAATAATTATTTAGCGCTTACTCACTACTTGTTACGTAGCCTCTTTTTAAGGTTTGTTTTGGTATTATCGTCAGGTCTTACATAGTTTAGACAGCATCCGTAACTTAACGAATAATAAAAACCAAACTTTATAAGTCACTCATTATTCCCGTCTTTCTATATGGTGACAGAGGCATAGACGGTGGCAACATCTGATAAGTCAACATTGCGAGTTTTCGAGAGAAAGGTTCTGCGAAAGATTTATGGTCCTTTCCGCTTTGAAAACGGCGAATATCGCATTTGACGGAGCGCTGAGTTGACATTGACATATTTCAGCGAATTAAAAGACACCGGCTACGCTGGCTAGGTCATGTTGTCCGAATGGACGAAAACACTCCAGTTATGAAAGTATTCGACGCAGTACGAAGAAGACCTCCACTGCATTGGAAGAACATGGCTTAGCATGGAATCTCCAATTGGCGCCACATTGCGAAAAGAAGAAACGACTGGCGCGCTGTTGTCAACTCGAAATAAATTTTGTCTTTTATCATTATTGGTTGAAACCCAAGTGCTAGTTAGGAACTCAATCCAAACTTTATCATACATACCACTAGAGATTCAAAGAATATTTCCGTAGACTTTGCAACCGATTTAAAATAACGGAAAAGATTTATATCGTCTCTGGCGCTATTTAAAAAAAAAAAGAAAAAAATGTCTACTTTTATTTGACACACAGTGTTTATATGTATATTTGACATTGTCACATTGCTTCCTGTGAGCTTTTGTGATCTCCTTTGACTCTCCCCAGCCTTTGTGTGTGGTTTATCTGAAGATTTATGCGTCACTTTTACCAAACTGGTTTGAAATGTGTCAGTCTGCCTCGCATGACGCCCAATTAATCAAGAAGTTATTTTTTTAGCCGCTTCATATTTCGTCAGCTTTTTTGTCAGAATGGTACAATTTACTAATTCGGTGATTTTGTGTATGCTGATGGTTTGAGAGAAAAACACGCCTATTATGGCTGAGGAAATGAATTGCTTTTGACAACATTCACCAGTCAATTGCATTTTAATAGAGGGCTTCCAAAGACATGGCATTTCTATACAAAAGCTTTCATTAATTTCCGCTAAAGCTGCGCCTTTTTCCCTTTCTTTTCATTTCTTTGTGTAGGTGCTAATAGAATGTGACGCAATGGTGTGTTGCGTCGTTTCAAGATACACAAATGTAGTAGCGGCGCTGTAATCCATTCCGATCTTGGTTACCAAACCAATCTGAATAACGTGAATAACACTGGTGAGGGTTTCGTTGAAAACTCTAAAAGTGCCTTTGCATCACGGCGGAAAGAGAAGAAGCTTCGGCTCCAAAATAATTGGATAAAGAAGTTTTCTGATATAGGTTGCATATAGTTGTTGTAGCGAGAGAGGCGACTGATAATGGAGAGATATAGCATCTCTACTCAGGTAAAGGTTGTGAACAGGGCAAAAACTGAAAAATGCAGGAAAGTTCCTGGATATGTGAAAAAGGTACAAGAGCAAGATAAATTTCCTTGCATTGCAGTATTATTGATGCTACTTCAATCGGGCAACTGCTTCTCCTACTTAAAATTACGCTTATTTTCACCAACCCAATGCGGAGATGAATGGCGGATCGCCGCGCCTTTATTTATGAGAGCTAGGATTCCATCTCTGACCATCAACGTGAAATCACAACTGACCGAGATTTTATCCTAAAGCAGATGGAAAGTTCAGTAGTTCTATCAAAGTGGTAATCTTAATAGATTTAGACTGAATTTAGTAAGCGACTTTCGTTTCTAATATTGAGAGTAATACTCAGAAACTCAATGGATCATATTTCCAGCAATAGCCCTCTCTGCTCTCTCAGAGCACTGAAACTCTAGTTGAAGGTTTCGGCTATGATCCGAACTTACTTCCCTTCTTTGGCAGTTCTGTTAATCTTAAAATTCTTCTATATACATAGAAATTTAACGGTTTAATTTACTTAATTTCTCATCTTGTGTATTTAAGGTTACAGAAGAAGCAAAATTAAGGAAATTAAATTAGATTATTGTGTGACATTTTCCACGAACGATGTGATTTGAATTACTCATCAATTCTCAGTTCCCAGATATGAGTCCATGCAGCTTTATTCGTAACCGTTCTACCTACCTCTAAAACCTATACCATACATGTATGAACATGTATAGCATCTACGTACATAGTACTCCCACGCTTCACTCTAACCGCCAAAAGCACATACGAATGTATGAAAGAATTTAATGTCATGCAAACTCGCTGTGCTTGGTTGATATATTCCATAACTTGTTTAATATGCGAAAGATGACTTTGTAAACCGGAAGTGCGTGCGTTCACGTTTCCAACATTCTTGCATTGCAAAGTCGAGTGCCGTTTTCACCTTGAGTTCGCTATCACCTGCCACTTCCTGCCGCATTCCGTCGCTAGTCAAACTTTGTGCAGGATTTCAGTTATTAGCTAACACCGGCATAACGAAGCGCGACTTAGGTATGTAGATATGTATGTTTGTGTACTATAACATTGTCTGTAATGCATATAGAGAAATCGCGGAAAATTTCAGTCACAACCGCTGTGTTGAATGCTTGGCGTTATTGCGTTTGGAAGGAATTCCCGCTATTCGCAAAGTTCATGTCATTGTTAACTTATATCTTCATAGAGGTCATAATTTTCGTCATGCAGCACACGAATAAAATACGAAAGTCAACGGTATTTTAACAAATTGGCACACGCGAAAATTTATTGTTCTTTGATGAAAAGTAAAGGGATAAATTGGAATGCTTAATGCTGGTAATTTAAGCAAAAATTCGGACAAGATCGTCGGCTTGTTATGTGTTTGACTCTATTGGACTCCTTTTAATACTTGTTGCAATGTTTCAGGAAGCAATTCATATTCAAAAATCCCCAATCATTGATCCACTTTCTATTGTAAGGAAACACAAAATGTTACAGCAGATCTAATCTGAGGAACGGGTTTGCAAGTTAGAGTGATACGGCTTCTTTTAGTTGAAGGACATACCCATATAATCATATTATTTAGGGTACAAGTCCGAATGCTCTTTATGCATTTCTACTTTTAAGGCCATGAACATGAGTACTTACTCTGACAACCAAGGCTTTGATTATCGATGACAATTAGTTCAAAATATCACTAATGACATGCGCTGAAACCCACAGGCATACTCCAAGACAGTTTCCTTTCGCAGTGATAACTTTGAAGGAGTTGTGATACTAGAAGTCTTCTTCGGGACTTGTAGGAATAGTTGTAAGATTTCTATATCTCTTTGGATAAGGATGCAGATGATGGATTTTCTGAAGCCGAAACGCTACAGCTTTAGACTATGATGTCAAGTATATCTAGCAATGGTTTATTGAAGATCCAGTTTTTTAGGTGCAAAAATTCTTTCGAATTGATCCCCATCCTACCTACTTAAATACTTCTGCCATTAGCGGTTTAGGTAATAGAAGAGCATGATAAGGAAGCTTCATAAAATTCGTACGGAGTAGTCATAAAATTTCTAGAATGCTGTAAGATAAGGTCAAGCTGCACTACACAAATAAAATGGGTAGCTTTACCACAAGTCTAGCAATATTGTAAGCTCAAAACTTGTTTGAAATTGTCTTTTCATACACTTGCTCATAGACATCCAATCTTTTTGAATTTATTGCAAGATTTCCATTCGGTTATTGACAGTTTGTAACTTCAACCGCAATGTAAATATGTACAAGTAGGTACCCTCATGCATGTGTAAGTCTGCAGTGGTAAGCTCATTAAAACTCAGATGCAAAGTGAAATATAAAATGTAGGCACGCATATAAATACATACCACATAAGTAGTTGCAAAGCACCAGCAAATGTTCATATGTATGCGCATACGGAATTGCATTTATATTGCTTTATATATAGTATGTATGTATGTATATCAACTATGATGACATATCATATATGAGTTCGCAGTGGAAATGCTTCATGCAGGGAAAATCACCAGAGCATTTTGGGCAATTACCATTAGAGCCATTCAAAGCCTTGATTGCTACTTAGCAACTACTACACTGCTGTTTATAACCTCACAGACTTCAATGCGAATATACATATGTGCAGTCGTATGTATGTATGTACATATGTGCACGTATAAATATACATTAATGCACTTGAATGTATCCACTTTATATTGACTAAAGTTGAATTGTTGTAAGCTTAGGAATATTGTCACAATTGAATTGAATATTACCGTCAGTGATATTCAACTGCACCCACAACACAAGCATACGCACATATGCATGTATTAGTAGATTTGCTTATAATAAGGCAATAATTTCAATTTCGAATTTGAATGCAAAATTCGATATGTGATTTGTACTCGTTTGTACCGCTTGTGCTGCTGTGTCGTTTGTATTGGAGAATTCGAGTATTTGCTTGGTAATTTATTTGAGAATTTGTAATTGAATGGGAATGAAATTTGCTTGACCATGCATTTAGCGTAAATTGCCAAACAAATAATTGCAGCCATTTAATTACAATTAAACGTTTGTACGTGATAATGAGTGTAAAATGAGTAAAATGAGCTATATAGGACAAGTGCATGTGTAACTGTTATCATTAAATTAGCTGAAAATCATGAGCTTTCATTTTTTTTTGAAGTTAGCTTTGGAAGGTTTAGTGGCACGCTGTAATATACTTGACAATATTGTGTATAAATTAATTTGTTGCTGAATTTAGGTTTTCAAACGATTTTGCTTTAGCAGGGATTAGTGCTAATTAGGTATTTATTTATCCATTGAGCCTGAAAAGCTCTTTAGCAGCTAATTTCCAAACGCTGGATGATTTATGATTAACATTTAGCATTTATTTAATTGAAGGTTATTGCCCTGGAAACCAAACGAAACTGAATTATTTCAGTACTATTCTCTATGAGTTGCGCCGAGTTCTTGTTAACAACTTGCTTTGCGGATCCTTAAAGCAAATTGAGAAAACTTCTCGTATAATATTTAAAATAAGCAGTATATCGCAAATGGACTCTTAATTGAGCAATTAGAAAATATTTTCGCTATTTAATTTTACTAAATTTATCAAATGACGCATTATTCGTCTTTTGCAGCAAACCAATCAGTCACCAGATTTTCGATTTCTGCGCAGGAATCGAAGTGTTGCTCAGCCAATGCGTGTCCCATCGATGAAAAGAAATAGTAATTGGAAGGTGTCAATTCTTATGAATACGACGGATGAGGTAGAAGCTTCCAGTAAAAAACTTGGATTGTATCCTGAACCGATGTTGCTTTGTGCGCCGGTGGGTTGTCGTCTAACAAAATCACTTTGCCGTGTCTTTTGGCTAATTCTGGACGTTACTCTATTAATTAGTTAAAATTGATCATTTTTTGTCTGTAGCGATTAGTATTAACATTTTCGCCAAATTTAAGAAGCTCATGATACACCATATCCTTCTGATCCCACCAAACACAGAGCATTGCCTTCTTACCGATTCGACCTGTTTTTGCAGTCCATGTCGATGGTTGCCCCGGATTAATCTATGATTTTCTCCATTTAGGGTTCATAAAATAAATAAATTTTTCAGTTCATGTGGCAGCCATTTTCCACACTTTTGGATCGTTTCCATAGCTTTCAAACAGTCTAAAATTGTTTGTTGTATAATATTTAACATTGCCGCCTTTCGCTTTTGACTCAAAATATATTTAATCAATATTGCTTACAGCTCGGCGTCTTCAAACTTTTTTTTCTTCATTTCTCATATAAAAAGCATTATCTCCGACCCATTGAAACCATTTTTTGCGTGTTGCTCCATATAAAGCATGAACACCATATGCCTCCATAAGCATTCGATGGGACTCTGCCGCACTTTTCTTCAAATGAAACAAAAAATAAATGTTGTCCGCAAATCATCAAAAAATACAATATAAAATTTGACATTTTCAACACATGAAAACATATGATGTGGTTTCTTCAATGACTGTAAGGTTATTCAAAGTGTATTCAACAAAGTGAACTAAGTATTTGACTTACGCTTATTTGACAATAAAATAGTAAACAATTCATGTATTTGTTTATATTAACCCGTGTGTTTTTTTTTTTTTTTTTTTGATCTTGAACAATATGAAGCCACTTGCTTTACATACATATATATGATAAATATAAACGTAATAGAAATAGAGACAACCAATTTATTTGTTCTCAACGTTATAATGAATTCATATTTATTATACAAACAATTACATACGTGTATAAATGCAACATTATTCACAAATTTTATATAAATAATTTGGCAAAAGCATTATTAAAAAACGCGTGGTTCTCGTTCATGTGCACCAGAAATTTACACCAATTCCACAACAGAAACTCCTTACCACAAAAACTACAGCACAGCATGTGTAGCTTCCGATCAGTTGTTAAAATTTTCGCGCAAACAAGTTTGTCTTGAGACCTAATCAATAGTAAAAACGTAAAATTTCTACTGTTTTTTCTTACTGTTTTTCTTGAAGATTGGGAAGTAAGTTAAATGAGGGTACTGCATCGGGGCTTAGTCGTCTTCTTTTAAGGGGAGATTCTTTTATTTCCTCCGCCTTAAGATGTAGCCCACATATTCTCGATGACAAACTGAATTGTACGCCACATACTTTTTCCCATTCCTTCCGTTGCGATTTGTCAGTTGGAGCACAAAACATTGGTAATTTGCTTCCATGAGTTGTTTTGCATAGGCAACAAGTATTCGGCATTTTATTCAGTTATTTAAAAAAATATTGTTTTTCGTTTTGAAATTTGCTTACTTTTGAATTTCCGAATTTGAATTTTTGAACAAATGTAAGGGTTAAGTCAATGACAACATTCATGTCAAATAAGCGTAAAGAAAAATTAAATGTCATGTACTTAGTTCACTTTGTTGAATACACTTTAAGGTTATTGAATGTGCTTGACAGATATCCATGGCAATTAATGCTAGTTACAACAAAAGTCCCTTAGCAACATATTTGTATCTTAAAGTTCACTTCTTACCGGAACACCTGGTATATTAATATAGGTTTTTCCTAATATTTTATTAAGATCTTCTGATTCAATTGTCTCTATTTTCAAAACATACCCACTGTACTTATAAGAAGTTAAATTTACCCACATTCGATCGACATTCGAGGCGAATTTCTGTCTGTAAAGGTACGTTTATTAAGGAGTAAGTTCGAAGTTTTTACTTTTCTTGAGATACAAAAAAGGAGTTGCAGATTGTCGATATTGAGCATGCAAGTAGTCACCGTGATGTTGAGGTTAGCTATGTGTCTTATTCCTTTTCTCATACTTTTCTCATACTTTAGTGATTTTTTTTATTAGCAGTCTGCATTAGACAAGTAATAATAAAACTTCGAGTGTAATTCTGCCATGAAAAGTGTTTCCTTTAAATTCAACAGCCTTCATTAATATATTTTACAATTTTAAAAATCTTTGTCTTAATGGAGAAAGCTCGTACAATGAGACTAAAAGTTGAAACCCTTCTCTGAGTATTATGGAAGAAGATTCTGATTATCAAATGATTTGGGAATATAGTATGTATATATATCAACACTGCAGCCACAAAGGGTTCCGATACGTAGTTTGCTGATGATGACAGATGTGGAGGAAGACTTTCGGAAAATTTTTGGCGAACACAGAAATCCACCAATCTATGACATAGCTAAACATAATTCCCAAATATTTAAACAGAAGAAAAATTCAGGTGAAACCAGCTGCTTTTTCTTCATTGAAATAAACCAGCAAAGCTTTGTAACTTTCCTCATAATTGCTCTCATATTCATTGCTAAGCAACAAATAGCAGCAGCTACTACAATATATATGAATATATGAAATGGTGTTATGTCTTTCGTAAGAGAAAAGTTCTGGCAACGTTTATTAAAGCCAGCTGTTACGCAATTATTGTCATTAGACCAATTGACGGAACACATTAAATAATTGTCAATTCAAGCATTAATTACTATATAATTACACTATAGGATATGTGTGTAAGTAAGTGTTGAAAACACCCGCCAACACATACGACAGTATATGGATATTCCTGGACTTCCGACAGACATGGATATATTATCAGGACACAACAATAATAACGAGTAAAAGCTCGTAATTATGGTAACAGTTGCGCCTGCCGATTATGGTTGGACATGCTAACAACAATGGCGTGACACTGATAATGAAGTGTAAATGGCACACCTAAAGTTTTTATTTGCTTTTGTATATATGTACATATGTTTATGTGAGTTTGTATGTATTTAAGTGGACAAGGTGTGATAGTCATTTAGTTTGTGGTAGAGCTGACATGAATATTTCCTTTTTCAATAAAAATAGGTGATTCGGCGTAGGCAATTAGAAGCACGAACATGGTGTTTGATTGATGAACCCTTAAAAACATATCAATTTTAGAAAGAATAACTGTGTTTGTGATCTAATAATTATTGTCCACACTTTTTGGCATAGATGAACAGGAGAAAGCAGAAATGATTAGTTTTTAAATCAAGACTATATAGTGACATTGATGATCGATGTTTGGAATTTTTTAATCGTATAAAATGCCAAATTATGGATTTTCCACTAACTGTTCCGGATTTGGAAGCCTAAGAAAGGAGTAAAAGTACTATCCAAGCTCGAGCATTACTCTATAAGCCTTAAATTTTTTTCTTCGTGAAGTTACCGCAACAGTTCCGTAAATTAAACAGGATATGAGTAAAGTAAAAATGCGAAAATTAGCTTAGATTCATATTTAACATATTCTGACTAAGCCAACTAGCATGTAGGGACATATTCTGCAGTGATCGATGCGATTTCAGACGCTCACGAGTGCAATTCACCTTTGCATACAAAATTTAAGTTGCAGAAAATGGTTGGCAAGCAAATTAGAGAAATATGTTCGGCAAGTAAAAAAAGCCATGTGACAAGAATGCATCCAAATATATGAATACATATGCACACAAATACTGTGTGTGTGTATAGGTGTTCACTTTTGAATTTGACTGACTGACAGAGCTTTTTTCCGGCAGACAGCACACATTGGATGGTTGGCATGGGATTCACAAAGAAGAAATGAAATTCGCATAGAAACTTGTACTATTGCAAATATGTGTTGGTAAGAAGAAGAATAAGAAAAATAACAGATAGGATTGAAGTAGAGGCTGCAGCGAAAAGATTTGGACTTGTGCGAAAAAAATAATGGAAAGTGTGAGGTGAAAACATGTAGCGTGAACAAAAATATGCAATAAAAGAAAGAAGCTAACAAAAATAATAAAAAAGCGTAGAAAAAAGCAGTTGTTACACAAATCTTTAGAGAAATGGAAATTTTGCAGCTCAAACTCATTTGCAACTTGACAAGCTTGCCACAATGTTGCACATGCTGCTGCTAACATTTCTTTTGTTGGCATTGTTACTATTACTGTGGCGCCTTCAAGCTGAAATTCGAATGCTGTTTCTACAAAAAAAAAGCACAAAATATTTGAGTGTGAGGAAAAACGTAACGACAAGTATTAGAATCGTGTGGAGCTAACGATGTGCTTGTGTGTGAAAGATTTATTTATTCCCTCTACACATAACTTACCTAGGAAATTCATATTTACATTATATTTGTATAACATGTTTTTGTATTTTAAATCGTTTAATTTAAAATTAATTTATTTACATTTTTAATTTTTTTCCTCCGTCGAAAATTGTTTTTCTTTGCGCAAAAACGCGGTTATTCTCACTTAGACTATTCAACCATACAGTAACACCGCAGTGTTTGCGGTCTGGCGAAGTTTTTCCTCCTTTTCCTGTTCACAAACAACTTCCGTTTAGTACTTCCGCTCTATACATGTTGCTCAAAAAAGCAAAAAACCCAAATACATGCACGCACATCAGCATCAGCAACTTTCGGTTAAACGCTACCAAAGAAAAAAACAAACACGAAGGAAAAAAAAACAACTGTTCTTTATATGCAAAGTACTCCCTGGGAAATGTAGCTGCCCAGCAGCCGCCCACAACGGCGGCTTCATCACGCGCTCTGCACTTTTTCTCCCTTCCCACACTTCATGTATGCATTCTTTACGCAAGAGTACGTTTTTATGCGGTTAACATGCTTTTCTTTGCATCGCCACTAATTCGAATTGCAAACTGTTTTGCGGTTTGCTTAACTGATTTTTTCTCTCATATTGCTAAGATTTTTTACAATAACAGCTGCTGGCACACGTGCCATTGCCGCCAATAATAACAAAAAATGTAGTGAACAGCAATTCTTACAAAGCAACAGCACGTTTTACATACACATATGCGTATATGTGTATGTGTGGTAGAGCTTTGGCTAACACCTGCTAACGACAGCTTCTTATAGGTGAATTCACAGCTTTATTCAATGCTAGTCGGTTCACTAACAACACTTTTTGCGAAATGCGTTGCATACACCCAGGCGTTGAAAGTTGCAAATTGAAGAAAGTGTGTGCATGCACGATGCCACTGCACTAAAAAATGCCTGAAGTAACGGAAAATATTTTAGCGAAATTAAGTTATTGAAAAAATATTAAATTTTGGTGAAAAACGATCTTTTTCTCTTGATATTAACTTCCATAAGGGGGTGCTGGAAGTCGATTGATAGGTGGGCGAGATAAAATTGCCATCGGTATTTTATATACATATAACCATATCAGATTTAGCACAAGATTCTTGAGAAGTTTTATAAAACTGAAAACTTTTGGAGCTTCCCCTCAAAGGTTAGACAGGTCCTTAAGCTTCGAATATTGATGGTATTATTGTCATTAGTTTTATTTTCAGTATAAATAGGCATTATGAGATGACCCTGGGCGGCTTTCTCATTCTTCTTAAGGAAAAAAAGGAACAAGCCAAGGGGTAATCAGACTTTTAGTAAATTATTTTAACATTTCGGGCTTCCGGCAATCATTCTCTAAAGGAAATTTATTTATTTATTTATTTAGTAAAGTCTATGAACATTATTTCTTACAGACTAATGAAAACTAGGATGCATATTAGAATTCTAGAATAATTAAAATTAAACTAAAAAACAGAATTGAGGGTATTAATGAAGGAATCCTTAGTGTGAGAGAAATCAAGAAGAACTTTCTCGGAAATCGAGTTAAACTCACGCATAGCCCTCTTGAGGGGAGCATATTCAGCAAAATTAGTGCTTTCCTTTTTGTAATAAAATGGGGAAATGGACCTGAGACAACGCTGGGGAGTATTGAAGCTAAGTTTCGCTAATAAATAGGGACAGTCAATACCTCCATTGACCATTCAATACGTTCCATTTCGAACGGGAGAAACGAACTTACTTGAACAGGTGGTCCAATTACAATTAAAATTTGATAGTTTGTTGGGATTTCATTGATGAAAAGTATAATGATCTCTTTATTCGGTAAGTAAGCTGCCATTTCTTATAAACGTACACACAATAATTATGCTCAGATTTCTTCTGTCCGCAGTCTAGTACTTGCCTGAACGTGATAAACACAGCCAATTGCCTTATAATGTACTGATTTCATGGCATATATTGCTTGTTGCACCACTCTCAGATTGGTCGGATCTTTAATTGAGACGATTGACATTGAATTGGGGAATCAGAAAAAAGACTCGAAGTACATACTCGTACTAATAATAAACTTTGAATTGCGAGTATTACAAATACGAAAAATTTACTCATATTTACTCGTATTATTCGCAACAACAACAAAAATATCAGAATGGGTGTACTTTGACGCCTGGTTTAATTGTTATGCCTCTTGCTTACCTCTGAAAAGTTCCCCCATATGGAATATAAATTCATTTAAGGCTTAAGCAAACTATATTTTTTTATTCTTCCTTCCTTGGGCCTATTTATTCGATATTTAAGAGTTGAAATGGCACAATCTTTAACGATAACCTTGTCTACTTGTTTCACCTTTAATTAAAAAAGTAGTGAATTTACGTGTAAAAGGGAATAAAATCATTGACTTGAATAATGCGTATTTATTCTTTGAAATAAAAGGAAAAGTTTCATTCCATTTTGTTCTAATTAAATGCCTAGTATTATCATTTGCATTGGTTTCTAAGCCCCTCGTACAACCTCCAAAAGAGTCAGTATATTAGTTGCTTACAGTTGTTTCTGCAGCACAGGCTACGAATGGCTGCCAGGCAGCATCTTATTATAACCAGAAGAGTACAAGCAAAAATAAAAAAAAGGAAAAAAGTATTCCATCAAATTGTCTGATTGCGAAGACTGACTTTGCCTGTTTTGGCAAATAATTAAGTATTCATTTCATTAATTAGCTGCCAAAAACAAAACAACGTCAAAAGTTGAGAAGACAATGCAAAGGATAAACATCAAAAACAACAAAACACGCCGTGAAAACCCGCATTTTCACTAGAGATTTTCAGGTTCGTTAATTATTAATAGCATGCTCTTTTTCTGCATATTTCTTGCTTCTCTTTGCTATCGATTGTTGTTTTTTTCGAATTGGTGGGGCTTTTTGCTCAATAACTAAAGTTTCCACCTGCAACATAAAAAGCCATTCAATGTCAATGAAGTAACGGTTATGTATTGGTTTGAGTATTGAGTGCATTGAATGCTTTATGTGTGCGTGGATCTGTAAGCTTGGTGGAAAGACGCAGGTATGCGTCTACGAAATGAGCCGAACTGCTGTGGAAAGAAAAAGAAACTTTTTCGTTGCATATTTATAGGGTGTAATTTGGAGCTACATTAAATAACAAGAATGCATACCGGTGAGTGTGTGTGTGTGTAAGGTTTTGTGGCAAAAGTAACATCTTCCGCTTTCCATTCGAATATGGCGCAAGCAGTTAAAAATAGCAACGATATTGCTCGGAATTTCAGTACCCTACAGCCGGACTATTATGTAAGGTTAAAATAGGATATAAAAACAGTTTGTGCGGAGAGAGATAAAGCGAGATCATGCGTGCGCAAGGAATTTCCGTAGAGCGAGAAAGAGAGGGACCGTGTTAGTAAAATAGATGGAGTTCAATTTGGCGTAATAATTCGTTATGTTGTTTTGAAAAAGAGAAGAAAGGAAGAGAAAAATAGATTTATGGAGAGATAAAGAAAGTGAGAAATATATCGGGAAATAATTATTATCAATTGAATTGACTTTTCGCTAATATAACACATAACCATAGTAACTAAAATATACTGGATATTTGTAATAAAGAATGTGAGTCTAATTAAATATAACATTTTATTGTCTTTTTGCTTAGTTTAACTAAAATCTATATACTATAGACATTTCTCCTTCAGCCTGTGAAATTGTTAATTGTGAATCGAATAACCAACTAGCATAAGTCGAATACCTTAGCTACATAGTATGGTCGAATAGTGGTAGACTAAAAATCTACTTCAATGAGGTATCCACATACTCTCTTTTATTGCACTTAGTTTTGTTCTTGCCCCAACACTTAGAAAGTAATGTAAAATGTCGATAGCAAGGAAGTGGTGAATATATTCATATTTTTCCGTATAAAGAGGAACAATCACCCAAGTTAGTGTAGGGTGCCTTAATTATGTATCTATTTTCGAACATTTGTGCGCTTTCAACTTTAACTTTGGTTTAACTTCGGGGAAATTAGTGAATGGAGCTTTTTGCACGCATTCGAAAGTTGTTTGCGAAGCAATAAAGATGCATATTTAGCAAATCAAATTTGATTAGTTTTTACTAATTTCAGTAGGTAATGAGTAAAAAGAGTTGCGAATCGGGTTTTACAAAAATTAAAACAACAAGCATTAAAGTTTTGCTGAGTTGCTTTGTTAATTAGGAAAAATAGCCGTCGTTAAGATACGCGGAGGAAATTAAGTTTTTACAATACATTTAACTTCTAGAACTCCAATCCATTCAGCACTAACTCTTGAACTTTATGGGAGCTTAAATTTTAGGCTTCGGTTTTTATTATCTTCATTGCCTTTTCCAAAGAAACTAAAACATCAATGTACAGTCTGATTTTTTTGTTCATAAAAATAGTATTTGCCATGAATGTTGGTTTGTTGATTGAATAAAAGAAGAGATTGGAAGATGTTCTTAAGTCATTACTAAAATTATTGTGATTCTCAGTTAGTCTAACCAAGTTTCGGTTATTCACCATTCGGCCAGTTGCTGCTTTGAATTTGATTTTTGATTTTCACCATTTTTAAATGGTTTTCCCTTCTAAGCCTTTGTGTTGCAATTCTTTTTTATTCTTATAATTACTGTCTCAGGAAATCTACATATCTAAAAGGACCTTTATATAAGACTAAATGATATACTTACATTATAGATTTGTAGAAGAGAGAATAGAGTTTGAATGAGGTATGCACTGCGACCTTGGGTCTATTGTGCCCTCTCCTAACTCACAGGGACTCCCCAAGCCCCAGCAAATCGGTGAATTTCAAGATTTTGCTGGGAGCTAGTGAGTCGATGTGATCCCTATCTGGAAATATGGTTCCAAGGGCTATTGCAATTCTTTTTTATTCTTATAATTACTGTCTCAGGAAATCTACATATCTAAAAAGACCTTTATATAAGACTAAATGATATACTTACATTATAGATTTGTAAATAAATAACAAATATCTGGTGAAGGCAACTTTCCGAGGTAATTTGATAATCAAAGATTTCAGTTCAAGTTGTTACTAAAAGGGTGGAGCAATTATATAATTTCTCCAGCAGCAGAACATTAGAAGCAGAGGAAGAGGAAGACCTCCACTCCGTTGGAAGGATTAAGTGGAGAAGGACCTGGCTTCGCTTGGAATATCCAATTGGCGCCACGTAGCGACTAACTCGGCGTAACTCGGCTATAATCGCGTAAGTGATGTCTACGGCAGTAAAGAAGAAGAAGAAGAATTATATAATAATTACAAATTATTATTTACTTCCATAAATTATTATTTATGCCATAACAATTTTTGTCATTCAAGGTGTGTTCCAAAGTAAAGAGGACTTTTTGAATCTAGCGCCCCCTGGTGGCGCCATCTATATGTCGACTAGTGCGTTAGAATCGGCTATATTTATTGATTGTCCAGTGAGATTTTCATGATATTTCATCGTTTTGAAGTGAAGTTATTGCGCTTGAAGTATCAGTACGTTTGTGTTATCAGTGCGAAAATGAGCATCGAACAAAGAGCTAACATTAAATTTTGTTTTAAAATTGGTAAAACTTTTACTGAAACGTTTCAATTGATGAAACAAGTTTATGGCGATGATTGCCTATGCCGTAGCAGAGTGCACGAGTGGTTTCAACGTTTTCAAATTGGTCGTGAGGACATAAATGACGATCAACAGTGTGGGCCAATCAAAATCCATGATCACCGAAAGTTTCATCACAATTGTGCGTGACTTCATCAAATATTAGCCGAAGTCATCATTGAAGTTCATGGAAATGGAATTGAACATCTCCAAAACATCAATTTATCGCATTTTGACCGAACATTTAGGCTTTTGTACGGTTTGTTCCGCTAAAAACGATTGACGACCAAAAATTGATCAAAATCCAACATTCGAAGGACATCTTGTGACCGATTATTTGACCAAAAATCACATTTTAATCATTAAAAACCCCCCGCATTCACCTGATATGGCACCGTGCGACTTCTTCCTTTTCGGAAAAATGCTTTTGCCCATGAAAGGAAAGCGTTATGCAGACGTAGAGGACATTCAAAAGGCTTGCACCATAAAGGCCAACAAGCTAAAGCACTCATTTGACATGCCTTTGGACCGTGCAAAAAGCTGTATTGAACCAGAAGGAGACTATTTTGAATAAATTGAGTTTGCCGAAAAAAACATTTGTTCGTTTTTTTTTAATCCTGTTTACTTTGGAACGCATCTTGTGTTTAATTTAAATAATTAATGATACACTCTTTCCAACCATATTAAGCCTTAAAAATTCCACTGAAATATATTTATGACATGACATTTAGTACACGTCTTGCTTGAGTATAATGATTAAATATTGCAATAATGGAATTGTGTCATGCAATACAAAAATTCTTCAATAAATGATAAAGAGCATGAAAATAAAAACACCAACCATGTGTGTATGTATGTATGTATGTACATATGTATGCAAGTATGGAAACGCGTCAATATGTGGTGTGAAGCAGAAGCAAGAGACTCACGCTTGACTGGATATCGTCCATAAAGTAATTGTTTCAAAGTTATTGTACAATTAAAAAAAAACGAAACAATTTTCAATATACAAATTATTTTGATTTTAATTGTCTGCTGTTTGTCGAACATTTTCCATTTTATTAATTAACCATAATTAAGAGAGTGTGGTCAAGTTGTTAAATTCATATTTAAAAAATAATTGCCGAAGTTATCTCTTCACATGAAAAAGTTTTCTATACAAACATTGGATTCCGATCGTACAGTTTGTATGGCAGCTATATGCTATAGTGGTCGCTGATATTGAACAAATAAATAGCTTATTGGAGAGGAAAGGACGTGTGAAAATTTTCAAACTATATCTCAGAACATGAGCTTGTAGTTCGTAAATATATATACAGATGGACAGACAGACGGACACGGCTAAATTTTTATAAATATTTATTTCACAGAGTCTCCCACGCTTCCTTATAGATATTACAAACTTCGTGGCAAGCTTAACTGTTCAGGGTATAACAATTGCTCTGTGATCTCTAGGTAGATATTTTTCGAACCAATATCAACAACCACCAAGCTACAGTAGAAGATCGAAAAATTCTTAAATTGCACTTTATAGAATTCCCTAATAATTAAGGCTCAATTAGAATTACCTTTAGCCGTCAAATTTGAAAAAGGAAACATTACTTTGAATTTTTCCTTTTTAGTTGGGAGTAATTCAATTTACCAACGTTTTTCACGCATGGTATACTTATTTCTTACTTATCGAGCGGTATCTAATATAATTTTTTCCCTATTATCATTTCCTTGTTTTCAACGATAACTTTTATAGTCGATTACTTATCGCTTGAAGAAACTGAAAACATAGTTAGTAGTAATAAAAAATTTGGCAAAAAAATGCTTTTGTCAGAAGTGGGATTCGAACCCACGCCTACAGAGTAGACTGCGACCTGAACGCAGCGCCTTAGACCACTCGGCCATCCTGACAACTGGCCAACAACATCAAGAATGCTCAGTTCACCGCGATGCTCTAAAGCTGTTTGCGATTGCTTATCGCTCATTCTCTATTCTCGCTCTCGCTACGAGTATTAAACGCTAAATATATAGCAGCAAATGCTAAGTAACTACATAATTCTAATGCGCAGCGCATGCGAGCGGTCAACGCTGTAGCTGGGCACAAAGCCATTCAAGCGACAAACTGAGCAACTAATCGTCGGTTTGACAGTGACGAATGCGCGTAATGCCATGTACATTATTGTATCTGACGAATGCGCAGCAACAAACAACAATAACAAAAAGTATTAAGTTTAGACGTAATAATACAAATAGATTAACAAAGAATGAGTGACAATAATATGCTTGCGAGCGTTCTTGCAATCATTTGTTGTTATGTATTATACATAGTATATATGTATGTACATACGTGAACTCACTATTAACATTGTAGTTATCTATCTGTGTATGTATTTTATAATTGTGGTAATATATAATATCACATTATTTGCTGTTCCAGTTTTATTTTTGAGTTCATACTTTTAGGTGATTTAGAGAGTGGCGAATCGAATGTGCATCTGGTATGAAAGAAAGAAACTGACATATTCGAATAGAATGGAAAGTATTTCTATTATTTCAAAATTCATCTAAATACTTTTTTTCATAGATTTTCGCTAAAACGCAATTAAATAAGTTTTTTGTGGAGCCATTTTTACTCATTTTATGGTTCACTTAAAAAAGTTCCGATAAATTTTTTAAAACATCTGCTGCCGAAACATTCATATTTCGAATGTTTAATCGATATATTTATTTTTTGACTTATTTCAATCTAATTTTCTCTGTTCGGACAATTTTTTGTTAATTTGAGCAGTTCAAAAAATGTTATAAATGAATAATCGCTTTTCTGAGTAGGTGATATTTTATTTTTGATCACACTTGGTCTGCCAAAGGTAAGTCCTATGTGATATCAAAAAGCTTCTAAAGTTGGAACTCATGAACCGACAAAGGGCTTTTTTAATCGATCACTATTTCGCTTCCAGATGGACCTGAATGGTTGAAGATATAAGATACTAGATGCTTCAGCCTTAAAATCGCAAAAGCGATTATGAAGAAAGTGTTGAGATGATTTTACATTATCATCTTCCAAACAACTTCGACAACTGTCAACTGGTAAGATGTTTAACCTTAGCCGTAGAAGCTTATTGGACAATTTCATTATTCACTTTCTTATGAAAAAATCAAATGCTGAGAGCCAAACCAAAATAAACCTCTCACACGAAAGAGGTCTTAACCACAGCGATATCGCAGGCTAAAATGAATTTCAATTTGAATAAATTGTTAAATTCTTGCTATTACCAGCGTTATTGAAGCCTAAAGTGAATTTCAAATGCAATAGTCTAAGTTATGTTTTAATAAATAGTTAAACACTAACTATTCTCATTAAAAAAGTAGTATTTTGTTCTGTAAGGTATACATTTGCTGATTTAACAGTGTTCCTCCGATTTTTATAAGTTTAATGATCCATATGTATTAATTTTAGAACGTACATATGTCCACGTATATTACCATCATACCTCCCACCTAAGTACTTGTGTTGTGTAATTGCCATTACTGGATATATTGCTCAGCAAGTGTTGCTACTATATACAGAGATGATTTTAGTCAATCAGGTCAGGAACTGCTTGCACAAACTTTTTATAAAAAGTCGGTTTTGTCAGAAGTGGGATTCGAACCCACGCCTACAGAGTAGACTGCGACCTGAACGCAGCGCCTTAGACCACTCGGCCATCCTGACACTTGGCAACACTGAAATTTTTTCATTACTATGCCAGCGCATGCAGGCATTTATGTGCTGTCCAAGCCAATAATATTTCGGTGAAAGTAAAAATACTTAGAAATTGTGCCAGTATAAGCTTTACATTCTAGAATAAACTTATGAAAAATTTCTAGCAAAGCTGAAAGCAAGCAAATGCAAAGATGAAAAATATATAGAGACGCAAATGTAGATAATTTAAGTAAAGAAATTCAATAAAATTACAAGATAAAAATAAAAATACATTATTTAAGGAAGCCTAATTAGTTTGACTATTTTTTGCAGATATGCTATTTTGTTTGCAAGATTCTAAAATAAATTTGTTGAAAATAATTATGATGACAACATACGGCATACGATTAAGTTCAGATTTCATGATCATAATGCTTCGCAAAAATGGAATCAGTGGGTATTGCAGAAGGTGCAATTATTAAAAAAAACCAAAAGCTAAGTAGGCCAGAATAGGCAGTCTCTGTATGCATTGATAAGGCTGAATGTTTATTGCAATTTTCTAGAAGTGCTTTCACTGCTAAAGTCAACAACTGCAATTGCTCTATTCAACTATATCTATACTTACATCCGCCTTGATCTTATTCTACTGTTCACTTCGTCAAGGCAGTGAAAATGCTTAATCAGATTCAGTAGAGGCGGGATAATTGATAACCATTGTTTGCTTCACTACGTCACTCATACGCCCTGTAGGCCAACAAGTAACACCACTCACGTTTTATATTTGGAAGACCACTAGAATGAGTATGAGTATTTTCTATATGATAATTAATAGTAGACAAAAACATACTAGCTGTTAAGGCAACAATTAAAGTTATAAAAACAAACAAAATGTCAAAACTTATTGTTAGGTGTATATAATAGAAAGGAATAATAGCATTAGAGCATGAGTCGCAAAGTATTTTAATGCAAATAGATTAAACTTAAATATGCATCTGATATGGCCGCACATATGGCAAGCATTAATTACACATTTGCATGATTATTTTCTATTGAAACCGTTGCCATCTTATTTCCACATTGTTTATTTAAAGCATAATCTTGTAATGAACAGGCAAAACAAATTGTGTATATTTGTATATATGTAAACACATGTTTATTGAATGAGATTTAATAACTACAAATTGCATGCCTGCTATAAGCAATTCGAGAGGAGAATATTTCTGCAACACTTGCACACGTCACTCATACGACCTGTAGGTCATCTGGCTTATCGAAATGTATTTGCGTACAAAATAAGCAGAAATTTGGTGAAGTTAGTAAAACAGGATAGTAGATATGTATGTAAGCAGCTGTCGAAACAACAACTAGTATAACAATAGTAACAAAAACAGCAACAAAAACAACAACAATACATGCTTGTTGCTTAGTTGCTTAATATTATAGAAATATACATATATAAATACAATACAGGAATTCCAACAAAAGACACTTATTTAGTCCAAAACGGCAATTCCAAAAGTGTATGAAGCGTAAATTTGTTATTGCTTGCTGCTCAACTTGAATGACCACAACATGCGTCGTTTGTGTGCCTGTATGTGCATGTTTCGAGAGAACGTTCTGTAAGCGTACACTATTTCTGCATTTATTACTGTAATTGTGGTTAAGTAGTTGTTGTTCTCGTTGTTACACATGATTGAAAATTCATGTTGTCTGCTCGCCGAAATTCTCAATAAAAATTGTGTTCTGTGGCAAGTGAAAGGCTTCCGCAAATGTTTGGTAAAACTGTGGTTGTGCCTTTGCGTTTGACATTTGCCGGTAACAACAATTATTGGATGGTTTAATGGTGAGGGCTGGCTGCTATACATGCCTTATACATTAAGGAGGTTCTCAATAAAATCAATATTCGCTTCAGTTTCACACATCCTTATTTGTTTATACAAGAGTCAAGTAGATCGCTTATACATTTTGTGAAATATTGATAAAAAAAGAGATTTCGAATGGGCCAAAGCTCAGATAGTTTTAATATTTTCCAAATGTAATAAATTTATTAAAAATATCTTTAACCATCGGTATTATTTTTTTGAGTATATAGGATATATAAAAGAAAAAATAATTATAAATATATAAATGGTACTTTGACCATTCTATGACAGAGCCTAGTCTTGTCCTCGACTTTACTTATCTCCCAATAAACTTTATTTCTGACTTAAGGTGCCACCCTTATAAGTATCAGAGTTTCTAAATAACTGCTTACGAATACATTTGCTACCATGGAAACTAACTGCTCTACACCAAACTGCTAGCTGCTGCCACAAGCAGCCACACAAATAACATAGTTGCCACATATTACCAAAATACCGCACACACTTATACATTTTGCTGGTCTATATTTGTAAAACTACAAACATACATACACATATATACTGTATGTGTAAGTGATCATTCATTTTGAGTTTGTAACCTTATTGCATGTGCGCAAAGTGTTCTCATTTACATATGACTCCGGCTGCTTTCCTCTGGCGGAAGGGCGCATTTATGGTTTTGTAAATTTGTTGTGGCTTTTTATAGTATATGCTTATTTATTGTTTGCCATTGCTATTTTTGGGGCTAATAAACCTGACCGAATAAATCGAAAATACTTAGGTACTTAAACAAAAATGTTTCATTACCACAGCTTCCGAAGACCTAAAGCAAATGAGTGTTAGACAAAGTGGCTATCAGATCAGTAAGGCTGCAGGTTGGAAATCAAATGGTAAATTTCTATTTTGCTTATAACTAATTGATATTCATGCTCAAATAGGGCAAATCAATCAAATAGATTATATAACGAAATGTTTGTTAAATGTAAGCAAAACAATATTCAATTGTATGTTAATTCTGATAGCAAGGAGCTGTATGTAGAAACATGCCTGGTATACGCACAAGCCGTCAGTAAGAATTAGAGAATTTTAGTATTTGTATGTATGTGTATTGATTAATTAATTAGCAATAAAAATCTCTTTGTTGCACATAAAATCTCCAGAAATAACGATAGGTAGAGGATGTCTTTAATTTAAAATGGGTGATGCCTTCATAAATTTTGGATGGAAGTGTCCGCTAAGATGCACACGCTTGGTGCTTGAAGCATTGGCTCCGCATACCTAAAGTAAGAATTTCTCCTGGTTGCCTTTATACCGCATATAACGGTTAATAAGATGTCATAGTCACATATGTCAAAAAAGTCAACGTAGAATATTCGATTTACCATAGTTTAATGTATCCTAGTCACTCTATTATTTTTTAATATAAGTTAATAAGAAGCAAAACATGATTATAACCGATCCACAATTTCGTAGGAACTTATTAAAAGCTTTTGTCACCACTTTTGACTCACAAATTGAATGAATATTAAATTTTCGCTTGAGGCCGAACTTAAACCTTCCTTTGGACATTTTGAATTAGGTATAACATTAAATTTAGAATTCCTCTTAGAAGTTAGAGGGAATTTATATAAATGATGAAGAACCCATGTTCGAATGCTTGATTCCATGAAATTGCCAACATAAGAAGACCACTGGTTTTTGGATTTATTTCGAAAGAAACCTTCTGTTTAGTTCTCTATCTCAGTATTTGACAGCATAATGTCAATTGAATCAAATGACGAGGTATTTTTAAAACTAAACTCTCAAAAAACTCTGTATCAAATTATCGAGCTGAATGAAAAAGGCCAAACATTAGCACAGACAATAACCACAAACTCAATTGACTGTGCTGAGTGCTGTTGTAAAAGGATCACTGACCTCTCCAAAGATCTATTTCGAAGGTTGTTCTTCTTACTAAAGACAAATAAAGGGTCATTGAACTTATCAAAGGGCATTGAGGTCTGTAAATGTTGTTGTCCTCACTAAAGGTGAATAAAAGGGTTATTGACCTAGCTTGAGATTGTTATCTCGCGAATGCTCTAATTCACTGACCTCAGTAAACAAAAGGTTAGTTGGCCACTGGGAGGTTGTTTTAGATAAAATAAACAAAGTTGTCATTACCTCACCAAATGTAATTGACCTCCTGGAAAGGTTGTTGTCCATGGTTAAGGCAAAAACAGGGCAATTGCCTAAATATTACCAGCATAAAAACTTTAAAGATAATATTGTGCCTAAAGGTTCTACTAAGTCTAAAGTTGGAAAGTCCAACTCTCGATAGCTACTTAAGCAACAAGCATTCCATTTATTGCTGCTTTTCGTGTTGTACTCAATTTGTTGTTGTTGTCTTTGTGGTCACATCCGTTTTACTGTCGTTGCAATATATACGCCTAAACATGCAACATTGAGCACACGTAATCGCACAATAACCACAATGACAGAGGCGTATATATGACTTACATAAGTGCTGCTAACGCTCCACTAGTTATTTGCTGGTCAATTCCAGTGAAACAGAAGAAATACGAGGCAGCAGTCCCTTTGCCAAATTGTAATGCTTGCTGTGACTAAGTGCACAAAGCATCGCTTGAGGAATTGAAGTGGTTATTACAAGGCTATAACTGACCGGTAGAAGATTCGTTTGAAATATGTACTGTAAGTGGCATTCATTACAGTTACCCATGTGTGTGTCTGTGTGTGCAGGAGAATTACCAACGAACTCCAGATACGGTTGCTAACCGACGGCTTAACACATGTTTACCTGACTAATAGTTGGCAATATGCTAGCAACACAGTGCCTTGCCTCGGTTTATTTTGGGAGCGAAAACTGTTGCTTCTCTTTAAAGCAAATATGTATATGTGTATGTACATTGCATTAATGGTGATGCTTATTTGGTTCGAGTCCTGCATATTTATCGTTGTAACGCTGGCGGATGGAAAAATGGTTGTATTTATTTCTAAACATGTTATAAATATTTCTAAAATACAGACCAAATGATTTCCAGCTTTTGAGTGTACAAAATGTATCTACATATATGTATATGTATAATAATATATAGATGTATATATATATATATATACTTAGCAACTGCTTGTGAGCTTTGAACTGTAACTTTGTACTTTGCATTGGTATTTGTCTAGTTATTGATGGCTGCGGCCAAGGGTTCGACGAGTTTTCAGTTCCGAGGCATTTGCCTTGCGAAGCGTAAAAGTTGTGTATACCACATATATATACATACATAAGTACCATAATGCCGAAAGTAAATAATTATTTATTAATGACGAGTTGATGTTGTTTTTGTTTTCCCACAAGGATATTGCTGGATCTCTATTTTCAGTGGGGTGATGAATCGTTGGGTACTAATGCTTCAAAATTTATCATGGCCTGCTCTTACCCTTGCGAGGAAGTTTCGTATATAAGCTTGTGATGAGACTAAGCTGCTTTCTTTTGCAGATAGGCTTTTGTTTTAAATAGTAGTTAAGAGAATATCGCTGTTACTCTCTCAAACCATAAATTCCATTTGCTGCTTTCTTCTTACAAATATCAAAGTTTACTTAAAAGCAGGTGTTCCATTTGCATTTGTTTATTAGATCTATTTGTTTGACTTGCGATAGACCTTCAGTATTACAATTATGGAGACAGCGTTAATTTCACCGAGATTTGAGTAAAGGTGTGATATAAGAAATCAAAATTACTGTGCTATTAATAAATCAGGAAAGGAGGTAATTACCGTCTGTGTGCTGTTTTCGACTAAACTTTCATCCAATCAAATATTTCACATAAAATTTTAAATTGTCCGAAGATATGAGTCTCGTGCTTAAATTACCATTTTGTATAGTAATAATTTATACTCGCTTTCTCTTTTCCATCCCAAGCATAGCACCCCACCACGGCCGGATGTCGAAAACATTTATCCATTGTCATGAAAATAATTTCTCTAAAGGGTTCTGCCACAAATCTTGAATCAAAGTGTCACTTGTTTACTAGGCTCACAAATTAAATTTTTTTGATGGATAATAATGTCAGCAGCAAAAATGTGGCAACATCACGTAAATCTTGCGGTTCTGTTGTGGCATGCAAACCATGAAACAAAAACCAATTCGCACTTGCGGCGAAACGCATAGCCAAGCACATACACTTCCATATGTACATTTGTTTGTATGTAGATATGGCCGCATGACAGGCGACAGAAGCTGAGTGTCATTCGACATGTTGATGTTATTACTCTGCCATTAATGCATTAAATGGGCTTACGTGCCTCCAAACACAAGATGATCCAAAAAATTGCAATAAGTCATGAAGAGAATTTCGTGGGGGACAAGCACACAGACGCACATAAAGCAAAAAATCAAATTCAATAAAAACGAAAGGCCATAAAGCATGAGTGGTAGAAAAATTAGCAACAAATTTTCATAAAAAATTTATGTTGAGGCTATATAATCAAATAAACATAAATATATAAATATATTTATGATCATAATATGAGCTAATGCAAGAATAAAAACATTTATTTTTTCCAAAAAAAAATTAGGAATTTCGCATGTACTCCCACAAATACATACAACACAATTTGAATACTCAAGTGCATATGAAATCTGTGTCACTTTAATGTCATACAGATCACACGTTCCTCAAATTGTAGCACGAACAACGTTGACAAATATTACGAAAGGAAAGCATAGACCTTCAAAAAGAAAATTGTTTTCGGAAATATTAAATTCAATTATTTTTTTTTAAAGGTTTAAGTTACTTGAGGAGGACGGGTCATGTGTAGAAGTTCACGAAATTGAGGAAAGTTCTTTGATCGCCATTCACTTGGGAGTGACCAGAAACGATTCTTTTACATATGGCTCAAGACGCTCACGACTTCCGGTCTTTGACCAATGGTTTTCGGAAAATGCAAAGAAAAACAGCTCATACGACGAGGAGTGCCGTGTTGCAGCGGAGAGTCTGTCTACCTTGCAACGTTTCGATCAACCACAACACGTGCGGGATGGGATAGTTACCGAGAGTTGAAGAGGGAAGTGAGACGCATTTGCAGACAGAAAAAGATAGAGGCTGCAATGCGGGGTAATGGTCGAAAATTCTACGAAAAAATGCGGCGACTAACAGAAGGTTTCAAGACCGGAGCATATTCTTGTAGAACCTCCAGAGGTGATCTACTGACTGAATGTCCAGAGCATATTAAAATTGTGGAGAGAACACATATCCAAACTGCTGAATGCCAGTGAAAACAAAACGCCAGGACAAGGCGAACCTGGTTTCCCAATCGATGACGATGGAGTAGACGTTCCATTGCCCGACAAAGTCAAAAATATTTCCGTGGTGAAGTTAGTCTGGTGCTTAGGGCTAAATATTTGGCTCACCGTGCGGGTATTAAAGTAAGAAGAGCCGTAAACGTACCTTAAAGGTGTGTGGATAATAAAGCCAATCTTTGATGAACTCGGGTTGCTAAATCACGAAACTGTGAACTAAGTTTTTATTCCATAAGATCTGATAATTTTAGTCAAACCGTTTAGTTCTTCTGAGAGTTTCAACACAGCACTCGAACAGAAGTTACGGTTATATACTTTACTGTTTCGGAGTACGAATTTAAGGATAATCCCATCAAAGTAAGATTTCTTTAAGTTGAAGTTCGTGAGTTGTCCTCCTCTGGTACTTAAATACTTATTTGATTCACTGACGCAGTTTTCATCACTTTCCTGGAACTGTGACTGAAACCTTTTTAATTTTAAATTTAAAATTTTTTTATGAAAAATTTTCATTCCATATAAGTAAAGCGAAATGCGTACACTCAAATGCAAAAAAGAAATTTTTTCGAAGAAAATTCTGCGCTGCATTTAAACAATGTGATGAAAACTTTTGCTCTTGCATGCAAATGTGTACACGTATATGTCATGTGATAAACTCGTGTAACATAAAAAGGTTTTAACGATTATTTGCACTTCTGTTGTCTATTACATATTTTATTACAACAATACCGTTGTTTATCATCGGCACTTATATCGACACAATTGTTGACGTCAACACCAAAATGCCTTGTTTATACTTTTATCCGGCTTTGTTTCAGCAGCTACTTGTTCGACTTTTACAACTGTTGCTCACACGCTTTCATATAAAACGCTTAACGCGCCTGCAAGTATGCTGCACGTGTGCGTGTGTGAGTACATACTTGTCGATAATACGAAATTTTCCTATTTGATATAAAAAAATTACAATGCGCAGTATAGGCAGTGTTATGCTGCCTGCTGTGGAACTGCCAATTGCTTCGCATATACATCCCTTTATACGCTTATTTTTTGAGTTATCGATCTGAAATTTTACACACATCTTTTTCTCTCCAATGAACTGCTGGTCTGTCGAAACTGTGGATATCGGACTAATTGACTATATGTCATACAAACTGAACGATCTGCTTCAACTTTTTTCAAGGACAACTTTTTTGTTTGGCAAGAAATTTGGCACGAATTACCTGTCTATGACCAGCCACAATCCCGTACATATTGTTCAGAAAACTATAACATATATCAGCGGCAGCTAGGAAAATTAAGCGGAGGCTTATCGCAAAACCTGAGTGAAAACTTAAGGTTATAAACGATTAAAATGAGCACAAATTTATTCATTGTATGTTAAAGTTTTCCTACAGGGTTACTTTCATGTGCGTAGCTTTTTATCTTATATTCTATTATTTCATAACTTAAATGCGTTAACACTGAAAATGTCATGTAGAGGCGCGAGTAAATACTTACGACAAACCAAAGCACGAAAAAAGTTTACTTCGTTGTCGTTTTAAGGCGTAACATTTGATTACAAGCGCCCACATATTTACATATTTAATTTTATACATACATATGAATACATGCATTTGTAGTACTTGGGAAAATTGGCATGCATATTAAATAAGTGCACCCACACTACCGATTGCTCATTCAACTGAGTGCAGTTGCCTTGACTAATTCAAGTGAAAATTGGCCATATTCAAGATGATATGATTTCTTTAATAAAATCTAAGAAAATCACTGAATATTTGTGGCCTTTCATATCTAAAGGTATCTTATTGCTATTTTGAATATTTGAGTGTTCAATAGTATACGAAAATCATCCAGATTTGCAACCGATGCCGTATATAGTCTAGTTCAGAAGCCTTTAAATGATAAAAAAAAAAATTCATAGTAAATTGAAACCCATTGGAAATGAAAGATTTTTAAGGGTTAGAAATGACTTATCTCGATTTCCAGCGAAACTGTGAGTCCTATAGAAAAAAGTTAAATGGTAAAGCGCCATTAAACGTAACTTACAAAGTGCCATAATTAGGGACTAAAATAAGATACGGGACTGTACTTAAGCAAAGAGCATTGCAGCAGTAAAAGGCACCTATGGAAAAGTGGGCGTGGACCGAAATGGTACGAGCCGGTGTCTAAATCGAACAATGGTCGTGCTACCCCCAATTTTAAGTAAAATCACAGATGCAAGGACCTGCTTGAACGATTGCCAATTAGATATGAAAATGGGCAAAAGCGGACTACAACCACGTCTCCTTTCAAATTTTAAGTTCCAATTGGTTCCTTCACTTTCTAGTATATAAATCAATGATTTTCGTTATAAGCCTTATGCCAAATATGGCGGTCAGTGTATAAGTTTTATATTATATATAAAATTGGTTGGATTCCAAACCTCTGGTTGACGTTTTGCACCTTAAGTTATTTCCCTGGTTTTGGTTCTGGAAAGTTACAAGAGTATAAAATATTCGGTTTGACCCGAACATAGTTCTTTCTTAATTGTTGTGTATAAACCTTTTTCACATAACCAATATTTTGGGTTTTTTTGTTTTTATCTTCAACAAAAAAAAAATATTTCTTTCACGAAATTTAGTGGAAGCTTACTTTTTTATGTTTTAAACATACTGTATTTGATTGATTTAAAATATTTATTATTTCTCAATATATTGACCTAATGCCGAAAGCCCCCTAATTTTCCATCATAAAACCTCAAGTTAAAATATAATTTTTTTTAAATTGAGGGCCTTATGCTTGTGGAAGTCCGATGGGTTTAAATCTATTACGTTTTTCCTTTCATAAATTATTTCTTATTCTTTAATTTGTTAGTATTCATTATTGCTTTTATATTTATATTACATTTTCGAATAAATTTTCTACGAATTGAGAAATAATTTCAATTATCTTCAATCTTCAGATACTCAACCAATTTATCTTAAAAATATAAAATGACGTCAATGCCAACCTTCAACTCCCTTTAGCCAGTCATTAAGAATATATTTGTATATATAAATATTTGTATGTGTATATGTACGCCATACATGTTATGTGTGAATATGTCGCAACTGTTTATTTTTACAGTTCAATAACTCAGTTAATTGTATAGTCCGTAGAGTCGAAAGCAACCCTGTAGAACATTTTCAATGGATACAAAGTTATTTGGTTTCTGGGCAATGACAAAACGACTAGAATTAAATTTTCTTTGTTGCTAGTATTTCATAGATCTTCATTTCAGATTTTTGCTTGTCCAATTTAATTTCAAACACTTTGTCAAGCAGTTAAGTTAAATAATCCTCATATTAGATGCTCATGCTTTTCGTGCAGGGAATCAACTTAACTCCAATGAGTGGACTGTTTTGATTGTATTTGTAAAAGTCCTTTGACAGTGGTATGTCATATAGTCGTTGATAGAATATTTGTCCAAAGGAAATAAATACGTTGAATCGTTTGCAATTGCGGTAAAAAATTATAAAGTCATTGTGGATATAAAGCAATTTAATTTAATATCGTGCTACGAGTGATCATAAATTGGCAATTAAAGGAAGTTCAACAGAAATTGTAGTAGCGCGTAGCCTTGCTAGAGGCTTCGCCAATTGAACAAACAAAAGAGTTTAAAGCAAACTCAGTCAAGCGATTTCTTAGGTCCTTACATATAATGAACGATTAAGTTTATTCGGTTGCCCTCTAAGAGATTTCTCATGTGAGATATGACACGCTCACAACCTAATATGTTTTAATTCGATGTCTTATCTCCTTTGGAAGTGTTAACTTTTTGATAATTTTTAAACATTGATCAAATAATGTCAGAGATTGGTTAAGATTATAGATTATAATGAAGATGCTTAGCTGACATGTATATACGATAAACAGAAGAAACTAGAAGCTTATTGCCTACCCACAAGCGAGCCCTCATGAAAAACCCCTTTCATAGTAGTCATGTTCTCAATATGGCGTTCAAGTTCTCAGTTTAAAATGATGAAATTGCAATTGAGTAATAATTACTGCGAAAAGTAGAATATTCGTTCTTTTTTTTTTTAAGTATTAACCTGTAGCTCGTGCTAATATTATAGTAATGGCGAATAATTAACGCGCATTTAATTAGACTGCCGCAACCGCAAGTGCCAACATAGACGTGGACATATGCATATGGCAAGCGATTTGTACCCACTGGCGATACATTTATACCATTATTCCAGCATACACCCTTTGCAGGAATGCAAGTATTTAACACGTCCATCGCCAAATTCGACAAAAAAGGCGATATTTTCCGGCTAACGGCAGCTTTGTGTATATGCTGTCCATCGCCGTCATTTCACGTAGTAATTGTATTTGCGCTAGTGTTGCTAAGCTTGCACATATCCGCTTATGAGCTTGTACATTTTAGCAGCACATTCACTCAGCACACAACCATTTTAACTTTGTATATGTATGTATGTATACACTTATGCAACACTGCGAAATGTGGCCGCACCACATTTACACATTTTTGGTGGATGCAACTGACGGCAAAACTAATAAACTGAGCAGAACTTTCGACGCTTGTAGTAGTGGCGGGTTTTTAGTTGTTGCCATTGCT
Organism: Bactrocera correcta; assembly: GCA_027475135.1. Lineage (NCBI taxonomy): Eukaryota > Metazoa > Arthropoda > Insecta > Diptera > Tephritidae > Bactrocera > Bactrocera correcta. The sequence continues at coordinate 109,968,041 of CM050325.1, read as the reverse complement.
GGCTGGCAGACCCCAACTGTTTTACAACCGTTATACCTAGTTGTTTTTAGACTCTAATAACAGCAGCTATGCTTATCTGTGCGCACAATTGCATTTCATCACCGTCAACTATGTTGGTTTGTCCGTTGAGATCGCCAGCTACCCCACCCGAAAAGCGATGAGCGCCTGTTCTTTGGCTGACATAAGCAGGCTTATTTAGTAGGTACTTGTATATTGCAAAATTTGAGTGATAGACCTAGTAGGCCAAAATTATAGCCTAAAATTCTGTATTTGTTTTACTGTTTTATGGCACTACTTCTGACTATTCGGGGGGGATCGGGGAATTTATCTTTGAAGCTGCGAAAGCCAACAATTTGGACTTTAGCAGCTCCTAAGCGCAGTCCTCTACAACCGAGTGTAGGTGAACAATTTAGTATATCATTGTAAACTTACTAAGCCTTTTAAGTAGTCCTTTAGTTATCAGAGTTTCACAAATAAATGAATTGAGAATACTACCAAATTAAACCCATTAAGCTAACACCTCAAGCTGAACTCTTGGCGGCAGTTTGACAACAAATTGTATCGTTTCTTCACAAGTTTCCTTCGAGCAGAGTGATCGTTAGAGTTAAAAATAGATCCAAAATTATTTACTCTGGAAATTCTGAATGAATTGAGCTAAAGATGCCACTTGACCATTGAATACACTTTTGAGTTCTTTTGTCAGCAAGTGCTACCTTTGAGAAAAATAATGTGTCTCAATCTCGAATTTCTTTCCGGCCATTTTTGCAATTTAGGTTCACTCGCACTACCACCGTTAACAACGTAACCTCAACCTCATTTATGTTGCGCTATGTGAATTTTGTGTCTATTTTATTTTCATTTCGAGTTCATCACGTGGTCATGCAGCGATTTCCTAGCGCGTAATATCTCGGTGGCGGTTGTTGAATAAACAAGTTGGCATGCGGCCCAGTTAGACAGTCAATCAGGTACGCGGTGGGTTAGACTCTTCCGCAGATACTGTTGATATACATAAAACCGAACATTGGCAACAATATCCGACAACTCACTAAATAAGTGATGTGTTATTGTTTGGTTAAATTAAGCATTTTTGATGATGCAGACATAATTTGCACTCTGCAATTTGCAACTATTGATGGATGGAGAATGTAAAAAGAATAATAAGTTCAAGGTGTAGTGAGTGGAGAAACTGGTGGATGAGTGACTACTACCAAGGGGTATTTCATGCGCTTAAACCAAATCATGTTGAAAAATGGGCTTACCAATTTGCTGTGCTGGAAAAAAATGTGTAAATTCGGGGCAACAGAATGGTCCTCATAAGACGATCGATCGTCTGATCGACTATGTGGTCATATGATTTGCAGATTAGTAAAGTCAAAATATTGGCAAACTTCATTAGCTAAATTGAATTTGGTTGAAAAGTAGTTCTTTTTCTCTACAAATTCACCCTTTCAGAGGTTAGCTTATGTCATAACAGAGAATCCAATATTATTTTCATGTTCCTTGGAGAGAATATGTAATGCTCAGTAAAAAGTCGCAGAACAGTGGGGAAGGGAGAGTCATTCCTAGATAGAAAGAAGAAGCTGAGTGGGAGAATTTATAAACAATTTAATTTTTATCTTTAATATCCCCAACAAAACTCAAACAAAAGGGTACAATATCAGCATGGAATGTGGATTAAAATATTTAAGCGCGACACCTATGAGGTTTTTAATTTTCATGTAAATGCACAGTAAACATGCACCAGCCATGTATTATGGAGAGTGAAAATGGAAAGTAGAGAAAACAATAAAATGAATAATATTAAGCAGCTACTTAAACGACTGTAATACAATATAAACCGCGGATGTACGATTGCTTATCAGTAAAAATCGATTGCGATTTACAGAAAACATGAAAAATAACAGGAAAAAATAGTAGCGAGCCAGTGCAGCACTTGTGAAGCACACAACAACACGAAAATACATGAATATATATATCTACAAAAGTTGACGGGAAATTTAATTCATTGCCTGAAAATGAACATTGAGGCCGTTAGGCAACCGCTGGCGTTTACGGAACGTTAACGCATATGAATGCAAAATTATTACAATATTACATATATTACTGGAACAAAGTCGAAGTTTGTGTAGAATTTTTTTTTTTAATTTAGTTCGAAATTATAAGAGAAGTAAGCATATTTTAAAGTGAAATAGAATCAATCATTACCAAAATTTCGTTTTATCTTTCATTCCGCAACGGCGTCTGAAAATGAAAAGTCCGCCTGCAAATGGCGCTTGCATTGCAAACATAATTTTTTTCATCTATATGTAAAGTATGAATTTTGTAACGCGAAAATAGCTCGTGGTTATGTTAAATGCGAAAAACTGATTGAAATCGAATTGTATTTTCATTAAAATATATAAAAAGCAACAACTACAAATTTGAGTATGCCGCAATCGGCTTGACATTTTAAATTGGTTTGGTATTATTGCATAAGTATGTATGTATTGTGCCAGAGCTTTACTGCTATACTATATGCAAATATCAATATATAACTGTTTAACAACTATATTATTTACAATATTAGCAATTGGCATTTAATTTTGCGTATACGCCACGTATGACCGCACAATGGTAAAGTGGTGTAGCCTGAAATGACGGAATTCATACATGTATATATGAAAATAAAAAATAATAATAACATATAAGCAATATTATAATGATCGGAGGATTTTCATGGCAAAAATTTAAAAAATTCTGATGAAATTTTTGCTTACAATTTCAAAATCATATAAAAATAATTAAGTGGTTCAAATTTATAACTGATTTATGCAATTAAGTTAATATTGGAATTAAATATTGGAAATATTATAAACTAAAAATAAACTTTTAAACTTTTTATGGACGCAATCCAGCGTAGTTTTTAATGTAGGGACAAAAAGACAAGAGTGCTTTGAAACAGCAGTGGACATATTAGGGGCTACAAGTATGTCAATTAAAATTTGATTTATTTTGAAGTAATAGAGCTGTTATTACGTTCCGCACTTGCATACACACTAGGCGATTCAGTGCAATGACAATTCTGTCCGACTTCTTGATGCACTCATGCAAGGACCAATTTGGAAGAGAAGCATGGGTCCTTGTGACGTCTACTACAGTAACTTCGTTGGGTGCTATCCGTAATATTCATATAGCTAACCGAGCATTTTACAGGATTGAAAAGAGCTGTGATATACTTCCATTATTTCAACGACGAAAATTAAGCCTCAATTCAGGTCCTTCAGGTCAATATTGGAAAGCTTCCATATAAGTACCACTAATGCTACTTTCGCAGCCGTTAGAACAGCCTGCGCAGGAGAGATGAAAATATGTGGTAGCTTTTGATATGTTGACTGGCTGAAGTATTATCAAAACTTTCAGAGATTTTCTTGTTGTCATCTTAAGAACCTGACTAGTTTTTTTAAGAAGGAATTTTCAAATGATCATCATATTCTGGGGAAATTGTTTAAGTGACTACGTCGAATTTCAGGCCGCCACACTTTTCATGTACGTCGGAGCATGAAGCGAAGCCCTGTCCTTCGAAGTGGTAGCACGTACTTCTATGATATAAGCTCGTAAATCTCACACACATACATACACAAAAACACATACCTTTATTTGTATAATTTCATTTTAATTACATAAGTTCATTGCCGAATACATTTAATTTGCGCAAGAAGCTTAAGGCTTGCGCATTTACTGACGGTAAGTGCAAGTATTTATGTTAATGACAGTGTCCCTCACCGAATGAGGACACAAACAGAAGTTTACGTTTATACTTACCTAAAACGTTTGTGGGTATTAAAAGTGCATAAGAGCTATAAATAAGTTAAAAAAAAATATTAATATAGAGCGTAGCACTCTACTTTGTCAGTACCGTCCAAGGGATTCTCTACAATAAACGCAAACAGCCAACAAACACCCACACATGCATATTGAATACAGCTATACATGCGTACATCCAGTCGCTATGTAAACTGTTTCGTGTACGCTTGAAGCTTGTAAGATTTGTTGCCTCAAGCTGATGCTGCATTTTCAGCTCAGCTCCTTCGTTCTCGGCTAAGCCTTTTTTCCAATGGACTTATCAAGTTGACCAGTTGGGATTATGGCTGTCATCTTGTAGTGAGTAAAATAAATGAAGTAGGTGGACGTGCACATATATATATGTACATACAATATGTGTGTAAGACTGGTATACAAACTTATTTGCCAGTTTCCATACAGCATACATACATACATGCTCATATGTATATACTTGTGCGTATGTATTACTTGAGGCCAACACTAGCTCGTAAAGTTGTTCGCTTATGAGATCTGCTGCTGCCACATAGTTGTTAACAGCTAAGAAAACCTGAGTGAAAAGTTGGGTGCGCACAGTGTGAAAAATATATATAAACTTTCTTAAAATTATCGACACATTTGAGTATTTGCTTTTTATTGCTACGATACAGTGATGTAGTCAGTCCTTTTATAATTTTAGCTGCATCTTCTTCTCCCTGTTTTTAATTAAGTTTAATAATAAAATTCGACAAGTTTTTGAAGCGCGCGAAGGGTGGAGGCGAACCGGAAAACGCGCCTCTTTAAATTTATCAGTGCCTCAAAAAAGTTGTATAGTCTTCTAATAGGAAGGAACATAACTTAGCAAAGCAAAACTTAATTTTCTACAAGAAAAAAAGTTCAAAAGTATTTCAACTTGCTTGGCTGCAACACACTGTACTATTCTCAGTTTGTATTTTCCCATAAAGAGAGACTTTTCTGAAATTAATAGACTTTCATGCAACAAATCTTTATCAAAACTTTGAATATGCAAATATACTCGCATGACAACTTTCTTGCTTAAATGCTTAAATTCACAACACTTTGCTATGGCTTCCATCATGTTGGAGTTTGCTACCACTTTAATTTACTACATTATCCGTTGAAAGTATTTTCAAGTCTCTTAAGAGAAAACTTCTTATTTTTGAATTTGATAGAGCGGCTTTTTACAAGCTTTGCACTTTCACACCTATTTTAATGCAGCTGAGTTTGACACATTAGTTGACAGTGGAAGCAGAGTGTGTGGAGAGGCCGCGGCTATAGGAAAAGGTTCAGTTGTCGTGTTGTATACAACTTAGTTGACATATTATGATGCAGCACGACAGAGGTGTCATAATAAATTGTGAAACATTGAAATGTGTGAAGTACAATCACATATACATACATACATATATCTCAGAAAACAGCCATAAAAGATAGAGCGAGAGGGGGAGAAGTGGGGGAGAGCGGCTAATAAATTGCCGGCTTATTCTGCTACTTAGTTGTATTTCCATACAAATATACACCCTGCGTCTGCGAAGTCAAGGCAGGCAGACGGATCACGTTCACGCATTTTGAGGGCGTTGACACATACACACGCACGCATGTCTAAAGCATATTTGTAAATATGTTATAGAATAAGAAATCATTCTATTTTGTTAATTTTGTTATAAATATTGTAGATACCCAACAGTGAAAATCTGAAGACAATGAGCAGTAATTTGAAATGGTTACCCAAGTACTTGTTAAGTTGTCAAGTGCTTTGTCTTACTAGAGAGATATTGTAAAACTAGAAAGGGAAAATTTTTTTGAGCCGCGTAAATGTGAGTTTTTCATATCCGAAGATGCAGAGAAAAGTCGTATGTTAGTAAAAGCATTAAAATTTATTTTTTTGAAAACCAAATCTCGAATTAATATTAATGAAAATAATTTGACTTTGATGATGGACATTATTTTTCAAGTTCTGTTTCGCGCGCCAATTTATATCCCAAGTAAGAGTTGAAAGGTATGGGAGCCAATTGCATTATTACCAGATCCGTTACCGTTAGACATTTATTTATATATTATGTAAGATTGCAATGAACTTAGTTTTGATTCTCCCCGTTTTGCAACTAGTGTGCAACTAATTAATTTTCCGGTGGGTAATGTTGCATGTTGCGTGTTGCGCGGTTGTAATGGCTTAGTGTTGGACTTGGAAGATAAATACCCTCGTCAAGGGAATTATAGCAATGAAGTGTCACTTAAAATGTATTTTAAACATTACACACCATTGTTTTTCTCTGCACTTTGACATATCCACGCACATTCGCACGATGACATGTCCCTTTCGGTTTATTCACTGAGCTTTGTTCATCAAACATTAACACCTGAATTTAAGGCTAACATGTCTTGGGATTGTATTGTGCTCGAGGTGGCTATTGCGGTTTTCTATATATCTTCTGCTCTTGTTTTCAATAAATTAGAACTGACAAGCTATTGTTCTTAAACTTTTGTTATGCAATATGTGGGTGCGAAAAATAGTGTTTAAACTGGCTTTAACTGAGACATAAATTGGCTTAAAAACTTAAGTTTGATTGTCACGATAATATAAAAGTTTATATAGACCAGAGGTGGAATTCGACGGGAGATAACGGTATTTAAGAAGAAGACATATAATATAAGGCTTGTACATAGAGCTGATAGTTTGTTTAAGGTTCTTTAAAACTTTTTCTGAATTACACTTATCTTAACGACTTTAGCCTACTGCCCTATTCAGAATGGAGTGACGGTAACCACTCGACTGAGTTGATTTGTTGTGTTGTAATTTGAATATTCTGGTTATATAGACCAGACTGTTTTAGGAGCATTGAATTCTGGATTTGGAAAAAAATTTTGGACAGATAATTCGAGAAACTGTCATTTTTAGTCAGCTTTTTATCGTATAAATCGGGAGTTTGAGATCAAAGTACATTCCATTCTTTGTGTGAGAATAAGGCTAAAAATCTAAAAAATTTAATATTAAAGTCGCATTTCACCCCAATTCCACATATTCTTTCACTCTAATGCTGCTAACATTCTTTTAAGTGATCAATTATAATTCCAGCATTATCCTGGCGTGCCTAACCTACTTTACATATCCCATATGGAAGCTATTAACTACTTGTATGCCCTCATTTTACCCTCTCAATTCTTCTAAAGTTATACAATTTTTTGCATTAAAGATACTTTGAAGAGCCAACTAAAAAACCTTTCTCTTTAATATTATAGCATTCAAACTGACCTCACCGCATTTTACCCTTCTAAAAACAGAGCTCCTTCTTTTGTAAGCATTAACGCAGCTGCCAATGTGCAGGGCAATCATTTATCAATGTGACAAAAGTATTTTTGGAAGATAATTTTGCTGTTCGCCTAGCTGGCAAGAAAGAGGGTGCAAATACTGAAATATCGCGAGAAGAGGACATGGGAAATCGTGCAAGAAATAAGTTGGTAGCGGCAAGTGAGCAAAAAGTTCGTGCAGTTTTGCCAATATAAACATGCGGATGTACCTCGTTCATTTGTATGTATGTATGATTTTACTGCTGAGTATATCCGTATCACTGATATCAAACACTGGCATATGTAAAATAATATAGTTTTGGCAATATGCTGCATTCTGAGTCAAAAGTTCGGTGTGAATATGTGTTTGGTATATATTTGCAAACAGTTATAATGCGCCTAAAGGCCACGAATTTACTATTTTTTTTGCGGAAAAATCATGTGGTATGTATATTTGTTTATATATATTATTATATATATGTTTTATGTGTCTGTATTTGAGCATTTAATTTCCACTATGAGTTCAACTCATAACCGCGACTTCCAGCTGTGGTAACCCAGTGAGCACAACTAAAAAATATTGCTACCGTCGATTTTCGACTTCTTATTTGTAATTTCGAATAGCAAACAGCAAGATGAAAACCAATGAGTTTGTTAAAAAGAATTGTATTTTAGAAACCAATTCTGAACTATGATGATTCGACTAAGGAGTCCGATTTAAAAGTTACTTCTATAGTGTATTTATAAACCATCCTAATAATTATACTCCAAAGTTAACCAATCAAGCTAAGTCAGCTGTTATATCAAAACTTGATTGGGGCTTTGCGGAGCTCACATTTATAACAGTTTATAGATAACTCTATTGAGAATTGCGTTTAGCTGAGCTGGCCAAATGAGATGTAACCAAAAATGGTGCCTCACACAAAAACTTGGCTGAGATCAAAGTATGAAGTGCCGTTACTTTTTGCTGACTGGCATCAATCTCTCACACTCACACATGTACGTAAGCACGTAATTTAGTGGTTAGTTGGTTGGTTGGTTTTCTGGCAAATGCCGCTAACTGCTGGCGGCTGGCAACTGACATCCAGTTGGCAGTATGGCGTCTCTTGACTACATTGACGGTGTGGAAAAAATTCTCAACATTATTCAACTTGCTTAAAGTTAAGTATTTTAACCTAAAATTATATGCATTTTTTCTTTACTTCCTTTTGGCCGCTGTGATCAGCGCCGCTATAAGTGTCATATTGTCTCTGGCGTGTCATAAATTTATCAAAGCGTGTAAAATTGTTTTTAAAATGAAGTTTTACTTTATCTTTGATCGACATATTTGTAGGCCTACTTTTGGAGTACATAAAAAGCAACCACAATTACAATCTTACAAAAATTAAAGCTAAGTACCCTGCAAGAAATTGGCTTATGAGTTATTGTACAGAGAGACATCTGTAAGCGGTTCAGCAGGTGGTACATATAATTGGTAAGAGGGACTCTGAAATCAAATCTAGTAGTTTCTGCTTTCATAAGCTTCAGTCAAGACCTGTCCACATATCTTTCCAAGGCTCTCATTAATTGAGACCGCTTTAATTTAGATTTCAAAGCTGTAGAGTCCATAACTTTGATTTCTGTGTTGAAGTCAGACATGTCAGATGTTAAGTACCTTTACAGGGTGGTAGTTGCTCCTGAAAGATGGCAAAAAATTTGGAATCTCTACGAAAATAGAGCGTGAAAACTTCAGTGAGAGTGGTGAGATTTGAAAAAAAAACCTCAGAGTTGCTATTATCTCTCTGGTAAATATCTCGAATTGAAGAATGATCTTTAAAGTCATGAAAACCTATGAGAGAAACTCTAATCGTTGCTTCTCGATTGTCCAAAACATTTCGTACTGTTTTGTGCCAAAAGCACTTCGAAAGAAAGGTATAAAGTAATCTTAAGTTCTTTAAATGCCTCAGTACTAGTGACGAAATAGGATTTGTTATAATGCTGAAAATATTCTTAGTAGGATGAGATAAGGCTCCATCATTTTGGTCGAGGTCGAAAGGAAAATAAAAGGCGCATAAAAAATTTTTTATTAAAAATCATAAAAATGCTTGGAATAGCAACTCACCATTTCAGTGAATTTTTTTTTTTAATTTTTTTTTTGCCAACACTGGGTCCATTTAAGCATTCTTTAATTTAAAAAAACTTATTTCTTGCAGTTTCTCACAAAGAACTTAACACACATAAATTTGCGAGCACATAGTATTCCTCAAAAGCTTGTACCTTGCATATGTATACATATATCCATATACATATGTATGTGTGCCTGTGCAAAATATTAAGAAAACCATGCATTGTATTTACAACAAAAACAATTATTTTACCTTATCAGCTACACGCTTATTTCGTTCAATGAACTGCAAAATATTGTTTACCACAACGCTTCCTGCTGCCAATAAGCACGCCAACATACACACACATCTAAGCACGTGAGTTTCTTTTTCCATGCAGACACAAGACGCAAACGGTTTTTACCCGCCGCACACAGCAACCAACAACCAACAATGGCCCGGAGTTGGGTGCGCATGCTGTCGCATGGCTTATTGAAAACACTTCTTGCATCAATGCATCACGGCGCACACATTCATTGGCTTTTATCCTTTTTTCCGCCAACTCACCGAATTCCATTTCTTTTTCTCCGCTATTACCCTCTATGACATTTTCTCCCATCAATTGCAAATCGTTGTTGTTCGATGTTGCGTGTTTGTGTGGGTATGATGGGTGTGCCTTTGTTGGTGTGAGTGGAGCATATCTTTGCGTAAATCCTTGCATTTTCTTGCTACGCGTTTCGGCATTAGCTTGTTACGCTCTGTTTCGTCGCTTCGCTGCTCAATCGTGCGCCGGATTTACTTTCTGGTAGTTTTTTTTTCATCTCCTGTTGTACAGTACAGTTGTGAGTATGGCATTTGTTGTAGTTGTTGTTTTATTGTTCGATTTTGTGTTTACTTTATTCATGCCAATGCGTTTCCGATGCTGCACAAATCTACACATACATATTTGTATTGAAATAATCCTTTTTTGCTCTTCTCAACCGTAAATTAGTAAAAGAAAAAAAGAGGCGATAGTGCTCTTTATATACGTATACAGGCTGGCCCGTACAACAGATGAGTTCACATACTAGGCATTCCTTTTTCACTCAAGAATATAGAGATGGAAATTGTTTCTCCCATATTCACTTCCTCGATCTTCTTGACGGTTTTTGATCCTATTTATATATCTTGCTGTGGATTCCAGAATCGAAGCTTCAAAAATGAAATTTAGTCTAACCCACTTTCAAACTCTTAACTTAGATGACTTGTAAAGAATCTTAGATATGAGTATAACATGTACTAGAGATTCGTTTCAACTACTTTGGGCTAGAAATTATAGATTATATATAATACCAGAGAATAGGTGAGATGATGGCTTTGCTATATCTTTGCAGGTAATTAAGTTCCAAAAAATTAGTTATCTAAAATATTTAATCATACAAGCATATCGGAGCTAAAAAGTAACACTTTGTGACTGAAAGTTCAAAGCTTAGTACTCTCCTGTTAGAAGCAGTGGCAGATTTTTGCCAACTCTAAGTTATAATCGTGGATACTGTATGCATATATGTATTTTTAATATTTTGGTGCTTTCGAACAGATATTGGAAAATTGCTAAAAATTTTGTTCTATGTATCAGAAATACTTCCTGTTGCATGTATTTTCAGTGAATGCAGCAAAGCAAGAGATCAATATTGCCACATTTTTAATAGCTTGTGGCAAATTTATGTATAAATATAGATAATAGATATATATATATATATATAGTACAATATAACTCACGACCGTGTGAACCCAAAGTACCCAAAGCATATTTTGAATTTATGGCATATTTATATGGAAGTTAAAAGTTAAAAGCAGTATGCTTTTGCCTAGTGAAACTTGGGCGTAAATAATACATGTACATATGTATTTGTGATACATGAATGCGTCGCTTGAAAGCTTTTTGCCTAAGTTATTACAAAAATTCCAAAAATTCCAAATTTTCAGTGAATTTTTCATGATTTCTGGTAAAAATTTTAATATTCTGTTTTAAGCCGATTTATTTGAAAATATTAAAGTCAAGCGGATATAATAAAGATATATGGGGACCTAAATACTAAATTAAAAGTGTTTAGTGTATACTAGTGATTATGGTTATTTTGTGGGATTGTTCAGCTAAATATTATTATTTGGTGTAAAACCATAGATGGCGCTGTGTTTGTGATGTAGTGAATAATATGGTTCGGTCTGAAGTCGAAGTGAAGAAAAAAAATATTAACAACAAGAGCTTTGGATGATACGGGCGCTATATAAAAATATACTATATTCTCAAAATCAACAAAATTACGCAATAAATACCAGATTTTTCAATAAGTTCCACATAGCGCCTTTCTTTTTGCCTGTTTTGCAAGCGAGTTATAGCGTTAAAAGTATGTTAGGGGTCATGTCTTGGACATTTTGTCTAAAAATCTCTAGACTTAGGTAACTATAAAAATAGTTTTTAACCAACAACCAGGTTTATTTGTCAGTAGTCCAGCGTTGAAAATACAATAGAACTTACCTTTAATGAATTCGCTCGGGACCTGAAAATCACTCCCACTTCCCTATTCAGAAACTTCATTATATAAAAACTATGACTTTTTGTATTTTTTTTTAAATAATCAGTAGGTTTGGTGTTTTTTTTCGTTTCTCTGCCGTTTTTCATTTTATCATTTAGAAATCTGTATGTCATCTCCACAAATCTTCTGATCAAGTTAATGTATAAAGAAACTTGTCCCAATGTGGGTAATGCCTTATCGGTATTTGCCAATTTTTTCTCGAAATTAATTCACTAAAAGACACTCTTCATTATATGGAAGTTCACTATAAGGAAGTTTGACTGTATAATTTAACAGGTTTTACGAACGATGAAACCTCAGCGCTACCTATGGAGATGTATGTATGTTGGAAAATTTATTTTAAATCAAAATTTAACTCAAAATATTCTAAATTTTTTGCACGTAGTTTTCTTCGTAAGAGACTTAGCTATACCTACTCAAATATACTGCATTTCTATAAGGTAAACAACTCTATCAGTGGCATACAAATATCGTCATACAATCAAAGTTGTTATGAGTATCTTTAGTTATTCTATGAAAATTTGCTTTGCTTCATGCCGTTGAAAATTGAAAATATTAGCAAATTACCATGAAATCTCACACTGATAGATTGAGAATATTTTTCAAACATTTGAGGTGGATTTTGGTTTAATTTTCAATCAAATGCTGCTCACCCGCTTCATGATGATTTAACCAACTAATATGCCAGTGTACTGCTAGTCTGTTGAGTTCAAATTAGACTGTGTATATGCAGCGTAACAATACGATGAATCTTTAAATCTTATGAAATTCAGAATTGATAAAATTAAATAAAAAATGATTTAAGATTATTTTTTTGTCTTGTTTTTATAAAAATATTTGCAATTCTACTATTTTTTCAATCAATCACGATTGTGTACGAGTGTGTAGTTACAAATATGTGTATGAGGTCTATATAAACATGGCAATGCGATGAAAAATAAATTTCGCGCATATTTGAAATATTTTTCAATACAGATAAATACTTAATACATTTATAGCTTCGTCAGGCAAATAAACGTGATGTCCAAAGCAAACAGTCATTTGCGTATGTAAATTTATATCAAATATAGACAGTAGATTGGAGAAAGCCTGTAGGGAAATTGGAACTGACTGCATTGTTTTTATTGTCAAAAAGATATTCGGATGTTCAAAATCAAATTGGTTAGTACTGAAGCGAATTGATATTTTTTAGCTATGATGAATTATTTGCTAAAAATTATATGTCCGCTCTACCAACAAGGAGAGTTAATAAAGACACTTTTCAACAGAGACTAGCTTGCGAAAGCGTCTCTATTATTAATTGTACAACATATGGTGAATTTCTACATCATCCTACTTACAGTGGTTTCGAAACTATTATTTCGAATATTTATAATATCAATAGGGACAAAAGAGTTAAATGCGTCACAATTGAAAGTGGGATTCTGGGTTAAATTTGGTAAAAGGTTAACATTAAAAGAATTTTTTTGTCACCGGAAGCTCCGTAGTAAAGCGAGTATAGAACAAAATGAACGAAACTTTCCAGTTTAATGTTTCTTGGAAGCTGCCTCGACAGAGATGTATTTCAAATAGTCTGCCGAGTCAAGAAATTTCCACGCTAGTACTTATGTTGCCGAATAAGATAAACAGTGATGTATGGAATAACGAAAATTGTTATGATCCCATCTTTATCGATACATCGCCAACATAAAAAGGACTGCAGACCTTGCGTTCAGCGCTCGACTTGCTCTAAGCTCCTAAATGTTTTGGAGCTGAATGGCTCAGATGTTCTGTCTCATAAAATATTACAATGTACAGTCGCTCTGGTATATACGATTTGCTTAAAAGGAACAGTTCTTCTTGAAATAACTACAAAAAGAGACCTCAAAGTCTTTGGTGAAATTTTAAAGCACGAAATCAAAAAGCGCTGGATTAGAATTCATTATGGATAATTAAGTAGAAATTAAAAAATCGAACTTTAGCCAACAAATGAAATGAAAAATGACACCTTTCAGTAACCACGAAATTTGAGTTAAGCCATTTTTTACAACATATCGGATGCTCACCAGTGACTGACTGAATTATTGAAGAACACGTGACTTTGTTTGTGATAGTTGCTGTTTGTTGCTTCTGTTGTGTTTGTGTTGCAAATGCAAATCGCATTGGTATTTAAAGAGGCCGGTGTTTAAATTGTTTGCTGTCATATGCGCAGCTTTTTGTTGTTGTTGCAATTACAATTTTCTGTTTTCTGGTTTTCATTCAATTTAAATTGTAACCTATGAAATGGCATTGATTATTTTCAAACTTATGATTTTCAAATAATTCTAGAATATAGTTTTGTTGCTGTTGTTGCTATATATTCCATTCACTGATATTGTGGCGCTATTGAAATCTTTTGCTAATGCCGCAAATGGCAGCGCGGCATCACAGCGATTTAACTTTATGATTTGGCATTAATATTTTATTGCCGCAAAATTTCGCAACTGTTGCAAATCTATTTAAGTCTGTCTGAAAAAATATTTAATAATAAATGTTTATGTATGTCAATAAAAATTCCGCTGATACAACGCTACGTTCTTAATTAAATGCCATTAGTAAATAACGGCACATTTCACATTTCAATATAGCGGTATTCCGCTAAATATCGCCAATAGTAACGGCCTTAAATTTTCTATAAAAGTGTCAAAGCATGAAACTTTGCAAATTCATTTATGCAGCACATTTACCTTCAAAATTCAAAGGTTTATGAAATATATTTTCAGATTTCTAGGTTATGAAGCTTAATATTCTCAGTAAAATAAATTGGTTTAAAAATTTATGAAATGAAATAGATTAACGCAGTTTTTGTGAATTGTCGGAGTTAAATAAATAAAATAAGGAAATTATATTCGAACCGCTTAGTAAGCAACTTCAGGTGGTAGGTTAGGTTAGCTTGGATTAAACTGGTAGGTCTTGGTTCTTTGCTAGGCCGGATGAAGTGCACTTCTTAGGTCCAAGAGAAGTAGTCAGCCACACATAGATCAGTTTTGGTCCTTTGCGATACGGTCCAAGAGAAGTAGTCATCCTTTATGATGCCTGCACTTGACGTGAATTTCAACAGACTCTGCGGCCTCACTACCGATTTATCCTCTAGTGTATCATTCCGTGCAGAGCCCAGATTCTTACGGCGTAGTCTTGCCACTGCGGGACAAGAGAGATGCTTTACTGTTTCCAGGGTGCCCTGCTCTAAACATTCCCTGTTGTCTTTTCTATCTGTCTGTCCCATTCTGCGGACGTATAGCCAAATAGTATTTGCAGTCTGGCACCCCTATATGATAGCTTCTTCCACCGTGTTTTAATTTTCTTTACCAAGCTTCTGTCGAGACCGTCGTATAGACAATGCATGGGTTTCCCAATGTTTATCACGTTTTCGGATGGTAGCCGCACACCATTCTTGGCAATCTCGTCCACTATTTCGTGGCTCTCGATGTCTTTGTGATCTGGCACCCAGTAGGGGTGAAGGGGCTTAGTTCTGGCAACATTTTTCACTGCGGCTTGGCTTTCCAAGACTGGCCGATATGCGGTACGGAGTTACTGCCCTGATTGCTGCTTGGCTGTCTACGTAGATGTTGACTCTGGAATTGCCTGCAAGGGCAGCTCCGCTGTCTTCACATTAGCAAAGACCTCACCTTGAAATATACTGCAGTGGCCCAACAACTTAATGCCTTGTGCCTAACTCTGCACAGTATATTCATGCACATCCTCTAGATGTTCTGCCATCAGTATAGATGTTCTGAGTGTTGCGCTAGCTAACATAACTTTACGCCAGCCATCTATTTCTATATTTGCTTTGAACATTCTTTTCCAGTTGAAGATTGGAATCATGTAGTCGGTGTTTGCCCAATCTCCATTACCAATTGAGCTATAAAGAGGTCTACAGGGTGCTGGTTTAGTATCAGTTCAAGTTGTTCTTAAGCTCTCGTTATGCACAGCGCAGCGAGTCTCTGAGTCTTTTCTACTGGCTTCCGGTAGGTGGATTTGCGTACGCCTGGTAACCATACTACTACAATGTAGAGCAAATTGGTTTAAAAGTAGCTGTGTAGAATCAGTGCATGAGAAAGGGAAAGAGCCCCCAGGTTGTGCAGACCATCAGCCCAGACGCACATAGAGCATTTGGGCTTTCCCACTCTTCTTCCACGTTGTGCTTCCACAGTAGTTTACTGTCCAAGACTACACCAATTTACTTGGTCCGTGAGAGAGAGTTGTGTGCCATTTATCGAAGGGAACCCCCAGTCAAGACGAATTAAGGTTACCTAATAAGGGAAAATATCTCTTATCAAGATATGTGTAATGATATCAATCCTACAGTTTATAAGTCCGATTGGAAGGTTCCGACAATTGAAGAGCTTATTGGGCAGAAAAGATGTGTGATAAAATTGAAGCAAAAAATTTTGCTCAAAATTGCAAACATTGAAAGACTTGCTGGCACATATACGGACAGACGGACTGCCAATTCAGCTCTCCATGCTGATATTTTATATATTCGTACACACAAAGGGTATCCGAAATTTTATTCTGCGTGTTATATACTACGTGACAAACTTCATATACCCTGCTCATGGTATCAATATTAAAGCACAGCCAATTTCGCTTATCCCCACACCAAAAATTAGGTTTTATAACGATTTCCTTCTTGTTGTCATTACGACATGCTTTCCGTTATTTAGCTTTTAATGGTTTCCTTCTTTTAAATTGCTTTCTCAAGTTCAAAGTTTTCGACGCAGACTTGTTGCTGTTACGAGTATTTACATGCCCATATAAATACTTTGTAAGGAAATACATACATATAGTATATGTAGAATGTATCATATGACAATACAATGGCTGAATACCCAAAAGGGTGTCGACAATACCCACATAAGCCGCTTTATTATTGTTTGGAGGAGTTTGAGCGCCCTTGAAGATGCTGCTGATATAAAACACATATACTATATGTATGTGTAAGTGAATCATTGGTTAAAGTAATTTGCCAAAAGTTGGCGCCATCCACGGATAAAAATATGTGTTAGGGTGGGTAAAAAATAATAATGTTTATTTTGCTGGTAGTCAGAAAAATAGGTTCTTAGACCCCTCTAAGAAGGTCTATCCAAGTATGAGCTCTTAATTGTAACGGGAAGTTCATCCACTTTACAGTTTTCTGGTTTTTTCTCGTCGTCAGCTAGAATAATTTAAATCCCGCTTCCAAGTACTTGAAATAATATCTCGTTTCATAGCCTTTGCAGGAAGTTGAATGCTATTTTATTGCTTTTTTGGAACCACAATAAATATAGAATAGCACTATTTTGTTAACAATCGGAAGCTTAATGACCGTAAAGTTTAAGATTTTCAGAACCCCTATATAATTAATATTTTTTTTAAGCTTATCGTCGATCTCTCTTGATGCATGTCCTTCACGTTATGTGAAACAATTTAATTGCTCATCACTTTGTGGGCGTGAACATCAAAGTTTACTCGCTTCGTTGTCGCAAATTAGCAAGCCACCCGCAGTGCGCCCTCAAATTATGTAAATGCTCTTAGTAAGGTGTGCCCAGCGATGCCGTGAAATTATGGACGTTGCGTGAAAGTATTCGTAAACAAAAGAGCACCACTAACTTGAAAGCGTGAAGTTGAGTGGCATCGGAAATT
Organism: Bactrocera correcta; assembly: GCA_027475135.1. Classification (NCBI taxonomy): domain Eukaryota; kingdom Metazoa; phylum Arthropoda; class Insecta; order Diptera; family Tephritidae; genus Bactrocera; species Bactrocera correcta. The sequence continues at coordinate 109,950,631 of CM050325.1, read as the reverse complement.
TGTTTCTGTATTGGTGCAGTGTTGGCGAACACCATTTAAAATGCTAATGTTATAGAATCTTTTGATGGGAAAAGTACACCGAATCTTTGACTTTGAAAGTGTTTCTAATTTATTCATGTTGCTCAGTTTCTAATAGGAGGTGGAAAAGCACCTTGTGCTATAAAGTTGTCATGTCTTAAAAATAATTAGCAGATATAGGCTTAGGGCCAAAAAAAATTCGTTTAAAGGCGGGCAAAAGTGAGAAGGCGAAACATCCCCCTCCCCAGGGATGTCGGCTGGGTTTTGGGTAAACAAACATCCCTAATGAAGAGATCAAAACAGCTTCGGATAAGAGACCCTTTTGATGACGACCACTGCAAATGTGTTAAGGATTACGATTTAAAGGCATGCACCTGGAAGGTCCTGGTCAGGGTAACTGGGAAAGTGCGGCTGCTGGTTGATGTCCTCGTAAAAGTAAAGACTGACACTACCGCCGTCAAAGAAGTGTGGTGGGCAGGACAAGGACTCAGACGAGAAGGTCCACAACTTGTATCAGAGCGAAGTTGTTCAACATTTCGCTGATTTACGCCCACGCCCCGACGGAAGAGAAGAACGATGTGACCAAAAATGTCTTTAACGCCAGGGTGAGCGAAGAAGCTATCTTTGGCACAGCGTCGGTAAATTCAGCTTCAATGCGAATGATTATCTGTAGTACAAGATTCCAGCATAGGAAACCCATCAAGCTACGATCTAAAAACCATTAACCATATCGATCATGTTGTGATAGACGAAAAAAAAAAACGTCTCCAGTGCTTTAGACGTGAGTACGCATCGTGGTCCTAGCATTTACTCGAACCACTATTTTGTTGCAGCCAAGATACGCACCCGCCTTTGTGTAACAAAAAACGAACTTCAAAAAGCACGAGGAAGGTTCGACGCCGATAAGTTAAAATGCGTTGATGAGATTACTCAGAAGGTGTAAAAACTGACTCTTTCGGTAATTTAGTGCACTTGGAATGACAATGATCAATGCTCTTTGTCATATTAAAGACGACGCGCTAGAGTTTTCACATCTTTGGCTTTCATCTCATCTGGTGGTATTGGATTATTTTGAGGTCTTACTGTCAGTCAGAAACTCGAGTTCCTGAAAGGCACTTAACTGGATATAGCATTTCTTCGTTCGAAGGAGAAATCTTGGATAAGCATAAGCCTTGGCTTGAAAGTTTATTGCTATAATATATGTATATGGTTCAAAGAGTTTGAGGTCTAGCACCTACAGCTTCTTTGCAGTTCTTTGTTTTTCAATTTCATGACCAAATCAATACAACTTTGTGACAAATATCTTAACCCTGTCCAAAATTTAACAAATTCTACGGTAAATATTAAAATGGTAATAAAAAACATTTTTTTTTGATTCATCAAGTACTAAATTGCCTGCTTATTGACAAACTCATCAAAAATGCCATTGAAGTACATCAATGAAAAATTCGACGTAAAATACTATCAACAGCTGTGCTATGCATTCGTGTGGTGAGTATACAAACATAAGCTTTGTTCTACAGGTACAGGGTGTCAACGGTGACACATTATTTATCCGCAGCTCCCTCTATTTCACATACCCCACTTAACCTACTATCAATCAAGTGAACACTAAGCCAATTCACATGCACTGCTACAACAACAATAATAAAGCACATGCATATCATCAACATAAGTAGTACGTGTTATACCCCTAAGATGGGTAAGTGGTGAGTGGCACGTTGTTAGGCTTTTGTTATTGTTTTTAGTATACCTATATTCTAAATATATATTGTTTATCGTATATAAAAGCAACTGAATAAATTGTTATTTTAGTTGAAAGTATTAAGGTACTTCGCTCGCTTTTGTGTTGACTTTTGCGGCAGACAAGTGGGCGTGTGTGTGCGTGTGCAGAGATGCTTGTCTGTGCGACTTTATAGCTTTATTGTATGAGTGTATATGCGGCTATAGCCGATCTCCCGCACCGACTGTGACAAATTGTTAGCAAATTCTAGTCACGTAAATCACATATCACATATATGCAGTTACCTAAGTGCCCCCATGGACATGGTGGTATATATTGTATATCTACCTTTGTGTATTTACGGTGTTATGTTTATACGAATCCCGTTGTCAATTTAATCAGACTGTACATGACGCACCATGATGGAAGTTTGATGGTCTTTAAATGACGATTTATAGAAAATATTGAAAATAAAATAATTTCAACACGAAAAAATGACAAAGCTGCAAAGTTTCTTGAAAATTAAGTAAAATTGAGTACTAAACAATTTTCAAAATTAAAAATTTAGTTGGAATTTTTTTTTATTTTATATTCATACTCTCATATTATTAGTCTAACCTGTATAAAGTTTTTTCAGTTTGGATTTTCTTTCTAAAAAAAATATTTTTGTTTAATGAAAAATTTATTTTAATTTATATATTTTTCTCTAAAAGTACTTAAGACTATGGTGAAAAGTCAAGTCGCAAGAAATTGCCGTTATTAAGAATATCGGCTTTTGAGACTCACTTTTAAACATACGCATATAATTCACGGTAAAGATTATACCATAACGACACAGGAGTTCTCTTTTTTGCTTTTTATTAAATTCGAAAAAACATTAATTCACCTTCACAGTGTGCTGAACTTCTAAGTATTGACACACATACATATGTATGTACCACATATGTAGATATCACACATCGCAGTACCCCAATTACTCACACAAGTCCACTCATATATCATTGGCGTATTGTTGTTACAGTCTACCGCCTGATTCAACACGTTCTGCCGAACCCACAATATTTCTACTCCGTTTTCGTCTTTTCTGTTCCCAGCACCTCTTGATCTTTTGCCCCTTTCAGTTGTTGCGGCAAATAAATAAAACTGCCAAACGTATTTGCCTTGAGTGCCAAAAAATTGCTTCAATCACACAACACAGATATACAATTCAAGTTGCCGCCTGTGAATCAACTTTCACATGGCACGCAAAAAGCCAATTCGTCCAAATCACACAGTATGAGGAAAAGGTAAAAAGTAGGTGTGAGAGCAGATGAAACTGATAGGCCACTTTAATGCGCCTAAATGTAGGCGAAATAAAATTTAACAAATATTATTTGTTGTTGGTTGATAGACTGAGAACGAGTTTTTGTTGGCTTATCGATATCTATAATAAAGTAAATAGATTGGCCGTCTGCTTACAGAACTTATTCTGCAAGAGTTTCATAATAAAGAAGAAATTATAAACAATTCCCCCTAAATAAAATTACAACACTCGTACTTTAGTGCTCTTTCTACGGTACTCAAATCCTTTTTTGTTTTCGTAGTTTTTGCTTTCAAGCGTTCAAAAGCGTTCACACTTCCGGCTGAACAGTTATTATAACTGGGAGCGCATCAAATGCCCGCAGCAGTGCCCTACATATTTTCTCATCACTACGAAACTATTGAGACTAGCAAACGCCTGCAGGTGTCAAATGCTCTGCGGCAGTTGGTGGAGAAAAAAAAGGGGGAAAAAACGGCGAACAAATGTGCTACATATGAGCAACTTTTCTTGCTTTTTTATTAGGCCACCCTACATGGTTACAAGGATTTACTGGGCAACATGTGAATAGTGAACACCGTGTGGAGCCTACATATGCGGGCCTATGTATTGGTGACTGTCTAGTAATTTTCGCGTTCATTTAACTAGAAGCGCTGTAATTTGGGGCAGCGCCCTAAGCGCACAAGTTGGAGGGTAACGTTAGTTAGCCGCGTATGTAACCGGCCGCGAAGTATGTAATGGTCAGGGAAGTGTACTCGTATGTAGCCAAGTGAATCGAGGCAATAAAGCTTGTCGAAAGCTATGCTTTTTGCTTCTTTTGATGCGCACTTTTAGGCGCTGCGCCGCGCTATTTGTGAATGCCCCGTTTTTACGAGTGCGTTGTTAGCCTTGGCTTTTTTATGTAGCTCTGATCAAAGTCCTTTCGGCGCACCGTGTTGGCACCATTTCGCAAAAAACAAGTTGCTGCGTTGAAAACGAAAGAAAATCAACAAAAATGCTCAATTTTTTCAGAATTTCATTCCATCGCTGGGCGTAGTTTTCGTATTTTTTGTCATTTTCATAAACCACTTTTTGAAAATTTTGAGTTGAGTCTCTTGTCAGTAGTTTGTTTTTCATTTTTGTTCTCGGTTTCTTTCGATTTACGTTGTTTGATAGCTAGAAAATTGATTTACTGCAATTATAGGTTCGATGGGACTTTGAGACTATGTCTAAGCTTATATTTTGCCTGTGATTTTCCACAGAAATTCTTCATCACATTTGTATCTTTGAATAGTTTTTACAAAAACTTGATTACGTTGCATCGCATCACATGTCCACACAGCTTTTGAAAGTGACTCATTCTGAGTAAAAGTTTTTGGGGTTGTTTGTTGGAGGATCAGTACCGTTTTTATCGTGAAGAAGAAATTCAATGAAGTCATGTTGACACCGTTCAATTATTATTTATTTTTTAACGGGTGATTTTTTTGAGGTTAGGATTTTCATGCATTAGTATTTGACAGATTACGTGGGATTTCAGACATGGTGTCAAAGAGAAAGATGCTCAGTATGCTTTGACATTTCATCATGAATAGACTTACTAACGAGCAACGCTTGCAAATCATTGAATTTTATTACCAAAATCAGTGTTCGGTTCGAAATGTGTTTTATCGACAAATTTTGTTCAGCGATGAGGCTCATTTCTGGTTGAATGGCTACGTAAATAAGCAAAATTGCCGCATTTGGGGTGAAGAGCAACCAGAAGCCGTTCAAGAACTGCCCATGCATCCCGAAAAATGCACTGTTTGGTGTGGTTTGTACGCTGGTGGAATCATTGGACCGTATTTTTTCAAAGATGCTGTTGGACGCAACGTTACGGTGAATGGCGATCGCTATCGTTCGATGCTAACAAACTTTTTGTTGCCAAAAATGGAAGAACTGAACTTGGTTGACATGTGGTTTCAACAAGATGGCGCTACATGCCACACAGCTCGCGATTCTATTGCCATTTTGAGGGAAAACTTCGGACAACAATTCATCTCAAGAAATGGACCCGTAAGTTGGCCACCAAGATCATGCGATTTAACGCCTTTAGACTATTTTTTGTGGGGCTACGTCAAGTCTAAAGTCTACAGAAATAAGCCAGCAACTATTCCAGCTTTGGAAGACAACATTTCCGAAGAAATTCGGGCTATTCCGGCCGAAATGCTCGAAAAAGTTGCCCAAAATTGGACTTTCCGAATGGACCACCTAAGACGCAGCCGCGGTCAACATTTAAATGAAATTATCTTCAAAAAGTAAATGTCATGAACCAATCTAACGTTTCAAATAAAGAACCGATGAGATTTTGCAAATTTTATGCGTTTTTTTTTTAAAAAAAGTTATCAAGCTCTTAAAAAATCACCCTATATTTGCTGTACAAAGACTTCGGAAGTGGATAAAGGCTAATTTTAAAGTATAGAATTGCTGTAAAAATAGCTGCCAAAGAAAAAGAAATTGGATTTTGAAATTTATGAGCAAGTTTGGGTACTGAAGAATACTCATACACTTTGATTTCATAACAAAATACTTGGAACACCAGCTCACCCAACCTAGCAATGGCTGTCGTTTCTCTGCTCACACACTTTCAAGGATGGAATAGAAAAGTGGTGAGCATTTCTTTTCAGTTTTGTACTTTCTGACTGTTCGCTCAATACTAGCAAAGGGTTGCCTGGACTAGATTAATGATTAGATTGGCTTGTGTGCCAGGTTACAGATATTCCAGGAAGCTGTAAGGCTGCTAATAACAGCATAATTGAGAACGGCTAGGGGCTCGTTTGATTTGTTGTGGTTTATTATTGAACTATTGGGCCTTGGATCAGCTCGCAAGGTTCTTTTTGCCCGTTCGCTCTCAGCAAGGGGCACCGTTCATTGATTTTAAGAGTTATAATTGGAAACTGTTCGATCGGGATCCATGCGGATGATGCTGAACATCGAACAGGATGCCAGCTGTTTATAAGGCTATGAGATAGATCATTTCATCGCTTCCTCCTCGAATAGACACGACGGATCTCATACTTTTAGACATCTAGGTGAAATTGCGGATATAAATAAAACAACAAAGTAAATTTGTGATATGTTCAGAGCGTTTTGTCGATAGCTGCAATCCAACAACAGGAGTTTTCCGCATGGCTTCACAGAGAACTGTACTTGTACACAACAGTCTAAGTGGCATCCCTCGCCATGGTGAGGTATCAGTTATCTAACTTAACCTAACCTATTTTATATTTCGTTCAATGAGCTTCAGCGATGGAAAAGATTTCTAGTTTAATGTGAATGAAAATAAGAAAATGGCCATATTGGTTGAAGAGAAAAATCTGAATTTCGTGGCTCTATCCGCAATCTATCCGCAAAGAAATGGCTATTATCTGATTTAGTGTGCTTGCCGAAGATATTGACACCAATTTTGTCAGGTGCAGCTCATAAATTCAGGTGACGGAATAATAGGGATGAACTTATGGGTACCGCATTGTATTCAAAGCAACATTGTCTGTTGAAATACGATGAAAATGATTGCTTCAATAGCACTTAAGCTTAGAACATTCAAATGACAGAGCACACAAATACGAGCGCTGTCAACATTGGATGACTTATATCAGAGATTGACTGTTTCTAAAAGTGTCGGTGCGCGTGTTTGCCTGTGCTAGCTAAATAATCCCCCACTCTACCACTTGTCCGACCTGAATTGCACTGCCAAAATGCATATTTACTTTGCATGCGCCAAGGTGTGAGCTTGCGCTTTTTCCTTCGCGTTCTCTATGCACTTTGGCAAAACGCTGCAGGACATACGATGCGCGCGGCTCTCGCCCCCTGTTTGGCCCAGCTTTGGCCTAACATCAACGCAAAAAACAGACAAAAAAAAGAAGAACAACTACACTGCAGAAAAATTAATGAAAAGTTTCATATAACTGCACGCATATGCGTTGTTTGCATGCATCAACCGTTTTTTTTTACCTTTTCGTTGCGTTTCGTTGTTTTTCTGGATCACCACCTCGTGTCACGACAACAGCAAAAGGTGGCGCAAAAAAGAGTGCAATGTTTGTTAGGGGAAATATCCACATGTCATATGCTCATTTCATATTCGCGGTTGTAGCACATATTTCAGTGGTTCGCGTTGCCGCCAGCGTGTAGTAGTGTGTGTGTGTACGTGTGCATGTATGTGTTTTACTCAATATGCTCGCTTTTGGGCGACACTCAATCATTTGCTTTTGGACCGCGGTGTGATCATCCGCTCTGAATTCACTTTTCATTTGGCAATTCGCTTTGATTTTTTCGATTTTCCGTTGTTTTCTTTTGTGTTCGTTCTCGTTGTGTACTTTGCTTCAAACGTGTTGTTTTCGATTCGGAGTTTTTACTGTTCGCAATAATTTACTATTAAAACACTGCAAACACATACGCTCATTTGCAATTTTCATCACTAACACAAACATGCCACACATACATAGGTGCATGCATTTTTTGCGCGTGCCGCAGCGCTCTCCCTCTGTTGTGTATTCAAGTTGTTGCGTTCTTATTTGAACGTAGTTCTTAGCACATTGTTGGCACGTTGCCATTATGTCGAATTTTGACACATTTTTGGCGGATTAAAGTGGAATTATTAAAAAAATACAATAACTTGTTGGCATGTGTGGGTGTGCGGCTGAGTTGCCTTTTTCATGCAGGGCGGGCTGCACTCGTGTTGCATAAAGTAATGCGTTTAACGGTTTTTGCTTTTACTTTTTCACGAGAGTTTTGTTTGCGAATTTGAGCTATTTCATTCGAAATTTTTCCGGCTTTGAGTTTATTGCCAGCGAGTCGCGTTCTGACAGGCGCCTTTGCCTAAAATTTTAAAAGTTTACAAATTATTGAAATATTTGTCTCTTGAATGAAATTGGAAACGACAGCTCAGATTCTGAAGCAGGATTACTTTCAAAACACTTGAAATCAGTTGTTAAACGTTTTTCAAATATTCCGAATTTCTTTGTATTAGCGCTGATAGTTACTAGCGAACTTAGTGGTGCTCAAATACCTTTTCATACGGACAGTCAATGGAGTGAGTATGTCTTTTGTTCATAACTTTACTAATTAGAAAGTCTTAAACTTTATGGTTTGACATTAATTTGGTCTAAAGTCTCATGTGGTCTCGACGCATTTAACTTTCTATGGTCTACTAAGTTAGTTTACACTGGACTTTGTGGCTAATCTCGATCAGCAGAGAAACACTCAACCAAAAAACTGTTGAGCCTCAAACCCTCACGAATCGGAAATGGCGATAATTTTATAATATTATATATAACGGCACCGGCCTGAGAGTCTGGTATTCCGCGAAAGTGGAACCATCAAGAAGGAAGTACCGAAATTATTGCCATGATTTTGACAATGGGCTTACTCTCAGCTTAGAGTCAATAGGTTGCTGTGAAAAAAAACGCGCAGTTATTCATACTTCCTCATGGTTGACCATTTATAAAGGTAAATATCCCATACAAACTATTCTATGGCAAATTCTTCTGTAAGATCTGTATATAAGTATAAATACTTAGTTAAGCTTACAGTTAGTATCCGAGTTGCCTGATCAATCCGAAAACATTTGTGTATTTATTTTATCCCCAAAAGAAAATAAGTTGTGTAGATATAGTACTCGTGGGTTACGTGTTATATTCATATACTTTGTTTCTTGTTTGCTACTGTCCCAAATCCCTGCCTGTTTATTCAATTTTGAGAAAGCGTTCTCTCTGTTTCTTCAACTTATAAATTCCTTCACAATCTTCGTAAATTTTTACTTGTTTCTTCAATAGCAACACTTCTGAAATAAGACCTAAGTTTTAAGGGTCTCTTAGTTCTAGTATTTATTTATTTTTCAGTACTAATATTTTAAGTAGGCTATTGACAGTCTCTCTCCCCAATAAATTGTCAGACTTCTAACTCCTATTCGCTTAAACTTTTTTTCTATGAACTTTCCAACCTCGTTGCTTCAGTTTACGAAAAGAAAATGCAGAAATCGGCAAGTGAAGAATTCAACATGACAGCAGCATACCAATATTTTGGAGCTCAAAAACATTTGCATTTCTCAGACAAATCCACAATATTTCAGTTGACAGCTGCATTGGCGTAGCGAGTGCAAAAAAATCAAAAAAAAAAAGTGAAACGCTATCGAATATAACAAAAAACCACATGCCGACAACTGCAACAGTAAATTTCCACGACTAGAGTGGCGTGAAAAAAAATTTCTAGAACGAGCAGTATGCACATTTGCACATAGCTCTGGCAGCAAGGAAGTATGTCTTTTCGCTAGTGTCTAGCTGTGTTTGCAGTCGCGGGCGCGGGTGCGGGTGCGGATGCGGTATTGATTTTACTGTCACACTATTTGGGAAATAACAAGTAAGGTAGGCATAAGGTGGACTGGTTCATAGCTTAATGCGGTAACTTGTTAATTTTCTTTAGAGAATAATAAGCAATTGTGAACTTTCGGGGTTTTTCAGAAACAGTTATACAAAGATTTCCTCACATTTGAGGTCTATATAGAGATGCTGCCAGTTGCGTAAGAAGCAAGGATGAATTTGATTCCGGTCTATTCTATCCGAATAAAGGTTCGCATATTTTCGGTTTGGAGATTTTCTGTTAATGCGATGGTCTGAAAAGTGTCTATGTGGTGCTAGTTACTAATTTAGCGCACCCTTCCGTGACGAAAAAATTGCGGAAAGCTTTTGAGAATGCGGAAAGTATTATCTTAGAAGATTCTCAAGGCGGAAGCAAGTAGCTCTAAAGTTCACCAATAATGAAGCCTAACATCGAATGAGGGACACTTATAATTATTCCCTATAGTTAGAGCTTATCTATGTCGTGCTTTGAATCTACCAAAGAGTGTGGCCAAGACGCTTGCTTTTATATGTACTTTTTGAACAAAAGCACTTTGATATAATACCCTAGCAAAGGAGCGAACTAGGACTCAAATGTAATTTGTCCTCACTTTTAAGCTTTCTGTAGCCATTGACAGCTCTCCCGTTCGATTTGAATATATGTGGAATTCGATTTATTTGTACACACCTGCATACATACGCTCATGTGGCAGTTACAGTAGCAAGAAACAGATTCTTTCCTCTTACATGCATGTGAAGGTGGGCTCCCTAGCAAAGCTCTTTTATCAAAGTGCTCTAGATAGTGTTGTTCGCACTGATTTCTTTTGCTTTTCTCTTCACTTACACATATACATACATATATACATAGGTATTATTGTTATTTGGGTTTCGTAGACACATTCTATACTTGTATGTATGTGCATTCGTAAAAGAGGAATTTAAAGCCAATACTCAGAAATGTTGTTTCTCTAAAAACAGTCGCAATTTATACAAGTGAAAGTGCTTGCGAAGCAACATAATTACCGCAGCTAGTTTTTAGCGATTTTTTCAGACTTTTTATGCTTACTCACATTGCACAGAAATCAAAGGGCGGAATGAAATTAATTATTTAATGAAAATTAACGTTTCTAATCATTATTTAAAACACTCTGCGTGCCTTTACATATTTATGTGACATCTACCAACGCTCCTAATGCACCTCTGAGTGTATGCAATAACGGTAAAAGGATAACCAGACAAATTTTTAGAGAGACAAGCATATAACGAGTGATATTGACAAAAAAGCACTAAGAACGTGGCAAAGTGCCAGTGCGGCTGATGAAGTAAGCAAATCACGTACACCAACAGCGTAGAAAAACACACATAGACGGCGGTGGGTGTTTCCATTCGATGAGTTTACTTGCTTGACGAGACGCGGAATTATCAACAGTTGGGTCACGCACGTGCGATGCGCTTAAATTTAGTACTGCAAGAGCAAACGCACGCACACAATTATCACAATAAATATATACATACATATACATATATACATATAGGTAATATAAATCGTTACAGACGCTTGAATGCAGAGTTTGCCACAAAGCTGGCGGCAATAAAATACCATACATAGCCAGAGCGAGAGTGAGAGCGAGAGAAGGTCTCCTACACCTTCTTGAGATGTCGGTGACTTATAATAAGCTGCAGACAAAACGCGTACACTTCGACGCTTCTTGACGGTTTAATATGTTTTAATATTAAATACCAAACCAGACTGTCATTGATAGCGCATGCTGTCACTGCGTATGAGTAACCTGCTGACAACCGCTTCAGTGGAGAAATTAAAAAAACCCACCACGACTCCATGCAGCGTCACAAGAGCGTGTGTGGAGATTTAATACAGTTTCTTCAGCTACTCTACGCTGTGCTGTGTAGCGCCGTTAACCAGTTAGCGTATAACAACAAAAGCAATAAAGCAATCGAGTGACATTTCGCAATCAGCAATGCGTAAACGACAGCGGCATCACAGCTGGCCTCCCTTTGTTTGCTAGTAGTTGCACAGCACATATATTGCGAGGCTGCTTATTATCCATGGCGGCTGCTGCAGCTGCTCTCACATATCATGCGTCTCATGTACTTGGTTAGACTTACATATATATAAGCTCCTTTGCCCTTGTCAGTTGCGCCATTGTAGAGCTCAGCGGTGCTGTAATGTTTATGGGTGGGATAATGAGGTGACAGCGTTGAATGTGGGCAACCATAATGGCATACCACATGCCACAGATATGCCACCGATATGCATATATGCAGATTTACAAGCGTCTATAGAGGAGAATTGCGTACAGTCACTGTCAACTAGTTTGAAAGCGTTTGAAAATTGGCTGCGGCATTTCGAAAATTTGTTATTGAGCGCATATATATGAATTATGCCATGAATTTGCATTTTTCTTGTTGGATATCATTGCGCATTTAACCGCGCTTTGAGTTGATACAAAAAATTATCGCATAACTTTACGTGGGGAGCTTGGGAGAAGCTGGATTGCTAGAGTGGAGACACTTATTTTGCGGGTGTCATGCTTGAAGAGCAGTGCGGAAAATGCAAAGTTTTTGTTTTATCTTGAAATTAATCTTGACTGTAGCAGTTGGATTTGTTTTATTTGGAGATCGTCAAGAAGACAATCGATCTTCAGTGATGCTTGGTAGTTGACTATAGAGAGACTGGAAAAACGATAAATGCATTTTTCCATAAGAAGGGCTATTGTAGACGGGTTTTCGGTCTTTGATTACCGCTAGAGATTCTTAGCAAATATTTTAGTGGCTGGTAAGTAATACTGGGACTGGATGACAGTCCGCTTGAATTGATATGTTGGTAACTAACTTTAGTAATACTCTTTTTAACCGCACCAGCGTTGCTAATTTTTATGAAGAAAATGATAATCTGCGATCTGCAGATCAACGCATCATTCACAGAGTAAATAAGCGGAATCTTCAACGTCTACCAAGACTGGTGACAGCCTTCAGCACTATACAAGTTAACAACATAAAGAAATCGAGTGTCCGTGAGAGGATGTTTGTGGGTCTTAAGCGCAAGTGTCTAGACTATTTAAGTTTGACATCGTTGATGCAGCCAAATACGCAAAATTGCAATGAATCACACAAAAAGTAAAGTGCCAGCGAGAAAATCGTTTAAATCATGTTGACATACAGTAATTGCGACTTAAGCGTTTCGAGTGACTGGCATTTTAAATAAACCAACAAGAGATTTTAATTAACACCAAGTAATTAAGTACGCGGGCAGCTAAGTGGGGAAGTGCAAGTACGTAAGTAGCGAGTAAAAGTGTCGACTAAGTTTCGCAGCAGCGCGAAATTGACGAGGGCGTAAAACGAATAAGCCAGAAAAAAAGAGAAAAATTACAAATTGATTGAAGAGTCAAAGCGCTAAACGACGAAGCCGCGGGACTGAGTGATGACTGACGTTTGGATAACAAATTGTTGCTTTAAGTTGTTTACGATGTGCAATCATGACGATGCGGCTAGTAATTATGTTTTTGAAATCGCTTACCCGGTTCGTGATGGCACTCAAGGGCATGTCGGAGACTGCAAGCACTGCTTATGAAAGAGAAGAGAGAAACACCAGGAATACTAAGAATTGCAATAGATTTGTGTGTATAAAATAAGTTATTAAAAAAATAATAATTGAGAAGACTGAATTCCTAGCACGGACATGCAATGCTGAGTTTAGTAGCGCTTGTCTTGATATTTTTCCAAGGTCTAACATTTATTTAAAAGGTTGTTTTATGAAATTTATTTGTGGAAACAATTTCGGATAAATGACCATCACGGCTGAGTTTACAGTAGCTTATCCGATCCACCCAATTTTGGAGTGCTTTTTCAGGCCTTATGGCATCTACAGCAGCTTGAATCTCGTATTTTAGATCTTGAAATGTTTGCGTAACATTCATCTTTAACAGTTGCCCACAGAAAATAGTCCAACGGAGTTAAATCGCAGCTTCTGGGAGGTCAATTCACAACACCTCTATTGCTGATTATGCGATTTTCGAAGATAGGGCGTAAAAGATTGAGTGTAGCGTTTGCTGTATGGCACGTAGCGCCGTCCTGTGCCCCAAATGCGATAATTTCTGCTTGTTAACGTAACCATCGAGTGGAAATGAGCCTCGTCCGAAAAGATGATTTTTCGGTTAAATTGACCATCCTCTGTTTTTTTTCAATATTTCCCAGTTTTCTTCTAGTGAATAGCGACCCATTTCGTAAATTTTAGACTTTTTACTGAATATCTGTCACTTTCCGAATGGTATTTGACGTTTCCAATGTCGAAATATAGATAATTCAAATTTAAAACGTTAGATGGCCCCCCCGTTATATTGACATTTGAATTTCACTAGTGATACAAAGATTAGCTTGACTGAGTAGCTAATACCATGTTCCATGTAATCTAGACTGTCCTCACTGTCCTTTGAGATTTATAAAACAGCTATTTTCGTTATTAAAAAATGCACAAAGAAAACACTGTAATGTCGTATTTTGTTTAAAAATCGGCTTGTTTCAAACCTTTTCTATTTAATGAAAGTATTTTTTTTTTGATTTGAGAAGTCGATTGCCAGGTGAATTCATATTCAACTCATTTACTTGGTTACATTTTTTCTCTTTGTGGGATATAAATTAGCTGTGAAAATGTAATAGATTTCATTACTGACAGATGGCACTAAATCAGCGTCGCATAGAAAGATTTTGAGTGGATTAGCTTCAAATCTCCTTAGTGATGAGATTAATAAATGTCATTTTTGTATGGCGAAATCTTGCTAAATCAAGTACATTAGTGAGATATTTTACTCAACATCCGAAATCTCGTGCTTAAGTGTCGTCGGAACATGATACAAGGTGGAAGTCTAAGTTTTGATGCATCCAATGGTGTTGTAACGAATAATATTGACACGGATATTATATTTCTAAGCATTTACACCTTCGTCCTACTCGAATATCTTATATTTTGATTATTAACTCGACAACGCAAAACTTAGTAACTGTGTGGCAAGGCGTTGTAGTATAATAAGACAGAGCCAAGTTCGACAACTGAAAGTAAGAAGGTAAGTGAGTTAAGTTCTGAATAGAGGGAAGTATTTAACGCACAAAAACGGCAAGCAGAAAAGATACGAAGACTCACAAGAGATTTTGTGACGAGCAAAATAGAAAATAATATTCTTCCCTTACTCTGATGGTTAAATAAAAGCACATCTTCCATATTTTTAGTGCAGAAATCTTTAGAAAATAATACCAAAACCTCATATGGTGAGATAACACATTTTTGTCAAATAATTTATAACTTGTATGCGTAAGCCCACTTATCTGTATAAACTTAATACGAAAATCCTTGATTATTATTACTTTATTACTAAAATATTTCCCTTTTGGCTAAAAAAGAGTTTCTCAGTTTCATATTTCAAAATGAGTCAATTTGTGTGTGTGGAAAGTCATGCAGCATTTAAGCGCGTGTAAGCTTTTCAAAAGCTTAAAAGGGCTGCTCTTGTAAACCGCATAAAATCTGTTGGGTTCACTCATTTGCTAGCTATTATTTATTTTGATTCGCCCAAAGAGTTTCCCACTTTCGATCAGGCTGCAAACGCATGTCCAATACATACCACACACACACTTACAAAGCCATACGCATGCGTCTATTTCCCATCCTATTGCTGTTGTCCATTTGTCTTGGTCCATTTCACTACTTCGTTAACATGATTCGATTTTTATTGCGTGCAAGGACTCGCTCCATTTACTTTTACTACGAACGCTGCCCAACATAGACCCATTCATAGACATACATACACACACAAACGCAAACGTAGGTTTACGAATCTGGGCGGGAAAAAGTGCGCTAAGTTCTCGCAAAGTGTAAAGCGATTGAACGTACTGAATTAAGGATTTTTCCTTTATTTCTTTCCTTTTTTGTAGTGATACTTCTACTATCAGTTGATTTTCTATTTTATACTTTCCGTTTATTCGGTTTCTATTTTTTTTGTGTGTGTTTCCTTGGTGTTTTGTTCCTTGTGGTATGACTGGGTATTGCTGCTCTTTTGCTTTTGCCCTTTGTGAATATGTGTTTGTGTATCGCTGATGCGTGTGCGTGTGTGTGTGTTTTGTTCGTGGGCATTTATCCGCTTGTTTATTATCGTCGACAAGGAATTTAAGTGAAAAGCAATGTTCTTTGTTTTATACCGATTTTCAATTGCAACTTTTCCTATAGATCTCTGAATATTTTTGTTTCTATTTTGTTTTTGTTTTCGTCTCTTTCTTTTATTTTTTCTTCCAAATAGTTTACTCATCCATGACCAACACTTACAGCGAGTTAAGGGAAAGAAGCAAAATAAAATACACGATATATATATTTTACTATATCAAAGCGCTGAAGAATTTTAAAATATATTTTTTGAAAATCGTAGAAAATTTTATTAATTTCTCTGTTGCTATCACTTAATACTAAGAGAGATAGATAGATGTGTTATGTAAGTATATATATATAAATGATTAGGATGACGGATAGGAGTCAAAATTGGGGTGACTGTCTATCCGCCCGTCCGTCTGTACCGCCCCGCCTTTAATATTTTTAGTGTTTCTCCTAGACCATTAGCTCAACAGCCAAACAGGACAATTCTTATAAGAACTTTTACCGACAATGTGAAAATGTATGAAACCGGATGAAAACCCCGCCCACTTTTCATATAACGGGACTGTTAAAAACTGCTAAAAGCGCCATAAACTAATAGTTAAGTACCTCCAAGATGGTATGAGAGAGTTTTAATGGAGCCGGGTTCAAATTCGGCACCGCCCATTTTTAGGTGAAAACATCTAACCTGACTGAACCTGACTCTTTCCGCGTCAGGATACAAATCAAGAAGAAATTAATATAAGGGGATACACTTTTGCACGAACTTCTATTGCATCCCTGACAACTGGGACCACTGTGTCGTGGAACCTTCCTCTAGCGGCTTCTTCGTGCGCACATACCTTGAAGATATATGTGGATGGGACGGAGGTGTTGGAGAAGAGGCGCGGTGCGCTTTTTCAAGGATGGATCGAAACTCAACGGGAAGATTAGAGGGAAAGTCTTCTGCCGGGAGCTCTCAATCAACTCTTATTTCAGACCGCCTTACCAATTTAGTGTCCTTTAAGCAGAACTGGCAGCTATTAAGGTGGCTGCAAATGTACTTCAACGAAGTGCGGTTTCTGTTATCGAGGTATGCATCCGATATACAGGTCTTGAACTCGCTGATAACGAGCTTAAAAATAGTCAATTAGTGTATGATCTCGCTATCATATCATAAATCATAAAGTTACTTCCATATAAAACTTGTACAGGCCATGGAGAAAACGTCGGAAGCTGTAAAGCCGTCGTTCGCGTTTTGGCGCTGAATCTATGAGCTTCGCACGAACTTAGCAAGCGTTGGCCAGCTATCAGCACTTTTGGGGTTGCAAAAGCCTTCTGGCTCAGAGTGGAACGCAAAAGATCCAAGGAACTACTAGCTTTTAGCGTTGTTCACGTGGCCTCAATGATAAGAACTGGTCATTGTTAATCGCAGTGAGTCTAAAGATTTTCTAGGACGCAGCTTGTCAAAGTAGCAAGAAAACAGATGGGCTGGAAACGTATAGAGACTTTCTCCGTCACAGTCCAGCTTTCGTTAGATGAAGGTTGTGTGGCTGGGTCTCGACACTTTGATAGATCTTTTCCTTGAGAATAGCTAAATGGAAAAGAGATGCCCAAAAAAAAAATCAGCATTTCTGTATATGCCTAGAAAGGAAGGTGTGGAAGGGTTATTGGAAACAGCGAAAAGGTAAATAGCGTATAATCAAATAAATTTCATGGGTAATATAAAATTTTAGTTTAGCGAGCACAACTTGTAAGCCAACGCGTGCACCCTGCTGGCATCTGAATTTTAATTGCGTTGGCAGCTTTAAGGCCAGTAAAGCGTGAATTTTGCATTTCGATGCCAGAAACTCAGCGCAGGTGTTTGTTTGTGTGTGTGGTGGTGCTACATTAAGGTGCACACACCAAAACATATGTGAATGTGTGCGGCCAAATGAGCATGCAAATCTACACACATGTTGATGTGTGTGTGTTTGCGCGACCGTGTCTGTGTAATTCCCAGCTTATGTCCTTCTGCATCTGTAGCCTGTCTATTTGTACTAATTAATTTGCAGCAAAAGTAGCGCTGATAAAAAGCGGGTTAGTTAAGGGAAAACAAACATCGCAGCGGAAAAGTGTTGGAAATAAATGTTGAAAAATATGTGCTAGAGAATGTAAAAATATGCAAAGACATCTAATTAAATATATCCGCAATGTCATTTGGACTGCAAAAGGGCCACAGCAGCAACACAACTAACGGTGACGTTCATTTTAGGTCACAGCTGGCGTTATAGACGCTGCACGGTTGCATTGGCGTGGTGCCGTTAGGTGGCGGTTAAGCGACGTTAAGTCCGTGCACCGGAATCTAACATACATACGTTAACGGTAAGTAAGATTTTTGAAGCACTTTTTCTACACTTTTTTCTGTACTCTTCTGTAATCGGAGAGCGGATTAAAGTAAAAAAGCTCATTGTTTTAGTTCCATGTAATATGCACTAGACAAGGCTCTAGTTTAACTATGTGCAACTTGAAGATATGTAAGAATAGTGTTGTAACTTGTGTGGGAAATCGGAAATGCTATATATTCCATATTTTTTAAGTATTTTTTTAAGAAAACTACTTTTTTAATAGTTCAGTACGACACCGTCGAATGAGCTTGTTTATTGGATTACTCGGATGACTGAGCTTTACCAACCTATATACGAGCTTTATTCGAAAAGTACAAAATTTTTTTAACTCTTAAAAAAGTGTCTATTTATTCACGAATATCTATTTTGCCCCTTTCAAAGTAATCACGTCTAGATATATTGTATTCCAATTCTCAAAGCACTTAAAATCTAATTTTTTGTGATTTTGTTCGGAGGAGTTGCAGTTCGATGCAGTTTTCAAATCCTCAATCGTGGCGTAGCATCGTCTTTTCATGTACCACTTCATTTTTGTGAACAAAAAAGTCAAAGGGAGCCAAGTTTGGGGTGGCTGCGGCACCATAAACGTGTTGTTTTTGGACAAGTATTCTAGATTAAGCAACGATCTGCTCACGATCGTGGCGTTATCGTTGGTGTTCTTTCACAAATTCGAAATTGACCGCACGACCCTTTGGCAAAAACTCTTTATGCAGAACACATCTACAACCGAAGAAATCACATTCGACAAAACTTGAGCGTTTTCTTCGGGCTTGGGTCATGTGGCAGCTTCCATTGGGAAGATTAAGCTTTGGCTACCACGTCATAACATAAACCATTTACCCTCAGGAGCAGATCTGAGTCATCGCGAATTGAGTCCAATATCTCTTGAGCCATGTCAACGCGACCCTGTTTTTGGGCGAAAGTGAGCAATTTTGTTACAAAAATCGAAGACGAACTAAAGGCTGTGGAAAATTAATTAAATAGTCAAAATGGCCGACCTTGTCAGCATTAGTAAGTGATAACGCAACAAAACGATCGTAAATCGTACCCCACTCCAACATTAAAAACATATGCTTTTATTAGACGCTTAGAACAGAAATAAGATTCATTCGAGTTTGAAATCTGCTGAATTTTCTAATATAACGTGTTTTCAATAAGAGCGCTACACAAGATTTTTTTAAATAAAACAAAAAACCGTTTGGGATATCATTGAATTTTTATTCCCTTGAAAGTACATTTTCTGCCATTATGTTTGGAACACGATTTCATTTCCATGGCCTCCACGGGTAAGCTTACAGAAGTCCAGAACGCTGAACCCAATTTTCTACGGTTTTCAAGCATGGCCGATTCATGCTACTGATACTGCTCAATTTCAGGTTCAATATTCGTACGAAGTTCACCAATCGTCGCTGGCATGTTGGCATAGACCATAGACTTGACGTAGCTCCACAGGAGATAGTCTAGCGGCGTCAAATCGCACGACCGAGGCGGCCAATTGACTGGGCCATTTCATAAGATCACGTTCAACACACGTTCACCAAACTTGGCTCCATCGATTATGACGTTGGCTGTGGGGCTTTTGGCGCCATCCTGTTGAAACCACATATTGTCCAAGTCCATATCATCCAATGTCGGCCAAAAATATTCGGTTATCTTTGAGTGATAGCCATACGGCTCAAGGACGCAATGATGAATGGTGACTCATGGACTGTTGCCTGACTAATAACGCATTTTTTGCTTATTGACGAATCCATTCTTCTCCATACCATTTTAATTGATCCACTATATTTAATAGCTTTCGTGGTGTATGGTAAGTAAAACTCTGTATTAAGGGGAAGTCACATAGACCCTGGAGACCTTTTTCTGCCATAAATAATAATTTTCGATTCTTCAGTTCAAAGTATGTTCCTGAATTTTTCTATTGGCCAGGTCAGACTTCCAGGAAAATTTTTTTAATAAAGCAGCCTTGCGAGGGTTGCGAGCAGACATATTATGATCTCGTAGCCTTTTTCTGACGATATGAATATCGCCCCCTAAATTTGTTTGATCCCAGATCTCTACAGCAGACATTATTGTTCGAGTTTTGGCATACCTGATAATATTTTGATGGACAACCTCTGGAATATCACTCAGCCGGAGGATTTCTGGTTATTTTTTCTTAGTTATTGCATTTAAAATATTTCTGCTGACCATTTCTTTTTCACCTCTTTTTTTCAGTTTTGCCGCTCTATTTAAGAATTCTTTTAAATTTTCGCTTTTCCTCACGGCATTGTTTCGCGCGTACCGTTGAAGGATACAAAAGTAATATTTTTTTATACTCCGTTTAAAAAATAGAAAAAAAAAAGGTAAAACTTGCTATTTACGCGTATTAAAAATTGTTACCTTGGCTTGAAATCAAATTTTTTACCAATTTTTTTACCCACTGCTATTTCAATCTTCGCAGCTGTTTATACATATACTATACATACAAACCCTGTATGTACATATGCGTGCATATTTGAGGTCATTGAAAATTTACCCGAAAAAAGTTTGAAACGATAAAAATAAACGTCACAGTGCTACAAAAAGCTTTGAGTATTTTTCATAATTTATCGATTGAAATTACTTTGAGAGTGCTTGTGCCGTCAAAGCGCATAGATGTATGATTTTGCGATTGTTTCTACAAATAAGTGTTTATAAGTTTATTAAGATATTCTAAAAATATTATTTCCATATTTCACTTCTTGTAATTTGCTATGTTCTCGAAGCCTGTAAGTGTGTACTCAAAACTGCGAAAGTGCAATCGTCTACCGACGAATTAATGCCGTTAGGAACCACTTCTGCTATAACGTCGGATTTCTGCTCGTTTGGAATTGAAACTCATAAATATCGAGCTTTTGTCGTAGTTATATAACCAGTTACGGCTTAGATCGTGTGTTTTTTTATGTTATCAGAGAAGTGCCGAATGGATTTAAAACGAAACTAAGTCCATCATTCTTCTTCTTCTCTTTGTTTTCCCATGGCATCGTCAGAGTAACTTTTGTATTTTGTTTGACTGAGCTTGTTTACTAATATCCAGTTTCAATTAGTCTTTGATTTCAGGCTAAAATTTAATTTTGCTGAAAAACCACTAACCAACTAATGAAAAAGGCATTGAAGTACTTTAAATCTGTGCTGCCTGAAAATCTGGTAGACAATTGAATTGGTTTTAAATTGCGAAGGAGAAAAACTACAAACAACTACAAGTGCGCCGTTTAAAGGATGGCAATATCCTCAAAGGATGCAGAATGGCCAAGAGCGTATGGCCACAGCTTAATGTCTGCTCAGAGCACTTCATAAATTATTTAAGGTAAAAAACGGACAAAGCAAAGCAAAAAATTAATGCAATAAAACCCAAGAGCAAAGTGGAGAGTAGAGTGCAGAGTGAAGAGTGAAGAGACAATGGAGTTTAAAGGTTGCAACTTGCAATAAATGGTCAACCGAAAAGAGTGCTCATAGCTACACACTTGAAAGTATGCTACACTACATACATATATGTATATAAAAATATATATTTGTTTGTTTGTACATATATATGCTGGCAACGAAACCACAACAAATACAAAGTCAATCCGAAGGAAAATGTGAGGGAAATAAAGTAAAGAGCAACAACTAAATGGCAATTGATAAAAAATCAATGTAAGTAAAGCTCAAAAATATTGGCAGACGGTAAAAATATATACATACATACATGCAGACGCATGGTAGCAACAACAATAAAGCGCAATATAAAGCAAGCTACACCACAATGGAGATTTATGTGAGCGTAAAGGTGGATTTGTGTGTGTGTAAGAGTGCATGCGTACCTTTGCGAAAGAGTAACACACATACAAATACACTTGCCTGCAAAGCAATTTACGTTCGCACAATAAACATCATTTAAGTGCACAAGCGCCTGTATGTAGGCAATAGCGCGCTTTAGCTGAGTGTCGGCTGGTTGCCTTTTCGGTCTTGCCTCAAAGGTGCGTCTCGTATAAATGGTCAAAAACAAAAAAATAAAAAAGAACAACAATTGCTGCCAAAGATCTATGATACTAGCAACAATAAGGGACATTCGTAAAATACCAGACAAATATTCCATATACTCAAGCAAACAGAAAAAGTGGAGCAGAATAGAAAACAACAAAAATGGGCACACAGGAAGATGCTTTGCAATAAAATGTTGGATAAAAACCTTCCATGCGTGCGGTATGAGCGTGGGTATGAGATAAAGCGAAATTAACTCAGCAGCAATTGACTTTAAAGGCTTAAAGGACAAGTGGCATTTCAGTTTATATGTATTGTATTTACTACATAATTGCCAGAGCACCTACATCAAATATTTGAGCGATTTTCCTAAATGCCAGATATACTTTGGCAACATTTAAGAGTCTTTGTAAGCTGTTAAGACGGACCATTGATAGGTTATGTGACTTAGCTTGAATTCTTTGTTAAGTTTTTCAACACAAAATCAAATTTCAAATCAAATTTTCTTAAAACTAAAAAATTGAAATTTTACAGAAGAGAGTAGTGCATCCTTTATTTAGAAGTTTTTCGACTTCTAAACTAGGTTTGCAGCAGCCAAGCTAAAGGAAAAGTAGCAACATAGTCAGAAAAGTTGATATGATATGTCGGCTGAACCTAAACTCAGCGGTTAAAGCTGTCGGTGTATTGCTAACCTCGTGTAAAATAACAACCGAACAAGCACGAACCGTAATAAGATGGACAAAAGATTAGGTGGAACAGTGGAGTAGTTATAGATTCTCCATTCCAACCAGGAAGACGAATTCGCGCGAATTTATACTACGTCTACTGCAGCAAAAAGAGAGAAGAGAACCATCGCAATGTGGCAGCAACGGTGACAAACTTCATCCAAAGGAACCCACAGACTGATTCCAGACATACATTCGTGGATAGACAGACAACATGGGGATCTGGATTTCCACCTGATTCAAATACTCAGTGGCCATGGGTGCTTTAGAAGCGATTCAAATATCGTCATGACCTTAGTCCATATTGTCTGACTTGTAAAGAGTGTATAGAATATTCTGAACACGTACTCTTTCATTGCTATAGGTTTTCAATTATAAGGGAAAAGCTGAAAACCACATTAGGAGGTAGTCTCATGGTGGAAACTTGACTGCACTTACATATATGCTAGTCCTCTGTAAAATGGAAAGCTATCAGCGAACCGACAGCTCTAATTATGACAAGACTGACTGCGGAGACTTAAATGTTTTCTTCTCTCCCATGAGGTAATACTTTGTCCTGTGGTACATGAGATGGGAGTAGATTAGGTTTAACGGCCTAAAGTCCCGCACTCCGGCTTTCGATGCTTTCTCCTACAAAAAAAATCAAAAAATATACATTTCTCAGCATTTAGAGTTCGTGTAAATATTTTGAAATGGAGGCCTTCAATCTACAGATAGTTTTCGTAATTACGCGAGAAAATCTTTGGTTTATGATTAGCTACCGATCTGTAAATTTTTTCTCTTTATAATCATATAATTAGTCGCGAAGGCCAATAACTTTTTCACTTTGCATGTTCACAACATTCGTCTTTCTTTTGCCAGCAAAGTCTAAAGACGTTCTGGTCCTCTGTGAGTAGTTTCCAATCCTTCTTCAACTGTATGGCGATGTGAACCTGGATCTAATTGAGCGTAAGCGGGATCGTAAACAGATCTGGGAGAAAATGTACTGACAGTAGCACTAGTATTTATTTTAATTGTATATGCAAAGTTACATATAAAACTAGAAGAAGATTAACGGTAATTAGCCCCTGAAATCACCCTTTTCATATACTATGAGTTAATACTCTCTTGGTTGGCTAAACTTGTATTTAACTGTTATGTTAACCTAACTTATGGAATCACACAATTTTTGATTGGTTAATAACCAGTTCCACCTGCTAAGAAAGTGAAAAATCGTAAGCCCTGAAAATTTGTCAATTGAGTTTGAAAGTTTTTATTTGGAATTTATGAAGCTAAAGTATCGAAAGCAACATTCACAGTTTATATATTTCATAACAATTTTCAAATACATTTCGGTTGCAAGGGTTTTTCAAAATTCACTTAAATTTTGGCACTACTTAAGCCAATTTATGTTGTAATCTAATTTTTCCGTAAATAAGCGCTAAGATAAAGCTATCGAATACAAAGAAGCAGGGATGGATCAACCAAGAACCGCCCGAAGGCAACAACTGCAACGTCAAGACGAAATAAGTGACAACAATAACGAAACTGAACCGAATGCCGAAGCAGACGGCGCACAGCCGATGGATAATACCATACAAACTTTCGTAATTGATCTCAACACACAAACCAGTCAAATGGATAATACGAATAGCAACAACAACCTAAACGTCGTCAACGATATACGATCGCTGGCCGCCGCCATTGCTGCCGATGGGGCTGTGCCGAATTGTGTCGATGACGTTTTGATTTTGCATTGCGAACGGAGCAACAATAATTGCAATCAAAATACATCCAACAATAACAACAACTTTGAGAGATTAATGCATTTAAATGGCATACATAAAAGCAACAACAACTCGTATTTATGCAGTTCCACAAATCGTTTTGTCTGCGAACCCACGCAAAATTGTAATTTACCTTTGCTCGTCGATGGCAGTAGCGACAATGCACGAGCGAGCTTCTTTCCAGCCTCAGTATCGGCTATTAACGGTAGCAACTTGGTCGTGCGCAATCACGATTTGCCGTTACGGAGTCTCAATGGGCCTGACATAGTCGCCGATTTGAATGCTGCTACTGAAACAGCAGAACCGTTGCAAGGTTTACCTAACAGTGACGTAATTATTGGTAGTGAAGCTGGTGAATCCATGGTGCTGGCGCTGCAGGTGCAGAATGTGGGCAGCGTAAACAGTGCGCCAGCTGAGAGCTCGCTTAGAGAGTCGAATGATCTTGTGTCACCCGAATATCTGCAACATAATAGGCGCAGTCGCCGACGTGGTCGTAGGCATGGCCGTGGACGTAGTGCCCGTGGTCGTCAGCGCCATCAGATACGCCGCTCGCTGAAATCAATGAACAATATATTACGCAAGACGGCGTATACGCTACGACGCATTAAGTCGCTGATAATGCAACAGCTGCAGATGGCGCGCGATTATCGCCTGAACGTGGCGATGGCAATGTGAGCGTTGCGCGTGGGTTTCCATTTCGTTTCAATTAAGGCGTGCATACGCAATAATAATATCTAACATCGGAAATAACCTAATTGTTTTTATTTGTAACTGCCAGACCCAGACGGTTCAACAAACGAATGATTGCGACCAATTTGACCATTTTTGTTTTTTAATTTGTTGTTTTAATTTACATTTCAATATATAATTTTGTACTTGCAACTCCAGTCTTATTGTTGGTGGAACTCTTAGGAGTTAACCCCCTCCCTCTCTGGATCTACCCCTGCATTAAAAGGAGGCTTTTCCCACGATAGTTGGCGCAGATTATGGGGTCCCCGTTTTTTGGATTGGGCAAAGCATACTTAGGATCCATTCGTCGGGCATGCTCCTTGTCAGTTCTTCGCCGCCGTATTTGAATAGATGGGCCGACAATCTATCGTCCTTAGCCATATGTTGTCCTTCAGATGGATAATTGCTATTCGAACCACATCATAGTCGGTCAATTGAACATCTTTCCTATTGTCATCGATTGGGTAGTCGGTTCGCCGTCTTTGATGTTGCACCTTCACTGCCGTTCAGTAGGCTGGAGAAGTGATTCATTCATAATTGCTCTGGGCATTAGTCACTCGATCAAATCTTTGCATCTTATTGGACTAACCTCCGGTCTAGAAACCTTCCGGCAGTCGGTGGATCTTTCGCAGAATTTTCCAGGATTGCTTCTGTAAGCTGGCCGACTTAAGCTTTTCAAACTCATACATTTTCAGCCTCTTTCTTCCTTTTGTCTGTAAATGCGTATTAAAAATGCAAATTATTTGTGAAGTCACAAAAAACTTAAGTTTGATATCATGTATCCATGAAACGCCTTGAACCCACTACAAGTCTGTTGAAGTTAAAGTGCCAAAATTTGGAAAAGTTACTACTAATACCTCAATTTCCGCCTTCAAGGCCCCCATAAGCGATAGTTTATCAAGCATTTTGTTTTACTACGCCAAAAAACGGTTAAATAGCTAAAAACAAAAAAATAAAAATGTTTACAATACTCTCCACAACATTATGGTACACCACTTTACTCGAAACAAAATAATTTCGTAACATACTTGCCGCACGTTCGGGAGCATTTTAGCTTGTCAGAAGGATTGGCAACCACGGTGAGCGGAATTTGTGTGAGTGCCATGTACGACTACGCTATGGAGAAGGCGCAGGAGGTGGCCAAAAAGCGACTTTCTAGCGCAAGGCAAGCACAGGCGCTGCGATGTCAACACAACCAACAACAAACCGCTTTGCAATACGCTTGTAATAGCAAAAAGTCAAATAGCGCGACATATCCCATAGTTCACTTCACACAAACTCATACACATACACACATATGCATGTATAGATATCTACTTAAACGGCCAAAAGAAAGAGCAGCGACAAAAAGGCGCCAAAAAACGATTACAAGCCACAATTGAGCGGCAGCGTGGAAAAAAGGGACTCCAAGCGCTTGTTTGCTACAGCAATTTAGGACCCGGGCATAAACATATTTAGATAAACCGACGCTAAGTAACCTCTTGACATTTGTTTCTGCCATGTATGCGTGTGAGCGACTGTGTCTCTACATGCTACATATTATGTGTGTGTGTATGTGCAAGTGTAACACACACACTTGTCAAGTGGCTAGCATAGTCAGTGTACATATTTGTATGCTCAGCGCTGTTAGTAGCATAAATGCATACCTGCCTGGGGAGTGGCGATTGCGCGCCACATTTCCTGCTCCTTTTTATGTCACTACGGCGTACTTTTCACTTTTTGCTTGGCTATTTTTTGCCAAATTTGTTACGAATTTCCTAAGTATTTGCAGTATTTTAAGTGGGTAGTCGGCGGCCGGTGGCAAGAAACGCTTGCATATATTGTTGTATAGCAAAAACAAGCATGTTTCGGTTTCATAAGTGCACCCAAGTGGCCCTGGTTGCCTTGTGTGTATGTGTGTGCGATAACTTACAAATTTATACTCGGGTTGCTTGGACAAATTAGCAAAGATTGCTGAGCTCATAATCATAAAATTTTCAAATTTATTCGCGCTAAAAAGGGTGTTTTTGAAATTTAACCAGAGTTAAGTACATATGTGTTATAATTAGTGGCTGAAGCTGATATAAGTTCTATAAAAAATAGCATATTATTAAAACGCGGAGCGGGGGTTTAGCATACCATGACTTAGATGTCCTGGATATGTTAGCAAATACGTTTAAAAATGTTCTCGTTACGAATTTCTTTATAAATGTATGGAATGTGCTTTTGTTTTTATGATTATTATGCTTCTTTACTGGCGTAGGTGGCGCCAATTGGAGACTCCAAATGAAACCAGGCTCTTCTCCACCTTGTCTTTCCAACGCAGAGAAGGTCTTACTCTTCCTCTGTTTCCCACGGCGGGAGTGTCGGCGAATACTTACGGAGCTGGAGTGTCTCTCCTGCATATCTCGTGCAGTTCATCGTTCCATCGAATACGATATTCGCCCTGGCCAACGCGCAAAGAACCGTAAATCTTTCGCAGAACCTTTCTCTCGAAAACTCGTAACGTGGACTCGTCAGATGTTGTCATCGTCCATGCCTCTGCACAATAAAGCAGGGCGCGAATAATGAGTGACTTGTATAGCTTATTTTTTGTTCATCGAGAGAGGACTTTACTTCTCAATTGCCTACTGAGTCCAAAGTAGCTCCTGTTGGCAAGAGTTATTCACCGTAGGATGGCTGACATTGTTGTTGGTGTTAATACTGGTTCCAAGATAGACGAAATTATTTACGATTTCGAAATTTTGACTGTCAACAGTGACGTGGGTGCCTAGTCGCGAGTGCGAAGACTGTTAGTTTGATGACAGGAGATATTTCGCCTTGCCCTCGTTCACTGTCAGACCGATTTGCTTTGCTTCCTTATCTAGTTTGGAGAAAGCAGAACTAACGGCGCGGATTTTGAGGCCATGACATGAATATCATCGGAATACGCCAGCAGCTGTACGCTGTTATAGAAGATGGTACCTTCTCTATTTAGTTCTGCAGCTCGAATTATTTGCTCCAGAAGTAGAATGAAGAAGTAGCAAGATAGTGAGTCGCCTTGTCTCAAACCTTGCTTGGTATCGAACGGCTAGGAGAGGTTCTTCCCGATCCTGACAGAGCTTTGTTATTGCTCATCGTCAGTTTACACAGCCGTATTAATTTTGCGAGGATACCAAATTCAGACATCGCGGCATAAAGGCAGCTCCTTTCTCTTAGAGGGTGTTGTTTTGTTTTCATTGGGCGTGGTTTTTACGTGGCAGGTACCAAACCCTGCGGGCAATCCTGTGGAGGGATGGTTCGACTTCTCACTTTAGCTCGCCTTCAAACGGACTTTCTTTGGCTACCCAGAGGATACTTGGTCTAAGATCGAAAGTCGTGAGCTACTTGAGCCATATGTAAAGGAATCGTTTCTGGCCACTCCCAAAAGAATGGCCATCAGAGAATTTTCCCTTCATCTGTGTTAACTTCTACACATGACTCCATCCACCAATGATTTTTTATGATTAATGCATATTTGTATTATATGTTGATCAATTATCGGCCCGAAGCTTGAAAAAATTTTGTATGAATAGTCAAAATTCCGAAGACAACCACAAAACCTCAAATCATGAAAAAATTGTGAAAAATATGTTGTTAGCCTAGCAGACTCTAGGCAACAATGTGAATAACAAGTTTGACTATCTTCGCAACTATCTATAATATTTCGGTAATTTCGAAGATTTCGTGAGAAGCAGCGAGAGCGCTTCCATTAGGATCTAGGAGTGATAAAAGAATGACATTATTGTTGCTAGAAACATCACAGGATGAGAGAATACCTCTAGTATTTAAAGAAAAATTTCTGAGGCGGTCAAATTGAATGGTTAATGGATATATTTGAAGAACATTATCGCATATTCCAATTATAGGAAACTTTTATTGACTACATACCAAATAATCTGATCAAAACCTTTTCTAAAGTGCTTAACTTTCGAAAAATCTTGGTTGTAAAGTATTGCATATTTTAGCTAAAAATATTTTTTTAGGACATTCAGTTAATTAAAGTGTCAATATTATACCTAAATTTAGACGGAAGTAAAATAATTTAAGGCACCTTACATACTTGTAAATATAGTTATTGACCTGTGTTTAAATAAAACGTTTAGATTTGAGTTACACCAACACCACTAAATGTAGTAAATAGTTCAAATTGATAGTTATTTCATCACTAGCATTTATTATCCACATTTCACTTTAATATAGTGCACACACATCTGCAAGATGATCTGCCGTTTGCTGCAACTGTAATTCCGCAATACATTTCAACACAACCGCACTGATTTTTCCCACATGCCATGCAATTAGCCTGCTCTGCTTTGTGCTGAGAGAATATAGAGAGCATAAATTGATGCACTTCCATGCGTATGTATGTGTGTATGTATATAGGAATGTGGTTTACACCTTTATATGTGTGCCATCCAATTATCAGTCAACTATTGTATTTTAAAGTCGTTAGAGGCCACTCCATCCCCCCTGCACTGTTCCTCACATTTGACGCCAATGGACAAAGTCTAAGAGGAATAATGTAATTGCAAAATCATGTTTGCGTAGATTAGAAGTGTGCATGCACAGGTTACTATGTATGTCTGTTGTGTTAGTTGGGTTGGTAGACAGGTGGCCAGCAGACAAGTGGCAAGTTGATAAGCGGCAAGTGTTGGCTGGAGGCTGTCAGCAAAAACATGACTTCCATGGCTTGTACTTCAGGTGTGCAATTAAATTATTTCAAAATCAGACTAACTCCGTTCAACCATATGAGCAGTGCGGAAGGGTAGTGTAGAGGAGGAATCGCTGAGCCTTAACTGATTACGGTTGGCTGCCATGGCAGTAAAATTTAAATAAAATACGAAACAAATAAGGCGATTGTATTCCGAGCGGAATCAAGTTGGATGTGCTTAGTTAAAAATAATTATATTAACGTCAGAACTCGAAACTATTTTATATTATTTGGCCAACTAATGCTTATATAAATTATAAAAGTGGCAGCATATTTATAAGGGTTTGTTAAAGTAGTGGCAAAACGAACAAGCAATACAGACTGGCATAATTATACAGATTTAGCATAACATAACTACTTAATGAGGTATATTTTATATATAATTTGGGTAGTAGAAGCGGTGTTTGATACACCAAAACCATAAACAAACGTGAATTGAAAAAACAACTCGTACAAATGACAAGCTGACATTAAACAAGAAAAAACGTTAACTTCGGTTGCACCGAAGCTAAATACCCTTCACAGGTGCATTTCTGGTTGTAACTATGTGTCCAGTTTGTATGGAATCTATATGCTATAGTAACCCGTTCTGAACAAATTTTTTAGAGATTACATTGTTGTCTTAGCAAATAATATATACCAAATTTCATGAATATATCTTGTCAAATGTGAAAGTTGTCCATACAAGAACTTGATTCCGATCGTTCAGTTTGTATGGTAGCTATATGCTATAGTTAACCGATCTGAACAATTTTTTCGGAGATTACATTTTTGCCCTAGGAAATAATTTATACCAAATTTGGTGAAGATACATTGTCAAATGCGAAAGTTTTCCATATGAGCACTTGATTCCGATCGTTCAGTTTATATGGCAGCTATATGTTATAGTGGTCCGATATCGGCCGTTCCGACAAATGAGCAGCTTCTTGAAGAGAAAATGACGTTTGCAACATTTCAAAAGGATATCTTAAAAACTGAGGGACTAGTTCGTATATATACAGACAGACGGACGTACTAAATCAACTCAGCTCAACATACTGATCATTTATATATATACTTTATACTGTCTCCGACGCTTCCTTCTGGGTGTTACAAACATCGTGACAAACTTAATATACCCTGTTCAGGGTATAAAAAGATATTATAGTAAATGATTATACCATTGTAATGAGATAGCAACATACTCTCTTGAATTGAGTTCAACTGAGCAACGTTTTTGTTGCTTTCTTTTGTTAATTTATTGGCAATAGAGTCTATGGAGCATCAACAAATCAAGCCTAATTGCGTAGTTCTTCATATATGTAGTAAATGTTTTGAATGGAGTTTAAGTGTAGTACTCATATGAGGTGCTCTGTTCCAACAGACTAACAGAAAGCATAAATTTAAATTTTTATCAGATACATAATTGTGACTAAAAGTTCCTGGAAATTGTAAATAAAACGCAAAATATTTAATTATTCATCAATATTTATTTAGTCGTCTTTATCTCCACCAAATATCATACACTTATGCCAATGATTTTTCCAGTCCTTGAAACACTTTTCATAAGCACTTTTTGGGATGGCTTTCGCGGAGCGTCAATTTCAGTTTGGGGAACCAGAAAAAATCACACAGAGCTAAATCTGTTGAACACGGTGGTTGATCGATGGTATCCATCGCGTTTTTGGCTTTAAATTCGGTTACAATCGTGGTTCGACGTGATGGTGCATTATCAACGTGTAAAACCATGGATTGTTATTTTACAATTCCGGTTGTTTTCGAGGGATGTTCTCACACGAATAGAACTCCTTATTGATCGTCTGTCCTTCCGAAACAAACCACAAATATCGAAAAAAGTATGAGCTTGATTTTTGATGATTGATTGTTCACTTGTTTGCATGTCTTCAACGATATTTCGACAGTCTTTGAAGGTTTTGCACCACTCGCAGGTGTGCGTTTTTGATAAAACTGAATCACAATAAGCCTTTTCCAAAATTCGTAGCGACTCCGCACACGAAATTTGGTTAAAAATACAAAATTCGAGATAAATTTTTTGTTCGATATTTTTTATTTAATGAGCGGTATCGGAGCACAACAGCATATACATAGCTGCCATACAAACTGAGCTTTCTATGGAATACTTTTTTATCTCACGAGATATCTTCACCAACTTTGGCTTGGGTTATTGCTTAAGACGAAGATTTTTATTTATTTTTTTTATTTTATTTTGAGAGCTAATACGAGTTAACTTTGTAAAATATCAACCCTCTGAGACTTACTTAGAAAAGGATGACTGACTTCAAAAAGCGCCTTTGTAAACACCCACTAACATATGTATATATATCTATTTTCCCAATTTCTATACCAGCTCGTAAGGTTCAAGTTATTTGTCACACCTTTGGCATTTCTAATCCTTGCATTTGCAACGCTTCCACTTCCATTGCATCACGCACTCAATCTTACCACGTTTATTAAATCTCCTTGTATGCGCTTAAGCGTCAATCCATGCTTGACCTCAGACAGTTTTTACCTCAATAACAACATAAGAATGCCACTGGAACACGAACAACGTTTTCAAGGATTTCCTAACTGGTTTCTCAAGGGTTTGCGCCACGCATGCGCGCTGGTGTGTTTGCGTAAGACAGCGGGGCATGAGAAGCGCTCGGCGGCTTTTGTTGCAGTAATCATGACAGTATGGCTTAAGTGTGCGAGTATGTGTGAGCTTTTATCAACATATGTGCGTGTGTGTGTTTGAGTGAGGCGACACAAGGTGCTCAGCTGCGGCGCATCTTCAGAAATTTGTGACAGGCAAACACCAAACTCTTATAGATGGTTTATTGTTGTCATTGTTTGTGTTGTTATTGTTGTAGCTACTACAAAAGCTATTGTTGTCAATCGAAGTCAAAGTTTGCGGCTTTTAGCCAACTAAAATGCTTTTGATGTTCGCACACTCACCCACACACACACACTCACTCAACAGCATGCGAGCCTCACCTGCAGCGCACGCACACAAATGTATGTGTATGTGTGCGTTTGTAATACTCTTCACCTCAACGGCAATACGCCATGTGCCGGGCTGCCAGATTAGTGCCGATATAAAGTAAGGGAAAAGATGAAATTGCCAATGACAAACCACATACCACGTGCGCATTTATTCTCTTGTTGCATGCAACTTGCCCAATGCAACATGCGGGCACAAACCCCTTTGTCAGAAAAGTTCGGGTATGTATGTAGCACGTTTACCGACTTGACTTTGATGGCACTGAATTTGTTCGATTTTCCTTTTATTTTTCCCGTTGCTACTTTATTCATCTATTCGCCCACTCTTTCATGTTGTTGTAGCATAGTAAACAACTCAGCATTGTTGTGCGCTTTTTTAGTAGTTTTGTGGTCGAAATTTCGGAGTGTGTGTCTCAAAACTGCTCCTGTCGTTTCTCATTTAGCTAGATTTAGCTGTCGCAGCGCCACGCCAAAGCTTTAGGAGGATTTCGTGTTGCAGATTTGGCTTTTTTTTGCAGCTGCTTTGAGGTTTAGCGCAGGTTATTTGCCTTTTTCTTCCATACGCCTTGTGTACCTTCAAAGGCCATCCGCGAACAATGTCAACGAATATTAGAGCTAGAAAGATTGTGGTCGAAAAAGTTTGTTTTGTGTTTGGAAAATTGGAAAAGCTCGGCAACAAAGCGCACATGCGCTTAACTGTTTTTTTTTTCTCACATGGGAGCGATCAAACTCAAGGCTCGTTTTTTAACCAAATTATTTTTAACTTTTTACTAAGAAGACGAGTGCTCTCACGTTAGTTTCCTAAATAAGTAAACAGTTTAATATTAACTCGTTGGATATAACGAATTTCATGCAGTCTATGAAATTATTTATTTATTTATTAAAAGAAAAATAATAATACAATTATTATCTTACAGAGTAAGAAGCACTAGCTGCCACGGCTTACGGCTTATGAAATTATTTTAGCTTCAATTTCCACTTGAAGTCTATTTATGAGAAAAATTACTCTCGTTGTAGGCAGTGAAAGCTCTCAGTGTTCGATTCAGAAGAGAGTTTCGGAACTAGCCTGTAGTCGAAGTTCTTTATAATATCACACAGTTTTTGTGTTTCGTCCTGATTGATTAAGTCGGTTGTAGATGGCAAAGAGAGAGAGAGAGAGCGAAATAGAGAGTAATATCTTAGCTTTTCTTTCAAATAAAACTCATTCCCTGTCATTAGCAAGAATTGAGCTGGCATCACTCTGCTCTTAATGAGATATATAATAATGATATTGTTTTCGTATGTGCAATATTTGCATAATAATTTTTAATAAATTCACAATTTTCTGAAATTTAATTAAGTTTTCTTATCGAACGTTATTACAAGAATAAAGGGAATGGGAAGCTGCTATGAAAAGACACACTTTAACAAACTCGGAGAATGAAGTTCGATAAGCAAAATGTTCTTGCTTGAATTGAAATTTGTTTTTAATTTGCCTGCAAATCGAAATAAAGTAATCAGGTAAGAAGCGCCCCAATGCGGATTATAATTAATGCAGATTTTTTATTCGCATGTCTTATGCATGCACACACATACACTCATACATACTTAGCACTAAATTTATGACATGCTTTTAATTAAGTTTTCTTCAATACGCATAATTTAAAAAAGGCAAATGAAGATAATAAATATGTAGTTCAGCCCAGCTCTTCCGTTACTAAACAATTCTGTTTTGGGTGAAATGAAAAATGATTAAAATACACATTTTTGATGTAAAATATGCATATCTGCACTTTGACTAATATACATGTACATACCATGCAGTTGCAAGCTCAACAATTTACTGTTACTATGGTACTGAAGTTTTTCGAAAGCAATATACAGTTATTGGCTGCATTAATTTAAGTTCTGCTAATTTCAGTTGCGCTGCGGAATGCTTTTCTTTCGTCTCTTTGAAATATTTTGCATGCAACATTTCTATAAACTTGTCTGTCTGGATGTATGTATGCAAGTAATAATAACTACATTCCCATGCAGCTTTTAAGATATACAAAAACATGTAAGAGAACATTGCACATTTCTCAAATGTTGCTTGCATTTTTGTCGGAAATGGTGAATTTGTGATAATATATTGTATATCAAGGAATATTTTATCATCCTTTATGCATTTATGGATGTATTTGAAAACGTAGATACGAGTATATGTGAAACTGAGATTTTTCGAGAATTTCAGCAATAAATTTCAGTATTTTTTTTTTTACACTTATGAAATAATAATAATATTTAGGTATACTACAGTTGTTTTATTTAAAAGACATCTTTCTTTAGACATGCTGTTAGAGCAGATCGATTTGGTGTCGGTCTCTTTTAAACTGCTGCTCAAGTGCATTTGATACCACCAAAGCAACGAGTGGCCTATTGCTTTAACATTTGCTTGATATCATTTGTAAGTGGTTTACTTGAAAAGCAACAAAGACAAAATACAGAAACAAACATCACTTGTTCGTTCCCCTCAGCAATGCAAACAGTACATAACATACTCTGTTGTGATGCTTGGAAGGCAATGCAATGCATAACAGTGCCTTTATTGCCCAGCTAAACAGCAATGAGTGCATCAAGCACATGCTGTTAAAGGCGCGTGTTGTATACATATATGACAACAAAGAAAAGAAATGGTAGGAAACCATTTCGATTTAAATTTTAAAAACTACAATATACATATTATAGTATTAGGGTATTATTTGACTAATAAAAACGCTTACATATCTCAAATTTTATGAATAGTGTAAATAAATTATGAAAATTTTATTATTATTTTATATAGTTGAATAGTTAGCACATTTTCGAATAATTTTATATTTATATCACGAACATTACCATATTTGTAATATTTTATTTTATTTTCTTAATGTACATATACATATTTGAAATGCACACAGAAAATTTCATATCATTCCGGTGATAATTTTTAAAGTTACACGCAAATGTGGAAAGACGTTTCAAAATGCTTCGAAGTGCATTTCAAAAATATATTTTTTAGATTTTTTCTCACCGATAGTTATTTTTATTAACAATTTAAGGAAAAATTTTGGTCAAAAATCGATTTTTTTTAGAAACCGCCATTTTGCCCATTCCTTTAATGAGTTACTAGATTTAACTTTACTTTATCGAAATATCTTTGGTTTTTTAATATCAGAAGATCCAGTTCAGAGGTATAGTGGTCATCGCAAAATGTCTTTTCGAGAGAAACTCCGAAGATCAGCTGTTTCCAAATAAATACTTTTACTAATACTAAGTCTTAAAATACAGCTAAAATATGCTATATTACGTGTACAAATTTTTGGATCAATAAATTTCAAAGTTTTCTCAGGAAAAACTCTGGAAATGTCGATTTTTTCGGCATTTTAACTGAATATAACCCCTTAAAATAACGAGTCTAATCTATTAGCAAGAAGATTCTATATTTATAGCAAATGTTCTTACTATGTAATTATTTATAAAATGGCATTTCCTGAACTTAAATGTGATGAAAAAGTCAATAATAAATAATAAGCGCAAATATATTACAGGGGTATGGAAAATGTTTTCTGCATTCATTGATTTCATTGCCCTTATTGTCTTCTCCTGCAGTGTTGTTTTGAAACAACAATGCTTTGATAGAAAATTGTCATGCATGTTATTGCATTTGTGGCTCTAAAGTGCTCACATGAATTGAATTGCTTGTTGAGAACAAACATTGCAGTGTTATGTTAAATAAACGAATGACCTGAAACACGCTGTAAGAAGACTTATGTAGCTGTTTATTCTGCATCATTACTAACGAAATTACTCAACAAAGTAGTTAACTTTCTTGTTCTGCAGCAAGAGTACTACAGTGGTTTTTTGAGGTTGTGGTTTTATATTGACTGTATTTGCTGCTTAGGTACTTCTTTTGATTTTCGTACTGCTAATTTAAATTTGCATTCTCCTTCTTTTTTATTGGCATTCTTATTCGTTTATTTGTGGAAGATTACTTTTAAGCTCAAGTTTAGGTTTCTTAATTTTTCAGTGAATTTTAGGGGTGCATTTTCTTTTAGTCTGCGCAATCTTGCTCATCGAATATATTGCCATAAATGAAGATACTACTGAAGATACTATGTTTATAATATATGGTTTAATTTAATTTAAAAATGAATTATGTATGGTCTTCAACTCAAACTTGCAATAGATAAGAATTTACTGCCACACTTACTGTGCTGATTTGTTTCTCATTCTTACCGCAGTGGCCTGTTAAGAGCACCACTACTAATGACTTTACTTTACTGTTCCGTTCTACCGATAACTGATTCTAGGGTGCCTTTCCTTTCTAGCTCATCAGCTTTGCAAACACCTGTGATTCCGCTATGGCTCGGTACCCAAACCGATCTAATCACAACTATTCTCGCTGCTAGAGATAGCGATGTTAGACATTCTTCGACCAACACTGTACGCACTGGAAATGAGTTTGAAATTCTTTAATTCCAACTTTTGACGGAATCCAAGCATTCTTTGCTTGATTTCCCTTCCAAAAACCAGAACCGATTTACCGATAAATAAAAGTGAGTGGATTGGCCAGAAACGTGTATACATAGTTGGTATAAATATACTTATTATTAAATTTATGCACTGAATAATATATAATAAATTTTAACACCTGATGTTTGAATGGATGATCTGCACTTGTTCGCTTCAATTAGTGTCACTTTGACAAGTTTTGAAATAAAAAATTTGCGAATCAAGCACAACCTGATATAGAGAATGCAGATTGCATTCAACTTTTTTGAATATCTAAATTGCGCTTCATGTGTGAGCAAGAAATATGTAGGTGAGTGAATATGTGCTATATTCCTTACCAAACGCACACATACATATAAATAAATTGTGATGAATTCTAGCAGATATTCAAATTTATGTCTGAAAGAGGTCAGAAATTTATCTTCATCAGAATTATTTATCACGTACAAGCATACAAGCACAGCTATACACAAACATACAATAGAAAATATCTTAATAAAAATCTTAGAACTGACAAATTTGTTTTTCGTTACATACCATCGGGAAAAGATAACTGTAAATTTATATTTATTTGTGCATTTCACCGAAGCTATCACTTGCTTTGAGACATGTCCATCCGTAAACTCACTAAATGGCAAATACCATAAATATTTAATTTAAAATATTGTAAATTGAAAGAACGATATGTTTTCAATGAAGTGGAAATAACTACATACTCATTTATATACATATAGTACATATCTCCAAATATAAAAGTCAATTTAAAGAAAGTGACAAATTCGCACTGTGACCTTTTCATTGCGTTGATTTGCAAGCCATGATTGTTGCAACATCTTCCTGTGTCATTTTATTGAGTAGTGAAATCCAGTAGCTACACAATTAGTTGGCATGCCAGTAGACTAATATTCACACTTGAATAAATACCGTTAGAGGAAGTGAGCATTTAACATCTGTGTGCATTCAGCATGCAAATCGAGCAAATGTCTGTATCAATAAATAACCTGCCATGGAATGCATGTTAGGTTGATTAGTTGGATATGTTGAAGATTCAAGCAATTTAATTGGTTTTTCTCTAAGCCACTTTTTGGCATTTAGCAATATCAGACATTTTCTTCCAAATAGTAATTGAAATGATAATTGATTGAGTTGTAAGAAAAGTTAGTTTATATTGCAAATATTGGCAATTTGTTTAAAACTTAGAAATGTAATATTAAGTATTGTCTATTACAAGTTACATACGTTGGAATATACTCTGACACAAACTTGTATGTGAGTTACATATATCATTTTGAGTGAAGTAACTTATGTTAAAGTGAAAAAATTGATAAAAAGGCTTTTGGTGTGTTCATAAAGCATTATTTTTTGGAGGAAGTGATAGTACTGTAGAAGCCAAGGTTTGGATATATCAAAATTACTTGGGCTCTGCACTAAAGAAATCAGTCGTTGAAAAGGACAATGAAGGCAGTGGATGTTTTCAGTCGGCTGCTACCGATGAAAATATTAAAAAGCTCTCCAAAATAATTTTGTTTGATCGTAAAATGAAGTTGTTTGAGATAGCAGGCACTCTAATGATATCAATTGAATCTGTACATCATGTAATTTACGAATATTTGGGTGTGAGGAAACTCTGTTCACTCATTTCTGACCAAAAACAACGACAAATTGAATTGTTTGGAGTTCCGAGTTTTTGCGTCGATATGTGACAATGAATGCATCATCATTGTACTCCGAAGTCCAATCGACAGTCGTCCTGCGTGGACTGCACGCGAAGAACCCTCTCCAAAGCGTGGAAAAATGCAACAATTGATTGCCAAAGTTATGACGTCTGTATTTTAGAATCCGCATAGAATAAATAAATGAAAGACGGCTGCGATTGAAGAGAAAAAGTACTGTTTCATCAAGACAATGCATCGTGGCATAAGTCAGTGAAAACTTTGGCAAAAAGTCATGAATTGGGCTTCGAATTGCTTCCGCATCCACCGTATTCTCCAGATCTGACCCCCAGCGACTAATTGCTGTTCTCAGATTTCAAAAGAATGGATGTTGAGAAGAAATTTTCATCGAATGAAGAGGTGATCGCCGAAAATTAGGTCAATTTTAAAGCAAAGGACAAATCGTATAACAAAAATCGTAGCGAAAAGTTGGAGGGACGCTATAGTCAGTGTCTCACCCGTGAAGAGAGCTATGTTAAATTAAAAAAAAAACACATTTTTGGAAATAATGTGCTTTAATATAATAGGTCAGAGACTTTTTAATTGACCTTTTACGTAGAGCCAAGGAAATATATCACTCATACGCACTGCTGGTCGCTGCACGTCATGGTTCGTGAAGCATGTGATTCCGAAAGAAGTATTGTATGTACTATTTCGATACAAAATTTCAATTTGAGTGATATTAAAAGTTTATTTTCAACTTACAGAGAATCGATTAAACAATTTATTATATTTGATTATCGCTCACAAGCAATTCTCGAGAAATTTTAGTTCGACATTTGAACCAAGAATTTTATTGAACTGACATGTGGCACGAGCAGAAGGATGAAATCCGGAAGCAACTTCGGAGGTAGCAGTTGGAGTGTGAGAAATGAAACTGTCTAAACTTATATATATGTACATATATAATTGTACATGATATATATATGTATGTATGTATGAAGATATGGTATATGTACACACACATGTTTTTCACAGGAAAAGCCACGCCATAGCGCCACTGATTTATTGCAACTCGTGGGAATATGGGAATGAATATAAATATTTACATATATACATATGCGCTGTATGTGGCTCTCACACAGCGACGCAAAATTATTTTGACGCATGTGTCTCTACACAACTATATATATTTATGCACACAAGTATACATATACTCGTACTGTACGTTAGGTCAGTATGTACAGCAACAGAGCAGAGAAGAAAGCACCTTTTAAAGGCAAAAAATCATGGTGTGAATTAAATCGAAAGAATGAATGAAAGCGTAGTGGAGAAGAAAAAAGTTTATTGTGATTGTGAGATATTGGAATTTTGAATAAAAATTCAATTTTCTGCGTATGCATCATACATTATATGGAGTAGGCATATATGTACTTGCACATACGCACACATACATAGACATATGAGCATGTGTGTATGCTGCGACAAGCCACAATGTGCGTGCGTGCCTCCTGCTGTTCATTGTACGATTTGTATTTCATTGTGTGGCTGGAAGTGCGTTTTAACTCGTATAAATATAGATTATTATTGCCATTGCGTAAATAACAATCATTCTTTCAGTTGGCTGGTAGTTTCTTGTCCGCTCTCCGACCAGTTCACACTGCGAGCAAACAAACAAAGAATTATATGCATTTCCTTACGAATTCTCGGAGCTGTGGACCATTTTTATGCTCTTGCAACGTGCTACAAGGTATTATAGTTTTGTTCACCCAACACATGTTTGTATTAGCTAAAACTAGGCGAGGTAGATATTAGGTTATGTATGTATATAAATTATCAGGATGACGATCAGAGTGAGTGTCTGTCCATCCATCTGTCTGTGCAAACAGTAACATAAGAACTAAAATATTTTTATGGGACTTTGTGTACATATTTTTTGGAGAAAAAGTAAGGACGAGTTCCTAGATGGTCTTAATCGGATCGGGGATTTCTTTGATAGTCGTGCGTCACAGTATAAAAAAGTGGAAAATCGAACAACAACTACGCCTACTTCTCATATAAAGCCATCATATATCCAATGTAATTTTTCAAGCGAAGGCTTCTGCTTATCTAAAACCTTTGAACGAAGAAATTGTATTCCTTTGAGAAGGAAGACTTGTTGACTGATAGCAAGGTCATCAAAGACTCTAATTCCACCAGATGAGGTAAAAAATATAGATGTTGAAACTGTAGCGAAGCTTTCGAACTTCCGGGTGACTTTATACTGCGCATATCGGGCGATTGTGGGTTATCTCAGTGAAAATGAGTGAGCGTGTTTTCTTATCACAGTATTTTGGTTGAAAAGGGAGGCGCATAGGGCGAACCTTTATTTAGATACAATTGGGTGAAAACATGCCGCCATAGCACTAATATTAGATTTTCAAACATCTAGTCGTCTTTGCTACTATCGGATATGTCTTATTTGATGATGACTTTAACATCTACGAGGTGTGTTTAAAAAGTATCGCGAATCGTAACTGACAGTTTTCTTCGATTGCGTGGGCGTGCATCATGAGTTCTTGCCACAGGGAAGAACGGTCAATAAGGAATATTACCTGCAAGTTATGCGCAATTTGCGCGAAGCAATCCGGCAGAAACGCCCGGATTTGTGGAAGAACAAAAATTGGCTTTTGCACCACGATAACGCCCCTGCTCACACACATCGTTGCTTGTGCGCGATTCTTTGGCCAAAAACAACACACTAATTATGCCGCAGCCACCGTATTCCCCAGATCTGGCCCCCTGTGACTTTTTCTTCTTCCCTAAACTAAAGAGGCCCATGAAAGGGCGACGTTACGCTTCTCTTGACGAGATAAAGACGGCTTCGAAGGAGGAGCTGAAGTAGATAAAAAAAAAATGATTTTTTGAAGTGCTTCGAAGATTGGAAAAACCGTTGGCACAAGTGTATAATATCTCATGGCGATTACGATAACTTTGAAGGGGACAAAATAGATATTCATGAATAAATAAATAATTTTTGAATTTTTTCGATACTTTTTGAACACACCTCGTACAACTAATTTAGCCTATTTTTTATAATAAAAGTTAATGAGATACAAATTGTTTTCGAATATATTTACGATTTCGTCGAAAAATGAATGTTGAAGTTTTTTGCAACATTTTTAAATTAAATATTTGCCACTAACTGGAAGTAGTTCCAGGAGGTTAATCCTGACAAGTTGTAAAAGTATAAAATTTCGGTTACACCCGAATTTGGCCCTTTCTTACAAGTTCATATTGCCATGCTTTAAATACAATAATACAGATGCGTCTACATATATGTATGTATGTATATTTAGTATTTATTATTATATTTATTGAGTACCTGCATATGTATGTATGATCATATACACCCACATATTTGACATTGCATATATTAAAAGCATATTTTTATTATTTTCTTTACAAAAAGCTATTAAGCAAATCAAAGTACGAATTTATGTATGTATGTATGTTAATGAAAAGAATGTTTGGATTACATTTTACAGCAATAAGTTGCCATTGGGCGATTCTCACTTAGTTGTGAATATAAATGTATAAGCAAATGCATTTTATTTTAAGAAATTGTCATGTAATGAAATAGATGAAAATGAAATAAAAGCAAACTGTAAAAGAAAGGTCAAAATTAAAATAAAATTATACTGGTAGATTCGGTTTAATGAATTAGAATCACAACGAAAAATTAACAATTGAAAGACAATTGGACACTAACCTTTTTACTCCCGGAATGTAACCGATATTAGGGATATAATTTGGGTAGCTCTCAGAAGAAGTTGTTTGACGCCGCTATAAAAGCAATATCTGAACGTTCAACTTCCTTATTAATTTTAACTTCCACACGTCGTTTCTACTACCTCAGTTTATGCTATGTTGTGAGCAAAAAATGCAATTTTTCTAGCGCTTAACTTTAATTTGGTCAAAACTTTTCACGATGGCATTTAAAACTATTCAAGCGAATTTCGGCGCTTAGTTGCAGTCATTTGCAGTTTTGCAGCCAATTACAAACATGAAACTACGAATTGGTATAAGTTTTGAATATATAATACATAAATAAATATTGTAAAATTTCTATAAAACTCTGTAGGAAATTAATAGAATACTAGCAGATACATGAATGGCAAATAGAAATTATTAAATGAAGTTTCCCGCGAAAGATAAAAAAATCTTTAGAAAAGTATTTTTGTATTCATTTTATTGTGTAGATATATTTAGTGGATTTTAATTCGTTCTATTCATAAATAATAAGTATGGACAATATTTCAGCGTAATATGAGACTATGAATGAACTTACTGATGGTGGACAATGCTTTCCTCCACAGCAT
This sequence comes from Bactrocera correcta, assembly GCA_027475135.1. Lineage (NCBI taxonomy): Eukaryota > Metazoa > Arthropoda > Insecta > Diptera > Tephritidae > Bactrocera > Bactrocera correcta. Next base: position 109,907,307 of record CM050325.1, on the reverse strand, counting down.
AAAGTCACTGTTAAATACTTACAAAACCATTCTATACGGCCTAAATTAAGTTTAAGTAGTCGGAATGAATCCATTGTCATATCCGATAAGTACAGATTATCCGAAACATGTTTGGGGAATATTATATTATATTTTATATTTCTGTTATAATATTTGAAAAGGAGAAAAGTTTTAAAACAAAAAAAAAAAATGTTTGGTTTCTGAGTCAGTTCATTGACTATCAGGCCTCTTTGAGTGTCACGGAGGAAAGTTTTTCATACCTTTTAAATAGGCATTAAATATGAAGAAGACCAAATATTATAAAAGAATGCTCTCCGTTTTAGATCTGGTATCAGCATTAACAACGCAAGTTTCGAGATTTATATTGAAGCCCTAAATTCTCAACTCCTTTATTATTTATATCCTTATATATGATCTCGAAAAGGATATTTTGATTACACGACCTTCATGATCCGGAGCACCGCAGTATAAAGTAAGAGACGACTTTTTCAAGTGGCTTGCGAAAAGTGGAGCGAATAGTTTTACGAACTTTACGATGTGTTCAACATGGTTGAGAGCAATTAAAAATCGTTAAAACATGTTTTGATTGCGAACGATCAGTTCTCTTATTTTTATTTCATTTTACTTCACGTACTGCTTCACTTATTTGATTTTCGCGTAGGGACAGCTCTGTTTTTCCAATAAATAGGTATACCTTAACTCAAGCGGTTTTCATGTTTTGCCTTTTGGCCCCGTTTGAATTCGTTCTCTAGAATAACGTACTCGGCTGTAGTTGGCGCGTCCGGCGCTACGCTCTTTCTCACAGTTTTGTGTGCTCCCGCTTTGTTGCTTTCATTTCGCAATTATTTGGCCAAGTTATATATTTGTTCCAAACGTTTTTCATAGCTGGACCGTTGGATTGCGTTTTTTTTGCCGAATGCTTGGTTAGTTCGACGCTTAAAAATTGGTCGGTTGGATGCATGTCTGGTTTGGTCGCTTGCCTGTTAGCTGTTGGCACACTCGATTCGGTTACGACTCAGCTAACTTTTCGCAACTTCCGCATGAATAGATAAGGATATACCTACACACATATTGGTATATGTGCCTATGTTGCGCGTTGGAGTTTTTTCCAGTTTTTGCCAAAGCCTTGGCGTGTGGTGGTAAACGTATACAAGTTTGTCCAAAAATATTGCGCTTTTATTTAAAATTTCGTTGGACTTTGCGCTTGCGTACAAGTATAAAACGTAAATCAAAATTAAATTCGCTAGTACAATGGTATTTATGTTTGTTTGCAAAAGTAACCGAAACAAAAATTAAAAATAGCGGTTTTCTGAAGATAAGCTTTTAAGTTAATTTGCTTGACTCAGAAACTTCGCGTGTCTTGTAGTTGTATTTGCGCAAGTAAGGTGTCATCTGAGATCCAATTGAAGTCACTTAAGTAATATCATATGAAATTATATTGTTTATTCCAGCGCTATAAACTTAACAGTGACAAACATATACTAGATTACTGAACTTATTTCAGTAAGACTCCACATACTATACAAACGAACACGACTTTTTTTGTGGGTGAAGAGATGTTGACTAATTAACTTGCCAAAATATACTTCTATACCCAAAAAGTCCTCTATATATGTACTAACAACTGCCTGAATTATAAAATATTTCCATTACATTTTTAAGTGTCTGGCTGCTGTTTCAACAGTAAAATCTCCCTTCAACTAGTTTTAGGAAAACTATAGTCGAAACATTCGGACAGAAATCTACATTGTTCCGCTCACATTGAGTAAATACGGTCTGAAAAACGCCGATTAAAGACCAACAACAATCTTTCTTCCGTTGTTATACTTAGTTTGCAGTAAAAACTTGGTTATGTATTTATTTAAAACCCTTTAAAAAATTCTTCATAATTATTAAGCCGAAATGCCACCAAAACGGAAAACGTATTCATATAAATCACTTTGTGTAGTGACATTTTGTTAATATATTTTATTAAATAACGGTTTACTCGCATTTCATAATTACTCGCTGTTAGCAGGTTTTTGTTGTTGGTAATGCGGAAAATTCGTTTACTACATTTATGTACTTTATGTGACATATCCGCTTTAATTTAATGAAAATGCGGAAAGCGACTTTAGGCGACTGTAGCGGAATGTAAAAAATAATACTGTGAAAAGTAAAAAGTAAAAATATCTGAGTTATATAAAAAAATTAATAATTACAGAAGTGCAAGAAAAAGCGTTAGTAAAATGCGATAACAGGCGGCTTAACGCGATAATAAGCGAACGGAAGGGCATGGAAATAAATCAATTAAAAATTCAAACAAAGTGGTTTGCATTAAATAAAATGCAAATATTTTTTGTAACGCTAAAAACTAACAAATAAGTTATTTTTTCAGCAACTCTTTCTCTGAATAAATACGGAACGGAATATGAGTTTGATGGGGTTGCATGGAATGCTACCGTTCCGCCTATCTACAATTCTGCTTTTCATTTTTACTTGCAGAAACACAGCGCCAGAAAATGTACAACAACTCACAACAAACTTATATAGAAATGTTATCACAATATAAAGTAGTTAATTGGCAGTCTTACGGTAATTACCATCTTCCATATAGTCGCGCCGTTATTTGCATAACTATAAGAATCATCCCGCTCGTTACGATTAAATTTCATGCGCATTTAATTGTCATAAACTCGTCTGACTATTCATTAACTCATTCAATTATTCAGTGACGCATTCACCTCTGGGCCATGCACCGTTGTTTCGAGTGCAATTCACTTAAACGTCACTTAGTAAATCTATTCACAACCGAGATAAGCTTTTCATTATGCCTTAAGCATGCAGCATTGCTATTGTTGTTGTTATTGTAGTCATTAGAAATGCCTGACATGCTAAGCAAATGTGAATGACAAGTGAAGATTGCGCTGCTGTTGCTGCTGCGACGGCTTCTGCTGCTCTTGCTGTGGCCGGTGCTGCCGTGTTGTGTAGCATAATTGCAGGCGTTTGATTATGGTTTTGCAAGGCAGTCGAAGGTCGCGCTTAATTAGAAATTACTTTCGCATGGAAAGAAGCTAGTGCAAGAGTGGAGCAGCGCGAGTAGAGGTGGGCAGCATTAGGACGCGCTCTTTAATGATAGTGGTTAGAGTTTATTTATATTTCTGCTCAACGCTATTCATTGCAAGGCTATGGACTACAATGAAATATGAACAAAAGACATGAAAAGGCAGTTAAAGTGCCGCCAAGTAGCAAACCAGCAGACACGAGTACAGCAAACAATGCTTACGGTAGAGTTTAGTCAAATCGCTGTTGTGAGTCGTGCGCTTCAAAGTGAAAATAAATGAAGAAAAGTCAAAGCGTTAAAATGTCAAACAAACCTGTCTGGGAAAAGAATTACAGTGACTTCAGAATTAGCAAAACAGAGTGCGGCGATTAGGGGTGATATGCAGAAATATTAAGTAATAATCCATATATAAAACGGAAAGCTTATGGGACTATTTGAACTACTTGATGCCTGACAAAATGGAAAACTAACTTTAGACCGAGTCTACCTCTTCTCTTCAAGGAAATAAGCCAGAAAGTCTTAGACATTTTCAAAGTCTGGTTGAAGTGATGCTGGAAGAAGTTGTTGTAAAACCAGCATTACAGGGTGTTACTTAGATGTAAAAAAATTTCAACCAAACTGAAAGTTTTGGCGACATAATCAGCGAATAAGTTAGAGAATGTTTAGCAGCCAAGGTAGATGTGCACATCGGAGGGTTAAAAATGAGTTTATCTCCCACATCATAAAGCTTGATGGGACTTTTTGTATGTACGGAGCGAAAGAAGATAAGCAGTGATAGCATTATATGGTATACCAAGAGTCAGTTGAAGTGTCACTGAGGCATGATGTAATGGAGGCACCAGGAAATCGAAAATTAGACAAGTAGAGTACAGTGACTCTTCAACCATTTTACCAAAGTTCATTTAGTAGAAAATAAATTAATTTGAATCTATCACGATCCAGCCGAGCTAAGACAGCCAGCGCTTTCGAAAGCGTTGAGCACCTGAGTTTACCTGCTCCATTCGCAACTACAAAGGCGTGTAACATGTTAAAGGCGCCTGGATCATCTTTGAATATCATATTTTTTTTTACTTTCGATATATTTCCTTCTTCTTATATAGCTCACATTTAAATGTTCTTCATTATTGTACACAAGTTCTGCAATACTTTTGTTTGCCTTTCGAAACCATCATTAACAAATTACCATTTTGGGGGCGTGTAGTGGCTCAAAGGAGTTTCATTGGAATTTCCGCAACAATGTGTAGCGTTCTGACTCCTGCTGTGTCGCGGTTTCCCTGTGCGCTGTTGTTGGATTATTTTGAGTTGCTCTTATCGCTGCTGCTTAATGTTCACTCTCGGTTGTTGGTCTCATCAGCGCGGTTTTTGTTCGAATTGTTGGCGCTGTGACTTGTGATGACAAACAACAATGGCCATTAGACAATGGCCAAATGTCAAATAGTGAAGCCAAAAAGCGGTGGCAGTAAATGCGATTACAATGATGCCGTCGTCGCCAGCGTTGTCGTGGTCGTCGACGATGATGTGGTCGATGTCACTTGATGACAGCGCAGATGAAGCACCGTATCGCATACTTGTTAGAACGCGAGTGAGTTTTTCCTGTTTGCACAGTTATTATCGCGCTCGTACCTATGACGGGGCCAATGTCTGTTACAGGACTTAGCTGACAACACATTACTAATGATGAGCGTTATTGAAGCTTGTCGTCGGGCGGATGAATGATGACCACGTTATTTCGGTGGTCGGTCGAAAAACATGCTTGTTTGTGTGCGCTTGTATATGAAATTGTTTCGATTTTGGAACTACACATTTCCTTAGTTTTTTCCCTGACAGTTGACTTGTTCACCACTTGCACGATTAGAACACAGGCCATGACTGCTGCAGTTACTTATATGGCATGCTTGGAAGCGATTTGCTAAATAACAGTACATGAATACGAGCTATTGTCGAATTGCGAGAAAAGTTGTAATAAACGATTTTAAGTGTCCATAGGACATTGGCTATTCAAAATGGCAACCAGTATTTCAGCGCGCTACACTCTAGTTGCAATTGTTCCGGTTTCAAACATATACAAGTATAAGTGTGTCTGTCTATACCCAGAATGTTTTGTATGTCCTCTCTAAATGATGGGTACTAATTCCCGTCAATAGCGGTATGCATCGAACTCTTATTGTTGCTGTTGATGATGGGAAATAATCATCCATCATCTGCTTCTCAATTGCCTACCGATCACCTCAAAGTAGCAGCTATTGATAAGGGTTATTCCTCGCTTGATTTCCAGGCTTAGATTATTGGTGGAATTTGTGCTGGTTCTGAGATAAACAAAGTCGTTAACTTTTTCAAATTTATAGCTGTCAAGAGGGACGCAGTTCTCAAGACGCGAGGCAGCTTTTTGTATGTGGGTTTCGTTATTTACAACAAAAAGACTTGTAGGCATGCTGTCTATCAAGTTCTGAAGAAGCGATTATAGCATGTTGCCATTAATTATTTAAAAATCCCTGTTTATCATCATAATATTGTCATAAATGCTCGGTAGGATTTTAGTCAGAGCTTTGGGCAGGCTATGATAGGTGCTCTATTGATTTTGAATGAATTATTTATTCGAAACCAGACTTGTTGGACTTGCTATTTATTATCTTGCTAGTATATGAAGTAATTTTGTAAGCTAATTTTTGCGCTAAAGTCTCTGAATTTGTACTCAATATATGGATGTAGGACTCTCCGGTCATTTTGACTTCGATCATAACCAGATTTGATAGATGACTCTAGCTAAAGCAACGGCAAAACTAAAACGTTTCCAACTTTCGCCAAAATTTTTTCTCAGATTTTCGTAAATTTATATTAAAATTTGCTGTTATCCCTCCACATTTCTTTTTACCAAAAATTTGGTAATGCTTTTTGGCAAATTCCAAATGTGTCTTCCAGTTATTTTTGCTGACAAAAGGTTTCTTGATCTTTTAGTCCCTGCAATAACCATCTTCTCGGATTCTCAGTTGAATTTATTTGCTCAGAAACGTAGATCTGAAATCTCTGTTGAGTAAATCGGTCTGAAAAGGTGGTGAAGTTTTTCAAATTTCTGCCACTTTTCGAGCAGGGCTACCATTGAGCGGCCTGATTTTGATGCGGTTTCTAATTCACCAGTTTTCTCATAATTTTTTAACACTTTTTGAATTGTGCTTTTGTCTTAGAATATGTTTTGGGTGGGTAATGATGGTCTTGTTACTTCGAATTTAGGATATTTATAATGATGCCGCCAATGACAGAGGCAGTCAGATACGTACAAAAGCTTGTCTAAGCTAACTACGCACGCAACAGGATGAAAAACAAAGTTGCATCGCTTTCGCATATATGTACATACATACATGTGTTATATAGTAATGAAAGTTGGTGGCGTGCGATTTTGATGTGAATTTCAAACGATATGGTTATTTAGGCTTACATACATACATACATATATATCTACCGTTGTAAATATTTTCCAGATATGCGGAAATACTCTATTGTGGTAGCTATATGCCTATGTGTTAGTACCTACAGCTATGCACAGAGATTTAGCGCACTTTCTTAATGTGAAATATAATACTTAACAATGTTATATTTAAAGAAAGTAGAATCGTTTTAATGTAAAAAAAACTATTTATTGCCTCACTAAAAACTAAAGTAATCCAAAATTTCTTAGTTTTCTATAATAAAAATACAACTTTTTGTTCAGTTTAGATATTAAGTCAAAATTGGCTTGGACAAGTATTTAGCGCACTTTAAAAGATCAGTATGGAAAAATAAATTTATTAGTACATGACGTGAAATTTCTCTGATATTATATCTAACTTGGTTAATACTTAGTGAAATAACCGTTATTCGTTATCACCGCTGCACATCTGAGTAGCAAGCTCTCTATTAACCTCTGGTATCTGTCCAAAGGAATAGAGTTCCACGTTTCCTGTACTCATGCCCAAAGCTCGTCGCAATTTTTAAATTTTCTTTGCTCAACTTTTTCCTTGACATCATTCCACAAGTTCTCGATTGGGTTTAGATCAGGACTTTGCGCTGGCCAATCGAGAAGTTGAATTTTTTCTTGCGCAAGCCAGTTTTTTACCACATTTGATGATCGTTGTCGTGTATAAAGATCCAGTTTACTGGCATAATATCTTAGGAATATGGCTCCATTGCATTCCTCCGTATATTAAGGTATGCAAATTTATCCAAATTCCCTTCTATCTTTACTAGGGGTCCAACTCCACGCCATGAAAACGACTCCCATACTTTTAAATTTCCTCCCCATGCTTTACGGTCTTTTTGGTGTACCTTGGATTGACTTCTTGATTTTTTTCACGATGTACAAAGGTTTACTTTCAGGACCAATCCGGTTTATTTTGGTTTCATCCGTAAAAAAATATCCTTTTCGAAAAAATTAAATATTTTGATCTATGGCTATGAGCCAATGACAAACGCGCTTTAATATTTTTTTTTCGACGATAGCGGTTTTTTTCTGCTCACACGTCCATACAAATTATTTTCATTTAAACGTCTTCGTACTAGTCTGCTTGACACTTTTAAGTCCAATTTTGCATTGACTTCGACCATAATCGCGCGTCAGGATTTGAAAGGATCAGCTTTACACTTTCTAAGAACTATTTTATCCTCGCGGGGGGCTATTTTGCGAGGGGAAGCCTTACGAACTTTGTTTTGTTTTAAGAAATTTGGATCACTCTTAACATTTTTGATGGCATTGTGTTTCATTTTTCTTGGACATTTTACTATTTGAGCAATTTTTACTTGATTTGAAGCATTTTTGTAAAGGTCCCAAATAATTTTTATTTTTTCAATCGAAAAGTATTTCCTTCTAGCCATTTTATTAAAATTTGTAATATTACTAAAACTATTGAATACAAGTTCACAACTGTGATTAATTCTTTGTTGGACCAAACACAGCTATTGACCGAAAACTATAAGTGCGCTAAATCATTGTCCAACGAATTTATGACGAAATTTAACAAAAACAATTTAACGGTATCTGAGGGGAAATGATAACGGTTATTTTCCACGCATTTAAAGAGGCGACAGAAGCAGTATTAATCTACTAATAACAAATTCATAAAAATATCGCTCTCTTAAAAGTAACGGTAATATTTCTAATTATGAATGCAAGTGCGCTAAATCTCTGTCCATAGCTGTATGTATAAAGCCCACGCGATAGGCAATTCAATATATTGCAAATATGACTTTCGAAAACAGCTCGGAGCAGTCATTATAATCGCGTTAATAAATGACCACAAAAACACCTTTGGTAGGTCAGTCAGTCAGTGGCTAATGCTGTAACATGTATGTATGTGTATATATATGAGCTTACTTGTATAAATTCCACATTTGATTTATGTGCGCTTACGTATTTTCAGAAAATTTATAGAAGCTTAAAGCCTTTATTTCAGTCATTTTAGTAATTTGATGTAGTTTTGTATTCTCATAAAGGGTTCTTTAGTCAGGTACAAAGTATCATGTTTGCTTAAAAATTTAAGTTTTCCTTTATTAATTTGAAAGATCATTGCTCAAGGTAAGCTCACAAATTCTATATTTCTGGTAAACAAAAACTGAATTCCCCCCATTTAACGTTAAATGTGCTTTTGAACTGAAACTTAGCCAAACTATTGCACAAATTACATACTTAGTTGGCAGCACAACAAAAACAAAAAGCTCAGGCCGAAAATTCCTAAATTTTGCACAAAACAAAATTTATGGCTTTAATCTTTCGCTATTTGCTCAAGAGCATATGCACGCCTCAATGTATGCCATAATACACACACGCACACACACTCTTACAGCCTGGATCTTAACTGGATAGAAGCATATGCTGATGGCCCTTTCTGCATATTCTGCGGCGCAAGGTCGCGAAATTTTCTTGAATGGATGCTGGTAACGCCTTACACGTCACGACCAACGTCAACATGTCTGCCAGCAGTAACGGCGCTTTTATTCACGCCATGCCGCCAATGTGCCACCACCGCTGCTGTCACATGCTTTCGTAGCCAATTTCATTGTGTTGTTTGTGCTTTTATGCAACAATTCAATATCAGTCGTTGGTTTTGTTTTTATTATTGTGTGTGCGTGTGCCGCAGCGACAGGCGTGTCCTACAGCGCACTGACAGGCAAGAGAAAGGCGATCGTACGCAGTGGCGATGCAAGGAAGACAAAAGCAAGTTTTCACTAAAGAAAAACATTGACTTGAAAAAACTTGCTGAAAAACTTCCATGTAGAGATTCTGTTTGCTCACACGGACACCCGCCGAAGAGTAGTAACAATTTTTCACTACTGTCCATAAATCAAATTAAATGAAATAGTTGCAAAATTTCTGCGGTCGCAACCCATTTTTGCATAAACTTGTATAATGCAAACGCGCTCGCGTTTTCTGTCGAAAAGAGGTGCAAGCAAATGAATAAAAATGGGAAAAATAGCCACAACAGAAAGCGCAGCATCACCGAAGCGTGTGTAAAGTTAGGGCGGGTTCTTTACGGAAAGAAGCTCATATTTGTAGGGTATTTCTTTTCTAGGCTCGCTTCTGAAAATGCGAGTCTTTGGAGCAGGAAGCTGCCACTGTCGATAAAGAGGTTAAGATGTCAATACTGAAATTGGGAAAAGATAGTTTAATGGAAGCTTACACCCGTAGGCTAGACGTAGTAGAATAAGGACCGATAGAATGACTCAATAGTGACCCTAGGTTGATCCGGCGATTTTACAGCTCACTTAAAAGCTTGTGTTTGAGTTAACTGTGCCGGATAAGTATATAGCTCTCGACCAAAACTTAGTTCCAACCATATCCAGTTCTAAATTTGCGAACAGAAAGCTCGGATTCTGCAACAAAAAAAAATTGTCTAAAGCGAGTGTTGTAACAAGGTGGATTAGATTTGGATTGGGGAACTCTGAAATTGCTCTAAAAGGCTCTATTGGCTTCTCATTAATGCCTCAGAAAAGTTATACCTCGAACAAGTGTACTTAGTGTCTAGGCATCTTTGTTGGAATTACTGGTTTCAAGAAGTCGGTACTGACCACCGATCACGATATTCAATATTATAGCTTTAATTACAGTTTATATCTCCAAACTTTATCTTTCCGATATTTTTCAAGGCAAAAGCGAACAAAGGTTTTTAGGAATCTCTTTCAATTCCATAACCGGATATAAATAGGGGTCTTCGTACCTGTATATATCACAGATTTGTTAGCATTATCTAAAGCAGCATGTCTCTCTTGTACATACGGAGGCTTATCCAAATTACTTTCACTCATTGAAAATCTCAGCACACAATATGCTGTCCCAATCCAACCCAACATTGAGACATTAGATTCTTCACTGCCACAATAACATCATAGTCATGTTGCGGTATTTACGTAGGTGATTACGGTATAAAGAGTATTACTAAGTAAGTGTGCGTGCGTCCGTGGCCTTGCCATAAAAATGAAAGATTTACTATTAGATTGCCAAGGGGACATTTATGGAGACGCATTGCCTGGAAATGCTCATACTATTGCACTCTCCAACATTTGTATGTAAGCATGTGTGCTGGTAATATTATATCTATGTGTGTGCAAAGGGAGCTAAGACCAATTGTGGGTGGATGCTACGAAGCTTATATGCGTAAGTGTGTGCTTTGGAGTGTCCAGCGAAAATTGCCAAAAATACGCAATGAGTTCATGAATCAATTGAGTGTGCCATTTAATGAGGTCAGCTGATATGGACCGGCATTGGCTGCCAACTGCTATAAACCAGCAACAATTGTGGTTGGCGATACACTTGAACTGTTTGTGGTCAATGCTGGAGTTTCAAACGTTTGGTTGCGTTTGCTTTTAATGTATTTATAAAAGCATCGTTAGCGGAAATGAAGCCATTAACGGATATAAAGATCACCCAAATGCGTTAAAGAGCGTGTACGCGCCTTTTGTGCAACCATTATGATGGCAGAGTGTATTTGTTTTGTATAAAAGAGCGAAACAGTTGTATTTTAGTTGGAGCAATTTACTTAATTTATCGGTAAAATCATTAAAGAAGGCAAATATGATTTGAGTTTGCCAAAAAGGAGAGAGTTTAGGCAATGGAAAATAGGTGAAGTTGAGACAATTGCCACAAGCGTCGTTGCTACGTTACCAGAATTGAGACGAGTTTTAACCGACCAAGGACTGTAATTTCGGCGATCTAACTCTGTTTCGGTCAGTCAATTGTAGGTAAAGTTCAGCGAAGTAGTGAAGATAAAGAAAAGTGAAATAATATACACGCCCTGAGAAGTACCTAAGTCATTTGCGAGATACAAAGTAGAGAGCTTCAAATATTTCGATGAAAAAGCTCATATGTGGAAAATATGCCGGTAAATATATATAAATATATAAATATAAAGTTTTTTTTTAAGTCCTGTTTACTTTGGAACACACCTTGTATAAGGCTGCCAGATTGTGCCGCAGACACAGTTATGGTTAGAGTGCTTCCGAGTAAAGAGTATTAAGAGATATCAGTGAGAAATTGTAAGCTCGTATAATGACTAATAAAGCGCTAAGTTGTTGGCATAAACTCCACCAAAAAGCTAAACATGGAGATCAAGTGCAGAAGAACTCTTGGTAACAGGTTGGGACCGGTAGGCAATTCAGTAACAAATCCATCTCTCGACGTACAAAAATTTTGCTCTATAAGTCTCTCATTATACGCTTTTTATTATACGGCGCAGAAAAATGGACGATGACGAGCCGAGATGAGAAAGCACTTGGAGAATTCGAGAGAACTGTTCTTTGCAAGAGCTTTGGTACCGTCCGCGTGAGCGATCAACTTCGAAGAGGATCAAAAATTGAATCGTATGAGCTATATGGAGACATAGATATATAGTTAAGGGAATGCGCTGATTTGGTCAAGTCGTTCACATGGAAGATAATGCTTCAGCTAAAACTAAACTGCTTAGACTCGCGACCCATGAGTGGTTCACGGGCCCAGTGCATAGCGACCTGTCTACGTGACTTCGGAGGAATAGAAGTAACTGACGAAGTTTCGTGTTCTTGGACCCGAGCGACTGATGGTTTTAGTGTCAAAGAAGGAGGAGTTGTTGGTATTACAAATAAAGATAAGAGTATAGCCAATAAATTGGAACTTTTATACGACGGTCCAGTGATCGAACTCTAGATTGAGTGACAAGATAGACGATTTATCGAGAAATCCGTTGAAATACATATATATATATCCTTTATAGCCGATATTTGATTGTTAACAAGCCCAAATTACTACTTGTGATTTATTGGTTATGGATTTCGGAAATTGAAATATTTATGGAATATTATTACATCTACTTATATATTTATAAAGCAAATAAAACTGAGTTGTTGAAGAGCTAATGTTATTGTCTTTTGTGAGCAAACCATTCTAATGCTATTCAAATTGTCAAGCATAGAATCATTTCACCTCTCTTCTAATAACCAATATGATGGAGGAGAATCTGGCGCGAACAGATGACTTTTATTAGATATTGTGGCGAAAAGTTCAAAATATTTTCAATTTCAGTTTGTATTGAAGTTCGTTAATCCATTGCACCTTTGCACAATTGCAAATTTTTACCCACCCACACGTGTGTGTGTGTGTGTGTGAGCGCATGCAGCATGGTGTGCAGTGTGTTGCAGCACGCGACATTGCATTTATTGCATCCGCTGAAATGTGTCAAATTTTGGCGTAAAAATCTAAAAACAACAACAAAAACACGTGGTAATAAAAATTGTTGAACATATTTATAGAATAAAAAACGAGAATAGCAGAAAAAACACTGTTAAATATTGTGTTGCATTTGATTTTTTTACACTGCAGCCATAATGCCTCTCTTACATACAACAACAGCAGCGCATTTCAGCAATGTTGCAGGTTTTTGCCTATCCATATTTTACACGTACATGTGTATATAGCATCTATGTGTGTGTGCACAGGTAAATATGTTTGTGTGTAGCGTGTTTTGCAAATGCCGCGAGCTTTTCAATACCTGACACGTGAATTTTTTGCGTGCGCTCGTCGGTTGACTGGCGAACTAACGAGGCTGGTGGAATTGACGGCACTGCGAGTGTTGTATTTTTTATTGTTTCTGCCAATTTTTTGTAACTTGACTTTGCTGTTGTCTATTATAACGACTATTGCACAGTGAAAAGAGTAAAAATGGCAACAAAAGCAAATTGATTGTTGCCTGGCTATATTTAGGGTGCTCCAATCTATATTATAGAAGAAGGGTTCGATTTGCCGAAACTTGAAGGGTGGCGAATCGAACAAAACATTTTCATGAAAAAGTGGTATAATCAAGAAAAAACTTTTGTCATTGTTTATAATATTTTTGTGTGGCAACTACTGGCTTTTTTGTGTTGAACTCAACTAGATAACTTGGTTGCCTCTTGAACAGGTAATTTTTGTGGCAAGAGAGCAAAATTAACAGAGCAGCAGCGACTTTGAGACATTTAACATTTATAGCTTTGTCAAACTGGTTATTGAAAAATCCTCATCGTCACTTTCAGCTGAGATATTCAAAATGTTAGATTGATACTCTGTTTGAACATTTTTTTGTAGAAAAAATTTCTGAAAAGGTCTTTTTGATAAAGTTGGTGCACTTGAAAGATCTAATTACCTTTGTGTTGTGGCTGAATTTTGAAACTTCAATTCATATAATTTCAATATAGTGGATGCCACAAGTTAGAGAAAGGCTCTACCAAGTGAATTTTTCACATAGAAACTGTGATTCCACATATCGTCAGCTAAAATTCCAAATAACGTAACATCGCTTTTCATAAGTTTACAAGCGAAGGAGAAACAAAATTTGAGTTTTGGTTCTATACTGGTTATATATTTGGTTATATCTGGCAGCGGAAGCTGAAAATTTTATGCTATCTAAAAATATGTATGTAATATGATGTAGTGAATCATAAGCAATACAAAATCAATTTCGATTATTTTGATGATACGTTACTTTGCATTTCAGGTGAAGATATGTAGGTTAAAGCTTTCTGTATAACCGATAACAATCGAGCATATCATGTCTGAGATATAACCCTAATCCGACCAAGAACCCTGAAACAGGCTTGGCTACTGCGAGTACGGACCCTATTGAGTAAGCCATTAACACCAAACAATAGAATTTTGAACTTTTTACATTCCATATATGAAGCTACATATGGACCACCTGTTACATACAACAAATATACCTTTATATATGTACATACTATATGTAAATCTACTGTTTTGTATGTTTGTTTTTTAAAAAAGGTGGCAAATCTGTTTTCTTTGTATAGTTGTAAATTGCTGCCACATACGTCCATATATCGAGCCAGGCAACAGATTCGTTAGATTTCTCTACCATAACGGTCCTTTTTAGCCAATTTATTTCCTATCCTCAACATGCAGTGCCGTTATATGTAACGTTAGCGCTTCATTTTTATTTTGGTCGTACATTGTTTTGATTTTTCATCTCTCTCCATTCGTTTGTTTGCCTTTCCACATTGCACGTGTAGTAATTCTTTTCAATCAAGCACAAAAATTTGCTGTAAAATGCATACAAAATGCCACTTACCGTTGCCACTGTCAACTCTTTCACTTACCTTTCACCCCAACGCCATGTCCACACCATACCAATAACTATTTTATGTCGGCCCGCCTCTCACTCTGGTCCACCGCTGCTTTCGTTCGTTAGGGTTTTCGTGCCAAATGTAATAAAAATGACTGTATTGAGGACGAACCTGGCCAAAATTTGATTGCTGCATTCAAATGGTGCCACAAACTGTGGCAAGTGCCAGTGTTTTGGAGTGCTGCAGCTATGCAAAGAGCTCGTTGCAATGAATTGTAAGTGAATTTAAATGAATTTTGCAACACTTTCAACAATTATTTAGAACTAGCCAGACAGCGCAAAATATTCAAGCAAATAAAATAATTTGGGAATGTGGTAGGGAATAATTGCGCTTTGAGATTTCATTCTGAAATATGTAAATATGTTTGTTAGATAATTTGTTTTGAAATTTTTGTTTCTAAAGGGCGACGTATTTGTTGTAATTCTAATATTTTTATTTTAATCGAAATGATTGCGTGGAAAGTTATCTCTTTAAAATATCGAAAACCAGTTGCCAAGTGTTCTTAAACCACTGAGAATTATTGTTTCATCTTAAAATTGGAGGAGAAAAATAATGTTTTTCAATAACCTTTATTACTTTTGTGGTGTATCATGGTTCCACACCATGAAAAGGTTGGCAATTCTATTACAGTTAGCAACTTTCACAACAAATTTCTGAGAGGATTTGTAACCTATAAACCTTTCAAATTAGATTGGATGACGGAAACTTTCAGTAACTACATCATACCAATGTTTTCGAGTCAAACATGTTGCTACAGAGTCTCTTAGTTTTGTTCTCATAAAAATAATCGAGATATCTTAATTAACGATATAGGGTTATAACGTGTGATCCCAGTAGAGGTACTTTTTTCAATAGCGTTTTTTGCCAGATCGTGCGAAAATCGCGAATCGTGTCAAAATGTCATATTAGTTTTGACTGACGCCTGAACAACATTTACAAATCTTTCAACTTTATTACGAGAATTCACGTTACGTAAAGAATATGTTTCACGCCATTCGCTCAACTTTTGGTCAACATAATTGGCCTACTGAGCGCACTACTCGCAACACCATCACTCATCTTGAGATTCAGCATTTATTATTAGACAATGTTCGACTAAATAGGTCCTAACGCCCAGCACGCAATGAAGAAAATATAGTAGCCGTAGCTGTTAGTGTACACGAAGACCGTGGAGAGTCGACGGCGCCGTTCACACTCGCACTGATGGCGCATTTTACGTCGACATCTCAAATTGAAAGCATACAAAATGCAGCTTGTGTAAAAACTGAAGCCGCTAAACCTTCAATGGCCATCATTATCGCGACATGATAACCAACTATTTGATGGCTGAAATTGAAGTTAGTGATCTGGGCGACACTTGGTTTCAACAAGACGGCGCCACTTCCCACACATCGCACGAATCAATGGATTTATTGAGATAACACTTCGTTGAGCAGATAGTTTCACGTTTTGGATCGCTCGATAGCCCACCAAGATCGTGTAATATCACACCGTTACCCTTTTTGAATTTGTAAGACTAAAGTCTATACAGACACTCCCGCTTCAATTGAGACCTTGGAGCAGAACATCTCGTGTATCATTCGTCAGTTACCAGTCGAAATGCTCGAACGAGTTATCTAAAATTGCACTCGCCGGTTGGACCATCTGAGTCGTGGACGCGGCGAACATTTGGAGGAAGTTCTTTCGAATGATAATAAACATTCCTCATTCAATTTGAAGTTTCTGTGTTTTTTTCTTGGAAATTTTAGTTGAAATCCTATATCTCGGTAACAACTTGACTGATTTCAACCAAATTTGGTGTATGAGGTTACTCAAACATATGTATCTATTAGACATAAACGCGAAATATGCCTACTTCCTTTATAACAAATTTTTAATTTCCATCTGATTCTTTCGCTTTCCAGTATACAAATCAAAAATCAATGAAGTTATCAGAATAAAACTTTGCACAGTTTAATGTAGTTTTATCAACAGCTAAAGGTGCTCTCTAGTCTCTGATCCTTGCAAATTGCAAGAGTGTGATATGTGCGATTAAAATCAAACATAGACCTTCCTTACTTATTGTTTTCATATTTTCCAACAACAGTTATTATTTTTACTGTTTTCAAACATACAAAAGCTATTTTTATCAGTTTATGAGCTCAAAACTATACGATAAATGCATATTAGAAGTATTTCCGATATATGTAGGTATGACTAACCGTGTGAGTAAAAATATTTTATGTGTGAGATCGCAAAAATATGTATGAATGAATGAATAAACAATTTTCATCTCACTTTTGCATCATGCTTTGAAATTTCATAAATTTATTATGTTATAAGCACTAAATATAGGCATACATTGAATATATGTACATACATATGTATGAGCTTTTGTCTGTACATATCGAGAAGACAAAATTGTACAGTATACTATACTACTAAAGATTTGGCAATAAATGACGAACGATATTGATTGCTAGTAAAGCCATTGACATTATTTCGACGGCGTGTGCAGCACAGCCGCACGATGCTTCCTAGCAACAGTGTCTATATGTATGTATTTATATAAATAAATACACATACACATATGTATCTCGGCATATTTGTTTACCTATTGACAGCATTCTTCACTGTCCCTCCCACTCTCTGTCTGTCTGGCTGTGCAGCTGTCTCGTCGTTGTCGGAGTGATATCGCACGAAGCTGCAACAATTTTGCGCTCACTTTCTATCAATGTGTGTATATGCTTCTGTATGTGTGCTCTACTATTTTGCATATATGCTAATGTTGTTGGCAATTTGTTGTTGGTATTGTTCTTAATGTTTATACATATGTATGGACTATAAGCATTGCTGTATGTCGTTGTATGCAACAACATATTACGCTCGTAAACAATATGCCAGCACGCAACAATACAAACAACAGCTGCCGTTGCTGTTGATGCGGTAAAAATAGCTGCGCAGATAACGGACAACAAATCGTTACAAATTTGTGCAAACAATTTTTCATGCCAGCTGTCAGATTTGTGTCGAGCCGAGGTTACTTCCTACAGATGTTACAGGCTCGAATAGTTTTGGTTAGGAATTTATGGGAAGCTTAATTGATTCTATGTATTTATCTAACATATAACATGCAGTTTTGAGCAAAAAATAGTAAGACTTTGTTTATAATTTTAAAATTCTTAATTTATTCTCCAAAATCTATGTAGGCATGATTATTTTCTTATACATATTTATGAGTATGTGTGTTGTAGTTATTTAGAAAGAGGAAGTGTTATCAATAAAATTAATTTTGTAAAATTTAATTGAAAAAAATTTTGTTTTATTTATTGAATAGAATTGAGATTTCGGAAGTGTTCTACTTACTTCTTATATCACACATTCGAAAAAGCATCTTTTTAGGGATCTATTCTCTTCAGAAGACAAGAACTTTGTTATCCCATATACATACATATATGAGGGTGCGAATCAAGCCTGCAGTTCTCTTTTCTTTCTGAAGTTAAGTTTAAAGTTTCCACTAGGGTAAATATAACATTTTTTTTTGATTTTAAATCTGTATAATGAATTTGGAAGCGTAAGGTAAGTTTTTTTTACTCTAGTTAAAGTCTTTTTGCCCGTATTTTGACTTTAATTCACGGATGTTTAGTCTTAACTTCTTAACATTATGAAAACGTTGCTGTCTTGCCCAATTAGTGACGTCAGTTTATATTGGCCTTCGCGCTGATTTGCTTGAAGTTATTAATCCTTGGGTAAACGTTTCATTCAAGAGTTTAATGACGGAGGGATGATACGTTTATCATAAAATTGATAAGGATAGCGCTATATGTTACGTGTATAAATTTTCTTAGGAGATTTAAATATTAGAAGATTTATTCTTCTGTATAATTATATAGTTGAAGGCAATTGGACTGACCTATGATCTTCTCCTCCATTATTCAGTTTTCCAAATCGGGGTTAAAATCTCCAGCTTGTGAAGTAACAGTGGTTGATGTTAGCTTTCGTAACAGATTTTTGGTAATCTCAGAATGATATGTCAATCGATGGTGATCTTGGATATTCATTTTTAGGAGTTTTCGCTATCAAATTGAACTAGCAATCTGTTCTGTGTCACGTTTAATGCGAGGATCAAAGTTACGACACAACTTAATCTAACTTACATTATTTATAGTAAGCTGATTGCATTCTATAATATTTTTAATTAATTCTTTTTTAATTCAATTTGTGATACTTAAAATATCGAAATGAAGTTTAATGAATTCTTTTGAACTCCCATTCCAACTCCATTCATAGAAAAGTACTTTTAATAGAGCTTTTAATAATTTTGAGGTTAAATTTTCGTCGTAAATGCATAAATGTGTATGAGGATATTCCATATTTTTGAGTTTTTGAGATTAGTATTGTAATAAGGGTTTTAAAATATATTGTTCCAATTAAGAAACTGAAAATTTTTGCATACATTCATAAATACTTCCTTTTAATATTGAGCAAACATACAGTAAATGGAAAAAGTATGTTGTCAAAGTGAAATATAAAACAGTGAGGTCAAAATTTTTTTTTTTATTTTAAGCTATATTTCAAAGTATAAACAAAAAGTGTTACATAGCCAAGCGTTCGCCAAAAAATCATCAATTGCGATGCTTTGATAAGGATACTTTCCGAACATACTATGTATATAGAAAAATTGATACCCGATAAAGCGAAAAACCGGAAGCATTTTAAAAAACGCTTGTCACTTTGATAACTTTTTCTATCCAGTGTACAAGCATAAATATTGTCGCATGTGTGGCATAATCAGCAATAAATTTTATATTTCATGTGATTGGGAATGAAAGATTTCATTGCAAGCTCGCTACTGTCAACATGCATTTTTACAACCGCGTATTACCTTTCCATTCTTTCATCCATCACCTGCACCAGCACCTTTTAAAGGACGTGTCACTTTGTGCTAAATAAATTTCATGAAAGCGCCAGTTTCAATTCTCCACCGGATTTTGCTTTTCTTGTGGCAAAATCATTTAAGCTTGTTCCCTAAATATGGAAATGGGTAAATGTGTCGGGAGCTGCGGAAGTATTTATATCTACACACACAGCTACAATATACACACACATATCTTATGGGTGTGTGTGTGTGTCAGCGAGCTGCAGACGCGTTCAGCAAATTTACATGCATAAATTATGCATTGAATATTTTGCGAAATTTCATCTTATTCCTCATGCTTCGTACGTACTGTAGCTGCTATCTTTCTGAATGATTGCTGCGTTGGTGGCAGCGCAGCTATAACGGGAAGAAAAACAATGGCAGCGGTGAGGATCAGCAGTTTAAAATTATGCCAGCTCAATGCAGCTGCGCCATTTTTGTTATGTTCACATTTTGTTGTTTAGGGAATTTCCGCGACACGCAGTAAATGACATTAAAATGCACGGCAAGGACTGTGCAAGGACTTTGACACACATAAAGGATATGCTGGAGCATAATGATATATACTAAACATTTATGTATGTATATAATATGGATATGCAACGGTATATAAAGCTATATGTATGTATGTATATGTAAATGTGTTTATGAAGAAAATATGTTTCAGCAGCGCTCAAATCAGCACTTCATGGTGGTTTGCTTTACCTAATATTTGAAAAGTTTGCAATATTTGGAAAATTTCATCATACTTTAGGTAACTTCTAAATATGGAATACTTTTTAAGTTGTGGTATTATGTACATATAAGTATGTATTAGTTTCTCTTTTCTTGTCAATATAATGCTAAGTATCACAATCAAGTCTAAAGTCCCTCTAGAACACCTATCAATTGACTATGAGACACTTGTGTGTGTTAGATATAAAGAGTTCGAATTTAGAGAAACGTGAAATTTTTTATTTAGTGTTGCATGTTTTAATTGATATTTTGTTTTTTTTTTTAAGAAAATGTATGTATAGCTGCAAGTAAAATCTTATCATATCAATATCTGAGTTTACTTTTACCGTAAGCATATGAGCGCAGAAAGCAGTTTCGCTTTATTTACTTTTATTCCTTTTGTGTCTTATTACATTCTAAAACAGCTCTAAAAAATTTTGCTAAATTTTCAAGTTGAACCGAGTAATAGTTTCGAAGATACAGCCTTGAGAACTTGAGCACTCGGGGCTAGCTAGGCTAAGTGTGCCGTCTTTAAACGCCTTTTTCTCGAAATTGTGTTTTTGAAGTCGGTTGGCAAGATTATTCAACTGAACTTCATGAAATTTTACCAAGTCTTTGAGATCAATTCTTAAAGACTTGAGTAAAACATTTTTTTTTCGATTACAACTATTTGTAAAATGTCGTGGAATTTTCACTGAAAATTAATTTTTTTGTAAAAATCCTGCCAAAAACCAATTAAAATTTGTTTCCTTCGTCCAAGTTCTAAGTTAAGATGTTAACAAAACACACATTTTTCCCTTTAGATGATCCTGTAAGGAGCTATCCTGTTAGCGCCAGCGCATCTTTTTTCCGAAGGGTCACCGGAAATGTCGCCGCAATGGCCGAGTTTCAAATAGTTTTTTTTTTTTTTTTTTTAATTTCAGAATATCTTTGTTAATAGTGTATGTTTGTAACAATAAAAAATTCGAGTAAATTATTTCACTCAAAAAAAATTGTTGAAAAAAGGCTGTTTTTACCCAAGGAAACCCCTGTAAACCCATAAATGGTGAGACGGGTTTTCTCGAGCAAAAGAAAAGTTATTTCATACAAAAATGAAATATTTTATTTAAACTTTTTAATATTCCATACGATACATCATTACTGGCAGTCCCTCGAAAAAGGGTGCCTTCGCGTTGACAGCAGAACTACTTACAGATAAAAACAAAAATACCTTACAATAACTTGATTTCGATTTTTCAGTTTGTATGGGAGCTAAATATGTTATTTATCGACGTTTTTACTAAGGTTGTTATTGAAAAAAATTTCGCTCAAGACCTTGTAGACGGTTGAGTTGTTCGCGGGAGCCGAAAACCGATTTGGAAAACACATTTTTAAGGAAAACGCGTTTAAGTGACAAAGTCATATAGTATGTATGTAGATTATTTCGAGCGCGTAACTTTTCAAGACTACATCTTCGAAGCCATGTTATCTTTTTAAAGTGATCTAATCCGCTGTAGATGTAACTAAAAGCTTTCAGAAAAACTAAATACTTTCCAGAATTCGCTTTGAATAGGACTAATGCTAGAAATATTCTCATCAATGCCTTGATTCAATTAAGGTAAAAGATAAAAGTAAAGAGGTGCGTATGTATTAGATACCGACCCGCAAGGGAATACGCCCCATTTCCGTGACAGCTGAGTCTTTTGTGAAGTGGAAAGAGATCGGAATGAAACCTGTTGGGGACAACTAGAATATTGTTAGATTTAAACATTTTGGTTATGACTGGTCTGTTGCCGAATAGATTGGTTGGAAAACGTTGTTATTGTTAAATTTGATGAGCTGACACGGTTCTAAGGTGGCAGAAATGTTGCTCTATTTCGAATGTGAGTTCAGTCAATATTTTGTTTATGTAATATTCATATGTACGTATATATGCTCTTGCTTGGGAGACTAATACACTTTGCTTTCTTTATATCACACAGAAATGTTAACAGAACTTAACAAACAAACGACATTAATAAATACAAACCCTGTCAAGAAAGTGTCGTTAACTCTTCATTTCCCCCTCTCATCTCCCGATTATATGGAACACAGGTAATTTTTTTCCTAGTTTGGTACAACTGTCCTTAATTATGATGCCAAAAATTAGCGCGATCTCTCAACCAGTGTGTTTACAGCAGCTGTTTATATCAGTCGACCTCAGTAGTGTTTGTCGAATTTTAAAATTTAAATCAACGTATTTGTGTTAAATTTTGGCCAAACACTCAACACATATCATTAGAGCAAGCACCGTATTCACCTGATATGACCCCCTATGTCTTTTACCTGAAAAATCCACTTCGGGGAAAATGCTTCGACTCATTAGAAGACATCAAAACAAATTCGACGCGAGAGCTGAAGGCCATCCCGGAAAGTGCCTATAAAAATGTTTTGACGATTGGAAGAAGCGTTGGGACATGTGCATCGCTTCAAATGGGTGTTACTTCGAAGGCAATAAAATAAACTTGGATGATGATTGAAAAATTTTCGTTTTATTTATAAATTCTCAATACTTTCTTGACAGGCGTATTTTATTTAAAAATATTTTTTTTTTTTTATTTGGAGAATAAAATCCACACACTATTTGGATCTTTCCGAGCAACAACTTCTGTTGATATCAATTTTATTATTATTTGATTTATTCGGAATATGCAATGGTTTTCCTTTAAATATTTGCTTACATTATTTCACCAGATATTTTTATTTATTATCGCGCAGCGCTCTCAACATTTAAAATGAATTTACCAGGGCACAGCGTGCCAAGAGCGCTGTTCGCAGGACCAAAGCCATGCAAAGGCACCGCAATGGCACACCTGCAAGCATGTGTACAAACACATACATATACATACATATCAATATATATTGCATATATATACATATATGTATGTATGCACCTACACATGTGTACATTTAACAATACCGAGCCATAAATCACCACCACAGGCAATGACCAAGTAGTGTGCCTCAGAGCATGATGTCGGAAATGCATTGAACGGCAAAATGAAAGTCGCTGTTGTTGTTGCTGTTGCCAGCGCGTTGCTCTCTTGTGCGATTCTTTTAGTGTCTTTTAATTTTGTTGGCTTTTTTGAAACCACGACGGCCAGTGCTGCCACTAGTTACATTTTTTGCGCCAATACCCGAATGGCGCAATTGAAAAATAACAATCACATTTATTGAGCCGCACAGAGAGCCAAAGCCGCGAAGGGCTATCGCGAACACAAAATCGCAATTCAGATGATACAAACTAATAAATAAATAAAAGCAACAAACAAAATATAAATACAAATACCGACGGCATACAAAGTAAACTGGCAGCGGGTTAAGGCAAAAGCAATAAAAGTTGCAGTCGTACAATGCAGCTGCGAAGCTTTTGTGGAATTACATTTCAACTTGCACACATAGCACAGCAACCACATACACACACCCGCTTGCATGTGCACTTATATATGTTTGTGCGTTTGCAAGTGGTCGTGTGTGTGTGTGTATGCGTAAGTACATGTGTGCCGATAGGCATGCCAATTGAAAAGTTGCCACGGCTTTATTCGGTATAAAAAATTTAAAGCGAAAACCCAAAATGCAATTGGAAATAAAAATGGTGTACAACAACAGCAATAAGAGCGAGAATTTTCAGAAATTGTAAAAGAATTGCAAGCCGACGCGAAAAAAACGAAATGCACAGGCCACTTTGCGTTGCCGGAACAAACATCAGCTTAATAACACAATAGCAATTTTGTATCGCAAAAATAAAAGAATAAAATTAGAAATTTGCCAAAGCAACTCAAATAGGAAAATTCTCCACCTAAACCCCATCAAAAAGTGCAATAATATAACTATGGGCAGTAAAGCGGGGCTGCAGCAGTTTTTATTAAAAAATTTCAATTTTGAATTCGTAAAAATGCAAGAGGTTTAAAATAAAGATATGAACGCTTGTTATTTCTCGACATGGTGCAAGCTTAGCCAACCGACCGTGATTGTATTTCGGAATGCTGTTTATTAAATATTTTTATTCTTATGTATGTATGTATATATAAAAATTAATAGCAAAATGTGTTGGTAAGCGCATAACTCACAAACGCTTGGACCAATTTTGCCAATTATTTTTTTAAAATGTTCGTTGAGGCTCTGAGGTGGTTTTTACGGCAAGAAAAATTGGAATAATTGCCGTAAAACCCCTAAAAACAGCCTTTTCCTTTTTCCCATACAAACGAATGAATGTTTGTTTATTGGTAACGCTAAGGGAACGACTGAACCAATCTTGATGAAATTTTCAGAAAATGTTCTGTGTGGATCGGGGAAGTTTTAGAAATAAAAAAACCTGTATGCTTTTCGTGAGGAAAAGTCGGAAAATTAGACAATTCCAAAAAGTTAATTATTTCAATACAATTTTTTTTTTTTTAATTTTTGTTTGTGTTGTTTTTCAATTATTTGAATTCAATTTTGTCGTTTGCGTCAAAAATTTTTAAAAATTATTCAGTGAAAACGTTATGTGTGTTGCACACAAAGAGATCAATTAGAGATTGAAACGTGTTACGATGCCACGAAGAGGTCGCGCTAATATCAATCGGCGTTCTTTTTGGCATCAACATATGTACATTAGCAGCCCAAGGCACATGACCGAGTACTCTCAGGATACGATGACATACGTACAGTATTATGGATCGCGGTAAATCAGCAAGCGATCGTCACGATGTCACAGCAAGACTTTTCAAGCAACAGCTTCGATGGACTTTATCTTGAATCAACGTACACATGAGGGGTTTGCCGCACGCACACATTCTTCTTTGGATGGTGGATGGTGGTTACACTAACAACAAACAGTATCCACGTGCTTTTCTTCGGAAACACAAACTAGAAATGGTGGATATCCACTCTATCGCTCACCAGAAGATAATGGCAGAACATTCATCATTCAATTTAGAAGAGTGAATATCGAAGTTGACAACACATGGATCCTACTATATTCACCATTATTGTCTAATTCATATTCAAAAGTCATATCAATGTTGAGTATTGCAGTTTGGTGTAATCGATAAAATACGTTTGTAAGTACGTCACCAAAGGAAGCAACATGGCGGTTATTGGTCTTGAACGATACGGTCGATACGTGAACTGCACTAAAGGGCTTTGTAGGAAATTTACTTTTGCAATTTATGAACGTTTTCCGACTGTTGTGCGTCTCGAAGTTAATTTGGAGAATGGCCAAAGAATGTATTTCAACCCAGGGAATACAGTACAGCCAGTGGAAACACCGCCAACAACAAAATTAACATTTACGATTTTTTCCTCAAATTTCTTTTGCGAGGACATTCGGAAATACCCCGATGGAATGCATTGTCGGAGAAATAATTACGCAAAAAGCAAGGCCAACCAGTAGATGGACATCCAGGTGGGTTACCAACTAATGCATTAGGACGAATTTACACAATCCACTCGAAAAACGACGATTGTTTCTACCTTCGGTTGCTATTTATAAATGTACGCGGTTCAACTTCATTTGAATCATTGCGTACTGTTAATGATACGGTGTGTGCAACTTTTTCAGAAGCAAGCCAGCATTACAATTGCTGGAAAATGATAATCACTGAAGTTCAAATGAAGTTCGCACATTTTTCACGATCCGCGTCTATTATGCGATACGAACAAAAATACATTGCCGAAGACATTTTACATTGTCTTCGCTAAAAATTGGAAATGGATCAACTCCGGTTGATACTTCCTTGATATCAATTTCATCTGCTGTTTATCGATTCACGAAAGATGAACTCATCACGAATGTTTATCAGAACGTTGGTCAAATTATCGTAACTAAGATTCCTTGAGTGCACGCGCAAGGATAGCGCCAAAAATACCGATGTTGAGACTTAAACTGGAAGATTCAAAGTAAAATTTCGGGAGACTTGCGCTCATACAAATCGATCGATCGTCTTGACAATGAAGGCGACGCCGTGAATTATCCAGTGGAATTTCCAAATTCTTTGGAGAGGTTTGGTATGCCCCCGCATCATTTGCATCTCAAAGTTGGATCTGTCGTTATTATGTTTCGCAATCTGCAAGCGCCGAAACTGTGTAATGGAACTCGACTGATTGTGACGCAGCTATCGAATACAAAGGGCAGAATGCTTGATTCAACGAATTTCTTTGAGTTCCATCGATTTGTCATTTCAGTTCAAACATATTCAGTTTTCAGGGAAAATTGCATTTGTGATTACAATCAACAGGACACAAGGATAGTCGCTAAATCAAAAATACCAAAATAAGTGTCAAAAATACGGTTATGCACCGGAACAGAAACCAAAAAATATTGTTATCAAACTGCGTTACATTGAAAAAAAAGGAAATGTTAAATTCAACTTTGTTTTCATTTCAAAACACATAATTTCACGCAAGACAACGGCTGCGGGGTCAGCTAGTTATCAATAACTACGGATGTCAGAAGCTTTGTAGGGCTGCAAAGATCCAGAGTTTAAGTGTTTATGTTTCCACATAAGTTTTTAATGCTTTTAGTTTTTATATAAAAAGTAAATTTGAACAATAAAACTTAATAACTTCACCACTTTAAATATTTTTCTTCAGGGGAAGTTGATCGCATTTGTAAATATGTATGTAAATTATTGTATTATTTATTTAAATATGATTTATATAAATAAATAAATTTACCGAGAGACTAGGGAACTAAGTCAACCGACTGCATAGGTTTTCGTCCCAAAAATTAGTGTAAAATTACTGCATTGCCCGAAATGAGCACTGTTAGAACCAATTTCTGGAGATGCGAACTTGATTTGAGTGGAATAAAATGTAAAAGTACTGAATCTACTATTTTTATTGCGGAATGCTATTTTTTTTTTGAAGTTATAACCTCAATTTAATTTAAAATATTGTTATAAGATTCTATTCGAACAACGGATATAATTTCCTTAATAATTAAAATGACATAATCGTTTTTATATTTTCACGACTTATTATCAGCTGTAGTAGCCGATGGAACATATTTCGGTTTCTTATTAAATTACTTCTAATGGCCACTCCCGCTTCTTGACGGCAAAAGGAAACCTGCGAGTGTGGTGTTTGAAACCTATATCAAATTTACTGGCTGTCTCGAATTTTAAATCCCAAAATGGCTAGTCCGACCAAAAGTTAGCCGAGTAAAGGTGTAGGCGGAATTATAAGAATACGGATGATTCTCGGTTATACAAGTATATCTCTTTGTAGCACAATACTAGTTCGAAGGCTTCCCTCTCAGGAATATAAAATTTCATTTCACTGTCTAAGATATCTACTATTTCTTAACTATTCTTTTGACACTACCTCGGCTAGAAAAGTTGACCAATATTTAGAACAAGACAACTGTTACCAAAGGGGAATGCCAATATCAACATTATTTAGAAGTCAGTATTAGGAACTGAGAGAAAGTATCCATAGGCGCCAAAGACCTTTTCCCTACTAAGTTCGGTGAAATGCCGGGTTTTAGAGTAGGGATGATTTTACTTCTAAGTTTCGTTTCGTCCATTTTAAATATACTATTCTCAAAAATTAGAACTATCTCAAACCACTTCATTGAGGATTTGGATTTACATCCTTATAAAATTGTTCTCACTCAAGAGCTAAATCCATTGGATCGCCGTAAACTTCGTGAATTTGTTGATTTTGCCTTGGAACAATTTGAAAACGATAACGATTCTTTTAAGAAAATCCTCTTAAGGCTCACTTTCATCTGAGTGGTGTGGTAAATGAACAAAACTGACGATTCTGGTGCGAAGAAAATCTACAAACTATTTAGGAACAAACATAACATTCACCTAAATTGACAGTTTTTCGAAAAGAACTGTCAATGGAGAACAGTATAGGTCTATGATTACCAATTCTTTATGGACGCAATTGAAGGAAATTGATCTTGACAATATTTGCTTCCAACATTACGGGGCTACGTGCTCCAAGAAGTACTCGAAAATTGGGTTCATAGAATTCATTTCTGCAAAAAAAGCCGTGTGGGCCACTTGAATGATGGCATATGTTTTCATCGTTTTGACTTCCTTCACAATCAGTGTGTTTTTGTTTTCAAAAAGGATCATGTCACTCTTATTGAAAAACCTTCTATCTAGAGAGATAATTGTGATTAGTTCAACGTAACCGTAAATCTTGTCAGATATAAATTACGCAAAAATAAATCCAATTAAAATTGAGACCAAGATAATTAAGCGAAATGATCTCAATATGATCGGGATATTGAATGGCTCAGGTAATCTAGAAGCTTGACAAAGGGCTATCATTACATCAGCAATTTAATAGTTATAGACAATAACTATCTGACACTTGGCACAAAATTCATATTCTCCAGAAATTGTGTGTCTTATAAGGGAGCGGGAAATATGAGTCTGGTTATCAAAGCCATTAAAGTAATTTTGCATTTTGAGCGCATTGACTTAAACGTCACAGAAGTTTGGGATTTATTGCTCAAAATATGGGGATTGATCTGAAATTTACCAGAATCGGCAAAACTAGTAAATATTTAAGTGCTTTGAGGTACTTTAATCAAGTTCAGGCTTGTTTTAAGATTACCTAAAATGTTCAATATTTATATTTTTACTTA
The DNA here is from genome assembly GCA_027475135.1 of Bactrocera correcta. NCBI lineage: Eukaryota > Metazoa > Arthropoda > Insecta > Diptera > Tephritidae > Bactrocera > Bactrocera correcta. The sequence continues at coordinate 109,878,438 of CM050325.1, read as the reverse complement.
AATTGCACGTCAGCGCTCAAAAGCAAATCCTTTAACAGTTTGTTGACTTTTCATTTGCCTGACTCCGCAACAATTTGTTAAGGGATTAAATTTTCACAGGAAAAATCAATCATATTTCTAAGGTCCTGTGTACACACACGTCTGCAGTCGAAGAAACTTTTTTGCCTTTTCGTTTTCGTTTTGGTTTTTGTTTTGTGTTCACCGTTTTTTGTGCCCCTGCAGCACAGGAAAATAAAGAAACGTCGCAGAAATGGGTGCAAAGCGAAAAAAGCAAATCATCAATCATCAGGAGATTGAAAAGTTTGCTTAAAATTAAATGAAAAGCGGAGATTACCACTCGACTCAATTTTTAGACGTATATATACATACGTACAAATATAAGAGTAGGTATTATATAATATACCACATGCTTGCTCATACATATGTGTGTGGGTCGAACTATAACCGAGAAACTAGTTTGAAAAAGTAAATAAACAATCAAGAGAAGAATGTGGCTAAAAATAGTGTATGTTTGTGGGCACAAAGAAAAAACGGTGCGCAAAAGGGTAAAGCTGTGGCACGTAGCAAAAATCAATGCGCCCAAACTAAGAAAGAATGACGACACTCGACAAACTAAAACATGCAGTGGCGGCAAAAGTCAATAGCACGGCAAGAAACTCTGCAGCAGAGCAGTTACCAAAAAAACAACAGACAAAGCGAATGCAAACGGCAAATCTTAGTCAAATGCTAGCGCAGAAGAAAGGCTTTTGTCTATCAGCCTGCTTTACATACATATAGATGTACTTAGGTTATATGTTGTCTCTCCTTGGAGAATAAAGACGCATGATTGTGTTTATGAAGTAAAAAGGGTGGACAATATTGGTTTTCGCCTATTAAAAATCAAGTTGAAAAAAAAAACAGTTTTCCTAGGCGGTGATAGTTTTTAGTCTATCTTACGTATGACTAGTACTATGTTGTTCGCTAAATTCAGAATTTTTTTACAGCAAATATCGTTTTTTGCTTAGTACAAGGAACTTTGTACGAAACTCATACCAAACAGCTTTCTGAAATATTAATTTCTTCAGCTCAATGATCTATGATCGTATATTATAGACTACAAAACCGAAGAGACATACTTTTCGTATATATTCGGGAACACCAAGGTAAAACTCATTTTTTATAAAAAATAAAATTTGAGCCTATTCTGCTCAGAATAGTTCATTTCATTTCCTGGATTTTTCATATGGTACATATGTTATCTGTATTATGCTTTGAACCACCCTGTAAATACTTTGTAACTTTGCGTGCTGTTTTCGCTAACGAGATGCAAGAATGAGGAAAACTCAGGAGAGTAAATGAAAAGCGCAAACAATAAGGAAACCAGTCTAACTAAGAAGTTACAAAACGAATAAAATGAAACGAAATTAAAGTGGAAAAATGCCAAGCATCTCGATAGGTAATGAGGCCAACGGCGCAAGATGATGCCTCGGGAGCTCCATCTACTTAGGTATGTCATACAGTATACCTTACACATGTATATACTATATGTATATTTATGCGTAAGCAGTACAATACGAGTGAAATTGAAATGTTAAGACAGAACCAATGAATGACTAAATGAATGAGTGACTAAGTGAATGAGTCAGTAAAATCTCAAAGGATGCAATGAAATGAAATCAAATTTAAATGGCAAGCAAACGCAGTTGTAACGGAGTTTGCGTACAAGGAAATGATAGTAACGGGACACAATGAAATGAATTGTGCGGAAGAAAGCGGTGCATGGCAGTGACGTGGAAAACATGGCAAGTGGATTAGTGGTAACAAAGAGGCTACCGTTGCAAAGCTAGTGAAAGTGAAAGAGGCGCGAACGCTGTGTATAGGGAAGTGAGATGCAAGAGTCTAAGTTAAAAGAACGAGAAATAACATTATCAAATTGTGTTTTTGTAGGCCACAGAGTTTAATTATAGTATCTGATCGATCTATCGTTGTATTTCGATATATAGTTGAAGAAGTGGAAAGTTGAAAATTAGCTCAGTGGCTTCCTACAATTCCTGCGGGCTGTTGGCATTATATGTCACTATAATTACGCGGGGTGACCCGGGTACTGTTGATTAATTCTTCAATACCTTCGCTCTAAATGCGGCTGAGTACGAGCGACTTGTGTAGGAAATTCTACATTCGGCACTATGTTACGCCCTTACGCATGTGTGACAATTGGGTCTGGCTGTCAAACATCTCAGGCCAGAAAAAATTTCAGACAAGCGTTTGCTGAGCTCACCATTTCTTAACTAATGATAATGGATAAGAACCCTTTTGCTTGAAAGTCTTCCGGTACGGCCCTCTATGAACAGCAGCTAGAGATTGAAAAGAAATTCGCTGCGTCCGAAAGGGATGAGCCCACTTCCTTGGCCTTTTAGACTTTTGCGCCCTTCTCTCCTATTGTAACTGGTAGAGGACTGATGGACTCCTTGTTCAGGACATTGGCAGGAATGCAAAATTTTCTCTATCATCTCGTGGATGGACGGTTCTGAAGAAACTGAAGAAAGCCAGCAGTGAGCGTGAAGACGCAGTGGAAGATCCATCTTAGCCAGCTTCTAATCTGGCTGCCTTCCAGACCTCTCCGACACTGTCTACTCGTGGTTTTCCTTGACTGAAGGTGATTAATACTGCATATATAACCGCCGAGAGGCGGATTCTCCCTCTGACCTCTGTCTCTTTACTGTTCGTTGCTACTGATTCGAACCCGCTGAATACCAGCTGCTACTGTAACGAGCCTATTTTTTCTGTCTTCGTGCGGTCTGACTTCAGCTTCCTAGCCGCTTTTGCCTACTTTAAGGTGATCCCCTCGCCCATCATGAACCTAGCAGAGATTCCTCTCCTCGCACCTCCACCCTGCCTACGTATCCACCCTACAGATTTTTGCTGACTGACTTCATTCTCTAGAGGTCTTCCCGTTCCACAAGCCGTAAAACCGCAGATCATTTAGCGTTACCCAGCATACATAGCGTGAAGATGACGTACCTTATATTCGGACAGAAGATGCGGACTCAAATAGACTATATAACTTAATAAAAGAAAGTCCTCGATACAGCCTTTATATTGGAGTTTCTTTCCTCTCATGATAAAATGCATATATGTACATATGTACCTATGTAATCACAAAAGCATGTTTACATTAAGGTCTATTCACTAGACCTTAGGGCGCACCGGTACTTAAGGTTTCACCTAATTGATGTATGCGATCATAATGACGCTAATGCCACGGTATCACTGGAGTTAGATGACACTATGAATTTCTTCACGCCCGTGAACACTCGAACACAAATATGATATATGTATATGTCAGTACATAGAACTACGTATTGTCTGTTGATAGTAAGGCATGGCGCCGACATTCAGTCTTCATAGTCGTAATTTATCGCATTCATTCAACGAGCGGTAAAACGGTAATATGCTGGTGCGGTCGTTGTCGTCGAGATTGCTTTCGACAGCTGCCTTCGATAGCTGAGTGCCGCAAATGCTATGCGTGTATGTACTATAATATTGACGACATGCGAGCATTCTACACAAATAGGGGCATGAATACGAATATAATATAGGCAAATGTTACTGACAGCAGCGCCACTTTATACCCTAGAATACTGGTTGTCGCAGAGAGCTGGAGAGAGTGAGAGAGAGCGTGCAGTTGAAAAACGAAAGCGAGAGAGAAATGTGGCGCATGCGCTTTTAATTCTATTGTTTAATATTGAGGAGAGTTCATCTGTGAGATATGTATTAATTTATTAAGTTTGAATTACATTTTTGAGAGAATATCCCCGTAAAATTTTTGCTCACCAGTATCAAAAAGAGACACGAAGATGTGTGGCTCATGGAAATGGTATACATATATTGGGTAGTCGAAAAAGTATTTTCGTATTTCTAATCAAACTTCAACTTGTTTCCTTATATTTATACTATAAATAAATAGAGAAATATCTACCATTTCGGTCGACTACTTTTAACCATTTTTGCGGCAGAGACATTATTCCATCAGCGAAAGACGTTCATCAGTGTAAATCGAAACTTCAAAATTTCCAGAACGGAAGCGAGCGAACCATTGTTGTGCTATGCAAACTGATACAGCATCGTCTCTGTAAGCTTCGCAAATTTCATTGGTGACTTGCGTGACATTCTTCCCTTTTTATTGACAAATTTTAAAATATAGCGAATTTCTTCATTATTTTCACTCACTTTTGAACAGCAGTAATTTTTTCTAAACTTCCCCGAATTTAATTTTTTTTCGGTTAAATGAAGCTTAAAATCTCGCCTTTCTAACACCATTTGGTATGACACAATGTGATTGGTAGCACTGGAGATATACGACTGCAATGCCATCTAATGACAAAATACGAAAAGACTTTTTCGACTAGCCAATAAATAAAAATTAAATCAGAAGACAATGCTTTTTTATTTATTTTTTCAGAGTATATATGTTATTTTCACTGTTATTGTTTAGTATTCATTGGAGGGATATTTCGAGCACTTAGATTTTCAATTCAAGGCAGCATGCTGAAAAATAAAATATCTGAAAATCGGTTGTATGTGAGATATGTGATATAATTGTTCGACCTGGTCGATTTCGACAAATAATCAGTAGAATGTTAAAATATGCCGATGTCCTAAATTTCATTCAGATATCTCAAAAACTGATGAAGAAGTTTTTATAATTCCGAAAAACCGAACTTCGATTAAGAAATCGCTGATTCGAAACCGGTTTTAGATCCTTAGTCTTTTGATCAAAATCAAATATATAGCATATAGTGAATAATTTTGTATTATTTTTTAATAGAAATGCAGAATTTCCCTTATGTGTAGTGTCAATCTAACAATTTTTATCTGAACATAAATAGTCATTATATGAAATTAGCAGCAACCATTTTTCGATGCCATACAGCAACTATATTCGAACAGTTATCCCCTTCACAAAAACTGTTATAATCAGTGTATTTCTCCTGACAAATTCCCCTGCAGGGATAAAGCCTCAAACTTCCACTGAGAAATATCCCTGCCGACCTACAAATTTCCCATTTTATCACCTGTCAATATTTCTCACACAGTTCTTGCTCAAATTGCTGCTGTGAATATACTCTGTATATACGTATGTACGTGTATGTATGTGTGTGGTTGACAAGAACACGGCGGCGCACAATGCACATCCTTAGATACCAATAAAAGTATCCGAACAGTAAATTATGGCGCTGCTCATGCATTTGAACTCGCAAACACCGGGTCAGCACACGCGCCAGTTTAGCTGCTACAAGTCAAGCACGGTTAGAGCAACATTGTCGACATCAGCAACACTGTAGCGGCGGCAACGCAATGCTGATAAGAACAGTCGAAAATGTGTGCGTGAGGGTGGATGTGTGTATGCTGTGGAGGTGAAAATATCTTCACCCAAAATCGCAGGTGTGAGGGCTGCACAGCAGAGGCGGGTAATGTTTTGTGTATTTAATTTTCCACCGCCAATTTGCGTAGCGCAGCGCCGTGTTCCCTGGTTCAAATTGGAGATTGTGTGTGTATATGTTTATATACTTGGGTATGCATGTTTGTATGTATGAAATTACTCGCAATGCTTGTACCGGCCAGACTAGCCGTCAGCGTTGCTTATGCTTGTCATATACTCGCCATTTGTGTCTGTTATTTGTTACCTGCTCGACCTGAATGCACGATAATGCCAACACCTTGCTATTACTGGGCTATAAACTAACTGCTGTATGCCTACTTAGCACATGCACAGGCATAAGCACACAAGCAAATACGAATATTCTCATAAATATTCTAGTATTCTCATGCATACATACACATATATAAACAAAGATTGCTTGTATTCTCGTGCGACCTGCTCCCGTGTGTCCTGTTCTACATTCGCTGTCGATAACTTAGACATTGCGCCCACAACTCGCCGTCACGTTATTCTCCTTCCGCACCTATTACCTGGCATGACTACCGAAAGCATTTACGACAGCTTCACGGCGCTTCCGCGATCGTCCTTATTCAGCTTACATTGGCCACGTCTCGAATCGGAGTCGAGTTGAGTTCAATTCTGTTGAGTTAAGTTGACGCATTTGTATGGCTCCATTATGTTGGATTGACATTTTGAAAACGTTTTCATCAATCAAGTGATTTTATATGCCACGGTGCTGTGAAAGTGAGTAAAGTGGCAGAAAGTGGGTTGGCTGTTGGCTTTGAGAGTGAAAGGTGGAAAAGACAGACAGTTTTGAACGTTTTATAAAGGCTTCGCATATTTGTGATCAACTGCAGCACTTTTCTCAGTTCAAAGTTTTCTTTTTCATTTTGAGTCTTCTTGATAGAGCGTCAATCGTTTAAGCGATTGAAATTTTATTTGCAACTTCAATATTCTCAGAGTTGGATGGTTTGTTTGCGTTTTTCCATTGGCTTTTACCTCAAAGCCTTCTGCTATGCACTGGTCATAACTCGCGCATTCTGCAGGAAAACTCGCTCGTCATTAGAGACATTTTTTCTAGGTTCGGTAAGGGTAGGGTTGCTTTTCAATATTATTGTATACGGCTTGGGAAGAAACAACTTGTTTATATCGAAAAACTTTGTTAAGTCAAAAGGAATGTTGTCCCAGTTGAATCAAATGATGAATTAGTTGATTCCTCACATTGAATTTTAATATACTTCTCAACTGCGGTATTAATGAGTACTTTGTAAAGTTTTGATTTTTGCCTTTTGTTTTCAATATTATATAATAACGGCATTGCTTCGGTACCTACGTTAGATTAGTCATATTTTCCTACTTCAACACATTTATAGAAAGGATTTTTACATTGTATCTTTTTACACTTCATCTAACCTCAAACAACACTCCCTTTCCAAGAATACATATTTATAAACTTAAAAGCTTCAATTTACTTGCTTCTTCACACATTTGATGATTTGAATGCTGCAGAGCACTCAGCGACTTTAAGTATATGTTGTCTACTATATGTTTGTGCATTTGGTGTAGGTGTGTTTTTCCTCCCCTGCGCAAAGTAAACGATATTTATTTTCATACATTTAATTTTAGCTCAATCTCATTTTTCACCACCCGCTTAATGCCTCAAAGGCAATACGTTTTTTGACATGTTAAATAAAATATTCTCAACTACACCATAAAACACACATACTACTATACATGTATGTATGTATATGCAGATATTTTAAGCTTGTGGACTTATGTGCGCATTGACGGGTGTTACCTTGTGTCGATTAGCTCGCTAAATGGCGCAAATTAATTCTAATAAGCAGGTGTGTCGATGTGCTTAGTGTGATTGATTTTATTCGCATGATAGAATATGTGAATTACACATATGTATATGTATACATACCCATTCATGCAAGATGCAATTGTTAAAAAAGCTCCTAATGTTTGTATAAACCAAATATAGGCATTTCATAGCCTATTATTATTATTAGATGGTAGAGTTGACCGGGCGTATGAGTAATATTTTCAATACTAACAGTCTAACTTTCGACGTAGAGAAAATAACCACATATTCTATATAATTATTTTCCTTCATTACATATACATGAGATAAGGTAATATTTTGTGTGAAATTATTTAAGCGTGGAATATATCATTATGCATTTTTATGAGTGCGTCGTTGCGTATGCGTAACATTAGGTGCGTGGCCGGCATCTGAAGACAATATTGCTAAAGTATTCATTTCAATTATATGAATTTGGAGTCAAAACGCGAACCCTGTCGTTTTATGCTCACGTTTCTATGATTAGGGAATTAGCGAGTTAAAGCGGAAATAAGTAATCATAAGGACTTACTTGACTTCCGAACAGAAAACAAATGAGGCGAATGAGAAATCGTCGCCCAAGAGGCAAAAACAGGAAAAGGATTCAGCACCATTTCTTAGAGTTAGCAAAAGTTAAATGGGCAAGTTCTAGGGAAAACCGGGCGGCTGAGCAACTTTAGTTTGGCTATAGCTTCTAAAATTCGATTTGGATTTGCTACAATAGCGGCCCACTGCATCGCTCTTTCAGCAATGAAACACTGATTAATTGAAAAACCTTCCGCGTAGACGGAAATTAAAATTGATACTCTTAGCAGGGTTATCAGCTGGTAAAAACGGTCCATTTTTAACCACTGGTGACTTATATCTATTGATTACTCCATCGCGAGTGTTTGCATTTTCACCATTTATTTGAATAGTCTGCACTTGAGATTTTTAAATAAGCGTTGCATAAGTTAGAGCTCTTTTACTGTAGTTGCTAGTACTTTCCTTGCATGTCTGCATTGGATGCTAACACAGATACTTTTGTAGTCACAAATGTAGCTGCAACTATTTCGGTAACAATGAAAGCTTGTTGCAAATTTTGCGGTTTGTTCGAAGACAATAATAATTTTTACTTCCGTCATGCTAAAGCGAAAAAGGTGAGCACAAGCAGTACAAAAACAACTTGCGCTGGCTGATTATTTAGTTCCATTTCGCTTTGTAAGAAGTACAGCCACCCACTGGGCATTCGCTTTTGTCCGTTTGTGAGCGTTTTTTCTGCGCCGTTTAAGCACGCGAAAGGAATGCGACGTTTTAAAATGTTAGCGGCGGTGACAAAGGCCGAAAAAAGTCGCTAAAAGTCTGTATTTACATTGTAATATTTTAGCTTTTCAAGCGTTTACTAGCTGCCCGTTTCCTGCTTTGTAGCGTTTTTTGCCACGCTGCGGCCAGTCCATCTTGTCCTTGGCTGGTCGACTTTGCAACTCTTCTTTCGTTTGAGTGAACTTCCAGTGCCGTGAGTCCAGCTGGCAACCGGCTACCTTGCGCTCTTTCCGCTCTCCCCGACTGTGTTTTCCTTTATCGTCTTTATTTCGCTACTAAACAACAACGACAACAACACCATTTTGTTGTTGGCTGCAAAAGTTTAGTGGCATAGAAAAACGCTGAGGTGAATTGTTTGGGTTTTCGAAAGGCGTTTACAGGCGGGGTAGCAAGCGCACGGCAAATATAACAAAGGCAAAGTAGTTATTTAAACTTTCCGGTTAATTTTTGGTTGCATAATAAAAGCATTAAAATCAAGGTTTTTGATTTTTCGACAGGCCAGCTGCCTAACGGTCGGCGCTTTTCAACTTTATTTCGTTGTTGCCACTTTTTCTTGGAAATTTTCAAGGGGTCCCAACATTGTTGCGCGACTTTGTATGGATTTTGGGTTCGCTGCTTTTTTGTTTTTGTACGGAAGGCTTTCACAGTGCCAGTGTTATGATTTGTTGCTTTTGTTGATATTTAAATATGCGTAATTGTGTTGCTTTAGCTTTTTTTGAAACTTTCGTTTGTTTTTTTTTTTCACTTTAACCTTGTTTTCCTTTGTTTCAATTGGCTTTTATTAGTTACCGCATGGGAAGCAGGGTCGAGCACTTTGGCACAAATTTAATGATACCCTTACTTCAGACATTACCGTTTGTTGGTTGGGCGCAATAAAAAATAACTTTGATTGAATCGTAAATGACGCCAAAATGAAGGTGATGATGGCGAGCATTTACAGCGCTTTTTATTGACTTGCAGCAAAATGTGGGTACAAAATGTTAAAATATTCATTAGAAGTAAATGAGCTGTAAGCACAAACACGCATGAAATGTTTGAACGTATATGGGGTAAGTTAAGTGGGCGAATATTTTCAAAAACTTTAAGTGTGTAATATCATATTTACCTTCCAAACATTTGCTATACTCTACAATACTTACTATGCGTACCCCAGTGTTCACTTGATTGCAGGTGGGGGCGTATAAGGGATATTTCCTTATCTGACGACACTGGTCGTTACGATTTTTGCGTTTGACTTTCTCAGACACAAAAATAAGCAAAAAACTTTAAAATAAATAAATCTTGTATGTTCATATGGCAATTCAGAGCCATTCGTAACAGACAAGAGCAATTTAAAGTGCTAAAACTAAGAACTCCAGTGTTTTTTAATGTCTAGAATCAGAATTTGAGTATGAAAACAGTAACCAAAAAAATTATTTTGTTGACCGGTGTAATTCAAACCAGCCTGAAATCAGTCTACTAATTTTAGCTATGAACTATGATCTACTATGAAATTAAATGTTTTCTCATAATGACTTAAACAAACATTTATCATTACATTAGTGTATTAGGGAGCGGTGCGTATGAGTAACTTTGTGTGACGGCTCTGTATCAAGAAATTAAAACTTAGTGAACCAAAATGAATTTTTTTTACTATTTTTTAGAAAAGCGTAGAATGTTATTTTTTTTTTAAATTCTCAAAATTGCCTGAGTGACTGTGTTCAGTTACGGGCCATACCTCTATGTCACTGAATGAGGGTGTTGTTTATGGTTAACCACAGATAAGAAAATAATACAGTAGTACAAATCAAACAAGAATTAGCTAATAAAAGCAAATTTGGATTTCTTCTCATTCATATTCTACTAAAGACTGCACACTCTTCAAGAATTAAATTTACATCAGGATATGTCTCCTTCTTTCATATATCTTCTTCTATCAAATTGTGACTTTTGGGTACCAAAAATTTAAAAATTGTCAGACAGTTAATCTGAACATAAAGTATATATATGACTATATGTGACCTGGTCTACGAAAAGGGGGCTTAGGTGTCAAAAAATCATTTTTTTTTTTTATTTTTATTTTTTTTTTATTTTTATTTTGTTTTTGTTTTTTTGACACCTAAGCCCCCTTTTCGTAGACCAGGTCACATATTACTCTTTGACCCTAACTTCAACAACTAATTTCAATAATTCCATATGCTATCAATTCAAGTGCTTCAATCCAGTTGTAAACGTTTTTTTTCTATAAATTGCGCAAACTCATTTCTCGGAATAAATACTTACTCTGAAATTGAATTTATGGAAAATTCAGTTTCGAGCTCAATACAGTTCACATTTCCAAAGAAAAGAACAAACACCGCCGCACAAAAATTGAGCTGTTGTTTGCAACAAAACTTCCAGATCGCGCATACCGAAGGCAAAAAGAGCAAATTATGAAATTTCCAAAAAATAGCAGAAAAAAATCGACAAATTCCGTTTGCTGAGCATTGAACTCGGCCGGCGAATTTCGCTGCAGGCCAATGCATAGCTGTGTGACTGTGTGGGAAGTGTCTAACTCGCCGGCGACCTCCTTCAGTGCAATTTGTAGTGCAATCCCCATGGAATTTATACAAAGTCTGAACATCAAATTGAACAACCATAACAGCAACAAACACAACACGAACTACGGCGAACCAAATGCATTGATGGCAATGAACGGAGCACAAGAGTTGGGTGTGCGAAAAAATTCGCCACACGGATAACGAATTTGAGCGCAAGTGATGGAAAAAATGGCGATATTATGACGATTTGATGATGTAAACAGTGGTCGGTAATGCAACAGTGCTTGCGGCGGTATTAGAGCAGAGCTTTGCCAGCGTTCGCTTGGTGTTTGTATTATTGTTGTGGCCTCAACGAAAGATAAGCTGTTGTTGTGGTTGTTGTTGCTGTTGTTGCGCGTAGCAACTTAATGCCCTGACTAGCCATTTTCCGCACTTTTATTACAACCATTTTGAATGGTGTGGCTAATGATGTCGGCGATGGCAACGAAAAACGTTGAGGATGAGGAAAAGAAACCAAAATGAAATCGTAATAAAACGGTTTCGCAAGTACCGTGAAAAAAACGGTTAACGATCAAAGAATATCGAACATGAAAATAAAATAAGTAATCATAAAGTAATTGATAATCAAAGGGAATTACATTAGAGTGCCACTACAGGACGGCTGTGGCGGCGAAACGGCAAAGTACTTCAGTGTAGCACTTCGGTTGCCACGCTCCCATTTTTGCTGTTGTTGTTGTGTTTTATTTATTTTCTTTTCGGTTTGGTGAAAATCAATAATCAATTGCGTGGCGCAGCAAAGGTCATTAGGAAAGTTGCAAATGTGTCTCAAGTGGCATGCAACCACCTGAAAGTTTTCAGAGCATTGCGCTTAATGTTTTGTGCTTGTGTGCTCCAGCTGTCGGCAATCGCACATCTGTAGCACACGCTGCGCCGCCATTGTTAACATTATTATTAATACTTTTGCCCTGCCTCCATGTGTGGCGCGCTCGCTGTCAATAATGATGAGTGCATGGAAACTTTTGACTACAGCTAACTCACCAAGCATGCACACATGTTAGCACTTGCCACATATTTTGCCTTTCCAGAAACCATAATTCCCATCGTTAGTGCCTTATGTGGGCGAAGCTTCCACCGCGAGCTCATAATTTAAATTGCATACATGAACTGCTGTAAGCTAAGCTTGAAATTTGTGGAGTGGCATGGTCGCCGCGGCACACATTGACGCCCGTGCTGCATAGATGCATGTGTGAGAAAATGGCCTCTGAAATTGCACATCCTCATGCAGCTTTGGTGTTGCTAGGCCACCATTGAACTTTAGTGCGCCAAAATTTGGCGGTTTATCAATATTTCAGCAGAGTTTTGCATAGTTTACGTGATGTCGCAAGTATCCATGTCCAACAGGAATGTGGGTGTGATCTAACTAAATTTTAGGAATCTGTGTTCAAGGGTGCGGATAAATTCTGAGAATATTTTGATTACGGAATTTCTATTATCTTTTGTGTAGTTAACTCAGAAAAAGGTAATTTGTTATTGTTTCTGACGCAGCTAGTATTGCTTCTCGGAAAGCAAATCGAATTAATGAATATACAATAATATTACAAAAAATTGTAGCCACTCAGATAATGGGTGATCAGCCAGTTTATTCTTATGCTCCCTGGCGAATTGGTAGTCAAAGAGCCTTGCCTAGCTTAAGCTCTTACCAATTTTCTTGCATTTCTGGTTGCTTAACAGCAGTACTTCTTCAAAAAGATAGTCGCGCGAGCGAAAAAGTAATTTTGGATATTTCATAAGGTGAAGAGGCTTGGTTAGGTTAAATGCGATTGGATCGATTAAGGTAAAAATACATTATAAATACAGCATAGCTGGATCATTAGACCATTCGATGATATTTACCAGAATTTTTTTCTGTTGAGCTTCCGTGTATTTATTCAGTGAGTTTCAGCTTTAATTTATTTTTCATTTCATTTTTTATTGGTATCAGTGGCCAAGAAGTAGTCGCAACGGTAGAATTCACCCGGTGAATATCCTCCAAAGAAGGAGAATACTGTCCTATCGGCTGGAAAAGTGATGACTAGCGAAAAGGACTCTAATATGATAGAGATAACTGGAGAAATAGTAAGACAGCAGGGTCAAAGAATTTGAAGTCAAGTTTATCGAGCTAACAGTAGTCTAGCTTGAGATAAGTACTTATCGGTTAGCGCTCATGCAAAACATTCTTTATGACTTTAAATATAAACAAGACTTCTTGCCAAGAAGAATATTCATTCGAATTTTATTTGAAGCTTATGGAAAGGTCTTAATTTTTATGCAATCTTATTTTCATAATCTAGTAAATTTGGCTTCAAGAGAGCCCAAATTACTAGTCGCAGATTTTCGCCGAGAAACCAGAAAAGTTTTACTTTGATGGAATAATGTCTTTAGCTGGAAAATGGCTAAAAGTGGCTGACAAAATGATACATATTTGGTTCATTAAAGCTCATTAAAAATATAAAAAAAAAAAATTGAAATTTAATTAAAAATACGAAAATACTTTTTCGACTATGCATAAATGATCATAATGATGAGCTGAGTTTATTTAGCCGTGTCTATTTGTATATACATATTTATACATGAGAGATTTTATTTCTAATATGAGAATTAATATTATTCACAAAAAATAGGGTAATTTAGTTTTTATGTTTAATAGAATTTTAGTTTTAATAACGGTATGTATTTGTGCGACTAAATACTTTACGAAATTCCCATTTCAACTTGAATGCGAACTGTCCAACAAGGCATAGAAGCAGTGATTATTTGTCAAGTTTTATTGTTGCCCATTGAGCTAACACTTTCACTTTTATTAGCTACACACACATATATGCACACATGTTCCATTGCATACTCATATGTAGGCAACTAGCGCAAGTGGCGCAATAAAAGTGAAATAAAAGTGGAAAGCACCAAAAAGTTGACAATAGAAAAAAGTGAAAGCCTCGCAGATTTATGTATTGTTTGCCATATACAATTTACTTTCAATAAACGTGGAATACACAACAACAAATTTACATATACATATATGCATACATCTGTATGTGTGGTAAATGCATAGAAAATTTGAAGCAATTTAAATAAATTGGCGAGTAAGCACACATAGCGCCCTTTAAGCGAACATATGAACAGCCAAGTTTTCAACATATGTATGTATGTATGTATTTACAAGCAATGTGTGCAAGAGGCCAAATACGCCGAACTATGCAAATTGGACATTTTATAGCGTGACAGCCACCATAAACTCTACACTGCGCGCACACCCATTTGTTGGAACCTTTTCAACGCTTTTATCCTTTTTTATGCGCTTCCGCTATTTGGCGACAACAATAGCAGACACACATACAATCTAAACAAACGCACAAAACATGGAATGTGAGCAAACGGAAAGCCAATTGAAATATCAGCCACTGCTGTAGCTAAAAGAAGACTAAAAAACTACAAAAAACGAAGAAAACAACAACATTTGTAACAGGAAGGACAATAGCAAAGAAAAGCGGAGACAATGCAACTAATGGCACAATTTAACAAGCTAACAATCAGACCAAAAGCGCTCCACCCGCTCGGGTGGACGTCCGGGTAGCCCATTGAAGGGATGGTGGAGAGCGAAAGAGAATGAAAGCGAAGTTACTTTACGATGAAACTAAACTAAATAAAATTCTAACTGAAAAAAATAAAGCAATTATTGCTTGAACGCAACCTAAAAGGCGTGGGATGCGAACGCTTAAGAGCTGTGTCCGTTCAATCCATTGAAAGAGAAACGTTGCTGGCAGCATGTACTCAAATAAATCCCAATACTCAATCAGGAATAAAATAAATCCAATATAGAAATAAATCCTACCATGAAAAACGACTTTAAAATTGAAAACAAAGCAACGTCGCAATGCAAACAGGGGCAGAGTGTAGAAGAGAGCAGCAAATAAAATGACAAAAGAAATAAAATAGAAGAAATCGCTGAGCTCTAACGCTTACAATAAGTATCATCCCAACGGCCGATTTTGAAGCTTGCTAGTTTTTGGCTTTTAGCCTTTGGCGGCCGGAAATTCGGTGCCGGCCCAAATACGGATAGAAATATAAACATGCATAAATCAGGCAAAAAATTAGTAGGAGAATGAAAAAATGAAGGAAACGTGTAAGCAGCGGAAATCACAAGCGAAAAAAGAAATCGAAACAAATGAACGCTGAACAAGTGAAACGGCAAGCGGTGCTTTGTAGTGAACGCTGCCGAGTTGCGCTAAGCGAATACAATGGCTGCGCTCATTGGGAGCAATTGAAGTCGCGCTCCTCTCCGGTAGCTGGTTGGAAAAAATATTATACATATACCGGAAGCGGAAGCGCCACGAAAGCAGCGCCAGTCAAGCATCCAGCAGGCTAACCCCCTTTAAACCAGCGCCAGGCTAGGTCAGGAAATAAGTGTGGGTTTACATGCGAGCACAAATGACTATGGTATGGTCAGGGTTTTAAATAACCTTGAAGTCTTTGAAGTAGAATGTAGTTCATTTTATTACACAGTGTGCTGAGTGCGTATCCTTGAAGAAGTTTGGAGACATAAATCATAAGAGTGTAGGTATGATAACAATTAGTTTTGCTTTCCACAGAAAAAATGAACATATTTCATTATAATGCGAAACCTTACCACTAATAAAAATAATATTAGACCGAGATCATCGTACCGAGTCTGGTAGCAATGTTGCAACCAATTGCCGCACTATTCCATAAGTTGTGGGACGAAATATTATATACACTGCCAACAAAATCGGGGAGACCAACTGAGATCTTTTTGTCCGCTTGATGTAGAACGAGTAGTTTCTAAAGTATATCTAATTTGTAAAACCAGTCTCTGCTTCAAATAGGAGAATAAATATTTAAAAGTCGGAAATATTCAATTGAAACAGACCAAAACCAGGAAATATAAACAAAATATTCAAATTGCTCATTGTGTCAATTCGATACCCTAGAATACCTTGATCAGAGTTTTTTCACAAAAGCCCCACTGTGCACAAATGCCTAAGCTATACTAAAAGTTGCTGTGAGCACCACCTCCGCACCAGCGCACAGTTTAACCCCAAAGCCCAACACAATGACTAACCCATTCGTATTCCTCATGCAATTTACTAATGGCGAGTAAAAGTAGAAATTAAGAAATTCATTTAGGGTAAAAGTATCTGTGTGAAATCAGTGAAGGATGACTTCGTGAAGGTGCATGAATGCCGAAAGGATGCGCACAATTGCTGGCGCAATGTCCGCAATCGCCAACTAGCCGACTACCAAAGCAGCCAACCAGGCCATTGTGTTGCTGCCGCCGCTATAGCTGTGCTACATCCTGTTTGCAAAACCGGGTCTCGCCCGGTCGCGCACCTCATTTGCTTCAGATCAGAAGATTGCTTTGTCTTCTGTTTTTTTGTTTTTTTTTTTTATTTTCTGTGTATTTTTAGAATTTCTTTTTTCATACACAATACTCCATGGAATGAAATCAATTGAATTCTTTATTGAGTTGAAATTTTTATTGTTTTCTCTTCTCCATCCAAGAACCATTCATTTGCTCATTGAATGTTCGTTTTTTCGCTTAGTTTTTTGCGTCAGTTGAGTTGGACCTGACGCTGTATTGCCTATTGTTTGAAATTCCCAACACTATTTTTACGCTTTTTAATATTTTGTTGCTATTTTTTTGTTGCTACTTCCACTATTGTTCGCTGGTGCTAGCCTTGGGGTGTGGACAGTTCATCGATTATTTGTTTGGCAAACGTTTGCTGCAGCGTCAACTTAGCAAAAATTACAGGCTGCTCCATAGCTATTGAAGTACCCCTCCTCAGCCGTGGCGGGGACTTAGCTATGTTGCTTTGGCATTCGTGTGTGGCGGTGGGCGTTCTTGGCACGCAAGAATGAAGCTTTTCACATTTATAATTGGAAAGAAAAGATTTTTTGCGCATTCGGTCGTTCTAATTAGTGTGAAATTCATTTTCCATGCCATCTCCTTTCAATATACATACATCTCTAATATCTTTGAAGGACACTTAAATGCATATTAAGGCTTCGTTTAAGATAATTTAAGGTGTCTAGATTTAGGTTGTTATTGTGTATATTATATGTGTATATTATATGTATAAACTCGGTAATGCAACAATTACTTTGGTCAATTTCAAAATAATTGTTTTACGGATTTCTGCTACCCTTACTATCAGCTGCTGGTTTTAGTTTCATTCCAAGTTGTCAAATTCAACTAACAGCCGCTGAGCGTCAATTTTCCGAATGCTGTTGCCTTTAGGAGCAATTCGCTTGTGATGTTGCTTCTCGTTGTAATTTTACTCGGGACTTGGAACAATCTATTACTGCTGCATCGTCCGAGTTCGTTAGCGAACGAATGAGTTACTTTATGATAAGATCCTCAACAAAAAATAAATGCTTGGAAGAATAAAAGAAAATCAAAGTGGCTAAAAAAGTTTAGAACGAGTCTGCACTGAAAAGGATAAATATTTCATTGCGTGGATGTTCCGATGATGCCGTGAGTTTGGAGATCTTCCACGCTCTTTTAGGTTCTCACTTATACTCTACAACTTTGTAGAAAGCTTGGCAGAGTTTCTTCATCCCCATCACTTACGAAATGCTTGCTAACGTTAACCGAAAATTTTAAAGTCCTGCAAATTTTCGCCTCCAGGCGTAAGACTCTATCGAAACTGAAATCTCGAAGTTGCACGCTGACGATACAACACCGTCTTGTAATTTGAACTATTTCAGACCGCAATGATAAGAACTTTTATTTTAAAAATTTGATTCTCATCAATCTTGTTTTACATTTAACTCTAAAAAAGCAATTTGCAACACCTTGTCTCTCCTGTGGTTAATAAATACTGTAAAAGTCAGACTTTTTATCTAACCATCCTCAATTAATTGTCCTTACTCATTAATTATACTATTCCATGTACCGTTCTCATGCAATCTTTAGAAAATCTTTTTGATAGTGCTCCCTTCACTTTATCCCAACCGGCACGTCCAAGATAACTTTCGTTTATCCCAATTGCACGACTCACAAATTCATCCAAATACATACATACATAAATATGTACAATATAAAATTGTGGTGGCATGTAGCGGCAATGCAAAGGTTCCAGAACTGTGCTCTTTATCTCGTTACTGCTGTCACGCTTCTGACACATGTCGCCCTGGACCGGCCGTGACACAGGGCTGCCACTTTTGATTTACCCACCGCTAAGTGATACGTAAAAGCCCAAAGCCCAAGCGGCGACCTTTCGTAGCCAGACTCTTGTTAATTCTTTTCGGACAGTTTAAAATTATTTCATTTTACCAAAATCCTTGTACAGTTACATGTATAAATACAAGAAGGTTTGGTTACGGAGACGAAAATCACACAAAAAAAAAAAAAATACAACAAAATCGGTGCATGACATTCGTTTGGACGTAGCAATTTGAAGTGATACGAGTGAATGGGAACGACCAGCAGCAGTTGCGGCAGAGGCTGGAAGATTGCGCAAATTGTCAACTTAATTTTCCACATTCAACTTATGCGAGCGGAGATGTGCAACATTCATGACCAACCGACAGTTATGCAAGATTGCAAACAAATGACAGAGACAGCGGCAACAACAGCAGCGGCAGCAAGCAACAATAACCAAAAACATATTCGCGACCATGGCAGATTTGCAGTTGGCTGCAGGCGCTTGGCTTGGAAAAGTTTTTGTCACCGCTGCGCTTTGGCTGTTTTGCGGTTAGCCATTCGGTCCACCATTGCCATTGACGGAGCGCACATCTCTCGCCCTGGTCGTTTTGTTTTGCGTTGTGTTCGTCGCTCACACAAGTTATGGCCAAGTTCTTGCAGTAGCCTTGAGTGTCGGCAAGGCTGTGGCGTGAGCTTATGCGTTGCGCTGACGTTGGTTAGGCCCGGCATTTCGTCGTCCATTGCGGTTTATGCCACCAAGTCAAGTCTATGTGTTGCAATATGCAAGTTTGCTCGCTTCTAAACTTGCTTGCTCCACTTGTAATTTCCCAGCTTATTCAAGCGTACTATGCGCGTAATGTCTTTCAGTAGATAATTTCCCGCGGGTGCGACGGCGCAGTGTTGTTGGCATGAGTTAAGCCGCAAAATGCCATTTCATCTTTTTAATTGAATTTTAATTCGTTTAGAGTGAAATTTTCTGCACTGCTGCGAGAGTGAAAGCCGACGGCAGTTGCAGCGAGGTGGCTCCAAGTTTTCTTAACATTTTTTTTTGCAAATTTGTTGATATGTAGAGTGTGGATATGCTCATCTCTTTGGCGGACGGGAGTAATTGAAAAGCGCTTCACGTCAGTTATGCTCCATGTCAATTGTTTGTGAAGGCGAAATTGTTTATTTTTAAACGCTTTTATTAATTTGTGAATGTGGGTTTCTTATTTGAAGAAATAGTGTTTCAAGTATAAGGGTTTTCCCATTTCCTTTGTTTCCAAAACGATAACAAAGTGCATTCCTATATATGCCTTTTCACAGAGGAAAGTATTGACCCGATTCAACCCTACTAGGGTTCAAATATTCTGTACCTAGGGTATTGAACAGTTTTGGTTGGATTTGAGTACTTTTTGATCATAAAGAGGCATACTCTAAAGGAATTATTAGTGCAATAGTGTTATATGGAAAGTAGTCGTGGTTGTAGTGCGATTTTGTCCATTTTTGCACTGTAACATAGGAATATGAGAAGCATGCCACGTATGGTTCCGAGATATGTGATTTCACCAAAAAGAGAGCGAAGAGAGAGTTGAAATATATAGTCTCTGGCGTAATTAGTTATTGATTTATCGTTTTTTAGTAGTTTTGAACAGTACCGTTTATGGAGAGTGGGTGGGGTTATCCTTCGATTTTATCCATCCATTCACACTGTCGGTAGGAGCCTACACTTATAATATTCGAACCTAGCAAATTTGGTTGTTGTAGCTTTAGTGGTTTAGGAGATATGTACATTAAACATATTAGAGGGCGTGGCCACGCCCACTTTTTCTAAATTTTCTGCCCACAGGTGCCCCTGGATAAATTTTAGTCTTATACAATATCTTAATTTAGTGCTTAGTTAGGGCACTTTATATTTTGTGGGTGTGGCATGGTACGATCACGACTATCTACGAACACGTAATTTTACGTACCAAGAAACCCGCGTACTATTTTTCAACAAGATATATAAATTTTTACCTAAGTTACGGCTTGCGTGGACAGACGGACGGACAGACAGATAGCCACCCGGATTTCAACTCATCTCATCATCCTGAACATTTATATTTATATATAACCCGTATAACCGTTAGGTGAACAAAACTATTATATTCTGTAGCAACATGTTGCAAGAGTATAAAAAAAAAATTAATTGAGATAAGTGTCCTTAAAGGTGGGGGAAAAAGGAGGTCATCTGAAGTACAAAACAACGATGGATTCCTGTTATTTAATTTTTGGTTTAATCAGTGATAGAGAGATATCATAAAGAATATTCATCCCAAATTTCAGGTAAATCGGCTGAATTTGAGACATTGTGGCAACTTATTGTCAGTTGCCACGACACTTAAACGGCTACAACGTCGGATATAATTTCAGTTTAATCAGGTATATTTCAATATCTAAACTAAATTATGAAAACAATTTTAGTTTATAATACAAGTAAAGTTTCTAGACTAGAATACTCGCTTAATATTATTAATTTGTTCGTAAATATAATTTGAATAGGAAAATGAGTCTCTTTACTGGCAGTCTTTTGCCGAGCCGCTTCCGTTATTTGCTCATCAAATTGTCCATCCATTCAATTTACGAGCAGTTTTCACTATGAGTGCTTGCCATTTTTTCCTCAGCAAATATGTTTTTGTATTTTTTGTTATTCTCCATTCTCGCGCCAATTGTTTTTATGCGCTGCAGATAGTTTGCAACTTGCAAGTGCACTTTCGTAGCTTTTTGCCATTCGAGTAGCTTCTATGATAGTTTTTAAATTTAATTTATTATTATACATTTTTTCTGTTAGCGCTTTTCCCCTTATCTTCTTTGTGTACTTCATATCAACGGTCTATATTTATCGTGGCGCAATCTTGCTTGCCCTGCCTTGGCCCGGCGCTTGCATATGGCTTGCTTTATTCCGGCGCTTTTTTCGCAAATCGATTTAATTTAATTTGTTTTCATTTCTTCCGCTTCCGTTTCGACTTTCGGACTTTGGCAACACCTACAATGTCTGCGGCAGCGCTCGTCCTGAAGTGGTTCGGCCCTTTTAATTTTCTTGACTAGCGGCAAATGGCAACTCAAACTTCATTGTGCACTGCACAGTCAGGTCCTTGGGGGTGATGGGTGCGCTGGTTGCGCTCGTCACTCCCAGTAATTTCGTAATGAATTGACTTTATGCGCTGTTACTCTTGTTGTTGTTGTAGCCTTAGTTGCTGCTGTTGCCTTGCTGGTTGGCTCAAAAGACCATTTGTGGCATATTAGCGCGAGGGCAGATGCGTTGACATACATACACCCATGCATAGCTACGTATGTATATGTAGCTTAATGAAGACTTATGGCAGCATACACCCAAGTATGCATGTATGTAAGCGCATATAAGTTTAGTATGTAAGTATGTGCTCGCGACGGAAATAAATTGAAGAATAGTTTATATAAAGTTGAAATTTGTTTATCGTACCAAGGGACGTTGCATGTAGCAAGTTAATTGAAAAAGGCGTTGCCGACATCATCAACGTCATAGTTGCCGTCAAAATGATTGTCGCCTCATAGTATTGCATTGCATAGCATAGCACAGCATAACATAGCATAATGATATCTCTACACATTAGCAAGTAGTTGTAGCACTGCCAGTTGCTTTCTCGCTCAAGTTGCACGAGTTTTTGCAAATTAATTTCCAGACATTCAAACGATTACTAGGTATGTGTACAATTTGCCGCATGCCACATGCCGCACCCTTGTGCGCTGTCCGCATGATATTGAATTCTTTGAAAAGGTGCAAATTTTACGACTTAACCGTCACTTGCCATTCGATTCGTCGCCTTGTGATGATTAATTTGAAAAATGTTTACTTGCACCCGTTGGCGATTTAATCGAAATACTTTATTGGTATTGCCAAGTGTGTGCGAAGTTTCTGCAGTCTGCGAAGCAACTTGCCAGCTACGCTATAAGCGTGGCGACGACGTGACCTGTTTACGAAAATCGTTCTGGAATACAGTTAGCTTATTATTGCCACAACAAATTGCGAGAGCTTGGAAATAGTTGACAAACGAAAAATTTATGTATTGAAGCTGCAAGAATTTCGGCAGTGCTTTAATGTAGGAGAAAACAAGTTAAGCAAACATTTTCTTTTTCAATTGTGATTTTTTATCGAGTGGCAACGCTAATTTTACGAAAAAGGGCCACTGTTCACTAATTAAGACTACCGGGTTTCGAAAAATCGATAATTTATGGTCTTATTAAATTCTATGTTGTATTGTCTCAAGTCTTGAAGTTGATTCGAGTAATAGTTTTGGAGACACAGCCTTGAGAACTTGTGCGCTTGAGGTTAGCTAGGCTAAGTGCGCAGTCTTTAAATGAGTTTTTCTCGAAACTGTGTTATTGAAGCCGGCTGGCAAGATTTCTCGAAAACTACTCAATCCATCTTCATGAAATTTCACACAATTCCTTGAGATACAATTCTTAAAGACTTAAATTAAGATTTTTTTTTCGATTAAAACTATTTGAAAAAAATGTCGCAAAATTTTTAATGAAATTTTAATTTTTTTTGTGAAAATGTCTGCCAAAAATCCAATTTCAGTTTTTTTTCTTCGGCCAAGTTTTAAGTTATGGTTCTAACTAAAACACGAATTTTTTCACTTTAGACTAAAAGGTTTTTCCGGGGTAAGCAACAGTTTTAAATTTTTTTCAAAAAATTCAGAATTTCTTGGCTAATTTTGTGGTGTATGTTTGTAACAATAAAAATTCGAATAAAATTTTAATTATTCACATAAGAAGAAATTGTTGAAAAAAGGCTGTTTCTACCGAAAAAAACATGTAATTCGTTAAGTAACTATAAACATACTACAGAGCTTGTCTGGCCATACTTTAACTTCTAAGTTCCTCTACTGTTATAATGGAAAGGTAGCCTTCTATCACTGCCTGCCAATCTTCTTATAAAACTTGTTCCCTCGATGCTAAACATGGGCTTATTTGCTTTCGTAAGCTGCCGGAACCGTCCATCACCGTCTGTTTGATTCCTTCGTCTATTCCATTACTAGATTTTCTCAATACTTTTTTGTGAAAAATAGGCATCTGTGTATGGAAATGTGTGAAACGTTAAAGAGATTGCAGCGAAGTCATCTCCTATTAATCGTAAACTTAATAATTTGAAGTATGTTTCGTGGCGTGAAAGGTTTTACCTTCTTTCGTAAGTTAAGCTTTTTTTCCTTCATTTCTTTCTTGAAACATAGAAAGTACACCAACACCTTATTTCTCTGCAGACTCAACCCTGCCATTTACTTTAAGTCGAAAGACAATCTTCCTATCCTCGAGTCGGCTAAAAGCTTTTACTAACATCTATTTGACTAAATAAATCGGGGAACACCACAATGGCCTTTGACGAAACGTGATCTCAGCCCTAAGTCGTGTTTGTTACCAAGTACGAGTATATTCCCACTTGGATCACTTCCTGCTTGATATAATATTATATTATGTGCAAAATAAGTACGTTATTTTTTACGTAGCTTTACGACTCGGCTGACTCATCGACCTTTTAAAAACTGCAGAGAGTATTCTTGAGTTTATCCGATCACAGTTATCTTTTTAGATTTCTCTTCTGCCGGGATACGGAAAATCTAACTGCGAAATAAGTGATCTATAATGCTTTACTTAAAGTCTGGTGTGTCTCTATGAATGGCTTTCAACTTAATCTTAAGTTAAGAGAGACTTTATAATATATATATTTAAAGAGGGTAAATTAGGATTTATGGCAACTCTATAACCCTTACGAGTACATTGTACATTGTTATAGAAAGTTCTGTCTTACCGAAATACAATGAACTGCACACAAATTAAATTTATAATTTCCTTCTTGCCGAAAACGAAGGCTACGGCTTCTCAGAAACGAAACTGAAAGAACAATGTAAGCTGAAATGAAGATAATTTTCAACGATACGGCGAAATGTGCCATTGAGTGGGTTCGTGTCCTGGCTTTCGATGAGCAATTGGGCCAAGCAAAGGAGCGCGAACACTAGCAATTGAATGATAACATTGGCACATAGAAATGCCATAGAAGATTGAAAAATAAGTAACGAGTAGAAACAAAGTCAACAACAACAAAAACAGCACTTACCACGAAATGCGAAAGTCTACTAAAAGTAAAATTGACTTTTTTCTTGCCTCAAATAAAATTGCTAAACGAGCAGTGAAAAACGTGTGATGACTCTCAAATTCGCCATTATAAAAACGCTTATAAATTTTGCACAACAACATAATGACGAAGCCTGAAAATCTTAAGACTTACGCCGGAGACAGCAATTTGCCGCGGTATTAAAGAATTTGTTTAGAGCGTGGAAACGCTTCCAGAAATGCTAAATACTTTTGAGTTTTTAAATCCATATGTACATATGTATGTTGTATATATATATGGATTTAAAACTCAAAAGTATTTAGCATATAGTATATATGATACATATACATATATATGTATATACTTTTTGCGCTTAGAAATGCGAAAAAAGTTTAAGCAGTTTAATCTGTATGTTATGCTTTCTTGGAACCGCTGTAAGCTGGCTCAGAGGAAATCTTGAATAAATCGCACGCTCTTCCGTGTGAGTGGCTTTAACTGTTTCAATTATATGTGCGGTTTTGACTATTGTTGTTGCGTTGGAGGATATGTTTGTTGTAATGTTTGGTCTTTTAGTGGTGAAAAAGTGTATACGAAAGATAGAAAATATCACTTTATGAAAAGTCGAGGCCACCTAAGAAAATGCTAATGTTACAATAATGTTTCTGCCGATCAAACGATCTATGGAACTGGACTAACTAGCGATACTGAACTATCCAGTTTTCGAGAGAATTTTAGCTTCAAGGATCTGCGAAAGTTTACTAAAAGTTAAGTTTTACTTGCAGAAGTAAGTTCAGCAATCAGTAGTACATATCTTATATTTTAAACAGCAAGATTATCAAAATTAGTCAGAACTAATTAGAAACTCTTCTTCAAGTTTTAAATATAGCTTGGGATTGTTTAGTGGTAAATATTGATGGTAAACTAGTAAAAATTTAGTGTAATTCAGTTCATAGTTTTACTTTTCACTCGTCAGGTATACAAAAATTTTTAAAGAAAGATTTTGAACTTTGCGGAGTTGGCAAAGAGTGTAACAACTTCATTTCTCCTTCAAACTGCTATTATACTTCAAGCTTTATACAAAGACTTACATATATTTATTTCTTATTTACTTTTTCTGTTTTGATATGAAAATAAAATTAAGAAATATGGCAAACATAACTTTATGATTATTTAATTTTATCAAATATCAATAAAAAATGATGTTGATATCATCGGCCTCAACACCCGCGCCGTTAATTTTGCTTTCTCCAGACTGAACAAGGAAGCAACGCAAATGGGTCTGGCAGTGAACGAAAGCAAGACAAATATCTCCTGTTATCAAACTCGCGACTTGGCTCTCACGTCACTGTTGACAGTCATAACTTTGAAGTTGTAGATAACTTCGTCTATTTAGGAACCAGCATTAACACCACCAACAATGTCAGCTTGGAAATCCAACGCAGGATTACTCTTGTCAACAGGTGCTACTTCGGACTGAGTAGGCAATTGAAAAGTAAAGCCCCCTCTCAAGAACAAAAACCAAACTCTATAAGTCGCTCATAATTCCCGTCCTGCTATTTTGCAGAGCCTTGGACGATGTCTACAACGGATGAGTCGAGGTTGCGAGTTTTCGAGAAAAAAGGTTCTGCGAAAGATTTATGGTCCTTTCGCTTGCCACGGCGAATATCGCATTCGATGGAACGATGAGCTGCACGAGATATACGACGACATTGACATAGTTCAGCGCATTAAAAGACAGCGGCTACGCTGGCTAGGTCATTTTGTCCGGATGGATGAAAACACTCCAGCTCTGAAAGTATCCGACGCAGTACCCGCCGGGGGAAGCAGAGAAAGAGGAAGACCTCCACTCTGTTGGAAGGACCAAGTGGAGAAGGACCTGGCTTCGGTTGGAATATCCAATTGGCGCCACGTAGCGAAAACTCGGCTATAATCGCGTGAGCGGTGTCTACGCCAGTAAAGAAGAAGAAGATCAGGCTAGATGTTAATCTTACTAGTAATGTGGGCTCGAAACTTTGATTAACGCATACACATACCTTAACGAGATAAGCAGAGGACACACGCCATCGCTTACATCTCTTGAAAGTATGCAATTAGTGTGAGCAAAAGTATCCAGCAAAAAGTCGCTTTTAAATGGAATACTTGTTACAAAAAATGCTCTGTTGCTTTTTCTGACCGTTAATCATATATTAGTTGCGCAAAAAAGTACGTTAATGTGAATAGTGAAACAAAATTTCATTTAAAATCATGTTGTTTTGTAATAAAATGAAACTTCGTTAAACAAAGCTTTCAGTTGTAATTAAATAGACGTTTTAATAAAGCGAGGAAACTAATTGATATTTTCATGTTTATTTCATTTATTAACTTTGTTATAACTTGATATGCATTTGCCAGCAAAAGAACAATAAAAAAAACGGGAAAAATTAATAACATTCTAAAACTTTGTGTGCATAGAGTTGCTCACATATGCAAATGTTAATTTGTTGTTGGCAAATTGAAAATATTTGCGCAATTATTTGCTCAGCTGTCAAGCGAAATAAATTAACAAACACGATGAGCGAATGACGAGCAAAGTCTGACAACAGGAAGCACTCGCCATATAAAATATTATAGTAGCAATTGGACTGGAAAATTATTAAATTAAATTTTCATATATAAACACGTCCAGAGCAGTTGCAGCGCAAGCACAAATTAATAGTAACACGCTAGCAGGTAGACCCACACAGTATAGATATACATACATATATACTCGTATATAAGTTATTTATTATTCATAGCAAAAATATAGTTGCTTAAAAAGCATGAAAAATAGTCAACCACAGCAGCTCTGGTATACTATATAGTGAGATAGTTGAGTGTAATCGTTAAAATATATTTACAGAGTAGCATATAAAGCTGCAGTTGGACACAACAAGCTACGGCACGAGTGGAGCGTTTCCTTAGATATGCGTCACTTTGATTTGTTTAACAAGCGCGTGTTGCCATAAATACCAGCCAGCGCCAAAAAATGCGCGATAATAAATTTTGCACTACACTTTTTTGTGCCACTGGGACACGCACGCATAGGAATATGTATGAAGGGTTGCTGCAAGCCGTTTCAAATACACGTAAGCATGCTGCAAGCAAGCACGTACAGTGATACATATGTGTCGGGTATTTATATGTAGTTGCTTTAGGGTGGTTCTAAAAGAAATCAGTTATGGCTTTTTTAGTTTAACCGCCTCAATGCACATTAAGGCGTCAAATAAGTCAAGACGATTTAGGTCTTGAAAATCTCGACCACCCTAATGCTCCATAAGTAAAATAAAAACTTATATGTGTTTTATGTGCTGTTAACAGTGTTAGTTTTCGTTTCAGTTAAAAAACTAAGAAATAATCATAATTTATATTTGTGCGTATACTATCCGAACTTTCGAATCCTGTAAAATATCTATTGTTGACATTTATATTGAACATTTCTCTAATGTTTTCGCTTAGAAGCAAACTACATATAAGTTTATGGTACGAGTTGAGGTTAAGTAACTGCTTTGTATACATTTGTTCACCATTTTGGAATCACCCTAATACCGAACTATAAAAATGTGTACGTAATAAAGTAAATAAAGTGAAAGAATCTTAGCCTCTTACTTTTTGCTCGCGATCCTGTTAACTTTATGACTCTTTTACATATTGCTGTGCTTTGCTGTTGTTGTACTTTTTTTGCGGTACACGCATCAAAATTAATTGCAACATTTTGTCATTTAGTCAGTTTATGTTATTTTCGTGTTGGTTCTTTTCATTTTCAAAGCGCACATCTACGCCACGTTGTTGTTGTTTTTTGTCTTTTTTCGTGATAATTTTTGTTGTTTTCATGTGTATGTTTTGCACCCACAATCGTTTGTGGTTTTGCTAGCAATTACCAATTACACTTGTTGTTTTTGTATTTTGGGTCGTTTGCGAGCTTTACGCGTCGTTTATATGTAGGCGTGCACGGCAAACGGCGTCGCTGCAGCAGAAAAACTTGAAAAGGATATGAAAATATAATGCAGAGAAAAGCTAAAAATAAGCAAAACGCGGTATATACACTTGTATGTATGGAAGCAGATGTAGACATAAATTTGTATTTTGATTTTTGTCAACCGCAGCAACAATCTATAGCTATGTATGTGGGTAAATAAATATGCGCTGAAAAATGTTTGCAATCCTTTGAAATTATTTAACATAAATTAAAACGGTACAAATGAACGCGAAAAAAGGCAATTCGCCCGCTCTATGTTAGACCCGACAGCTACACACACACCGCTACTGTTTGAGTGGGCGCACTCGCAAGCCAGTGCGTATACGTAACATTTAAGCAATCAGACGGCTATATGACCGCAATGTGAGCTAAAGCATGTACATATGTGTGGGTGTTTGTGTTTTGCAGCTACTTGAAGGGTTTAATTGACGTTGTATTTGCGTGGCAAGCAAAAAAGTGTGGATTTCCAAATGTAAGTATGAGTGCTGCAGCAAGAATTTAAGGTTAGGAATTTAATTAAAATTTCAGATTTATTTTTTTTGTGGTAATTAGTGTCTTTGTATAGCTGTGTTGTGTCTAGAAAACATCGGTTTTGTTTAAAGCATCAATTGTTTTAAGGAAATTTCATGTTTGTATGTGATTAATATGTGCTCATTTGCATTTTAAAGTGGCTAATATTTATATTTTTTAAATTTTTTTGAACTGAAACATAATTTCTTTATTGGTTTTTGAATATCAAATAACTCACATCTCCAAAACTTGTTTGAATAGCTGACTGTTGTATACCCAAAATATATGTACCTTAAGTGTAATGAAATAAAATATATATTCTTGCAAATATGATTTAAAATTCTTAAACCCAATAAATATACTCTCAAATAATGCTGAAATATAAGCATATTGTGTACTTCAATAATAAAAGCAATGTCCGCAAATGCTTGTGTAAACAAGTATCATTTATACTCGTATGTACGACTGCGTGGCAAGGTCAGTGGTAAGAGGAAGAACAGACGACAATATTATTAAAATGTAATATATCAGTGGGATATTATTTTGCAGTGGAAATGATGAAACTTACAAGCTGACAAATGATGATGAATTGCTGCAAACGAGTGCTAGTGGAGACTGAGTTCCACTGTATATGTGTCAGTGTGTATGTTTGTGCAAAAATATATGACGTGGAAATTATGATATATAATTCTGGTTGACACCTACAAAAATGAAGTAGCAAAAGAGAGTTGTAAAAATAAACAAGTAAATAAATAAATAAATCATAAAGCAAGCACTGTACTAACAAGCAAATTATATCCTTGTGACAAGTTTAACATAGAGCCATTGAAACGTTTTCAAAAAAAGAAAAAAATAAAAAAATCTGTAAGTGGGTTTGAAAAATCTGCCATTCAACTAAAAGCCAATAAGGACATGATCGGTCTTTATTCTTCCTTTTGATATTGTGAAGGAGTTTTTTCTCTCCATATGGTGGCATATAGATTATATAATAATTACGCCATCTTTTAATATATTCTTATTATTTTTTTTTATATTGGGTAGTCAAAAAAGGGTCTTTTCGTATTTCTAATAAAATTTCAATACCTATTAAATAATGGGTCATCACATATATTAATTTAAATTTCTTAATTATAGTAGGTGCTTGGAAATTTTGCTTTTCCTTTCTAGTCCTCATTTTCATGCTTTGCTAATTTTTTACCCTGCTCAAGTATTACCCACTCATTTAATTAGATTCTTGAGCATGCAAAATTTTATTGATCAATTCTATACAATTACTGCTTATCTTGCCTTGATTTCGCTATCCTGCTCGTTATATCATCGTACAACTTTCACATTTCCTACCACTTCGGCACGCTTACCCACTTAATCCGCTCGTTGGCAGGTGAGCTGTGTAGTGGCTCCACCACAACACCGCATACACGTTGGTCCGCCGAAAACTATCTCATTACCGGCACTTTCACTTTTACGATTACACACGCAGTCATTACTCCGATTTAATAGTGAGCACTTAAGTGTTGTCTTACCTTCAACTCGGCTGCATAAATGTTAGTTTAATGGTTAGTGCGTTTTCTCGCTTGTCGCTTCACCTGCGACTGCAGCTTCTTCTACTACCAACATATATTTTTATGAGCTTCGTTTTGCATCCTTTTACCAACACATATACAAACATACTTATTACCAGTTTATGATTTCTGTTTTTTTGTTTTCATCTTTACTTTATTTTTTCGCTCTTTCTCTTCTCCCTTGAATGCCACTTTTATATGCACTTAACCTTCTACTAATGAACAACATGGTTGCATATCATTTTCATTAACTACACACTAGCGCACAAATAAGTGACTGCCGGTGGGGCAAAGGAAGTGGTAAAAAATGCTACTATCTAATGAACTACTCGTAAGTTCTTCTACTCATATAACGGTGATTACTAATAGAAGCTTTGCATGAGTGTTTCGAACGCATGTGTTTATGTAGAGGGTGATTTTATGAGAAGTAAATAGTTTCCTAGAAGATTGGCGGTTTAACTAGACACCCAAAACGAGGCGTGTGCTTGTTACTTCATTTCAGTATCAGCAGTTGAGCCACATTTCTAACGTTTAACGTGTATATAAATGTACCTTCCGATTTTTCGATTATCTGACAAAAGTTGCAGTTTGCTTGTTTTACTTGTCGGAATCATTATTGCACCATTTCCTAGTATTTGAAGCCATAAAATGGTATTGATAACACTCATTCACTGCTTTTCAGTTAACTTCAAATAAAAGTTTCTAAACTTAAAAAAAAGATCACCCTGTATATGTGTTTTCTCTGCATAAAATATTAGTAGCTTCTAAGATTCCTTTAATTCGACGAGTGAAAGCTTATGGCACATTTCGTATTAAGTAAAGTTTGTAAGTTTCTCAAATTAAAGGGAAATATGTGTTTCTACGCTTTTTCGAATTTCTTTAATAAAAATAAAGTATTTGTTACTTTTGCGCTCTATAAATCGGCTTATTTCCCTCAATTCTTGTTGAAGAGTTTGTCGAGAGAAGGTTGTTAACATAAAATTTCAAATAAATTTTCAGCTGAGTTTCAGTTGGACTATTACTGTCTCATACGCTGAACACAATGGTTGCGACACAACATTGCATCACGACAGTGAACTGAAAACGGCGTTGTGCATCCTACTACCTGAACGCATGTACACAGGACAACACAGCTCTCCATTTTGCATGTACACAATTTCGTTGTGGCCATACTAACACCTTGCACTTCAATGAAATTTTAATATTTTGTTCAAAGTGAAAGTTTTTATGCAAAAAATAAGTAAATAGGTATATATTTTTGTTTTAAGTTATCAATTGTTATTACAAATGATATAACAGAGCTATAATAGAGCTATTTTATGCTTTTATTTGTAAAATAACGTCAAGTTTGTAAGAGCTGTGAATAATTTTACATTTTACATATTAGTGGCATCACCACTCTTCCTCATCTCTCTATCTTCCATTCTACTGTCAACTCTACTGTCGTCCTACTGTCGCATGCAAATATAGGAAAATATCGAAGTTAGCGAGAACGACAACTGTCGGCCTACCGTCGCATAGTCGTGCAGCTGACAAAATAACAGTGTCCATAAGAACGTGTGTATTTTAATATTTGACAGCTGTCGGTTGTCGTCTGTCGCAACCATTGTGTTCAGCGTATCAGTCTCTTTATCTCTCTCTCTCTTTCTAACTCTCTTTCTAGCTCTCTCTCTCTTTCTCTCGTTCTCCTTCTTTCTCTTACTCTCTACCTGTAATCTACAATACCTAACAATAGTGTAAGCAAGCCCTGTAGATTAGCAAATAGTTAGCGGGTCTATTCCGATGTTGCTTGCACATTTTTTTATGGCAGGTATTCTGCTTGGGGCATCTGATTTCACAACCAGTTTTCATGGTAGCAGTTACTGTGAACTGTGTATTCCCATACCTTCTTTCCTCTATTTTTCTTAAGGGATTTCCAATTTACAGAACGCTCAATATGCGTTCATAACTTGAGATGGCATCTTAGAAGTCTAAAAAATAAAAACGCATCAGGATTAGTTAGTGATACACAGCATTAATTCTGCCAACATATTAAGTATTTCAGATCCGTCAAAATCTTAAAAAAGTTGTTAATTTTTTTACTTTTTAGCCTTTGAAGCTTTCGGCTATTTCATTTTGCTCTGTACATGCATATTCAGTTCTCCGTAATTCTGCCGTAATAAAACTTGTGCCGTCTTTACGTATTAAAGTTCGAAAAAATTGCATTTCCATATCTCTCTAAAAATATTGCGTACTAAATGCAAAGTGGACACACTCTCAACACAATACGGTCTCTTGTTTAACTAATGCCATTTCCAGGTCAAGGAGAAGCTTAATTTGTATATTGTGATTGTGGTGGAAATCAAAAAAGCCGCAGGGGACCGGAATGCAAATTTTGTGCATTTCACAAATATTCTTTTCGACTGGAAGAGTTTGAGTGGGTAGGGAGTGTGGTGTTACGAAAATAATGGCAAACAAATATTTATGTTTTTCTTCCACCAGTTATTAGAAAGGCTGTTAAGTCGGTTATTGCGACAGAATATTGGCTTAAATTTAACTTAGAGTTATGTAAGAACGTTGCAATATTTAAAGCAGCGCTAAATGTTGCTGTGGCAACTGCGGAACAACAAAATAATGCAGATGTTCTGTGTTAAGAGATTTGAAATGAAAACTGAATTTATTCGATTTTAAGAACTATGAAACATTAAAAGTAATTGATGAAATATGTGTTTAAGAACAAGTGTTCTGAAACTGATCTGCCACTTCGTTATCGGTTGTTTCATAATAAAAGCTACTACTTTCTTGTTTACTATATGCTCAGTTATCCGCTAGCTCACACAGCGTCTACTTAATCAGCCGTCTCTAACAGGCAGCGCAAAATATTTTCCGTAATTTGCCTCCACGACCATACTGAAAGTTTGAGAATAGTTGCTGCCGAGAACTACAAGCGGCGCACAAACGGAAAGTCATTTAAATTGCATTTGAATCGTTAGTGTCCATCTAAGAGCAACTTGCAACACGGCAAAGCAGCAGCGCAGCAATCTAACCACAAGCCAATAACACTGGAACAAAAGCTTTGAGACGCCGCTGCAGGGGCAGGTCATGCCAGGCAAATTGTTGTAGAAACGTGAGGGCTATGTGTCGTCAAAAATATGGCCGTTATGCGTATACCAATTTACAAGTTTCGGGTTGAAAATGCAAATGAAATGTCGACCTTTCTACCGTTGCATATAACAGCACACAAAGCTGTAATTTTTATGGGTAGACTTGTGCAGCACGAAAATGCAAAAATTTCTATGAAAACAAAAACAAAACCAAAAACAAAAAATAGTATGGTAAACATAAATATGCTTTTCAGCTCGGCCCACATATTTTTCGTTCCTTCACTTTCCGTCCAACAAAAATAAGCAATTTTACGTCCGCACATAGATGCGGAACATATAGTTGGGGACTCAAGGAAAATCTGCGGAAAATTAGATTCGATAGCAATGGCTGCCATTTCAAATGCAAGTCATTGCAATGCGCTTTGTACTCTGCGCCACATTTTGCCAGCGACAAATTTGTACTCTGCCCGAATACGGCATGGCGTATTTGCGTGGCAACAACAATTTTCGGCTTGTTGTTATTGCGGATGTCAACCACATTTAGGGCTTGGACTGAAATATTTTATGTTTTTACTATTTTTTGTGTGGGTGGTTTCGGAATTCAGTGCAAAATGTGCTTGCAACATGCAGCAACTATGCAGCTACGTTGTAATCTGGAAAGAAATAGAGAGCGGAATCAGTGAAAAAGTGTTTAGTAATAGTAGTATTGCATTTAAGCCGCTGAGTTTCTATAAATAAAAAAAGAAAAACTTGAAAAGAACAGTTTTCGACTTTATCCGCCCAATGTTCTTTGGGTTAGGTCAGAAAAGTGCATTTGGATGACATCGTATATGCACTCGTATTAAATATTAAATTTTCATACACGATTTTAGTATTCTCGCTGAAATAGCAAGTGAATTTTTGGTTTTCTGAGTTTGATTTTTCGATAGAAAAATGGTCCTTTCGACGTTTCAAAATTTAACTTTCGGAATTAAGGCCCTGTGGTCATGAGGCTATTACATAGATGTTCCTGAATTTCTTTCGAACCCAACGATAGTCGTTCAATTGCCTTTTCATAATAACAAAAACACTGTTTTTATATTTATAATGAACTTTAATAATCCAAATATAATATGTACCATTTTGGTCGACCACTTTTTTTCCAGCTAGAGACATTATTCCATCCATGTAAAAAAAAAAACTCTTCTGGTTCCTTGGCAAAAAACTGCGGCAACTAATTTTCACAGGCTTCTCTTGAAGCCAACTTTACTCCATTAAGCGAGTTCTGTATTGTTCGAAACAAATGTTAATCCGCTGGTGCAAGGTCAGGGCTATATGGTGGATGCATCAAAATTTACCAGTCAAGTTCTACCAGTTTTTGCCGAGTCATCAGATATGTGTGGTCCAGCGTTGTCCTGATGAAAGACGAAACTCTTTATGTTAAACAGTTTTGGCTTTCTTTTTCGATTGCTTGCTTCAATGTCATCAGTTGTCGACGTTAGAATCAATCGTTCGACCAGGCTGGAGCTGCTTATGGTGGATGATTCCTTTCCAATCTCACCAAATGTGTAACCTTTCGAGGCGTCAATCCTGGCTTTGCGACCATTTGTTGAGCTTCATCACGCTTGGACCAGGATCTTTTTCGCACATTATTTTTGTATTTGATCCACTTTTTGTTTCTTGTTACTATTCGCCTTAGAAATGGTTCGATTTAATTTACTCAAACATCCATCTTCTTTTTCAATCCAGCCTTTTTCAAATGGTTCAAAACCGTTTGATGATGAAGGCTATGTTCCTTAGCGATGTCAGGGTTGCTTATGTGACGGCCCTTGGTCAATCTATTCTTTAATTTCATCTTTTTTTCAACGATAGGTCGACCAGAACGAGATGCTTCTTTCACATCGAAATTTCCAGAACGGAAGCGAGCGAACCATTGTTGTGCTATACGTACTAATACAGCATCGTCTACGTAAACTTTACTAGTTTCATTGGTGGCTTGCGTGGTGCTCTTCTCTTTTCAAAATATTCAAAATATAGCGAATTTCTTTCTTAAAATCTCACCTTTCCGACACTATACGGTATGACACAATGTGATGCTCTGGAGAAATAGGACTTCAACGACATCTATTGAAAAAATAAGAAAAGACTTTTTAACTACCCAATATATTGCCTACAAATCGAGAGTTGAATCTCTGGCCCACTAGATACGGGACTTTCGATGTTAAGTGAACTAGCCAATAATTTCCCATACACTCTTTCTTATGTGCTCTCTCCATTGTTATAATGTATTACGAAAATATAGTACAAGTGGCTATTTACAAAATGAATTGAACAGGTCTCTTGTAAAGTCTTTTTAGAGTTTAGAAAACACTTTATTGAGAAAAATCACTCTGAAAGCCCACGTTAAAGACTTTTCTCTATGCACTTTTCATTGCGTGTCTGTTTTATTCAGCTATTTCTCAAACGTTCAACGCTCGGTCGCGCCTCGCCGTCACTTTATTTGCCCATTAGTCTGCGTTTGTCTGCCAATTTGTTGTGCGAGCAGTCAATTCCCTTTGTCAATCAATTCGCCATGAAACTTGCAATGGCTTTGCACTAACAAATGTTGTTATTGCCGCCTTTCACCTTTCAGTTGTTTTCCAGTTGTAAATAACCCGTCGATTGAGTGTCCATTCGGTGCACGCAAGTGCACGCATGTACTTTTTGCACGCAGGGCTCCTTTAACTTCTCAAACACATTTTACCTTTGTTCTAACTGTATTTATTATTTAACACGTTAATGCGCGCTCTCACTCGTGCAGTCAAGCGGTGGAGCGCTTGATGCGGCTTCTGGCTGCATTCACTGCACACAGTCGCTTTGTCAATTACTCAGCTGATCGTTCAGTCAAACGGACATCTAAGCCGGTAGTCTCCTCTTATGGACAGATGTTGGTCCAATCGATCACTGACTTTATAATTCCACTGAAATGGCTGTTACTTACGCACATATACGGACAGACAGTATAATGTATACATATATACATATCATCAAAGGACATGCATATATCAGCGAAAAATTTTTTTGCCCTTTGTTTAGGCGTGGGAGTGCATAAGGAATTGAGAAGAGGCATGTCACCATTTTCCAATTTGTCGAGCTGTGTGCCGCTGCTTTGACGAATGCCTAACCTCTCGGAAAGTTGGCAAATATTTCCGTATTGCCGTGTAAGTATTCTCATATTGTCGCTTTGTTTTGCTTGACTGTGTTCAGTTTTTGCTGCAGCGGGTGGCCTCTTCGTAGTTAGCCTAAAAGCTTGGGTCAGGGCTACATTGCAATTTTGAAGGAATTTTCATATCGGCGATGGCGATATGAGTGTTGCTTGAATTACCTAATAGTAAGCAGGAACCATCGCTACCTTTAAGGACTTACAAAGGTTTCCTTAGGTAAAAAGCAACCTTTTTCAACAATTTTTTCTCATAAAAAATGAAATATTTTTTTAGAACCTTTTATTGTTACAAATAAACACTATTGTCAAAGAAATTGTGAAATTTTTAGAAAAAAATATTTCCGGTGACCTCACGGAAAAAAGATGCGATCGCGTTGGCAGGCTAACTCCTTACAGGATCATCTAAAGTGAAAGAATTAAAACCTTAACTTAGAACTTGGACGAAGGAAAAAAAATTAAAATTTGGCAGACATTTTCTCAAAAAAGAAAATTTCACTGAAAATTTCGCAAAATTTTTTTCAGATAGTTTTAATCGAAAAAAATTCTTTGCACCAAGTATTTAAGAATTTTAACTCAAGGAATTGAGTGTTGAGGCTTCTTTTGTATATTGATTTGGTAGAATAATAACCTCGACAAGCATGCGATGTGGCTCTGCAGCATTTTTCTTCAAAAATATCAATGCTTTCACAAATCATCATGTGTTCTGCAAAACTTAACAATTTCAACGCAATGAAAAAAGTTCCCTTCTTTTCCTTTGTTGTTTTCTATCTTTTTTAAAAAGTGGATCGAAGAAAATTTTGTAATGATTTTTAAATGATTTTCATTTATTAACTTTTTTGAAGGGAAAAATTATCACACAAAGCTTTATTGCATGAAGGTCTCTGAGAACATTGACAAAATTTGCAATAAAACTAAGAACAGTGTTTAAATGAATGCTTTAATATTATAGGAAATATCAAAGTTTTTTATTATTTAAGGAAAAACATACATTTTTTATTGTTATAATATTCGTTTCTCTTTTTTATTTGCATCCCACTTGAAAATTCCGTTCTTCCCCTAAGCAACTTCAAGCATCAATTTGTATTACGGATTTCGTCTGAGAGTAAATTCAGCAAATGGCGTTATAAATAGTATTTGCATGTGCAAATGTATGTGTGCATTTACATTATTTATACTTATTTGATTTATATGTAAGTATCTGCTGTGCGTTTGTGTGTGGGTGTAGTGGTCATACAAATTGTAGAAAGCAATAGAATTGGAGTGCAGTTGAAGTTGAGCACTCTAAAAAATTTAACACTTGGGAGAGAACATGCATATACAGCGGTGAATATGTGTGAATATCCATAGAGGGCACTCAAAAAAAAAAAAAATCTGCACGCTTTAGAAAAACCTTGTATATTCATCCTTCCTACATTTGTACACACATATTGACATGCATATTTTTATGTATATACATGCAGTTTTATGTTTTTTTATTGCCCTCTGCTTCAATTGTGTCTATGTGGATGAAAGCTGCTCACCATTCGTATGCATGTGGTTTCAAGTTGTTGAATGTCCTTTTTAGTTCTGAGTATTCTCTGTATTCTACTGGCATGCCGATTCTCTTTTTTTCGGTTTTCGCTTTTATTTGACAACCATTGCAATGTATGACTAGACGCGCGTTTCCTATGCTTTTGAGTGTTTCTCGTGGGAAGTCTGTGCGAGGAACTGTTGAAAAAAGTGCACTTAGAGCGACAACAGTAGCGATGACATTATATGCTCCGCTTAAGTGTTTATGCCGTGTCCAGCTGGTGGACGCGCCCGGAAAATTTCTATGCAGCAGTTGTGCTATAACTTCGTTACATGGAATGCTTGGTAAACAAATATGCTTGTGAAGTGGCACTTGTGTCAGAAGTTTTAGTTGCTGCAAGAGGATTTCTTGGAATTTCGGTTTAAACTTTCTGCTTGCTACGCATGCTATGCAGTTGACCCAGAAAGTAAAGATGTCATAATTTATATTTTAGTTTGTTTTTTGGTTTGTTTGCCATAAATTTTTAGGTGAAATTTTTTATTTCGCATGAAACGATCCACTCTTAGTTATTTCTCTTATAGTTTGCTTACAGAGTATAAGTACAGCTTGATAAGTTATAATTCTCTGAGCATTCCATGAATCACATGAGATCTGCCGATTTTTAAAGAAAGATATATATATTCGTATAAATATATGAAGAGTAAAGATAAGTGCTATATGAACTATATGAAATGCTACAAGTGCTGATATGAACTATTGTGTATACTTTATATGTTTCAACAAGCTAACCGAATTGCTGCTCAAAAGGTCTAGTCAGTTCCCTCCCAATCATTACTTCATCTCATTGACGCTAGAATACTAAAAAATTAAAAATGCTTTCTGCACTGACTGACTACACTTGATTAAATCTTTAATTTGCATTTTTAAGCTTGAATTGCTGAGAAATTTTTGTTGCAAAGCTCGAGTGAAATTGTAAGGGATAAAATTCAAGAAATTACTCCAGGCGAATAAGCTAGTAAAATTTGCAATTATGCTGAAAAAAGTTCCCACATTTTTTTCTCCTATTTTCGAATATCTTCGCAGCAGTATTTGAGAAATCGTTTTATTTCGGCCATTTAAGTAAGCGCTTAACATTTGCTCGCTTAGAATTTTGCTGTGAATTCGCGGAAAAGTAGTTTGGGTACGAAAGTCAATTAATAGGGTGGTTCTTAAACATTTCTTTAAATAATGTTACACTTTTTGTTAGGGATTTCTATAGAGTATTAATATTATATGTCAGCGGAATAAAATGAAATACTATATGCTATATGCGAAATCGCTAAGTCGTATATTTCATGAAGTGGACTGTTTCTCCTGAGCTCGGTAACTCAGTATTTAATACGATAAAACTGAAGGTGATGTTCTTCATAGACGCTGGCATGATAGGGCCACAGATTAGCTCGGAAACCTATGGAATTGAATAAAATAATCGAGACTACGTACTTCACTAGGAAAGTTGTTTTCGAGATTCTGCTTGTCCAGTTCGATAAACGCGTCGTTATTGCTCCTAGCGCTGTGAATATGCTACCTTTGTGTTATGTTTTTGGATTTTCTAGAGAACTGTTATTCTAAGAATCAAAAAATCACACTCAAACATTAAGGGAAGTGAACGAAGTCTACAGAAGTCTACACAGAAATCAACTTAACAGCCAAGGTTTAAACGAAGTAAGCTTTTTATTAACAAATTTTTTTTTTACTACTGTTTATTAAAAATATGAACTGTATGAATCACCCTGTAGTGGCATTACTATTTCCGTTGGCTAGTTGCAAGTGGCATGCCGCACAACTTTTACGCTTATTGCGCTGCGTACGCCATACAAATCAGATCGTACACCCCGTTCTCTATCACATTTTTTGTCATTGCCTGGCCAAGGGGGAAATTATTTTTTAATTTCTATCATGCTGCGCGGCAACAACTATATTATTCTAGTATTCTGCTGTTACTGCTTTTGTGGCTGTCCCAAGATGCGTGTTGTTTCATACATATATTCCATTTCGTTTTGGTCACATCTAAATCAACTTATTTTTTGCGCGATTTCAGTTATGCTTTTTGGAAAAAAGTGTAGAATTTTTTATTACATATACTAACTATATATGGAGATATGTATACGTGTGTGAATGTAAATACTTTTAAGATTATTTTCTTGTTGAACTTTTTTAACTTCTGCCATGACACGATTGCACTTTCGCAGCAAACTTCAGCGCTACTCAACTCTATGAAAGTGCAAAAGTAAAGGCCAAAGTGTTGTGTGAAGTGAGTGCAACGATGAAGAGCTGCTGGCAGACACGCTCACATACCCGGCCAAGAGCTGGCAATCTTCGTAATCTTCTGCAAGTCTTAGTAGTTTTCACTCACTCGAGAGTATTTGGTAAGTGGCCAGCAATAAGCGTGAAGTAGGAATTTGTGAAGCAGCATTACCAAGTGAGCGAATAGACTTTTGCTCAGAGTTTTCTTTAAAATTTTTTCCTTTTTTTCGCTCCTTGCGTTTGGAAGCAGGAAGTTGCGAAGGAAATTGCAAAGCACAGCAAATGTCAGTGGCAGTCCTAGTTGCCGGCAAGCAGCTACACATACACATTCACACGCAGTTGCACTCGCTGCGCTGCAAGTTGGTGGAATGCTCCACTGTGGCAAAATATTTGCCAATTTGAGGGGCGAAATTGATGTTGGGGTATGACTACCCTAGGGGGTTAAGTATGTATCTTGCGTATGTGTTTGTGTGTATGAGTGTCTCTATTTTGCAAATGAATAATTTATTGCAGTCACAAACTCACAAAAACACTCATTTCGCTCT
The DNA here is from genome assembly GCA_027475135.1 of Bactrocera correcta. Lineage (NCBI taxonomy): Eukaryota > Metazoa > Arthropoda > Insecta > Diptera > Tephritidae > Bactrocera > Bactrocera correcta. The sequence goes on along the minus strand of CM050325.1, from coordinate 109,837,365 downwards.
GAAGTTAATACTTTGATCTTGGCTTTTGCGTTTTGTTCTTGAAAGTGCAGCGTTTCCTCGGAGTTTTTAACAAATCGTTATGTCTATTTTATGATAGTATCTTAAAAGTTGGAAGGAATCTACAAATTTCACAGATGATTGATCATTCGAATTATGCGTAAAAGTTTATAATTTTTGTGCTCTTTCTATGTAAGTATGCATGAAGTTGGTGAGTAGACATAGTTGGTAGTAGTTTATGGTATTTCTGGTAGTTTTATTAAATTATTTTAATAACAAACAATAATTATTCGGTCGAAATACCACATCAGGAGTGTAACGTATTTTAAAAGCTACAAAAACTTTTTGGCTTCAAAATAGAAGATGGAGTTATGTGTAGAAGCTCACGCAACTGAGAAAAGTTCTCTGATTGCCATTCACTTAGAAGTGGTCCTTACATTTTTTTACATTTGGCTCAAGCAGCTCACGACTTCCGGTCCTAGACCAAGTATCCTCTGGGTAGCCAAAGAACATCCGAGGGCGAACGTTTCTCCTCAGGGTTGTGCGTTAGGTTTGGGACTCGCCACGTAAAAACACCCCCAATGAAATACAAAAAAACAGCCTCGAAGGCTGTGATACGATGAAGAGAGCCGTGTCGCAGCGGAGAGAAAAGATACTGCTTATCTCGCAACGTTACAATCGACCACAACATGTGCAGGATGGGATAGATACCAATAGCTGAAGAGGGAAGCGCTATGCTGTAATGGGACAAGAAGAGGCCGAAATGCGTGAGTATGAAGAGCTTAACAAGCTGGCCGACAGGGGTTATGCTCGAAAATTCTGCGAAAATATTCAACGACTAATAGAAGGTTTCAAGACTGGAGCAGACTCTTCTAATACACCCAGAGGTTGTCTAGTGACTGAAGCCCAGAGCATACTGAAATTATGGAGGGAAAACTTCTCCCGCCTGCAGAATGGCAGTAGAAGCATAGCATAAGAAGAAGGCGAACCCGATTCCCCAATCGACGACGATGGATCAGACGTTCCATTGCCCGACAATGAAGAAGTTCGAATACTAATACCGCTTGAAGAACAACAAAGCCGCATAGGCCGTTGGATTGCCGGCCGTGCTATTCAAACACGGTGGCTAAGAACTGATAAAGAGCATGCATCTGCTTCTTTGTTGAATATGGCCCGACGAAAGCATGCCCGCTGATTGGAATTTATGGGTGCTCTGCCCTGTCCACAAAAAGGGAGACCCCACAATCTACAAAACTACCGTTTAGATAAACCTCCAGAACATCGCATATAAGGTTCTATCGAGCGTACTTGTGAGAGACTAAAGCCCACCGTCAACAAACTGATGGGACCCTTTCTGTGTGGCTTTAGACCTGGCAAATCAACAACCAACCAGATATTCACCATGCACCAAATCTCGGAAAAGACCCGTGAAAGGAGAATCGAAACACCACCTCTTTGTCGATTTTAAAGCTGCTTTCGACAGCACTAAAAGGAGCTGCTCTTCTGCCGCGATGTCTGAATTTGGTATCTCCGCAAAACTAAAACGGCTGTGTAAACTGACGTTGAGTAACACCAAAAACTCCGTCTGGATCGAAAAACACCTCTCCGAGCCGTTCGATACCAAACGAGGTTTCAGACAAGGCGACTCTCTTTAAGGCGACTTTTGCAATCTACTTCTGGAGAAAAAAATTCGCGCTGCAGAACTAAATAGAGAGGGTACCATCTTAGTGTACAGCTGCTGCCGTATTCCGATGATATTGATATCATTGGCCTGAACAACTGCGCTGTTAGTTCTGCTTTCTCCAGAATGGATAAAAAAGCGAAGCAAATGAGTGTGGTAGTGAACGGGGGCAAGACGAAATATCTCCTGTCATCAAACCAACAGTCGTCGCATCGTCGCACTCGCGACTTCGAACTTCGAAGTCAATGGAATTTTTGAGAGAAAGGTTCTGTGGAAAGAGTCCGAAAAAATGCAGAGAGAGTAAAATATTTGGTTTTTGTAAAATTCAATACATTTTATCCAAACACCAAATAGTGAAATACACGCGCAAATATACCTACGCTCATGTGGACTCATGTTGACCGCACTGCAGAAGCAAAGGCAAGCTACGTTAATATTTCAAAAGCTTGTTTGTGACCTTTGCAACTGACTATTTGCCGCATCTGCAGAATAGCTAATATTTTTCCAAAGCCACTCGGGATAGTCGTGGCCAAAAGACATTAGCACGTGCCTACTGCACTTCAGAAGATATGCACACACACATACATGCACCAACAAAAGCCAGAAATACAGAAAATAGGCCACAACATGGATTCTTGCTTTGGTCAGACCAGACACACCTACCGAGCAGCTGTCGACAGCACACACACACATATGCATAAATATATGCATGTGAACAATCCAACTGTGAATACTGAAACAACATAGGCACACAATCACACACACCAGTATGTGTGTGTGCACTTGCTTCTTAAAAGCTTCCTATTTAGTAGATATATGTTTGTAGGCATTTTCAAATGGCATAGACGTTGCAGTTTCTAACTCGTGTGTGTGCGTGTGTGTGTGTTCATTGCATTCAGCCCTGCCTGTTCTTTGTGTTAGCGTGCACATTTATAAGCACAGCATTCCCATTTGGCTTTTATCCAATTAAACCATAACTCAATATGTACATTTATATTTTGTGATCCATTATTTTGGTGCCAAGTCCTCCACCGCAGCATACAGCTCCACATCCACGTTGCATCGTTCTGCAAGTATTCTCCACAACTTTAAGGGGCTTCTTTCTGATTTTTGGCTTCCATTTCGCGGCAATTTTCCAACTTGTACGCCTTTTAGCTGCACCAAATACGCTGGCGAACATTTTTATAGTAACATACTGAATTTATATTGAAAGAAGTAAAAGTTCTAATTCTTTCACTCTTATTCTCGCTTAATACTGCTATAAAAACTGGGTGTACTCGACCGAAATCATCGTTTGCGACTTAAATATCAAACAAAATTAAAAAAATTTCTCGCCTTGTGAGGGATCCGTAATATAAGTATAGTAAGTATATGGTGCTGATCGAATTCACTTGAGGTTAAGTTCAGCTGGGTAAAATATACTCGAATGATATTGGCAATAATTCCTCGAGCTTAGTTAGTTTTTTATGGTCTAAGTGCAGGTTTTCTTCTGAGTTTATTCTAGAAGTTCTCTATCAATGCAGCATATTTGAATGATAAGGTTCTAAAGAGTCGCGTCTCTGGAGACATGTGAAAAATTCATATATTTTCTTTTTATTACCACCAGACTTTCTGTGCTCAAAGCTACAATTTTAAAATGTAGTGCGGTTGGCAAAATTACGCTTATTGTGCATTTAGCGGCAACAACAAACTCTGCTTGTATTTAGCCTTTCATTTTTGGCCTTCAGCTTTTATCTCAGTAGCGTCTTTCAAGTACAAATTTTCACACCAAAAAGTAATTTCCAAGAAATCTTTATTTCACACTTTAGCAATATTGGCGCGCGTAGTTTCTGGCTGAAAAATGCAAAAAAAGAAAAAAACATACAGAAACACTATGGAAATAAATTAAATTTGCGCCAAAGTCTGGAAAACTTTTAGTGGAGTTTGGAAAAATGCTTAAACGACGCATTCGATATGTAAGAATATATTCACACAAATTTATATAAGTGTATATTAATGAAAGATTATCGTTAAAAACGAGAGCAGACAACAAAAAAGCATAAATTGAAAATCTATTAAGAGTTTTGAAATTCCTTCATTAACCGAGATCACCAATCACCAGATTTTTCAAGAATTGGAACAATGTGTATCCAAGTGTTGGGGTAATCTCTCTCATCAATTCGCTAACGCCGTAAGCTCACAGATCTTTTGCTCTAAAGTACAACCGGTTTTATAATTAATAACACTTTGGGCAAAAAATAGAAAGACCCTTTAATTTAAATTTCACTCGAAAACCCATTATCGAAGTAAATCGGCCGATACTGCTGCAATTTTACGTTCGATATTCGTACGAAGTTCATCAATCGTCGCTGGCTTCTTGGCATAGATTATAGACTTGGCGTAGCCCACAGGAAATAGTCTAACGGCATCAAGTCGCACGATCGAGGCGGCCAATTGACTGAGCCCTTTCGTGAGATAATACGTTCACCAAACTTGGGTTTCAATAAATCGAATGTTCGCTGTGTAGCTTGTGGCGGCGTTTTGTTGAAACCACATATTATTCAAGTCCATATTATCCAATGCGGGCCAAAAATATCTGGTTATCTTTGAGCGATAGCGATTCCCATTCACAGCAACGTGCCGGCCTCGATCATCACAGAAGAAGTGAACCGCATCAAACCGTATTTTTTTGAAACACAACAGTGACTCATGGAGTAAGCGTGGATTGCTGTCTGACCAATACGTCATATTTTACTTATTGGCTAAGCCATTCAGCCAGGAATGAGCCTCATCGCTGAAGATGATTTTTCGATTAAAATCAGGATCATTTTCAAGTTGTTGCTCAGCCCAATACATGAACATAAGACAATGCTGGTGGTCAAGCGGCTTCAATTTTTGCGTCAATTTGATCCTGGAAGGATGTAGGCCAAGATTTTTTCGACGTTGCAGAGATGCCCAACGCTTGAGAACGACGTGTGAGAGACTTATTTATCTGATTCTTCAATTATTGCGCTAGTGGCAGCATTATTCTCCACATTATGGACACTTCTTTGTCTCACTGTCATGGAAACATTTCGCACTATGCCTTGTGGATTAAAATTTTTCCACTAGATGCTCAATTGTTGATCTCACACGACGATTATGACCATAAGTTGGACGTAGGACTCTTAAAGATGAGGCCACTGACTTCGAATTTCTGTAGTAAATTTAATGATTTCGGCTCGTTGTTGGATAGTATTTCTTTCCATGATGAAATGACAAACTTTACTGAAGAGATATGTAAAAAAGAGCGGGAAAAAATATGACGTCGTTTGCTGCCCCTATTGGTCTATTTTTGTGGCGTTCCTATTAAAAAACTCCTTAGTATATCTAAAAGACAATGTCTGCCGATGGTCGACTTCTTAAAATCCTTTTCGGGGTCATATTGTTTGATAAGATCTAAATTTGAGTGTTTGGAAACTAACTTCGTTGAGGAAATTTAAAAAAATTTGAAATTAAATAAATTATTTATAGTATAAAAACAATCTCATTCAAACTGAAAACTTTCGCATGCAATCCCATAACCTAAATACAATAATTGCAAAAATATAAAGCTTAGTCTAAAATAATAAATGAAATGTGAAACCAAATATGTGCATCCAATTGCACACAACACCAACAAAATTACAACAAATTGTTCTATTTACCGTTAACAAGTTGTCATTATTATCTTGTTCATTTTTTTACTTAATTGTACACTCAATTTCGCAGACACACCCTGCCAGATAACGATTACGAATGTATAGAATTAGAAATGTATCTCGCAATAATGCGGTTGAGGACCGACAAAAAAACAAATGCAATTGTATGTGTGTGCAACTTAGTGCACATTTGATACATAGAGAGCACAGTTACATGCAATCTGCCGTTTTAGCTGTTGTGAGCATTTCGTTGGCCTGCAGCTATGAAAAAGTGTAAAATTTAGAGAAGTGAAAGGGGGCGCTAGCCCCACAATGGCTCGCTATTGTGACAGGCAGTTAGGCAGCTGAGCAGCAAGAAGAATGACATATTTTTTACTGCGTTCGCCGCTCAGCGTGTCGCTCATTTTTCGCTGTAAAACATAAATAATTTCATGCTGTCCACAATGCTGAACAAAACGAAATTGTATGTTGAATCAAAAGTGATGGATATAAAGCGCTGTGAGAAGGAAAAACAAAAAATTGGGATTTCATACAGCGAAGGAATCAGTAACAATAGAAAGTTGCCGTTGCTGGCACATAGATAAAATGAAATGAGTATATATGTGTATATATGAAAATGTGAATACATGAAAAATAATTGTGAAATTGTGCTTAAAAAAAACAAAAACAATAAAAAATTATTTAAAAGAAGAAATAACGTTAACTTTGAAGCTTTATACAACTCATTCGGTATATAAATATACTTAAGTAAATCTGGAAATGTAATCGGCTAACTCTTTAGTAGTTCTCTCAAGGCACGAATTTTGATATTAACAACCTTTCAAAGACTTTTTATGAAGATCTTTATCTTGAAGTTGTTTGGTCAGTTTTGATGGCGTTGTCTTGTAACGTTGCTTTGGATAAAAATCTATGCCACATTTCGTGAAAATAACTGTTCAAGTAAATAATTTTTTTGTTTTTTTTTTTTTTTTGTTTAATTAATTTAAATTTAATCTAATATGTATTTGATTTCCTTTACTCTTTATATACATAAATATAACTAATTTTATTTCAACTTATTTTTTCTACTTTATTTTGCTTTTTTACTGAAATTTAATTTTATTTGTTTAAAAAATAAATTTTTTAATATTATCAAACTCAATATTAGTTATACAGTATGTAACTTTTGTACACTTCCTCTCTTCTCCGCGCTGCAGCTGCCATTCCCAAGCAATTCATGTGTACTAAGTATGCACTTGCAACACCATCCTTTGTTGCAGCCATCTGTATGACAATTGTGTGTTAAACAATGCGTCAACAATGTTTATAGCAGTGGCAATAACTACAACAATAACAATAATAGCAAGAGTAGTGGAAAGCAATGATAACTACGCCAACAGCAGCGTATCACTATGACATGAAATTGTTCAAATTATGACATATGCAATCGTCTCAACCCCCCATAACGGTTAGGAGGTGGTTGCTGTGTGTGTGCAACGCGTGCAACTGTTGTAATAATACTTTCCTTTTATTTCTCAAATAAAAATAGAAATACATTTTCGTTTGTTTTAGCAATCGCACATGACGCATATGTAAGTGTTGACTGTGTGTATGTATGTATGTACATTAGGCTGTTGATTTTTTATTTGCAAAAGTTTACTGAAATTATAGTTTTTGACCCAGAAAAGAGGATCCCACGTAAACAAGCTCTTTGCTTTCAATTTCAAATCGTGACTAAATCATTTTACTTTCCTTAATAAGGTATTTTTGTTCTTTTGCAATAAAGTTTTTATCTCTAAAGCAGGTAAATCTACAACCATGGAAACATGAATTTCTAACACAAAATTTTCCGCTCTTCGAAGAAATTCTTACTGATTTTATTCATATAAAGATTGGTTTTAAAGTTATACGTAATTAAAGTTATGCTTGAAATGCACTGTATTCATATGGTACACCATGTCGTATGAGCAACATAGAATGTATAAATCAATTGTATTAATGCTAAGCTCATTTCATGTATAACTTTAGCTGCGCAGAATTTTAAATCAAGCTGTTAAACAACAAATCAATTTTTCAATTTCAATTCAAGTTTGTATTAAAATATATCTTATTCGAATTGTAGATTTGCTCAAAACAAAATATCGAAAAATCCCATGTAAAGTATAAGAGAAAAGAAATAAGTTTAAATTAAAAGCCTTTAATTTTATAAAATAATATAAAAACTTCAGGGGCGTCAACTTGGCAAATAACGGACACCCTAATCTACATACACTACTGAAGTTTGCTATCATGTTGCAGGCAACACCACGCAACTAAATGTGTCATACAAAATATATTTATTTTTGCTGCTCAAATTGAAATTTCCATTGTTGCTATTTTCATTTTCTTAGAATACTCTTGCATTTCTGATGATTTGCCCATCGCTTCAGGACGACTTTTAATTCTTTTTTGTGTTATGGTTTTTTTCGTGGCATGACGCTTGTCTTATTTGTTTAATTGTCTATGATTGATGGTTTTAGAATGGGGCTACTAGGAAACTTAGTGCTTGGAATAATTTGAATCGGTTCGTAATATTCAGCAGTTAGCTCCTGTCATCGACTTATACGACGAATATTAGTTTACACAGTGTTTAGTACCAAAAACTCGTCATTGTAAGCTTTCAGCTTAATGAAGCGTCAAACGATATTTCGCTTCAACTAATAAATACATATATTGCATAGTCGAAAAAGTAACTATTTTCGTATTTCTAATCAAACTTCAACTTATTTTGTAAATTTTATATATATTTTCTTTCTCTGATTTCTACACATACGTTAAAATATTCTGCCTCTTGAAGCAGCGAAACACTCGCTTTAAGAGCAACAACTTCGTTGTGCGTATAACAAAGCAAACAAAAGGCTAAGAGTATAAAAATATTGAAACAATTTAAAAGGTGCTTATAAGCGTTCTGCTAAGCAAAGGTGTCACCGCCTACACAATTCCCTGCCACTTGACTTTTATCCACTTAAGGTGAAAGATATGAAAAACAAGTGCAATTCAATGAAAAGTCTTTTCACAAACCAATAACATTAGAAATCCATTAAACTTGGTTGGAAAGTTGTTCTTTTATGTACCTGTGTGGGTGTGCATTAAAGATGAGTATAAAAAGTTGAAACTGTAAAAGTGCTGTTATTTTATGAGAGAGTGGGGGTAACGGGACTGCGTTGTGGGCGATTAAGTAAACAGCATGAAAATAATTTTAAATATTTAAAGCGTCAACCAAGTGGAGTCCTAAGGTGAGAATTTTCAGAATTTTATGCGGATTCGTGAGTATAATCACAAATATAGTGGATTACATTTAGAAATACGTTTGAGAGAACTGCTAGCTGGATTTGATGGATTCGATGATGGATTAGCGCTAAAGCTAAGGATTGGGAAATCGAAAGGTAATTTTCCTTGTACTACGGAAAGGAGTGAATAGTGTATTTCAACTGGTGCAACAAATGAAGTAGTATTGCTACTAAAATAATATAGTAAAAATGCTTGAGAGCAATTGCGAAAAGATCTGGAGTAGAAATTATGTACAAAAACTAAGGCCATATTGAGAAAAAGATTTAATTTTAATAAATAATAATGCCGTTGGTTAACAGACGTATTTGGTTGGAAGACACCTCTAGAGTTTTCAAAAAATGAAAAAAAAATTTCCCCTCTAATCAATTGAAAACCTATTCAAAAATATTTTCGAAGAAACAGGTCCCAGAATCACTGCACTTCATGCACGGCTGCATAGGTACCAAAACTTTGAGGCTCGTTTCATCGAAACTCACTCGTTGAGTTAAAGGGTTGAGAAATAGTATAAACTTACGAAAAAATTTCATGGCTATTCCTCAGCTGGACATATTAATGCTATGTTATACAAGTCGATGGCTGTGCTGAAAAGGTTTGTCCGGCTCAGTAAGGGCTCAAGCGCTAAAAGGGTCATTTACACTATTTATTTGTCGTCTTCTAGGCAGATTGAAAACGCGCGCAAAACTCACCTTAATTCACCTTTGTGTATGCATATTCACCTACTTAGTTTTCATGTAGAATAACTGTAAATAGATGTTGTGTGGATTGGGTTTATAGCATCGTTGAGCACCCAAGCGTGGAATTAGAGAAGCAGCTATAAATGTTTTTATTTTATTTATGGAATTTAAATCATTTAGAATTGCGCTGATAAGCCAAAGCTGGAAGCAAAAATGCATAAAGGCTATATAAAATAAAAATCGCGTAAAATTACAGCGACTCACTGTACTGAAAGATGCAATTCCACGAAATGAAGTTGTGGAGCTGGCGAAAAAGAGCCCAGCGCAATACTTAATAATGTGTTGCCAGCAAAATAGAAACAATTTTCCAACATTCTACACTGCCACGCAGCACAGCAACAAACTGCACTTCACTGTATGTGTGTGCGTATGTTTGTCTGCGGAAAATAGACAGGCAGCAAGGCAACGACGCGGAAGCATTGTAATGAGAAATATAATTTCCTAAAGGACTTAATTATTTTATAATGCGGCAAGGAGCGCGAAATAGCAGCAAATCGCGCCAGCAGCCAAAGGTGGCAAAGGAGATGGAGATAAAAAAGTGAAGGCATGAGCAGCAGGTAATGGAGAAAAGTGGTTAATGGCGGCCACGAAGTTGTAAACAATGCACGTTGCTGCTACACGCCGCCATGCAACAAATTCAGAAGAAACACGTTGCAGTGTTTAGGTGTATGCCGATGTTGGTGTGTATGTGTGTGATTATTTTGTTTTACACATTTTGGTGAATATGTGGGTTAACTGCACTAATCTATGATTGCGTGTAACTTACTTGTACTAATAACCATGCAGGCACTCACACACAACACACACACACACTTGCACATTTATGTATATTTTGTGCTCAGCTTAGCAGAAATGAAAGCGAACAGCTTTTTCAAGCACTGCTAAGTCAGTGCCGTTAATGCTGCCTAGACGAGACTCATTTTGCAGTGCAAGCGCGAGCTCTTGTGTCTGTGTATATGTGGTGCGGTGGATTGGTGCAAAATATACAAATATTAATATGAAGACAATAACTCGCGGCGCAACGAAAAGTAAAAAAGCGGAATATTCACCGCAATGAGTAAAGAAAGTCTAAAGCTTTGCTTGCGGCGACGTAGAGGGCGGGAAAGCTTGGGCGAAGCTGTCTAATTACCTTTTAGTTGTAAATTAGTGGTAAGCCTCATACAGATAAGCTCATGTAATGTTAGAGCTAAGAAGAGCAAGTAAGTAGCGGGCAAGTCTGGCGCAGTTCAGGTTGTCCTTCCTTTCGGTATTATCGGCACTCGTGGCTTCAAAATAACTGCTGGGTTTTGACATCAGTTGAACCAATTTTCAGCGTTAGGAGACACTATTAGAAAACCTTTTGTACTATATTTCTTTAAGATATCTTACAGACTGACCGATATACGATATAAAGGAAATATTGACTCGTGTTTATCGATTTTTCATATAAGGCCGTATTATCAGAATAATGTTTTCATTTTATTAAAGAATGTCAGCTATAGATATTGAAGTCCACATTTTCGCAATCTAAAGACTGTAAAAGGTATAATCCGATTTCGACCATTTCTAGATCTCGCATAAAAGTATTTAAGGGAACAATATGGGCAAAGTGTTTTTAGTATTTCAGCCAAAGGTGGCCAGGGTTCGCTCATTATCCGATTCCAACACTGACCTCTATGCCTTACCATCCTTACCATTTTCATTGTAACTCATAATGCTTCTGACGTGTTTATGTAGTGAGTTATCGCAATTTTAGTAGTTTTCCACAAAACGGTTATAACCCGACTTCATCCATTTCCACATTATATGGGATAAGGTTGAGGAATTCGTCTATCACAACTTTGATTTATTCTATTAGTCTATAATATTTTCCACCGAATGTTCTACTAATGTTTTTCGCATCACTTTCACCAGACATTTCCTTACCCACTTTCCCATCGCAAAATATTTTCCTTGTTCTTTTTCTACCCTTCTTTGCTTCGCCTTCTTCGTTCGATTCAGCTACCCCCACTTGAGTAATGGACCCATGTCTGAGTTGCACCATTATCTTTCAGTAGCTCATCACGTCCATCAGCAGGTTTTTAATTAAAACTCCATACGCTGTTGCTACAGTTTCTGCAGCAATTACTGCTGCGCTTGTAATTATTATGTTGTCGAGGTACGCGCTTGCAGTACACTCTTCAACCGCAATGGACACTTAAGGCCTGAGTGATGTGCTCGCGGGCTGTATGGTGAGCGTGTGGCTAAATGTTGCGAACTGCTGGCATTGACAGTTCGTAGATTAAATTAAAAATTTCTGGGGATAAACTGGAAGTGCACAATTCAAGATACTATCTTTGGTTTGTATTGTTTGATTTATTTAAGTATAAGGAAATTAGGAAATCCTTTTACTAAGGCAATAGTGAGGACGAACATACGTACATATATTTTAGAAGATCTCAACTCCTTCGTCAATGATTGGGCGGCAATATCTGACGGTTTGATTTAGCGATTTCTAGTGAATTGAAAATGTATATCTATAAGATTAGAAAGCATTGCATATGAGTCGCAAGGCTCAAGGCAAGATAACAGAACGTAATAGTAGAACTTTATGATAATATTCCAGTTTATCAGCACTCACGGACAGAAAAACGAAGAGTTTACCAATGAATCCATTGAAAAGACACTGTAGACCCGCACTGAGTCCGATGTGCCACTTTGTGTTGAGCCTTGGACCACGGACGATCAACACCAAGAAATTATGCCGTTAATGGGGGTTTCCCGTCGAAACCTCACAAAAGTGTGTTCATGAAAAAATTGTGTATACAGTAACTGAGTACTGGGTTCAATGATAGTACCGGTGCCGGAAACGGCGCAAGTATTTGTTGAAACTGAACCTAAATACAGATTTAATCTCACAAATATCATTTTATTAATATAAATATTAACTTTTATTGACTTAACAATATAAGCTTTAGGCACAAAACATATTTAAAGCTTAAAATTCTAAACTTCTTCTTAAAATTTCTTCCAGAACGGTGACATTTTTCAATTTATAAACTCCAGTTTGGGCTTCGGCATTATTCTTGGACACAAACGTGCCAATTTCGCGCTTTTCTCCAAGTTATAGTAGATGATCTCCAAAATTAATACAGCCAAGCTAAGCAGCATAGCAGATACTAAAAAAAGTAGTGCCGGTAGAAAATGCTGCAGATCTACTTCGACCTCATAATTCTGACTTAAACTACAGTCCATTTGTGGCAACTGCCATTGGTTATCGTTATGTTGCAAGAGCCCAGAGGTATGAAATTTCGCAATCGTTGTTGTAAAGTATTCGCGAAACGGTGAACTTTTCGTTATACCAATACCAATGCGATAGGGTGGAATGAATGGCACATCTTGCAGATCACAAAATTCCTTCTCGGTTAGTAATTCTGGGGGGAAAAAATTGCGAAAGTACTTATTTATTAATCCGTTTTGAAATTATTTTATATTGTCATTTCAAATAATACCTTTCAGCATGTAGTACATGCGATTGGCCGATACATGAAAAGCAAAGCCGCCCTTCTTTATGCGTTCAGCGCCCTCCTCGATGTATAAAATGTTTCTCTCACGGTTCTTGCAAACACGCTCTTTGTAGATTGCCATTCCTAGCGGCACTGTAGTTTTCTCAAAGGTTTCGATATTATATGGTATATTTTCTATGCCTATTTCGAGGCTACTGTTATATAGTGCCTCCAAATTGGTTATTGTGCGCGGTGAGACGGACAGCAGTGAGCCCACAATGTAAGCGCCATAAAACTGTTGCAACAACAAGCTAAACAGGCAAACAGAGAAAATGAGCGTACGCGTTGAGGTGGCGGTGAATGCGTCGGTTGAGGGTCCTTGCTGGAAAAATGCTTCTAAAATGGAGAAAATCGCATAGTCGAAACGGTTCTGAAAATGTGGATCTTTATTTAAGAAGAAGCGATTTTCGTGATGCAAATGTAGTTGCAACAATAATATGGTTAAGACAACAATCGCGATAACAGTGTACCAGACCTCCTCGACAAAGGGCTCAAAGAATATATTACGAATGTCATTGCGATGCGGATGACGGAATATGAAGAAGACACTGCGAAGATATTTAAGTTAAAAGTAAAGCTCTTTTGTTTTGAAGGACGTGTGAGGTATGAGAATTCTACTTACAATTCCGTATGTACCGCTATCGTGTAATGTATTAAATGTACCCTGTTTGGTACAAAACGCATGGGACATAGTGAAAATTCCGCCTCACCGGAGAGTAATAATTTCATAACACCGTCCCAGCTGCCATTCGGCGCTTGCTCACCCCAAGTTTTTCTCAGTACTGGTTGAAAGCTGGAAATTTTGAAAGTGAGGTTATAAATGTACACGAGAATTGTTTCTAATTGCCGAGGTAACACAGCTAGACGGTTCTCTATGTTAGCTGTTATACCCTAATTTTTATAGCTCGGTGGTTTTTTCTTCCTTATACCTTGAACAGGGTATATTAAGTTTGTCAAGATGTTTGTATTATTTTTTTTGACGTGAAGAAATTTTTACGATATTTACATATATATAGCGAAAAGTGGATTGAAACTCTGATAAGTCAAGACACAAACCCCTTAGTTGAGATGAATTACGTCTGCGACATTCCAGCGAGTGGCTTATAAAGTAATATAATGTGTAGAACTATTTATAAAATTTTACCTTACATCAAATACAGGTTCCATTAACTTAACCAATTGGTAAGTTTTCCTTTGCATGGGGTCAAAATTTTTATGATACAAGGAGTTCAAATAGTCCAATTCAGTCATATCGGCAGGCTGTTCTCGTATCTAAAGAGGTTAAGGTCTGTGAAATGATCTTTTGAATAAAATAAGTCTGTCAGGTATACGCACCACTATGCCACCTACTAATTGTAGACCCTTAAAATTGCGACGCCTGTTGACGAAGGTTCGATGGAACCGCAAATTAAGTTTGAGACCTTCAGCGGAGCTCCAATAACCTTTAGGTTCAATATCCAACCAATCTTTTTGTATTTTGTAAATGTCGAAGAGTTGTATTGTATTGCTGAAATCGAAAGAATAAATCAATAGCTATAATTAGTCGCCGTCGAAAGAAATATTAATTGCTTAATGACTAAGTTGGCGGCAGAACAGGCAGGAACCAATTTCTCTACATAAATTTAGTATATTGTTGACTGGATAGCGAATTTTTCTTCGCTATCTTCACGAAAATTTTTCTGGTTTCAAAGATTCTATAAACGTAATATTTCTCTTAGTAAAATAGTATTTCTTTCAGTCAGAATATTAAACGGTTAATTTTTTCTAGCTCTCTTTCATTCTTTCGCCATATACAGTTATTTTCCTTTTAGAATTCAATTTTCACCCACAGCTCGGTTTATCGTTGGTCACAACGTCTTTTTTATTTGCCGAGAATGTTCGACGAATCTCCCGAAGAAGTCAAATACTTTGAGACGGACAAACAATCTGTTGTATTCTATTAGAAAAATCTAATTTATTGTTTTATATTTCACACTCACTTGTCATCCAAGCGGACACCGATTGTAATGTCCGCACTTATATTCACTGGCAGTGGCGTCATCACGCGACGCACATTCGCGAGCGCTGCCGTCACCTTACGTTGCTTGGACATTATGAACCAGACGCGAGAACTGTTGAAACGCGAGCCCACGTCAACGCGCACTCTATATCCACCAGCATCGATGGTGTCAACACTAATCACATTTGAGCCCAAAACATACTGCTGCAACAACACATCCTCCAGCTGGGCCACATAGATACCGACGCGCGGTGAGTCATGATAGAAGAGTCTTTGAAAATCGGTAGCGTTTGTAGCGGATTTCGCTTGATGGACATCATAAAACTGAAGTGATGCCACATTAAGCAGTGCACGTAATGCATTATCCTTTAGCAAACCCGCCTGCTGTTGTGCTTGCTCTGTGTCGCCGTTGTACGCGATAATGGCATGATGGAGGTGTTGTTGTTTCAAAACGTCAGCAAAAGCGTCAAATTCATAAGCATTTGTGGCCGTTGCAACACAGAGATTCCACTTGGATAAAAGCAATATGAGAGTTGTGATGAGACTACTGCGTCCACAAAGCAGTGCCGACGCGAATGTCTGCCGCTGAGCCGTAGTAGCGCCTATTGGGGCAGCCATTGCACTGATTTGTCGTTGTCGCCTCTGACAAGTGCGTAGCAAAAATTGACGCTTTTATATAGCAATACGTCGGATAATTGGCAAATGGAGGGAAGGCAATTTGAGTCAGTGACTGAAGCATATTGTGCCCTAGAAAAAAACGGTTGGCCTATCAAGCAAGAACAACTAACAAGCCTCTTTGCAGCCCCACAAGGCAAACTACCCCCTTTAAAAATATATTTCGCTGCATTATTTAGCACAATTGATTTTTAATGCGTTACATTTCACTGCAGCAAAATTCAATATTCACCGCTAGAATTCTTGCAACTTCAATTTGCAACAGTAATATTTACAACAAAAATCTGTTTATTGCAACACCTGTAACGCGACATGCCTTCACGTACATAACGGCACCTTAATTATCGCATTAACGTTAATCAGCGTCGATTTGTCACAGGTGTCACAACAGTTACTTAAAGCACTTAGCTGCTTTTTTCTTTGTGATGGGCAAGTAATTGCGTTGTTGTTGGTTTTAGAATGGCAATCACAACTGTTGCAACAAATGTTTGCAAAAAGCGTAATTGTCGCCATTAATGTCAATGTCATCATCAGTTTAATTTCGCTTTTGTCGCATTTAAAGCACGTACTACGCACATAACGGTAATGGCTGCGCGACGGAAATTTAGTAAGTAGGAGATGTTTTGTTGAACGCCATTTTGATTTTAAGTGATATATGCGTAAGTGTAAACATTATTGTTATTTGCAATGCAATTAGCCGCTTAAATGGTCAATCAGTTGTTAAGGGCCACTCGTATATTCAGCAGAAATAGCTCTCTAAAGCGTTAGACCGAGCAGCTAGTGTAGCTTTTGCTTTGGAAAGATCGATACCAGTTATTGTTATCGAGCACTTGTTTACAATTTGGCGAGTTGGAGAGATGAGAAACTTCAGACACATTTATATATATAGAAGCATTATATTCAACACCTCCCAACTCATGATTTATATATAAAAAGTACGTGTCACGTTGTTTGTCCGCGATGGACTCCTGAACTGCTGAACCGCTTTTAATAAAATTTAGCACACTGTGTCCAGTTCGAACCAACTTAGAAGATAAGATAGTTAAAACAATTCATAAATAAAGAATACGGTGAAATCTCTCACAAATGGAGGCCCTATTAAACGGTCATCTCCATTAACTATGCACATTGTTGATGTTTATTAAGTACAACCTATTAAGCGGACAACTGGACAGAAAGGCTGGTAAATAGATATTGAGAAAGTAGCAATAAATTCAATGAAATTCATTTGTATAAACATATTCAAAATTAAACCTCAAGTACAATCCCTTGGATTCTTTTACCGACAAAAACGTGTTCGCCTTTATTCATAAATGAAATTTTCACTGTATTGAATAGTTTATTATATGAATAATAGTATAAAATGTATACCACAGCAACGTGTGGCTGAATGCCCTAGAATTTTATAGAATCCGATATAACAGAGTCTAAGATTTTAGTAAAAAAGCTTGCCATGACCGGTCCGGTTCAATGAGGGCTTCAGATCTCGAAAACTTCCTCCTTTGATAATAATTAGGGTTTTGAAAAAAAATTGTGTTAGATGTTTTAGTTTCAACCCGATTCTTAGGTTAGATGACTCATATAGAGAGATTCCACGCGGACTACTATATAAAGTTCTTTGTGAGGCCATAGAAAAGAAGAACTCCTGTGATGAAACTCTAAGTATTGAAAAATTTTACTTTTCATCAATATTTCACCTAGGAGTTCTTAGTGTTGAAATAAAATATTGTACATTGACATTAAACAGCTATGAATAGAGGAAATGAAGTGGGCAGAAAGATTATGAATGCAACATAACCATAACATTTTCTGTTATACAAAATATGCCTTCAAATAACTGAATTAATATCCAATATATTTAACCCAAAGACAATCAGGCGATTGGAAAGATGATGATTACTCATTACTCATAAGCAGAACTCAATTGAGATTATCAAGCAATAAGTGTATTGCTCTTGTATGCAAAATTCGATATTTCTTAGTTGGAAGTACATGCAAGTTTATATATTCCTATAAGGGTGGTTCCAAAACGTCATTGTTTGGGATATAATAAATATATTTTGACCTATCACATATCCGATATAATTCTTCATTTCAAGGATGCTTCTTTAAGTCTAAAAATTTAAAAACTTTAACTTCACACCGAAAGGCAGTGACCTCGAAAGTCTACAATAAAAATTAGCCTCCTCTATTTAGGCACCATCCCAATGTTAATGAGTATTTCAATCTTTGAGTACTTATTACTGCCTCCCAAAGCAATGCTATTTATTCTAAAGGCAAATCACTTTAGCAAAATTTGGTATATTATAATTTTCTGCTGAATTTTCGGTGATATTTCCATATGTTTGATTTTGTTGTAATGTTTCCTCCTTATTACAATAAATTTAAGGCATATTAATTTTCAAACTCAGTTGCAGTTCACATACATATACTTGTACACATATATATGTAAGTTATGCGAGTATTGGTTAGAATAGCACTAACCAGAATTCCGGCCGCAGTCTTTGTCATATTCAACTTCAGTTCCATTTTCATTTATGCTCACATTTTGCTCTCATCTAAAGTAATTGCAGCAAGTATGCGCTGGCAAAATTAAATTTTCCTGAACCGGCAATTCATATCTGGATATATGAGCATAAGTATGTACGAGCGTACTCAAATATATTTACAAATCTGTTAAAGCGATTAACTTTGATTCCAGCTAGTTGGCCTGTACGCCAAAGGCTTATAAGTCATTATTATTTATATAGTATTTGGCATTTGAATTCATCTTAGCTTGCTCAAGCAATTGTTTTAGGGTTCAGTTATTATGTATAAATCTACAGTTTAAGAAATCATAAAAATTATGCGAAATTTGCTGACTATTGACTTGAAGACTATTTAATATATTCAATCTACTGTAAGACCAATATACTTTCAATAGAGACTGCCGCCTTCCAAAGTATTTACGAAAATTGTAAATAAATAAAAAGTCACAAGAAAGAAGAGTTAAAGCAGAACTAAGACCATATAAAATGTTTTGCTTAGCCTGAAATATATGAATATTTACTACAAGACTTTTGCAATTTACTATATGCTCCTATATAAATGACTTTTCCTTATAAATATATATGAATACATTCGTTCCTACAAGATGCCAGACTCATTTCCATTACGAAAATGAAATACTTAGCAGTCATCTGAAGATGAAAACGCGAGCTAAAATTATCTCAACCATAGCATGCACATTAGAGTTACGGAATATGCATAAACAAAATGATTGTCAGCTGACACTCCAGTCGAATAGTTAAGTGTTGCTTACCTAAGGTTTTCAACTCATGACTTATATAGAGTCAGCGCATATTTTAAATAATTTCCTTTAGATTCTACTATATATGTGAACATAAAATGATATGATCGTCAATTCAGTTCTTCTTCTTCTTTACTGGCGTAGACACCGCTTACGCGATTATAGCCGAGTCAACAACAGCGCGCCAGTCGTTTCTTCTCTTCGCTACGTGGCGCCAATTGGATATTCCAAGCGAGGCCAGGTCCTTCTCTACTTGGTCCTTCCAACGGAGTGGAGGTCTTCCTCTTCCTCTGCTTCCCGCGGCGGGTACTGCGTCGAATACTTTCAGAGCTGGAGTGTTTTCATCCATCCGGACAACATGACCTAGCCAGCGTAGCCGCTGTCTTTTAATTCGCTGAACTATGTCAATGTCGTCGTATATCTCGTACAGCTCATCGTTCCATCGAATGCGATATTCGCCGTGGCTAACGCGCAAAGGACCATAAATCTTTCGCAGAACCTTTCTCTCGAAAACTCGCAACGTCAACTCATCGGTTGTTGTCATCGTCCAAGCCTCTGCACCATATAGGAGGACGGGAATTATGAGAGACTTATAGAGTTTTGTTTTTGTTTGTCGAGAGAGGACTTTGCTTCTCAATTGCCTACTTAGTCCGAAGTAGCACCTGTTGGCAAGAGTTATCCTGCGTTGGATTTCTAGGCTGACATTGTTGGTGGTGTTTACGCTGGTTCCAAGATAGACGAAATTATCTACAACTTCAAAGTTATGACTGTCAACAGTGACGTGAGTGCCAAGTCGCGAGTGCGACGACTGTTTGTTTGATGACAGGAGATATTTCGTCTTGCCCTCGTTCACTGCCAGACCCATTTCTTTTGCTTCCTTGTCCAGTCTGGAGAAAGCAGAACTAACGGCGCGGGTGTTGAGGCCGATGATATCAATATCATCGGCATACGCCAGCAGTTGTACACTCTTATAAAAGATAGTACCCTCTCTGTTAAGTTCTGCAGCTCGAACTATTTTCTCCAGAAGCAGGTTGAAAAAGTCGCACGATAGGGAATCGCCTTGTCTGAAACCTCGTTTGGTATCGAACGGCTCGGAGAGGTCCTTCCCGATTCTGACGGAGCTTTTTGTGTTGCTCAACGTCAGTTTACATAGCCGTATTAGTTTTGCGGGGATACCAAATTCAGACATCGCGGCATAAAGGCAGCTCCTTTTCGTGCTGTCGAAAGCAGCTTTGAAATCGACGAAGAGGTGGTGTGTGTCGATTCTCCTTTCACGGGTCTTTTCCAAGATTTGGCGCATCGTGAATATCTGGTCGGTTGTTGATTTACCAGGTCTAAAGCCACACTGATAAGGTCCAATCAGTTTGTTGACGGTGGGCTTTAATCTTTCACACAGTACGCTCGACAGAACCTTATATGCGATATTGAGGAGGCTAATCCCACGGTAGTTGGCGCAGATTGTGGGGTCTCCTTTTTTGTGGATTGGGCATAGCACACTTAAATTCCAATCGTTGGGCATACTTTCGTCCGACCATATTTTGCAAAGAAGCTGATGCATGCACCTTATCAGCTCTTCGCCGCCGTGTTTGAATAGCTCGGCCGGCAATCCATCGGCCCCTGCCGCTTTGTTGTTTTTCAGGCGGGCAATTGCTATTCGAACTTCTTCATGGTCGGGCAATGGAACGTCTGCTCCATCGTCATCGATTGGGGTATCGGGTTCGCTTTCTCCTGGTGTTGTGCGTTCACTGCCATTCAGCAGGCTGGAGAAGTGTTCCCTCCATAATTTAAGTATGCTCTGGGCATCGGTAACTAGATCACCTTTGGGGGTTCTACAAGAGTATGCTCCGGTCTTGAAACCTTCTGTAAGCCGCCGCATCTTTTCGTAGAATTTTCGAGCATTACCCCTGTCGGCCAGCTTATCAAGCTCTTCGTACTCACGCATTTCGGCCTCTTTCTTTTTCTGTCTACAAATGCGTCTCGCTTCCCTCTTCAACTCTCGGTATCTATCCCATCCCGCACGTGTTGTGGTCGATCGTAACGTTGCCAGGTAGGCAGCCTGTTTTCTCTCCGCTGCGACACGGCACTCCTCGTCGTACCAGCTGTTCTTCTGCACTTTCCGAAAACCAATGGTTTCGGTTGCAGCTGTACGTAAGGAGTTTGAAATGCCGTCCCACAGTTCCCTTATACCGAGTTGTTGACGAGTGCTCTCAGAGAGCAGGAGTGCAAGCCGAGTAGAAAAACGTTCGGCTGTCTGTTGTGATTGCAGCTTCTCGACGTCGAACCATCCTTGTGTTTGTTGGCGTGCGTTTTTTGCTGCACAGAGGCGGGTGCGTATTTTGGCTGCAACAATATAGTGGTCCGAGTCGATGTTAGGACCTCGGAGCGCACGCACATCTAAAACACTGGAGACGTGTCTTCCGTCTATCACAACATGATCGATCTGGTTGGTGGTTTTTCGATCTGGAGACAGCCAGGTAGCTTGATGTATCTTCTTATGCTGGAATCTAGTGCTACAGATAACCATATTTCGGGCCCCGGCGAAGTCGATCAGCCTCAGCCCATTTGGGGATGTTTCCGCGTGGAGGCTGAATTTACCGACCGTAGTGCCAAAGATACCTTCTTTGCCCACCCTGGCATTGAAGTCGCCAAGCACGATTTTGACATCGTGGCGGGGGCATCTCTCATAAGTGCGCTCCAAGCACTCATAAAAGGCATCTTTGGTCACATCGTCCTTCTCTTCCGTCGGGGCGTGGGCGCAAATCAGCGATATGTTGAAGAACCTCGCTTTGATGCGGATTGTGGCTAGACGTTCATTCTCCGGAGTGAATGATAGTACTCGGCGACGGAGTCTCTCTCCCACCACGAATCCAACACCAAACTTGCGCTCCTTTATATGGCCACTGTAGTAAATGTCACAAGGACCTACTCGTCTCTGTCCTTGTCCCGTCCATCGCATTTCTTGGACGGCGGTGATGTCAGCCTTTACCTTTACGAGGACATCTACCAGCTGGGCAGCGGCACCTTCCCAATTAAGGGACCGGACATTCCAGGTGCATGCCCTCAAATCATAGTCCTTATTTCGTTTGCCATGGTCGTCATCAAAAGGGGGGTCACTCATCCGAGGCTTGTTGTTGTCTTTCATTGGGGGTGTTTTTTTACGTGGCGGGTCCCAAACCCAGCGCACAACCCTATGCAGGGGTGTTTCGCCTTCTCACTTTAGCTCGCCTTCAAACGGATGTTCTTAGGCTACCCAGAGGATACTTGGTCAAAGACCGGAAGTCGTGAGCTGCTTGAGTCATATGTAAAAGAATCGTTTCTGGCCACTCCCAAGTGAATGGCGATCAGAGAACTTTCCTCACTTGCGTGAACTTCTACACATGACCCCATCCTCCGTCAATTCAGTTACAAATTTAAAAAATAGGGAATATTTTGCCTACTTTGGTTGAAAACACCTAAAATAAAATCAAAGTCAAAATACCAATGACCTCAAATAAAAATATAGTTTATTTGGGAAATAAACTTCGTTGACTTTTATTCATTATTTTCATATAAGTTTTTGCATGGTAATTTGGCAAATAATAATATAAATGTCAAACACAGGTGTTTATTTGACAGCTGGTTGGACAGCCTTTTCAACAACTCCGTTGATTTGGTGAAAGATCTGATTATTTTCCACTACAGCCGCTCAATGTCTCTTAAGCTGGAGTACTGGAAGCCGTAGGTAATCGCATGGGATCGCCACAATATTACTAAGCTCTGTTTTGCTTAGAAGTAGGAGTTTTTTGGTCTGTCCACCAAGAACACTACCTAAAGTAACTTTATGGTAGGCCCTGTATCGCTTGTGTTTTAAGACCTGAAATGTTCCTTTAGTAACTTGCTTCCAACAACCTTTTAAAAAGCTGAGTGGCCTTAGGTAGCTTAGGGGAATTGCGTCTCCAGCCTTCGAACATTCGTCCTTTTTGGACAAAGACATATTTCTCATTTCTCTGGATTAATAATTAGACCTCGAATTTCCACCTACTTGAATGTGATCTTAAGGGCTCTTTCTATGAGCCTAGTTTGGCGGTTAAGATTCAATCCTGAACAGAAGACAGCAAGGTCGTCCGCTACGTTCTCCCTGTCAAGACGAAGTAAGAATTTGTTTATCAACGTGACTCACAGCAAGGAGGATAGGACGCCTCCTAACAGGGTGCCACAAATGAGCGATTTTTACACCTTTCCAGTCGTATATGGCTTGTTTATTTTATAGCACGGGACTCAACCAGACCAAAAAGTGATGATTAAAGAAACGACGGCTGATATCAAGACGGTTGAATGCATCTTCCACGTCAATGAATGCCGCTTTATCTAAGGGACTTGTGATTGTCCCGACTATCTCATGTAGGGCTGTATCAAACGATTTTCCTTTGACGAGTGTTGCTGAATTCAAAACGGTTTTGCGAGATTTGTCTTTTGATGAGATCGTCGCAGATACTCGTAATTCTTTTTAGTAAGAAGGTTGTTAGACTGATCAGTCCGTAAGATTTTTGTCAAGGATTAGTTGTCATTTTATGGTTTCAGTTGCTCCATTAATAGTCCGTCGATCAGGTCCGCGCTGCAGCAAGGTCTCAGTTTCCTGTCCCGATGGGCACCTTGTTGTGGGGAAATTCTTAGCTCCCCCTCACTCTGCGCTTGAACCCGTGGTTTCCAGGTGTAGAGTAGAAAACGAAACATTTTTTTCAAAAATGGAAACCGTTAGGCTAGAACCCTTCCTTAGGAATACCCGCCAACCAATATAAAATAATTTTTAGTAATTTTGGTCCCAGTTATATATTTAAAACCTTACTCTTTCGTGTATTTTGCTGTTTAGTCTTCTATCTTCGAGACGTATATAATTGTTGCGGAACTTGGTGCAGAGCATATTTAAATGTTTATAAGTTAATGAACGGTACACATAAAGTCCAAATGATGGCATACATACTTGTATTTGGAATTGTCTTTTGAGCAACTGTTTCAGTGATAGCTAGAGGCCAGCTTGTATTAAGCCGTATAGGCTACTATCTACAGATTTATGTAATTTACAGTTTATTATCACTACTACTCCCATATAAACTCATAAATATATAGTATATATACAGATATATATTCAAACTGTTAATACACAGAAAGAATAGTTCTTTTTATCTGCAATAGACACGATTGTGATTTCAAATTAAAGTAATTAAAAGTTGCAAATAACTGCACACATACATGAACATAAATATTACATATAAAGCAGCGCTAACAATAAATACATGAAAGGCTAATGAGTTGTCAGCCATTAGAAAAATAGCGCAAAGTCATAGAAGAAGAACACAAAAGACATGATTATTACAAACTTGCACGCATACACACATATGCAAGCGCATGTGGGAGTGTGCGATTTAAAAATATAATGTTGGACCGAAAAAGAGCAAGCTGTTAGAGAATTGCGACAACAATCAGACAGCACTGGTGAACATGAGCATAAAGTAGGAGACCACAATGCACTTTGAACCCGACAACGCCACACACTTCTTCGACAAGCTAACGCCATGCTGCGGGTGCGCTGTCAGACTCTACAGTGTTGGAGCACCATGCACCATGCACCAGCTGGAGCATGAGCTGGTGGTGGCGGCGGCGGTTAGCTTGCTATGCCCGCGGGCGCACTTAACGTTGCAGCAAAGTGAGTGACAACAATTTAATGCTTGGCAATTAGTGTTACCCACACATATGAGCAAGAATACACACACACACACATGCATGCTTGGGCGCTGCAGAGTGGTAATAAAATGTACAGATTGTGGGCAGGCAGAGCGAGAGGTGCGGGCAGCAGACTAAGTTGTATGATTTGGCGGATGCGGATGCGGATGCGGATGTTAGCGCACACAGGCGACATCTTTTGCCTATATGCGATATTTTCGCTCGGCTTCTACGCTTTGTTGTTCTGCTAAAGAGTTGTGATTGCATACACACCACCTTACATATTATTGTATGTATGTATGTTACCCATACACTTATGTACAATTACAAATTTGCATGTGTGCGTATCGCTCGTGCAACCGTAATTTGTTGTTGTTATCGTAGTGTTTTTGCAACATTGTTATTTGGTTTATCGTTAGCAGTACAAGCACGTACGCATACACATCCACCTACATACATATGTATATCTATCTACCACTCCAATCTCTCTCTCCTCGCGCATATAAACTCTTTGATAGTCAGAGCAGTTGCGTGTCGCTGTATATTGCGTTGGCATGTGCAGCGTTGCCACACGTAGCACAACAGCCGAAACTAACAAGAACAGCAGCGACAACAACAACAACGACAAAAGCCGTCTAGCATTAAAATCAACATCAAGGCATAACGGCATCACAAATAATGTCGACATTTGCTAGTCGATGCTGTGCTGTTGCTCTTTATTTAAATTGCGACTGTGCCGCTGTTGCTATTGTTGTTATTATTTATGCAGGCTGCTTTTGTAATTTACTAGTTTGCGCCACGACCTCAAACATGGCGCAGAACTCCCGCACTGCTCTGATATATACTACCTGCTGCCACCCACGCAATTCGCAAGCCGATTACGGTTAAGTGGCAACAAGGCTTTGGCTTAGTCGGAGCGCCATCATGTTAAAACATTGAGTTTGGTTGCATATTTCACATGAAAATGATTTTATATAAAATTATTATTGTATTTTATATGCTGTCAGATAAATGTATTTCCATAAAATTTTAGCTGGAAAATGCGTGAAGATGCAGCAGAAATGGGGTAGAATTTGGAAGAATTGACAGAAAAAGCGGTATGCAAAAATGCCATAAAAAAATTGATGTGTGAATTAAAAAAGAAGAAACTATGTGCACTCATTTCATCTGTTAGCTGGCGCAATTAGTGTGCTTGTGAAAAACTCAGTTGTACTTTTCTGAAAACTTGAAAATGTGGTTTTATCGACAGTCAACTTGTCGAAAAAGTTTACGTTGAGTGGACAAAATATCGTAATATCCTTGTTAATGTTAAAAACGTTGGATTCTCATAGTGACATTGCGGAACTCTTTTTGATTGATAGTACAGTGGGGATCGGGTGAATAAAATAGTTTATATTATTTGTTTGCAAAAATATATTGAGTAGTCGAAAAAGGTTTTTACGAATTTTGTCAATAGATGTCGTTGCAGTCGTATATCTCCAGTGCTACCAATTACATTGTGTCATACCATATGGTGTTAGAAAGACGAGATTTTAAGCTTCATTAAATCCAAAAATTGAGTTAAAAAAATAATTTCGGGGAAGTTAAAGAAAAGTTACAGCTGTTCAAAAATGAGTGAAAATAATGGGGAAATTCACTTTATTTTGAAATTTTTGTATAAAAAAGTGAAGAATACAACGCAAGCCTCCAGTGAAATTGTGACGTTTACGATGCTGTATCTGATCGTGTAGCACAACAATGGTTCGCTCGCTTCCGTTCTGGAAATTTCGAATTTTTGCTTTACAATGATCGAATAATGTCTCTAGTGGAAAAATGACAAAAAGTGGTCGACCATAATGGTATATATTTATTTATTTATTTATTAACACAAATAAAAAGGTGTTGAAGTTTGATTAGAAAATCGAGAATACTTTTTCGACTACCCAATACATCGGTTAGCACACGATACTGCTCTTGTGAGGCGGAGGAAACGATGTCTAATCATTAAGTTTGGTCGTTATAGCTTTCGTGGTTTGTGTGACACTTTATGCACCATAAATTTATTGGGAGCAAGGCAGCGTGAATGTTTAATTTTTCGATTTTCTTTATCGAATTAAAATTTTGCGTCTAAATTTGGAATGATCCAACCGAAAGTACCAAGGAACACATGTATCAAGTTTCATAAAAATTTCTTATTTTTTACTCAGCTGCAAGTTATGAGTTTAAAGATATATACATATATATTCTTAGTGGACAGTTCTATCATTCAGCTGCTTTCAAGTGGCTTAAACATTTTAGATTTTTTTATGTATACATAAATAATTCAAGCGTTGGTCATTAGATTGATTTTAAAAGGTGTAGGTACTCCATAGAACTCTCTTAGTACTCCCATTGCATGATATGTAAGTGGCAGTCCAAAAGACCGATATTTATAAGCATAATGGCAACCTAAAATGTCAACAAGCTTAAAGCTACATAATAGGAATTATCAACACACATTGTTGAGCTTGTGATTTCATAAGACCTTATTTCATACCTTCGAATATATGTGATTATCGGACTAAAGCTGCATGTGTAACTTAAAATTGAAGGGGTTAAAGAAATGATATACCTTGATACTTTCCTTCAAATGTGAAACCAGGTTTAGAGTATCTAAATCGCTTTAAAGTATTTTATAATATCATTAGATGAAACTATGGAATATGAAATGCTTAGGAGAAAACGATCTCTTTGAAAACCAGAGTGATATATTCATAATTCTAAATTTTAAAATTATTCAATTTAGAAGAATTTTGCAGTTTTAAGTCGGACACCGTTAAATTATCTCAGCGAATAGCCTCGTCGCAGCATCGCTAGTATTACGAATGTTCTCCGGCCGACTTGGGTGTGAAACGCCTGGCGCATATTTAATATGCGCAATTTTCGACCGCTCGCTCATGCTTAAGCTGGCGTTTTTCCTCCCTACTAAGCATTGTTCTATGCGTTTATCTGCTGCTCTGGGAATAATTTGAGTGCGGTCGTGTGTATGTTTGTGCGTGATGTGCCTAATCGCGGTTGACCCAGTCACGGGCGAACATTATTTATCGTGGCACTTTTGTTGGTCGCACGATTTTTTCGCTGCGATATTGTTTCTTGAGTTTTTTTATTTGTCTAATCTTCGGTGTATATTAAAACATTTATTATTAATTTTTACTTGGTTCTTCAGATTTTAGTCTAAGTTGTGAATTCAATTGAACTTTTAAATACAAATAACTGTATTGCATAAGAATAAATGGAAAGTATAGTTACTTCATAAAACTACCAGAAAGACCTGATGCTCGTATGAAATGAATATATTTACAATTAAAAACCCATCAGCATCCCATGCAATATAATTTTTCTAATTAAAAATTTTTGGACCCCTAAGTTGAGAAATGTATCAAGCACTGAATGGTGCTTCTTTTATATTTATAACACGCATATTTTACTGTTCATGAAAATTGCGCTCTTCCGCTGCAAAATTCAATCTATGATTGCCCTTAGCTTCATAAAACACACCAAGTGAAAGAGTACTTTAAGCAAAATCCATAAGTCAAACAAACGATTTAGTAAGACATTCTATTAGTCAAGCAACGTCAGCCGCACCTGGACACACACTCACACGGCCAGCAAAGTGCCATAACTACAAACCTTCATTTTAGTTGGCAACAAATAAATTCACAGAGGCCCAGCCGCCAGCCACCGGCTAAAGGTAAGCGAACTGCTTTGTGCATAAAAAATTACAAAAGTTTGCTTATGTGTTAGTACAATGGGGGTAGTATGAGTATGTGTGCAGCTAGACGGTGAAAGAAAGCCCTTCAAAAGAACAAAGAAAAAAGGGAAAAAATTCACTGCTAATGCAAGTAATTGCATCTTTGTCAGAGCATATTTAAATATAATAAAATACTGAATATTAGCACTGCCGTTGGCACTTACCGCTTTTACGGATTACTTAAAAGCCAGTAAAACGCCTACAATTTCCCCATTTTATGGTCGTATATTTTATTCACTGCAAGCGACTTTAAAAGCACACACATACATACACATGCTCGGGCACATGCACACCTACAAGTTGGCTGTCGGCTTTAGCTGTGTGCTTGACATTTATGTATTTGCATGCCGGGCAGCTTACTGTGCAAGTGTGCGTGTGTGTTGTGTGGTTGCTGTATTTGGGATGCGAACAATACCCGGCGCATTTCGAGAAGATTTATTGCATCACACTTTACTCGCTCACCTGCACAATCGTGGCTGCCAAGCTGCCAGCCTTCTAGCCAGTCAACTTAGGTCTTCGCTGTAAGCTCGCATACAAACATACATACATGTATATGCATATACACAATGGCGTGAACCTTGAATATGTATGTGGGCATAATAATGTATGCCCTCGTGTCGACAGTGTTAAATAGCGATGTGAGCAATAAATGCTGTGAAAATTCAATATAAAAGCCGGAATCAGTCTGAAAAAAAAGCTTGACAATTGAGTAAACAGCTTGGTGGACTTTGCGTTGTAAAAAGGCCTTGAGAGATTGAGCACATACATATAAATACTGGAATCCTTTTTCGAAAGAAATCCAACCACATATGACACTTGTTGGAGATTACCAGAAAAGCAGCTGCGCATAAAGCTTTCCACGAAAATTCTGTTATGATGAGAGTGGATTCCACAAAAGCCTCAAATATTCTTTCGAAATACAAAAAAAAAGATTGTTTTGGAGAATTTGTTACAAACATTCTGTGGATAAATCACCTTTGGGAAGCTGTTTTATTAAGTTTTTTTCACAGGCTTCTCTTGAAGCCAACTTTACTCCACTAAGGGGGTTCTGCATTGGCAGAAACAAATGGCAGTCCGATGGTGCAAGGTCGGGGCTGTATGGTAAATGCATCAAAACTTCCCAACCAAGCTCTCTCAGTTTTTTCTAAGTCATCAAAGATGTGTTGCCCTGATGGAAGACGAAATCCTTTCTGTTGATCAGTTATGACCGTGCTTTTCGATTGCTTGCTTCAATCTAATCAGTTTTTGACAGTTAAATGTATCGTTCGACCAGGCAGGAGTAGCCCACCAAACACTCAGAATAATCTTTCGAGGCGTCAATTCTGGCATTGCGACTATTTGCTGAGCTTCACTACTTGGACCATGTTCTTTTTCGCACGTTATTTTCGTATTTAATTCACTTTTCTTCTCCTATTACCATTAGCTTCATAAATGGTTTGATTTCAATTCGTTTTTTAAATTCGTTTATTAATTCATATGATTCCCTTGTTTCTAAAAAAATTTTCACTAATTTTTGAACAGCTGTAACTCTTTTCAACTTCCCCGAATTATTATTTTTGGTTAAATAAAGCTGAAAATCCCTCCTTACCAACCCTGTATGGTATGACACAATGTGGTTGGTAACACTGGAGATATACGACTGCAACGACATCTATTGACAAAATACGTAAAGATTTTTTCGGCTACTCAATATTTGGACCCCGGCATCTATAGCTGATTTTTTACTTAAAATATTGGTTAATTTGTCAGACTTATAATTGAAATTCAAAGGGAATGCTTCCTGATAGCCTCTATCTGTGTGCTACAGATAGGTTGAATCGCCTTAATACCCTTAGCCCCCATATATCTAATAAAATGATTTTCGAACTTCCAAGTGACTATACACTTCATATATCGGCAAATATGTGAGTTATTTTAAAAAAAATTGAGAGTGCATATTTTTCCTATAACAGTACATATTTGTGCTTAGTATGAATAAAATTGGGCGAAAGCTCGTCCTAGACACCACACAACTAACAGGCCAACTGAAGGGACATCCCTGGCTTCAATCTTTGTAGGTTGCAAGAGTATTCAACATTCGGTTACACCCGCACTTACCACTTCCTTACCTATCTCATTACAATATATTAGCCATCTAACGACCTTATTTGTGTGGGTCACTTAGACCTTTTTAAAAATATTTCGAGAATGTTACTTTATAAAAAAAGTCTTGAAACCATTACTTGAAATAATGATATAATAATAATTAAGAAATAAGCGATTTTCGGGACTCTCATTTTTTTTCAGTCGCTCCCAATGCGCCATGCAAATACTAGCACACATGCGTCAAGTGACCGGCACTCGCCCACGGCACTTCTAGCCTGAGCTGAGAATGAATTATGCTTATGTAAAAGAATTAGAAAGGATGAGGATCGAAAGGTATACAAGTGATATTAGTTCGAAAAAAGTTGCTAATGCCCTTACGATATTTTTAATATTAAAGACACAAAAGCAATTAAAAACTTTTAAGACTGCACACAAAATATGATTTATGTATTTTGTAAAATAATATCAAATTTAACTAACTCGTAATTCTGTCTCTGCACGAGCATTTGTTGAATTATTTAAATTAAAGAATGCATGTTTAGAAAACAAGTTTCAACTTATCGCATCAACATTTTAAGTCGTGGCATACAGATGGCAATGACACTTCAACCACAAGCAAATACAAAAAGTTTTTCTCCGCCACACCTCACTTGTCAGGACACCGTTTTGCCTTCGGAGAGGTGCATGCTTGCATATGTACATATTCTTTTATATATGATGTACATATAGTTGTATATATCACGTAAAAATAACACATAAGTATATATATTAGCTTGTAGCTGTTTCTAGCCACCGTTGGCTGAGTGCATGTGTGGCATATGGCGTTCTAATCGATCCATTTGCACAAACGTCTGCCACCTCACACATACTTGAACACGCTTGTGTTCCGAAGAGAGCTTATGGGCTCCAGTGTGCACCACATTTACTTGTGAAAACATATTTGCCACATAAAATGATTAATTACAGCACATTTTGCCACATTTCTTCCGTTGTGAGTATTTATTATAAAAAGCTTTGTTCGAGTGCCTCTAATACTTTTAAGCTGTTTTCTTCTTGTTGCAACAGATTTTTTGAACTTTTTATGATTTTTCGTGTGCGAGAAAATATTTGTGTGCGAGCATACGCTACGAGGTATTCACACTTGTGTTTCCAATACTTACCGTACACCAAACTCCCACGTGGAAACCGGCTCCGGTGCCGGCGACTCAAGCGCTAATGCAAAGTGGATATTCGGATTTATTGCACATCCGCACAGTGTTTGCATGGAATTTGGTGAGGAAAATGTTTTTCAACGCGAAATTTCAAATTATGTATTCGAGAAATATGTGTTTGTATGTATTTTAACTAGCTTCTGGAAGCTGACACTTGAGTGAGTGGACTTTTGGGTAAGGTGCTTTAATCGTTCCAAGAAGTTTATAACTGTAGACGTGTTCATGTTGAAAATGGTAGACGGACTGATTTTTGAAATGGTTTGGAGAAGCTGCTATAGCGTTTCACGTGTTAATTTGATAAGACTGATAAGATAAATTATTTTTTTAAGTATGGGTAAAGAATGCCTTAAGAAGAAGTGAGAAAGTAGATATAAATGTTGCTACCCGCTTTCAAATGCTGGTGGAGATATTTTAAGCTATGGGCGTCAAGCTTAAAAAGGTCAAAAATGCTAACCATTGCAAATATTTGAGTCTGAGTTTCAGAGCTTTTCTCTTCCTTCAATTGAATTTAATAAATATTAACACATTTTGTTTTGCGACTTTTGTCGAATTTTCCTGGTCTTAAAGCATGGATACTCAGTGCAGAGAATGATAGTGATTTCTTGAAGTCTTTTTAAAGTAAGATATGAAGGAATCGAAGACCATCTGGATCAAGGATTGACAGGCGAAAGTTGCAATAATCGTTGCCATGCTTTGAATGGAACAAAGCAGATGTGAGAATGCTATAAAAATGAAAATATTCTAAAATTGTATGAAATGTTTGAAAATCTTTCATTAAACCCATTTCTTTAAAAACAACTTTTCAGATTTTTTTTTAAATATTTCCCAACCATAATGCATACGCTGCAGTTGCATATTTGAGTTGAGTAACTTTTTAAAATAAACAATTTATGCTGATTACAGCGCTGCATTCGCCGATGCAACCGAAAATAAATGCGCTGAGTCAAAAGCGTGAAAGTTGTTCCAGAGAAGCTTTTCTTGTAGAACAAAAAACAAAAAAAAAAAAAAACAAAAAAGAACGAAATTTATACAAACAACTTAAACAAGTTGCCGAACAACACAACAACCGTGTCTATGGAAGCCAATAAATAAATTCGTGGAAAACATACATACATAGGTATATATTTGTGTAGATACATGGCTTGGCATAAGCATATTGAAGCGAGCGGATACGGCAAAAGTTTGTTGAAAGAGATTTTAGCTTATGTACGTACGTAAGTTGGTGCGTAAATGCACGGCACACAAAATAAAACGCTGAAAAACTTTGCTCCAGCCGGAGCATCAGAAGATGGGGAAGAACTAAAAATAAGAAGCCCAGTAAGTGGCTTAAATCTTAAATCTCCGCTTTCTAGATTGCCAGTAATTGTTTGGTGTTGTTGCTTCTGTTGTTGCTGTTGTGCGGTTGTGCTGGGTGGCAAAATGGCGTGGAAACGCTGCGCGTAAACTATTCATCTTCACGGTAATTTAGCGCAAATTATAATGTTTACAAAAACAAGTTAATCGGTTAGTGCTTCTCTGTAAGTAGGATAGATACCGGAAGCCCCATACATATAGATATGTGTGTGTGTGTATATACGTATACATTAACAACGCAACAATAAAAAAATTAAAATTGTTTACAAACGCTGCTTAGTAACGTTGCTGGCAGACACTTGAACGCGCAGTGATTCAACCATTGTATGGCCGTTACTTATACGCCCTGGTATACACTGTGTAAAAGTTAACTAATAAATCCACAGACGCTTGGGCTGCAAGGTGGCACAAGAGGTGGGGCTTAAATTAATTCTTCTTGTGTTAGCGCGACTTCTTAGTGGGCTTGGTGGTGGTGATGCTCAGCAAATGCGACCAGAGAGCGAGAGAAAGAGCGGCCTCAATCTGTGGATATACGAGTATATACACAGCAGTTGCATATCAAAGCGGCGGAAAATGTGTTAAGGCAGCAAAAATGACTAATTAGACGTGAAATTACACACTAAACGCCATAAATGATTACAGTGTTGTGCCATCGTTGCGACTTTCAAGTTATTTGTGCTTTGTTTTTCCTTTTGCTTTTGCTTGTGATTTTCTAAACTTCTTTTTTAGTTTTCGCTATGACCTTTACGCACTGTTGCCTTACCTTCGGCGCGTGCACAGTACTTGTGTCTTATGTCCTGAGTGCAGCGGCTTTTGTGGCATAAATTGCCTTCAGCAATAGCAAAAGATAAAAATAAAGCAAACAAAAACAAAAAACAGTTCAGTTGAAGGCAATACAATTGGCGCATAAAGGCTTGGAAAAAAGTATGTGTACTCGACAGCAAGTAAGTAAAAGGTATAAATTAATTGCAACTGATGCAGACCATAAAATAGGTAATAAATAATTGCCTGCAGTAACGGCGCATAGTCTCTGTAAGGACACTATAAATAGCAACTGGAGCGACTACTTTATACCTGCACCTCCTGCAATCCTTTGCTGCTTCCTGACGCCAGTCACCATTTCGTTGTTGTAGACATGATTTTTCTACATCAATGCTTGGCTTGGTGCAAGCAGGAAAATGCTTCAAGCAAATGAAACTTTGAAGAGGCATCTTCGTGCGCCAATATTGCGATGCATTGCAATGAGACGTTGCTATGTCACCTGACGCGCTAGTATATATAAATATTATACGTGGCATGCATGAAAAATGTCTAGCTGGTTCAGTCTTTATAAATATACAAAATTATCGCTTTACATTTGCAGTCTTACACTTTGGTGGTGCATAAAAGCAGAGAATTTTGTTTCTTAGAACCATCCATTTTCCAAAGATATAAATAAAAGAGCACTGATAGTTCCGTATGCAGTTGTATGCATCCAATTTCATTTATATTTGTTAGAAATAAGCTTACTAACAATATCTGATATGTAAACTTCTTACTTTCAGAAACTTCAGGCCTTTACTTAATAAATCTCTAACCTCTTGCCTAGCGCCCATATTCTCGTTACTCTCGATGTGGAAAAGCAGAAGAGAGTCATAAAGCTGAGTAGAAGTCATAGTACAAATAAGCAAGGACCCACAAGCCTATCAGACTTTATTCTTTTTGAAATCTTAAGCCAAGTTTGTGCAAAAATGTAGAGATATTTTTTTTATTTTTTCGACCTAAAGCCAATATTTTTTCTATCGCTACCCATTACTCTAACTCTCTCCTACCTGAATTCGCTGCAAGAAAATATTTTTCTGCTCATGTAAAAGGGTTTCCAATAAAAGGGCTACAAAAGTGACCCATTTATGCTTGAAAATCACCGAAAATTGGGTTCAGCATTAGCATTTCTGCAAGCGTGCCCGTGATGACCATGCAAAAGAAGTCGAGTTCCATATATATAATCGAATGTACATTCACAGGAATAAAAAGCATGGCGTCGTTTGCGGTCCCTATCGGTCTACTTTTATAGCGTCCCAATTGAAAATCCCGATATGTGAATTTATAGCTAAGGAAGTAAAATTAAATTCCGATAGCTTGTAGGGGAAAACGAAGACCCGATCCGCTGGTCAGCAATAGTGGTAATCAAAATTAATTGTGCATAGTCGATGTCTATATTGAAGCATATAATGTAACCTGACGTCACGTTTTCTCTTCTTGATGCAGAGTGTCATTTTTATTGTAAATGAACTATCGAAGTTGTATATTACCCTAAAGTAGCATTATCTTCGAGTGAGGTAATCTTCCCACAATTTCACTCTTAATATGTTTTAACAACGCTATATAACAGTTTTAGCTTTGTTAGCTGATTGTTGCGACTTTTCACATTTTAGCTTCGGTATTTCGCGTGCAGTCCACTCGGTAGAATCTTGATTAGACTTTTGTGCGAAATGATAAGACCAATCATTTTTACATACGGAAGCAAGACTCTGCTTTATTTTGACAGAAAAGCTCAAAGTACTACCCAAAAATATCAATTCGTTGATGGTTGTTGTCGATTTTCAATTCTAGTGGAACCTAACACAGTGCATTTGTAGTAAAAAAATGAGCACTAATTAAAGGAAAATCTAAACTCGTGATGGAACGAGCTACCTGGGAGCAAGACTGCAAAAGTCATGTGCAAAACGGTAGATCGGAAGCTCACAAAATTTCTATTGGAACTCGATTGAAGAGACTGAAACCAAAAAAAAAGGTGATTATTCCAAGATCGCGAAAAGTTGGAAAAAATCATAGAGCATCTTAAGGCTTGATGTTTATGAAACTTGCCATACAGTTAGATAGTATTTTTTATGCTTTGGTTTCTCTCTTCACACTGCAATATAATCTCATAATAATAAATAAATAAAGTTGTTACTAACTAAAATAGTTATTAATTGAGTGCGATCAACAGTTAAGCGCTCATAATTGGCAAAGAAAATAATTACAATTGAGAATTGTTTCAATTCGCTGAATTCCAAAGCTCTTGCAATAGTTTTGAAGTCGCGGGTCAACTTTCAGCAAAACTTCTGTAACACTCCTTAACACCTTAAGTAAGGAAAACGAGAAAAAAGCTGTCACTTGGTGGTGTGTATGCAAATCGGCTACCGAAGAAATCTGCAGCAACGACGTTCGCTCTCTCCTAAATAATTCACCAAACACACACAGAGAAACGTGCTTGTCTTTGCCTAAGTTGCCGATGTAACTACGCAGATTTAGTTTAGCTAATTTCCACGCCAACTTTATGCGCAGCGATTTATTTATTTATATTTTATTCTACTTCGTTTTTGGTTGGTGAATTTTTTCACTCAAAACAGCAGCAGCGATAGCTGTAACTGTAGCATAGCTTAAATTATTATCTCAGAAGGAGTCTCACCTAAATTCGTGCAAATGCGATCTGTTGCCTCCGCCGCTTTGGTGGCCTTGTTGCTACTTGAACAACTTTCTTATGGTTCGTCGGTGTTGAGGGAACACTCGCTGGCATTTATCGATAGCGCAAATGTGAATGGGTCGAGAGCAAGGTGCGCGCAGCTAGGGGAAATGTAAAACTGCCGCAGTTGCGCTTACCAAACTGTGCGCCTTTGCATGTTTGTGTGCGTGCAGCTGCATAGAGGAATGCCAGCAAAACAACATACCGACGGGGCTCGCGGGCCAACCATTTGGTCTGCTGGGTGCGCCTGCTGCTCATAAACTTTATCCTTTCAGCGGAATTTATTACCTCAATGCAAGACTTTCAATCACCCGTAGCTGGCGCAGTGCGAGCCGAGCGTGAATTGCAACGCTGCCACCGTGTGCCCGGCGCACAAAGTGTTGCATGTAGTTACGCTTGTGTTCGCATTATAAGCTAAATATATTGCAACATTTTTGCCTGCCACCAGCATCCTGTTGCCAACTGTTGTTGCAAGTGTTGCGCTGTTTGCTGATTCTTACGCGTTTTTAGCTCTACCCTTTCGTGTCCTTTACGCCGGTTTTGTTGTTTCATGCTTCTTCTTCGCTGTTTTGCAAACTTTCCTCGCACAACATACTACAACACTCATTCTTTAGCGTTTCTTATAGTTGAAGGATTTTCTCTGTTATTTTGTAGTGGCATATTTAGGGAGCTGGGGGCGATGCGTACGATTGCATTGCACAATTGCAAGCAAGAAAGAAAACAGGGAAAAAACTGCGTTGGAAATGTAGAATTACGAGAGAAAAAGTTTTAGATTCATTTTTCTTCGGTGCTCTTAAATTGTGCCACCTCTTTGCGCAGCATACAGCTTGTCGCTTGGTTTTGCCGCTGTCGCTATTTGGTGCGTTATTCGACCGTTTCGTTTGCGCCCCACTGATTTCAGGTGCGAATTTTTCACGCCAAATGTTTTGTGCCAGTCATTCGCTTCTTAGCAGGACATATAAATAAATGAAGCCATTTGTTGAGTGTGTGTGCTGTGGGAAGTTGATGTGCATTGGCAACATTAGGGTGGACTAAAAAGAAAGAAAAAAGCTAGTTCTTAAAAAGTTTTGAAAGTTCAGTTAACTTTTGTGAGAATAATAGTATCGACAATTGAATGCTTTGAGAACTTCTCACTGTTTTTCGAACAATTTTCTTATTAAATATCAATCTTAAAATTTTTTTGGTTTTTTGGGTTCTAAGAAACGAGTGCTATTTTGGACTGAGTAGGGATTTGAGAAGTAAAGTCCTCTCTCGACGAACAAAGATCAAATTCTACAAGTTACCCATCATCTCCGACGTGCTATATGGTGCGGAGGTATGGATGATGACAACATCTGATGAGTTGACTCTACGAGTTTTCGAGAAAAAGGTTCTGCGGTAGATTTATGGTCCTCTGCGCATTGCCAGCGGCAAAAATCGCATTCGATGGAACGATAAGCTATGCGAGTTATACGACGGCATGGATATAGTTCCGCGAATTAAGAGACAGCGGCTCCGCTGGCTAGGTCATGTCGTCCGAATGGATGAAAACACTCAGATCTGAGAATATTGGGCGCAATACCCGCCGGGTTAAGCAGAGGAAGAGGAAACTTTCATTACATTGGAAAGACTAGAGGAAGTAAGAACCTGGCTACACTTGGAGGCTCCAACTGGCGCCAAATAGCCAAAAAGAAGAACGACTGACGCACTGCTGTAAATTCGGCTATAACCGCGTAGGCGGTGTCTACTTCAATGAAGCAGA
This sequence comes from Bactrocera correcta, assembly GCA_027475135.1. Taxonomy (NCBI): domain Eukaryota; kingdom Metazoa; phylum Arthropoda; class Insecta; order Diptera; family Tephritidae; genus Bactrocera; species Bactrocera correcta. The sequence continues at coordinate 109,799,152 of CM050325.1, read as the reverse complement.
AAAAAGATCTAGGATTAAATAATTCTAGTAACAAATTTTGAAACTTCGAGTTTTGAAAAATTTCTTCATTGCACACTTTTCACTCAATTATTTGACTATATAATTTTGGACAACCCTAAGGTTTGTATTAATTTTTATGGTCGGAAATTATATCTATTTGTGTTTAAGAGTATTCTGGCTTGCCCAACACTGTGCTATTTGAAGCCGAACAAGCCGACTAGTTACCTTGAATAATCTAATTGGAATAAGCATATTATTCGGAAGTAAGAACTTTAACAAGAAGGGGTTTGAAGAGAGCTTCTGGTGAAAAGTAATTAATAACAAAACTCCTTCGACGTCTTAGAGTACGTTGATTTTAAGAAAGTCAGTTAACTTAAGGTAAAATGAGTTCGAAAATGAAATCACCGTAAAATAAAATTCAAATCACTCATAGTCGCCTCCGCCTATACAGAATAATGTCATCATTATACTCACACTCACACATTTACATAAGTATACAACTATATTCAGTATAATTAAATTAAATTTTCGCATACTATATAAACAATCCCTCTCTATAACTTCCACTCCATCTATCTTCCATTTAATCTCCTTCATATACACCTTTGTTGCGCTTCATTAAGAAACTATGCACTTAAAACTTTTCACACGGCATTTACACCGGAAATATGAGTGTACGCACTACTCGTATTTCATGCGTTAAAGTCATATAGCCATTCGGTAAGTTGGACGTCTGTCTGCATGTCTCGGTGGCAAACAGATGAAATGTTGTTTGGGTTAATGGCATTGGCGTTAACTAATAGTGGCTCATTCATTCTCAACAAAGATGTTAAGTTCATAAATTATGCGCTCATAAAAATGTATATGAGTACTATATGTACATACTATTTATATATGCACACACATGTGCACCATAATTTACTGATGTATGTATGTGTAGATATGTAAATTTATGTGTGTATAATTTCGAATTAAGTTGGGCGCAAGCTCAGCAGGTCCGTTGTCTGCTCTGCACACGTTGAGTGTTATTAATTTTGTTTTGCACTAACTCAGTTTTGACGGAAATTAATAATTTAACAACGGAAATTACACTTCACATACAACTACAAATAAAGAACGCAAAATTTATGAAGAGTTTGTATATTAAGTAAATGGTTGTATTAAAGAATATAGACGAACACTTCACGAGTGTTTAATATAGTTTCGAAATATGTTGCCGAATTTAAGAATAACTTCGCAGGAAATTGAGTGCTTGTGGGTTGACTGATCTGTGGCAACTTCTGTCGATTAAGGGATCTTATCACGTTTTATCATCATTGTGACTGCTTTCGGAAAGAAAGAGGAATCAATGACATCTAAAAATGGGGATAAAGACATTGTTCTACTTTTTGAGATAAAATTACTTCTCAGACTGAGTAAACTTTTGTATTGTTCAACTCCTTGAGACATGTTTGGCTAAGAAAAATATGGAATTTTATTTGAATGTTTATGGATGCTTTTCTGTTAATGAACTTAAGGTTTTGAGTAAACCTTAACGCTGTTGATTAAATGATGATAAAAATATATAAAAACGGTTTACTGAAAATAGCTGAAATGTTTATGGCACGCAGAAAATGACATCTGAAAATGACTCTCTGTTCAATGGTAACAAGAAACTCAAATTGTTACTTTAGATAGGTCAACAGTGTTATCAGATGTTAATCTTATAGAGAATGTTTGAGCTTTCGGGAAAGCAAAAGTATAAAGTAACGTCAACAAAGGACTTCATTCGGCCACTCCAAAATACCTGCAGTTTGCTTCACGTGAAATATATTATAGTATACGGAAAATTTAGTTCCAAGTTGCCGTTTAAGATGTCAGGCTAAAATAGACATCGCGGCAGAATAGAGCAAGCATTGATTAAATATCAGCTTAATAAAACAACGCTATTTTTTAAAATTATAAATTTTTTTTCAATAAACGACGCCTACACTTTGAAAAACCGAAAATGTTTGTTAGAGAAAAAACCCGCTCTCAGAATCAAAATAAATTTATGGCTTCTCGATGCAAAACATCATGAAATACTTCTCCTTAAACTGACCCGCCAACTGCTTCATCAAAAGTTTCTTAGCAAAAGCAGTTTTGCCTGCCAACCACTCCGTAAAGTTCAAGTTGCTGTCAATAAACTCTACGACTTTACATTTTGTTTTTATAAACATGCCTTTGATGGAAGTGCCGTAAAGGATAAACATAAAACTACTCAAACTAATTCGATTTCCGAATTCATTCACTTTTCCTAAAAGAACGCGCCAGCAATTTGGCCAATTTTCGTACGGAATTCAAATATGCCAACTTCAGATTAATCTTTTCATACGAAAATGCCATGCGATTGAAGTTGAAATTTTTCATTGTCCGTTTCGAACACAACAAATATAGGAAACATAAAATAAAGTATTAAGAATGCGAGTGATGGGAAGGCGAAAGGAAAGTGCTCGCAGTGCTTGTATTGCATTTGTTTCGCTTTGCATTTCCATTTCGTTTGCAATTTATCAGAATAGTGAATGAGTTTGAGCAGATATACACACACACATACATACTTATGCATACACATCTGCTTGGTGTGGCAAATTTCTTGACGTTTTGTTGCTTTCAAATGTTATCAGCAATTGCTCCAAGGCAGCTATTCTCGCAGCTTGCCACTCGTCCATCCACGTACAATCCGTTACTGTACATTTCTCATTCTTTTGGCTACTTACGATCGCTGCATCCAGTTTTATCCGCGGCACATTGCATTCGATGGCTGATTGAATTGTTACATTACGCTACGTGTTCGAGTGAAATACGAAAAGTGGTATTGTTTCACTTAGCAAACTCGAGCGCAATATTTTAGCTCTGCTTTTAACAGAAACTCAGGTGATTTGCACATTATGGAGCTGCACCACGATTTATTTGCTGTTTGTTGATAAAATTGAAGATTATAGCGTTTATGTATATACTGTATATTAAGGTGGGTCAAAATAAAATGAAATTATAATTTTTTTATTTTCTTGGAGTTAAAAAATTAATAACATTTTTTACTTTAATTTAATATAATTAAATTTTAACAGTTCATATCTTTTAAATAGTTTGGATTTCCAACAAAATCCAACAAATTATCCATTATCTTCTTACTTCTCAAATTAACCGATCCCAGTTTATTTTCCCTGAAGGTCACTTTGCACTCACACATTTACCATAACAACTACTTTGACACCACTGCAGCTGCGTTTTCACTTAACAAATGTATACTCGAATATTTACACTAAATACAGTTATGCTTGCTTCCCTTCCATCATTCTATCAGTGCGCTAATAGATGCGTTCCAAATATTCTATCAATATTGTGACAGCTTTAAACGCGCCCCTGTTGCTAAATCTATAATACATGCCGTTATAGCTGGCTATTATGGCGATAGTGTACTCCTTTTGTTTCGAAGCAAGCGGTTGTGGTTGTGGTTGCTGCGGCATTGAGTAATGACATGCAAACAATTCGCTTCGGATACATTTGATTGCCTTCATTAGCTAAGCAAATAAGTGCCACAGCGACATATTTACGTGTAAATAGATGATTCTACAAGATAAAATATATATATTCGTATAGTGAATGTGAAAAAAGGTTAAGGAAAAATTAACGATAGGTATGAGTATATGTTTATGAGAACACTTCAAGAAGATATTTAATGATTAATGGGAACATCTCATTACCAAAGTAAACTTCCATTTAATTGCAGGGCAAATATCACAAAGGATTTTTGTAGTTAATTGAAGAGAAATTATAAATTTCTGAGGCGTTAAACTTTATAAAAAAAACAAGAAATGCTTTGTACTTTATAAATTTCAATTTAAATTTGAATGAATGAGCAGTGAAAGCCAGAATTTATCGCGAGATAGGACCCATTATACTGGAAAATTGGTTCAAAAGGGTGAAATTTACACGTCGATGTACATATATTCCGAAAATTGTGTAAACTAATACTATTGCCTGTTGCCATTTTCATTAATTTTCCACCAAACGGCAATTGCAAAATGACTCCATCAAGTGGTGCCATGAGCTGGTATAGTAGTACACCAAATATTGGGTAGTCGAAAAAGTCTTTTCGTATTTCTAACCAAACTTCAACTTTTTTTACATTGACATATAATGAACTTTAATGAACCAAATACGTATCATTTTTTTGCCATTTTTCCTCTGGTGACAATATTACATCAGTGTAAAACTTTTCTGGTTTTTCGGCTAAAAACTGCCACAAGTAATTTGCACAGGTTTCTCTTGAGGCCAACTTTACTCCATTAAGGTAGTTCTGCATTGTTCGAAACAAATCGTAGTCCGATGGTGCAAGGTCACGGCTATATAGTGGGTGCAACAAAACTTCACAGCCAAGCTCTCTCAGTTTTTGCCGTCATCAAAAATATGTGCGGTCTAGGGTTGTCCTGCTGGAAGACGTAGTCCTTTCTGTTGATCAGTTCTGGCTGTGCTTTTCTATTGCTTCCTTCAATCTCATCAGTTGTTGACGTTAGAATCAATTGTTTGACCAGGCTCGTGTAGTCCACAAAACACTCAGAAAATCTTGCGAGGCGTCAATCCTGGCATTGCGACCATTTGCTGAGCTTCACTACTTGGACCATGATCTTTTTCGCACATTATTTTCGTATTTTATCCACTTTTCGAGCTTTTTTGTACTCTTAGCGTTGTCATGGCTGCTTATGTGACGGTTCTGGTCAATATTTTCCATAATTTCATCGACTTTTTCAATGATACGTCGACCAGAGCGAGGTGCATCTTTCACATCGAAATTTCCAGAACGGAAGCGACCGAACCATTATTGTGCTACACGAAGTGATACAGCACCGTCTCAGTTTTGAATGGCTGTATTTTTTTCAACTTTTCCGAATTTATTTTTTTGGTTAAATGAATACTGACAAAATAGGAAAAGACTTTTTCGATTACCCAATATATTGCTGAGAATTATTACTAAGATTTTTTAAAATTATTTTATTTTATTAATTAAATTTTTTTATACAGTTGCAATAAGCGTGAGTTTTAATTATATTATTTTCGGAAATATGGGACAGTTTGAAAGCCACTGCCATACTAAATGCTTAATGAGGTTAATTAGAGAATAGTTCAGTTCAATTAGAGTGTTTTTTCAAAATAATTATTGTTGACAGAAATTATGTGCTTGCAGTATGCATGGATACATATATCGGACCATATACATATGCATATAGATATCAACATGATCAATTTGTTTATCATGCAATAAAGTATCTTCTAAAATAAATTATGCTCCTTGTCGTGCTTAATTACTGTAAAACACTGAATTTAACCTCGCTTTATGAGTAAGCCAACATAGCAATGGCAGAAAATGGCCGACATTACGAAATGCAGACCGCATCACAAAAGCGTTTATACAAAATCAACTGCGCGACCGCAAGGAATATCGACAATGACAGCGAACAATGAATGTTAATGACAAACAAAAGTGATGACAACAAACAATAACAACAAAGCACAACTACAGCGGAGCACTTAAATGGCAGCAATGACAGCAAACTTTGCAACAACAAGTTGATCATATTCGCAGCAATAAAAGCAAATATAGACTATACATCATTACTGTGTGTGTGTGTGTGAATGGGAATGAATGGCTTCCGGTTGAGTGGCGTAACAGTGCTGACAATGTAAATGATGATAATCGAAATTGATGCGTCGGTGGTGGTGTAAATGTTGCACGCGCGTATGATGTACACAGGGCAAAGAGCTTGTCACGCACTAATTGCGCGCCTAAAATGCTGCTATCATCTTTGATTTGGATCTACATTGGAAATCTTGTTTGCGACACGCGTGCGGACATTCGGACAGCCGCTTATTTTGCGGTAAATAATATTTAATTTGTTTTCCTTTATGATGGCAAACAAAAAGCTGATTACTAACAGCGGATAAGCAGCATAACAACGCCTTACATGGCGGTCGGTAGGGGGCATGTGGCTTGCAGTTGTGGCGCTGATAAGCATGTCAGTGTCATAGCAGTAAATTGTTAGTCCATTATAAGAATTTTCCATTAACGTTGGAAAACAATTTTCCACTTTTTTTATGAAACCAAAGAAATCACCGACGACTCAACACTCGTCAAAGGCTCGACAAGGCAGCACACGCTTGTTCGTATGGGTATGTGTGTATGTGGGTGAGTGCGTGTGTTTACATGCAAACATTATGACAGCAGTTTTATTTATACATTACCGTTGACCTGCGGTATGTATCACGCTGCCAGCAGAAATGGCTTTGCGGCTCTGCTTCAACGTCGAGGGAGCCTTTGTGGGCGTACAAGTTGCAGATAAACACAGCATGACAGGCGCAACGGCGCTGTCGCGAGCGGCAAAAGACAAATTTGTTTAACAAGCACTTACCTCGATTATATTTACTGATCAGTTCTAGTGTGTGCACGCAACAGCAGAGAGAAAATAATGTACAAAGAAAAAACGTTGAAAACTATAACTACAATTTTAGCTGCGCCTGAATTTATGCCATGGCGAAGAGAGTGGTTGCGCAAACAAAGCACTTTCTTGCCTCAATATTAACCCAGCGTGCATTTGCGTTTGGTAGATGTATTAATATAAGACAAAAGCGATATTTTTGCTGCTTAAAGCAGTTCTGAACATAATCGCAATAATATCGTTTGTCTTCTGGCTATTCAGCAAATTCAAACAATTTCTTCGGGAAAACCGTTTTGAGTCAATTGAAGACATTCATCGTGAATCTGACCTGAAACCTGTTTCGAGGATTGGAAAAAACGCGGACACACATAAATTAAGAATTTTAAAACTACGAACAAAGTCTTACTATTTGCAGCTCATTGTAGTAAATATTAAGATACTTAAGGGGTCAATAGGGTAATCTTAAAAATTTTTTTTTTTTTTTCATTTTCTGTTTCCTTATACTCTTAAAATTAATGTAGAAAACCAATTTGGCATTGAAAGGTTTCGAAGAAGGCCCAAAAATAATAATACCGCTCGACGTTTGGAGTGCACAACTCAAACTTTAAACGCGTTTTTCTCAAAACACACTTTTTTAAACTGGCGGACATAATTCCGGTCGAACTACTCAACCGATTAACTTATTTTTTTTTAATGTTCACTAAACGCCTGGCTATCGTCCCTACTAGATTCATAATTTTTTATAATTTATTGACAGTGTTATGACAAAATTTATGGAAAAAACATAGGAAAAAATTAAAAAATTTTTTTTTTCATTAATCAACATTTTGTCATGATTCTAGTAAGGACGATAACAATTCACGTACTTTTTACTATGGTTTTTGTGTTTCAGATGATCCAAACATGACAAATCGTGTCCGCCAGTGAGAAAACGCATCTATTCACCCAGCCATTTCTCCGACAGATGTCATAAAAAATTCCGAAAAAATTTGTTGAAAAAAGTTCTATTGTAGAATACAAATTTCTATGAAAAAAATTGTCAAAAAACAGGTCAGATTACCCTACTGACTCCTTAAATAAAATTTATATTAAAAATAAAAACTTATAAATTTTTAAAAATTAAATTAAATAGGATAAGACTGGCCTTACTGCTAACATTTTCTTTTCTTCTTATTACTGTAATGTTCACTTGTCTTGTCTTTTGCTTAGTGATTGTGCTTTTCATCCACTCAGCTCTCTATTGACATTTACATTTGTTTGAGTTTGGCAGCAAAGTAAAAGTAAACTTAATAATGTACGCTTGTCATAGTAAAGTGTCCTAAATTATCGTGATTGATATGGTATTTGTGATGAATGTAAGAAAAGTAATGTGTGCTCTGCTCATGTTTATTTCATACATTTTCTCTTTTAACGGCAAGAGAAGTTTTCATGCTTCGCAATATGTCAACAGTATGTATGCTACAGGGTTTTCCAATAGGAGTCATATGATATCTTTAATAAAAACACAATAATTGTTAAGAAAATACAAGCGTTCTTTATTTAATGTTAAGTACAGTCAATATAATTATTTTGAATATAACTTCATTCTAATGGCCTATATGAGACACGAACGACATCGATGAACCCAATTTTCGAGTACATTTTTTACTAAATCAAGTCTTATGTCATGAATGAAATGTTCAATATTGACTTCTAAGGCTTCAAGAAAATCTGGTTCATTGCTTTATAACAATGACTTCAAATAATCCCAAGAGAAGCAGTCTAATGGTGTTATTTCACAACCTCTTGAAGGCCATTCGATGTCATTCATTCATATATCTTCATTTATTTTTCACATGTTTAACGGAATTGCAAATGTTCATAATCACTTAAATTTATTGAAATAAACATTTGTAAAAAAAACAAACAAAAACAAAACAAATAAGTTGCTGCCAAACATTTGCACACACATTAAAACTTGGTGTCAACTAAAAAGTTCTTATACCCGCCTCCTTATAACATTGATCCCACGCGACACACATCTCTTCCTCTGGCCATTTGATAAAGTTAATTTTATCGCTAATATTAAGACTATAGCGTGCATCTGCAGTCAGCGGTTCCCAAACTAATCCGCTTAGTTTTTCACAATTGGGATCCGAATTGAGAGCAAAAGCTGTAATCCAATCTATCATGCATTCAATCATCTTAAACTCCTTCGAGTTACGCTGCAGCTTGAATGAGTCCGGCATTAGGAAAAGATAGGAAAGCTCATCTACATGGGACACGCCACGCACTTCACGGCCACAATGCTTTATCCGATACAAGTTGAAGTAAGGTGAGTCAAAGTCGAAGCGATAAAGATAGGTAGGGGCTTTAGCATTAGGTATTCGTGTTTTGAGATATCGATATATTGGATGGTACATAAAATCATATGACGATAACTTCAACGGTATGCAGAAAAGAAAATACTATTATATAATAACATAATTTATACATAAGTTGGGGTTTATAAAGAATTATAAAATTATAAATAAATTTACATACTTACACGCATAACATCGAACGATTGCTCAATACCCAATTCCTTCGCACCCAAATGCAAGCGGACAAGCTTCTTTGCGAGCTGTTGTTGTGAGTGCACATCACATTTATCTCTCACTTCGTGTGAGAGCAAGTACTCAGGATGCTTTCTGAGAGTCTCATATAGTTCAGGTTGCTTGGTGAAGTACTTGTAATGCATAAGAGACTCAAATGAGTTGCCACCTAACACCAGCGGTATACTGTGACACCAAGATTGCTTATTGGCATACATATCAAGTGGGTCCTTGGTCAATATAGCATCAGGCGCATACTCATTTTCGAGCGTAAGAGAGAATACAAAAAAATGGCCTTGCTTCAGTTCTTCTGGCGTCCAAATTTGAAGGTTGCAAAGGCGCTCTGCTGGCAATGCGCTGAGATAGGCAAGTATATCGTGGTTATTCTCTTTACCCTTATATCCCAGGTGCTTAGCGAAGCGATATTCCAGTTGGGGAATGCGGCGTAAGTGCATTTGCATGCCGGACATTAGTATGACTTTGTGGAAGAGATTTTCACATTGGGGCGAGTACATGAGCAGCTGTGCTGCCTGGCTGCCGGAGCTGTGACCGAATAGTGTTATATTATCGGGATCGCCGTTGAAGTACTGACAATTTTTCTTTATCCATTGTAAAGCCAAGACGATGTCTTTGAGGCCCGCATTGCCGGGCACTTGAAGTTCGGGTTCCGGAAAACTGAGAAAGCCTATGTGGTTTGAGATGGGAAACTAGGTATTTTATTCGGTTCTTCTAAATAAAGTATTATTGCCTACCTAAAGCACCTAATCGAAATCCAACACTTATGAGTATTACATCTTTCATCATAAAGTAATCCGGACCCCAACTATTGCGCGAGGCGTCTCCGGTTGTAAAACGTCCACCAATCAAATAAACTAAGATCGGTAAGGGCTTTGCAGAACGTAGCTAGATTTATGTGACATTAAAATAAATATTATTCTGCAATTTTTTATTATATTTAAAATATTGCAAAGCTCACCTTCTTCGTAAATACATTTAAATACAAGCAATCCTCAATGCCCTCAATCGCGCCATTGTAACGATTGCTTTGCATACATTTCGCCGGACATATGGTACAGTCGCGTACGTCAAGCCAAGGTTCGACCGGCTGTGGTGATTTGAAGCGTAATTTACCAAGTGGTGGCTTCGCATAAGGTATGCCATCGAAACTGTAATAGGTGTCACCGTAGATACCTTCACGCAGTTGACCTCTCACCTTGCCACTTGCGGTGGACACTATTGGCTGTAAAACTCTAAAAAATCAATTTAATTAATTATCGGTATGTGATCTGTAAGAATTTTCTCCCAGTCGTCGTGCGACTTACTGCGAACCCATAATTTTGGCAACTGTCTGCTGCGGTGTAATAACTGAAACTGCGGCTGCACCTGTGCCATTTTTTGCATTCTCTGTACTCGACTTTATATCTGTTCTGTGATATGTAAATTTAAATATATTTTATTTGCACAACGTGCTATTGTTTGCGCACAATTGCACGTTTTTTTATAAAGATTATAAGCTATTTACTACATAACGCATGCCGAAATCGCTATCTTGTTGTGGAGATTAAGAGGTGAAGCACTTGCTTTCACAATTTAAGAACAACATTTACCACCTTAAATTTTTAGACTTAATATAAATGTTATCTTTTCTTGTTGGATCGAGCAGCGAGTTGAAGCTTTTTATTCAAATAATAGCCACGTAGAACGTAGAGGTAAGACAAATACTGTATTTGAATGATTATATTTTTTGTTTTTCATCGGACAGCGAGCAGTTTCGTACTCGTAATCGCACTTCATGATAATGACTTATCGAATTCTTGTAAAACCACTCCAAAAACTACCGAAAATCCGCTAAAAGTATACTTCGAACAAGAGAGTCAAATATAAATGAACGAGTTATGGTTCCGTGTAAGCATTATGCAAACAAAGTTTAACTCAACTGCAAGTAAATGTTTGCAAATTTCCACTTGTTATACGAAGTATTATATTGGCTTCCAAATTTTGTACTTTAAATTGCAACATCAATTTTTAATATGCTCATTATTATCCACACCACTATCGTATTCAACAGTTCTGAGCACTGCAGACAAGCATAGAGCAGCATCAAGTGCAGCCACCTAGCGGTGACCATCATTAAATAGAGTAACCAAAGTCTTCTGCAGCATATGTACGGTGGAGTGCCTCAATTGTAAGTTGCTAACAAGAGGCTAAAGCGACGGGCACTGCCTGCATTGATGCGGAAAGGTAAGCACTTAAGCTAGCAGCATCCTGCAGGTGTTCGTGCATGGCAAAAACTGCATTCGGTGAACAGGAACTTAGTCAATGCATGTTACAGGTCAGCTACTAATTCATTGCTGCTGCAATTTAACATGCCACAAGGCATGTTTCAACCGACGTGCGCACACACACAAACACACGCACACCTAATATATATGGATAATGTACATATGTACATAGTAGGGTATATAGTATATAAGAGTATGCAGTTGGGTGCACTAAAATGAATTGCTTTAGACGATGAGTGTGCTTCAAATACAAGCAAGGTATTATTGTAGTACCTAAGAAGCACCACTGAAAGAGCTTTCTACATGCATATATACGTACATACATTATATACATATTATATAGACGAGTGCATACATTATGCTCGACATTAAACTTGCACAAGAGGAGTTGCACCAGCTGATGAATGAGTCTGTTGGTATGTATGCACACATATACAAGTAGTGTGTATGTAAGCGTGAGTTTCCGGAGGGAAAGCATGCAGAATAATTTGTGAAGTATATTGGAAAAAAGTTAAATTGTTGAAAAACTACACTAGCTCATAAGGTTAGAGAAATTTCGCCTCACGTCCGGCGCATGCATGCTTGCCGCCGAGTTCATTTGCAGCTGCCACTTGCCACTTGCCACATCTGCTCTGGCTACCGCTTTGCTTGCACAAAATATTCAAAGAAGTCAATATTGATTTTATCAACTCAACACTCAACTAATAAGCGCACACACACATTTAACTAGACATGGCCATGCCCTGCCATCACTCGGATTTGTGGCAATCGTCACGAATTAAATGAACTTGAAGAGATAAGAAAATCCGTAAACGGACGGAAGTTAAATACTAAGTAATCTTGTGCAAGCAACATGAAAGGAATAATCATGATCGTCGCTACAGAGACAAATTTTCGTATTTGCACTGAAATATAGTGAGTAAATATTGGAAAATTAGCAGGATATAAAGTACTAATAAAGCGCTGCGGAAAACTTGAGTGGTCACTGGGAGAAAGCAAGGGGTGGAGAAGTAAATAGGAATAACCGTAGCATATTTTCAGTAAGAAAGCTAGTTTTTTAGCAGTTTAATATCTGAAATATAATGTGATAAATTGCAGACTTTGCATTTCGGTGGTGGCGGAGAAATGAAAAAAAAGAAAACTGTCGCGTCTTGGTCCAATGCCATACTAATACGGAGTCCACTAAGTACCAGCGTCAGAAAATTGTGTTAAGTTGTTTTATGTCCAAGCTTACATTGGCAATCAAGAATTATACATTTTTGGTTATGACAGAAGTGTATATTTGAAGTATTATTCAACTGACCGTAGCCTACTATAGTAAAACAAATTTTTTTAGCGAAAATCGGTTTTTTTATACAAAATACTTGTAATTCCCTTCAAGGGTGATAGACTGATAATTGCGATTTTTCAAACATTTCATATCATTTTTGTAGTACGATTTGTCCTGTGTTTCATAATAGACCTCATTTTCTGGTATCAGATCTGGAGAATATGGTGCCAATTCATAAATTTGTGCCATCGCATTCACTGAATTGTGAGACGGTGCATTGACTTGGTGAAAAAGTACTTTTTTCTTCAAATTCGTTAGTTGTCCGGCGATTTCGTCCCTCAAATCAAATAACACTATGCAGTAGTCGCTGTTGATGGTCCTGTCTTTTTCAAGGTAGTCCATAGAAAATATTACATGCGCGTACCAAAATACAGACATTACGCTTGAACATCTCCAATCACTGCTTCGAAGCATCAACTTGTCGTGTTTTTCGGTCAAAAGTGAGCTACTTTGCACAGAGCTTTCTCATACCCGAATATTCGTGAATGATATAATGAACAAATTCAGTTGATATCTCTAGAGTATCTGCTATCGCGAACAACTACACTTTACGGTCTTCCAAAATTATTTTGTGGACTTTTTTGATATTTTCTTCGGTAACAATCTTACAAGAATCTTGAGCGGTTTGTTTGTATGAAAGCTTTATGCTATATTGATACGATCAGAACCAGTTCTTCGGAGATTGCATTATTGCCTTAGGCAATAACCCACGCTAAATTTCGTGAAGATATCTTCTCAAATGAAAAGGCTTCCCACGTAAGCACTTGATTCCGATCGTTCAATTTGTATGACAGTTATATGCTATTGTGGTAGGATAACGACCATTCCGAAAAATGCGCAGCTTCTTGGTTAGAGAAAGATGTGTACAAAATTTCAGACCGATATCTCGAAAACTGAAGGACTATTTCGTATATACAATATACACACAGCAATCCATTTCAGAAGCAGCATTGTATACTTACATAATTGCTTGTGGAATAGCGAATGCAAGGAGGATTCCAATTTGGGGTAAAATCCGATAAGATCATGAGTAAGAGCAGAAAGTTTTGTATATTTTGTATGTGTATGCCACAAGCTTAACTTCTACGGATAGCAAGGTATACGTGCTTGCCAACACTTCTAATAAATTGGAATATTTTCACAGCTTTACATATACATACAGACATAAATTACATGTGTGGCAAACAAATAAACAAGAAATCTCAGGTGGCAATGACAATGTTGACATAGTTCCAGCAAGGTGTGCACTGTCACGCGGTACCTCCTTCAAGTGCCAATGTGCATACCAACAATATATATACATACAAACATGGTGCACATACATATCTATGATAATTAAAATTGATTAGAAAAGTTTAAATAACCAAAGCGGAGGAGCAGTGGAGCCTGGCATGCTTCTTAGCCAAGGTGGTAAACTAAAAAATGCCAGGAAGCTACTTTAGGCGACAAATAAGCAGCACGCGGCGACTGCCCGCTGTGGCCAAAGTTCCGCATGTAGCTTACAATGTGGCATGCAGAGTTCCAAGTTCTGCTACACATATATATACATTGTAAAGCATTGGAAGTTTTCGGTTACAAAGATGTTTGTAGCTCAGTCGGCGCACTTCGCTATTTCGACAATGCGTCTCACATTATTGCGCGTGGAGGATTCTTCGTTTGCTTGGCTCTCTGCGTGCAACAGCTGACTTGACAATGATGTAGTAATATTGGCCAAAGGTAACTTTTGAACAAATATGCATCCAGTGCGTGTGTGTCTTTGGAATGTATATGTGTATATGTGTAAAACTAAAAGGTATTATATGAGGACTTATGTGGTGTAATTTAAATAAAACACAATAAACACATAATGTTGCGCAAATTAAAGCTCTTTGGGGTAATTTTTCAAGACTCGTTGCTCATGAACTTTTTCAGTTGAAAAATTATGCAAAGAAATAATTGAAAATATAATCTGTCATCATTTGTTTTGACATCTTACAGCCGCATTGTTGTAGTGGAAATTTCTTAAAACCAAAGGAGAGAAGAAAGTGTCGCAGTTTCAAAATTAACACTTTTTAAGCAACTTGTCAGCAATTATTGTGAAGTTTGAAGGAAACTATTATTGGCTTCTTTTTCAGTTTGAGCATTTGAGTCTATTGATTTTATAACAGATACAACTCCGATCGCTACAACTTGGTGTTCACAGTTAACATCGTCTTAATAACAAAATCAGCGACAACTGAACATACGGACTGGTCTAATACATACAACTTGTACACGATGTGAAGCAAGCTTTAATGTAGAGGGTAGCCGCACAAAGACCTAAGATCACTAGTTGACCGTTTTTTAAAACGCGGTCAACAATTAGTTAGCGTCGTGGCTAAATCGCTGCTATAATTTAAAGTGAGTATAAACTCCAAACTAGACACAGAGATAGGATACCACTTGAACATCACATACCCAACAGGTTTTGGCTAAAACGATCATATGATTTTGAGCGATGTTTATGAAGTCACTGCCAGTAGCAGGCGAGACGAAGAGCTTGCATCAACTATCACGAACAGTTGAAGACCTGAAACACTTTTTATTCAAGCTTAACATAAGTCATGTCATTTCTTTCAAGTTTACTGCCATAACATTGATCCTCTGTGGTTGAACTCCATCATAACAACTCTCTTGGTGAATATGCCATTTTTTAAATCGGTAATAACAGTTAATTTTCCCCAGAGGGACTTGACTGTCGTCAGGTTAAAGAAAACGTAGATATTTACGCTTCTGCTGTAGACAACAAACATCTTCAAAAAAGAGGTATTGATGTAGAGTGACAACCACTGAAATTTCGATACTCTATTATACATATATTTTCCAGAGAAAAGAATGTGAACATATTCGTATGTAAGTAAGCTTGACTCAAGTAAAATTAAATAATGCATGCGTGTTTACCCTTTGGTTGCTCTGCTATTCCCCTCCCAAGTGGCAATTGATGGATTTCAGTGCGCAATGCTCTTTCCATATCTGGTTACCCTTCATCCATGCTCCACTTTCTGCAACGTGATTTGGCAATTTTATACAAAGCAAGCTGCTTTCCACAGTCTCCCCTGATAGACTACATGTGTCTGCTGATGCATATGTACATATGTATGCGCGCAAAAATTTGTTTGCTTGTTGTTGCTTTAAGATGTCGGAAATAAATTGTATGGCTTTCATTCGCGGCTACCTGGCTGTGTGAATGATATTGATATGGATGGCCGCAAACGAAGGATCATGATTGAAATCATATGTCAGGTAAGTGGAGTGTGAGTGATGAAGTTGTTGCCATGGTTTGTGTTGGTAATTTACCGTAAGGTGAATTTAATGTTATCTCAATTACAAAACAATGTTGAGAAAATTTAAGAACAATTATTGCAAATATAATAATTCCTTTTTCAATTTTTGAATAAGGTATGCACATACTTATATATATGGGCTTTGAAATATATTCCAGAATAAACGCCAACACTCTCAGACACTTGCCGTGGATTCACACAAACATTTGCACGTGGATTTAAGCTTAAGACATTTTTAGTTTAAGAGAGGCTTTAGTAGTAAGGAGATATATATGTACTATAGCCAGAACGTCTGAAACTAAATTTCTTGCACCAACAACTCTTCAAAGCCATCGAAATTTACTTAAATGGTTCGGTCTTCGACTAGTTCATTTGTCAACTGGAACAGAGTTAAACAATTTATCTCTTCTTATTGTATAAAAGCCTTACATATTTAATGTCTAGTGATAAATATTTGAAATAGGCTGAATTGCTTCTTATTGCATTGTCATTGTTATTATTATGTTTAGTTTTATTGCCTTTAATACACAACATAATACACTTTATCTGGCGTTCCTAAAAGACATTTGTTATTGTTGACACTTTGGCAATTTTCATTTTTGTTTTTGTTTTTACTTCAGATTATATACACACATACATACATACACATAGATGCATACGTTATCATTTCTACTCACGAAGTTTGTGTTTGGCATACAAATTGAAAAATTTCACTTGCTCCGTAGTGGAGACCGTGGAGGCTGCAGACGAAATACAAGTATCAAATCAGCAAAAGTGAGAAGATTGAAAACGACTAAATTCATCAATTGAAAGGATAAATGTACATTTGCAAAAGCATAGCAGACATTCGCATGGACTAATGTTATCCATATACCTCTTATGACAGGCAATGCTTGAATTGGCTGGCAACAAAGTTTAGAATAGACAAACCTCAAAAAAACATTGAAATTTCACCAAACAAACGCAATTTTAATGCTTGGCATTTTGGCTACTTTTCCCTTCTATTAACCGATAGCCGGTTAGCCGGGAGTAACTATTCGGCACAGTGTCTAAAAAGAACTACTCCAAGAGGTAGCTGAATTCCGTATATTAAAAAAAAAAAACAAATATTTTAAGCGAGTTGAAATATTTTAAGAAGTTGAAGCAGGCCCAACTCGTATAAAGTTGCCTTGAACGTAACTTTACAGCACCTTTAACTCTAGTTATAAACTTGCTATATATAGTATATTGATTATTGGGATTTCAGTTGTTTTTTTTTATAATCTCATCGAAGAGCCACTTAGTGCATATTGTTTCTTTATGCATGCTTCTTCTTATCTAAACGGGTGTTCTTTTGTCGCTCGCCTAAAAGAGAACAGTACGGATCTAAAATAGAAAATTTGACAGCTTTTGTCTGCCTTCTGAATAGTACAGTAGCAACTGTTACGTTTAACGTCCACTTTAACATATAGTCACACATTGCTGCAACTGCTATTGTTGTATATGTTGCTGTCAAATTATTGCATGAATCATTACAGTAGTACTGCGTTCTGACATTGACTGGCATTTAGGTAAACTGCTAGTGTCACTTGCGCTTTTGGAAATTGAGAAAATGTTTTTGACTAGAGTGTCAGTGATTCCGCTGCGAAATAGTTGTCAAAGCTAATACTGCTTTGGCTTATTTAGTGAAGAGCTGAAGCTTTGATACATCACACAAAGCCATCCACACACCAATTAATTTATACGTGTAGGTATTGGGTAGTCGAAAAAGTCTTTTCGTATTTTTGCAGCATATGTTGTTGCAGTCGTATATATCCAGTGCTACCAATCACATTGTGTCATGCCATATAGTGTTGGAAATGCGAAACTTTAAGCTTCATTTAAACAAAAAAAGAAAAAATTAAATTCGGGGAAGTAAAAAAACAGTTTCAGCTATTAAAAATGAGTGAAAATAAATACGATGAAGTCTGATTAGAAATACGAAAAGACTTTTTCGACTACTCAATATACATATGTATATGATATACTACACCTCCAAAGCCCTTTATGTGCTACTATTTTTTTGTATATTGCATATATGTAGGTATATATTGATGTGTATCAATGCTTAGAAATCATACAAAAAATAAAAAAGTTCATAAACATTTGACATCAATTTTAATTTTATATAAAATTAATTATTTTAATTAAATTATTTTAATTAACTTCAACAAGTAACTTTATCGTTTATGAGTGGCTAATGGCTTTTTATTTGGACAGCAATTAACTATTTTATGGACTTGAAAGCGGATAGCTACCGAAAAGTCATTTGTGTGATGCATTCAATGTTTGACACGAGAGGCAACAGCGAAGTGTGAGTGCATGCGCGTCGATGTGTGTTTGACCAAATTGACCTTGATTTTTTTAGTTGCAAAATTAATGAACTTTCAATTCAAACATTTTTTGAGGTTTGTTTTGTATGTAGAATTTTTTGATATAACGGTTGTTGTTTTAAATGTAACGAATATAATTCAATCTGTTCTAAAGCACTCAAAATGATTTTGAAACTTGTTTATTTAATTTTAATTCCGTTGCAAACACTTCATAGCTGTGGCTATTATTTTTGCTTACTCTTTATCTTTCATCATCTATTCTTTTTGGTAAAGAAATTCTTTTTAGAAAGTTCGTTTATTTTAAGTGCCATATAATTTATGGTTTCTATTTGCACGTTTTGTCTTTGTATTAAGCCAATACTGGCGTGTTGTGCAGTAATGAAAATGGCAAAAAGCATAGAATGTTAACAGCTGAAGGCTGGGAATATCCGCATCTATTCAAAAGTCAGAATAATTAATTTTGGAATTATTCCAGCGTCATTTTTATGATCACGAATTTGGAACTCAGCTGAAACGGCTATGGCTATATAAAATGAAGATACGAAATCTTATGCTAAACATAAGAATTAACCTCCGTTTAAACTACAAAGTCGTATAAAGCAGATACAATTTGAGTTTGGATCTAGGTTTTTTCATTTATGTAATTTACGGATTTATTTCAGACTTTGCGACGAAACTTAATTTAATTTAAGTAAAATCGATCTTATCTCCTTATCCATCTATATCGAAAATCTCACGATAGTTGCTCTTATCCCGTGGATGCCCTCGTTATAACTCGGCGGATGTCGGGTTCTAAAAGCTTAATTTATTTAAGACATAACATCAATACTAACTTTAAAAAGAAACTGGTCCACAGTTGCAGTGGTCTCTTTGCAAAATATATCTCCACCAAGCCACTTGCTAGGTAACTTTCATTAGAATTCAAAACTTCAAAGATGACATCCATTTCAGCTTACTCTGACATGAATTTCTAAAGTGGTAGCGATCAAATTGAGGTCTCAAAGCATACTCAACAGATCGCTGTAATTATCTTAATAAATAATAGAAAACATCTGCAGCTATTAGTTTTGTATTCAGACAAACAACTTTTAAGGATCGTTCCCACTATGGTCCTGATCCTCACTCTACTGATTTATCAGTCATAATCGCAAGAATCACCAAACCAACATTGGATGTGCAGGTATAAAACATAAACCCTTAAGTAGGGGAGTTCCTGCTTTGAAGTTACGAGGGAGCTGTATTTTTGCAGCAGAATAAGTGTTTGATTGTCTTCATTTTATTACAAAAATATTATGTTCAAATTATATTAACAAACATATTATTTTGCTATTAAATCAAAATAATAAAATAAACAAAAAATTACTATCAATCAAAACAATCAAGTTCCTGCACAGCAAGTACAGGTTTCAGAAAATATTCTATATTTATTTTTAGAGCTTAAGCTATTAGCATCTGCAGTCACGAAAAACAAATATTAATTCGAAAAATTTTGCTCGACATTTTCGCGTTCCAAATATGACTAGTTTGACTGGGACTTGGTATTTGGTTATAACTCGTTTGCGTTTCATCACCGGAACTCTGACGCACCTTACGGAAATGCTGAATTCTGGAAATTATAATGAAATGCAAAGTAAATTTAACACGTTATTAAGTACAATAAAAATGCAAAATAACAAATGAATACAAATTGAGTTGAGCTTTTCTCAAGACCGGAAAGTAATTAAGTGTGAAGAAAGTTTCATTTCGTTGCGCGCGTGAATAAGTGTTTATAAATACGCACTAATAAAATTAGAATGTCCGCCTTAATTTAATTAGTAATGTGAGTTTTCCCACAATTTTTTTTAAATATAAAAATGTGCAATCACAAGTGAGAGAAATGTGGTATATGCCTAGAAAAGGATTTTGTTATAAACTCGCTTCAACATTACCAATATCCAACTCCCACTTAAGCTTGTTCATAGCCCTAGTTTGGTGTTCTTTTCTAGAGCCTTTTAAATCCCTATACAACTTTTTGTAATAAAGTTTTTCTTTTCTTTTTTTATAAAAAATGTGGTAGTGAATATTTTAGAGAGAGAGAGGAAGGATCTTGCTTTCCATTTTTTCTTTATTTGTTCTCCCGGACGATATTAGATGAATACTGAATTCAAATGAGACAAGCTTTTATAAAATTGCATAGAAAAGCATGTGTCGAAATATGCAGAACCCCCTTAGGTACAAATTTTCAATATACTAAAAATATTATTAGACAGTTTCAACAATTTAGAAAAATTTTACTACGGCCAATAAGTTTTATATGCTGTCTTTGGATATTTCTATTTTTGGGATTCGGAAATTATAACTCCATTGGGAGGCATGGTCGCACTTGATTGTCGTTTACTATTGATTTAGTTGGTTAAGTGGGAAGATCTGAAGCTAGTTCTGCTAATAGAAATGATTTCTGGATTCAAGGAAGATAGCTTTGGATTCAGGAATAATTTTCTAATTTCTAAGAGAGCATAGATTCACTTAGTGTTCATTACTTGTGTTGACATGAGAGTAAGTGAATATCTTTATATCCCAACCGTTCTATTTTCGGCTCGCTAAAGTCTAAAATTTGACGAATGTACTCATTTTGTGCAAAGAGGGATTGGAGTTCAGAAAACTCTAACCTCAAAACATAGTAACTGGAATGCTTAAAATATATTCTATTAAAAAGTAAAAACGTTCTAGACATAAAATATGTGACTTAGACAAAAATAGCATTAACAAAGACCTTACTTATGTTCGTGCCGAATAACGGGTTCAAAATTTGAACTTCAGCATCGTCTTAGCAGCGGTGTTGTTAGCACATAATTTTGGCGCGTGTAAATTTAAAACTAGAGCGTCTTTTAAAGCAAATATTATTTGTTTTAAGTCTATATATATTATCAAATATATATATATATATATATATACAAATAGTATTTACCGCCTCAATCAATTTAAATTTCATGCTGCTGATTTATACACAAATTCGCGCTGATTGCTTGAATGATTATAGCGTAGAGTTCAAATCAATTAAATAGGGCCGTTGGGTAGCCTCACTGGCGACACACCGCTCAGCTTACAATTAACAGCTGGTCAAGCAGGCGAGCTATTTGCCTAGGCACACAACACAATGCCGTCGCATTAGCGGTTTTGTTTGTTTGTCCGGTCTTCAACTTAATCCGGTTATTAAACTCTTGCACTTAATTAGTTGAAGTGAGAGGTGAGACAAAGCTACGCTTTTGACTAAGTTAGCTCAAGCAGCTGAAGCTTTAACAGGAATGTTTGTTGTTGTATGTAAGTTGGAGGCTTTAAGTGTTTTAGTTGCATGCTAACTTTTTCGAATGTTTGTTCTTGTTGCTATTCTCACAAATATATTAGAATTTAGTCTAAATATTTAGCATTTGACATAATTAATGTGGTAAATATAGCCGCCAACGCTTTGTCTTAAAATAAAGACGGAAGATCGAAAATAATAAGTGAGAATGGAAATACAAAAACTAAATTAGAATTGAAGAGATAAGAATAGCATAAAATAAATAAGAATATTCTTCGGTCCGAAAATCTTTAATCAGCATTAAATTTTTACCCCGTCCGACAGCTGGTCTGCCGTTATAAAAGCAACCGTTGCGAGCGTTGGAAATTTTAGTTGTTTCCGAATTTGCATACGCGCTGGTCGAGCAGAGGAGTTCGTACACGAGTGTTTGTTGATATAAAAGCAAACACTGATTTAAGAGCAGTTCTAAATCGAGATAACTTCGTGAAAGCTTAAACGCTTACTAAAATATTCAGCTGACATCATGAGCTGGCCAAAAGTGAGTTGTGTTTGTGGATACCCGTTTGGAGCTGGAAGTAAAAATTTAAGCAACAAACAAAAAAAAAAAAAAACTGGAAAAATGCTATAATTAACGCCATAAGCGAAATCGATCTGGCAGTGAAACATGTTTGATAAATACTCGTATTTCGCCAAAACAAGGAAGTGTCTGCACTCGTTCACCTACAAATCTAACAACGCAAGCCCAAAAATAAACAAGTAGCCAGAATAGAACAAAAAAAAAAAAAAAAAACAACCAAAATGTTAGCTTTGGTTGCAACGAAGCTTTGATACCCTTTACAACAAACAAAAAAAAAAGAATTATTACAAGAAATGGATTTTTATTAGTCAGTTCATATGGTAGCTCTATGCTAAAGCGAATCGATCAATTTCTTCGGAGGATGCACCGTTGCTTTAAACAAAAACCATGCTAAATTTTAGGAAGACATCTCTTCTAAATTGAAAAGGTTTTCCATACAATGCCTTCATTTCGATCGTTCAAATTGTTCGATATCGATAGTTCCGACAAATGAGTTGCTTGTTGGGGAGAAAAGGACGTGTGCGAAATTTCAGAGCGATATCTCAAAAACTCAAACACTAAATGACGTATATACAGACAGTCGGCGATACGGAGAATTCTAAATCGACTCAGCTCGTCTTGCTGCTCATTTACATATTTTGAAGGGTCCCCGACGTTTCCCTCTAGGTGTTACAAACTTCATAGCAAACCTAACATACCCTGCTCAGGGTATAGGAAAACAAGCGTGCTACAAACCGAATCTCAGAAAGCCTGTTGTGCCTGAAAAGCACAATATTTAATTTCCTTTTCATCGACGCATGTAAAATCTTTGCTTTGGCCTAGCCACTCGGCAGTCACTTTTCTTTGCAAACTTGGTTTGTCATTTCAACGCTGCCACACTCCATAAATCACGGATGGCAGTCGAAAATGTTACAAAAACAGGAATTTTCCTTCAGTAGTGCACCAGCACACACACACTCACATTAATGTACACAGTAGCAGCATACATGTAAACACGCTGTGTGAACCTATGTTTTTGCTTGTGTGTGTCCATGCAAAGCTTCAGTTGCATGCGTCCAGTATGCTCGTAATTAAAACGTTGCCATAACTCACTTAGCACTCAAACAGTCGTAGAAAGACCCGGCAGGAAAGAGATAGCAAGAATGTTGAGAGAATTTTTAAAAATTGCTTACTAATGAGTTGTCAGTATTGGAAATTCAGACTTTTCGCAAGGTGAAATCGTTGGAACTGTTTCTTAGGAAATATCAGATAATAATATTTACAATGATAGACATATCCAAAGAGCCTGATATACTCGTATTTGTAATAATTATTGCTTATTCGGCAAGAATATAAGAAGAAAGATCGAAATAAATGGAAGAGTCTCATTTGGTCGCCATTTGCACTCGCAAATATAATCAGCAAAGCAACAATGATAAAAAATACAGGGACAGGATAGTAGTTTCTCGCACTTAATAAAATGTTTTCAGTTGTTCCATATTTAAATGTGCTGGTATGGATTTTAGCATTAAATTTTCGAAATTGTTCGAAGGAATTTACTCCAAAAATTTCTCTTTTTCCAAGATTTTTGGTTTTATAATAGATATATGTATATATATTTTTTTTGAAAATTAACCGAAAGATGTAGAAAAATTTTGAGAGGCTATTTCGAATTACACATTTTCGAAACATGCTTCGTGCACCTTTGAAAGGAACAACAAAGGAAATGCTTCAGTGAATGTGTGAAAATATTATTGTCGAGAAACCTTTGAGCTATTTCTAAACTTGGAAACCCAGAGACTCTTTATTAAAACATGTTTCAATGCGCACCCTACGGGGTCAGCGGCTATACAAGTATTTGCGTTCAGGCATATTGATCCGGACCTCTTCCAGCCACTCTGTTAACCATTATCTACGCACAGTATGCTCATGTAATGTTATGTTCTCTTGTTTGCTTTGTTGCAGATAGTAAGCCCATCACTTGCCATTGCTTTTGCTTTTGGTTGTTTTGCATTGTGTCTTGCTCCTTGTTGTCTGGCCGCCGCTGCGATAGATACCGAAGGGCTGACACAAGAACTGTTGGTGCCGTTCAATGATTTATTGCCACCACTCTCTGATGCTGAGTTCCAGGAAGCCCAAGCAACATCAACAACAACTACAACTGCGGCACCACCGGTCACTGAGGCACCAGCTAGCAAAACGACTACAACAAGAGCACCAACAAAGGTGACAACGCCGAAACCAACGAAATCAGCCACAGCACAAAAACTTAAAAAGACGCAATATCAATTGGATCAGCAATCGCAAAAGCAGCCACTAGCAGTGCCAATATTAGATTTGAACCCCGAAGTACCACCCGCTTTGCCAGAAGCCGAGGCGCCCGTGTCGTCGCAGGTCACAGAAGCACCGGTAACTCCGAAAGCAACAACTACAACGCAAGCTCCACCTACAACACGAGCTCCACTTACAACAACGAAAGCGCCTGTTAAGGTGTCGGAGCCCAAACAAGCCGCGTCCACGCAGCACTTTCAACAAGTGCAAACGACGCAAACACAATTTCACGGGTTGGAACAACACCGGCAGCCACAACAACAACAGTTCGCTAAGCAAGCGCCGCCACAACCAACAGCTCAACACCGGTTCCAGCCACAAGTTGCTGCCGCCATAACAAAAGTGGCACCAGCGTCATCGTCACCGCAACGCAACGCGCCAGCAGCAACGCAAGTCAACGTCGAACACCTCAGGCAATACCTCGAATACATTTACTACCCGACGACACGTCGTCCGTCACGCGGACCGCTGCCCACGCTGACGCCATTCCCGCGGCATTTCAAATGAAGTGACGGCTTCCGGTGATTGGGCGACCCGCGCTTCTACTACCTCACCCGCCTCACTTTAAGAAGACTTAATTTATTCACGCAACTCCCCTAGAGCGTCTCAACTCATGCACATCAGTGATTAACTAGTTTTACGAAAATTAAAATGAATAAAATAACGATAACATAACGAAGTGAATTTGCGACTTTTAATACCATCTAAGTTGAAAACTCGAAAAATACAAAAATAAGTATGTAAATTTGCTTAAATTAGCGAGCAGTTCATGTTGATTTTGTATTTCAAGTTTTTTTACGCTTTTGTTGCTTTAGCCTTACTAATATTATAACGTATAAATATTCAAAATTTCGTTTATGGTGAATGTGAATAGCCATTTACCGTTAAGTGATTGTTGTAGTGTTCATAACTATATATATCTGTCTTCCAAACGATATTAATCAATTTGATCGCATTAGCTTTTGATTCACAACTTGGCAGTAGTTCTCATGTGTTTAAAAAAGCGCTGAAGTTGATACAAGCACTCCTACACATACAAATATGCACAATATAACATTACCACATATTTTGGTAACGAACTGATGAAGATTAATGGTAAAATCAAAGTTGTTAAACTTAAAAAAAATGTAGTTTCAGAAAGTAGTTTCCAAGCAAACAGATTAATTATACCCTTGATGAATTTAAAATGGCGCTATGTATAAAATATTTAAATTTTCCCAGCAAATTGCACAACATGGTCAGTGACTATTTTTCTATTTTTCTCTTCTCCAGATATTCGATGAACGTTTGCAATAATTTTTCTAGTAGTTGCGACAGTCTTCGCCATCTTGGGCACATATTCGTCGATTGAAGACGACTATTTCGACTGTACGTTGGTTTCTATTGTATACCAGTGAGTCAAAGTTTACCCGAAGTTTTCGAAAGGACGCTGAAACCATTTCTTATCGGCGCTTAAGCGGCGGATCAAACACTGGTCCGAAGTGATCTCACAGTGAGTGAGAGCCATCGTGCTGACAGCTTTCTCACTGGCTCCCGATTACTGATTTACTACAAGTTTTCTCTTCCGAAAACAATAAACGATTCGCCGACCGATTTTTTATTCTTTCACACTTGATCAAACAAAAGTGTAAGAATATAGCAGGTGTGTCAAGTAGAAGTACATTTTTCAATAGCCTGTTTTTTGACAGATTACGCGTCAGCTACCGCTATTGAAAAAAGTGCTTCTACTTGAATCACCTGTAATATTCATTTATTTTTGTTTGATCAAGTGTCAAGTTGGCATTTTATTTTTTTAGTATTGTTTGACATTTCATGATGGAAAGACTTACACCTGAACAATGTTTACAAATCGTTCAACTTTATTATGCAAATTCATGTTCTGTAAAGAATGTGTTTCGCGCGCTTCGCTCAACTTATGGTCAATATAATCCGCCTACTGCATTCATTACTGGATAATATTCGACCGAATAGACAACCTCCAGCAAGTAGTAAAAAAAAATATAGGAGCTGTAGCTGAAAGCGTATAGGAAGACCGTGCAGAGTCGATTCGACGCCATTCGCAGCAACTTGGACTGATGCTTGGAACAACGTTGCGCATTTTATGTGGAGATCTTAAATTGAAAGTGTACAAAAACAGCTTGTACAGGACCTAAAGCTGCTCGAAATTCCCAAGTGACATGGCTTTGCTCTATGGGCTCTTGAAGAGTTCTAAGAAGACGTTTACTACCCAAATTGTGTTCTGTATCTGGCTCAATGGATATCTAAACAAGCAACATTGCCGCAGTTGGGACAAAGAGCAACCTGAAGAGATTCAAGAGCTACCATTTCATCCAGAAAAAGAAACGGTTTGGTGTAATTTCTGATCCGGTGGAATCATCGGTCCATATTTCTTCAAAAATGAACGTTAACGTCAATGGCGAGCGTTAACGCGCGATGACAACCAACTTTTATGCCTGGAATTTAATCTCGTGACCTCGGCGACTATTTATTTCAAAAAGACGGTGCCATTTCCCACACATCGTATCAATCACTGGATTTATTTCGAGGACGCTTCGGTGATCAGATAGTTTCACGTTTTGGGCCGGTCGATTGGCCATCAAGATCGTGTGACATCACATCGTCGGACTTTTTCCTGGGGCATATGTGAGGCCTTAGTCCATGCGGGCAATTCAGCCTAATTTCGCCAGTTACTAGTCAGATCAAGCTTGTAAGGCGTATGTATGTCGGCTCCGAATGAACATTAAACTCTTTCGTTTCAGGTTTGCGCTTTCTTACAATATATTCCGTAACAATTTTGTTCATCTGGACCATAAGAAACAGGTGTGAGTCTAAAAGGTAGGTTTAGGTTATTTTAGAAGCCCCTTGAAGTGGCTTCAATTCGTCGGGCAATTTGTCAACTCAAACAATGCAATGCAGAAATCCATATACACCCCAGTGAATATTTTATTCTTCCAGAGTTAAGCCCTGACATTTGTTTATTGCAAAGTGACTTCTCTGTAAGTAATCTTCTTCTGGTACCTTGGGTGTTATAGAAACCTTCTATTAAACTTATTGTGTCGTACAAAGCATAGAATAATCAGATTTTCGTCTCCTGTTAACAACTTATAAAATATTGATCTGTTTCATGTTAAAACGAAATACTTGCAATGTTATACATTTTCCTCTAGTGAAGAGAAAGCCAGTATATTTGGCTCCAAACAAAATTTAAGACAGCTGAAAGTCTGTTGATGATAGAGCAATGGTTGTGTTTTACGATGCCTCAGGTTTGGATCATTGTTCTTACAGTGATACTTAATTTGCCAAGTGAAAACAAGGTGATGGTTCCACAATTTCTTTAAACTTCATATTTTCTCTCTTTGTTAAAGGGGTCATAACCTACTTGCAAACAGAATTAAATTTCAATGCAGCAATCAGAAAGTCATATTGAGGCACAATAATATCGCGGACAAAAGACAAATCAACTTTATTACCGTTAAATGAAAAGTTATCATTCATTTTCAAAAGCTTTGACAATAAAAATAATTTATATGTTTTAAAACAATTACGCGACATACCTTCGACCACGGGCGGAGAAATACGAACACATACATATGTACACGCATATGAGTTGGCTGCAAATGAAATTTAATATGCAATTAATACAGCAGCATTGCGCAGAAAATTGATATATCCTTCCTTCCGCATTTGACCGTTGTCAGCAGCTGCCAGTTATTGCACAGCCCGTCGCCATAGTTGCCACGCTTTCATTTTCAGTTTGTTTTTGTGTTTTTGCACACATCCTTGCACACACATCGTTTTTCTTTCTGTACGGCAAGCTGGTCGGGCGGATATGAAAGAGCGTTGCACATGAAGCCATTCGCCTTTCGGAGGTTGTGAACTGAAATGTTCTGACACATGACTTTAATTGCCGTCAGAGCTCAAAGAGAGGCCAGTTTATGAATATTGAAGCCTTGTTGTTAACTACAACCTACTTCGCGCTATATTTATTTGGTATACTATATGATATAATATCCTTATTGAAATAAGGACTTTATTTGGTCCTCTTATCTTTAAAACTACGAGAACTGAGCATTTGTCAGGGGTTCCAATATTTCTTGAAAATGTTTATAGATCAGGCAAAAAATTATTTTACTAGTGTAGTAAAAAGAGGTATGTTTCAGTTATTTCATAAATTAAAAGGCCAGAATACTCCCAGTTATATGCGGACACATTTTGCGCCAGAATTAACAAAAAATTATTATTTTGTTGCATAGAAAAAGTATTAGAAGGAAAGGCTTTGTAATTAAGGAATATGTTTAAAGTTGAAAGATATTATTCACTTCAAGAGATACCCGAGTCAAAAGTAGAAATCTACCGCAAGGGTTGCTAACACCATTTAAAACTTCTAACTTTAAGATCACTGTCAAGTTTGTGTAAGGTTAACTTTTTTAACCGAAATTTTAGTTGAAAGATTATTCAAAATACTGATAAATATAAATATATATATTCATAAAGGGTCACGTTGTCTCTTCATATATCTTATTCTATATCATTTTTCACACTTATCCACCCTAGCATACATTTCAGCGTACAACGATATGCTACGATTGCAACGTAATGCTTACTTTCAATTATGGCTGCAACTTTTGCCGAAAAATAAAAAGTTGCAACGAAGAATATGTTGATAAAGAAGGGTAAAAATAAACGCAAACGAATACACATTTTTGATTGATTGTTTAATTACGAAAGACTTCAAAGAAATGAAAATGCAATGCAAGAACAACAGCAATGGCGCGGCGTGAAAGGAGCGATGGCGTGAGTGGCCCTCTGTTATCGGCGAATTGCAGAACTGCGCACTCATATATGTGAAGACATGGCATGCAAAATAGTGGCAGCTTTGCAGGCAAATGACTTTTATTGGAAAATTCAATAATAACAAAAATTAATTCTTATAATATATTCGAAAAGTAAGCAGAAGTTATAAAAAGTCAGTGTTGTACATTTAGTTATTTTATCGTCTTAAGATGTTCAATTTTAAACCACGTTTTTCTCTATTTCTCATCAAACTTGAAGTTATCCCACAAAAACCCCAAATGTATGATCTAATGAATCCATGCCCTAGTCGACCATGCATTCGTTTTTTTTTTAACACACCAGCCACATCAGACAAACATTTTTTCTGAATGCAAAGGAGCCTCTTACTCTCTTTGCTAGTCCACTGTATTTTAGTTTTCATTTTGCCAATCGAAAAGTTCTTAAATTCTTAATCTACTTGAAACTAATTAATTTATAATTTTCTTACCATTTGGCCATTTCCTTTCGCGTCTTCAATACAATTTTGAATTCAATTGGACATACATTTTATAATAACTTTAGTGTGAGTGTAAAGCTTTTGTTAAATTTTTGATTTCATTGGTAGTCATTAAGTATTGCTGAAAGCGGAGTAAATTATATCACAGGCGAAAGTATATATATCACGTCTCAAACTGGAAGATAGTTGGGCCCAGCCTTTCTTCTAAAACTTAGTATGTAGTCTGCTTTAAATTTTAAATTTGCGAATTCTTTAATTGCAAGTTAATTTGGAATGAATATCGAATTCTAATTGGACAATACTTTATGCTTGAATTTCTAAGTCAAACACTTGTATCACTCATCGGTTTCAAACTCACTTTAACTCGCTCGGTAGTCATGTACAAAGCACTTCTACTTCGCGGCTCCCTCAAGTAAAGTATACTCGTGTTCCATATAGTATATCACATATCATACGCCATTTTAAGGCGAGTCTTAATACGGTTCGTATGGCTTCGTAATGCCATTGATGTGCTTGTACGCACGCAGGCTTGTGCAAGCAATAATGGAAATAATGGAAATTTACACAGGGGTAATTGCAAGCCATTATAGTTCTTTACACGGCATAATGACTTGTAATTATATGTTGCACCCAAAATGTTCCTTTTTCGCGAAAATTAATGGAATTTTGAAATCTCATATAAGTTTTTTTCAACTCGTTAAAACCTGGAGTTGGCGAATCGAAAAATCTATTTGTATAAATTAAGTAGACTGGCATAATTGAATATTGATTCGTTAGCAAGCGGTTATGCAACTTGCTTTTACAAATTTTAACTGAATAACTTTAAGTCGGCTTCAACTTTTAGGACCATACAAAGCTTTGAAGATTATAGTGCGCTTGAAATATTCATATACTGGCATTAAGATTTAATGAAATTTGAGAACACATAAATGCAAAACTGTTTAAAAGGGAGGTTCAAATTGAAATTGAAGGCATACAAGGCATTTCCAAAGAGGGTGCTCTTGAGCCGACACAGTGAAGTCAATTCTTAGAGAAACAGTATCTTTTTCAGCAAATAAATTATATAGCAAAATGGCGAAAATTGACGTTTTGATTCTGGAAATTCAGAAAACTTTCCACCATACAGAAATTTCCAGTTTAAGGGCATCTGTGGATGCTGCCTTGTAACAGTTCTTTTCTCTGAAAATTCGCAATTATTCCGTTTGCGCTTGGCGAAAAGTATGCAATGCAAACTCCATTGTTGTTCTTATTGTTGCAGTTTATTTGTTTTCGCCTGCAATTGTCCACATGCCATATAATTCCGAAATTATCCGTTAGCGGGCGTGCAAGCCAGTTGCTAATTGGAAAATTCACTTAAAACAGACTGCAGTGCTTTAAATGGATTACCGGCAGCAGAAGGCTGAAGAGAAGCCCTAAATGAGATTTTCCTTATTGTCGCACACAGCTTTGGCCAAACTAAAATGGCAGCGTGTTTGTTGTATTTACTTTGGTAATGTCACGAAGTACCTTCGGCGCTGCATCGCTTTGCCATCGTTACCATATTGCCCACTTTAAACGAAACAAACAATTTGCCATTGTTCGCTAATTACAAATGTGCACACCAACACACACACACACAGGCAAACGCCAATACACAAGTACACATGTAAGGCTTACTGAATTAAAATTCTACCAGAAAGCCGGTAAGTGAATTCAAGCAGTTTGTCGCCCTTTGGCGTATTTGCAGCAGCTTTGCCGGCGTCTACAGGCCAGTACTTCGACGCCTACGGACAGTGTTGTGGAAAAGTACAAAGCCGAAATTTTCGTAAGCAAGCTGGAGCAAAAGAAAATATGTAAGCATTATTGTGGTCTATTGCGTAGAAAAGTTACTTACATTTGTAGTTTGCTTAGCTGCTTGTGTGTAGATGCGAGTATATACATATGTTTTGTTGTTGTTTCAGCACAAATTTCCTGCTTGTGCAATATCTGTCTAATGCCTATGCCTTTCCTATGTAAATGTGCGTGCTTTACTGGAATTTTATAAGCATTTTAGTGCAACTTGCACTCGCCACAGTTGGTGTAAACGCTTTGTTGTTGCTATTCATTTCGACATACACATTTGCCAATTGCATGCTTCGGTTGCCTGCTAATGCGTACATTTTCTTTCGTTTGCTTGTTTCCTTCCTTCCTTTTATATGCCTGTACATGTCCGACTGCACCGTTGTGCTTCACCTTTCTCTCTCTCTTCAATTCGAATTTATACAGATGTGTGAGTGAGTATTGGGGTGATCCTTGTACGCTTCAGTTATCTAAATTCTCATACCTTATACAAGTAGCATGCCTCTGCTCTGATAAAGTCGAAAGTATCACGATGTTCCAACGAACTCGAATTCGGACATTGGTTGAAAATGCTGGTAAAAAACTTTCGATTTTATACGTTTGATACCGAATGTATATACGGTAGATAAAGATCTCATATTGAGTGTTCCGGCAATTGTAGTGTTTTAAGATTTTTTCTCTGATTCTAAAACACCCGAGCAACACGCTCTCTAAATCCATCAGATTTTAATAATTATATATTTTAGCATAATATTGAATGAGAGTGAGAAATATCAATTTATTTCTACTGAGTGCCACCCTAATACATTTCTACTACATTTTTCACTACCACTGGCGCCTAAATGTAGGCGTGTGTTCGGAGTTATCAAAACAGCTCGTCGTCGTTTCGTTGCATTCGCTCTACGTTCGTTTGATGGGTTTTGGCATTTTTGGGCTTTGCACTCAAACTCTGTTTGTTTAGTATTTGTATATTGTTGCTCTTTTGCCGTTTAACTGCATCTTTGGTTAGATTTTGTTGCTTGTGTTTTGGGGCACTTGCAAAATCTGCGCAAAAATCCGATTAAACTTGCACTTCACAGGGGCGGGCTATGCATACCTACGTCTGTGCTCATACAAATGGATATGTGCGTATTTTGTGTGTCCTAACGGTATTTTGTATGCATAATGTTAAAGATACATACATATGCCGTACAGCTGCTGGCACCATAACAACACAGCAAAGTAATTTAATTTTAAGGAATATGAGCTTCGGAAGCCTTAATTATTATTTTTGAGTTTTTACATAAAAATTATAGCAATTTTAAAAAGAAGTTTCTTATAAAAATTTGAATGGATTTTTTTATCATAGATAGAGTAAAATTGTTATACCCCATATAGGGTTTATTATGTCTGTCACTATGTTTGTAACAGCTAGAAAGAAACGTCAGAGACTCTATAAGATATATACCTATGCATATGTAGATTAATAGAATATATACATACATGCAGCGTGACGAGTTGAGTCGATTTAGCTATGTTCGCCTGTCGCCTGTCCGCCTGTCTGTATATACATATGTATATGCTTGTAGCTCCTCAGATGTTGAGATATACAGTTAAAATTCGGAAACAGCTACTTTTCTTTCCAAGAAAATGCTCATTTGTCGGAACCACCGAAAAGACCACCGACAGGACCACTACATCATACAGCTGTGATACAAACTGAACGACCAATTCAAGTTCTCTTATGGCAAGGTATAGAAATTTTTCGAAATTTTTTTGGCTACCCTCGTACTACCAATACGTTTTGTTGGCAACTATTTATATAACGAGTATATATGCATAGCATATGCATACTTCAGTAATTTATTAATTTATTTTGCGTTCACTGTGCTCGCGCTTCCCCGCGTTCACAAAATATTTAATTATAACTGTTTGCTTGACCACAAGAACGCCGGGTATTTTATCGACAGCCATTCGCATGCAAGCTCTAGTTAGGTTGTGTATATTGACCATTATCGTAGTCACTTCACTTCACACCTAACCCGATGCTTCCTTCCGTCCCATCAAATAATAATACGCAAATGATTAAGCGTGGCCATTTTTAATTCATCATTTACCGCAATCGAAACAATGCGGGGGGTGCTATTAAAATCTTGTCTCCTGGGCATCGTAAATGTAAGCCGGGCGACTGCATGTGGTGTATTGGCGGACAGCAGGTGTGCATGCATGCAATTATAACCGGTGCACACACACACACACACACCCAAATACACGATTATGTGGTGAATGTGAAATTGAATATATGTATAAGCAAACAAACGAGTAGCGGTAAATTCAATATAAGCATTTGACGGTGAACGCTTAATCATTAATATCGATTAAGTGATATTGGAAATGATAGCCTTTTTGTTGCATGTGGCAACAATATGCCACACGGAGCAATAAATGGCAATAACAACAGTTCCTTTACCACAATACTCCGTTGAGATATGAAATACATACATATACGTATGTACATACTATATGTTGTAAGAGATATATGCGGTACATATTGGCGGCCATCAGGTGGAATTGTTTGATACTATGTTTCTTTCGCTCATTATACTGTCAATATATTCGAAATTGAAATTATAATGAAATTGATAATTGTACTGGTATTGGTAATGGTATTGGTAATGGTATTGGTAATGGTAATGGTACTGGTACTGGTATTGGTAATAGTATTGATAATAGGTAATGGTACCGGTAATGGCATTGGTAATGGTATTTATAATGGCTTCAAATGAAATTATGTTAGTACAAAGTAGTAGTACTGTTATCCTTCGAAATAAAATTATGTAATAAACGATAGTAATGACAATAATAATTGCAATTATATTGGTTATGAATTAATTAATAATTAAAATTCATTAATCAATGGTAATAATAAATACCAACAGTAATTGTTGAAATAATGTCTACATCGTTAGATATCAATAATCACGAAAGCAACTAATTACTCTTTGTAATCAGTAATTTAGTAATTAATTAATGCATTACTAAGCTTGCTAGTATTTACTTCCGCAAATACACAACAGTTTATGCCTTTAACACAGCACTTTTCATTAAATTTCGTTTTTTAGATCAACAATCCTCAGAATATTTGGTGAAAAAGATAATTTCGCGCATTAAGCTTGAAGGAAGTTCTTTGAAGATAATTTCAGGCGTGACAGCAACAAAATGGCGCAGCATATTCCCCCTTGCATAATAAAAGGCTATAAATAATATTAAATTGCAATGTGCCATCGAATTCATATAATTTACCGCCTTTCTTGTTCCCGTTGATTTTGTTACTCTTTGTCGCCTATATCGATGACGTCGGTGACTATTAGTTATAATACTATTTTATTTCTTCTTTTTCACTTATTTTCACACGTTCATATTTTTTGTACTTTTTTGCAGTTGCCTACAGTGGAAGGCAAGACACTTGAATAGCGCTCTAACATGATAAATTGCTTTGATGGCTGTGGGCAGAAAAGCAGCTTGAAAGCGGCATTAAATTCTAAAAGCAGGTCACTAGCAAGCACATAGCACGGATATTGCACATACACAATACACATATATGTACATTGAAGTATGTACATACCCAAGTGTTGTGAACTGTGCTGCCATTTAGCGCCTTTATGGTTTAAAGCATTTCTGATGCATAGCACTTCGCTGTGAACTCAAAAATCGAGCAATAGAGGTAAGGGGGGAAAATAACTGCAATAAAAGCTATTAAGCAAAAATAACTTGATATTCGATTGTGTGAGTAGAATTTTATTTTCCTCTTCGGAAATACTTTTATTAGAATTCCAAATGCTTTGAAATGTACTGAGCGGTTCAAAGTATGACATCAGTGGCTTCTAAAGCTGCCAGCAAATTTCTTTTAATAACTACAGAGTGAAATTAAGGAAACAGTTTTTCAAAAACGAAATGTATCTAAATTCTAATTTGTTGTTTATCCTTTTGAAAAAGGATAAACTAAGGATATTAATATACTTTTTGTTCAGATTGGTTACTAAGTATCAATCAGAGAAGGGTATCCATTAACTCAATTAATAATGTGACACATATCCTTGAAATTTTAAATTTTCCTTACTTAGTGTTACCATCCAGCTAGTACATTTTTGATAAGCTGAAAAAAAACGCTGGCACCCTCAAGAAGAATGAGGCATTTTCCAATGGCGGCGTATATATTCACTTAAATAAGCCAATATACTCGTAGCACTTTCAAAGCAATTCCTTTACGAGATTATATCTCAAATATAAGTTCATTAAGTTTTCTACCATCTCCCACTCCCAATTGGTTTTACAACAATTTACCATAAACTTTCCTTACTCACTGAGTATCACTCTATCAGAAATCAGGTATCTGGAAAAAAAATAATGGTTTAGCTAAAGGCTTCTACAGCGACTTAAAAAAAATCCATCTCCTTGATTTTTTTCGTTCAAAAACTGTACTGTGCTTATTGAACGATTTTTACGAATTTCAAAATCTATCAATAGACAGAAAATAATATAAAAAAAATCAAAATTTTTGTTTGTTTATTAAAATACTAGAATTGCCTATTTTTTGTTTAATATTGCCGTGTAAGTTTCCCGTCAAAAATCAATTGTGCACAACTGCAGAGAACGCCAATAAAAATGGCCGCTGCCGATTTTGATTCAATTCCAAGCGAAATGGTGGTCCCGTTGGAAATTCCCAGAATGCGTACAGTCAGCGAAGAGTTGGCATTTTGTCAATTGCTGTTTCATAATCGCAATTCGCGCAAAGTAATCGAACCGATTTATGAACGGAAGCTTACACGTGTGCCCGAGGAGCCACAAAAGGTGCAGGAGCGGTGCCGTGAGCGACAATGCCTGGAAAAAAAGATTAAGGCCAGGCGATCGCCTTCGCTGCCGCCAACACCATTCACAAATATGGCAACGAAAAACTCACCACGCTCTGCCAATTTTTATCGAAAGTAAGATGGGGCTGTTTTGCGCATACATACATATATATATATATATGATTAATGGTGGCCACTCCGAATAAACTAAATTGTTTCAACGCTGATATATTTATTTTATTTTTCGCAGAAGGTTATGATAACAATACTAAGCTGATACTTTTCGCGTGCCTGTCTTGTTTAGAGTTGATTTCTCAACGAAAAGCTACAAAATTACCACAGGTAAACTTAGTTCGGAAGGTAGTTACTTGCACTGTAATCTTTAAATATAATCGGGAGATAGTTGAAGTGGTACTCCACAGAGCAAGCTGATACGTTAGGAATGTCGATAAGTCTGGACAGTTCTGAAGAAGCTAATTTTATCAATCTATCGTGTTCCCTGAAGATTTGGTACGTTAGGATTGATTATGAAATGCGTGAGTTCTTAAAAACAACGCACTCTTAATGAATAAAAATAGAGCCACATAACGCCTGTAACCTCCGCTTGACAATTAGTGAGCTATAAGTGAGCTCCCACTGTTTTTCACATATTCTGTTAGCGGTTTCTGAGTTTTCTGTCCATAGAACGTTTTTTCAGCTTCGACAAAGAGTGGTATAGCTCACTGACTTCAATCGTCTTAAAAATGTATCCTTTAATGAGAAAAGCGGATTTCTGTCATCTTCACATTTCTCCGTAACAGAATATGAAATTGAAGCTTTTGTTAAGCTAACGTAGCTGGCACTAAGCTATCACATTTGCCTCATGACACCCTGATACCGTTGAGACGCTACGAATGCATGCAGGTGTTTAAACAAGCTTAATGAAGGTGCGTGTTCGTAATTTGTGTTTTTGTTATTATTGCAGTTAACATTGCTGTATGCAGGCGCATAACAAGATGTTGCTGCAATTAGACCACCACCTGAGCCATGTTGGGCATGCATGTGCTGCGGTTTCGGAAACATAACCACTAATGTGTATATGTAATTATGCAAGCATGTACCATAATTATCACGCGAATTAATGAACGAAATACTATGTTTGTAGGTTTATTGATCAATTTGAGTAGAAATAGGCCTTAGGCGACCATTCTGACAAATTCAAGTTTTCCATATCTGCCAGCAGAAAAATTCTTGACACACCAAATTTGGAGAATATATCGTTATATATCGTTGTTTCATTACTTCGCAAAGTTCGACTAAAATAATTAACAAAATAGAGTACAAAAAGCACACAGTTTGAAAAGCTAAAAAATGATGGTATGATAAAGCCACTAAATTAATTTACAAATAATAAATATTTGATCGCAAAATATGCTTGATCAATTCTATAAAATATTTTCTGTTTCTTTAGACTGGCTCAAAATGCAATTAATTCTATTTTATGAATATCCAATACTCCAAAAAATGTTACCGCTTTTGAAAGATCTCCACTATAGGAACTTCTGCACACATCTTTGCCTCAGTACGTAGTTAACGCTTTGTCTTCATCAAACGATTGTGTCTTTTCCGATTCACTGAAACCGTAAAATGGAATAATGCTATAAATATTCTTTGACAATCACTAAGTATTCTTGTATTTTAACAACTGCACATTCACGCGTTAATGCCTCACATTTCACCGTTATATATGAGCACATCAAATCAAATCGACGCAATTTCGATTTTATGTTTATATAATTTTTTCATCTTACGAAGATATTTTAAGAAAATGCTTTCGATTTATTATTTTATTCGCAGTTTCCAGATAAAAAAACTACAA
Organism: Bactrocera correcta; assembly: GCA_027475135.1. Lineage (NCBI taxonomy): Eukaryota > Metazoa > Arthropoda > Insecta > Diptera > Tephritidae > Bactrocera > Bactrocera correcta. The sequence goes on along the minus strand of CM050325.1, from coordinate 109,760,900 downwards.
AATCCATTGAAGTTCATTTCCGAATGAAATGAATTCGATTTCGTATGCCAGAAGAGCTTATTTGTTGTTTATATTTTTAGCTGTCACCGCGGAGCAAGTAATATGTATTACGGGTATTGTGCCCTTTATTGGCGCCTGAATATTCCACGAAATGCCTGGTATTAGTTTTCAAATTGTGCTCCCTGTTGTTGCTGTAGTTGTTTGCATGTTTGATTGCTGGCTGCGTTGCGACACGCGCTGATTGTCAAAGCCACCGCTATTACCTGGTTTTCCTTACCGCCATTCGCTTCGTATGCTCATATGTTCACAGTGTCGTTTACTTGGAATACCTGTAAAGAGTTCGCTGTGAGAGTTTACATTAGCCGCAGTACGGTTTGAAAAAGTTTTGGGTAGGTTGAAGCAGAAGAAAGGGAGCATCAAGTTCGAGCAATGCCGGCGCATAAAATTGTCTCAAGAGAATATAAAGAGTATGTAGAGTCCACACTTTCAACCAATAATTTTTATATTGGACTATGGATACTTGCATTCTTATTTATTTGAAACAGTTCTTTTATTAAGATTTCGATAAACCTATGGTTGTGTCACCAGAGTCGTCTATGACTGAGTGCCGATAGTGAGTAGAGAAAAAAACAGAAATCATCATAATTGGTTTTTATAATATAATATATGCCTATATTATACATATAGTATAACGTGGCCTCTTTGTTTTATATTTGGCATAACTTGGACACACTAGCTATGGGGTATTCCAGTTCACACAATAGCATGCCGTTCTACTTTCTTTAGCCCGTTCTTATAGTCGAACTTTGTTTAAATCATTTTTCGCTCCAAATATCATATGTCAAATAGATTTAATATTGTTTGGAAGAAGGGTGCAATTATATTGATACCAGATTTTCTCCACGAGCAGGTTGTGCTCTCAAAAGCTGAGTAGGTTATTAGGTGCGTACTCGTATATTTTATATATATGAATGCCTTATGACGCGCTCTCTTTTATAACCGTTATATGAACAAAACAAGAGTACCCTGAGGAACATTTTATAACGGTAAAACACACAAAGTATGCCTCAAGCTGTGGGTAATAGAAGTTGTTAACTGCCAAATAAAAAAAAAAAAAATAAATAAATGAATAAAATCACAAATAACTGTAAGTCATTATGTTGCCAAAGTATGATGTTGCAATGGAAAGTATCTCCTCACATAATAACAGCTGCTTCAACCCTAGCAACAACAACGCCAAAACTTTGGTAAAAGCATTACCAACAGATTGTAACAAATTTGAGTCACTACTTGTAGAAAATCCTTGCTTAAGGATACCTTAGCAAAACTAATGCCATACCAATCAGCTTCCGCGGCACTCATCTAACTACTTGCAACAAATATTGTCGAAAGTGAGCCATAATTTGCATATGTATACCTTAAAATATCTGCTATACATACAAAGCTATGCAAATGTGTGCGGATGTGCTTCAAATGAAAGCCTCCATATGTGTGCTTTTAAGTTTTCGCTATGCTCGCTGTTGCGTCTGTTTGCGCAGCTGTTTAACTTGCTGCCGCATTTTGCTAACGCTTCAATACAGTTGCAATTGCAAGCAATTATCGTCAAGCAACAGCAGCTGAGCTTAAACATTTGCCTTCCTCTGCCACATTTCAATTCAGCTCCTTTTATGTGCGTGTTTACGTATGTCTATGTTTTCCAGGAATTTAATGCCCGTTGCCGTAGTGCCTGAGGCAAACGCTCGTTTGTGGCACAAGAACTTTAAACTATTTTTCAACTTATTACATGCTCTTCTTCAAACTCAACCAATTTTAGCACTTTAATCAACTACTTGGATGCCTTCGTAATACTTTCTTAAGTGGCATGTGGGTAACGGTTACGATTTACTAAGCTAATGGAAGTGTTAACTTATAACGGCTGGTAATGATTGAAACTCATCGTATGAATACATATACATATATTCACTCTTATATACTATATATACATATATATAAACTATTATCTCTATTGGTAAGCGTCTTAGGCCCAACCCTGCTCGTATAAGGCATTAACTTGTTTATTTGCATATCTATGAGCGGAAGTTGTGATTTTGTGGCTGGTAAAATTTGGAAATATTGTTGTACTGCCGACGTCGCATCCTTCTCCTTAGACTTATCTGCCATCAGTTTCAATAAACACCTTGACGTGTCAACTATTATATACAATATATGTATATATTACCCATCCGAATGGTTGCCTCTAGGAAAATCATTTCGAATAAGGAATATGCAATGCAATCCTTGCTCGCAATTAAATCATATACTCTTCACAATTTTTTTTTTTTCGAATATATCAGCTACTCACCCAATCATGTTCTTCGCCCTCATTTATTAAGACAAATACCTTACAACCGTTTATTTCATTCGGCTGTCGGGGAAACCTAGCACTAAATATTCTTTTAAGTTCACAATCGTTCTGTATTCTGAGATGAACTGATATTCAAGCTTATGACATTTAATAATGACAAATCTGTCAAGATGACTGACAGCTCACAAAGTTCGCTCCGAATATAGCTGTTCCTCTCGCTTTCCACCATATTTTTTTTACGTTTGGTTCGTGCTTCCAACCTGGAAGGATAGCACAAGATAGCAACCTACCCTATATAATGTCCAGTTTATTATCGTGGCTCTATGTAATTTTACTATCAGTCGGGTCTACGATTTCAAGGAGCTCTAAGCACCAACCCCTAACAAGGCTACTCTCAAAACAAAAGCTCGAATGATCTGAAATTAGTGTTTAATGACAGTTGAGCTTAATAAAAAATCTAGAAAGTACAAATTGTGCTTCATTTCTAACAATGAAAATTAGACTTTCTTACAGGGCATGAGTTTCCCGTTTTACATGTACTATACATAAGCGTTTATCACCTGAAACCGTAGTGCTGTCTTTACATATTTGCATGTATGTATATGCGAGTTGGGGATGCCGTAGCTTGTGTTTGACGGCTCCAAATGGTTGTATCGAAGCTGAGTGCATTTTCGTGCTTCCTAATCACCTAAAATGATTGATTTTATTTCCATCTATTACTCAAAATGGTTGAAGTGTAAAATCATTATTGCGTCAATATAATAAATTAATGCAAATAAATTTAGAGTTGTTAAGTCATCAACGCTTGCATGTTAGACACGCGCTTATATAGCACAAGAAAAACAAACGGTCCCAAAATAACGAGAGATATTTGATGATGACTGAATGAGTTTCATTAATTAATTGTTTTACATCATTAAAATTGAGCAAGTGACGTCATTGTGGTTATCTCAAACGTGACATAATATTTTAAATTAAAATATAAATGAGTTTAAAAGGGAGAGGAATCTTAATAATATGGTATGTTAGTTAATTTTGGAGCCTGTAGTAATAGCTGTAATTGCAGTGGGAACCGTTGAAGTGGTAGAAAGAGCTTAAAGGGATTTTCAAGTGATTGCAAAGATAAAAATAGCTCTACATTAGGAAGAACACTGATTTTCGGTCTTTGTGGATATATATAAAGGCCTGAAAATATCGTTTTACAAGCTTCGGTTTCATGGTCTTCATGGTATATGTATGGACTGCAAATGGGTGCAATAGCTGCCGGAATAATACCAAAAATAGGAGTGATCAGCTGTTCAGTAATACTTTATTAATAGAACTGCACAACTAGGGATTGGTTTTGCTAAAAGGGACCTGAATTAATTCTGAAAACTCGAGGATGGAGTATGGTTTGTAAACCTTCTTCAATATATTTACTACCTAGTCTGAAGGCTGAGATAAGCTATAAAATATGACATAAAAAATGTAAACTGAGTAAGTTTTAATTTCTTTGGGGCGAAGATCATATAACTAGTTATCCTTCATTCATTTCTGCAGCATAACCAAATGTGAACAATTTAGAACAAGGTGAAGAACATTTGGGATCACACCTAAAACGAAATCAGATTCTTAACTTTCACCTCAAAATGGGCAGAGAAATATTTCTTGATATCTTATTATTTAATTGTGAATTACTATCTGGAATTAAAACTTTCGTAATTCATGTTGACTAAATATCTATTTTTATAATATTTAAAGATTACCAACACTAAAAACGTGTTTTTATGCAAGTGAAATTATAAAGTGAAACGTCTAATTGAAATCAAGTGTAAAAACAAATAATAACAAAAAGTTTAAATTGACATTGTTTACTTTTGAGATGAATAAAAATTAAAAGACAAACATGCCACAGTACTTGCCGCATTATTGCCACGAAACTAACAAGCGCAAGCAGGGAAGCAATTGAGCGTGCTAAATACGAATATATTTCCTTACTTGGGTTAGATAAATTCTTCAGCTAGCTTAATATAGGTTTGTTTTTTTTTTTTTTTTCACTTTTATTGAAGTTTATTTGTTGTTCTATTAACTTCGGTGGGCTTTAGCAGCTTTTTAAGGGGAAGAGAAAACTTTTGGCCTTTTGTGCTTTTTTTAAAACGCTGATGAGGAAAAAATTTGTTTAAACAAGCCTGAATAAAATGACGTTTGAAAATTACAATTTGCGTATCATACATTTGTATTTATAAATGATTAAAAAAAAGCGGTGCTTTCAATGAAGCAACGGTTTGTGCTTTTACGAAGGCATAAATCTCAGTTTTTCGTTGCCATGTTACCACCGTTATTTCTCCCTAAAGCTGCGATTTCAGAAGTTCTGTAACTGTAACTCTCGAAACACCTTGTCATCTTAATGTGCAAAGCAGCCTGCCAACAGCGCTTTTCGAGCACAGAAGATGGCGTTAGTACCACTTTAATGAAACAGCCGCATACTCTCTTGCGTGAATTCAACTCGATAACTTTGTTGTTGCTTTTACACGTTGTTTTTTTGATCAGAAAGCAGAAGCGAGCATAGCAGTGGCGCATCAAAAGACAGCTTATATGAAACTTCTTCAATAGATGTGTGAAAACATACTTAGAGTATAAGAAATGAACCAAATTTAACTCGTGGACCATCGTTTATAAAAATCTGATTCCTTTTAACTATTAAAGTGGGTGTTTCTGGTTTTGACTGATGAAATTCGTGCGTGCTGGCAACTCAGCTAGGAAGCAAAAATAAATGTTCTTTATGACAGGAGCGACCAAAAAATATATATTTACATATATATATAAATGAAACTTTTCATATTCATAAGAAAAAGTAAATAGAACTAAATTGCATTATGGCAAAACTACGTATTCAAGCGCTTTTGTTTTACCCTAAGTGGGAAATTGAAGAAAGTTTAGCAACAAAATTTTCATTGAATTATGAGCTTGTGTTGCTGTGATGAGCTTAATAAAATAAGCAACAGGAAATGTTTTGTCCAGTGTCAGAGCTAACGAATAATCAACATACTGAAGAGTCCATAAGCATACATATGTATGTATGTATAAGTAAAGTGAGTTGTAAAACATGTAATAAAGTTAGCTAAATTTTCAGTGTGATTATCTAAAATACAATTTTAAAATTCAAATATGAGCCTTGATGGAAATGTGTACATCAACAAGTTGAAATAAGCGCCAGCAGTAAGATTTAAACACCTGGCTTTTACTGCTTACAGCTCATGTATCCAACATTCGGTCCGAGATAACTTGAGGAGTTAGAAACATTCATATTTCTGAAATATTCAGCAAACTATGTTAGCAATGAACAGTGCTGTTAGATGCCTAGAAGTTGCTTTGGGATTATGGTAAGCGTCTTCTGACTTCAAAAGCTACAAATTTCGGCAATAATAGTAAAATATGTTTAACTGCTCGCATTTCGCAATTTGTGAATTTAAAACTTTAATTCATTGAAAAATGAAGAAATGGCAGTGGCAACATTTTCAAAATATCGTTTATGTGTTGCCTGCACTATAACATTACAACAAAATGTTGTTTTTTGTTTAAGAGCTGAGCTAAAAATGCGCCCAATCGGTGGAAAATTTTAATAATATAATTCTGATAGCGCTATTAGCTAACGCCAATAACTGATAAAACGCTCGCAAAAAAACAACAACAACATTGTTACATATACATTTTGCAATTAAGAGCTTAATGACGGCAAATGCAATTTGGCGCATTAAAAAATATAAACGAGCCAAATAAAGTATAAACAATTAAATGAAAATCGTTACATCAAAGTCTGTGTTGGAATTTACGCATCAATTTAAATTACTTTGTGACAACGGCTTTACGTGCCAATAAATGTGTGTCAAAAGTATTTTTTTTTTAATAAACAGAAGTTTTTATAGTCACACACACACAGAAACGCAAACAGATTAATGCAAATACGGCGAAAATGCACTAAAAAATAGCTGTGAGTAATTGGCAATTTCGTGGAATTTATTGCAAAGTGATGTGAAACAGGAAAACGATTTGACAGCTAAATAAAAACTGCAATTTAAAATAATTATATAAGTAACTATTAAAGTTTCAAATTGCAACAAACTTAAGGGGGAAACTTAAGAAATTGAAACATTATTTTGCAGGATAAGCAGGTATCTAAAGAGTGTGTATTTTTAGATTCAATTTAGAGCATAGTGCTTAAAGAGGGAAGTACGTGAAGTAAGCTGACCGCAAGCAATAGCACTTAGACCGCCAATTATACAAGGTGCTTTCCAAAGCAAACAGGAAAAAAAACAGAACAAATGGTTTTTTTGGCAAAATCAATTTATTTTGTCCAAAATAGTCTCTTTGTGCTTCAATGCAGCCAAACGTGTGTTTCAGCTCGTTGGTCGATATGACCGCCAGTATGCCGGTGCACGCCTTTTGAATGGCCTCTACGTCTGCATAACACTTTCCTTTCATGGCCAAATGAATTTTTCCGAAAAGCCAGAAGTCGCAAGGTGCCATATCAGGTGAACACGGAGAGTGGTTAATGGTTAAAATGTGATTTTTGGTCAAATAATCGTCCTTTGAATGTCGGATTCTGAGCAATTTTTGGTCGTCAGTCAATTTGTGCGGAACAAACCGTGCAAACACCTTTCGTAAGCCCAAATGATCGGCCAAAATGCGATAAGTCGATGTTTTAGAGATGTTTAATTCCATTTTCATGAATTTCAATGATGATTGCGGCTGATTTTTGATGAATTCACGCACAGTTTCGATGGAATTTCCGGTGATCACGGATTTTGATTGGCCCACATATTGATCGTCATTTATATTTTAACATCGCCATGAACTTGTTTCATCAATTGAAATGTTTCGGTAAAAGTTTTACCAATTTCAAAACAAAATTTAATGTTGGCTCTTTGTTCGAAGCTCATTTTCGCACCGATAAGACAAACATACTGACACTTAAAACGCAATAACTTCACTTCCAATCAATGAAATGTCATGTCGTTCTCACTGGACAATCGATGAAGATATCAGATTTTAACGCACCAGTCGACACATAGATGACGCCACCAGGGGCGCTAGATTCAAAAAGCCCTGTTTACTTTGGAACACACCTTGTACAAAGGAGTATTTAGCGAAACTGCCGTTGAAGTAGTTGTTGTTATTGTTGAAGCAGAATCTATTTCCCATGTTACTCTACGTAGACCTGTCTATCTCAGTTGAGAGAGGAAGATAAAATTTGAGAACTTAGTGCCCAAATAATATTCCTATTGCTGCTTACGGTGTATTTCCGACAGTAAGTTCGTTATGAAAATATTTACATTGTTATCTATCGACGGTGTATCGATTGTTCACTGATAGTATTATAGGAAACTGAGAGACTTAGCCTGTGATTGCTTGTCATCCACAATGGGTATGTAGGGAGAGTCTTCGAAGTTATCAGCGACGATTGCCTGAATTTTAATATAGTCCCGTCGGTATTATGATATTAAACTGTGAAAAAAAGCTTTCATAGAAGAGCTAATAAGCCATTTGGTATTCTTCATTCACACTCTTTATTGGTAGCTCTAACCGACTAAAATTTATTCAAGAATATACTCCAATCGTACATACGAGATACATACATACACAAATATATATGGATATATATGTATTTTGTTAAATTTCTTACAAATTGCTACTCTCTGGAGTACATTGTCGCCGAAATTGGCAGCTGTTGAAAGCAGATGAACGTTTAATTCGAGCGAATGATATGAGCAAATTTTCGTTTGTGTGAAGCAAGTGACCAATAAATAGGTCAGAAATAGGAATTTTTTGTTAGATTACATTAGATTTCATCGATGTTAGAACACTTAAAATTTGATCTCAAAAGCGAATAGATAAAGTGGACCAAATGTTAGATTCTCCGTTGAGTAGCAAAAGTATGACTAAAATTTAAACGTTGGGGAGGACTTGAACATCCCAGAGTTAGAAAGTAAATTTATTATTATTATTTTATTGGGAAAAATATAAAAAATATTAAACCTAATAGTAAGAAAGGAGTACAAGCTACTGTGGCCATCGCCTGCGATATAATAGTGTAAATTTACAAATTTTATATTTTATTATAAAAATTACATTCTTTACATATATTTACAAAGTAAAAAAAAGTAAATTTATTTTCTAACAGATGAGAATTGAAAATGAGCTCACTTAAGATTTGTGCGTACCACCCTAATGATTATGTGTTTGCTTATTTACCTCGAAAGTTTTGGAATTCTAAATTACCAACTGCAAAATTCATAAAATAAAATAAATATTAATTTTATGGGATTTGTAGCGTTTGTCTTCTTGTGTTCCATTTTTCGTGATGGCCACAAGATAAAGCAACACAAATTCGACGAAATACTGTTTGATACATACATATAAAGTTACACATTGTGAACACCAACAGTTCTAACAGGCAAGAGAGTAGAAAGGCGGCACTCCAACCACTAGAGAATTGTTTAAAGCAACGATAGATAATTTTGCTTGTGTTCTCAGCAACTTGTTTCCAATTTCTGTGCTACAAAACTCGTGCCTGCTTGTGTGTGTGTTCCGTATTGGTATGCCTGCATGTATCCGTGTCACCTTAAAATAACTGACACATTTGCGTTTGAAAGCACAGCTACACCTTTTAGCTGAACGTCACGTCCGTTGCACGACATGCTGTCCTGCCAGTCGAATCTACGTAAAATCAGGTCAAACAAGACACGGGCGCTGACACTTGTAAATGTCATCAAATTTCTCGACACTCAAGCGCAAGCATTTTCATGTTAAATTTCTGCTTGTTAATTTTGTTGTTCTGTATTATGGGTATTGTCATTTTCTTAATGTCATTGGCATTAAAACAACACAACCAACAACTGTGCGCCATAGCCATTGAGCTGCAAAGGCTTTAAAGTCTCTCAACGTGTACTTTATTTCCGTGACCAAGCAGAGTTTACGGTGTTGCTTATAACTGTACTTAATATTAAACCTGTGGGATTTGATGACAACTTCTTGTTTACGCAATAACAATTGGTTTCGCCAAAAAATATGGCATTACTATTTTCATGGTAAAATGAAATTTTCTTGCTGGGGTGTGAAGAAATTGTAATCGAGAAGAAGAAACTGTAACTTTAGAGAAGGCCTTGCGTCATATTTATTGGTGAAGAATAGAGACTTTTAAATCTACAAAATTCTTCAAGGTGAATATTTCTCTGCACAGCTTACTGTTGGCTTATTAAACAAGAGCTGACGTCATAGCAGATGGAGTGCAATTTGTGATGACTAAGTCACTTAGTGCGTAAATTTTTGATTATTTGTGGTTTGAGAGAACATGCATTGAACAACATATTGACAGAAGAGAAAGGGGGTATCTAATATTTTTCAAAAAGAGAGGTATCAAACCTAAGATCAGATAATAACACGCAATGTTCAGAGTATCAAGATGACACTGATATGCTGTAGAAATTCTTGAAGGGATGAGAGTAAAGTTCCACAAAAAATAGACAGGAAAACAGGGTTGTTGTTTGGAAATGGCCATATACCGCAATAATGAAGTATAGTATAATCATTGGATATGAAAATTAACATGTGCGATTCTTTGATGAAAGGAAATCAAGTGGAACCATTGCAGAAGCGAATTGTAAAAGGAGACGAAAAGTGGATCAAATACGACAATAATGTGCGAAAAAGATCAAGCGTGGTGGCTCAAAATAATGTGCAAAAGGATAGCCCGAAAGGTTATGCTGAATGTTTGGTGGGATTGAAAAGGAATCATCCACTATGAGCTGCTCCAGCCTGATCGAACGATTGATTCTACATTTTACGGTCAATAACTGAAGAGATTGGTGCAAGCAATCGAAAAACATGGCCAGAACTGATCAACAGAAAGGGTTTCGTCCTTCATCAGGATAACGCTAGACCACAAACATCTTTGATAACTCGGCAACCGGATCAAAAGAGGTAGTTTGGAGAAAGATGCGTTTTAAGTTTCGTCCACCTCAAACCGGCCCAAAGTTGTCACGACTCTGAGACAGTTTGTAACTTTGAAAATAATTCTAATTTTGAAAAATGCTTACCAAAGCAATCATCGAAATGTTATTGTACCTAAAAAATACTCTTCCTTGAAGCGTTTCACATCATGTTAAATATATAAGAAAAATATTGCTCCTCTGCGAATTAAATTAAAATTCTTTAAGTCTATCAAATTGAAGATCTTAACAGAAGTTAAGTTTGCCTTTTTCAGATACTCCAGTTTTATATTCTACCATATTTATTATTTTTTACTTATTCCACTTTTAAGCCAAAAAATTGTTAAAATCATTTAATTCTCTAATTTCGCCTATTTGCTTCAAAAAGGGTTTTCGGCAGCGAAAGAAATATTTTGCGCTGTAATTAATTGCACATACTAAATAAAAAAAAGATATTCAATAATTTACACGAGAAGCTTCACAATACATGCGCACATTCATAATTGCATTATGCCGTTATAAATTATATTAATTTATGAATAATGCAACTGTGTTAACGTGCTTTTTTCGGACTTCCACGCTTTGTAATTATTGTACTTTATGAATTTATAAATAATATAATGTTGTAATTTAAAATTTAACTTAACTGTACAAAATTAATTTTATGGCTTTGCGAGGCAAAACACACACATACGTTTGCGAATGTAAGCTGGTTTTATGGTAGTTTTTCGCTTTAGGAAGTGGCGCTTTATAATTTGTTTTTGCGTGGTTTGAGGGGTAGATGCGTGTTTGGGTTGTATGTATGAATGTGTGTGTGTTATATAATTAGCTGCATATTTATTACGCATTCACTCCAACAAGCAACGAATCCAACTAAAATTCAGTTATAGCTGTTATTGCATTAACTTTTCATTTTCATAAATCCAATGTTGCCGTATTTTTATTAAATATTTTTTACGCGCATGTGAAATTCCTTTTGCATTTGTCTTTATTATGTACGCCGTTACTACTGGCTGCAACACTTTAATTAATATTTTTGCCAGCAGCTAGCTTTGCAATATGATTTAAAATGTATAGAAATAAGCACAGTTAAATTTTAAGCACATTAAGTAAATTATAAAAACATTTTCATATAATTTTACATTAAAATATTTTTGAATTTTTTCACCCACTTTGCTGCCTCGAGCACGATATTCTTGTTTTTATTTTCATCTTTCCATAATGAATAATTTGGAAAAGTAACCGGAAGTGCAGAAGGTCAGTTTGACTGCTTGACACAAACAACGACAACAGAACGGCAAACCATTCAGCGAATTACAGCCGCTGCAGGCAGCGTTTGGCCGAACATTTTGTCGCTTCATCACTCTCCCCAACCAGTTGGCCCGAGTTTGGCATTGCAACAAGGCCGCAATGTAATCGCATTAAGCAGAAAAACTTAAAAACAATAACAACAATGTACTGCAATCAAATGGTCTGGAAAATTTACATAAGTGGCTTTCATTAACGCGCTGCCGCCGCATTACTGCCATTCATTCACTGGTTTCATTCATTTATTATGTCACTCAGTCATTCCTACAGTTATTCAGTCAGTTGCTGTTGTAATGCTGAGTCATGTTCAAATTGCATTCACATCAGTTCATACAAATTGTTGGGAGTTAATGAAAACAATGCCAAGTCGCAAATATAATATTTTTGTGAATTCTGTTGGTCACTCATACGCAGTGGTGTTCATATGTTGTAAACCGCTTGTGCGCTTATATTTGTGTAAACGTATTTTCCATGCTTCCTTATTTATTTCAGTTAATTGTTGGCAAAACTAAGCTGCATAATATATGTAATAGCAATTTTATTTTCATAAATTTAAGATTTTTGTTTCTAATTGAGTCAACTGAAAGTACTAAACAAATGCGTGAGGCAAGAGCCCATATTTATTCGAAATAAGAATGCGTATTACTCAGAGCGAATTTGAAGTTTTAAAATTATGTTTATTACAGTTTTCACATTTGATACATAGTTGTTATTTTTTTTTTGTATTATTTTGAAAATTTTTTTCTTTTTGAAAATTTCTGTTGACACTGTGACTATATTTTTCAACTCTTTTGCTGGTACCAATTAATATCTTAAAATTCCCTGCTCACTTTTATTTCCTTCTTGTTGTCGTATAATTTCTTAAATCAATGACTCCCTGCTGCTTTGCTGTTATGCGAAAATAAGAGCTCTTTCTGATAACAACGAAACTGCAAAAGCGATAATTGCACATAATGACAGCGAAATGACAATAAAAGTCATCATAACGATTAACATTACTATTAACGGTCATATTCGGCATTTCCGAACGTGCAAACAGACCTGCCGGAAATTGGGTAGAATTTAAGATTTGGCATCAAAACTCATCAATATATATATATAAAGCAGCTCATCTCTTTTCCATGTTTTTGCAAGAAAAATACTCTAAAATCAAACGGGTTTCGAGAGCACCTCAAACGATTTTCACAATTTTTTTACTTTTTGCTTATGATCGACCATCCCGTAGTGTCTGATATGATGAATTTGAGTCTAAAAATAGAATAATCATGAATCACCATAAATGTTCCTAGAACTAATTTGAACCATACGTAACAGTTCTGGATTTTGGGCCGACCAAGTATTATCATCTCAGCAGCATTCTCCAAAGAGATGCGAACGGCAACAAGCACCACAATATTCGTTTGAGAGCAGTCATGCTTCTGCGGTACGCGATATTTACGAAAATAATTAATCGAACAAACATATGCTTGCCTCTTCTACATACAAAGCAACTAATTTAATGAAAATGAGCGGCGAAAAAAGAACAATTTTTATCGAACTTTTGTGACACTACAAGCGCAACCCATATATGATCCAATCAGCAGTTGGGCAACAATCAGCGCACAACAGTCAAGCGGTAGCAATAATAAGAACAACACTGCCATTGATATATCTGAAATAAAAAAAACACAAAAAAATAATATTGCAAATGTGACGGAAGTGTAATGACATCCTGCTTCGTCTGTAGGTATATGTAGACACACACACATATGAACAGTAACGAACACGCATACATTTGGCCGTTTAATAACCAAACAATTTCGCTGTGCCTGCAACGTCTGCCAGTGATAGCGCTGCATTTATTTTATTCTTTATTGCAACGGATGTTGATGCGGTTCGCGTATGAAACGGATGCGCGACTGTAATCTATACATTTTTGTCAGAGTTATTGGAACGACGCGTGGCAGAAAACTGCAAACTTGTGAATAAACGATACAAAAGTACAGTCACAAAACAAAAAAAAAAAACAACAACAGCAGAAAACAAAGTTAAAAAAGCAATTGCAACTCAATTACTATGCAATGCGGCAATGGGATGGCAATAAAAAATTGTTTAACTGTGGTAAGAAATGAAATGTGGCTGTGTTGCAAGTTGCTGAGATTGCTGCTTTTAATGCAATTGTTGAAAGTATCCCAATGCATATGCATCTACACGACGTATGTAGAGCGGTATGTGGCGTGCAAACAATAGCAATTGTGGTAGCAAACGATAATCCAAACTGTTGCTGAATAAAATGAAACTTCAGTGAAATGCATTGCCAATGGTAATAAAATATATTGCAACATTGTATTGGTGATTCGCTGCCACATGTGCTGCAAAATGGAGTTTCACCAATGTTGCAACGTACATAAGTATACACACTAGTGAGAAGAATACACACTTCTTCTTATACACTTATATGTATGCCACTTGCAAAGGATACAGTGGAACTGCTTTTGGCAAATAACTGACTTTTATTTAAAGATTTTTGACGACTTATGACATTTTAATCCAAAAAAGCTTCTTAAGAGTTACTGTTGAGGATCTATACAAACCACACCATAAAATAGACAAACTACGAAGCAACCGAAGTAAAAAAGTCATGTAAAAGAATAAAAAATTAATGCAGGCAATTGGTCTTCGAAAATTTTGTCTCTTCTTCTAAAATATACTGATAAAATGGGTTAAATATAAAGATTTGCATCTCACCTGTTCAATCTATGGCTAATATGCACTTTCTATATACCACCTCCTTTGACTGTACAATAACTTTTTATCTTATTTTGTAGCTATGCAGCAACTTGAGGAGAAAAACGATGAATGTTCGGTGGAACACTTATGTCTCTGATACGCTATGAATCTGAGTTTTTGAACATTCATTGATATTTTTTTCTTTAAAAGTTGAAAGAAGGTTTCAACAATGATGTTCTTTCGGAATTAGACACATTTTTACAGAAGAAGTGGTGAGTTTTTATTATAAGTATTTTATATCATATATCTGGAAGCATCTTATATTTTAAAGCACCGCTGATGAAATGACACGATGACTGATAACAGTAACTTCGTAATCAAATTAGACTGGAAAATGAACCAACAAATTATCATGTTGTAACGCGGAGAGCACTTAAACGCCAAGTCTTTCACATTCGAATGTCTCACCAAGTCTTATGCTAGAATAATTAGTCCATCATCTGACAATAGTTTTTGCTGGCAATTCCAATCAAAGCATTTATTAAATTTTTTTCGTTTAAATCAATGTCACCATGCACTGTTTTCCGGCCATACGAACCTGCAACCTCCAATCAATAGCTTTATGCAAGCATTTGTGGCGGCTTTTAGTTACTGCTTGCCAACGGCCAGTATTACCCATGAACGGAGCTCCAAACGAATTGGTGAGTGTGGAGTCGGGACATGCACAATCGTTATATTGCAACTGCTAGCGGTAAAAATATCACAGTTCCAGGAACAAACGAATATGCAAATCGCTGGGCTGCTGGCACTGACAGAAGCGTTGACGCTGCAACTGGCCGTCGGCAACTGCCATTGGTCATCGGCATGGGCATCAGCATCAGCATCAGCACGGATGCTTTTAATAGTGCAATCGATGCGCAGTGTAATGCAACACATATCTACTTTTATATATGCGCATGTGTGCGTGTATGTGTATGACTATGAATATATTTTTTAAAGCGACTGTTGGCACAGCAATCAACCACACTTGCCGCACGACGGGCAACGAAAGCAACAAATTTTACTTGATAAATCATATGTAAGCATTTGTAAATATAAAATATATATAATATATAACCATATATTAGGGTTGTTCTAAAAAAATATAAATTTAATTTTAATCTTTCGTATTTTATTACTTGAGTTAGAAATCTTGGAGCTGTTGGGAGGAGGTAAGTTAAGTGATTCAGTTGATTAAAAAAGCTTAAACATTATTTTGTTGCTTTTTCCTTTAAAACAAGATTTTAACACTTCTCAAGGGCACCAAAACTATTTTGATGAGCAACAAAATCAAAAATATATTTGATTCTTCAAAATAATGCATTTATATAAAATGTAGGTTAGTACCTGATCATAAGGGTTGTTCATAAAATTGAAAATAATAATTAATATTATTTCAGCACTTCAGTAAAAATTTAGAAGCTAACAAGAGGCGATAAAAGTGAGAAAAAAATCTCTGAGGGCAAATTTTATTATTTTTTTCTCTATGTTTCCATTAAAATTATGTTTAAAAATCCTGCATTTTAGCGTAAATATAATATGGGATTTCTTCAACTGTATTCATGTAGGAAATCTACCGATAACTATTTTTTTTATAATTTACGCACAACCTAATACAGGAATTTATTTTATGTATTTTATATATGTATATACACACTTGAATTTTCTGCATAAATCAGCGCCTTTTTAATATCAAGCAAAAATCTGACTTTTTTATGTAGAGGTACATATATACCATTCAAACATGTATACCCTTGCACTTTTCTATTTAGCGAAAATTTTCATTTTTAAGTCCTCTTCTTGCCACTCATACATAATATGATCAGCATTTTCGCACTACTATATTTAGCTGTTGCTTACCCTGTGATGTCGCGTGTAACGGCTCAGCCGCGTTTAACTGCGCTTTTTAATTTTTGTTGCACCCTCCTTTTTGCCCTCCGTGCCACACTGTTGTGGGTTTTTGTTCACAACTGCCATTGTTGGCCTGCTCTGCTATGCGTTGTCCAATTTCCAATTCCATTTGCATGCTCAGCACGTTGCGGTCAACAAATTTTAAAATTTAATTACACATTTTTTCCTTTCTTCGCTGCGTTGCCGCGCTTTCAAATGGCCAGACATGGTCGCCGAAACCGTTGTTACACATAATATTCGTATTTGCCTGACACGCTTTGGTGTCATGTCGCTGGCGTTTCGCTTAGTTAACAATTTCTTTAAAAATCTGCGCTATTTGGCCGTCAGTTTTGTTTGTGTTTTTCATTTCGCGCTCCGTTTATCGCTAGCGAAGAGGTTAATGGGTGTTAATGTGTAGGCTCTCAGCGAAATTTCGGTTGGGTTCTCGCTTACTTCTTTGATGTTTGCTTTGCTACTTTTCATTTCCTTTTTATTCAATCTTTTACTTTTCATTTTATTGCATACATTTTAATGTAATAATATTTTAATTATTTTAATAAATGCAATGTCACTAAAAGTTATTTGTTTTATGTTTTTGACCGCCGCTTGTGAGACCCTTAAAGTTGCTTGTTTATGTCTCTTCGCGAAGCGGTTGAAAATTATGTTAATATGCAAATAAAAAGTCGTTTCCGGGGCTTCTTGCGCTGGGCTATAATCGCTATGTCAAGGAAGGAAATTGCGCCTTAATGAGCAGTAGAAATTTAAGAGTCAATTGTGTGATTTAATATTTTGGGGAAATTTAATTAAAATGTTGGAAATTCCTAACCTTTGAAGCCAACTAACTTTTAGGCGCTGAAGTTATTTTTTTATGCTGTTGAACCCTTCAAAGTAACAGCATGTGAAATTATGTGCTCAAATGAAAATACGTTGTGAGGCCTAGGAGCGGGATTTGTAGAAGAAGCCCATTTTGCTGAAAATAATCACGTTTACAATCAGTAATGTCTTAAATTATATTTTAACCGAATTTGGCGCATGGCTGTACATGCTGAGGATAAGACTGCAAGTTTTCAGCTAACATTAAATTGCATTTATATTGTCACTTTAACCTAATTAATTACTTTAGAAAATATTTCCAATAATAAATAAGCAATTTGCATTCTACCAGAGCTTCAATACGACTCATACGCTTAGGCGTCTCCACTGTAAACACGCAACAAAAATATTTAAAATATTTCAAGAATTTGCGAATTACGGCAAGGAAAGTTCATTTAGTTTCAGTGCGTTACCGACGAGTTTTAACTGGGTTGTTTTGGGTTCGCAAGAGTTGCCAGAGAGTTTTACAAAATTCAATAAATTTGCAATAATTGCATTTGCATTCTAAATAGATAATATTGTACATTGTTTATGAATTAATATTTTAATGTTCTACGAATTTTTTTCTCCAGTATGAATTTCAAGTAATATTTCCAAAATTCACGGAGTTGCTTCAGAACATTGTTGCATATTTATTTTCAGATTTATAAGTTATTTCAACATTTTCCAAATGCCCTATTTAATGTGAGTAATCTCTTGTGACTATAATCGTATTGACATGAGATACAAATTCAGACAATTTTCAGCAAAGCTGTTGTCCATACATCTACGTACCCCTTAATAGCAACCCCAAAACTAACCACAAAATTTGAATTAAACGACGTGCGTTATAAAATTATTCGCTCTGCGGTGGCTTAGAACTTGATCTGATTGCCTTGCAAAATTAGAAAATAAGTGTTAGTTAGTAGTTAGTTTTGTCATTTCTGATGCAAAAATATAATTTTATTATAACAAGGCTCGTTGGACCCCGCTGCAAAAGTTGGTGGCATGCCCACTTAAGGACGAATGCTGCTTACTAAGATAAAATGGCGAAGTTCTAAGCATAAACGTATATGTAGACATATTTATGCAGTCTTCTAAATAGCATTACTGCTAAGAATTTGATTAAAGTTTTATTTCTGTTGAGATGGCTGCATACATACGATCCACTGCTTTCCTTCAAGCCAAACTTAAATAGCACTCGGATCATTGAATGCTATGCAGAAATGATTATATCTGTGGATCCCATCCCTAAAGTGGGAATCCGCAAGCTCTACAAAATACGTTCCAAGAGCCATTATCAAAATGTTCTTGTGGCACGGTGCATTGTCCTGATAAAAAACGATTTTTCCTTCGGCAATCTGGGTCTTTTTTCACGAATTTTTTCCTTCATCTAGTTCAAAAGCTTGCAATTATATTCAGAATTACTTGCTTTTCCAGTTTGCAAGTAATTTATAAACAAACTTTTTCCTCTCGCATCCCAACAAAACTCATGCCATAACCTTCTTGGCCGATTTCCGGATACGAACTGGTTTCGAAGCCGAACAACCAGGTTTACACCATTCTTTAGCCTCTTCTTTTGGCTCAGAATTATCATAATAGACCCAAGTCTCATCCATAGTGATGAATCGACGCACAAAATCGACTTTATCATTTTTAAAACGCTCCAAATGTTGCTTAGAAAGTCGCATTGGAATGTGTTTTTGGTCTATTGGTAAGCGAACGCGGCAACCATTGTGCACACTGCCTATTTCTATTATCCTAATTGTAGGTGAACAATCATTATACACTTTTAACATTCGTTCGTGAATTTCTTTCGCAAAGTGAAAATTGTAATCATTTTTGAGGTTTTTCCAACCAATGAACTAAGTCTTGTTTTATAACAAAGATCATTTTCTCGCCTTGAAGTCGATTAAAACTGTCATATTCTCGTTTACTCAGTTTCGAGAGTATTTTCGAAAGTATGCTGGCATAGTGTAATCCAAAAAGTAATGCAAAAACGAGTTTATACTTGAGTTTTAAAATTGCGTCACCTTTAAATCTGGTATACTTGGTGTGAAGTCCTGATTTATTTTAAGGAAATTTTAACTGTCATAGCTAAACATATTATTTAGAAACGCTTCTGTACAACAATAGACATTGTTACTGCAATCTGGCAATCTGCTGATTTGCGAAACTCAAAGTACATCGGAAACACCACAATCCTTTTCGCAATTTAGCGATTTAATTCGCACTCCAACGAATAATTTCAACTAAAGCTTTGATTTAGAAGAAGTGTTTTGCACTTCAATTTGAATGGAATGCTTTTGCTGAAGATTTTCCAACTTTTTGGATTCGCTTTTCGTAATTATTTTCAACATTTTCTTAGAAGTGTAGATCCTTTGTTGCCTTGCGATTCCTTTTACAAAGCTGCCAAAAATGTAAATGCAATTCAAGTGCATGCAGCCTTTACCAGAATAAAACAGCAAGAAAATTACTTTCGTGTAAATACAAGCAAACAGAAAAGTGCAAAACCGCAAGGCAGCAGCAGCAGCAGCAGCAGCAGAAGCAAACTCAGTCTAGGGTACTCGTTGTAGTTGTTGTTTACATTTTAGAAGCGCTGCCAACACTTTAAGCCCGAAAATAATTTGTTTTCCTTTAATATTTACACGAAGGCGCCATTGTTGCCGCGCTGGATGGTCGTCGTAAACACGGTTGGAGACGCGTCGTCCGTGTGCGCTGCTGACTTGGCCACTTGGCCACTACTTAACGCTTGTACTTGCACAATAGTCTCCAAAAACTGAAAACAGAAAACAACAACCACGAAATCATCATTACTACAGTAATAAAAGTGCATAAAACTCAGAATAGTACATCCTGTCGAAACTCGCCCTCAGTTCCGCTTTGCGCGCGGCTTGTTTGCGTTTGCCCAGTGAACAAGGGGAAACTTGAAATTCAAGTCGCGCGACAGCGGTAGAGCGCGGCATGGCACGGGAGGGTGCTAAAGACAAGCAAAAAATTGCGAGAAATTGCAAGCAAAAGAGTAATACAAAAAGCGTTGCATAATAACGGAGAAGGCGGTGATGTTGCTACTTGTTTTGCATATCAAAGCCGGGAAGGACGGGGCGTGCGCGCGGAGCTTGTTGTGGGCTGTAAGTACTAAGCAGGCGGTTGGCAGGCGCAAAAAGACTAACCATAAACAAACAAACCACCCAAAAACCACATGAATGAGACGAAACTTAACTCATAGCATAAGGTATGCAATCTATCCACACACACACACACATACGCCCCAAACCGCTTGCTGAACTCTTTTAGCGGTAAAACAAGCAGTACTCAACTTTAGTTTCGTTTACTTCCGTTTGTGCTATGCTTAAGTACTTCCGCTTGCGCGTATGCCAACAACACAAACAACCAGCTGCTGCTCTATTGTTGCGTTGTTAAGCGTAACAGTAAAGGACAAGCTGTGCAAGGCAACATAATCAAGCAAAGAAACTTGTGTAGGCCAACATTACGACATACGAGGTCATATATACATATATGTATATTTAAACCTAAAAATATTTTTCATTTATTGGAGCAATTTTTTTTGGAAGGTAAACTATCAAAATCTATAACTATTGGAGAGTGAAAAGTTGCTAAGAACCAGTAAGTTGATCCACCCGAGACAACAAACGCTTCCGGTCGCTGCGTGCATAATTAAAATGTAGAAATTTATAAGGATGCGTGATCTCATGTATGCTCACATAACGGTTTCTTATAGCAGAATACGATTAATATAGTATGGTATGTTGCAATGAATCCAAAGTGTTCATAAATTTAATAGAAATATGACCATTCGTTTATCTGATATGAGTGAATTTGTTATACAATAATATATATAATGTGATTGGAACTATTATATTCTCAATGTATACTGTTCTATCAGCCTCTCTCTATTTTTAAGAAAGGTAAAAATAGTAGAATAACGCATCCATTATTCAAAAGATACTCATACTTGCGATCTAATACTGATTGTTGGAGTTTGTAAAGTTCTAAATAAAAGTTTACAGAATAATTGGCGCTTCTACTCAAGACTGTAAAAAATTAATAATTGTTAAATATTTATCCTTCATCTCCACATCCATCTGGTAAAGACTTCACTACCCATCAACTGAATGAAATATTATATGTATATGTAATTTTACAGTATCTCCCTTCTAGTGGAACTCAGTTTACAATTTTAAAAATACTTCTAATATTTCCAGTGAAGTACAATATTGGTGGAATGCCCACAGGTTCGCTGTTTTTGTCAGAAAAGTAAAGGCAACAGCTTAACTCATTTCCTTTTGACACTGTAGATGATTTTATTTCTCAGAACATTTTCGTTACTGGGCTTCGCTTTTTAATTTTCACAGAAAGTTTTCAGTTTGTGGGCAAATTTTGAAATTGAAATTATGAAATAAATATGATAGATAATTGGTTTCCTTCAGCTTTTAATTGTACTGTTTGTTTAGCTATTACGAAGTCCTTTCTACTAGGTAAAACATAAGATGTCTTTAAAGTAAGTTTTCTGTCTGTTTATCAGAACTCCAATGAGACCTTATCTGGAAATGTTGTAGGATAACAAAATTGAATCATATCATATTTCTCCTAGGCTTTCCTGCTTTTAAGAGACTAAGCCGAAAGCATCCAGACTTTCCCTTTCCATAATAATTCGGGGATTATTTTATAATATTTGTATTTGTCTCTAAAATTTTCGTTGATAAACGAGGACCTGATTTTCTTCGGATATTTTAGCATCAAAGTTTCATACCGGAAATTTTCAAAATTCAAAGCTAAGCAAACCAGTTCTGGTCTATATTTGGAAACTTTCTTGCATAATTGAAATAAATGTGGAAGGCATAAATTCTTGTTGTGGGACTGCATTTCCGCGCACATGACCAGTAATAGTGGATCGAAAACTAGAGTTCTACTAATTAGGACCTGACGAATTTCCCCACAGGCTGCCTTCATATAATTCTACGTGCATTATACCTACACAGCAGTGCGATTGTTTGTGCTGGCGTTCTGCATGGTACACATTGAGTCGCTTTGAGTCGCTTTCAAAGATAGAGGAGAATGTCCAATGGATTGTGGTATTCGATGGTTTGCCGAGAATTGCTTACATTCATGGTGAACGGCGAGAACAAAGCAACCAATAATGCAGTGAAGCCAGTAGTATTACTCCCACATACATATGTTTTGAATAAGACAACAGCAACGATAACTCTATAGTTGTGCCTTCGCACTAAGCCAACAATATCGAATTCTCCGAAGGCGCATAATCAGCGCCTGGCGTGTTTGGGAAATAGTAATGGGAAAGCGGAAATCCTTAAGACGCAATTGTATGTATACATATATATTTGTATGTATATATGTCTATACTTCTTGAAGCTGAAAAGCATGGCCCCTTTTGTATTTACTCCAAATTTTAAATGATTATCAGCAATTGCTGGATTTCAATTTAAAGACGGGCTTTTCACTGTACTATGTTTTGATATCTTCAGACTTTCGGGAAGGTTTAAAATAAGCACTACAGGCACTTTCAAATTACAGGGTAATTATAATTTACTTCAAAAGCCAACAGAATTGTTCCTGGGTACTCCCAATTAGGCAAAATTTTACTCGCAGGGTTTAAAATTACGTTCATTTCTACACATGGGTACACAAATACACAACTTCGCATACATATTGCGTAAATACGTCCAAATGTTTAAGTTAATTTACGCACGTTGCTGTCAGCTTTGTTTGCTGCGACATTGGGGTTCGCGTGCATTTGTCCACATTACTAAATTCAATATGTGCCAAAATGTCATGGGTAAATATTCACAATACCCACACACATTTGTGACAGTTTTGGATTAATGGAACTCAACGTAGGAGCAGGCAAGGGGGTAGCTGGTAGAATCCATAAGTTAGGGCTGCATTTTTATTTAGATTATAGTTTTACATAATTTCAATATTTAAGGTTGAAAATTCGAAAATTGGATTAAGTGGGCAATGAATTTTTTGGAGGAGGGAAGAAAAGGTTTCAAAAAACGTATAAAACTTGTCAGTGTTGAACATAATATGCGGCAAAGCTGCACCATTGCAATAAAGGATTAAAAATTCCACTGGCTTATCCAATGTGCCACGTGGTTGTGGCTAAAATGCGGTTACTGGAGCTAAAATACCAAACATTATGCATAAAATGTCGCATGAAAATGCATTCGAGTCAAGTATAAATTGTCGCGCTTGAACCGTTTTTAAATTGGCGAATTTGTTTTATTTCGCTTCGGTTACCGCCTCCCCATAAGCTAGCATGAATATTTGTTCGAATTCTGCATACATACATATGAGTATATAGCGCTATATATGTATGTATATGTTTTTGTATTTTGTTGGCACTGCGCCACAAGTTTGGATTAAATATGAATGAAAAGTGTCATAATGTATTGGATGAAATGTTGATCTTTTGTGGCAAATAAATTTATTAATTTACACATAAATTATAAAAGGAATATATCAGAGTAAAAGTATTATAGCATTCAAAAACAATTTTTGAATATTTACTATATCTTAAAATTCCCAAAATAAGCTCCTCTTATTTATTTAAAGATCACTTGTCTGCTCTGCTTATCAGTGCTAAATAAACTTATTACCAGAAGGGTCGTGTCCTCTGAAAAGCTGACACACATTTGCACTTACGTATATATATGTTCCCAGGTCGCGGATAGCCGGACGGCCTGTAGTAGCAGGTTAGTTGCGAAATAAGTTTAAACGAATAAGCAATCCCCGACGAGAAGCGGCGGGAGTGGAGGTTGCGGTATAAAAGCCAGCAAGACCGTTGAAACTCCTGCGACAGTGGGCGAATCGACACCGCCCCTTTGTAATATGTGTCTCCCGCAACATGCAAGGGCATGTTGTGTAATAAAAAAAAAAAATCCAGGCGCGACGGATCCATAATGGGCGGCTTCCTGGTCAGCGTCTGTTCACCATGTTAGGTGCGGCTGATTAATATCTACCTGACCGGTACACGACGCAGCATACTGGGAGTCCCTTGAACTCTTCGCCAGCGACTTCTCCGTTGACGAAAGGGAGAGGGTGATGTGAGCTTGACTCTGCCGAGGTATTAGCGGCGGCGTGTGTCAGTAAACAGCCACTTCGGTCCTTGGTCAGGAAGTGTGCATTGGGCATAGGAGTAGTAGCCTATGTTGCCCCGGGTGAGCGCCGGTCCGTACGTGTTTTCCGGGACCGGCAAAGCGAAGGACTGGCTTCAGGGAACTGGGGTAGGGGCATTGTCCCCGAGGGTATACCCGTTCCAGTTTATTTCAGCCCACCCCCCTACACACGATGCGCTGTTAAAAAAGAAGCAAATGGAAAGTAATATGAGAAACAATAACAATACAAACAACACAAATAATGGAAGCGGCTTTTTCGGACATTTAATGAACAGTCATGCTGAAAACTCTAGATCAGAGGTAGATCTGACTGTGAGGACCCCAAATGCGGAAGTAGATCCCTTCAAGCGGGTATCGAGGATAGCCCGATCACCAAATCAGACGCCCACAGTAAATAAATCGGTGCGCGCGAGGTAATCGCCACCGGTGTTAGAAGATAGCACACCCCAAGCCAAAGTGGCACGACATCCTGTGGACTACATTGCTGAACTAGGAAATGCCATAAAAAGGCTGACTGAAGCAATGCATCCGGGCGTAATCGGATCACTGCCACGCCCACATAGCGCCATCAACCGAAAACGCATAAAGTGCCGTAAATAAGCACTACAAAGGTTAAAGAACTCTTATTGGTACAGCGGATCGCAGCGGACAGGGGGTGGGATGAAAATTAAAAAAAAAAGCGCGAGGCCCTCCTATCTCCTATATCTATCCTATCTATGTATGTACATATCTTCTAGCCTATTCATGCTACAATAGCCAAATTACCTCAGGATAAATTTCTTAAGCACCCCTACTGACACTTTAAAAATGGATGAAATCACAACATAACCGCGTTAACTTCCCATATAACGGTACTGTTAAAGCCACTAAAAGATACGACAGAATCGTAAAAGACCTACACCTGAGTGACATGAGAGGACTTTATGAAAGCCACCCACTGTTAGGCAAAACCACATACATATATCGTGAGCTGAACAACCGATTTGGACTAAATTTGGTAAGTTACATGCTTCTCATATGCCACAGTGCGACAATGAGCAAAATCTGTAGTGCGAGGCCTACTTCACATATAGCACAATTTTTTTGTTCCACTGAAATAATAAGATCTTTCACTTTCCAGACTATACTCCATATGATTGATGATTGTATATGAGGTAACTTGATGAAACCCAGATGACATTTTTATAGTATGTGGCATGTTAATTGTGGATGTTACTGGCAAAAATGGATCAAATCGGGTAAATACTACCCCCTACTCCCACATTTTCTTGAAAAAAGTTTTCGGACTTTGTTCATACTGTCATGCTTCAATCTCGTTTTGCTTCGAAGGTCCCTGCGATTAGCTTCACTTCATCCGTAGAGTGTGAGGGCAGAAAAAAGACCTTCTGAGCCAAATTCGGAGAGTTCGTATGTTGGGAAGCAATTCGAAGCCAAACTGATTTATTTCATTATCTTGTTTTTATTTATTAAATGAAATTATCTTGTTTAAAAAACAATATTCTTTTGTCTCCCGGAAATGAATGAGTTTTTCAGATTTAATGCTTCCAAGCAATACGTGACGAAGATTTTTCCAAAAGCATCCCAAAATATAGACATTTGAACGCTTTGTATACGGTTCAGTCCAAGCGATCCACCCGGGTAAGCGTCTATCGATTTTCAGAGTAAAATGTTGAAAATAGATAGATTAAGGCACATACATATATTTAATAAAAGCTGCAATAAAGGAGCTTTGAGTGTGCGTTTTGCAATTTCTCAAAATCGAGTTAAGCCGTAATTCCATCTGGGTGCATATACTATATATATATATAGCTAATGTAATGCCTTTCTTGTTGCTTATTTTCGCCTGCTTCTCGGTATTAAGTATGAGCTGTCATACAGTTTACGCTCTCAAACAGCAATGCTCGTGAAACTTAAGCTATATACTATGTCAGTAGATATATACATTTACATACATGTTTAATACATCTATTCACCACGTTGAGGCAGTTCAAGCATTCTCATAGCTTTTTAATTGTGAAATAAATCGGAATATTTATACGTAAATACATTAGTCCAAGAGTGCAAACGAATATGTGTAGAGATTTTTATGAAAGTCTCAAATCTTTCATAAGAGAATTCTATGATTTCTTATTGCCAGAGAATGTTTCACGCTCTTGTCGTTCTAAATTGGTTATTACTGACTTAGCCGTGATTTGAATCAATAGGTCTCAGGAGGATGGTAGTGAACTTAAAAGAAAGTTATCGTAATAAAATAACTCCATTTCTGCCAAAAAGTAGAGTTTCAGTTTTTGAGCTTTTGGATATCTTTGGAGGGTTTCCTTTTGTTTGCAAATAATGCCTGTGCTTAATTCGCCATTTATTAGAAGTGTGTATGTATATGTATACGAGTATTATGGTTTGCAATGATTTACTGTCAAGAATAGTTCTACACATATTTATATCTGTATGTATGTATATAAATACAGAAGTATAATAATCACAACTGTAAATGAGATTCAAAACTCCGCCTCAGCCTCGTCGTATAGATCTTTCGTCCTGCCTTGCGAACTTTCAATGGGTTCTTAAAATCTCATTACTCGAGATGATTGCATAGTATCTTGCAAGAGCTTATTGAAATAAACAACATAGTTGCCATTGTAGTTTTGTATAAAAGTTTGAAAATCGAAAATATAGGTGGGGGTGCCTCACTTTTTACACATCCGAAAATATGTTTCTCCATGTCTCCAAATTATCGTTTAATTTTGTTTAAGTTCAACAATTGTTCAATAAGTGCCCTTGCTTTGTGAACAAATCCCATACGACGAAAAGGGTTTATAAAGGGGAAAGGCATATCTAGCGAAAAAACATTCGTATTTTTTTGATCCACCCTAATATATGTATCGATATACTCACTCAGAAAGCGATCATAAATAAGTGATGATGAGCTCGATGTCTATACTCTCCCACATTGCTAATATACTTAATAAACTGATTTCTATTAGTCAGGTTGTGCTCAATTTCCTGCCTACATTTGACTACTCACCGAAATTATGTGCCTATGAATATTTACTCTAATAAAAAGATGTCTTTATCATGCGCATTCAAACAGTGCAAAGGTAAGAGTTTTTTGCCAAATATAAGCTTTGAAGCTTATGAATAATTGCAACTTTTTGCGAAGACTTTACTGAATTGTTTACTGGAAAAACAGCAAGATTATTTTGCGTTGGTAAAACATTAACGGGTATGGCAGCTTCTTTTAATAATAATAATAAATATTATCATTATTTTTCCATCATTTAATTAAATTTATGGCATGTTTTGCTGTTTTTGTTTTATTTTTTTACAGTCACTAATTAGTAGTTATTCATAATTCATTTCATTATCTCCGAAAATATATATGAATGACTTTCAGGCTTACCAAAGCCATAGCATGCTAGTTGATATGGTAGTTATACAGTTTTTTCGCAGTGTAGGGTTTCCAATCACACTTCTTATAGCATTGCCCGATAACTTCTTGAAACGCACTGTATAACTTTTTTTCCTATAAAGTTTTTTGATCGTATAGTCATGTCTTAAATATTCGGTTGAGCTCAAGTTCAGATCACAATTATTAAGTTTTTATTTCGCAGAAAGTCAAAGTGTATAATAAATATCCCTCTTACCCAACAAAAAAATGTAATCTCAGAATATTATCAATTTAAGTGTGCTGTACTTGACTGCACCGCTCACCTCTCTTCTCCTATTTTACAATATGTAATCAATTATAACTTTTGATAGCTGTGTGATTATCAGTCTCTCTATTCACAAAGAAAATATTAAATAACACTTAAAACAAGTAAGGAAGGGTTAAGTTCGATTGAAACCGAAAATTTTATGCCATACAACTTGCAAGAATCGAATTTCGAGAAATTCCTTCAGGGGCAAAACGTTAACCTAGGATAGGAATCTAAGCAATTATATACTAATATATATATACACAAACACAACCCATTCTCGATAATATATACATGTATACTTTCTTTATTTAGATAACTCACATGCTGATCGATATATGCAGTATAAAGTCAACTGGAAGTCCGAAAGTCTTTATATAATGTGTATGAGGCCTAATGTAAGTTGTGATACAATTTCTTTGACTTTTTTAAATAAATTTTTTTTATCTTGAATATTATAGTTTCCAAAGTTTTCACATACCAACCTATGCCGACTTCGTGCAAAGGTTGGAAACATTCTTAGAAAATCAGTTATTTTTCTCAGTGTGATAATATCTAAAGTATATATGTAATCGATGCAGACTTTTACTTTTAGTTGTTATGACAACGCATTCGATCGCAAAGCCGTTACAATTATAGCAACATGTTGCAATGTACAAAAGGCGTTCGTTATTTGATATTTGCAAATTCTATTAGTAAATACATAAACAATAGTACAAAGCGAGGTAAGCGCCGAGAGAAAGAGCCTACTGACACTCACTTTCTCACATCTTGCTCACTGTCTGCATATACATATGTAAACAGTGATTAACCTGTGTTGCAAATATACATACATATGTATAAGCGCATATATGTATGTACTATGTATATATTTGGTGTATGCTATCGTATGAATATAACAACTGAATTTATTGGCTTATAAAACAAATATAAGGTATGAGGGCATTACCCAAAGCTCAAAAGATTTTTTGTTATCTGTATAAAGTGCTTGTATTTATGAATTTGCGTGATAACTTGGCAGCATTTTATTTTATTGAGTTTTAATTAATTCACATTTATTTTTGCTTAGTACTTATTTACATACTTGATAATTGCACTGCTGCGACTTTCCACTGAGATGATAATGGAAACACAATTCAGTTGAGTGAAGCAATTCCTTGGCTTGGGACTACGAAATAACGGTGTTGAATCAAAGCGGCGAGAAATATTTAGGAAAATTTCTGAAGAAAAAGAAATTCTGATTTTTTAATAGTGTGAATTTTTTTAATCTATCGGGCGACATGCATTCTAATGTCGGTTTTTTAGATAAACTACGTTGGCGCTTAAAGTGAGTTGTGATTCTGCGAAAAATGAAGTCTATCATTTTTTAAGGGCTTAGATACATATATAAACTTTTTAGAGTTAGAAATACCAGTGAAATAGCATTTTTAAGCATAAGTCAATAAGTCCCCATGATTGTAGTGAGCGTGAGTGACCTTGAGAAAAAATCAACAAAACTTTCATTAACTTGATCAAGTATTTGTGTGACTACTCTACCACTTACTAACGCAGTAGTAAGCGTCAACTGCGTTCTAAAAAACTGCTTCCGAAATTACGGTGCTTATATTGGAAGCCTTTGCTTAAATCACATATTATTTTGATTGCAACAGTTCTCCTGGTCGATGGTGAACTTAGAACACGAGTATCAATTTTCTATTTGCGCTGTGTTTAAGCTATAATTTTAGTTGAGGATTTATTACAAGCTCTATATTTCAGCGTGCTCGGAAATAGATATGCTCAATACCGTTTAACCACCAACGAGACCGCTGTGGTTGACACCGAGTATGGCAAAGTGAAAGGCGTCAAGCGAAGAACAATCTACGAAGTGCCATATTATAGCTTCGAGGGGATCCCCTACGCTAAGCCACCTGTGGATGAGTTGCGTTTCAAAGCGCCTGAGCGACCTGAGCCATGGAATGGTGTACTAGATTGTCTGAGCGCAAAAGACAGAGCCGTGCAACTGCATTTAATAACAAATAACGCGGAGGGTTCGGAGGATTGTCTCTACTTAAATGTGTATGCGAAGAATGTGAGTTGGAATAAGCATAAGCGTTCATGGAAAGCAGTCTTATATCTTTTTGATCTATTTTTACCATAAAAATATAAATTCTAGTTGAGACCAGATAAGCCACAACCCGTTTTGGTTTGGATACACGGTGGTGGCTTTGTAGTGGGTGAAGCGAATCGTGATTGGTTTGGACCAGACTATTTCATGGAGAAAGATGTGATTTTGGTGACAGTGCAATATCGGTTGGGTGTTTTCGGTTTGTACAATGTCTTTTTCGTATTCTTTATTAAAAAAAATTATCTCATCATTTAAAGGTTTTCTTACACTCACTTCACCGGAGCTGAATATACCTGGTAATGCCGGTTTGAAAGATCAAGTGTTGGCACTAAAGTGGATTAAAAATAATATAGCCAACTTTGGAGGCGATCCAAATTGCATAACTGTATTCGGTGAAAGTGCTGGTGCTGCCTCGGCACATTATCTCAGCATTACCGAACAAACCAGAGGTCTATTTCATCGCGCAATTTTAATGTCTGGCACTGCCATTGCTTCTTGGGCGCACAATGGTCAGGAGCGGCACGCTTATCCACTTGCCAAGCTAGCCGGATTTAAGGGGGAACATGATGAACAACATGTCCTAGAATATCTGAAAAAATGCAAAGCGACCGATCTGGCACAGTTGGAGCAGAAAGTGCTGACCACAGTTGAGCTACAACGAAAAATAATGTTTCCTTTTGCGCCCTGTATAGAGCCATATGATACGCCGGACTGTGTAATTTCAAAAAGTCCACGTGAACTTATGAAAACAGCATGGAGTAATTCGATGCCCATACTAGCGGGTCATACTTCAGCCGAGGGTTTAGTGATGTTTCCATGTGAGTCTTAAACAAATGTACGAGTAATTTTTTAAAAACCGTAATATAATACATTTACTAAACTTGCAGTTATTAAGGCAATGCCAATTTGTCTGAATGAATTGGAAACCTGTCGTAGCTTCGTACCATATGAAGTAGTGGATGCTGTGGATATCGAGGAAAATGCTGCGAAGCTGAAAAAAATGCATGCCGACAGTGCTGAGCTTACAGCTGACGAATATATGGATGTATGTACTACCTTACAAAGCGCCCAGTTTAAATTTTTATTTGCTTCATCATATACAATTTACGACTTTTCAAAATTCAAATGCTCAGAATATTTATTCAAGTGAATATTCTGATAATGACTACCACGGGGAAAGTATCTAGAGAGAGGGTTTATATGCATTATATCCCTTCGGCATAAAATAAATCACTTTATGTTTGATTAGGTTGTGTGGGCGCGTCCCAAATATCCGGTCTTCTGGACTTCAGTGATCTGACTTTATATCTTCGACCGGTTTCTTTTTGAATAAGTTTCAGTCTTTAAATGTTCCAATCGATTTCTTTTTCTTCTTAGTTAAGGTAAAAATTTCTGTCGAGGTCTTATAGAGGAACGTCGAAGTTTCGTGAAGATTTTACAGAGATCACATCATTAGTCAACTTTCCTTCTGCCTTGAAAGCATTAATTTGAACGATCACTGCTTTTAGGAGAAAAGCTCACCATTCATCTAGTCAGGGCCGGATTAAAATTTTTGCCGCCCTTGTGCACTGGAAAAAATGCCGCCCGTCACTGAAATTTCACTCAAAATTATTTAGATTTGATACTATGTTTTTAAAAAATTAAAATATTTAACGTACCGCAAATAATTTATTTTAAACATACATAAAAAATATAGGTTCTTGTTCTTAAAATCACAAATTTTGCACTAAGTTTGACTAATAATTATTTCACAGGCAAACTCGCCTGACTTTTTGAATTGCAATCTGACCGTTGAAGTACATTTGATTCGATGCATAGAATACACCGGTCAACAGGATTTTTGGGTCTGACATCTACATGTTGAACTTTAGTTTCTCCTATGACAAAAATAGAAATTAAATAAATTTTTCGATTTTTTTTCTTACCTTCTAAGTATTTTTACAATGAACGCAGGCGTAGTGAGGTACCCAATTTTCATTTTTATTACTGACTTTTAGGTTAAAATAGGCTTCATAGGCTTCGCAAAGTTTCAAATTTATTGATAAGGCAAATTTTTTACTTCTAACTTTAATAAATTCACGCAAATAAAACAGAATAAATCAACATAATTTTTGCACTGTCTTAATGCCATTTTTTAACTGAGTAATACACTAATATTGTTGTTACAACTATAATAAACAGGTTAACATTCACTACTGTGCCTCTTACAAATAATAATACTGTTTACTTTCGGGTTAATCAAAGTGCTGCCATCTTTGATTTATGAAATAAATTAAAATATACTTATCGATGTAGATCAGCCCAAAGCAAACTTTAAGAACTAAAGATTATTATTTAAGTGTTTTTCAATGTCTAGAATCAGAATTCAAGCATGAGAACAGAAACCCAAAAAAAAAAAAATATTTTTTTTTGTTGACCGGTGATAGCTAAGCTATTTAGTCTATTTGCACTCATTGTAGAACGTAAGTAGTTTTTAACGCTTAAAACAAGAAAACGATCGTTCTGCGCTACAGTTTTTTATATAAAGTAATAAATATTCGATATGCAATTTTTACGTCCGGAGACTCTGTATAAAGGTCGTTTAATCGCGAAAGTTTCAGAATATCGGAAGGTGAATTTTGTTCCATCTTTTTTCAGTGCAATGAGCATGGAAGTGCAAAAATTCGTCCTCCAATGAGGACTTAAAATCTGAAGAATAAACATTTCAAATAAACAAACAAATTCAATAATAACTGAGAACTTTGCATGAATCTTTTCATATGCAACACATCTTATTCGCAATTCAAAATCTAGATTGTCAAGAATGAGATTAAAGGTGTTGACTCTAAAGTGGTCTTGACCTGACAGTTGTACATCTCCATCCCGTGACTCATCAGCATGTAATTTTCTATTTCCTTTTCTAGAAACTGTCGTTTTATATTCTTTTATCTCTGAAATATTTTAAGCAGATTTTCATGAATTTTGAATTCATTTCTCGTATCAGCAACAACTTTTATCCAACCACGATAATCGTCGATCACATCAGCAATGCTACAATCAACTTTCTGCAATCTTTGACTAACAGCATTGAATTTTGGGAGTAAAAAATGCCAAAGTATCTGCATAAATGCTGTTTCAAGTCGCTCCAATTGAATTCGTAATCCTTTAGCTTCTTGTCTTGTAATTGCATTTTCTTCCATATTTTCTTCAATAATAATCAAAGTCTCGATTATTTCGTCGAAATGTTGATTAAGTACATGAACAGCTTCATAACGAGCTGACCATCTGGTTACAGATAAAGATTGTAATGCAATTATTTTTCCAGTATGAAATTGTAAAACTTCCCAGCGGTGCGTCGATGCAGTAAAGAAGTTAAATAAAGTTTGTACAGTATAAAAGAAAGAAGCAGCTTCTGGCGTGAATTCTACTACGTGAACTCCAACTAAATTCATAGAATGATCGGCACAAGGAGCATGTTCTTGTCTGTAAACCTGAATAAATTCCTTACACAATATACGTTCTCTGCCATTACTTTTATAAAATAATTTCGATGCTTCACATCTGCCAGCTGTCAACTGACAGCTCACTTTTTTTCAACTTTCCAAATTTTGCCGCCCTGGGCACTAGCCCCGACTGCCCCTAGTGTAAATCCACTACTGCATCTAGTACACATCGGGAGTTTGAATATTGAGTTAGATATCGAGTGTTGTCAACAATTTCAGTGTTGTTAATTTTTCAGAGATCATGATTGCGATTAGACATCTATAGTTTTTTCGATATCGGTCAGATTTTTAAGACTTTACTTTTTCCGACAAATTCTCAATTTGATTACATACTCCGTTTCTATTGGTCCCCATATGATTTTCGTTTCAACTGATAATTTTTACACTAACAGTTGTTTCAATATTTATATTATTTCAGATCAACGCTTATTTTCTTTTCCACTTCCCACTCCATCGTGTTCTGCTCTCGCGTTTGACTAATGCCACGTCTGCTCCCACATATCTGTACCGCTTTGACTACGACTCGGAAATATTACCATACCCCTATCGCATTTGGCGGTTTGGTCGTGGCGTGAAAGGTGTATCTCATGGCGATGAACTAGCTTATATCTTCACACATGCAATGACGAAAGTACTCTCTAAGGAGAGCCCTCAATATCGGACAATACAACGCATGATTGGAATTTGGACGCAATTTGCGGCAACTGGTAATCCAAATGATAAAGAGATCCCTGGTATGGAATCACTTTCATGGGAACCCATCCGTACTGCTGAACCCGCTTACAAGTGTTTGAATATTGGTGAGGAGCTAAAAGTGATAAACTGGCCAGAAATGGAAAAGGTTAAGGCGTGGGCGTCTACTTTCGATAAAAAGAAGGACTTATTGTTTTAAGCATAGTATGCGTGGGGCGAATAAAATGTATAATTATGGTAAACACATTTTTATAATTTCCCATTGGCGTGATATTTAATCTTTAATATTGCAAAGTGTGCGAAAGAATTGTCTGACTGACTTATCAGCGTGTGCGAGCAAATAACAAATTCAGAGAAATGTGAGAAAAAACTACCGAAAATATGCATGAAGATGTGTGATCTTTTCACTAAGAAGAAGATTTTACTTCAAAAGTATGTAGTCATCAGCTACGGTGAAAGTATATACTAACGGCATTTTAAATATACGAGGGCGGTCCACTAAGAACTTGATGGCACAAAAATTTCAAGAGTTAGTTAGCATGGTGTTGTTCACTTACGTAAATGAAAAAAGGAAGAGAGCAATATCTTTTCGAGGGCGATTGCAAATATTGGTTAATTGAGTATCAGCGATAACATTTCAAACGTTCACAATCCAGCTTTAAGAGGCTATCTCTTCTTCTTTATCTGCCGAAATACTGCTGTATCTCTCAGTCAGAAGGCGGTGCGGTCAGGAAAGCTGAAGAGATAGGTGAGATTGGAAATGATGTAGTGAATTTCTATATTTAAGTCGATAGCTAAGCGGTATTTAAAGCATTAATCTCACATCGCATTTCGTCAGAGAAGGTCCTTAAAAGCAGGGAGGTATAAGCTGGAAAGGGGGTGGATATATAAATGATTTCCAGGCCAGCGTTGCGGAGAACGAAATAGCTTAGAAAAAGCCATAAACTACTATAGAATATAGCTATAACACAAACTGAGTGATCGGAATCAAGTCCTTTTATAGGAAATATTTTTATATGCGAAGGGTACTACACCATCGTTTTATAGTTTTCTTTCGTAACTTTGCCTCATATTGTAGTTTTAGTTATTTCTAGGTAGTGTCCTAATATACGGTATCCTTATAAGGAAAACTCCCATGTTCATAGAAAATGAAAGATGCTATCCCCAAACCCATCAATTAATGAAGAATTAAGTGGAAGAAGGATCTCTCCAAACTTAAACGCTCCGGCGTACAAATTGCCAAGACATTCACGCTTATACACTTACAGCTAAATAATGCATATGAGTATTTGCGTTAACAAGCCCCATCATCTGAATGTATAGAAGCATTACTGTTTTATACACCTTTCCATGTAGAACTGAATGCTACTCATATAATTATATGCAAAAGATAAGCACGAATAGCTGTAGAATAGCTGCGCATTAAAGAAAATTGCATTCCTGTCATGCAATTGCGTGCACATATGCACGACTCTCCCCTTACGTATAGACATATCTAAGTATCAGAATGACTCAACAATTGCTAGGGTAACGATGCAGCGCACGCTTACGCAACGTCATTGAACAGATGGCTGCTGGCAAGCGAATATAGTTTTGCGTGTTCTCTTTGGAGCCAAGCGCAACTTGTTTCGGGTGTGTATAAAAACTCTGTTCATCCAGCGGATTCCATTTGTCAGAAGACTGTTGAAGACCAAATATTTTCCTGAGCCTCTATATCGGCCTGCCAGGTACTCTTGCAGACAGTTACAGGTATTATGTTAAGCAACCTTTTCAAACAACTCTAGAATATAATAATGGCGGAGACATAGATTGGTGGTCAGAGCATTGCCATGAAAGAGTCCTTGGTTTCGAAATTTCCAAGTTCCGTGCTTGAGTGCCTTACACTTCGTTTTATTGAAATCTACATCTGTGTTCTTTGATCTATCTTACTCTACTTAACACTTCTCCGTTGGTTAACTGGTGGTATTATTGGCAGCTTGTTTATGGATCACTGCTTGTTATCTCTGGTCCCTTTTACTTTGATTTGTTTTACATGTAAATTGCTCGACAAAAAAGAAAAAAAACCAGGCAATTGATAAAATGGCGTTCGGCGACTTCTACTTTGTCTTACTAAAATCAGTTTGGCATTTTTACAAATAGCAGAAAGCTTCAAAACTGACTCGAAGTCACAATGTCGATATTTAATAAAAGCAAGAGTTTCATTCTTTCATTCAAGTGATCCGAGTAAAGGTCCTTTAGATGAAAATCTGCCCTAGGGAAAGTTTATTTGTCTAGTAAGCTGCTTTTGCACCGCTTCTTTGGACAGCGAGACCACAGTCAAGTGTGATAAA
Source organism: Bactrocera correcta (assembly GCA_027475135.1). Lineage (NCBI taxonomy): Eukaryota > Metazoa > Arthropoda > Insecta > Diptera > Tephritidae > Bactrocera > Bactrocera correcta. The sequence continues at coordinate 109,724,330 of CM050325.1, read as the reverse complement.
TTCAGGATGACAAAAAAAGTGTTAATTACAGAAAGTTATATTTCTTCAACAATTCAAAAATGAAAAACATTAGTTAAGGACCAGCTGGTACAACAGTTAACCAAATCATATTTTAAGCATTGAAAGATCACTTGCCTCTGCAATGTTGTTTTGCTTGTAGATATTTCATGGGTTCGCCCAACTAAGAGAGAATAGGTAGCCACTCTTTAGCTCATAAAGTGCTGCAAAAATGGGAACTCCAACTTGCTCCGCAGCATTACCAACTCCTGGCAGCAATAGCAATATTAATAACTATTAAGACAGGCCACTCATAAGGAAATGGACGAGATCAATGTTGCTGTCTGAGAATTTCTTTCATGATATCAAAAATGAAACTTACTTATACTTAAATACAATTATATTTTGGTTGCAACCTCAACGTGTTCCGTCTTACTTGTTTTCCTCGTGCTCTTACTGTTCTATTAACAGCTGATGATGCGCACGACAATAGCGAATTACAGTCAGCGATTGGTGTAATAACAAGAAATGGATAGCTATGCATATACATTTATGGTATGTATGTGTATTTGCGTGTGTACCTTAATATTTAAAGCAGATAACAGTACATGAGTAGTGATTCTCACATAAATATCTTTAATAAGAATAAGCGAGCCATGGTGTTGTTAATTTTTTTTTTTTTCATTTATATAAAGAAATTTTGTACTAATTTGAAAGTGGAAATATCGGACGACTATCTTAACCACTTTCTATATGGTATAACAACATTTTGTTTTCATTATAATATTAAATTTAAAATAATTTTCAGAGAGTAAATTAACCGTGCGATTCTGTACCGTGACACAGTCTCAATTCTCTAAATTTGAGATTTTAAGTTAGAGACAACTTTTCAGACTTGAGACGATTTTGCTATTCTGTAAGTGACAGTCTCAAAATCTATTACATTTCATTATTCAGAGATGTTTTTACACTCGAATGAAAATAAATATGTCGATAACAAATATTAAAATTTCTATAACATAGTCAAAAACCATAATTATCCATAAAAATGAAAATATAGGTTGACCTTGTTTCATAATATTTAAAAAATTTATGTAAAATTGATTTATTTTTAACCTTTTCGTGTTTGAGTTGCTTACTAAATATACAAAAATTACAATCGATTAATATCTATTATGATCTCTATTCAGGATATTCAAAATGGCAGCAAGAGTTCTTTTTAGTTTGTGACCTGCTAACTATCAGCTCTCAAATATGAGTCAATATTTTGAGACTAACGCTAGAGACTGGCTAGTGAATAGTTACAGTCACAAATTGAGACTTTGCCTCAAAATGTCTCAAATAGAGACTAGAGACTGGTTATCTATCGGGAAATATTCCTTCTTAATAAATCAAAATTGTGTTGTTTTGAGCTTTTTTTGAATATTTCAAAAAAATCCTTTCGGTTGTCTTTACAATAGGAAAGATATTACAATGAAATTTGCAGAGATATTCAACTATAAAGTCTAGACCTTGCAATCCAAAATAGAATGCTGATGTCATCTTTGCAATTTTTTGCAAGCCAGTGAAACGTTGCTAAAATCTATCAAATAACCTAATATTCATAAGTGGGCACCACGAATTTGGGTGACATATGTATTTATATTATGCTGCAATTTAAAATTGGTGAGATGTTGGTTGCTAGGTTCAACATCGAGATCGCATAACGCTTGACCGTAAGCAACCGCACTGTTGCCATGGTTAGGCCAATGTGCTCCCAAGGTAACCCAATTAAGCACCATTTAACGGCTATAACACATAAATCAATCATCGTAATCAATCGGCCTACATATCACTATATGTTCGTATGTGCAGAACACACACCACTTCATGTATGTGTGTGTGTAAATTCTGAAATCAAATCTCAATCAAAGGCGGCAATTGTCGGCTTGATGCATACACGAGCATTAATTTAAATCCATTCATTCACAACAGCCTTTCGTAGCATACGTGTATGTGTGGGAGATGCTAACACCTCTGGTGCAACACACATTTTATTGACGCTTCTATGAGTTGGTATAGCAGCTCAGCTGCAATATCTAATACGATTTATGGCAAAATAGGTCAATAATAGCAGTCAATTGGATTTGATTGATCTTTCAATCTCTTCATCAACCCATACATAGGCACATAAAATGCTTGTGTGTTTTCAGCTTTCAGATATTAGTTTTCAATTCCACAGTTAACCTGGACGGATCGCAAGTAGCCGGTATATAATTTAAATCTGTAAGTCTGTATAATAGTATATATGTACTAAATTATGCCATATATGAGTCTACTCAGCGATTAATACCGGTTAAACGTTGAACAGTTGTGTTCACTCCTACTAATATACAGTCAAGCGTAAATTTGTGTATTAGCAGGTTAAAAAATTACCGTTGCTAAGGCTTCACATTAACACTCTACTAAAAGCTTTGTGGTCCTTAATGAAAACCAATTAAGTCTAATTTCGTAATACACTAAAACACATATACCAAGTTTTAAATTGACTTTCCTGAAATTCAATGAAAATTTTTGAAAGCGTTAAAGCATGTAAGTATTTTTTCCGCCATTATCGTAAGGATCATAACTGTAAACAACATACATAACAAATCGAACATAACGCGCTCGAATCCCACATACACATATATAGAGCTTATCTTTCATTTGGAGTGCATTGAAGTCAAACAACTCCTATCCCATACCAAATGATAACTGCCGCCAAAGCGCTAAGCCTCTACGAGTGCAAATGCATCGAGTTGTGAAATGTCTAAACATGTCGACTGCGCCAGCGGCAAATGCAAATGGCAGCGAAATTCTAACAATAATGTGAGTATTCCTAAGAGCAGGCACTGTCAGCTGTCACTTCGCTGTTGTACGAACTCTCCGCCTGTCATTGCAGTGTAAAAGTTAATGAGCACAGCGAATTGACTGCAAAGCGCGCCGCGTCGGAGCCTCATCGCCTATATTACAAATGTCAACTGCCAGACATTTCCCATGGATACTTCCATGCAACTCTTATTAACAAAGGAGCTTATGGGCTGTCTTCGGTGAAGTGCACTTTTTCTAAGCGATTGATTGACATCACTTAGCTGAACTAGTTGCAGTTTGGTGTTGCTCCCTTCAGCTCGCATGTATTGCAGCAGGCGGCGCTATTGACTAAATGCTTCGAACTACAACATATTTTCCGCTGCTTACCAAGTTTAATGAGTGGGTTTAGAATTGTTGATTTTCTACTTGCTGTGCTGTATCAATGCGCTTAATGATTTCTATTCGCAGAATATAATGCATGCTGATTCGGAGCAGTGATAAAGTAATGTGCCATGAAATATTGGCAGAGGGAGAAAAGTTGCAATATCCGTGATTTTGATTGAAGCTTTTCAATGCTCATTGCTGGTAGAGTGTAATCTAGATTAAAATATTTCAAGTGACTCGGAAAAATGCCATACATAACATTTAGTAATTCCAAATAAGTCGCTTGGATACACTTCGACTTCTGCCGCGATTTAGTAATATCCGTTGGTTTACAGTAATAGCAAACTTGCATACAAGAGGGAACCGTGCATGGCTTTCAAGAGGCAAACCATAAGCAACCTGCCTGACATAGGAGAATATATGTAAACACAACGTAGAATCATATAAACTAGTTCTCGCTAACTGAAGCCTAATGTGGACTGCCAGTTTTGGCGTGAGCTCATTGATGGTCTGAGCAGACTAGTCACCAAAATTAGAAACAACAAATACAGGGTTTGTCCGGAAAGTAATAGGACTGATTTCCCTCCGCCGCAACTGTACTTCGCATCCCCGGATGGATTCGGTAGAGGGCGTTCATAGCTAAGTAACGAGTGGTTGGCGATTCAGGACAAACATTTTCGCGGGACGTGTTTCTGTGAGTAATGGGAGAGCCGAAAATGCAGCGTTCGTTAGAACAACATACATGAAAGTTACCTCCAATTTTTGAATAACGTAACATCAGGTGACGATTCATGGATCTTTGAGTATGATACAGAGACAAAGAAGTATCCTCCCGAGTGGCACACGCCGGCGTCTCCTGCCCCAAAAAAGGATAGAATGAGCAAATCCAAAATGAAAACGATGGAAGCCCGCAAGAGACTCAAACGAAGAGTCAATCGGGTCACGACAACGCCCTGGCTCACACCGCCCTTCTTATGAACAGGTACCTAACCAAGGCCGCCATCCCAACGCTTCCGCAGTCGCCCTACAGTCCAGATGTGGCCCTACGGACTTTTTTGTTTCCTTGCCTGAAAAGGTCGATGAAAGGGGACTTAAGCAGCATGCATCTCGGCTGTTAAGGCTATTCCGGAGAATGTCCATACGTAACGCCTTTAAAATATATGAGATCTATGCAGATGAAGATTCCTTGATGTCGACTTTTGAAGCCTGAAGAAAGAGGTAACGTGTTCAAAATGTTAATTTTTACACTTGACTGTTCTGCAATACTGGAAGTAACTCTGACTAATGCTTGTATTTTGAAGTTTTACTCTCGTCAGCAATGTATTAAATTATGAGACCCTCTCCACAGTAAAAAGCTTTTTAACATCTTTTTATTATTTACGAAGCCTTCGACTTTTCATTGCTCGCCACACGAGCATAAATATATCGTATTTACATTGCCATATTTCGCAGAAATTTATAGTATTTGCGTTTGGGGAATATAATTTTAAGTCACCATAATACAACTATGTATTTTGTTGCAATAAAATTGTAACACTGCGGCAAACAGTGCCGCTGGGCGTGTTGGCTGTTGAGTGCACAGTTTGTTGGAGTTGTCATGAATATTTGATTACGCAGAAACCGATTGGCGTAATCCAAACAGATTCAATCAAACTTAAGCGTCATTTGAAAATATCGGGGAACACAAACTGTGCGTATTTTATTATTTCGATTTGTGTATTTTTTCTCACTTGTTTTTGTTGTTTTTCGTTTTACCAACCCAATTACACTAATAAAATTTTACAATCTCACTTGCATGTTAATGCCGACGACCGATGCTGTATTTTCATACAGTAGTCATTCAATTTATTTTTTATGCGAGCAGCGTATTGTGTCGGGTTTTGTTGCACGCCATCGCCATGAAGTGTGACCACAATGATGCCGAAAATTATGCAATACATTGCTGGTTTTCGGTTAGAGTGGTTCTAAATTCGTGTTGCTAATGGAAACCGCCGCCATGGAGACTACTATGTTTGATGTATCGAAGATGGAAGGATTGATTCAAGGGGATTATAAAATTACATTTATGCCAATCAATTTTTAATCAATAAATCGCAACATATTTCAAATAAGATTTATTGCTAAAACCTACACCGATTAATCTAGTACTCAGAAACCGAAAGCTTACCTTTGTAGTAAATATAGATGCGTCCTTCTAGGCACTTCAAATGTATTGAAATTTCTAGTTTCAGTTTCTTTTTTAAAGAATTATAAAATTCAATGTAAAATTTTGAATGCTGGTGTATATGAGACCACCCTAATGAAGAAACACAAATATTGGTATTAGCATTGTTGAGTATTTTTGAGCGTCTTCACATACGTACGCACGTATAACAGCGCCACAGCATTATGCACAATTTGGCATGTGAGCGAATTTCAATTATTTTTCAATAATTTATTAGGGTTTGTATTACGCGCCCGCCGTCGCCTGCATTGACCAGCCGCAGCCGATGACACCAGCCAAGTGAGTGAAATATTATGGTACCAAAAATCATACATGCGAAATGCGTGACGCATAATTGAACGCGCACACATACATATATACATGTGCATGAGCACGCGACTTCTTTTATCCATTTGATCGGCTGACTGGTCCGACTCAACTGACAGGAGGTTGCCATTTTTATTTATTTATCCGCCATGTGACCCTAAATATACATACACATATACAATACACATTCATGTATTTAATACTCTCGTATGCTTATTCCCTTCTAATTGCATATTTGTATATGTAGGCGTCTCTTGTGAGTTATGAAAATGTCAAATTCCGTAAAATGAACTAATGCCATTAACACAAGTTTATTATCAAATTTCATGCTAAATGAACCTTAAATCGAAACTATATTGTGAAGGGAGTAAGGAAGTCCAAAGTTGAACGGGGAGATAATATTGCGCTCGTATGCAGAGCTCGTCTGTCAAATCAGTTTGTATTGTTGCTTAAAATTTGAGACTGATAATATTATTTTCTCAAGAATAATGCGTGTAATGTGATTTATTAGGGTTACTTGGAGCAAGTTTGTGGGTAAATCGATATTCGATACTTTTTTTAAATTGTATACAGAGTTTGTGTGGAAAATAGTAGGACTGAGTCGATAAAAAAAAGGTACATGCTGCTTGGATCTGGTCTTTTCAGGCAAGGAAACAAAAAAGGTCCGGGAGGCCACATCTGGATTGTAGGGCGGCTGCGGAAGCGTTGGTATGCCTGCATTGGTTAGGTAGCTGTTCAAGAGAAAGGCAGTATAAGCCGGGGCGTTGTGATGTCTTGTTGGATTCGATTGATCCTTCATTTGAGTCTCTTGAGGACTTCCACCTAAGACAGGAGGCATGAATTCATGGTGGATAATGCCTTTGATGTCAAAAAGGACAATGAGTTTCATTCTCACTTTGGATTTGCCCATTCTTACGGTCTTCATCAGCCCTCCAAAAAAGTTTGGTGCCACCAAAACACACCACTTCTTGCTAAGGCAACAACTACTTTGTCGCAGATTTAGCAAGTTTCACCCAGAATTTAATCGCGTACCTCTGCTCTAACGAACGTTGCATTATCGGCTCTCACATTACTCACAGAAACACGTCGCGCGAAAATGTTTGTCTGATTCTCCAGATGCATGGAGACAACTGCAGTCGTTGCGCTCACGCTTCGAAGTACAGTCACGGTGGAAGAAAATCGGCCCTTTTACTTTCCGGAAAAACCATGTTCCATATAATGTTAGAGTATACCATTAATATTGTAGTATATAATCTCGATTTGTATTGTTATCTTTAAAAATATTTATATAGAGATCTGGATTCTGTTTTGTATCCTGACAAAATCTAACAACACTTTGATGGACGATTTCCAAGTTGTCAAGAATTGCTTAAGTCAGCTGTTTAATGTTAACCATCTTGCTTTTTGACCAGTGATCTTTCAGGGTTAATATAGACTCTAAAGTTTTTCCTAATAAATACTATATCTTCTGGGTAAGCAGTTACCGTTATAGGACTATTCCAAACTCCTACTCTTGCGTACGCGTCGCCGCGCAGCCTGGAAACGTGAGTAACATTTGTATAAGAAGCGGTAGCCAACCCGTGCGGCGCCTGGGGTCAGGGCTAGGTTAAACTAAGTTTGGTTAAACTGTTAGGTCAATAAGCCACCCATAGACCCATTTGGTCCTTTGCGGCTTGACGAGAATTTTAATAGACTCTGCGGCCTCGCCATCGATACCTCCTCCAGCGTATCATACTGTGTGCCCTGCTTTAGACATTTCCTGCAGTCTTCTCGATCTGTCAGCCCCATCTTGCGGGCGTGTGTCCCCATCAGACGGTGACCAGTTAGTATTCCCATCATGCCAATAGGAATGATGTGTACTTCCGATCTACCGTTTGCACATGACGTTGTCACGGCTGAAACACTGGAAGCTTCAGCGGAACCACTCCGATATATTCGGTTTAAGGCTTCGCTGAAGTCTAAATGTAGCTTCTCTTCACCAAAAGTGAGGCTGGATTCGGGACCTGCCACGTACAAACTACTCTCAATGAAAAAGAAACAACAGTCTCGGATGAAATACCCCACTTTTGATAACGACCACAGCAAACGTAATAAGGACTATAATTTACGGGCATGCTCCTGGAATATCCGGTCTCTAAATTGCTCATCTGGTTGATGTCCGCTTAAAAATAAATACTGACGCCAACGCCGTCCAATTATTAAAATTTTAAAGAAGTTATAATCAAAAGATTGCTTCCAATTACCCGAAACAATTCGTATCATCGCCTGCTAATCTGCTTGATTATGTCAATTTAATGCATTTATACCAGTTGATAGTTCGACTCGCAACGCATAAATATATGCATGATGAACTGGAAAAGTACCGAACAACATTTGTTAAAAACAAAAATTTAGAATTTTTTTTATTTTATTAAATTTTTTTTCAAATATTCTAATATTATTTGGGTAATTTCAAATACAAAACAAAGAATACTCTAATTTATTAACAACGAAACTCCAAATACAATATTTTTGTTTTTGATTTGCAAAATACGCTAGTTAGTCTGCTGTTACAGTTATTTGTCAATGATTAATGACAATGAATGTAAATTACCCGAGAGCGACCAAAAATCCACAGACTAATGGTTTTGCTTACAAATAAGAAGTATGGTGTGAAATATTCGCATATTTAATGGGAAACTAGTAAGTACACATGAACGCAGGCCAATACAACTATACATGGCATATATACTTACTATACACTACATACAATGTATATAATGTAAAAATATAGTTTGCACCCCTGGCAGTTTATCATGTCGGAAGCGCTCTAATTTTAGCAACTAGAAAACAGAGAGGCCTCATTAGCATGCCGCGCGCACGCTATTCAACACACACACACTCACATGGACATACACGTAAAGCGGTTAAATTCACATGTAGCCATAGATATTGGCGATATCATAATTTATCAAAATTTATTTACATAAATGACACTGAAAAACTATTGAAGCAAAACTAACAGCATATGAATATTAAGTCAGCAGCACAGCATGGAAGCATGGCTGCTCTGGTGTGGGTGTAAGGCGGCGTTTTTGAGCCAATTAGTAGAACATGTGACAGCGCAAACAAAAAAACCAATGAGAAATGGCTTTCTGATATTACCTACTACACAGATATTACACGTTGGTGTGTATGTGTGCGGCAGCAAATAATATGCATCAGTGGAAAACTAGTGAACTGTAAACTGAGCGCACGTTCCTACTCATACACATACAGATACATAGACATGTGTATTATGTAGCATATTTACATTGTTTCTGCTTAGATTTTAGACGGTTTTTTACAAATTATCCTTGTAACTTTATTATCCTTTGGTGGGTATTTATTCCCTTAACTAGAAACCATTTCCTCCGCTACAAAAAATATAATCACCCACTTAAAAACGTGTTCATCTCTTTGATTGGTGGTTATTGCTTAAGAAAAAGGCATTGACATCCTCTAGTTCAGGGATCGTCGGAGAAATTCCATGAAATTGTTTCCCATGCGGACTTCAAAAAACGTAAAATTGACAAAAATGATTTGCGTTAAAGGACAAGAAAGCTGAAAAGCTGAAGCGGTAAAAATATAAAATGAATTATCCATTAACTCTACACGACGTGAGCCCAAATTCCCTTTTTATAATATAAGTCATGTGTGTCTTAATATTGCGTCGATTATGGAGAGACCAACAGGTTTGTAAGGAATCTTCAGAAAACAAACGATTTTGCTTGCATCTTTTTATGGCTGTAAACACGCTTGTGTGATGAAGATATCTTTTTTGGAACTTAGTAATGGGTTGTCAAAAAAGTCTTGCGGTATTTTTATTGAATCAATTCGTGTGGCACCCATACAGTGTTTTGTACTCGCAAACCCCTTGACTAGCTTAACTAACTGTTTAGACAACTGCTTACTTAAATATTTAAAGTTAAATAGAACAATATATATGTTTAATTTTCAGCTTTGTGTACTTTAGCGGTTAACGGAAGTTTTTTTCTACGAAATAATTTGCACAGCTTGTGCTATGCCTTATGTAATAGACCACAATTTAATTAGGTTTATGGTAGACTTTCGCGCAATTGCGTAACTTTCCGAATATCAGTCGCGAGCCATTAAACCTATCATATCGCTGACGATCAGTAGATAACTTTCTCAACAGCCAATGATCGTACACCAGCGATAGTTTTAAGAAACAACCCGCAACGGCGATCGGTATATAAAGAACTGAAAAATCCACACAGATCACAGTAGAAAGCTTTACATCGAGTCAATCGCACGCAAAAACTACGAAACAGTTTGCCTACAATTTTGTAATATGAATCAATTACTCGTTTGCTCTTTCTTGTTGGCGATCGCATCGTCTTACGCAGTTGTTGTTTCAGCAGCATCCTATGTCGTTTCAGTTCAAGGAAACGACAGTAGCGACCCAATCTGTGGTGGTGCTCTCATCGGCGAAAAGACTGTTCTGACCACTGCACAGTGTCTGGCTTTCTACGACCCTGAGCAATTGGTTGTTTCTGTAAACAATGGCGCTCAAATCATCAAGCTTGCAGGTTACATTTCGATGTAGAATTCGATTTCGTTACAATGGAAAACAACATCGGCCTCTTGAAATTGGCTGAAGCTGCCAACGCTGATACCATTGAGCTGGCTCAACAACAACCAGCAACCGGTGCTAGCGGTGTTACTTACAGCTGGGGTACCAACGGCACACTAAACAGTGTCGACGTTGAACTTATCAGCACGAGTGATTGCGTTTCTGGTGATTATGGCTGGAGTGAAGATGAGGTGTTGAATACTATGGTTTGCGGATTGGTAAAAGACAGCAACTCTTGCGTTGGTCGTTTCGGTAGTCCAGTAGTCTCCGACAACAAACTGGTTGGTTTGACTGCATGGGGTGGCTGTGGTACCAATGGTCAAGCAGCTGTTTTCACCGATGTACCATCTCTACTCTCTTGGATCAATAGTAGTCTATAAACTTAGGAATAACATAAGAAAAAGCTTTTCTTCATATCTAAAATAAAAAAACAAAAAATTATATCTTGATGTAATTTATTTATTAGTTTATAGATGGTGATGGTGTCAAGTTGTAAGGTTGTTCTCATATTGTTACCAAAAGATCTTTAACTCAGAAAAGTGGGCATTAGACCAAATATGTTCAGCTCACAGATGGGATCAGCTCCCAGATTCTCCTATATTAAACGTTCCACTGGAAGGAAGACCTAAGTTCGGGTATAAGCGAACATTTCATACTCTTACAATTTGCATGGAGTAAAGCCAGGGATGTACCTTCAGATACATAAGGTCTGTAGTTTTAGTTGTATTGATTCTTGATTTGTACACTCGAAAGAAAATAAGCAGATATAAATTAAAATTGTGTTACTTTGGAGGTAAGCGTGCATGCCGCCCAATTTCGCCCATTTTCGCACTAAGAAATAAAAATGTTCTGCACCGAATTCGGTTGAAATCGGTTTAGCAGGTCCTGAAGTATATGACTTTACTTACAAGTGTGCTCGTATGCTTTCCGGGAGCTAAATTTAATGTATCTGGCGTAGTTATTTGTTGACTCGTCGCGCTGTAAGGAGAATATGGCGTTTTGTGGGCGTAGCAGTGGTCTGGTTACGCCCATCTGCGCATATCAAATTTCATCAAGATATCTCAATGTACTTAAGTTACAGCCTGTACTGACGGACAGACAGACAGTCACCAAAAAAAGGTCTTGCGGTATTTTTATTGAATCATTTCGTGTGGCACCCACTCATCGAGCTTCTTAGTGACTCCAAGCTTCTTCAAATGGTTTATAATGGTTTGATGACTACTATGCCGGTCTCTTTCGACCAATTCAGCGATTTTATCGCAATTTTCGACGACAGGCCTTCCGGAGCGTTGCGCATCTTCGACCACCTCTACACCAGAACGAAAACGTTGAAACCATCGTTGTGTGGTGGAAATGGAAACTGTATCGGGTCCATAAACTGCACAAATTTTATTGGAGGCTTGAGATGCATTTTTGCCTTTATCGTAGTGGTACTGTAAAATATGCCGTATTTTCTCTTTATTTTGCTCCATGTTTGCGACGCTATAGCTCACGAACGACTTAAAAGAAACGACAATCAATCAAACACGTGTTAGCGCGTGAAATGAGCTTTCCAAAAAGGTATAGCATGACCCGATGCGACGAATAAAACTAGAACTACGCGCTTTCAGCGCCAACTAGCGAAAATACCGCAAGACTTTTTTGACAATTTTTTTATTTTGGAGCACAGATCGATCGTAGAACCTGTCTCGACATAGTGCCCAATTTTAGACCATTTTATTAAGATGAGTGGATAGAAAAGAATACATTTCGAGGGGAATATCAAGTTTTAAATATTTATTTTGCCTGGCTAGTTAATCGCTTCACTACAGCATTTTCATATAAGATCTTGTCTACTCAATGGATAAGAAAAGCAAGCGTTCTTCATCTTCATCTACAATTCTAGAATCTAAAAACTGGTCTAACTCTATATCCACTGAATTGTGTCTGTAGATATTTGTTATGTTCCTTTAGTATTCTTAGCTTAGTTCCATATCCACTAAGTCAGAAATTGTGCTCAGAATTGTAGTAATCAGATTTCAGTTTAGAAACAAAAACTACAATTTTTTTTTTTTTAATTTTTCCCGATGAAAGCTATCTCTATCGAAAATTCGATACCATAAAAATACCCTTACTTCACACTGGGTAAGCCACTATGGGCAGAAAATAGTAAGACTTTGTTCATAATTTTAAAATTCTTAATTTATTCTTCAAAATCTATGTTGTCCTCCTCAATGTAATATAATTCCGACCTCTTTTTACTAATGGCTTCGCGCCAATAAGCATAACATTCAAATAGTATTTCTTCTTTTGACAGTTTGGCCAGTCGGAAAAAATTCGAAGTTCAAATACCTCGATAATTCTTTTACCTGCTTTGCGTATTTTTTCGGCTACGTCTCACCTTTGCCATGATATTCGGCCGATTGATGGTCTGTTTCCGGGTCATAAGCATAGCTTCAAGACCCATCGCCAGTAATAGTACGTTTTATGATAACCTGATGGTCAAAAATCATAGCTTCACAGACGTTAACGCGACGCTGGTTTTCGAAAAAATTGAGTGATTTTGGAAGCAGTCATGTTTTAAATTTTTTTAGCCCCAAATAATCTTTCAAAATGGTTTTAACCTATCGCTGCGATATTTCAATGATGCCAATAAGATCTCTGATTGTTAATCGTCGATTTTCTAGCACAAATTCTTTGATTTTATGCAAATGTTGATCATCAGTTGAAGTGGATGGGAGTCCTGGAGGTTGTTCGTCGTCAAGGCGTTTTCGACGCTCTTTGAATAATTTTTACCAATAAAAAAAATTCTTGCTCGCGACAAACAGTTATCACCCAAGGCCTTTTAGAACATTCAGAACCTTTCGGCACCAGAAATTTGATTACGCACATAAAATTCAAGGAAACTTCTTTTTTGAATAATTTCACTCATCGTAAGAATCGCCGAATGCATTTTATGTTCTTTTGAATTACAGACTAACAGATGTCATTGATAGTCATACCATATTCGAAAGAAAAAATATTATGTTTTTGCAGAAATTTAAATTAAAAAGTCTTACTATTTTCTGCCCACTGTAGTATATAGTATTCTTAATCTTAGCATTAACTGTGAGCTATAAGACTTTTGAAAAAAATTAATCTATTAAGAACTGAAATAAGGCAGTCGACAACTCAGCCTTTATTAAATCTGCTAACCACATTTTTCGTGAATTGGCAGAACTCTGTTTGCTTAGACGACACCACACACAAGCAGGAGTGGCAACTGCAGAAGCAGCATTTAATTTTACACCCCGCTGAGCAAAGAAATAGTTCAAATACAGCGCCTTGAACACCTCCCCAGCACGCGGACGGACGGACTACAATTGGCCACCATTGCTACTAATACCGTGCTAGTAAAAAGGTAGCACCGTCTATGTGCCTCACAACAGTGCATTCTTATCTGCGCAAATTGACTTGTACGACTATGTCGTTAAGCGTTCTTGAAAGCTTGAGCGCCGGCTAAGTTGCTCTTCGGGGAGCCATATGTATTGCCTCTGTATATACATATATGTGTATATACACATGATGTGTTTGTTAGTGTAAGTGTATACAAATAGTTTTTAATATGAAATTTAATGCGTCCTTTGCTTGTACGCATCTTCTTAAGTTTTTGCTTTGATGATTGGACTACCAGCGATTGCTTGGATGCGCAAGTAAACCTCTCGATTAGGGTTACTTCTGAAGTGGTTGTTAAAAACTATGTATGTAGTTACAAAAACAACACAATAACTAATAATAATGCCATGTATCTATGTAATATGGCTATATCTCTCATATGTGGCACTATTATTGAACCTAAGGGAATTCTGTTGTCTTAGAACAGCTTAGTTACATGGTAAGGGCTAACGGCTTGTTCTTGGCGCCGCATGAAGTCCATTGAAGCTGAAATTTTGTATTAACTTTAACATTCATGCTACAAGCACTGTTTGTGTTTGCTCACACATGAAAGTCGAGAATATGGAAAAACGCATGATATGTATATGTGTATGTATAGATACATGTTTTTAGCGGTAAAAAATGATAAATTGTGTGTATACACTTCTTAGCTAACAACGTAAGCCGCGAGTATGTAAAAAACATGTATTATATGTTATATTGAGAAAACTAAGATTGAAAAGCTGCAACAACAAAATATGATAGAACAATAATAAAATGACTGGTATCGCTTAATATATCTTAGCTACGAGCTTGTCATCCTGTGTGGCGCGTTCGCTGTTTGTTCTTCAATCATGCGTGATTACCTCTTTTCGTTTTTTAGTTAGCTTTTTTATAACGGTTTCCTTTTCTCCAAATACAAAACTAATTTCAGTGATTTTCGGAAGTTTTTGCGAACGCTTGAAAAGCAGTTGCCTTCTGCTTAGCGTCTCAGTGGACCTCTTTTAATCATACGCTGCTGCACCCAGTGTCTTCTGGGCCCCTAGCTGCATTACTGATGGCAATATCTTACTCTCTAGCGTACTTTACAAATTCAACATTGCAATCAAAGATATTTCTGCGGTAATAATTCTGATTGCAATTTTATGCGTGGTTATCTTTTAGGTCCGTACAGCGATTGGCATCCTTTTTAGCATTCCCTATTTCGGAAGTTGGGACAAAAAATAAGCATTTTATTGGCGAGAGCGGAAACGAGTCGTTTAATAATTGCAAGATCGAAGCTGGTGGTATAAATACAGATGCCCTCACTATGGTATCATAAAATTGTCTATCTCTGTTAGTCTATAGGAGTATGGGTATGTGATTTACAGTTCTGTTTTCCGTTCAGAGCTCTTACAGCTTCTGGTGTATTTTACAAGTTCTAAATTGAACAGGCACATTATACCACATTAATTAACAAACAAGGAGAGAGCATAGATATATATTTGGCATTTTTTAAGTGCATAGAATAGGTTAGGTGAGAATATATCAGCAATTAAAACTGTTGAACTTGAAAGTACAGTGGAAGAATGACCTACAGAAACCAATATTTTATGAACTTATATTTTATGTAAAGGTTCAAATCAGAAAATAAAGAAGAATGGCGTTCTATATATTCAGAGCTCTGCAGAGTTTGGTTTCGTAACGCATTTTCGTCACCATTAATCGAATTTTTAATAAGCCTAATCGATTGTTTCAATTTTAAGGCTTTTGAGTTTTTTTATCTTAATGAAATTTACTGTTTTTTGGTATTTCGAGTTGCATTTTCTTAACTAAAATTTTGTGTAAAATTAAAGCCAAGCCAACCATTATACTCTATAGCGAATTTAAGCATTGCATTCTGACTACACTACACTATCTTGCCTTACTTAGCATTGCACTTTCACTGCAATATTCAAACATCTACACACACACACACGCACGCTCAGATATACTTTGGGTATTACTTTGTTGTCATTGCTGCGTGTCTGAAAAGCTTATTTGTTAAATGCAACCATTGTAGAAGTGCTGCCAAGCCGAGACTAATGCAAAGCAACAGAAGCACACACAAAATTGCTTATAACAGTGTGTGCCATAAGATGTTGTATGCAGAAGGCGCTGAGTCAGGGTATTACTAACAAGGAGCGATAAGTAACTGCAAGGAATTTGTAAATCTAAAATTTGAAGGCACTTCTGAACAAATACTCGTACATACGTATATATATGTAGGTATAACTAAGCTCAAGAGTACTTACATATGTATGAAGGCAAGATGGGTAGAGAAGAAAGCCGCGATGTAGCGTCGAAGTTTGCGCAAATGGCGAGATAATTTCATTGCTTTACTTAAAACGCCAAAGAAGCTGCCATGTCTTTCGAATTTCGCTATAAAATTATAAACGTGCGTATGTATGCATTTGCAGTTTCACTTTTGTGTTGCGATTGCTTTTAGAGCCAAGCAATTTTCCATCTTCACCGAGTTTCCAATGAAATGTTGTTTGTTGTTATTGTTATTTCTAAAGTAATGCCAACACACGTACCGGATTGTTGGCTGCAGAATATTTCGATGCTATGCACCTACTTACATAATTACATTGTTTACGAAATGCGTGTATTATATGTATGTATGTTAGGGTGAGCAAAAAAAAAAAAAACAAGTTTATGGGTTGAAATGAGCCGCATACATACAAGTATATACAGAGAAAGAGAAAAAAAATTGCGAAAAAAATCTTAAATATACGATCTTTTGAATTGGAAAAGACACCCACCTAAGTTGACTTTTTAGAAAATTTTTTGCTCTGCAAAATTTAAAGATTATTAGCGAAACTTCGAACTATTTAAAATAATGATGCTAAAAATCTTGCTTCGAAGACATATGTTATATATGTATATTATGATATATTAATATATATTAAGGTGCTCGTTATTTCCGAAATTGGCTTTTCTTCCCAACGCCCCTGATTTTCAGTTTTTGCTTAACAAATCGGCATCGATTTATAAATTTCTTAAAATTTTGTTCTCTTCATGGTCTCATTGCAACCCAAAAATTTTATATTGTGTTTTTTGGGTCACCCTAATGTGTGTATATGTATCAGATGCTTTTAGTTGTGTTATATAATATATTTATGTGTGTATGTATATATGAATGTATCTGCAACTACTAAGGTTTAATTAAACTAAAAGTGTGTGCACAACAACAACAACTAGTAATATGCCACTAACAGCGGTGATAATATCAGCTGGCAGTCGCCAAACTTAGCAGTCAACAACGATTTGCTTGCTGTTTTATCCGGCATTAATTCTGAGTAAAGCGTATTTTCATTAGCATTGCAGAGATATTGGCTAAAATACATACATACTTACGCTAAAATATACACAACGCAATATATTCAAGCAATTTCGTATTTGTAGCACAAATTTTGAAAGCTGCACTTGACTGGTGTCGCTTTTACCTATAAATAAATGCGTTTAAAATACTAAAATAAAAAACGAAGGAATTGAATTTGTGAGATTATATTTATGCTCTCAAGCAATAAATTGCATTCATATCACAAATCGGAGCGATTTTTTAATGATATTTCGCAGCCTACTCGCAGATGTTACGCGAATAAGTGACCTATTTCTCAGTCATTTTAACAAATTTCGAATGCTAACGGGTGGGCCATCTCACGTTTCAAATTTGAATTATTTATATTTCCACATTGGAAACATCAAATACCATTCGGAAAGTGACAGATATTCAGTAAAAAGTCTAAAATTTACGAAATGGGTCGCTATTCACTAAAAGAAAACTGGGAAATATTGAAAAAAACAGAGGATGGTCAATTTTACCGAAAAATCATCTTTTCGGACGAGGCTTATTCCCACCTCGCTGGTTATGTTAACAAGCAGAATTGTCGCATTTGGGGCACAGGACGGCGCTGCGTGCCATACAGCAAACGCTACACTCAATCTTTTACGCCCTATCTTCGAAAATCGCATAATCAGCAAAAGAGGTTATGTGAATTGGCCTCCCACAAGCTGCGATTTAACTCCGTTGGATTATTTTCTGTGGGGAGCTGTTAAAGATAAATGTTACGCCAACCATCCAGAAACAATTCAAGATCTAAAGTACGAGATTCAAGCTGCTTTCGCTGCCATAAGGCCTGAAACCATTGAGAAAGTACTGCAAAATTGGGTGGATCGGATAAGCTACTGTAAACTCGGCCGTGGTTGTCATTTGTCCAAAATTGTTTTCACAGATAAATTTCATAAAACAACCTTTCAAATAAATGTTAAACCTTTGAAAAATGTCAAGCCGTTTGTTTTTATTGGTTTTTTTAAATTTAAAATTTTATATGGCCCACCCTTTATTTGACCTAGAGTGAGTAGTAGGCATAAAATAATCCCACGTTCTTTCCGCAAGACCTGAATTCGTATCAAACTTCGCTAAATTTCATTATATTTCTTTCAAAATGTTGAGGTTGTTTCATCTGTTAAAATGAATTTATAAATATCAGTCGTTATTTGGATGCGATTGAAACTTTTTGGGATCTTTCATGGGTTGAATAATGTGCATTCAAAAAGTATGTGAGTAATTAGTTTTAGGCCTAACAAATTCGTGAAGAACCCAGTAACATGAAAACAATTTTTATACTGGCATAACTGGCGAATCGAACAATCAACTGGTATAAATTATGTATACTTGCATAATCAAGTAGAGAAAATATTTATACCAATTTAAGGGCCACCAAGTGTGACAGCCTAAAAAAACGTCGATTTTTGGGAATTGAAAATTAAAAACAATTGTTTTCGATTTTCAGGGTACATGTTCCATGACAATACAGAGAAAATTTTGAATAAAAAAAAAATGAAACACTTTGTTTTGGTTATACGACATCTGCGACGGCGCTCCTCCACTTTTGCAATGATGCCGGGGCATACTCCGTAGAATAAACCTAAAAAAAAATATATATATGTATATTCAGACTGGAAGATATGTTTCATACAAGGACTTACGATGAGAAAAACGCGAATTCGCTTGAAAAAGAAAATTCGAAAACAATTTAAGTTGATTGGTTATTTGTCTTTGAGTTAACACTGCAGCAAACTCGAAAAATGTCTGGAGATAAACGCTTTTCAAAATAAACTGGACCGGATTGAACAGAGCGCCTGTAGCTCTTTAAATGGCTGTAACTCGAAAACTATTTCAGATATCGATTTAAACATTTTGTATGAGATTTACAAAATTTCGCAAGCGGTGTGCCCCTTAAATGACGCATCACTCGCATGTGCTCAATTTCATTGCATAACTTTATGGCAGCTTTTACAAGCTTTTTTATAAGCGGGAAGATAAGATTTTCTTTCTTGTAAATTTGAAAATACAATTCACGAGTAGCAGTTTTCAAAACAGCATTAATATTACACCAATAAGCTTATCGCCTAACTTGGGACAAAAATAACTGCAACAAGCAATGAACAAAGCCACAGCAAGCAAAAACAGCAGAACGCCATAGAACTGAGTTTTCATTTTCTTGCTGCGCAAACCACCGCAAGCGTTATCGTCCTGCTTAAAACTGCGCTTCATAAGATTCGGGTCCATGATAAGGCTAAAAGCGAAGACATACAGAACCGTGTTAAAATAATTGTCAGGCATGAGAAAATTCACTATTGCAACTGTATGTATATGTTTTAACTTATATTATCATACCTATTATCGAATTATTAATCACTTTGAAATTAATAAGTACTAACAAAGCTATTCAGCAAGATTTATGTTAGAAATTTTATATACACATACACACTACTTATATTTTACGCAAATATTTCTCTTTACTTTATTGTTTTGAACTCTATGATTGAATACTCTCTGCCACCAGATAATTACTTTTTTTTCAAAACAGCAAAGTGTCAGAATTTGTAATATTCACACAATAAATATGTGTTCATATGGCAGAATAACATAAGTCCAATATGCAAGTTTTAAGATGTAGACAATTTAGTAAATATTTCAAGCTAATACAAATTTTTAAGTAAAATCTATGAGATATAATGCGAATCATAAAGACATTGTTGATTGAAAGTACCCAACTTTTCGACTTAAAATTACACTTAAAGCATTAGAACCCTTCCGCATCAAGTCTAATTTTTTTCGATAGACTTTTGACACAATTTCGGCTCGAACCAAGTCCGTCCTTATTTGTTTCCAAACAAAATTCACATAAAAGTGCATTGAGGCGAGTGGCTAATATTAAATGAGGTGCATGTTTTTCGGTTCGCTGCTGTTAATTGAGTTTTATAAAATAATCACAATTTCGCACAAAATCCGCAAATATATTTTCCATTGTCTGCAATTCCTTCACTCCTACTATGCAAATGTAAGCACTTTAATCTATTGTTTAGATGCCTATTAATTGCCAATTTGACCACAATTAAATTTGTTTGCATTGCTGGCACAAAAATAAATTAAAATTTCAACAGTTATTTAATTGAAAATTAAATATTTAGTAATCAACAGGCTTATATGCCACAAATTAGCGCATTCACTGAGCGTGTCTTTAATTGAAATGGTTTACATATTTCCATGCAAAACGTTCTTTTTCAATTTTGTCATGAAATAGTTATCATATTTCAATGTTTTATGAAATGTATTATATTATATCCCGATCTGCGGCTTCGGAAGGATGTTATCATCTTTTTTAGCGAAAGATAATCACAAAGCCTCAGACATCTTCGCAGTGGCTCTGCTGGCTGGCTCTCCTGATATGGACACAACTGAGACACAACAAATGAAACGAACTAATATTATTTTCTGACAAAGATGGCAAAAAAACAAGAAAATCCGTTCGGTTACACCGCCGGATAGACGGAGATGGCTTATTCGACTGAGCACATCAGGCTGATCATTTACTTACTCGTACATACATTAGAGGGACTCTGATGTTTCCTTTTGGGTGTTATAGAAAGGCCCGGCAATAAACTGTCGTTATCTGTGTTCACTGATTCTTGATCTAGAATAGCTTGTTACTTCAAGAGAAGAGTTTTAAGCACTCCTGGAATTTTCTGGCAACCTTAGTAACAGAAATGCCGGACTAGCAAATATTTAGAGTAATATTATTTTGTTTAACACCTATTATATGCATTAGAAACTTTTTGAAACTTTTGGACTCTTTTTAAATAATTTGAAAATTTAGAACAATATTCTAGAGCTAGAGTAGAATTTATTAAGATAATAAAAAAAATCGATTTTTTGAAACCCGCAAATCCATGCAATCCCTTAATAATTTTACAGCGGATTTATAAAACTTTAACGACAACCATTATAGAAAGGAGTATTGTGTAATCTGTTAATTTTAAAACCAATTAGCGTTTATCCGAACATTTACAGTTTTTTTTTTTGTAAGATGTGTTGTATATAATCATGTTTTATATTCTTTAAGGACCTCCTTAATAGCGCGTCAACTTTTTTGACACATACGCGAGTGGTTTGAAACACAACTGATATCATATCACACGGTATAACAAATGTACAAAACTAACTTTCGCGTTAATAAAATAAATTTGCAAATTTTCAACACTTTGCCCGAACAAGTTGTCTAATAAAAAAACTCGAAATCGGAAACCAAAAACGGTTTGCGGTTTACCACACTTTACATGATTGCATATGTCAATTTAAATTAAATGCCAAACATTTTCGATGTGCATTTTTGTCCAAATGACCACTATTGATTTTTGGTTATTAGGATTTAGTTAGAGCAGCGAACACGAAACACATATATTTGTATATATTTTAAGTATGCCAGCAAAAAAAATATGCAGTTTGGAAGGCATAATTTGTGGATTGCGATAAAACTGGGAAAAATGTCAACTTTTGCTCCAACGAAGCTGTAATATGAGTATTCTCCACCGTTGCACTGTGATCACATTCTTATAGCATATATAGAATAAGAATAACTAGATCTGAAAACTTCACCGAATAACAGAAAATATGTTATAGTTCTTTCTAGCCATGTATGCTATATTTATACCCTGAACAGGGTATATTAAGTTTGTCACGATGTTTGTAACACCCAGAAGGAAGACGTTATATTCTCTTCAAGAAGCTGCTCATTTGTCGGAACGGCCGATTTCGGACACTATAACTAAAGCTGCCATATAAACTAAACGATCGGAATCAAGTTCTTGTATGGACAACTTTCACATTTGACTATGTATCTTCACCAAATTTGGTATAGATTATTTTCTAGGGCACATGTAATATCCGAAAAAATTGTTCAGATCGGTTAACTATAACATATAGCTGTCATACAAACTGAACGATCGGAATCAAGTTCTTGTATGGAAAACTTTCACATTTGACAAGAAATATTCACGAAATTTGATATAGATTAATTTTTAAGATAACAATGTAATCTCTAAAACTTGTTCAGAACGGATTACTATAGCATATAGCTTCCATACAAACTGGACACATAGTTACTAACAGAAATGCACCTGTGAAGGGTATTTAGCTTCGGTGCAACCGAAGTTAACGTTTTTTCTTGTTTGTTGTATCGGTCGGTTTCCATACAAGGACTTGAAATGCTAAAAGAACTTAAATACTATTTCGCGTATATGCACACCAACTTCGTCACAAAGTTTTAAAATGCAGCAGCGGACACATTTAATTGTTTAAAATAGTTTTTATGCAATTTACATAATATATCCATATATATTTAATATAGTTCTCCATCACTTTTCTAGTTACCATAAATTTCCCTATTAATCGACTTACCTTACTATTTTATAATTACTCATTTCATGCTAGTTTGTAAACAGTTAGCCTCTCATAAAAATAATTTATTTGCACGAAAATGTAAACCTTCGAACTAATTTATATGCGCACCAAATAAATTGTTAAAAAAGTTCTTTAAATAAATTGCGAAAATAAGCGATTTCAACACATAATTGTGCTGACACAATATAATTTTTATTACATGCCATTAAAATTTTAGCTATTGCAATTGACATGCTAATTAAATCAATTATCTATTTCCTATGTGAACGAATATATTAAATTAAATTAATTGCTATTTTGTTGTACTTCAAACAATGTCCGCTTGCAATTTATAAAATAGTTCCAATTCGTTCATTTTAGAATATTAAAACTTTTATTTAGAATGTTTACAATTGTTTAAAGCTACGCAACAAATATGGTAAAATCGTAGTTGTCGCAGAGAGCATTTAATTTGTTGTTGGAGTTGTGGAAGATTTTTCTAACTTTTGTTTAGAATTTTCCGTCGTGTTTATGATAAATATAGTCGAAATCAAGCCATTCCTTTCCACATGGTGAAACTCAACGTATTTTTCAGATGCGAAGTAATTATGCGCTGTCTTCAAATTTCGTAATTGACAGATCAATTGAAAAGCCCTCGCCTACCAAAGTAAAACAAATTTGTCTGACAAAACTCGTTTTTTCTATTCAACATAGTCCTCTTCAATTGTGATACACTGATTATTTTAAGCCTCCAACTATCCGATATAATTTTTGTAATGCCATTTGTACTTTGCTTCAAATTAGGCTTCGATTTCGGCGATTACATCTCCATTTGATGAAAATTTCTTTTTGACGAGCATTCTTTTGAGATCCGAGTACAGGAAATAGTTGCTGGGGCCAGATCTGGAGAATGCGGTGAATGCGGAGAGAATTTGAAGCCCAACTCATAGATTTTTTCTACCGTTTTCGCTGACGGTGCATGGTCTCGGTGAAAAACACTCTCTTTTTCTTCAAATTCGGCTATTTTTCGACGATTTCGGGATTCAAACGGTCCAATAAGGCTATGTAATAGTCGCTGTTGTTGGTCTTTCCTTATTCAAAATAGTCAATTAAAAGGATTCCATGCGCATCTTCACATACAAACACCATAACCTTGCCAACCGATTGTTGCGTTTTTCCATAGTCCACTAGACTGATTGTCGATTGGACTACGAGGTGAAATGTTGGAGCCATCCATTGTCACACATCGACACAAAAACTCTATATATTGGCTGCTATCACGAACAACTTCACTTTACGATCATCCAAAATTATTTTATAGACCTTTTGATGTTTTTTTTGATAACAGCCTTTTTAGGTTGGTTTTTCAAGAGCAATGTCTGGAAAGTCGTCATCGAGCCAAGAGTTTGCTTCAACTGTATTTGTTTTCTTCAAAAACAATATTTTATCATCACAACAAAAAATTATTATTAATAAAATATTATCCATATTTTTCACAATCATATAAAAATTGCTTCTCTCAAAATGATATTATTCCAAAACTCATAACCCGATAGCTGTCAAATTCATACTGCGCCATTTGAATGTTAGGACTAACTGAAAATCATATAGATTAAATTTTTTTTCTCACGAAAAAATTCACTTAGAGGCTGAACTGTGTCTATAGTCTTTCAATAGTATTAACTCAAGGCTTTTTTTAAATTATTATATAAATAAATTATAATTTTCTTATACCATAAACACATCATTACTAATACATAGGTCTTAGTTTTTTGCTGTGCAATTATTCAAATATCACCCGCAATTTTATAAAAATTCGAAAATGAAGGAGATGAACTATTCACAAGGCAAATTGCTTTTCTAATTGATTTTAATTTAGTTATGTAAATATTAACATTCAAAGCGAACCAAATTCCTCAAGTGCTTTAACACCATTAAGCTTGCATTCGGGGAAGCACTAACAATTAAACACTCATAAAGTGTGCCAGTGTATGCGTTGTTGCATTCAAAATAATTTCACACTAAATGCCCGAGGCAATTAAATGCTTAGACTTTGAGTAGTAAGCACATAATTCTTATAATGACCATTCAACAGCCAAGCATTGCCGGGTCAACCGTTTAACATGCCACACACACACACACCGTAAATATGTATATATGTATGCATGCACAAACGCACAGTGAACACCAAACCCACGTACGAGGCGTTGCAAGCAATGCACTACCACCACCACACACACACATACATCGAATGCCAGTAACACTCATGCACACGCCGGGAAAGTGCTACGTGCTGGCTAAATTGTGCCAGCGAAAATAATTTTCTTCAAGTTGTAAAATTAAATGATTAAAAGCGAGTTGGAAAATTGCGGTCGGAAAATGTGTGCTGCCAGCAACACAATTGCACAATTTTCGCACTGGTGTGGCCACGCCAATTGTTGTTGTTGTTGTTGCTGCGCGTTGCTTTTGTGCGCACTTTTCGCGCGTAATTTCAGCACTTTATCTAACTGCAACATGGCCATCAACAACAATGGCAGCTGTCAACAGAGCACAACAATAGAAATAAAGTAAGGTGTTAGATGTGCGGCAAAGAGTTATTTAGTGGCTGGTGCAGAACTCTGCGAATGCTTAATGAACTTTTAAAAGCACATGCATGCCTACATGCATACATGCATACATATATACTAGCTTGCAACATGTGTGGCATGTAGCACAGGATTTCACGGATAATTGCCTCCGGATGGCATGCAAGTTGGCGCTATAGCAGGCCGCCAGTATTGGCAAAGGGACCTGACCCCAATCACTTTCCATAAGTTTACTTTAATTTCATTGAATGAAATACCTAGCAGGGGTTGAAAGAATTTTCGGATTCAGAGTCACATGGCAAATAATATGACTTCGCTCCATTTATAGAAGTACATCGCATTATTACCTGTGTTATAGATGAAGAGAGAGACCTACTTTGCTTCGTGGAGACCAAGTTCAGAAAGGTCTATTGGTGTCTACAATTTTTGTCAACTGTGAAAAAACTTGGCGCATGAAGTGGAACCAAGTATATACTAGTAAAGCTTTTTGTAGTTTTTTTCACCTTTATCACCTTTTCATCTATACTATTATTATAAAGAGGAAAGATTTGTACCTACTTTTGTATGTTTGTAATAAATAGGCTCAAAAAGTGCAGAGCGGATTTAAAAAATTATTTCACCAATAGAATGCTACATTCTTCCAATTTGACATAGACTACATTTCATTTTGAAAAAAAAAAAAATTAGGGATCCTTGGTAAAATTTGAACAATGTAACCGAAGGAGCTAACAATATTGATTAGTCCTACAAATTGTTTCTTTTACTGTGCGAACTTGCTTTGTGCCTTTCCGAATAATTATTATGCAGACATAGACACATAAAATAATGGAGTTCCATCAAAGATATTAGAATAAAAAATTCGAAAAGTAATAGTGGCTTGCTTGCGATGCTTCTAAAAGCACGCGCCAGAGAATAATGCAAATATTCTGTTGATGTTCCGGCTAACAGATCCGATAATTGCTCGAGTTATGCTGCGTTAGCTAGCATGCAGTGGCAAGACTGACATATTTGTTATTTATTTAATTTTTTGATTATTATTATTTTTATTTTTTAATTTTTCAAAAGTGCCCGCCACTTAAACCATCAAAGAAATTGAACATAAATAGACTTACTTACAAATATAATTGTAGGATTTTTTTTAATACAAATAAAAATATTTGTGGAAAAAAGTGTTTTACATCCAAATTTCCAAAAATTAATAATTGTCTACCCCGTGCGATGCCGGGACGGGCTGCTAGTCGTTCATAAAGGCAAATCTTAGAAATATTCAAAGTATTCATGAAATTTTTTAGGTCCTTTTGCTTGCTAACTGTAACAACAAAAGATTGAATAAGAACAATTTCTTAACAAGCTGCAGTATATCTTTATTTCCCAAAGCTACCCCTTTCAATTATTTAATGTTTAATAAGGAAAGTTCAAAAGCACATAGTTCGAAATTACTTTCCTGAAAAGCTCATATTTTCTTTCAATTACTCCAAACAAAGCAGTTTTGTTGTTAACCATTTGCGAGCATCTATACAATTCTAATCTATTCTTCAACTTCATTTTGGCCAGATTCGCCTGAAGATTTGTATTTCCAATGCGTTGTTTTTTAGTTTTACTCAAATATATATCATATATGTATGTATGTATGTATGTAATATATACAGTCACATAAAGTAAATTTAAAAGTCGCTTAACAAATTTGATATTCATTCGTAGATATCCAAAATATTTCAGACCATGTGCATATGTATAGAATATACATACACACATATCTACACATGATTTACCACATGTGCTGAAGCAATCTCCATTAAAATTTCTTCCATAAAATACTTGCAAAAGCCACTTGAGAAAACAAACGGAACTCAGAATGCACTCTGAATCGTATCATGTACTACTGGCACATGTATATGTGTGTACCTAAAATACATAGGTAATTCTAGCCTTGAAGGAATAAATTTGAATGCAGCATGAAATAGTATCGCGCTTTCACTTTTACTATGTGAGCGTCTTTTTAGTAAATATTCTTAAAGCTTTAAAATAGCCGATATATTTAGAGAGGCATTTTCTCGGAAAACAGATAAACACTACTGGCGCTAGGAAGAACACAGTCTGAAATTGTTGATCCTGTATTGGTCTGAGCAGCACCAAAAGCTCCCTCGAGATCGGGAAGGTTCTCTCCGAGCCGTTCGACACCAAACGAGGTTTCAGACAAGGCAACTCCCTATCGTGCGACTTCTTCAATCTGCAGCTGGAGAAAATTATTCGAGCTGCAGAGCTTAATCGAGCAGGTACAATCTTTTATAAAGTGTACAGCTGCTGGCGTATGACGATGATATTGATATCACCGGCCTCAACACCCGCACCGTTAGTTCCGCTTTCTTCAGGCTGGACAAGGAAGCAAAGCAAATGGGTCTGGCAGTGAACGAGGGCAACACGAAATATCATCAAACAAACAGTCGTCAGAAGAAAAAATCGAGCCGCTCCAATAAGTATATCGATTAATAATAATAACACAGGCGTTAACTAAGCCTTCGTTAATACTTCGGAAAAATTATACAGTTCGTTTTCTGACTCACATGTTTGGTAGTAATTTCTCACTGGGTAATTTTTATAAAACTATGCAAATTTTCACCAAGATTATGACGCACATGAATATACATATGTATTGTATATATATGAGAGCATGTACGTGGACATTAAATCGAAAAATTGTAACATAGAAAATAGAAGACAATACATGGAATGTTTTATGTAGAGAAGTCATTCATGTTTTGAGTTAAAATTACAATCAGGAGAGAAATAAGTCGAAAATCATATAAAATTACACAAGCGTGTATGTACTTCGCAAGTACATATGTGTGTATATGTATAACAACAATGTGCGTTTATGTAGTATAACAACAAAAATATACTTCTAACTATGTGATAAACTGCTCTCAAAATGGAAACGAATAAAGTGGATTAAATATATGGAAACATATAATATATGAAATTGCATATATATAAATAGGGTGCTGTTTTAGAGATATAATACTGCCTACATTTAAAGCTGTCAGCCTGCTCTCAAGGTGAACTCAAGTATATGCAGTAAAATGCAGAGATCCCGACAAATTTACAAATCGCCTCGCACAGTTCAGGAATGAGGCATATTTTATGTGCAGAAGTGAGAAAAAGTACTATTTTTGGGGTGAGCATACTACTGAGTAGGCTCTTCCTGGCGTCTGCTAAAGATAAAGCTTGCCAGCAGGTTGGTACAACATTCCATACATACCTCGCAAAACCAGCGCTTTGTTGGGAAGAACTGCTGACCTAATCCTATCAACTAAGGAGTCACTCAAATTGACCACTTAAATATTTTGGTGTTGTTATACGCAGCTTTGTAGGATATTAGATCAACTACACCAGAAAAAATAATGCACCATTGGACTTCGGAAATATTTTCATAAAGGGCAGTCACTGTGCTTATATCCCTAAAAAGCTCAAGTTTTAAACGATCTAAGATCTGATATAAAACAAAATGCAACCATGCATTACTTTTTTCGTGTTTTCTTCTGAACTAAAGTTTTAACCTTCAAACGAGCACCTTTTAATACATATTTTTATGTATTTATGTAAACAAAAATCTATATACATGCTTTCAAATATATTTAATAAGTTCTCTGGTATCAAACATGCTGCAGTGTAGCTCATTTTATAAGCATATAAAATATATATACATATATATGTATTTACCCATATTGCAGCATGCGAAGACAAAATGTCTTACTAGTATAGGAATAATGTGGCATTCATGCATACAAATTTATGTGACTATATAAGAGTATACGAATATATGCAAATAAACAAGCAAAAAAGAAGAAGAAGTGAATGAAAGTATTGAAGATAAAATGCAGCAAGAAATCAACAAAGGCTACATTTTCGAATATATTGTTCATTATAAATATGTTTACTATAAAAAATATTAGGTTTACTCAGAGCATAACGCAATTTAATATTCATTTTACGCAAGAGAATTGAATTGACTCAGAAAAAAGAAAAGCAGAAAGTTCGCAGCTTTTTGATTATGCGGCAGAGATATAAAACTGAATTTATTGGGACTCTCAAATTGAGAACATTTCAAATCTGAAAATGAATAGGAGTTTAATATTTACGCTACAATAAATAATTATAATCCATTAATATATAAAATTGGAAATGAATATACAGCGTGAGTCATTCTCCATGTTGGTTGTTACGATCTTGAGGATGCACCACGTCCTGGAAGGCCTCTTGAAGCCGATTTGGATAAAATAAAGTCCATGGTCTATGCAAATCGCCGAATAACAACTCGACAGATTGCTGAAAGATTAAGTCTTTTAAAGGGACCATTCGCAATAAAAAATCGTGTTTAAATTGCGCTAAGAAAATAAGATTACTTGTCCTTGTATTTCTTTAAGTTACTCAAGTACTTACACAGATTATGGATCACTCTGTATATAGCCGTAAATGTATGTGATTTACACTTACAACTCTGCAAGTTGCTTGACCACACTGCCCTTTCATTACATTTATTACTGATGTTTTATAAAAAGTTTCGAAACTCCAAAACCCTTAAAAATAAGTTAAAGCAAAATGGAATCAAAATAAATGAAAAATTTAACTTTGGTGAAAGCTTTTACTTGTGACAAAGTGAAACTTTAAACGTGCTTTTAGTTTAAACTTTAAATTGGCGGTAATACCTTCAAACTTTTTTGTCAAATGTGTAATTTTTTATCTTAACTAAAATTCAAAAAGAGCACTTCTAAAAAATTTAGCAAAAATTTTTAAAATGCATTTAGCTTTTTAATGTATTTTACTAGTTACATGCAACGCGCTATTAAGGAAGTTATAATTCCTTATTCAATGAACTATTAATTATCCAATTTCGTTGTAATAAAGCTAATTTAAGAAATCGTGATTCTATATTCCGAAGTCTAACTTCCAAAAATGAGATAGTTGAGGATAGTTTTCATAAATGGAAACCAACAACATAAGCCATTGGAGTTGAAACAAAAGCACGACATACAAACGCAAAGAGAATTGGCAGCGAAATTGCGTGAAACACATTTTGCCGAGAGGGAATTGCAGATGGAACTTGTACTCAACTACTGCGAGGTGACTCTGAGTAGCGGTATATAATTATTATTTTAGCTCTAAACTCTCTTCGTTTATTTATAGTACGCTTCGTATAAAGTATTCTGGCATCCCATACTGCGCACCGTCAAGGCGCCAACCTATCTTTACCGCTTCGATTTCGACTCTCCCGACTTTAATCACCAGCGTATCGGCTATTGTGGTAAAGAAGTACGCGGCGTTTCACATGTGGATGACCACTCGTACTTGTTCTTTGGCGATTTCGCTTGGAATCAGGACAAAGACACACCGGAGTTTCGTACAATCCAACGGAAAATAGATATTTGGACTTCGTTTGTCGAAAACTCTGATCCGAATTGTGATAGCCTCGGCGGTAACAAATGGATGTCGTTGCAGGCTGATGGCCAGTTGCATTGCCTAAATGTAAGTGAGGATTTAGATGTGATCGCATTGCCGGAAATACATAAACCAGAAGCGTGGCATAGTCTGTATGAGGTGGCAAAAGAGTAAAGACGGTAATTGTTTTAAATTGTACATAAAAAGTATTTAAATTTTAACATGCAGAATTTGTAAATATAAAGCACGTAGCTAAGTAAATAGTTGAGAACCCTTTTTTTAAGTAAATATAACCGCAAAAAGGTTTGGCTTTAGGTTTGTTTTCAAAGTGTTTAATCGCAACTTGATCTCGAGTCATAATTGGAGTTTGTTCGGATATATTGAGTGCTAAATACGATATTTTGGCTCTGTCCACTTCAGAAATAGTTTTAGTTGTACCAAAGAGTGGCTTTATTTTTATTTCCAACCTCTGGCTGCTCGATCCATCACAAAGAGATAGCATTTATATAAAGTACAAAAATTTAAGGTGATAAAAGTTGTTCCTAAATTGTGAACGCAAGTGGTTTACCATCTAATCTCCACAACGAGATAGCGATTTCGGCATTCGGTATATAGTAAATAGCTTATATTCTTAATAGACAACATGAAGATTCTATTTTGAGCCAACAATAGCAAGTTGTGTAAATAGAATATACTTAACATATCACGGAATTGATAAAGTCGAGTACGGAAAAAGCAAAGAATAGCACAGGTGCAGCCGCAGTTTCAGCTATTACACCGTAGAAGACAGTTGCTAAAAATATGGTTTCGCAGTAAGTCGCACGACGACCGAGGATAAATTCTTACAGATCACATACAGAAAAATTGTTGAAAGAAATGTGAAATTGTGTTTAACCTAATTCTTTAGACTTCTAGAGCCAATTGTGTCCACCGCAAGTGGCAAGGTGAGAGGTCAACTGCGTTAATGTAGATGAGCTTTCCTATATATTCTTAATGCCAAACTCATTCAAACTGCAGCGTAACTCGAAGGAGTTTTAAGATGATTGAATGCATGATAGATTGGATTACAGCCTTTGCTCTCAATTCGAATTCCAATTGTGAAAAACTAAGCAGTTTGGCTTGGCAACCGCTGCTGCAGATGACCGCTATTATCTTAATATTAGCGATGAACTGAGCTTTAACAAATGGCCAGAGGAAGAGAAGTGAGTCGTGTGGGATCAATATTATAAGGAGGCGGGTATAAGAACCTTTTAGTTGGCAGCAAGTTTTACTGTGTGTGCAAATGTTTGGCAGCAATTTATTGTTTTTTTATATAAGAACGATTAATTCAATAAATTTAAATGATTACGAACATTTACAATTTGATTAAGTATGTGAAAAATTAAGAAGAATTATTATTTGGACTTAAAAGTTAAGAGTTTTTAATAGGACACTACAAAAGTAGACCCCTAGGGACAGCAAACGACGGCATATGTTGCGCGCTTTTTTGACATTTCTTTTGACGATGCAACAACGAGTTGAAGTAGTGCAACAGCACTAAACCGTAATTTTTTCGGGGTGTGCCTGTAGTGTTGATGCATGGAGTAGGGATAATGTACTTTCACAGTTCTAAAAAATTCCATTGATATTCCAAATCGGTTTTGTTTTATTTAAAAACAACTTTTGTAGCGCTCTTATTGTAGAACCCGCTATATCCTTACATGCCCGGAATTGCTTCGTTGCTATAATTCTTGAATGCGCCAACTGAATGCGTAATTAAAATGTTGCACCATCGGTGAAAAATGTTGCACAACAGTTTGTTTTTTCTTTTTAAATTTTTAAATTATCAGGCAAGTGGACGTGCCGCATTGCCAAGCGCCGGAGCGCATTTAAAGTGTATATATAAAGTGCTATATTTAACTACCTGCCCTTACATATATTCACAACAACAAGTACATATGCACGAGTCTAGTGTATAAAAACTTCACTTGCTCACTCACCTCACTGCACAAGGTACAAGTCGTTATCTATGGGTAGGTAGCTAAGGGCGCCTCTTGCAACAAAATAAATAACTGCCAAATAAAGGTAAATAACAACAAGTCTATCGCATGTAATCGCTTCACTGCCAGCGAAAAGGCAACAAAACGACTACAATATATCAATTAATGGAATGTAAAAAGTGGCCACCGAAATGCGCGCGAACTTCATACTTACTGCACATCCTTGCAACGCCGTGCCGCGGCTGCTATGTTGCTCGCAATGCCGGCGCAAGTGCTTGCCGAAGTGGCTGCTATAAATAAGTGCTTGTTCATGTATAAATTTCGTGTAAAAAGACGGTGCAGTAGCCGGAGTAGGTCACATACTTCACATACTATCGAGACTACCGAGCAAATGGAAAGTGAACTTTACTCTTATTTTGGATTCGTTAATATCTTTGCGCAGTCACGGTTTGCTTTTGTTTTCCAACTTGCTTAAAGTGCACAATTTTAACTGAAGAAACTGAAAGAGAGGAAGTGGAGTTGGAGCGGTAGGATAATATAAGCATATATATAAGTGTATGTGCCCACTTTATAGACCCGTAAAGAAGAGTAAGCTGATGGCGACAAGCGTTGTCATCAATACAGTTCGCCACTGGGTTAGCAACTTTGAAAGTATTGGTCGATATTGTATTAATTTGGTTTTTTTCAATTCAAAGATAGCTTTATTTCTATATCAATATTGACTTTGTAGATCCTGTAGTGTGTGAGTCGTGAAATCAACAATTACATCGATCCCGCTCTGTTTGGCTGCAACTAGAAACATATAATGTTAAATCAAAATAATTCTATGAATCTCAAAGCTACATATCTCAATTAAACAGCTTTTCCACTCCGACACTATCCTCCCACATACTGAGGCATCTTATCTACGAGGTATGACAATTAAGTAATGAGACTGATTCCATCAAAACCGTATATTTGAAAATTATTCTACAACTCTGCCATCCTTTCAAAGCAGTCCTCTTGGGCAGCTATACAGCGATTCCAGCGCGTTTTCCATGCTTCGTAACATTTCTGGAACGCTTTGACTGGGATGTCCGCGAGTACCTTCGTTACGGCCGCCTTTGGGGTATCCGTAATCGACTAAAAATAGGTTCCTTTGATCACCGATTTTGTTTCAGAAAACAAAAAAAGTCACAGGGTGACATGTCGGGCGAATATGGCGGCTGTTGCAACACGGCGATCTCTTTAGAGGCCCAATACTGGGACAGGCTGAGGGCTGTGTGGCATGGCGCGTTGTCGTGATGAAGGATCCAGTTACGAGCGATGTCTGGGCGCACCCTGTTGGCTCGTTTTCGCAATCTTTCGAGTACTTGGCAATAGTAGAATTGATTCACAGCTTTCCCCGGTGGAACGAATTCTTTGTTGACTATTCCATGGCTATCAAAAAAGGCAATAATCATCGTTTTCACCTTTGACTTGCTCGTGCGAGCTTTTTTCGGGCGGGGGCGCTCGGAGACAACCATTGTGAGCTTTGGCGTTTGGTTTCCACGACTAAGAGCACTATCACCATACACTCTTACAATTTTAGCGTGCGTTTCCGAAGCTGTTTCGCCCAATCTGGCGCAAAATTTTATCGCGACGCGTTGCTCTTGATTTTGTTTTTCCATTTTCGTGACGAGCACTACAAACACACGCCTACCCTACTTGACGCAGCAGGCGAACTGAACACGCTAGAGCGATAGTACATATATCAATGGAGAGGGGAGGGATGCCGGAAAAAGAGAAAGGGAATTTCAAGGTCACAGGTTTGCCACAAGCGCGGCAATAAAATCAGTCTCATTACTTAATTGTCAAACCTCGTATGCGCTCTCTTGACCATGCTCGTATTTGACTGTCTAACGCCACGCTGGTTGACTTTAAAATTCCTCAAGCCATATATATTTTATTTTCCGCAAAAATTCAAAATCCAATGAACTTATGCAAATTGCCAGACAGTGTACAATAAACAAAATATCATGAAAGTAACAAACCAACGTCGTAATCGACACAATCTGCGCCCAAATGGCCAAAAGTCAGCAAATAAAGAGCGAAAGCTGAGTACGAAGAGACAGAGAATTGTCAAATAACAAACAAATGCGTATGTATATTCATATTTGATGCTTTTACTCAGCGGCGGCGCATTTTTATTACCACTGTATTAACCGACGTCTATGAGTGCTCTTCGTCCTTGCAATGGGTCACTGATATACAGTGATTGCGGACTGAACAAGGGCGCATGAGGGCGCGATTGTGTATAAATTGAAATTCGTAGCAGGCTTATTATTGTGCGCTATATTTTTTGTTTTTGTTGACCACAAATCTTTGCTGTCTGCTGTCCGCATTAAAATTGTGGGCGTTTGTCTATTTGTGTGCCAATAAAAAGTTGATTCAACTCATTGTTAAATTTTTGATTGCATTATGGTTGGCTTATGGCGGCGGCTATTATACACTCATGTTTATGCATGCTTTAAGTGTGTATGAATGTTGTAAGTATAAGTTAATGCGTGTAGTGGTCAGTTGGCTTTATTGCGAGCGGACTGGATAATGAATGAACTTTGCGGCGAGAAAGTCAGCGTAATTGAGCTCAAATGAATGAAATTCAGAAATTAAGTTTTTAAAATGTGTAAATTCAAATATGTTGTAAATACTCGTATGCAGGGGGATATTAGTATTGTCTTGGATGTTGCTCATACGCACCGTTGCAAAAGTACTTTCAATGAAAGCATGTAAAAAGTACAATTTTTTTTTTCAGTTAATGCTTAATAAAGTCAACATTTTGAGAAAGATGTGGGAGTTTGCTCTTGTCTGTTAGAAATATTAAGATAAATAGCGCTTTGTGGGGTAAAACTAGAATTCAGTTCGTACTGGCATCGTTCTCGCGTAAAAATTTTTACTTTCGATTGGCAATAAAATGCGGTGAAACTACGAAAAATAAAACCATATTCATTGAAGTTTTTTTATACCTTGATAGATCAGGAGTAGTTTTCTTGGTTATTAGGAAACAGAATAACTTAAGGCCAATTTTAAATTAATTTTTAAGCCCAGAGTTGGGTTCAAAATAAGTGAGTTGAATGATGAAGCAAGATGAAATATATTATCTCTAACAAATATGCTTTCTGTACATTTATGCTAAAGGAATTTTGTGTCAATATTCAAATAATTAGGTACTTAGTTCCGATTGTGAAGCACACACTTAGTTTTCAACTCACATATAAGCTTATAAGCTTTTATCTGATCATATTCTGGTTTGTGAGAATACAACCGTGGACTTGTCATTCTCTTGATATTTCTTTGTCTGCAGCCTTTTATTGCTAAACTCTACTTTTGTCATACTTAATGCAAAGAAAGGTCTACAGATGCAACAAATATCAGGCGCTGAGTTTATCTAGATTTTGGCCAGCTCTTTGCTTCATAATCTTTATTGATTCCCATATGTTCCCGAAATTCATAAAACATACGCCATTTCTCCACATACAGTTTCATGATCTTTTGCTGAGCATTATTATTAACAATTTTGCACAGATTGATGCGTCTGTATTTGCTCCTGCGAATAAATCAAGTAAATTTAGCCAGAATGACTCCCAACCCTCGTGACCTTAGTAATTGCAGCCACAATACATTCACGCTGACAAGGCTTCAGCCAAACAGTTAACAAATTAATAGCGCAAGGGCAGTTGAGGAGCAATGTTAGCGCACATTTTGCTGCTAGCGTATGAGTACTGTCGTAAAAGAAAAAAATTGTGCAAAAAGACTTGAGCATTGTATAACCACAGCAATTAGTAAGCATGTTGCCGCTAGCAGGCATACGGCGTTGCTGAAAATATGAAGGAAATAATAAGAGCATTGCAACAACTTGCACACTACCGCATGCAATTTTGTATGTGCGAGCGTTAGGGTGGGTCGTTATTTCAGAAACAGTGTTCTTTTTAGGATTATAATAATAAACGTTTCGATTGAATTATTTTAGAGTAAGAAATGTTTTATTTTATCTGCTTACAAATAATTCTACACAATCTGCATTAAAAGCTAAAATTTTTTTTTCACTCATCCCACTCTAATACTAAAAGTAAGCTCAAACTTGGCGCGTATTCGCCTGAGTGTAGACAACGCTTGTATGGTTGTATGTGTGTGCGACCGCAGCTGCAGCTTAACAAATTTTTTTAATTGAATTGCTTGCAGCACATAGCGTGCCACATACGCTTTCGCACACGTGCGCCACTCATACGCCATGTTGGCCGCATGTCGTCACGCTCACTAGCACAGCTACGTGAAGCTACATGCTGCATATTAACTTTTTAAGTATATTAATTGCCACCATTTGAACTTTATTTAATTTACGAGCGACTGCAATAATCTTGGCCGCATGCACTGACTGCGCTTTTCACTTCACTTCCTTCCTACCGCCGCCAGCTAAGTGCAGCTTTATGTGAGATTTAGTAAAACGGACGGCCCTTCCTCGCCGCTCTACGCTCTCATGCTCTCTGTGTGCATTGCAGCTTGCCTATGCATAGGTGTAGTGGGAGCGCCACTTGTCCATACATTCTCCCGCTTAGCTCGACTTAAGTTAAGACTTAACCGCGCCTTTCCATGCACTGTCAATTGGTTGACTCGTTAGCTAGCTGACTGCCAGCGCACCACATGCAACGACAACAAAAGCTAGCACATTGCGCTGTGGCAATTTGTGTGTGGTTGGCTCTTTCTGCTTTTTTGCCGTTTTCCCTTTGCTTTTTATCATATTATTCGCTTTTTATCCAGCTTTAGCATTGCTGTGGCTAAAGATGTTGTTTTTGTTTTTGCTTTTTATTCATAAAACACCAATGAAGTGCAATGCATGGCTGATATTGCACGTGAGTGTGAGCGTATATGTGTGTGGCGCACACACACATCTGTAGCCCGCTTAGCAATTGCGCAATTGCAAGTCGCTCACATATGCACCCACATATATATTGCATGTGTGGGTGTAGTTGCAGTTGTAGTACACCAGCTCGCCAGCAATATGAATTGACATTGCTCGTTGTATGGCAACCTAACGCTGCCGGTTGCTGCCTAACGACGCCTGGTTACCGGGTCACATATGCGGCTAATAAATTGTGTTAAATTAAAAGGGAGCTGTCAGAAGAACGTACTAATGCATGCCAATATAGAGGCGTATATATACATACATACATTTGCATGTGTTCATTCACATATGTATATACTACACTTTCTTAATTGCCTGCGTGTGGGTGTGAGAGTAGTACAGATTTTTACACTTAGGTTAAAATCAAAATAAATTAAAATTCTAGTTTGCTGGTGTGTCTTGTGAAGTGCCATTGCTTGATTTATAAATAAGACTATTTTTCTGCCATTCTGGTAAGAGTTGAAGTATTTCAACTCGATTAATGACACACTGTTAGCTTTGTGTTCAACGAAATTACTGAAATTTGCAAAATATGCGCACAGAGAAAAATAATTTCACAGTTTTAGACTCATAGATAAATTGATAAGTCCACGGCTCATCACAATAAAACATATTTTTTTGCAAAATTCGTTTTTTTATTCAACATATAGTAGTTCCCTTCAAGGTTGAGATCAACGATGAGATACTATGCAAACTTGTTTATAGTGATTCTCCAACTTTTCGATGCCATTTTTGTAGTAATGTAATGTGACCTTTGCTTAAAATATACCTCATTTTTGGCGATCACTTCTTCATTCGATGAACATTTTTTCCCGGCTAACATTTTTTTGAGAGCCGCGAACAGGAAACAGTTGATGGGGATCAGATCTGGTCAATGCGCTGGATGCGGAAGCAATTCGAAGGTCACTTCATGAACTTTCGCCATCGGTTACACTGACTTGTGACTTGGTGAAGGAGCACTTACTTTTTCTTCAAATGTGGCCGCTTTTCGATTTCGTCCTTCAAACGGTTAAATAATGCTACTTAATAGTCGCCGTTGATGGTCCATTCTCCTTCAAGGTAGTCAATAAAAATTACTCCACGCGCATTCCAAAATACATACGCCATAACCATATTTGCCGACTCTTGAGTTTTCCACTCCTTGGAGCGCAGTATAAATGCAGTCTACACGGATGATTGTCGATTGGACTTTGGAGCCAAGTTTTACCCATTGTTACACATTCGACGCAAAAACTCAGGTTCTTCGTTGTTTTTGGCCATAAATGAGCTCGAGCCGCACTCACAAAAACAACGTCTTTTGGGCGTCCACTAAGTTCACCATCTTTGGTGCACGTTTTACCATCTCTGCACCAGTGCTTGATGGTTGATTTTGTTGGGGCGGTGGTCATAATTCCAGGTGTTTTCTTCCACTCTATTTTTCTCTTTCAAAAAGTAATACAGGGTAGGCCATTTAAAGTTGACCCATCTGGCAACGCTGTAACTTTTAACAGCGCTGACAAATCGGCTAATGTCATACCGCGTTGGAAGCGTCATTCGAAGACAATTTATACCATGGAACAGTACACTCCAAAAGGACGCGCTGAAATTGTTCAGCTTTATATTCAAAATAACTTTTCAATTGTGTTAACTCAACGTGCGTTTCGCAAAAAAAAATAAAGTGAAAAGTGCTCAAGTTAAGATCACAATTAAGTCTTTATACGCAAAATTTGTGAACACCGGTAATCTCAGTAATGCCAGTCATGCATCCAGACAACGCACAAGACGTTCTGATGAAAATATCGAAGCTGTACGAGCCAGTATTGAGGAGACTCCATCGACATCGAGTTATCGCCGCTCTCAGGAATTAGACATCTCTCGCACCACTCTCCGACGCATAATTCATAAAGATTTGAAGATGTTTCCATATAAAATTCAAATGGCACAAAAACTAAACCCAGCTGATTATCCGCGACGCCTTAATTTTGGCAAATGGGCAAATGGGTCAACTTTAAATGGCCTACCCTGTATTTTATCAACTCGCGCAATTACTTTTTCTCATATTTTCGAAATAACCAAAGTTGCTTCACACAATATGTTACCGATTATAATTCACAAACTAATGATCCAACAGCTTTCAAATTTTTTTACACTTGCCTTTGTAGGGTAAGTGTGGTTTTAATCTGGTGGCATCATCGGTGCGTACTTCTTTCGAAATTAATCTGTTACTGTCAGAGGAGGGCAATATAGATCGATGGTTCCAAGGACACTGAGCTATCAAATTATGGCGTGAAAAAATTCTTTTAAGACATTGTGCCATTAAATGATCTCCAAAAAGTTGTGATTTTGAAGTCTTTGGCATATAGCAATAAACCAGACTCTCTTCAGTCTTTAGAAGTCAATATTGAACGTGATATTCAACATATATATAACATGATTTAGTGGAAAAAGTAGACGAAATTGAATTCATCGAATTTGTTCCTGTAAACAAGTCGTGAAGGCCGTTTGAATGTTGTTACATTCAAGATTTAATTTTATCGATTCCTCTTATTTAGCTTATTGAAAGACCCTATATTATATCAATGTGAAAATATTTCAAAAAATGCCAGCTAGTAAACTAGAAAAAGAAACCTTATTGAAGCAGTTGATTATCGATAAGTCAATGAACCTGAACATTATATTGTAATGAAAAGCGTTTCGGAATACTATTATCATATATAATTTATATGATAATGTGCGTAATATATTTGTTGTGCCTACACTGATAAAACCGCATAGTAACAGTTGCAATTGTTGTTATTGCTTTACTATGTCACCGCATTTCCGCCTTCGTCAACCTCATGACACGCTCTCAACTAAAAATTGATTGGCACACTTTGACAAACCGTGTAAACATGTGCTTATTCCAAAAATAGGACGCAGCTGCTTATACACATTTTAATATAGAAACTTTGAACTTCGCCGACAAATATTAGCTTTGGGTGTGCTACCCGATTCCTCCTCTGATTTCCATGACAATAAAATTGTGAAAAAGGCAGGTATTAGTGTTATTGCTTTTCCTCATACAATATACTATTTGGTATGCATATGTACATACATATACTATATATACATAGATTTACTTATATAATATTTGCACTATGTCACTTTGTTGTCGAACTTGAACAAATGTGTTGGTTTGTTGTGCATATTTTTTGTCAATATTTTTGAGGAACTTCTAGCAACAAAGGCATAGCGTTGCCTTAAAGTATGCAACGAAGTTTATATTTGCTTTTGTCACATACTCTACGTTATTTGGGCGTTCTCCTAAGCGGCAATGTGATAGAAAGTCGCAAAAAAATGTCAACCTTTCTATAAATAATGAACTTCAACATTTCCTCAAAAGGTTGTGTTACAATTGAGCCGGTTAGGCATTAATGTAGATATAGAAATAGTGGAATGGTCGCTGCTTCCAAGAATCTGAGAGTATCAAGCTGTAGTGGCTAGTGTTCATCAACAATGTTTCTATTTTCTTAACTGTGTGGGTTTTAAGCGAAACATCCTGGCATTAAGGCCAGAAATCCTATCATTTGTCAACTTAGCAAGTTCCTTAACAGGACAAAACCAAAATCATTTAGACTTAATTTTACGAGTACCTTCGATTTCAAAATGTATTATTTTAACATAATTTTGATGGGTTTATGACAATTTGCGAAAGTATGGGAGTTAAATCTATCTTTACGAGTTTTTGGTACTGGGAGCAAGAGATTTTTTTGCAGCTGTCTAAGTAAGATTCTCCGTCTCTGGACATAACCTAACTTAATGCTAAAACTGGATATCCTTGAGTTCACTCTTTTTGCTTTCTTTGTTTGTTGTATAAATCCCGCACAGTGTTAAGAGCATTTTCTATATACATGCACATATGTACATACATATGAGTTACTGTTCGCATGTTGTTGTAGAAAACCAACAACATGCCAGTGGAG
This sequence comes from Bactrocera correcta, assembly GCA_027475135.1. NCBI lineage: Eukaryota > Metazoa > Arthropoda > Insecta > Diptera > Tephritidae > Bactrocera > Bactrocera correcta. The sequence goes on along the minus strand of CM050325.1, from coordinate 109,682,971 downwards.
TAAGTTCCAACTCTTCACTATATGCAACAACATCAATTCGTGCGGGTGTTTGCCACAAAATGACAACAACGCTGTAAGTCTGACAAAAAATGGCCACAAGTGGACACTGCCCAGCAGACACACACTCACCTATGCGAATATGTAGCAATAGATTGTGGCTGTAACAACGTCGATAGCAGCGACATCAGAATTTGTCGAAACCGCATATTTGGGGCTTTGTTAGCTGGCACATAAATAAACAGATTCGAGTGCACAAAGCGGGGTCAAACACACACAAGATGAGAACGGGCACTCGATATCGCGTGCACCGCTCCGGTGATGTTGGCAGAGTTCGTTACCTTTTGTTGGTTATTTTCTCAATGCATTTGCATCCCTTGTCGCGAGCGTGTCGCTTTTGTCCAAGCCCCGCTCTCGGTTTATTGGCGGTGGCTCTAATTCGCGGAGTGTAGCTTGGCTACGTGTACACAGACCGAGCACTTGCGTTGTGTCGCTAATTAATGCACGCCATGTTGGCCGATGACCCACGCACATTTACAAGCGAATGAGTTGAGAAATTCATTACGAAAATTTCATAGCTGACTACTGAAATGGCTAACGTGAATGAGCCCTCGCAGATTGAATATAAGGATGGCACTCAGTGTGAAAAAAGTCCAAATATCTGAAATATGCATTTTTATATTGTATGACATGTTATTCGAGTTTCAGTGTTTCTTATAAGAGGTTGTGAAATATCGATGTGGGGCCTTTGAATTCTATAGAATTTTTATACACAAAGCGTGAGGGTCCTGTTTGCTGATGGTCGATTATATACCATAGTGAAACCTTTTTTTTTGAATCAATTGAATTTCAGCAGTTGGCGAGGGTAATTATATACTTTGAACACCCTTCCAAGCCATGAAACAGCGGTTTCAGAAGGATGCATACAAGAATACGAGAATCAGGCTCGATTTCTCAAAGAGTTGATCGCAGTATCATCAACGAAATAAATTGCTTTTGTTTCTATAATATTCCCAAGTATAACTTGTGGCATACATAAGAAATTGATTTTTCTCACCCCCACAAAATAACGCCTTTAAGAGATAGTTTGATTTGCGAAGCAATCATTCTTTACTGCCTATCTGAAATACATATGTACAAATATAATTATTTTTATATATAAATATCCATATATTTTTTATAACAATTCCAATCATAGTGATAAGAATAGCGCCACTATAGAAAGGACGCCGATTTTCTTGCCACCTGCAGAAGGCAATTCCCATACCTAAAACCTTTAGGCTGCGAGACATAAAAAATCACTACGAAAGTGCCGCTAGCATTGTTTGACAAGTCGATTTCCAAAACGCACCAATACTTTGGAATTGCAAACTTTGCTCACAGCAGCGCAGACGATTATTTTCTGCTTACATACTTACATATATACGAATGCATATAAGTAGGCAGAAATGGCACAATTCTTGCTTCGAAACTTATAAAATATGAACGTTAATGAGAAAAGTTTTATTTAATTAAACTAATCGAAGTTCGGCGCATTTGCTTTGATAATAAGTACAATTATTTCAACAAGGTATGCACGCCGAAGCTGCTGCAGTCATCTTTTTCTAGTGAAAATTCAACTCGATAAAATTGCCTTCCATTAGCTATACAAATTAGAGGATTCATTGTTCGAATGTGTTGGCGGCGGAAAGGGTATAAAGTTGTGCTAACAATGAAATAAAACTTTACTTTGATTTTTGCAATTAATAATAGCGCAACTTCTCATTTAGGCTTACAATTACGTAACCGTTGAGTAAAACTGGTGTATATGTCAATAAAGTGGAATTGGTGTGCGAAAACTTTTGAGCAGAAGAATTTTATGAAGCGTAATAACTTTTTAAGTACTAGCCATTTAATTTAATAATTACTTGTACATACTGCAATGGATCAAATTATAATTTTCCTATCACAAATCTGTGTAATTCCTTTTCTTCTTCTTTTGCAACTCTTTATACAAAAGTCACTCATACGCCCAGGTGGTAGGTCTGCCTAGGATTTTTTTTGTCTATTTTTTTTTTTAACTTTATTGGACAGTAAGATCTTAAATTTGGAAGTCCAGTTAATGTTTCTGAAAGCAATCTAATATTCCAACCGATATATATATATATAAATGTAAACCAGAGAAAAGTCTATAATTAAAATGGCTATAAAGCAAATCGAGGAACATCCCAACTCACCAATTTTGCAGATCTCATATTGAACGCTGTATATTACCAAAAATACAACAAAGAAAATAGTATTCAGTTATGGTATGATGTTAACTTTATTAAGTAATGCGTACCTTGTAATGTTCTGGCAAAATTAAATAATTTCCCTGTTTCCAACAATCACATTTGCTAAGTATTTTTAGAAAAAAGAAAAAAATCAAAATACTCATACTGATCCATTAAATCTCACATTTTAAATTATAAATCTCACCATAAATTTATTTTCAGATTAACACATACGATATCTAAAAGTATATCACTATAATAAGGAATAACCTTAACTTGTCACAAACAGACCGGATCACTGTATTTAAAACTAAACTTTATAGTTACCCAGATTATTCACATTTATAATATTTACAATTGACAGCTGAGAGTAATTAGTATCTTTCTGCTTGAAATTGTTGCTTCTAAATAATCCTTTGTAACCATCCCTTGTAATATGAACCGTGCATTTAAGAGGAAACTTTGAAAGCAGGCTGTCTAAAAAACAATAACATTGAGGTAGACAAACGACCACACAGTCATGATAACCCCCTGAATTGTGGTCCGTTCACAGTTTTTCCGGCGCATAAAACTCGGTCCACACTTTGATCTGGTCCATGCCCGGCAATTCAATGAATTCTATTTTTTCGCTAATATTTAGGCATTTAATGTCGCCCACTTCACGTGTGACCGGCTCGAATATCAAATCCTCCAACATATCACAATTCGGGTCACTATTCGCCGCAAAACTGGTCCATATGTCAACCATGGTGCGCGTAATTTCATGATCTTTGGAATCCTTCGGGGGCTTATGTGAAAATAAGGCATAAAAGAGATAGCAGAGATCATCTCCGTGGCAAGTGCCCTGCACGTCGCGACCGCAGAGAATATTACGTATGGCATTACCATCGCGCGAGTCATAATCGAAGCGATACACATATGTGGGCGCTGTGCTGTGGCGTTGACGAGCGAGCACCGTACGATAAATGGGCACCCAGAATTCACGATGCGAGTTCAGCTGTTTTGTCAAGAATTACGATGAGAGTTAATATTCGCGGCATGAAAGAGGTAATAAAAACCACACTCACCTCCAAAAACTTCATCATTGTGGCACGCGAACATTCCTCATCGCCGAAGTAAGTGCTTTTGAGTCGGAGACCGCAAGCTTCTGCCTTCTCCGAATCACGATCGAAACCGGCATCAATTGGCACGAGGTTTTTGCAGTTCTTCACTTCATCTAGTGTTGCCGGACGGCGTGTTATTTCTGCAAATAAAAAAATTTAGTTTCATTGCTCAATCCGCAATATTTTTTACGCACCTGGATAAAAGATTAAACCCTCAAAACTAGTACCACCAATGATGATCGGTATATCATTGCTCCAGGTTTTTTTCAATAACTCATAAGGGTGTTCACTCAACACACATTGTTCCGTCCAATAGGGCTCCACAGTTGGTACGAAGGCAAAAAGTCTACGGTTGTGTTTATCTTCTTTCGTCAGCACCATGCCATTACCACGCACAAGATCAGGTCCTTTTGTATTCGCTAAGTAATCGTATACATCTGCATCGATATCCTCACCCTGGTAGCCCAATGCCTTGGCTAGACGATATGCCCAACGCTTGTTTGGTACATTCGCCCACGAGCAGAGTGCGCTGCCGGACATTACGATGCCTTTGTTTACCAATCCTTTGGACTGCTCGCTAAGCAGGCAAATATGGGTGGACGCGCCACCAGCGCTTTCACCAAAGACAGTAATATTGTTTGTGTCACCACCGAAAGCTGCGATATTTTCTTTTACCCAACGTAGTGCCATTATTTGATCTTTAATGCCAGCATTTCCCGGCACGTTCACATTGGGATCATCCAAGCGTAGAAATCCAAATGGTCCAAGTCGGTAAGCAATAGTCACCAGCACGATATCCTTGTGCATGAAGAAGTCTGGGCTGTACATATCACGTGTGGCCTCTCCTATTTGAAAGCCACCGCCATATATCCAAACCATTACTGGTTGAGCTTTCTCTGGTTTGATCTGGAAACAATCAATAAGAAATGCAATGTTAAACCGAGGTGGTCGGCAAGAAAGTGGAAAAGTAAGGAAATATTTGGAAAATGAAGTTTAATTCCAAGATCCTTAAGTAGACGAAATAAGAAACTGGTAGGGCATTTGCTCCGCAGTAATATCGAATTTCAACCCTCTCATTCATTCTAGATTCTGATGGAATCTATTTTACTTACACTCTTTGTAAACACATTCAAGTATAAGCAATCTTCTGATCCCTTGTATTTACGAAATATAACGTTCGTCTGTAGCGGCTTCTCGGCGGGGCCAGTACCATCTAGCACGCCTTGCCAAGGTTCAGCCGGCACGGGTGCGCGAAAACGCAGCTCACCCAACGGTGGCTTCGCATAAGGTATGCGCTCAAAGCTGAAATACGAATCGCCCCAAATAGTGAGACGCTTCACACCTTTCACCTCGCCTTTGTTGGTTTTGGCCACCTCATAAATTTTTGTTGTGAGTTTACTTTGTTCATATTTAAACTCGAGGACCCTGAAACGAAAATAAAAATCGCATTTAGTGAATATTATGCAAACAGCAAACGTTGCCAGATTATTTATAGCGATTTTAAGCAAATTTAAATTTTTTATTGTGCAAGCGATGCCAAGCGGAGCGTTATATATACATATAGTATATTCAGTGCGCAAAATATATCTTCGCGCATGCGCAATGCCCATCGAGTGCGCGCATATTGCAACGCTAAATACTTTTAGTGAGCGTGTTTTACCGCTTTTATTGGTTTTTCGCTTAATGTAATATATTTGCTGTGTTGATTGTTTCTGTAAGTGATCGTATGGTGTGCCGGCACGCACAGGTAGCCGACAACTTGTCATGCCAGCGGCTTTAAGTGCAAACTTGAACAAGTACGTCTAGCGGTTTCGCTACACAGTTGAAAGTAAAACAAGCAATCTCAAAAATAAACAAAAGAAACGAACGAGAAGAGGCGAAAAAATATTACATATTTACGAGTAGCAAACAACGACGACAACCCGTCAACGTGACAACTTCGTAAATATGAAAATAAAACAAAAAGCGCCAAAGCGTCTTGCTTTGAGGTGTGAATCAAAACAAAACATGTTCACTCGTCATGCTCTCCTCGCAAATCACTGATTCTTGTTGCCTTCACATGCATGAAGTATTAGCTTTTTATTCGCCTTCGCAACGTATTTTACGTTTTTCATTGGAAAAATGCATGTGCATTAATTTCACCGTCAATAACAAATGTCCAGCTATGTGTACTTGTATGCACTTGCGACTTAATATTATGGAATTTTGGTGACCAGGTATCATACAGATGTTGCAGAAACACAAATTTATGTGACCTACTTTGTAGATTTTAAGAATGACAGGGAGTATTTTCTGAAAATGATTTTAATTCATTCAGCTTCTCACCACAATTTCTGTGGTGAGTTGGGTGATTTGAAGATGACAGTTCTTTGCCGCTGGTTATATTAATCGAAATACAGTGTCATCCAAGCACAGTTGATAAATTAATACCTCATTGAAGAGTGGTTGTTTGGTTACTATTTCGAGGTGTTGGCATTTATGTTAGTCGAAAAATTGTGGTAAATATATATTTTATAATATTTAGTATTAAAAATGTACGATATGATCATTGAACATCCCTAATTTTAGCAAAATATCGCAACATGTCCCGCAGTCTATCTCACTTTTGATGTTTTCTCAAAGCGCTAATAGAACAGTCATCGTATAACTCATTTCCATCGCCACATCTATAAATTAAATTAGTGTTTCAAAGTTCACAACATCAAGCGAGTAATAACTGTTTCAATTATCTGTCAGCAATTTACATTTTAATAAAATAGTAGCAATTATAGCAGTTTATACAATATTTCTAGCAGCTCCAATAATATATAATACACAAGATTTAATCACTTCATGTTACATGTGGTGAAAAGTACAATATACTTATATAAGGTATGGCATATAATTTGAAATTAAATTTGATACAGAGATAACCCAGCGGATTACGCATGACTGACTTCGCATGCTGTCGCTCATTTTGACCTTTAGATCTAGTTTATCAGTTAATCAATAACGGTTTATAAGCCTAATACCTGTCTTTGTCATCTCAAGTGATTAGGTCATTTAAGAAAATCTTATTTATTTGCGGTAATTATAACTGTAATTAACAGTTATATAATACTTTGAAATTTACATACACATTTTATATTATTTTGTTGCGCTAATTGTAAGCTAGCCGTTCAAAGTGCAGTCAATCTGTCATAGTCGCTTTGACGTAATTATAAATAAGGTGTGCATTGGGTTATTTATGTACATTGCAAATGATTATTCCTTGCAATAATGAGCTTGGTATTTTTAGTTAAAACTTTCAGAGTGATCCGATACTAAGCCGTTAATTAATTTTTTAAAGCCACATTTGCCAAAATCGCTTACTTATAATCCCAAAATGCATAAAATCGGCTTACAAATTATGGCAATAGTTTTTTACATATTTCCACTTCAGCACTATTTATTTGGTTATCAGTTGACTAAAAAAGTCTATTTTAGTCGGCTTGTCACAATTACGCTTACGCTTGGTTTTTATCGCAGAAACGTAATGACATAGTTCTCAGCTAAAAAACACTAAACTAAAAAATTAGAATTTATTGAACACTTTGCGACTAATTTGCAAGTAACAATTGCATTTAAGTGACTTTAATGACAAGTAAATTATATAAATTATAAAGTCAGGGGATATTGTTATAAATATTTATAAATATAAATCAGTTTTAGTAATTAAATAATATTAAGTGTTTTTTTTACGATGCAGCTGTAAGTGTAAATTAGAATATTAACAAAAAAAGTGTATAGTTTTATATAAAAAGTACATGTCACGTTCTTCGCCACGATTCTAAACTAATGAACCGACCACACTGTGTCCAGTTCGAACCAACTTGGAAGATAGGATAGTTAAATCATAAATAAAAAATACAGTGAAAGCGCTATTAAATGAACTCTCTATTAAGCGGACATCTCCATTAACAATGATATGATGAAAAAGATCACCTTAAATTCGTTATTTTTTCCAATGAAATTTATTTGTATGAACATATGCAAACAAACTGGTATAATTTAAAAAAACTGGTATAAGCAAACGTGACAGAACAGGAAGGGGTTATACTTTTCATAGGGTATTATCTGTTTTCCAAGATTAAAGGTTAGCAACTCGATCTTTAATTGGTATAACTCTCACAAACTGGTATAAATAAAATGAAATAGAAAAGCAAGCGATTATGCGACTTTATATCGCGTATATTTATACTCTATACCATGAGTATTATAATTAATAAACTGCAAAACCTTGCTGCTGGTATTGGATGTAAATTTTGTAATTTATGTGTTCATAGCGACTCATACTTAGCAAGTTGAAAAGTAGTGAATCGAAGATGTCGTTCTTACTCGCTTTATTTACATATATGGCGCTAAATATGTAGTTATTCACCTGCTATAATAATAACTCAACAACAAAGAATAGCAGAAATTAAGTTATTTAACGCAATTTCATTCGCCGCCTCAACTCAGCTATATAATTAGAGAAAAACAATAACACCATGTGGAACGTGATATTATATTTGCGTATATTTATACTTGTACATATGTGTACAGCAGATTATTTTATTACTTTCATTAAATTACCAGCAAACACATTTATTATTCCTTTGTGCAATAGCAGGGCGACGGGTATAAAAAATGCATAACTTAAATTACAATAATACATTTATCTAAGCTTACAGTTAAATAAGTTATTTACTTTCAGTAAGTGATGCCCAGTAGTATCGTGGCACTTACACTAATTGTAGGTTTATAACTACTTTATGTAGTTTGGTAGGTATATGGTATATGTACTTATGAGTACATATGTAGACATTATATAAATACTATACAACAAATGGAAATTTTCTGCGCTCGCTGACATCAAAAATCGTACATGTCTCTTCGCGTGTAAAGTTGCGTACGTATATTTACGACACATGTTTATTTGTACAATAATATATGCATTGGCGTCTTTGCATGACCAAAAACGTGAGTCTCATCAAAGTGGGTAAAAGTGGTGAATCATTGAATATACAGCGAGTTGACTTTTGAGTTTATGTGTACTCAGAATGCACGGTGGATGCCGTAGTCGCGTGCGTTGAGTGTGTCCCCATCATTTTGGAAAACACTGAGCTGAACCCTGGTTTAGAAAAATGTGAAATACATTCGAGTAAATTTCGGGCAAACCAAGAGTGCTCTTAATGTTTTGAATTTTACGAGTATTTTTCGTAGAGCCTAAAAAATAGAGAGCTGAATAGGTTATTCTGCAAACTCAATCGACTGCTTCGTGATAACCATTGAAGACATTAAGCGTGAATCGCTACTGGCATGGAAGGCTATTCTGGAAATTGACTTTAGTAACAGTCTCGAGAATTGTAGAACTTTTACTACTTTACCTTTTCATTATATTTGGTTGTCAAATATCTCCTCCGCTCTTTTGCTCTTTATCATTGTTTTATAAAAATCTTAAGTGATCGGTTTGAAATGTGTTTCGCCTTTACGTCGATTATCTGTTTTCATAGACGAACTTCATAGTAGAAGCAACATACTTAATTGCGAATGAACCGAACAGCACTTTTCCAGTTTAATTGAAATAGATAATTAAGCAACAAGTAAAATCGTGACAATGCGTATTAAAGAATCATTAAGCGGACATTCTTCATGATATGATGAAAAAGATCACGTTAAATTCGTTATTGTTTTCCAATGAAATTTATTTGTATGAACGTATGCAAGCAAACTGGTATAATTTAAAAATACTGGTATAAGTAAACGTGACAGAACAGGAAGGGGTTATACTTTTCATAGGATATTATCTGCTTTCCAAGATTAAAGGTTAGCAACTCGATCTTTAATTGGTATAACTCTCACAAACTGTATAAATAAAATGAAATAGAAAAGCAGCGATTATGCGAGTTTATATCGGGTATATTTACAATACTCTATACCAAAAGTATTACAATTAATAAACTGGAAAACCTTCCTGCTGATATTGGATGTAAATTTTGTAACTATATGTGTTCATAGTGACTCATCTTAGCGAGTTGAAAAGTAGTGAATCGAAGATGTTGTTTTTACTCGCTTTATTTACATATATGGCGCTAAATATGTAGTTATTCACCTGCTATATAATAACTCAACAACAAAAAATAGCAGAAATTAAGTTATTTAACGCAATTTCATTCGCCGCCTCAACTCAGCTATATAATTAGAGAAAAACAATAACACCATGTGGAACGTGATATTATATTTGCGTATATTTATACTTGTACATATGTGTACAGCAGATTATTTTATTACTTTCATTAAATTACCAGCAAACACATTTATTATTCCTTTGTGCAATAGCAGGGCGACGGGTATAAAAAAGGCATAACTTAAATTACAATAATACATTTATCTAAGCTTACAGTTAAATAAGTTATTTACTTTCAGTAAGTGATGCCCAGTAGTATCGTGGCACTTACACTAATTGTAGGTTTATAACTACTTTATGTAGTTTGGTAGGTATATGGTATATGTACTTACGAGTACATATGTAGACATTATATAAATACAATACAACAAATGGAAATTTTCTCGCTCGCTGACATCAAAAATCGTACATGTCTCTTCGCGTGTAAAGTTGCGTACGTATATTTACGACACAGTTTATTTGTACAATAATATATGCATTGGCGTCTTTGCATGACCAAAAACGTGAGTCTCATCAAAGTAGGTAAAAGCGGTGAATCATTGAATATACAGCGAGTTGACTTCTGAGTTTATGTGTACTCAGAATGTAAGGTGGATGCCGTAGTCGCGTGCGTTGAGTGTGTGCCCATCCTTTTGGAAGATACTGAGCTGAACCCTGGTTTAGAAAAATGTGTATGCATTTGAGTAAATTTCGGGCAAACCAAGAGTGCTCTTAATTTTTTCAATCTTACGAGTAGTTTTAAATCGTAAAGCCTAAAAAATAGAGAGCTGAATAGGTTATTCTGCAAACTCAATCGACCGCTTCGTGATAACCATTGAAGACATTAAGCGTGAATTGCAACTGATTCGAGGATTGTAGAAAACTTTAGCACAATAATGTTGTGACCAGGTGAGATTGCTGTGAGGAGGAGGATATAGATTTTGAAGAATAAATTAAAATTTTAAAACTATTGTACTATTTTTTGCTCTCAAATTCCATGGTATACTGCGCTCCACTAAACGTATTATGAACAAATATAACAATGCTTTGGAGGAAAGAGTCATGAAAGGTCTTGCTTTAACGTCGAGGAGTAGCATCTTAAATACCTGTGTTCACTAAAGACTTGTAAGCTATTGTTTATACATATATAACTCTTCTCATTATGTCATATTCATTGACAGTTGTTGGCAAATGAAAATCATTCTATGTTTAGTTTAATATTAAATAGTATTAACTCTCGCGTAGCCAAGCAAGTAAAATTTGTGCTTGCCAATCAAATAAAAACGGAATTTCACCAAATTTCAGTTGACACCTTTTTGGCAATTGAAACAATTTACTTGTGAATTTAATGTCATTGATTTTGTCATAATTAAATTTACGCATGAAACATTTGATATTTGAAGGCTCAGACTAGCTATAGATCCACGATCATTTCGATCATTACCATTAATTTAATCTTCACGCAAATGAATGTATCAAAACCAATAATTTCCAAATAAAATTTAAAACTGCACAAGAGTGCTACGAAATCAATTCGATTGTCTGATTTTTATCTTATCTGACAATAAATGAATTAACAGGTGCGAAATAATCTTTTTATTGATAAGAAGGTAGTTTATTAACACCAATTAACTATTCAGCCACTTAGTTGAAAGCACTATTTTTATTTTCTGAGTGTTCAACTGATATTGATATTGTTGTATGATTTGTTATTGGTTTTCTACATGCGGTTGAGTGCAGTGACGAATTAGGCCATGGAAAATTAGGTTCTATATATAGTATAGGTTAGTGTCTAAATATGGTTTAGGTTCAAAATCAAGAAAAAGTGTGGACGCTGTTTTGGATAAGTTCCATTTCGAAAAGTATAAATATTTGGACATTAAATGAACCTCAAATACATATGTATGAACTCACAAATTCAAAAAAGACTTTAAAGTTGCCTTTTTAGAAAAATGAAAATTATATAAATACATATTATTACACATTCCTAGTATACAATTCCTTTGTCAAAAATTTTATAGTGATCGAAAAATTCTCATATAATTTGATTTAATAATTTTGAACTTTGAAGTTAGAATTCCAGCATTTTTGATTAGGATTGAATTAAATTGGCTGTAAAGTTCCATCCATCCACAATAAAAGCTTACACGAAGACAGGTTGCTTCTTTGTTTTGGAATATGCGCAAAAAAGTTCAAAACGATGCCGATAAAGCACTAGCTGTGTAGTTCATTATACGTTAATCTCAACGTTTGGGTTCATAAAGCTAATTGCGTCAATTTCTGTTCTAAATTCCGTTTTAATATCAATTTATTAGCGTACATTTATCTCAGCTTGGCAGAGCTTTCACGGAACTGCGGTTATGTGAACCAAACAAAGAACTTGAGCGTAAAAATAAACTGAACTATTTCGATAAAAACCGGATACCACTTTCGTTTAAATAATTGTGCACCCTACTACCAGCTATACATACATTTAGACATAAATAAATTTTGGAAAGCTTCAAGTCACTAAATTAAGCAGAAACTACACAAACAATTTCAAAATTTTAGAAACGGCACGCTAGCGCATTGTTACAAAATCAAAAACATTGTAATTTGCCACCTGCCATCAGCAGCGACCGCTCCGTGTCAGCGCGCTCGCTTGCGGTCATTGTGCAAATTTTCTTGCCGCGAGCGGATGTGCGCACATACACACACAACTCTGCACGCACACTTCCATTCAGCTACATTAGCATAACGGTAATATGTATATGTATATAATTAGATGCACATATATATTATGTAAGTATGTAAGTATTTGGTATATGTATATGTTTTGTTGAACTCACTTAAAGGTCAGCTTTAACATATCCATAAATGAGAGTGAACTCATTTTGTGCGCGACTATTAAACACTTTGACACAAACTATTGGAGAAAAGTTTCAGCAATTTTTTTTGTGCAAAAAAGTATTTTTTATTTCTTTGAACTTTTCGAAACAGATGGATGTAATTTGGCTTTGCACTTTGACACTCTCCGTATATACGTTATTTAGTTTTCGTGACTAATTACACTTTGATTACTAATATTTTTGATGATTTTTTAAAAATGTCTATCAACACGCACATTTAATTATACACAAATATAACGGGTGATTTTTTTGAGGTTAGGATTTTCATGCAGTAGTATTTGACAGATCACGTGGGATGTCAGACATGGTGTCAAAGAGAAAGATGCTCAGTATGCTTTGACATTTCATCATGAATAGACTTACTAACGAGCAACGCTTGCAAATCATTGAATTTTATTACCAAAATCAGTGTTCGGTTCGAAATGTGTTTCGCGTCCGTGTCCGATGAGCGATGAGGCTCATTTCTGGTTGAATGGCTACGTAAATAAGCAAAATTGCCGCATTTGGGGTGAAGAGCAACCAGAAGCCGTTCAAGAACTGCCCATGCATCCCGAAAAATGCACTGTTTGGTGTGGTTTGTACGCTGGTGGAATCATTGGACCGTATTTTTTCAAAGATGCTGTTGGACGCAACGTTACGGTGAATGGCGATCGCTATCGTTCGATGCTAACAAACTTTTTGTTGCCAAAAATGGAAGAACTGAACTTGGTTGACATGTGGTTTCAACAAGATGGCGCTACATGCCACACAGCTCGCGATTCTATGGCCATTTTGAGGGAAAACTTCGGACAACAATTCATCTCAAGAAATGGACCCGTAAGTTGGCCACCAAGATCATGCGATTTAACGCCTTTAGACTATTTTTTGTGGGGCTACGTCAAGTCTAAAGTCTACAGAAATAAGCCAGCAACTATTCCAGCTTTGGAAGACAACATTTCCGAAGAAATTCGGGCTATTCCGGCCGAAATGCTCGAAAAAGTTGCCCAAAATTGGACTTTCCGAATGGACCACCTAAGACGCAGCCGCGGTCAACATTTAAATGAAATTATCTTCAAAAAGTAAATGTCATGAACCAATCTAACGTTTCAAATAAAGAACCGATGAGATTTTGCAAATTTTATGCGTTTTTTTTTTTAAAAAAGTTATCAAGCTCTTAAAAAATCACCCGTTATGTATATGCGAATTCGGTTATCGAAAAAATGCACTCCATACGAATTACATACGTACGCGTTATATGTAAGCAACAACAAAAAGGCACAAAATGCCGAATCACTTTATTACCAAATCGACAACGTTACCAAGAGCGTCTAACAGCCAGCGGCTTTGTCCAAAAAGTTGGTAAGTGTGCCAGCGCTTCACAATCAAATGGAAATATACTAACAAACTGGTTGTGGTGGATATACAAAATTGTTTTTGTTGTAATTATATTCGCAATATTAGTTGCAGCAAGCGTTTTCGTTTCCGTTTCTTATTGAAAAAATTATAAACAAACGTATTTCAAGGAAGTGGCAACTGAAGAGCAAAGCGAAAACGCAACTTCTGCGCTACGATTGACAGGTGAAAGGAACGCACAAAATATCACTTCAAATAATATTTGTTACTAAAAATCACTTTCGTTTAAGCAAAGCGCGAAACCAGCTGGCGATAGTAGGGCAAAATTGTGACTGAAGCAAAGTGTTCGCTAAGGCAGCTAATGGAGGCAATGAGATCCCGAAAGTTGCATTTAAGCGGCCACCGCATACGACGGTTAGCGAAGCGATCATGCACTTCTTGCAATGAAAGAGCGAAAATCACAGCTGAGCACTAAACTCAAACAGCTGGTGTTTCTCACTTTCTCTCTCTCTCTTTCTCACACAATTCCCGCTAGCTTATGTTATAGTTGTTTATTTTATTTTTTTGTTGTTTTGTACGGCTGATCAAGCCGGTTGGTATGTATTGTGGAAATATTTATCAGAGTAAACGAGCCAGGTGGCAACTTCAATGTGGAACTTATAAAAAAAGCTTTAAAAGCTTTGTTTAAGTGGCGGTCACAATTCGTGCGCTACCAAACACTTAATCACTTGCTTAGTTATTAGCATTTATAGTAAATTCCATTTGCTCTGGAATCTGAAAGGTCGTATCTGCGGTCCGCTGGGTACATTTGTGCCGCTCTAATTTAATTGTGATCAAAGCTAGTCGAAATAAAAGTCGAAATCTTCAGCAACATCATTAAGAACCATTATCTTTTAAAAGACACATTCTTAACCAAAGTCTAAGTTCTAAGTCTGTAGAATCAAAATATTAATTTTTTTTAGTAAAAGCATGTGACATCGCGATGGCCACCTTTCGAAAGTTGTTTTTCCGTCTAAGAAGTTAGATAGGGCAGATGTATGTGTAGATAACCACAAGTCCATTCAATAAGATATACATACATATTTATGTTAATCATCTGTTTCTGGGCTGCAAGCATAGATCCAAGATTCATCCTAGTCTCATACTAATATGCTTCATAATCTTCTCTTAGTCGGAAAGCATTGTTTCACAGACGTTAACGCGACGCTGTTTTTCGAAAAAATTGAGTGATTTCGGAACCAGTCTTGCTTTTTCTTTGCCTAGGCTCAAGTGAATAGTTTTCACAGATCCGTTCGATATTCCAACGATGCCAGTAAGATCTCTGTCTATTAATCGTCGATTCTCAAGCACCGATTTTTTGTATTTTTGACGTGTTGAGCATCAGTTTCTGTTGAAGGCCGTCCTGTATGTCAATCGTTGTCAACGCGTTCTCGACCCTTTTAGAATAATTTTTATAAATTAGTAAAATTTTCCCGCGAAAAAAATTATCATCAAAGGCCTTTTCCAAACTTCTGCACGTTTCGGCTCAAGAAATTTGATTTCGTAAACAAAATTTTGTGAAACTTCTTTGCTGAATAATTTCACCCATCGTAAAAATTGTCGAATGCAAAAAAGACAGGAGTATACTAAACTCTAATGATTATTTTAATGTGACATTTGGCGTAGATGTCCAGACAGTCATAGAAAAAAATATTTCGACGAATGGGTTTTCGCTCGCAATTTAAATGAAAAGTCTTACTATTTTTTGCTACGAGTATATCGCACAATATACTATATGATATACAACAAAAAACATTTAGCCCCTTCTCGCATTTTGAATTCAATCGCCTCAATTACTAAATAACGTGTCGTTAAATTACAAAAACAAATTTAACTAATTGCATAATGGACACAGCTTAATGATATTTTATTAATTTAATAATTCGCTAACTTGTGTGTATGAAAAC
This sequence comes from Bactrocera correcta, assembly GCA_027475135.1. Classification (NCBI taxonomy): domain Eukaryota; kingdom Metazoa; phylum Arthropoda; class Insecta; order Diptera; family Tephritidae; genus Bactrocera; species Bactrocera correcta. The sequence continues at coordinate 109,667,287 of CM050325.1, read as the reverse complement.
CAAAAATTATTAGCAAAAAATCTCATATTACGGTACCAGTAACAAAAGATATCTATTATTTTTATTACTATTTGTTCGTTTTTTTCGGCAAATGTAAATGGACATTGAAATGGGTTTAATATAGAAGCTAACAAGTGAATTGAATCGGTTATTAAATTTTGAATTCCGAGCATTAACTTCACTTGAGCATACAATATTTTAATATTATTGATTAATATTTGTTTACAACTTAGTTCGTAGAATGCTAAAAGTTCAAATTCATAACTATGTGTTATATATTTTAATTCTTTTATGGTTTGTGGTTACTCAATCATCACAAACTTCAGTGATGCAAAACTCGTTCACAAAATAATGAATTACTGCAAATTGCTCGCAAGTTACGGTAAATTTTCATAGAATTATAGTCGCTTAATTTTGTAAATACCCAGTTTTTATTCCAATTAAAACGTAGCAGAGCACAATAGTTTTTTTTTCTTATATAACAGACTATATTTAAAAGTAAATGTACTTACTTTTTATCTGATGAAAATTTTTATACATTAATAAGACCAGTCATTAAGTATAAATTCAATATTTTTTCTTCAATTATGTTTGTAGTTACGTGAGAAACCAGTTTTGTGCGTCCACAGTGAATGTCGTCACATCAGCTGCTTGTACGATTATTTCTACAATTCAGCACAGTTCATGTTCAAGGCTAGGTGCGTGGAGGTTTAGATATACATATGTAGTGTATGTTTCTAAGTACAAATGCATTACAAAAAAAGAGTCAACATTTTCTTGTTTTATGTGATATCGGAAATAAAATTTTGAAAATTTGTTCCATTAAAAACAATATACATATGTCTTCTGTTCTTTAATACAAAGTATATCTGTATGTTTTCAATGCTTCTGGCTTGAGAGTTGCAACGAGATGACAGCAATTTTCAAGAATGATTTTTGTGTTTAAACTCTACTACAGATCTTAAATTTTACTTTTTCTTTATTATAAATGCTTTGATTTATCACAAATGTAGCAACCTTTCCAGAACGATTTTCGGCTGCAGCCTTTAATGTTATCTATAATTTATTGATGAATGAGGGCCAAATGACGGTGTATTTACAAGTAGATATCTCTATAGTCCTGACATATAATTTCTGTAATCATTACCTTATATTTTATCATTACATTTTGTGTTTGATTAAAAATACAACCACCATTTTGTAATAAAAAGAATGTGATTCCTTCGAGCCGGATTTGAACCAGCGACCTATGGATGTCTACTTAGCGATTATCTTTCTACAGTCCACCGCTCTACCAACTGAGCTATCGAAGGTTGTATAACATCACAGATTTATGTGGTCTATGCGTCAGTCTGTATTCGTTTGTATTTGGAGTTAATTGCTCTGCGGTTTGCTTATGCGTTTCTTATCGCTGGCGCAGACTTGATAATGTTAAAATTGGTGTTTCTTCGCAAACTATGCGCGTCGTTATGCTTATACATACATATACATATGTATTTAAATATTCGTGTCTGAAAGAAACTTATTTGCACTGCGAAAGGCAAAAGCAAATGGATATGGTCTCAGCACTGAAACCCAGAAGGAAGGGTCGGAGACTCTATAAAGTTTACATATGTATAAATGATCAGTATGTTCCGCTGAGTCGATTTAGCCATGTCCGTCTGTCTGTCTGTCCGTCCGTCTGTCCGCTTTTTTTCAAGATATGGTTTTGAAATTTTGCAAACGTCATTTTCTCTTCAAGAACCTGCACATTTGTGAGAACTGTCGATATCGGACCACTAAAACATATAGCTGCCATACAAACTGATCGATCGGAATCAAGTTCTTGTATGGAAAACTTTTGCATTTGACGTGGTATCTTCACGAAATTTGGCATGGATTACTGCTTAAGGTAACAATATAATCTCCAAAAAATTGTTCAGAACGGATTACACAACGAAACACATAGTTACTAACAGAAATGCACCTGTGAAGGGTATTGAGCTTCGGTGCAACCGAAGTTAACGTTTTTTCTTGTTTTTCATGAAAGAAACACTGCTGATATCAGAAAATAGCTTTATAAGTATAATTTTCACCCAAAGCGACAGAAAAAGCTGCCGGAGCTTGTGGGTGCTCTGTCATCCCATCATAGATATGCTGATACTTGACTGTTCTTTGCTTAATGGTTTAACATACGTGACGGTTTGGAAATCATTTTTGCTGTCTCGCAACGTATTAGAGTCCTTAATGTCAGAAATCAGACATATCTACTTACCTCAAATTTGAAAAAAAGCAACAAAAACTTCGTTCTTCTTAGAAATACATTTTTATTTCTTTTTCCCAACATTTATAATATTTTAATGTATTACATTCATAGCAAAATATTTTTCAATAAATATTAGCATCACAATCTTTTTAGTTAGTGGTATGCTTGTCCATAGTAATAAACTTTATAAAAATATTTCAAAATATACAAAATTACATAGATTTCTTCTGGAGTACTTATCAAAAAATACTACACATTTAATATGGTTTTTTTTCAAAACCGTTGACACTCAAGTGTCGATATTTTTATATTTTTTTATTTGTAACAATTGTTAATTTTATTTACTAAATTTAAATATATATTAACATACATATCTAATGAAGGAAGTTGTTTGCACATGGAATTTGTATGTTTGCTTGTATTCAATTGGCGCGGTAAGCGACACAATCTCTTCCTGAATAAAAGTTTTGGCCTTCTATTAACTAGAAACCCAGGTTTGAGGCTTGGTTATAGGAGAAGCAGATTTAAGCTAGAAGACATGCTTTAGTTTGGATGGCTTGTCGCGTTCACAAATTTCTTTTGTTTTTCTAGTCCTCTGTGTTCGACTTACTGTGTTGCTGCAGAGTTGCCATGTTTTTTAGGTTAGTTCACTTGCTCTAAAAATCACATTTTGTTTGTCTTAGTGTCACATTTTTATAAAAAGGTACTTTTGTCTTGATATTCATAGGTACATATATTTATTTCTGGCGACCTTCAAGTTCATGTTTTGTTTTATTTTCACTATCTTTTTTTCTAGAAGTTTTTTTTTCAATACAAAATTAGATCACAATCAAATTAAAGCGTTCAAATTCTTTCTTAATAGTATCTTTGTGAAACTTTACTTAACGCCTTTTATATATAATACAAAAGCTAGACTTCACAAATATTAAAAAAAATACTAATATTTACTAATGCGCAAACCTTGTTCGCTTTAATCAGCCCAAACTATGTGTCATTTGTATAAATTATTACTATTAAACAACTAAACAACATTTTCGAGGTCTCTGCTGTGTCTATAGAAAGCTTTCTAGCTTTCATAAGTTTCTGTGCTTTCAAAGCATTGATGAAAGCTTTGAAGCTTCGTGACTTTTATATTTGGAAGACTATAAAAAATAATTGTGTTGCATTGGAGTTGCCAGAATATTAATTGTGTTATTGAAATATGTTTGCGGTTATTAACTTTCATGTTTAATGTAAAATTTGTACGCGCTTATAACTTCAGCTGTAAGAGCACGAAGCTATTTTTGAAAAATTTGCTAATTTTACTGCTTCTTTTATGTTTTCGGAAAGCTTCTAAGCTTTCTCTCAAATCCTTTTGCTTGCGAAAGCTTCATATATGCCGTGACTTTAGATTAACGAACTTGAAATCAAACTCGTCACTAATTTATTCAAAAAGCTTTGAAGCTTTCGCTAAAGTGGTTTTACTTTCGGAAATTAATAAAAAAAAACTTACATACACTAAAATATTTTCTTCGAGGCAATATGTATGACTTTCTTATTTTTATAAATTATTTTCAAATATATATTGTAGTTAGATTATATAAGATTTTAGTTTATATTAATTACAGTTAAAATTGGTGGTACATTTGAAGCGTAGATTTTTAAAATTTTTTCATTGCTTTGTACGACAAAACTATTTTTACTATCAAGCTTCGGCAATGCTTCGAGTAGTTTAAAAAACTGCTTTAACTTTAACATATACATTTATGAGGACCTCCATGTTTTAAACCTTTGAATTTGTGCTCCCAATTTTTATTCATCCGCAGACTTTCTTTTCCTAATGCATTGGTTTCAATTTTATCAAAGCTTTTTTAAAGCTTTTAATAGATAACATTTTTATGCCCCAACTTACTGTAATATATACAATTTGCTTAAATATTTTCAATACAAAATGTTTATTATTTTACTTGAGCTCTGCAAAAAGTTGTCTCGAGCCAAATTGCCTTTTATGCTTCGTCTTTGAAATTTAAATATTTGCTAACAGTACATACCTCTGACTTGACAATGCAAAATCCTTTAGAAATTGAAAAGTTAAAACAATTATATGATTCGCCTCTCTTGGTATGGAAGTTCGTTGAATCTATAAATACGCCCTTGGGGTTCCCAGTATTCATATAAGCTGATCCGGACCATAGAAGCTCTCCCAAACCAACAACTTCTTCAACTCTGGCACATCGATCTCTTTCAATTCATCAGATATATTAAGGCACTTTAATTTTCGTTTCTCCAAAGCGGCTTTTGTTACAGGCTTCCATAAATCTGTGTGCTCTGGATCATAGTTGGGATCGGAGTGCGCGGCAAAGTGTGTCCACATACCCACAAGCCGCTCGATACATTTGTACTCACGTGTATGATTTTTCAGCTTACGTGCAACAGAGTTATAAAATAAATAGGAGAGATCGTCGCCGTGACACGTGCCACGTACCTTCTTGCCACAGCTGAGTATACGCAGGTGATTGAAATGCTTCGAATCGAAATCGAAACGATACAAATAGGTGGGCGCGGTGGCGTATGTCATACGCGACAATACTGTGCGATAGATGGGGAACCAGAAGTATTCATGTGAAACCATCTGTGTAAAGTATGCAAGTAGTAGAAATTAAACAATTTATTCCAGAGAAGTCATTTGATATTTGTGTAACTTACCAAGAGATACTCGTGTAAAGTTTCTAAGCTGGGCTCTTTGTCGCCATAATACGCTTGTTTCAATTGCATGCCGTACTCTTTGCACAATTCGCTTTCGCGATCCATGCCGAGTTCGAGTGGTACCACAAAGCGACAGTCGCCGAGTTCATTAAGTAGTTTGGGGTTAGATTTCGTTTCTGTAAAATATAAATAATACAGCATAATATAATCTTAAAATAATTGTAACATAAAACGTTGGACCTTACCCGAATACAACAACAGCCCTTCATTCGACACGCCACCGATAATCATTGGTATATGATTACTCCAAGCGGTGCGCATCATTTCTATTGGCTTTCGGGGCACCACGCAATGGTCTGTCACATAAGGCTCGATCACTGGTCCAAAAGAGAAGCCAATGCGTTCGCGTTTCTCTTCGTCGGAACACAAGTCTTCATTAGCCTTAACTATATCGGCACCCTTTGCTTTGTGTAGAAAAGCAAAAACCCTTCCTGATCACTATCTTCTCCAGTATAACCAGCAGCCACTGCCAGACGATATGGCCAGTTATGTTGTGGCGTAACTGCCCATGGAGTTAATGTGTTTCCAGACATAGAAATCGCTTTATGAAAGAGGCCCTGAGTTTGATCGGTGATCATCATGTAATGTACTGATGCACCGCCAGCGCTATCACCAAAAATTGTTATATTATTGCTGTCGCCACCGAAACGTTCACAATTCGCTTTGACCCAACGTAGTGCCATTACTTGGTCTTTTAGTCCGGCATTACCAGGCACGTCGAAAGCGGGATCGTCCATGCACAGAAAACCTGAGAGAGCAACAAAGAGAGTGCATGTAATATATCTAGTATATATAATGCTAAAAAGATTTGGCTGAAACCAAATCTTACCGAAGGGTCCTAGCCGATAGGTTATTGAAATAATGACGACATCTTCGCGCAACAAATAATCCGGGCTATAGAGTTCACGTGACGCTTCACCAAACTGAAAACCGCCACCATAAATCCACACCATGACCGGCCTAAGCTTATCCGGATTTATCTAAAAAAACAAAAATAACTTTGCATTAACCTCATATTTTATTGTTAATTAATTTATTTGGTAATAGACTTACATGCTTTGTATAAACATTTAGGTAAAGACAATCTTCTGAGCCATCCGTCATTTGGAATACAAAATGTTTTTGTAATGGCTTTGGACCACGCGACGTACAGCTTCTCACTTCTATCCAAGGTTCTGGTGGCTGTGGTGCTTTGTAGCGCAGCTCACCTACCGGTGGCTTGGCGAAGGGTATCTTTTCGAAACTATAATACGAATCGCCATAGATGGACTTGCGTTTAACACCTTTAACGGGTCCATATATGGTGCTGACAATTGTTTTTTCGTTGGTGCGAAAGCGACGCTGTTGCACTTTAAAGTCGACCATCCTACAGGAGAAGTGGCAAGAAATGAAGAAAGAGATGGAATATTAGTCAGTAAAATGTTGTAAGAATGTTATTTGAGTTACTAGTCGTTGCAATGAATAGTATATAGTACAAGCTTAAATAAAAATAGTAAATATAGAAAAGGGCTTGACTACAGGATAATTCCTTGAGTCATGATCAACACCCAAAACGGCTTGCCTCTTAGCATAAGTATTAAATATTTGGGCGTGCTCTGGGCGTGGGTTTTCGAACACTTGATAGAATCTTTAAATACCTAAGCTAATGTCTTCGAAAGTGTTTACATATCATAATACTGGATAATCATCTATAGTGGAACCAAAACGTTTAAATAAGAGATCGTTTTAAAGGTAGCCAACACGATACTGTGACAATATTTACTTAAGTATTTAGTGAAGCATGAATTTCTGGTTAATTTCCCTTGACCCTGAGTATTGGTAACCGATTTTTGAGTTTATTTATATATATATATATTAATCTATTGCTTTCAAGAAGGCCACTTGCTAGCGGTAATTCCCTTAAAAACATTAGTAATGGTTCGCAGATCATCATGCAAAAGCCCTGCAAACTATGACACAATGTTTAATATCTAATCTCATTTAAAAAAACAAAACAGTTGTTTTTCCTTACACGAGTTTTATGTGCACATACTAAATATACCAACGTCAGGTGCAACATATCGATGTAATTTTTTGTTATCGCGGCGCACCCTTAACAAACACGTCAATGCTTTTCATTATCAATAAAAATCCCCCAAAAAGCACTTGTCATTGACTGAGTCAGGGGCAAATTATCATTCATCAAATTGGTATTAAGGATTAGTCATTGAAGGCTTCAAAGCATATTTATATTACAATAACGTCTAACTTTCTGTACATTCTTTTGCAGATACCACCAAAATTATATAATTTTTGTTATCAAACTCTTTGAGGCTTCAGCAAGCACGATTGACTGCATGCCAAACTAATCTCAAAGGTAAATCACTGATTCCACTTCAGCCGATGTTTTGCGTTAGACAAACAAGTAAAATTTGCTTGCTTTGTTGTTGATAAAATGAAAGAATAAATTATGATAAATATATTTGTTATCGGAATATAATACACATTTAATAAATCTCCCCAAATTGAGTGTGGAATTGTGTGAATTTTTGCACTTGAAGCATAGCGTAATCGATAAGTAATTTCCGCGCCGAGTGGCTTACGCTCTTATCAAGTAATTTCCATTGAAGTCGGCCTGCCAGCTGGTCGAATATTAAGCAAATCGTACATCAATCTGTAGATTGGTTTTTTCACAAGCGCAATTAAATGCTCGAACGATATCAATGTACAAAATAACAAAATGATTCAATTTGATGTTTTTTCGTCAAAAAATTTAAGTTGTTATCATAAATTAGTTTCCGGACAATTTTGTGAAAACTGAAACCCCGATAGATAAAATGACTTCGAAGAAGAAGATAAAACAGAATTTTAGTTTTGATATTTAAAACTAAGTTTGAAAGACTTTTTTTGGAAAGTTGGTTAAATGATTAATTTTAGCATCTGAAATTTCAAAATACGTTGCGTAGTTAATTTTTTTAACATTTCTGTTCATAGCTTAGTTTATTAAATGCTCAAAATACTTTATATAATACGTAATATATACTCGCTGATAAGCTGGTGTCTGGGCAAGGCTTCTATAGCAGCGCCTTTCACCTATCATCTATAAACACACACATTATTAGACGGCGTGCCAAAATTTAATAAATATAATACGTGACTAAATTAAAGTAGCTCCCAGTAAAAAAGCACTTACCAGCGTAAGGAAGCAGATAGGTATAACAGGAATTCTAAACAATCTGGTAACTTTCATTGGAAATTGAATTTCATAAACAGTTTAAATATCAATAAGTCCAATCTGACGCCTGTAATAATCTTTTCTATAGACGATACATGTGACACACCGCTAGAAATATTTTTGAAAGTTCATTAATGCTTCTTAATCACACATAATTTCACTTTTCGCTGTGCAAAACTAAAGTCTTATCAAATTTAGCAGAATCAACGCAGTCTCATAAATAATCTCTTTTCTTTTTTAATCAAGCTTAATTGGCTGAGCTAGCATGTTTTTTGTTGACTTAAAGTATATAATTACTTATCAATATTTACTGACATTATGACTCTTAAATTTATAAGTAACCTAAATCTCTTTTGTTTCCAAAATTTTGCATAGCCCCAAGCGCTCACAATGGGGGATGTTAAAATAGGTCGAATGAAATTCGATTATTGTTTATTTGCTTATTTAATTTTAGAAATACTATTTTATATTTAAACTTTGTGTTTTCTTATGTTAATCGCTCCACAGGATTGCACGCAAATTTTGAATAAATTCACTGTTAATTATATACAGTAACAATAGAGCAATTAACTTAATTACCTATGGTGTATTATGGTAAATTAGGAAGAGTTAAAAGAATCTGCGCTAAATGATGAAACATTAGCAAAAAATTGGGTTTTCCGTAAACTACTTAATACAACTTAAATTTCTTCTACTTTTGAAAAACATTCGTTGAAATTTAAATATTTATTCTAGAGGATAATATAATGTTAAATTTCTAACTTGGTGTTTGCATTTTGAAAAAAGTTAAAAATTGTGGAAATCTTAAGCCGGAAAATAGTAAAAGAAAAGACTTTCTGTATGTCAAAGAATTCTCAAATCTGAACCTATAACAGGCTATGATGAAATTGACAAAAGAGTTAGGAGAATGCTCTCTCAAAATTTAATAAATTTTTAGCCCTTCCTACAAAATGAAATGTGTAAAGATAAAATGGATTCCAAAACAAAACAAATCTCTCTCGTCGTTGCATCTTATTAACTTGGTGCTGACCCTTTCCGAAGTATTCGAAAGAATACTAATAATAATACCAAAACAGTAGTCTTGGTCTAAGAGAAATCATGGAACTGCAGCGCATTGGCACCGCATATCGAATCTAATTACATATGGATACGAAAAAACTGTATTCTGCGCCTTTATATCTGGATATAACATAAACCGGCATTGTCATCGAATGTGCCGTCCAGGCATGCTTTTTAAAGTTAAGTTCACAAGGCAGTGTTCTGACACCTGTCCTTACATAATATTCATTTCTAATCTTGTTTTTGTTGCCAGAGATGTTTAAATAGCTACTTAGGCTGATGATATAGATGTAATTGCATCTGAAGATACTGCGGCAGACGTATCTCAAGTTATTCAAAATGAAAAGTTGAAATAGAGCTATGGCTTAAGAAGGGGAAATGATGATTACTACTAAGAAGTCGAAACACGTCAAAAAATTGTATTTTAAAAAAGGATTAAAATTACTATTATTAGTTCCGCAAAATATTTTAGACTCGATATGAATCGCATATTAACTTAGAAAAGTCAGATTAAAGGTATGACAAAGAATCTCAACGTAAAAATAACAAAATGTACTGGCTGATAGGGAGAAAATCGCAGCTTAGTTTGAAGAACAAAGTTTGGTTTTACAAGGCTATTTTAAAGCCTGTATGGGCATGTGCTATCCAATTTTGGGGAACCGTAAGCCAATAAAATACTGAAGTATAATAAAAGCCACACAGATCAACTGGACTGGACGACTGGAGATCAATTATTTCTGTCATAATATTAAAATCTGCAAATAACTTACTTAATGTCTTACTGATAGGTTGTGAACAAATAAGTTAATAAAAAATGTACATTGCGTTAAAGGGGATTTTTTACTTCCATGATTTTGATTGGCGGCATTTACTTAAGATTAAGTCGTTATTATTAAAATGCCGCAACTATCATCCAGGACGTGGGTCGTAAATTAATGCGTAATTCGTACAATACTGGTACCAAAGGTTAGTGACGGAAGCATTGAGTGCAGATGGCCAAATAAAACTTAACAAAATGAAATACACATTCACGGCACTACAAATTTTGGCGGCTTCGTTCCTCACGCTAAACATTATATGCTGCCTTTAGAAATTAGCTTTCCCTTTAAATATTTTGGTAAAAGATATTCGTTGCAAGACCCACCGAGGTCGGAGGCCTTAAGAAGTATATGCAAAATTGATTTGGAAGTGTGAACTGCTCGTATTACATATTTCAAATTAGAATTTTTTTAACGTTCAAAAAAACAAAAAAGAAAAAAAAAAAACGAATGAAAATCCACATCCTTAAGCATTTCTTATAGTCATATTTCAGCAGAAATTTAAATGGTCTTTTTTCAGACGCAGTTGAGCATAAATTTTGCCATGTGTGTCTTGTTTTATGAATTTAAAATATTAATTGTTTCCTATTACCTAAATTGAAAGTTTCCAATTTTTCGCCACAACAACAACTTTTTAGAGAATATTGCGAATAAAACTCAATCAACCTCAATTAATGAATATATTGAATGTAGCATTGACACTTCAAGGTCAACAATTGCCAATAAGGTGCTACCAAATGTACCGTCAATGCAAATGAATTTCATCAAACCAAAAAATTAAAAAATTTTAAAATTTGGGATAAATAATATAATAAATTAATTTTATTTCCAACTAAGGAAAACACGGCTACAAATATGTATATTTCACAATGCATGAGTAAGTTCGTACAGATGCTTGTATATGTGTATGTTTGTATCATATGTGTGCAAAATTTTCCGTAGGCGAATTAAATGAACTTGTCGCTTGAAATTTTGCCCATATTTTGCTAGTCAAGCGCAAATTCTTTGTGTCATTCTATTTGGAAGTGTGAATAAGCGTACATAGAAGTTCAATATGTGTGCACTGAAGAAGGAAAATAAAGGGTGATACATTTGAAGGTTTAAAGTAAAAAATACTGAAACCTCAAAGTTATTGAAAGAACTTCATTTTGCATTTATTCTTTTATTTTATCTCTTTCAAATATTTGGTGGGGCTACGTCTCAGATGGTCCATCCGTTGACCGAAATTTTCGATGTTTAGTTCAAACATTTCGACTGACAACTGGCTAATGACACACGTGATGTTTTGTTCCAACTCCTGATCAGATCACCCGTTGCAATGCGGCAACAATAAAGCAAATCTTTATAGAATTCAATTATTGAGCAGAACAGAAATTGTTATACAAAGTATTTGGCTGCTGTGCCAAATGGAATGAGCGCTCGAAAAGACCTCATGGCAAAGCGTTTGTGTTTGATATTTTGCATATATGTGCACATGTACAATTGAATATATTTGTTTATATACACAAATATATGGCAGACATACACCTCGAACTCACATTTCGCTCTTAATGGCGTGACTGGAATTGATGCGATTGAAAAAATTAAGGCACAGTATCATAACGTTTCATTCAATAATTCATTTTAGCAATAAAATCATTTTGATTTAATTTTTGTTTTTTTGCTCTCCTCATCTCCAGCGTGCATGGTGTCGATTTCATTGTGGTCGTTCAAATACCGGTCAGCGTTTACTAGAGCAGTAGTAGGGGGAAAGTGCTTAGAATATGTGGCTGTAAATGTGAAAATGCTACGAGGGATATTATGAGGGCATGATTTTAAATGTTACTGCCTTTAAAGGGTGTCACGTACAAAGTCGTTTTTTGTGTAGGTAATGTTGTACTAATGTTTACCTCAGTTTGGCCAATCTTGACTTAGAGAGTTTAGAGTCTATCTAATAACATTAATATGTAATATCATTTATGAACTTCTTTGCGGTTTCATAACTATTTTCCATAGCTTGCAGAAAGTGTTATTTTATAAGTACACTACGCTGTCGCCTTGCACTTCACGCCGGGAGTGATCGCTTTCGTTTAATACCTTCATATGTTAGTTGGAATGGCTCTAGAATTATCAACCTGAGCCAGAATAGCACCTAATCGTATATCTTCCCAAATAAATAGTGGTCCGACATTTAAAACTATGTTAGCAGAGTATTCCAGTGACCCTCCTTTCCCCTTGCTGTTTTTTTTTGGAAAAGATAACACTTCTCCACTGTCCACCTGATAGTAGGCAAAGTTGAAGCATCTCGGTACCTTCTATGAACTATACTTACGAGTTCTCGTTCACACAAAGAACCGGCGTTTTTAGCTTTCCAAGTAAAATCATCCACGTCTTCACCTATAACCGTCTGATGACCTAAGTTGCTAACAGATTTCGAGAAATGCTTGTTTTCTGAAGATTAACAGGGTTTATAGAATTATAGCAAAACCAGACTAATGAGAGGTTTTAGTTTAGAAAGCACCTTAGACTCACTAACTCACAAACTTTGGTGTCGGTTTCTGACTGGGTACATACCAGGAAGCTATTGCTCTATGCTCCGTGTTAGATTTTCATGTTACTTGGGTCCTCCATAATGCCTGACGACGCCAGTGCCAAAAGAAAAAAATGTTTAAAAATCACTGCACAAAGCACCCTTTACGCACGTGCAATTCAACAAGTTAGCTTACCAACGGCACCCTTATACCCACAATATTAACTAACCCGAACTTGAAGCTGTGTTACTTTCGCGTGCCAGCCTACAATTATGTAATACACCGCGACAGGTGTGGTCAATTGTCTAAAAATAGGAAGGAGTGAAACAATGAAATGACCGAACCCCACGGTTTTATAACCCATTACGTTTAGAAGTCAGCATGGGCTGAGCGCAAAATTGACCTTGAGCGCAGGCGGCTAATGAAATGGCAAGCAAAGTAAAAATAAATGTCATCATTCGCTGCTCAAATTCCAGTTTCTGTTTTATTACAAATTATAGTGGATTCATGTTCCAATATAAAAACTCGCATAGCTGTGAATTTGTTGCAAGTATGGGTGTGTAGCTGCACTTGTGATTACATGCACGTGGCTGAGTCAATTATAGCTAGGCATCACAGTCATCATTCTGTGCGGTGTTTATTTTGACACATTTTAATGGCGTTTCCACGTGTTTGTATTTGTTATAATTTTTATTGTTGCGTGATGGTGCTATCAATTAAATAAAGTGGCAGAAAATCGGAATTGGTGGAAACGAGTAAGTGAAACTTTACGAAAGCCGATGAGGACTAAAAGAATGGAAAATAGATGGTTAAAAGTAAAATAAATAAAGGAAGATGCCTTGAAATAAAAATAATTGTTCAAAAATAGTTTATATTGGTTGCATGACGGAATTGGATAACTTGTGAAATCCCGAATACCGTCAGTGAAGCCCAAACTATAAACAACACGGTTGTTTGCTAACACAAACAAAAGTACACCCAAGCACATAAATATCTACCGATTCATATTTTTAGTGATTCAAAAATTATATTTATGCTATTGTATTCAGTTTTGAAAAGAAAAATAAAATGAATACACTATGTTGCAAAAATATACCGAAAAGCATAAAAAGACACAACTACTTGTTGAAATCTCCCACATATTATATCATAAGCTAACGAAGCTACACACTAATAAAAATATATGCGTTCATATGGCTAAATACAATATACGTAGCTACATACATATGCAATGTAATATAACGAAAGTAAACATATGCTTTTTGCTTCGACGACAAGCTTGTAGAGTATTTTTTGTTTACAGAAGATAAAACAAAAATTGTCTGGCTCCTTGCCAGCAGTGACGCCAAAATTTCTACCAGCGGAAGAAATCATAAAAACAATTATAAACGGATTTTGTAGATATGCCAGTTTCACACAAGAGATTTTGGTTGGGCTGGTAATTACCTTTGCGAATAAAACAGTGGATTCTTTTTATATTGGTAGTCGAAAAAGTCTTTTCGTATTTTGTCAATAGATATCGTTGAAGTCGTATATCTCCACTGCTACCAATCACATTATGATAGTAGTCCATGTAGTGTTGGAAAGGTGAGATTTTAAGCTTCATTTAATCAAAAAAAAAAATAATAATAATTCGGGGAAGTTGAAAAAAAGTTACAGCTGTTCAAAAATAAGTGAAAATAATGAATTAATTGAGACTTAAATTGTATTTTCCACCTTTTTGCTCATGACTCATTCTCTCCAAAATAAGAATCGAATTTTTCATATAGTGCACAGAGAATATTTATTCTTTGGTAGAAATTCATATAAACGTGCATAATTCGAAGTGTAATTAAAGCATAGTCACGCACAAAACTAATCCAAATTACATGGATTCCTGGGAATTCGAAATAATAATATTTTTTGTTTTGTTTTTGCAATAGTTTTCTTCCAATATTTACTTTGTAGCGCAACATACACATATACGAAACTCCCACCCTCTGGATCATGACCTTCACCTATTGTCAGTTGTGTATGTGCGAGCATGCAAGAGCTGCTGTAATTTTGCAGTACTCACAATAAAGCTTAGTTACAACAACAATGTTTACACATCAGTATGCACCTTTTTGCGCATCGCTAGAGTTTAAGCAGATACACGCACACGCCCTCCCGAGGCTGTTGTCCTTTTTCCTAAACTAGACTTCTTATATATAAGTATATACCACACAAACACACATACACATCCGCTGTTACAGCATGAGAACTTTCAGCGGTGGCACGTGCTGCTGAAAGCATGAGTCTGCATATTTTTCATATAGCATGACCTCCTCGTTTCACATTTTCTGTACGTGTATGTGTGCGTGTATGTTTGGTGAATGAGATGAAAAGCTCTGTTCAGCTTTGCTCGAATTCCGTACATATATTTCATGTACACACAAAAAAATAGATACTGCATAGAGCGCAGAGCTTTCCGACAGCAGAGGTCATTGAAAGTGGATTGTGCGAGGTTCGGGCGAATGTGTGCAAAGATGCCAAAATATATGACTGCAGTTACACAAGCGTGCATGTATTTATTTCATAGCAAATAGTTGTTTTGAAAAGTGCTGCCAATTTGTTGGTGTATCATCGGTTGAATTCTGAGAATACTTTCTTCCGTGGGATTCAATTAATGCAACCAAAATTATAATGTACTCTTGAGCAATGTTTGACTCAGCGCATTCACTTTTATTTTTAACTTACTGATAGCACGCCAATTTTCGCTATGTTTGTTTAGAATTAGGGAAATTTATTGTTTTTTGTTTGTAATTTTAAAAACCGTTGAGAAACTGCTAATCACACTTTTTCATTTTTGTCTAGTAACAAGGGTTCAGAATCAGAAAAAAGTCTTGAGTCATTGAGCTTTACTCAGATACATAATAGTCGGTGTGTGATCCATATGGTCTCTTGTGAGTCTTTTAGCAACGCTTGTGTCTATGTTTGCTTCTGGCTTAGAAGCTTAAAAAAAGTCATAAGAAATCAAAGGACCATTTTTAAAACACAGAATAACTACAGGGCAGGCCATTTAAAGTTGACCCATTTGTTTGTTTGCCAAAATTAAGGCGTCGCGCATAATCAGCTGGGTTTAGTTTTTGTGCCATTTGAATTTTATATGGAAACATCTTCAAATCTTTATGAATTATGCGTCGGAGAGTGGTGCGAGAGATGTCTAATTCCTGAGAGTGGCGATAACTCGATGTCGATGGAGTCTCCTCAATACTGGCTCGTACAGCTTCGATATTTTCATCAGAACGTCTTGTGCGTTGTCTGGATGCATGACTGGCATTACTGAGATTACCGGTGTTCACAAATTTTGCGTATAAAGACTTAATTGTGTTCTTAACTGGAGCACTTTTCACTTTATTTTTTTTGCGAAACGCACGTTGAGTTAACACAATTGAAAAGTTATTTTGAATATAAAGCTGAACAATTTCAGCGCGTTCTTTTGGAGTGTACTGTTCCATGGTATAAATTGTCTTCGAATGACGCTTCTAACGCGGTATGACATTAGCCGATTTGTCAGCGCTGTTAAAAGTTACAGCGTTGCCAGATGAGTCAACTTTAAATGGCCTACCCTGTATTATCAGCAAAGGATTCTGTCCGAATTTCAATTATATATATCAGACATTGATCGATACTTTCTATCCAAAGTCAACTATAGGTACTGCATATTTGGTTCCTAGGTAGGATAGAACTAAAAACAATGTAAGCAAAACGAAACGAAATATTTAAATTTGCCGTGATTTATGTCGTAAATTGTTTAAAGCCATTAAAACAACTAGTCTAATAATAAGTCACAGCTTAGCATTATTAAAAATGGAGCGTAGCCGTTAGAACAAGATGTCTTCATTTTTGGACAATATTTAAAAAATTATTAAAGCTTGGCGGCCGCCGAAAATTCTCATAAAAAATGTGTTCGGAATAGTATTTTAATGTTTTAGCAGTTAATTTAATTACATTGTGTTATAAGCTAGTATTTCTTCAGTTGCCGCCGGCTCTAATTATTTAAGCCATCAACTTTACGATAGGCTTGCGTGCTAAATACTAGCCCATTTGCCTTTTAATTGTTGATATTTCAATAAACATACTTTTACAAACGTACACGCCTATATTTGTGTTTTTTACTTCACACGTTTGCGCTTTAGCCATTGTCGTTACTCACCGTTGCCCGGAGGCGGCATTATGTAATGCTCTTACTGACGCTTGCGCCGGTTAAAGTGAGATCATTCATAATTAGTGATTGTTGTCATTGCTGTTATTCTTAAAAAATAGTCATTGTGTATTTCAAATCAACATATATGTATACCTTTCGTAAATATATACATACATATATGTTGCTATTAATAAAATTCATTCAAGTATTTGTTTTCTTATTTTGGCTGGCTTCTAAATTTGCAAACATGTAGTTAAGTACACATTCATATAGTATATAATTGAAATGACAAATAACGCGCTCACTTGGGAAATGTCTTTTTTTGTGTGAAACTATGCAAATTTTTAAATGATAAATAAATACAAATCAGAAAGGCTAATTAAATATGTTTACCAGATACTTTATCAATAAAGTAAATACTAAGTTTTAATAGTAGTTTGAAAGTGAATGACGTAAGATCAAATAAAGGTGAACCTTTGGTTATGTCAGCAAATCTCAACAGTTTCATGATTTTTTTTTTTTTTGTTTTTGATTACCGAACTTTAACCAGAAGTTCACCAACTCATTTGCTGCAGACAAATTTTCAGAAGAAAGAAGATTAAAAAATATATGTTTCCTGTTCTGACGACATTTGTGGTTTCTTCGGAGGCAGGCTTTATGACACAATAACTCCAATTCTTTTTTAAATAAAGTTCATATGGGGTTTTCTTTTGAGCAATGAGTCATTGACAGTTTTATACAATTAAGGGACTTGAGTTATTCAATAAACATCATCAAAATGTAGTTTAAGCATAATGAATAAGCAAGCAAAACGAATATATAACTAAATGATCCGAATCAGAAAGTGATTCAGTACATATGTAAAGGGTGATTTTTTAAGAGCTTGATAACTTTTTTTAAAAAAAAAACGCATAAAATTTGCAAAATCTCATCGGTTCTTTATTTGAAACGTTAGATTGGTTCATGACATTTACTTTTTGAAGATAATTTCATTTAAATGTTGACCGCGGCTGCGTCTTAGGTGGTCCATTCGGAAAGTCCAATTTTGGGCAACTTTTTCGAGCATTTCGGCCGGAATAGCCCGAATTTCTTCGGAAATGTTGTCTTCCAAAGCTGGAATAGTTGCTGGCTTATTTCTGTAGACTTTAGACTTGACGTAGCCCCACAAAAAATAGTCTAAAGGCGTTAAATCGCATGATCTTGGTGGCCAACTTACGGGTCCATTTCTTGAGATGAATTGTTGTCCGAAGTTTTCCCTCAAAATGGCAATAGAATCGCGAGCTGTGTGGCATGTAGCGCCATCTTGTTGAAACCACATGTCAACCAAGTTCAGTTCTTCCATTTTTGGCAACAAAAAGTTTGTTAGCATCGAACGATAGCGATCGCCATTCACCGTAACGTTGCGTCCAACAGCATCTTTGAAAAAATACGGTCCAATGATTCCACCAGCGTACAAACCACACCAAACAGTGCATTTTTCGGGATGCATGGGCAGTTCTTGAACGGCTTCTGGTTGCTCTTCACCCCAAATGCGGCAATTTTGCTTATTTACGTAGCCATTCAACCAGAAATGAGCCTCATCGCTGAACAAAATTTGTCGATAAACACATTTCGAACCGAACACTGATTTTGGTAATAAAATTCAATGATTTGCAAGCGTTGCTCGTTAGTAAGTCTATTCATGATGAAATGTCAAAGCATACTGAGCATCTTTCTCTTTGACACCATGTCTGAAATCCCACGTAATCTGTCAAATACTAATGCATGAAAATCCTAACCTCAAAAAAATCACCCGTTATAAGTAATAATTAGGACAACGCTCACAATACTGACTATAAAATGGTAATCATGTAGTATTAGTTTTTTTGAAACAGTTTTTGTGAGAATTTTTTGTTCTATTTTACCATTTTCTTTTATTTCTTTAATGTAGCCTTTACCGCGCCTGAAAAATTATTTGATCAGTTGAAAGGTCCTTATTTATGGATGAATTTTGGAGCTACTTAAAACAATTGTAACGAATATAAAGTTAAAGAGAAAAAATCAGCTGTTCTTTTTATTAAAAAGCTAGCTGACTCTGCGCTCATTGCTACGTCACCAACTAAAATAAATTTTAATAAAAAATATTACACAAAAACTCAATTCATTTTGAGACATTTTAGTGATTCTATTCATCTGTCAGATTTTGATCGTACTAACCAAGGAACCATCTTTGGGTCATGTACAACAATTTTGCTAATTATGATGAAATTCATAGTCCATTATTCTACAAAGGATCTTATAGACGAACATAAGTTTGTAAATACTAGGGTGCTTCAAAAAATTTTTTGAATTTATTAAAGTTTGAAAAGCCAACTTTCTGAATATGTGATGGTTATTTTTAAGAAACGAAAATTAATTGGTGAAATTTTAGTTTGAATAAAAAAACAAAAATTGCAATGTTAAATGAATGGGAACCTAAAAACAAAAAAATAGCGACCCCTTAGATTTAAGCCAGGAGCTGTAGGCTTGAGGGAGGATTTTTGTTTTGTCAATCACTAACATTTTAGGGGGTAAGAGTTGAAAAAAAAACTTCAAAATTTTTTTTGAAGCACCCCAGTATATACTATACACATACTATATGAAGGTGATCTCGTGGTTTTGGCATTAACTGTCGGAGAACGACCGTTAATAGCGGAGAAATATAAAAATATTATATTCCCTAATGTTAGAAACATTCTTTACATAATTTTTATATAAAAATTAAAATAAAAAATATCTCAAAATCAATTGAATTAAAAAAATTTAAAAAAATAATTTCTACATTAATTAATATTTTCAAAACATATTTTCGTAAATACTTATACTATAATTAACTGTAAAGTATTACTTACTTAAAGCCCAGCTTAATTTGGTCGATAGTTTGCACAGCTGCCATGTTGTTTGCGATTTTTTGGTCTCGCTTTGATTACTTTAAACTTGCACTTAAAACGTAACTATGAATGTTTGCTTTGCAGGAATTACAGTAATTACACAACGCGAATGAAATAGTCAAAACAAATTTATGTAAGTATTGGGTATCACTGGTGCATGGATTAAGTTATTCGGCATTCACTGGAAATTGAAAAGACACATTTTTGTTGTTGGAAACATATATGTACAAGTATTCGATATAATATTTGCAAGGATGCATTGGCACATGTGAATAGCAATTTTCAAAGATAAATATACATATACAAAAGAGAATTAAAAAAGTTGAATATCAAATTTTTATTGACATTCATGGCCAACCTTGCAAAATTAAAAAAAAAAAAAATTATTAAGTGAAATGTAACTATCACAATATAGCTAACCAGATATTGTGGTTATAGGATATATATACACTTTATGCATATGGTACACATTCCTTGTACAGGAGGGTTGAGGTACTCGAATGGAATTCATGACCTCTTCATCAACGCAATTTCTACGTGAGTGACGCCGTAGGGGGAAGTTTTTTTGTGGTTTAGAATCCAACGTAACATCCCTAGTAATACGAACAGTAACAGCGCTAGTAAAATGAAATACATCTGCGTTGACATATGTACATACCAACATCGCATAACTATATATTTGAACCGGTTTCCAACGCTTGGTAGTTTTAGGGATCTCCTTTGGCAAAAATTTAACTCCAAATTCAAGCGAGGAGGAGATGGAGAGCAATTTTGGAGATTAAGAAAACTAAAAACTTAAATAAAAATTTAGCAAATAATTAATTTTTAATTTTTTTTTCTAATAATTTTTAATTTTTTTAATTTTTTTTTTGTTTTGAAATCTATTGGACTGTTTTAGTGAAACTAAAATATATCAAGAATTTTCAGTCTCATTATTAGTATTAGTTTTAGCAGTAAAATATTTTAAGCCAGCAGCTGTTTTTAGTTTAGTGCCCTTCATATATCTATCAACAACGGCATGTTTTGAAAACTTAAATCAATGCTTCAATATGCTGCAGACACATCTATACACACACATATAAATAAATACATATATTATATACATATGTATTCTGTACACTTTTTCTTTGCATGCTGTTTGCTATGTATCAGGATTTACCTGCTAAACTTTTTGCTTCAGGAAAGCTTTCGCCAGCATATTCTTGCAAGGACGAAAAGCTCGTGCAGTGTTATCAATTTTATCTACCATACACATATACAGTTATGTGCGTGTGTTTCGCCTTTGAAAGCGATAATGTAATGTGAATTTATCTATTACTGGAAAATATATTATAAACCGTTTCTTAAGAGCCGCACTTACATACAAGTATGTGTAGGTATGTAATTATCCGTATATATGCTATGTATGTATATCAACAGCTTGCTTTCTGTTGCTTAGGTAAAATATTTGCAACAACTTTTTCACTAATTCATCACTTCCTTTTGTACGCAATTTAGTTCAATTTACTTTTATTAAACTCTGCAATTCCATTCTGTATTTTCAGGTAATTTCTTTTGTGTGCACAAACGTTCTAAGCTTTTTTTCGGCGCACACACACTCACACTCTGCACAGTGCTGATTAGCGTATAAATTTTTCTTTTCAATATTGTTGATTTATTAGTAAACTAAATAAGTTGGTTGTTTAGTTGATTGGTCTGTTTGTTGAGGCCTCACCGCCAGTACACGTCGGAGTCGGAGTCGGCGTATCGAGCGCAACGTGAATTTGTAACACTGGCAAAGCGACCGTTTAGCGCGCTGGCAACTCATCAACTAACTGGCTGTGCCAGCAGTTCTACAGCTGCCACAGTGCGAAAATGTTGTCGCCGCTGCTTCGGTTGTGTTGGTGTGCGTAAAAAGTTCTGATAACTATGCTTTCTGCTTGCCGCAACAATATAATTCAATATAGTTGCTCGCTGGTATGTGTCTGCGTGCGTGTATGTCAGAACTCATTACTTATGTATGCGCGAAATTCTTTCTATTTACACACACATGCATATGTATGTGCCAGCGTTAGAAAAGCAGTACATAATAGGCGCCTTAAGCTGCCGGGCTTGTGCTGCCGGCATGCTTATAAGCAAATTTATACAAAAACTCTCATATACATATGCGTATATGCATGCATGTATTCTAACGGAAAAAATCAGCTGTTTCCGAATTTTTTGTGCACATGAGAGCACGAGTGCCGCTCGAGATTATTGTGTGTTGCTCTTTTTTATACACACCCGCATGTTACTTTTCAGTTCATTTTGAAAATTTGCGGTTCGTTGCGGTTTCTATTTCGTGTAAATTATGCAAATACGTCAGCAATTTACAATTACAATTTATATCTTAAATAGGTGATAACGAAGCGCAAAGTTGATTAAGGCTTAATCAAATAAAGTAAAGTTAGATTTACTGGTCTGGCGCTTTGTTATTACTGCGCTAAGTAATTGTTGTTGTAGAAACTGCCGTAAAAGAAGTGTGTACACAATACGCGCTAATAATTAAAATACGAAGTTTTTAACTTTGCAAAATCAAATAATAATTGCCTTATACATCTTTAGTCATTTGAAAAAATTGTTAAAATACAATTCTCGCACATAAAAATTTTATATACACTGGAAAAAACTATTTCGACCCAAGCCTTTTGCAGGGGCTAATAAAGTATTTGCGGGGGGAACCAAAGTATACAAACTTTAACCGATTTATAGTAATTTTGATTTCGATAAAGTTCTAAGTCATCAAAGCTATATCAACGAGTTTATGTAGATATTCTTTTTGTACTTGAGAGAAGAACACAACAAATTTTCGGTTGTAAACAAAAGAAGGTAAAACTGGTAGGGGGTATCTTATAAATGGTATATATTGAGATAAGGAACTCTTTTTGTTTTAAATAATGAACGGAGAATTGAACGCAATGACAATATTATTAATATTTTGAAATTTGAGTGATTTTTTCTTACAAGTTGCATTAAATACTATACAAAATTATGAATAAGAATGCTAAGAGAATGAATTTTGCCTTCAGAAAGCTTAAACAAAAGTTGTTCAAATAAATAATAAATTTTTTTTTAGTTATAGTTTTAGTTATTTCGAGAAATTTCTATAAAATAAATGAAAAAATATTTTTCAACACTTTTTACTCAATTTATTTGAAGAAATTAAAATAAAAATAGTTTCGTATAAAAAAAAAAAACAGAAAAATTATATAACATTTGAATAATGAAAGAAGAAGAAACCCGAAGGCCAAAAATATTGTATTACAGTGAAAAGCCGACTCTTCGGTCAGTGTATTCATGTTGGAACACCAGGCGTATGAGCAACCTACGCAATTTGCATAGAACAATAATTTTATTTGGAAGAAACGTTGCGAAATGATAAGTAAACATTATGGTATGCAAACAAAAAGCTTCTAGTGAATAGAGTGAATAGGTATAAGCGGCGCACAATTGACAATAACCGACAGCTGGTCAGCTAGCAAAGCTTTATGAAATCATTTGGCTCGGCATAAAAGCAAAATAAGAAAATAACAATGAGGATGCTTCGCAAGGTTAGCAGATACATACATATAAAAGTATAAGCTTTCGTACGTTGAGCACATTTAAGCACATACTTTGTTATTATGCAGTGTCTGCAGCTTTTCCGAGAAGCTTGCTTCATTTATACAGAAGTCGTCGCTTATGAAGCTTTATTAGAATTGTTGCAAAGCTTTCTATTGAAGAATGAAAATGCTTGTATTTGTTGCAATTGCTGACATTTATTTACATTGCCTGATCACAGTAATTAACCGTTTGCTACAATAAATAATCGCTTAGCATGTGGTCACTGTTGGCATTTCATGCTCATTGCCTGCAGCAGCTGTGCATTATCAATGCTTTAAATATTTCTGGTAAACGAAGCACGTGCCGACGGAGTACATATATATGTACATATGAACATCTCGAGATGTGAGAACTTTTGCTAATCAAAAGCTGGTGGCATGGAAATTGTGTAACTGTGCTTTTCGTGGTTTCTTAAATGTCACGTAGTTATTTAGTATTGGGTTAATTGCTGATTAAATGAAAACTGTTATAGTTTGGTGGATGCAAATATTAAATTTAAACATTTTATGATTTGTAAAATAATCACTTGGTATAAGCTTGTATTCGACAGACAAATTAATTGGGCGATAATTTGACAGATAAAATCAAGTTTGACAGCGGCAAGCAAATGAAATTCATTGTATACATATATACATATGTATTTATGAGAAGCGAAGCAGTGACTGCCAAAAAATTTCGCTCTCCTCAAATGCTTTGAAGATGTATGCATTTTTAAGCTCGAAACTAACCTTCACCGATATTCAAATAAAGTCTGCTTTAATACCTCTTTTCATAAGTTGGAAAAAAATGAGATCACAAAAGATGACAATGTTATGAGTTTACAGAAAATGTTCAAGTGTAAAATATTTTTTATTTCTGTTCTATTATTCGCAACATCAGCTACTGCAGCTTTGTAGAATTTTGGAAATATTTTTTATTTTCTTCCATATGATCTCAAAGATTTATAAAACGTTTGGACAAAGACTTGGCTTAACATACACATTTCTCTTAATATTTCAATTATAAAGAAGATTGTGTAATGCAGACAACAGAGCCGGTATAACAAAGAGAAAATTATACCTTCAGTTTAAATTGCCAAAGCTATGACTTTCAGTAAACTTCTTTTAAATGCGAACAAATATTTGTAATCCATCGCTCAAAATATGTATGATTTTTCACAGGTTACCGAAGTGTCTCCGCTTAACATTGTTATGTGTGCGTTGAGTAATTCTGCACTGTCATTTAGTAATTGTTTGCGTTGGGTATTTAAGCGCCAGCAGCACCCTTCTCGCTTGTCATCCCGCCTTTCGTTACATAAGCAATTGGCCAATGTTGAAACTTTCAAGGCTCTTCGGCAAACTCTCCACCATTCGGCCTACATCTCTTAAGCTGCGGTTGCCTATACAATTTTGTTGCGAGAGAGGCGTCGGTCTATGTGTTGAGTTTTGTTGATGTAAAGATAACATTTTAGTGATTGATTGCACAGTATATTGAGGTCATGTAGCTGTCATCCCTTTTGGCTAATATCGATTTTATTATTATTGTTTATTGTTAAAAAGCTGCGGCATTTATTGAGTTCATTGACACTATTGTGGTAAGATGTAAATAAAAGTTGAATGCTTGAATGAATATTGTATATGAAAGGAATTGTTAAATACATTTATTTCCCAAATAAAATTAGCTTTTATTATATTGCCTGAGCAAAAGGGAGTTGTAAAGAGATCAACTTTGTCTAAAGTATGAGTTCATGTCGTGCTAATTGAGGTGAGGTAACAAATGCTGGCAAAGGCTGTCACGCAAAGGCTTTGTATATTTATTTTAGCTCGAAAGAGTGAAAGATATCTTTCCCAACAAAATAAGGGCCAATAAGTCACACAGCTCCGTTACTTGGCAAGTCAGATTAATAATAAAAGCGGCCACTTTACCATTGAGATACCTCAATATGAGATATTGTGACAAGGGAAAGACCTACGCTGTCTTTATTTTATATATTTTGCTCCAAGATATATTGGAGGTGGGAGGCTAGACTTATTTCCTAATTTAATTCAGATACCTCCCAATATTAGTTATATGACACTAAAGTAAAAGTTACAACTCGAAAAATAACAAACGTTCAGGAGGAGCAAAAATAGTTCATGTTCCTGATATATACTGTACAGCCAAATGGTCGTACAATGTAGAATATCTGTTTTAAAGAACGTCTTACTCAAATATGATTTTCCAGTTTAATAGGGAAATTAAGATACATTTTGAAATTAAGATATCGTCTAAGAATATGATAAAGACAATTCTTTCATCGAAAGTGACACACCTCAAATAACACAAATGATTAATAAAAAATATTAGTAAAAAATGTTTTCAGATGAATAGACACAACTTTGCAGAATACAGTAGAAAGTTTACGATTTATTTCAGCAAAAGGGACCTAACCACAAATAGTACACTTTAGTTTATTTGGAAAAGCTTCTCGAATAAATCTTGTATAACCACAACAAGCATCCGAGAGTTATTTAGATTTGTTTGATTAGCAAAATCCCGCACGAGCCCTCCCCGAGAAAGCCGACTAGGAGGTATATAGCTAAAGTCTGATCTTTGACCTGGGTGTTCGTTGCTCTTCAATAACTTCTTCTTCTTCTTCTTCTTCTTTACTGGCGTAGACACCGCTTACGCGATTATAGCCGAGTCAACAACAGCGCGCCAGTCGTTTCTTCTCTTCGCTACGTGGCGCCAATTGGATATTCCAAGCGAGGCCAGGTCCTTCTCTACTTGGTCCTTCCAACGGAGTGGAGGTCTTCCTCTTCCTCTGCTTCCCGCGGCGGGTACTGCGTCGAATACTTTCAGAGCTGGAGTGTTTTCATCCATCCGGACAACATGACCTAGCCAGCGTAGCCGCTGTCTTTTAATTCGCTGAACTATGTCAATGTCGTCGTATATCTCGTACAGCTCATCGTTCCATCGAATGCGATATTCGCCGTGGCCAACGCGCAAAGGACCATAAATCTTTCGCAGAACCTTTCTCTCGAAAACTCGCAACGTCAACTCATCGGTTGTTGTCATCGTCCAAGCCTCTGCACCATATAGGAGGACGGGAATTATGAGAGACTTATAGAGTTTGGTTTTTGTTTGTCGAGAGAGGACTTTGCTTCTCAATTGCCTACTTAGTCCGAAGTAGCACCTGTTGGCAAGAGTTATCCTGCGTTGGATTTCTAGGCTGACATTGTTGGTGGTGTTTACGCTGGTTCCAAGATAGACGAAATTATCTACAACTTCAAAGTTATGACTGTCAACAGTGACGTGAGTGCCAAGTCGCAAGTGCGACGACTGTTTGTTTGATGACAGGAGATATTTCGTCTTGCCCTCGTTCACTGCCAGACCCATTTCTTTTGCTTCCTTGTCCAGTCTGGAGAAAGCAGAACTAACGGCGCGGGTGTTGAGGCCGATGATATCAATATCATCGGCATACGCCAGCAGTTGTACACTCTTATAAAAGATGGTACCTTCTCTGTTAAGTTTTGCAGCTCGAACTATTTTCTCCAGAAGCAGGTTGAAAAAGTCGCACGATAGGGAATCGCCTTGTCTGAAACCTCGTTTGGTATCGAACGGCTCGGAGAGGTCCTTCCCGATTCTAACGGAGCTTTTCGTGTTGCTCAACGTCAGTTTACACAGCCGTGTTAGTTTTGCGGGGATACCAAATTCAGACATCGCGGCATAAAGGCAGCTCCTTTTCGT
The DNA here is from genome assembly GCA_027475135.1 of Bactrocera correcta. NCBI lineage: Eukaryota > Metazoa > Arthropoda > Insecta > Diptera > Tephritidae > Bactrocera > Bactrocera correcta. The sequence goes on along the minus strand of CM050325.1, from coordinate 109,640,290 downwards.
GCTGTCGAAAGCAGCTTTGAAATCGACGAAGAGGTGGTGTGTGTCGATTCTCCTTTCACGGGTCTTTTCCAAGATTTGGCGCATCGTGAATATCTGGTCGGTTGTTGATTTACCAGGTCTAAAGCCACACTGATAAGGTCCAATCAGTTTGTTGACGGTGGGCTTTAATCTTTCACACAATACGCTCGACAGAACCTTATATGCGATATTGAGGAGGCTAATCCCACGGTAGTTGGCGCAGATTGTGGGGTCTCCTTTTTTGTGGATTGGGCATAGCACACTTAAATTCCAATTGTTGGGCATACTTTCGTCCGACCATATTTTACAAAGAAGCTGATGCATGCACCTTATCAGCTCTTCGCCGCCGTGTTTGAATAGCTCGGCCGGCAATCCATCGGCCCCTGCCGCTTTGTTGTTTTTCAGGCGGGCAATTGCTATTCGAACTTCTTCATGGTCGGGCAATGGAACGTCTGCTCCATCGTCATCGATTGGGGTATCGGGTTCGCTTTCTCCTGGTGTTGTGCGTTCACTGCCATTCAGCAGGCTGGAGAAGTGTTCCCTCCATAATTTAAGTATGCTCTGGGCATCGGTAACTAGATCACCTTTGGGGGTTCTACAAGAGTATGCTCCGGTCTTGAAACCTTCTGTAAGCCGCCGCATCTTTTCGTAGAATTTTCGAGCATTACCCCTGTCGGCCAGCTTATCAAGCTCTTCGTACTCACGCATTTCGGCCTCTTTCTTTTTCTGTCTACAAATGCGTCTCGCTTCCCTCTTCAACTCTCGGTATCTATCCCATCCCGCACGTGTTGTGGTCGATCGTAACGTTGCGAGGTAGGCAGCCTGTTTTCTCTCCGCTGCGACACGGCACTCCTCGTCGTACCAGCTGTTCTTCTGCACTTTCCGAAAACCAATGGTTTCGGTTGCAGCTGTACGTAAGGAGTTTGAAATGCCGTCCCACAGTTCCCTTATACCGAGTTGTTGACGAGTGCTCTCAGAGAGCAGGAGTGCAAGCCGAGTAGAAAAACGTTCGGCTGTCTGTTGTGATTGCAGCTTCTCGACGTCGAACCATCCTTGTGTTTGTTGGCGTGCGTTTTTTGCTGCAACAATATAGTGGTCCGAGTCGATGTTAGGACCTCGGAGCGCACGCACAACTAAAACACTGGAGACGTGTCTTCCGTCTATCACAACATGATCGATCTGGTTGGTGGTTTTTCGATCTGGAGACAGCCAGGTAGCTTGATGTATCTTCTTATGCTGGAATCTAGTGCTACAGATAACCATATTTCGGGCCCCGGCGAAGTCGATCAGCCTCAGCCCATTTGGGGATGTTTCCGCGTGGAGGCTGAATTTACCGACCGTAGTGCCAAAGATACCTTCTTTGCCCACCCTGGCATTGAAGTCGCCAAGCACGATTTTGACATCGTGGCGGGGGCATCTCTCATAAGTGCGCTCCAAGCACTCATAAAAGGCATCCTTGGTCACATCGTCCTTCTCTTCCGTCGGGGCGTGGGCGCAAATCAGCGATATGTTGAAGAACCTCGCTTTGATGCGGATTGTGGCTAGACGTTCATTCTCCGGAGTGAATGATAGTACTCGGCGACGGAGTCTCTCTCCCACCACGAATCCAACACCAAACTTGCGCTCCTTTATATGGCCACTGTAGTAAATGTCACAAGGACCTACTCGTCTCTGTCCTTGTCCCGTCCATCGCATTTCTTGGACGGCGGTGATGTCAGCCTTTATCTTTACGAGGACATCTACCAGCTGGGCAGGGGCACCTTCCCAATTAAGGGACCGGACATTCCAGGTGCATGCCCTCAAATCATAGTCCTTATTTCGTTTGCCATGGTCGTCATCAAAAGGGGGGGCTCTCATCCGAGGCTGATTGTTGGTTTTCATTGGGGGGGTGTTTTTTTACGTGGCGGGTCCCAAACCCAGCGCACAACCCTATGCAGGGGTGTTTCGCCTTCTCACTTTAGCTCGCCTTCAAACGGATGTTCTTAGGCTACCCAGAGGATACTTGGTCAAAGAACGGAAGTCGTGAGCTGCTTGAGTCATATGTAAAAGAATCGTTTCTGGCCACTCCCAAGTGAATGGCGATCAGAGAACTTTCCTCACTTGCGTGAACTTCTACACATGACCCCATCCTCCTCAATAACACAGCCTTCAAATGAGGAGTCATTCTATGGTTGAAGTAGAGAAACGGGCTGTCATTCGATCCGTGTCGAGAATCAACCTGACTGTTACGCCTTTAATAGTATCGAACTGATCTTATGGATACCTGGCGCTCTCTGCAATAAGAGAGCGTCACTTGCATAGCGGAAGCTATAAGGAAGCGAACCTACATTCTTCTACACTTGTTGGCCTAAATCATGGATCAAATTTGCAAAACTAAAATACAGAATTGGAGTAGTCCGGATTTGCCATGAAAAAATCTGAGGTAACTAGTTCAGAAAAGTGGTATAGAGAGGATTGCTAAATACTAGTTTTCTACACAAAAATGTTCTCACATTCTCGGAACATGTTTATGTGTGCGCAGATTAACATTTGTTTCTGCTCACAGTGAGTACACACCTAAGTTCCGGCTTAGGTAAATGCATATTTTATTCTCTATAAGCAACATAATTAAATTTAAAATAACATAGCATTTTCTTTGTGCCCTTCGCTGATCATGCTCTAGTGTATACATGCCATACTAAATCCATATGTACATTCCAACAAATGTCTGCTGCAACCATGCACTTATAACACCTTCAGCCACCCACGCAACACAAAAGAGAGTTTTAAATTAATTCACAGGCACATAAAAAGCTTAGCGCTTTCATACAAGTTTATTTATGAGTTTCTCTTTTTTAGTTGGTGTTCTGCCTGCTAGGCGACATGCTTATGTATGACTGTCATACATTATGAAAATATGTAATGAAATTACTATTGTTAATTACTGCTCCGCCGGCAGAAGGGCTCAACTTATGCTGGTTTTCGTGGCCAAAAGCAGGCAAAATGTCCGGGCACATTATTATTTAACTACATATGCATGTGTGTACATATGTGCATGTACGCGAAGCTCGTGTAAGTTTTAATTACAATTTAAGTCGTAGTAAGTCGGACTTTTTGGCTGTAAATGTGAGTTTGAGGTTGTGTGTATAAGCAATAGTTTAATCGTATATTTTCTTTTATATTCCTTCCATGCTTCAAGTGCGGCTTCCATGCAGTCAGGAGCTGTTCTTTTATTATGTGATACAATTGCGTGCATGTTTTCAGTAGAGCACAATGTTTATAGGGTAAATGATTACACTCGTTTGCAAAAAAAAAAATGTTAATTATTGCACAATTTCTCATATATTCCTGCTTATTACGTTTGTTTTGAAAAAAAAAAAAAAAATATTTACAAAAAATAATATAATAAGATACAAAAAAATGTAAAGTTTTTGTCATTAATATGGATTAACTTTTAATTATAACCACTTCCAATGGTTTTTTGAGGAGGACTAAAAAATTACCCTAGATATAGGATAACATTATATAATTAAATGTTTCGTTTGAAACACAAAATACGATTAAATGCATTTTACAGAGATTAGCGGAAAAACTTAGTTTTGCATAACGCTAAAAAAAGCTCTCATATGCAACTTAGGTTTGATAATACACTAAAATTAATTTTTTTGTTGCACTATTTTTCAATTTTATAGCAAATTATTTTAATTTTTTCTCAGTTCGAAAGTTACTCATACCACATGTACGTCTACTTATTATGCATACTAGAAAATTATGTGGTAACAAACAGTAGAATAATAATTTTATCTAGTAATAGTAATAATTTTATAGTGAGGGGAAACGAGCAAGCGCTTTTTAGGGCGAAGTTTTTTGGAATCATAAACATTTGTTCATCAGGTTTTAAGATATTCGAACGAAATTGAATACGTAGATGCATTTTGATATGCTATTGATCACTTGTTGAAATCAGACAGATCGCACAACTATAGCGTATATAACACATATAACCAATTGTTCAGATTAAAAAAAAAAAACGGTTTTAGGCAAAGTTGACAGAATGATCCCTACACATTTTTTCTTGCATACGCGATTTTATAAAAAAAATCGGCCTGTTCTAATCTACTAACGTATGTATGTACTACCTTTATATAAACGAATATCTTTTAGGTATTGAAATGAATAGCTCACATTAAAATGCTCACCATTGAAAAAACATGGCATTGAAAACTACGCTGAGATATTTCTACTGAAATTCGTGGTATATCAGAGACGCAAACACTTTTCATAGCGACATCTGTCTGTCAAATTTACACTTTTTGTAATGCGAAGATCACTTGGTGAGTTTATGAACTATATATGTATAGCTAAAGGTAACTTTGAGAAAAATTGTATAGTTGGATGTTTAAAAATCTATAGGAGAAGAAAAACTGCTTAAAACATTTTAATTGACTTCGGAGAAAACGCTTCCTTTTTCTGTTGTTTACTGGATGATAAAAAATTTGTTTTTAGTTGATCCTTACTCTATACTAGGAGCAAGACCACCTGCACTTTCAATAGCCCCCTTTCAATTGGGCTATGAAAATAGTTCTAACATCCAATTTTGGTCAAGTTACTAAAAAATAGTAAAAGTTACTAAATGCATACCCAGCAAGTCTGATAATTTGGTAAAAATTTCTATGATTGTATAAGATCCAATTGATAATTTTACCTGAAATTTTTTTGTACGTTCTTCTCTTTCTTAAGCAAAGGCCTTATGAGTTTCCGTGATAATTCTTTCTATGCATTGGCGTTTCGGTAGCCGTGACTTGCTGGACAGTTAATAAATGTCTCACTAATTATATACTGAACAGGGCATATTATGTTTGACTCAAAGAAGGACCCAGAAGGAAACGTCGGAGACTCTGTCAAATACATATGTGAATGACCAGCATGACGAACTAAGTCGATTTAGCCATGTTCATCGGTATGTCTGTCTGTCCGCCTGTATATACAGGAACTTGTCCCTCACAACTTCTTTTCTCTCTAAGATCAATTGTTGGAACCGCCGGTGTCGGACAACAATGGCATGTAGCTGGCATACAAACATTATGATCGAAAACAATCGCCTCTATGGAAAAAATTCTCCAACTATGTATCTTTGAAGCGCTTATTTTATTGCTGTCAAACTTTAGTTGCTTAAGCTAAATTGAGTAAATGAGAAGCACAAATATACTGAGTTAGTTATTCATGCTAATTGCCTCTAATTGGGCCACTTAAAAATAATAAATGTCAAAAAAATAAAACACAACTTTGCGAGTTATATATAAAATAAATATTTTGTTTATTTATTTAAATAGTGTTTATTTACAAATATGCTAATATATGAAACTGTTATACAAATAAATAAAGTTCGAACTGCTTAGCAGTACAGAAATAAATAAAACTGATCGTACAAAGTTTTGATATATTTTCCACTTAATATCACATGTGAAGGATATATTTTTAAACACCTTCAAGGCTTCCTATGAAACACACACATTTAAATACGCCATGCCTACAGTTACATCACGTGCGGCCAACCTATCACAACCAATCCCTCAACTGTCAAACGAAGTGGCTAAGCAACAAACCAAACCACACAGCAGACGGGAAAGCGTCATTACGTGCCCGAAATAAGCACGAACTCAATAGAGTAGGGCTTTATCTGTGTACATTTCGTCCCACAAACGCAACTTTTCTGCCTCGGGCAGATCTATCACCTCCAATTCATCGGAGATATTCAAGCATTTGAATATGTGCGAGTCGCGCGATACCGGCAACCATGTCTCTTGTGGTGGCGTTTCATTTTTCGTCAATGTCGCCTTCACCTCCAGCGCCAGCTCGATACCTTCGCTGACGCTATCATCAAAACTGCCGTCCGTACTGTGCTCTCGGCTATGGTGTTCGTGCCCATCACCATTTGCCTTGTGTTGCACATTTTGAAGCGCATTGCTACTGCCATTTTGATTATTGACCTGAACTGGTTGCCGATGGTGATGGTGATAATGGTAGCTGTGGTCGTGCCCTTCATTCATCGGTATATTTGGATTGCCGCATTCGGCGAAACGCACTAGCATTGTGGTCAATCGGCGAATGGTGCGAAATTCGGCACTGCGTTGTTTCAGCTTCTTGGCACCCGCATTGTAGAATAAGTAAGAGAGATCGTCAGCATGACAGGTGCCGCGCACGTTGCGACCACAGGTGATGATGCGCATGAAATTGAAGTGCTTCGAATCGAAATCGAAACGATAGAGGTAAGTAGGTGAATTGGCGTGATGAAGCCGTGAAAGTAACGTACGATGGATGCCATGCCAGAAGTATTTGTAAGAGAAGATCTGAAATGAAAGGAAAGCACATTTCAGAATATGGAGATAGAATAACATCTAAACACTGGAAAATGCATGATTATGTGGTCCCTTATGCTTGGCTTTAGAATGGTGAACCTTACTGGTAAAGTAATTGCAGAAAAAATATATATCTGTGGTGGAGCCTATACCACTAAGAGTTGCGGTTCATCTTCAAAACCAAGTGAACTTACAAATATAGTTTGATTTCTATTAAAATTGGGTTATGAGCCGTTGAGCTTATAAATTATGTTCTCTGGATAGACCATGCATTTATAAGTATATTTCAAAAAAACAAAAAAAAATCTGGTTTTCAAAACTAATATGAGCGCTTAAGAAATTTTAAATATATCTGGTTCAGGTACGATAGAAAAGGTCCACTATACCATTTAACCATAATTTATTTACTCACATCGGCATACTGCAATACTGTTTCCCAACGAGGTTCATTGTCACCGAAGTGTAGACGCAACAACTTCTCACCGTATTCCTTTCGCTGGTCCACACTCACATTCGCATCGTCCGGCACCAAATATGTGGCATCTTTACTCAATTTGTGCATTAGTTCCGGATACTTGCGAGCCTCAGTGAACATTAGCAGACCCTCTGAACTATTGCCACCAATTAGCAAGGGTATATTATTGCCCCAAGCGCTACGCATCATTTCCAAAGGCGGACGCGGTATAACACAATGTTTGCTCTCGTATGGCTCTACTGTCGGTCCAAAGCTGAACATCATCCTTTGATGACGCTCATCACTGGTGAGCAGATCTTCGCACACCTTCACCATGCTGCTCGCTTTGCAGTGCTGCAAGTGTTCGAAAACTTGCCGATCGTCATTTTCACCGCGGTAGCCAGTGGCTTTCGCCAATCGATAAGCCCAATTGTATTGAGGTATGTTGGCCCATGGTGCCAGTGCGGTACCAGACATTAGGACACACTTGTGAAATAAGTCACGAGTTTGTTCGGTGAGCATCATGTAGTGTGTTGAGGCAGCACCAGCGCTTTCGCCAAACACAGTGATGTTCTCAGGATCACCTCCAAAGAATTGGCAATTGCGCTTGACCCATCGTAAAGCCATCACTTGGTCTTTGAGACCGGCATTGCCAGGCACATCCAACTCGGGGTCCTCCAGCACGAGAAAGCCTAATGGGAATAGTAAATAAACAACAAGAATAATTAGTCATGTCTCATGTCTTATTAGACTATAGTAAACTTCAACTACCGCCAGAATTGCTGGATAACTTAGGCCAAACTGAAGTTACTGCATTAAGTCTTTGACAGACCTCACTTCATTAAACAGAGACATAAACTCGTATAATGCTACCTACTTACCCAATGGACCCAAACGGTATGTAATAGTAACGAGTACAACATTCTCCATCATGAAGTAATCAGGACTGTACATATCACGCGAGGCTTCACCCATTTGAAAACCTCCACCATAGATCCAAACCAAAACCGGCATCGGCTTCTGAGGATGCAGCTGTAAAACGAATTTCATTAAGCAACATTCGAAAGAAATTCACATAAATAATAATGGCGAAATAGGGGTTTTGGGAAAATTGACGTTTGAGCGCTCACCGTTTTTGTGAACACATTCAAATAGAGGCAATCCTCACGGCCTTGCACCTGCTTCAGTATAATATTGTATTGACATGGCTTAAGGTGCTCGCGCGTACAGCGACGTACATCCGTCCACGGTTCGGGTTCTTCGGGCGCTCTAAAGCGCAAACGTCCAATCGGTGGCTTGGCAAAGGGTATACCCTCAAAGCTATAGTATGAACCACCGTAAACCGAATGCCATTTGACACCCTTTACTTTGCCATAAATTGTGTCGGTCACAACCTTTTCATTTGTGCGCATACGCCTCTGATTAGTTTTGAATTTTACATAGCTGAAAGTGTTAAACAAGAAAAGTAAGGTTATAAAAAATAATTCTTTATAGCAGAATAATAAAAAGTTATTATCGAAGCTTAAATTGTTTTGAGTGCATATATAACGCTTTGAATAATCTGAAAATATGTGCCAATGTCTCATCATAAATTTAACACGAACCCGGAGTGAACTTATGCCAGCCGCTGATAAGAAACAAGTTGCCGGCTAGCTTATCGCTGCAAGAGTCGCACATATAAGGCACTTTGAGCCGTTGAACATGAAACAAATTTAAATGCCATAATTCTCCATAATTAGGGGTTCTTGTTCCGCTTAGGCTTCTTTAAGGAACAACAAAACAAACAAATGTTGCTCCACATACATACATACATGCTGTTGCTATATTTAAGATTGTGGTTTATTCTTGCTTCTATTTTATATTTATTTACGTCAATCAACAAATATGCAGAAGATCTGAGCTGCATATATACTTAGACATAAATATATATGCAGTACGTTTCTCGATAGAAAGTCCACATCCATGGATCCGGCTTGAGTAGACGCTGTGGTAAGCACTTTATCGCCGTTCATATATATATATATATATATTGCGCACTTCATTGCAATTACGAATTCTTTCTTAGGACGTCACCATGTGGGCTTGTAGATTGTGCGAATTAAAATTAGATTTTCTAGTATACAAATAATACGTGTGTATACGACTATTTTAATGGAATAATTGCACTTGAAAGATGCTGCTGTCGTAAGACGCTTCAAATACTTATAAAGTGTAAATTGAACATGAATATAGCAAGAAGTGTTCATAAATGTGCTTGTGAGTTGATGCGACTTGAACTTTCTCGTTGTAATTTAATTTTATTAGCATTTGTTTAAATTACATTGATTGGCATCTTGTAAGGTCATAGCGATAAGAGTTAGCTTGATAGATCTTGAATTCAATCAACAACTCATAATTAATGGAATTTTTATAATCACTGGCATTGCACAACAACAACACAGAGCTTCCATACATAACACCTTCCAAATGTGTTAGTTTAGTGGTCTACAAATGACAAAACAATAAACAGATATATGTATCATGAATTAAAATAGTTAGTAAAATAGCTTTTAAAAATGAATTATAAGCCTAAATGTAGGCAACATTTTGTGATGTAATAAGTTTTAACCTGTAACCAGGGCCGCTAAAAAGGCCGAAATATCCGCAAATAGTTAATGCGTTATCTTATTCCATTTTGAAATTATTAAGCCACTCACATGTGTCCAAAGTTTATGATTTACAGAAACGATTTATGGACAATTTTTTAAAATATTAAGATTCGACTTACATTTGGCAAGCTTTATAGTGGGCATGCTAATTTGGAGAATCAACCGTTTCAACTTTTTTTACGGCTACTGCGCAAATTAGTATGTTACTTTGTCGGTGTAAAAGGCGAGTACATTGAACATGTTTCGAAATCTGTGAAAGTCAGTTGCGAAGTAATCGACTTCGAACTAAATATTATGGAAAAAATTGAAAGAAAAAAAATCTTTATGTTGAAACAAAATGAAATACTATTGCCACAAAAGTCCAACAAAAACATGTAGAATGCTACTGGTTTCTGGAAATTTGAGCACATTTATCACATTGTCAATAAAATTTTTCAGTTCCACAAAAAAATCCCTAGATGCCTTATTCAAAAAAAAAAAAAAAACAAACACTCAAACACTCAAAGATGGTCATGCGTATGAACATTTTGAATAGTTATAAACATTTACATATGATTATTTGTATTCCGATATGATTATGGATACGATATCTTCGATTATAGTTTATTTTTTGTTTATTAGTCATAAAAAGCCTAAAAATTGCTGAGTCACTACATAACGATAAAGAGTTGCATTTCAACTTAACACTTTAAGGGGCTATACCGGTGTGACACTTTCAAAAAAAAAAAAAAAAATATTTATTCGCCTTTTCGATAGCTTATATTTCCATAAATATCGTGTGAAATCGGTAAGGTCGTCTCTTGATAGTTTTTGGATGGCATGGTTCTAAAGAGCGACCGCTCGGAGGTGCAAACATACAGAAGTGAAACTTTAAGCGCGTTTTACTCGTAACGACAATTTTCAAATTGCTGACATCATAACTCAACGAGAAATTAACCGATCGACTTCAAATGAAAACTGAATATTTTTGAATACATTTGCTATTGACTTACGATCTTTCGGATTGGTTGAAAATTGTCAATTTGGCATTAAAAAAACGACAATTTTTCACAAAAAAAAAAAAAGATTTTTTTTTCAAAATTACGCCATTTTTTAATTTTTGATATTTTTCAAAGATCGTAGGTCATTGTATAAAAAATATCTTTAAGTTTAATAAACTTTTCTAACTTTTTTGTTTAAGCTACTCATTCGGCCGGAATCATGCCAGCAGTTGGGGCACTCTCTTTTTGGCCCCTCCGAAGACTTCCCATAACTTCGTTATTTTTCAACATTTTTGTAAAAAAAAAGCTTAAAATATAGCTGAAAATTTACCAAATTACGTTCAAAGAAGTTCGGAATGTTCAATCACGTACTTCCTCTTAAAAAAAATTCGAAAATCGCCTAATTTTTCATGCGTCACACTGGTATATCCCCTAACTGATACTAATTAATTCGTACTAATTTTTAGAGCATAATTTGTCTAGCTCATATTTGTCATATAAGGCCTAGACAGCGGAAAGCAGAAACAAAAAACAAAAGCAAGACAATTATCGAATTTATTGACGACTCACTCACTTATCAATATTTAAGCAAATGCTTCGAGTCGAAAGTACAATAAATTAAAGTAGTTTTTTGCAAATAATTATAATGCGTTATTTATTGCTATCACGTTCAACTTTATTGCTTTATTGCTTGCAAACAAGTAGTTCCTTAGAATTCCCACAAAAATTGTAATTTTTTATTTATATGTTTTTTTTTTTTTTTATAAATCCATGCATGTGTATCAATCACGTAGTCAGCGAATTTGTTTGGAAAATTCGCTATTCTTAAGATTAGATCTAGACTTAAGTATGTGAAGTTTTATTTCATCACTATTGTAAATTTGCTGTCTTCAATCGTTGCCACTAAATAATCTTATAGTTATTTTTAGCAATCGAACAGCAAATCTACCAACATAAAATGCTTTGATAAGAAGGAAGTGGTAGCACGAGTTGTAGTGTACTGGCAATTTTTTACAGGTTTTATTTTTGTAGTTTTAAAAGAGAAATGCTTTGATAAGAGAAAGCTTGTATTAGAAGGTGTCAGATATTCACTCAGGGTTTTTACCCGTTGGGTAGCAGTCATTATAGAAAAAAGAAAAATCGCATATGCCGATAGGAAATTCGTGGCGAATTCAAGTCGTACGGGAACTACGTGTTCCTCTAAGCACTTCACTACATCAGCTGCTATCAGCTATATATTTGAAGAACCCTCTAATTGAAAAAGGTTGAGAAAAGTCGAAAAGTAATTAGTTGGTTAGTTAGTTACCATATCTCACTTACAACTCAAATCCAGGGTTCACTCTTTCCTATAATGGCTGTGTTCCAAAACCTGAGGTGTTTCTATAGTATTAAATATGTAAAGTAGCCTTTGAAAGAGGCCTTAAGCTTACGAGCAGTTCTCCCTGGCGTATTGATTGCTTTCAATCAAAAATATACCCTATTCAACTTGTGTTAGTTTATTGTTGTTGTTGAAGTGAGCGAGTGCGGTTACTGTCAATGCTGCATGGAAGGAGAACAGGAACGAGTATTCGAATGGCACATACCCGCCACAAGTACATACTCGTATATAAAGGTGGTCGCCGATTTGGCGAATTCATCTCCAAATGCCGGCATAAACTACATAGCCACACAGCTCTATAAGCTTGTTTTGTATATGCAAAAGCTCGTTAACTAATCTGTACGGTGTTGTTGTATTCAGCCGACCACAACAGTGCAATTAATGCATTGTAAAATGATTGTCTGATGCAAATTTGTTGTCTGCCTGTCAACGCTTATCGAATTGGATTCAAGCGAATTAATATGTATGTGTGTATGTCTATCTATGAGTGACTGTTCAAGTTGGGGGCTTGCTTGTTGATCAACTAGTTTGGCGACGTGCATATGTATGAAGGTGGATGAATATTTTCATCAACAAAGTTTAAAAAGAATTCGTTTTCATAGAAGGAAATTAATAATCTTAAAACCAAGGTTGTGCCAGTTCACATTCCTTTTGAGTGCGAAATTGTTACCCTATGACTACAATGGGCTGTTCATAGTAAACTCCATTTATATACATAGCATATATTATTTTAATTTATCCGTGCGATTCGGTACTGTGCTACGGTCTCAAATCTCTAAATTTGAGATTTTAAGTTAGAAACAATTTTTGAGACTTCAGACGATTTTGCTATTCTGTAAGTGACAGTCAAAAAATCTATTACATTTAATTATTCAGAGATTTTTTTACACTTGAATAAAAATAAATTTGTCAATAACAAGTATTAAATTTTCTATAACATAGTCAAAAAACATAATTATCAATAAAAATAAAAATATATGTGCTAACTACCAGGTCTCAAATTTGAGGCAATATTTCGAGACTAATGCTTGAGACTGTTTAGTGAATAGTAACTAGGCACAAATTGAGATAATGTCTCAAATAGAGACTAGAGACTGGTTACTGAATCCCGCTATATGTCTGCACTGTCTCCACATTTGTTGCGCAAGCGCATGCAAATTCCCAATGCCGAAACAATATTTCAAATATTCTTGCATTTTTTCCGGTTATGGCGTTCTCTTAAACTTTGTTGAGAGAATTAGAGAAGCAACGTATTCGTATGCTTTTATAAGAATGGCTTCAAAAGTACAGTTAATTTTATGCAAGCATTCACAACTCTAGAGCGTTACTGGCCGAATTCGCAACAACAGTAAATATGTATGTGTGCGATTGCTTTATTATACTATTCACCTTGTTATCTCTAAGTATCCAAGTATTAAATCGAGTTGTTGACAGCAAATGAGATGCGATGAGCTTTCATTTATAATGAGGGTTAAAATAATGCTGTATTTACAAGTATAGATAAATTTTATTACTTGGGTAATCTCCATATCTATCTGACAAACTACAAAAGACGATTTGATAGCTAATACATAGAATTCAATTACAATTTTGTGGCTGATTGTGATTATTTCATACGAATTCAAGGCAATGACGCATCGTCATCTTTGAAAGTGCCTATGAAAATCTCAAGTCAATCAACGAAATGGTCACATGGCTTTTCATAATACCAAGCAGTGCTTATCAAGCAATTACCACCAAAATACAATAGCCCCACAACACATGCGCATTATTATGATTGATTAGTTGAAGACTAACATGGCTTAGCACTATGTATTAGTCGCTACGAGGTCAAAGTTCAAATTGCTCGCAGCCGCAGGACACACTAGCGATTGGCTCTTGCCAATGCATGCACTTAAAAACAATGGAATACTGAAGCATACACACTTTCTTAAAATTATTAAAGTATGTATGCTTGTTTATGACTGGGCATATAAATTAACAAATTAGAAGGTGCCCTGTTATCTCATTTACACGACTGTCTGCCGCAGCGCCAACACCTGTTTAATAATAAATGCGCTGAAATGTTCGTCGTGGCGCTGGAAGCCACTGAACTATATACACAAACACACCGGACATAATTGCATGCATGCATACGCACACTCGATCGTCTACACAAACTACTGCATATATGTATGTAATTATGTATTATACACTATGGCGGAGAAAATTTGTTAGGCATGAAACTACGAAATACTAATTATAGTGTAATATTTTCGCTTTGAAGGCATTGTGCGGCAGAATAATTGGGGCGTATGGCACGTGGCGGCCGTGGAATGAGGTGCAAAATGCAAGCCAAATTTCTTTTGTGCGCTGGATGTGGGTGCTAATTGAAATATTTTGGCAATATGGACAATAAAAAAGGAAATAATTAATTGCAGAAGAAAATTTGTTTTTTTTTTTTTTTGAATTTTCAAAAATGCATACATTTTTAAGACAAAATTACTACCAATTTAGGTGTAGTAAAAATCTGGTATAAAACGTTTGAAAAATTAAAAACTGCATACAGGTTATATTTCTTTCGTGTAAGTTCTTATTAGGCATGTCATTCGGCACAAAAAAGTATTGAGGCTCACTGTCTTCATAACAACCTTGTGCGAGTGACGAATGTGTGACGTTCAAATCTGTGTATTCTACAAAAGACGGAATTTACGGAATATCCAAAATTAAGTAAAGCAAACTTCAGAACATCATATCATAAGTTTGAACTGATATCGGTGGTGAACTCGTAGTTTAATGAATACCGTTATGTGGGTGAATCATCCAATTTCATCCATTTTCACACTGTCGGTTGAAGTTCTATAACATTTGACAAGTGGGTTAAGAGAGATGTACGTTTAACTTATAAGAGAGCGCAACCACGCCCACTTTTTATAAATTTTATGTCCACAAAGGCCTCTTGTTCCTGCGATTTTCATTTTAATTTAATGCTTAGTTATGGCACTCTATTTGTTTTCGGTTAATGGCGGTTTGTGGGCGTGGCAGTGATCCGATTAGGCTTATCTACGAACTCGTAATTTTTTTCACCTAGGAACATGCGTCATCAACATATCTCAATCTTTACTCAAGTTACAGCTTGCACAGACGTATAGAGAGGCAGACAGTCAACCAACTCGACTCGTTATCCTGATCTCTTGTATATATTTAACAATATGTATCTCTCTATTAGTTTTAGGTGATACATAGAATCGTTACAAATGCGAAAGATGCGCCACGCTTCGGAAGGCCTGTCGTCGAAAATTGCGATAAAATCGGTGAATTAATCTAAAGAGACCGGCATAGTAGTCATCAAACCGTTATAAACCATTTGAAGAAGCTTGGAGTCACTAAGAAGCTCGATGTATGGGTGCCACACGAATTGATTCAATAAAAACCGCAAGACTTTTTTGACAAACCAATATTTGCATTCAATATTACTTAATCTGCTTTACTTTTGAAAATTTTCTTGCTCACTTTACTTTTTGCTGACTATCATCACACACACACTCCATATTGGAACATAAAAAGACACCAAGAATGCATAGCATGCGCTAAATTGCCCTTAATAAGTAAATGTCCAGTCAGCAAGATTGAAATAAATTTGCATTGTATGCAAAGCCGCTTTGTGTATAGTTGGAATATAATTTATACATTCATATGGGCGCTGACAATGTCTTAACATATCTTTTTATGCGCTGCTATTGTCCATCAGCGATTTGTTTAGTGTGTTGTTGCTGATCGCTGGAGGATAGTAAGCAATAAAACTACTTCAATAATTTATTCCGTGATAGCTTGCTTTTATTCTAATTAGAAAGGAAAAGTAAAGTAAATTTACCTTAATGCAATGCGCATCTGATCGCCGAACGGTATATCGAAAGACATGCTGGCGCTGTTTTGTGTTTTATTTGTTGTTAATTAGAAATTCGAAATTTTTAAATCGAAGATGACAAAAACGTGTTTTAATTTTTGTCTAATTTTTTATTTTTGCAATGCAGTCCTTTACGGTAAAATTTAATTTTTATTTAATTTAAAAAAGTAACCTCCGAGCAATCTATTTCAAGCTCACTCGAATTTTCGTTAATTTTCTTCACTTCAATGAATTTCAATTTAGTGCGCATTAACGACGCTCATTACATGTGTGTATGTACATATGTAACTATGTGTGAAGTGCCTCAAAAATCGACCGCAGGATAACGCTGTGTGTGCGCATGTGTGTCGCTGGCGTTTTAGCGCGCAATTTCGCCGCACTTGTTGCTGTCGTTCACTGTGCTCGCACTTATTTCAGCACCTGCGTTCACGGCAAATGTCCTGCAGGCCTGTCTGCTATTGACTTTTTCAGCGTGAATTTATAAAATCTTGTTGCATTGATTTTTTTTTATTGAAACCACTTTTTTAATTTATTATTCATTCGTCCGTATTGCTCGGTGCCGGCAACCGTGTCGTCTGTCCGTTTTGCGCAAGGGTTGTTCGCCAACTGAGAATTGCGAAGCGCGAGCAAGACGGCACAGGCCAACGCGTGGCTATGCGCACATACAGGCGCAGCCACTGACTAAATGAATGGGCATAAAAATTTGTGTATGTGTACGTGCAAATGTATCTGTGAATAAGTGGCTGGTAAGCCACAACCAAACAGTCAGAACAATAAATTGAGGCGAGTGGCTGTGTGACTGTATGAAGAGTGCTCAATTGGGAACTGGCTTTTGGTGTAGTTCGAGAAAATCAACTTGCTGTTACTGGTTACAGAACATTAAATAAACTTGATATTTAAAAATTTGGAATTATTTTTGGTAAATTAAACTATGACTCAAATCTTCAATTGTTTGCCGTTTATATTATATTCTGTCAACTCATACAAAGCAACTTTTAAAAATGCTTTCTTCAAGTATCAGCAGAATAAATTTATTTTCAAATTTGAATTTTTTATGTACTTGAGATGTACAAATGGTAGCTACAAATAATACAAACTACAGTAAGAAAAATATTTTCGAACAAATTTTCGAAATATTTAAAAAAAAACATTCTATAGATGATCACATGAACCAAAACCACTTCGTCTTGAATAATTTAGAACTAGTCCAATTTAGTGCTCACTGAACTAGTAACAATCTGGCTTAACAACAAATACTTAGCATCAAACTCTAAAAAATGCCAATTAACTAACCCATTCTTAAAAGAATACATGCATGAGTACGTGTGTATAATGTGTGAAATGAGAGCGTAACAGCTATTGCTTCCGTGACGGAGCGTCGCTAATATGCCAACACCGATTCCGTGTGTGTCAATGTTGGGCGAGCGTGATTGATACACTATCGCTCATTCGACTTATCTCGTTGGCATTGCCGCCGTTGTTCATTGTACCGCTCACATATTTAATTATATTCATACGTGCATGCACATTAATATTGACATGTAAATATGCATGCTATCGCTGCCGACTCTCCTGTGCCGGCTGGTCTTCTTGTGCCCTTAATGCCCTATCAAAGCAGGGGGCGATCGATGGATACGTGGCAATAAACTTCAAACAAATTACTCTCTAACTTGCAGCACAGGTGGCTATTTTCGGGTGGGTGGAGTGTGACCGCACAAAAATTCATATGTTAGTCTGTTTATAAATACTCAAACATATTTATGTACATGGGTCTCAACCTTGCTAAAATATTTTATATGTAGTTGACGCCCGATTGGCGGGAAAATCAATAATTTTTATTAGCACATTGAATAAAAAATCACTTTTTTCTGCGTCTACATATATGAATGCTCATAAGTGGAAATGCAAATCATTGCTAGTTACTTGGCTGATTTTCTGTAAACTTTGTTGGTAAGCGTTTTGTTGATATGGAAAGTTCGGCAGAATTTTTGCAACTCCGCATCATTGAGTTTTTTCTTTAAAATTTTATAGTCTTGCTTTATGTTTTACGGAAGTTACGGTGAATATTTATTTTATAAAATATTAACACATACTAATTGTCATAATTGATAAGCATTAGGCTTCTTAGTCACTCCACAAGACCTCACCCGATACCAAAGTGACAAGGTGCAACACATTTGTTTAATTGTACATGCTCATTCGATATAATGTCACAAAACTCGTGAATAGTCAAAGCCAAAAGGAAAAGCCGCTGATGTATAGTATATTTGCAGATGATCGGTGTGACGAACGTAGCCGATTTGGCTATGTCTGTCTATCTGTCTGTATATACGCGAACTTTCAGCACAAGTCTTTTGCTGCCAAGAAAGTTGGTCATTTGTTGGGAACATTCATACAGAATCCCTATAGCATATAGCTGCCATAAAAACTGACCGATCGAACTCACGTCCTTGTATGAAAATTCTTTTATTGAACGAGGTACATTCAGGAACTTTGGCAGAGATAATTTTTAAAAAATATCTCATGTTAAAGCTTTTTCCTGTTTTCCTCTTTCAGTTGTGATCTGATCGATGGCAATATAATATCAGAAAAAAATGTCTTGGATGAAAATTATTGAAATCAGATCAATTTGAGAGTATTCCGCATAACACTATACCCAATTTTTAACCTCATGTCATTACCAAGCAACGCCACTTCAATGAAGATGAAAATTTAAAGTGTATTAAAGAACTATTTTACTCAAAATCTCACTAAAGCCTTTCCCCGTCTTTATATTTCATACAAATATTTATATGTATATATTATATTATATTCTTAAACTATAATTATTTAATACCCACACCTTTTTTGCTTGATAGGCTCTTGATAGGCAATCATTACAAACTAAATATCAATAGACTGTACTTATTCTGTCACGCATATTGTTGCTATGTTGCACTGAAGTTAATATTTTCTGCCATTCCGTGCAACAATTGCTAGTATTAGACGCCACTACGTATACTTAACATGAATTCTAATATGTGTGCATTTCACCCGAAGTCACCGCAGTATTTGGTATATTTGAAACGCTCACTTTAAATATACATATATTTGTAATTCATATTTGCGGTATAAAATTATAGGTTTGTTTTAACAAAAATAACTTATTCACTGCAAACCGCTTGCATGCAATTGTAATTATCTGATGTGTGCTTAATTGCGTAAACTGGGATGTTCAATGCTTTTTTGAGCAAAAAACTACATGCTATAAAGTAATATATTCCAAGTTGTATATTTTTGATATTTTGCGAAGTTTATCAATGGTCCTCTGTTTTGTGTAACAGCTCAAAAATCTCTGTCTGTCCTTAATTACCACTATTAGCGCCACAAAATTAAAGCAAGTTTCGCTGAAAACTTGTATGTTAAAATAAGTTCATGTCCCCATAGTCAAAAGATTATTTTGTAATTTATTAGCTATTTTTTTAGCCATTTGCTACAAAAATACCAAATTTTTCGTGGAATGGATAATGGATTGGTTAGTATCATACTCCCCGAAAATAGAAACTGCTACGTATTAAGAAAACTACTGGGTGTATTTTTCATATGGCCTTAATGTGTCTCTATATGCGCCTAAGCCTGGTCGTCTGTTCGTTCTCTACTTTTCTTCTGTTCATACACCCAATCGAGAGCAGTTGAAAGTTAGGCTTTAATGTAGATGAAATCAGAACTTTAAAACCGAATCTTCAAAAGCTTCTGAGGAGTTATAAAGCTTTTGATCCACCTAACGTTTGATCTCATGTCTCACCGTTTATAAAAATTGGAATATGCCAATAACTATAGGCACCGATACATTGCAACTTTTAACTATCCCAAATATTACCTCTTCTCATCAACTGCAAAGCAGGTAAAACGATAGAAACGAAACTCTAAGCTGGATGTGCAGTTATACTGAGTTTTTGAAAAATGGCCTAAGTCAATCTCACGTAAATTAATGATAATTTGTAACGTATACACTATGTTAAGCTTCAAATAGATAAAAAATCATTTCAGAAACTGCCTTTGATCTTTAAATTGACTTTTTGATAATTAATTAATTACCTAATACAAAGAGAGCCAGTAGAAAAGTTAAACTTTTGCTTGGTTCGTTTTTTTTTCATTAAATGAGTATTTATTAAATTTACATAAATTGTACAAATTTTACAAATATTTAAAGCTTTATTGTATGGATTTTCATTGCTAAAATTATACTTTTTTTACATATTTTTTTATACAAATATTATTTACATTTATACACAGAGGTCAATCTGATTAATTTTCGTTCAATCAAAATAAACGTATTTACAAACAACAATTTCATAAACAACAAAATATATAATTGTACTATATAATTTTCATAAAAATATGTACGCTTAAATGTTTTATATAAATATTTCATTACAAACAAGTGACTAAATTGCATTCAAACCGATGTCTGAACTATTTTTTATCAAATACTTTCTGGCTACTACCTTTCGCTTCAACATAGCAACTCGGTGTGCTTGTCGTAAGCGCTCGCCCACACTTTCGCGTTCATTAATTCTGGCCATTCAATGAACTTCAAATCATCGCTTATATTTAAGCAATTTATTTTTGGTTCACTTCTTTTCAATGGTTCCCAAGTCAACGTTGCCATACCAGGTATATCCTCGTCATTCGGGTTGCCACTGCGCGCAAATTGTGTCCAAAAGCTTATCATACGGTTAATAGTCTTACATTCACGACTCTCTTTTGGCAAGCGTTGTGAAAAAAGATTTGAAAAAATATACGAAAGCTCATCACCGTGCGCCACGCCTTTCAAGCCACGCCCCATACGCAATATACGATAAGGATGCGGCAACTCTTCGGAGTCGAAGTCGAAGCGATATAGGTAAAGTGGCGCACCGGCGGCATGCGATAAGCGTGAAAGTATGAGCCGATAGAGCGGAAAGTGCAGGCACGAGTAGGCTATGATCTGAAATATTATATATAAAAAAGAAATATTGCATTCATGCTGACTAAAGATGTGTGTTTAAAGAATAAACTTACATTTTTATATTCATCGATAGTAGGAGTCTTACCACTCACATGCACTGTTCTCAATTTTTGCTCGAATTTCTCACTCTCTTCATTGTCGGCAACTTCGAAGGGCACAAAGGGTTTGAGGGAATAACATTTTTGTCTTTGGGCAGCAGTGGCTAAGGCCTTGGCTCCTGAATTATATGTCATGCGGAATAGAGAAAATACTATATTAGCAACATAAATAATTAAAAAGGTATTTAAGGTGAATTTTAAATGTGTAGAAGAGCCTAGAATCATCATCCAGCCGCAACACGATATACTACTACCGAGACTTCTCGAATAAAATCGTAAAGAATAGTTTAACCGATAAACATTTTTTCTTTTACCAAAAAGATAAAACTCACCCTGCATAAAGATCAGCCCTTCGTCTGACGTATGGCCGACAAGCAGCGGTATCGCATTGCCCCACGCAGTCTTCATCATTTCCCTTATCGGCTTCGGTATCACACATTCCGGCGTCGCGTATGGCTCCACGCAGTAGATAAACGGCGTCGATATATTGCGCGCACGATCTTCCGGCGTCAGCGTACGACCTTCAAGCGCCATCAAATCTTTCGCTTTACACTTTCTTAAAAACTCAAGCACACTTTTATCATTATCAACCCCCTTATAGCCAGCTAATTTCGCGAGATTGAAAGCGCGATATTTTTGACCTTCCGTCTCCCATAGAGGAAGGGCAGTGCCCGACATTAAAATAACACGGTGAAAGAGTCCTTGTGTCTGAGCGGTCAGCATCATGCAGTGAGCGGCGGTAGCGCCAGCGCTTTCACCAAAAACCGTTATGCAGTCTGGATTGCCACCGAAGCTGGCGCAGTTATTTTTAACCCATTTTATAGCCAGAACTTGATCTTTTAGGGCAGCGTTGCCAGGTACATTGCATTCGGGCGTGCTGAGCGATAAAAAGCCTGGAGTAGAGAGAAAATATAAAGAAGACGGTCATATATTTCATACTGCCAAATCTACACACTTACCCAACACACCCAGTCGGTATTGTATTGTCACGAGCACAATATCTTTTTGCATAAAATAATCAGGTCCATACCATTCACGTGTAGCCTCACCGGAGCAGGGGTCCACCGCCGTGTATCCAAATCATGACTGGCCGCGGCTTATCGGGCTGTGTCTGTGTATATATAATTTGTTTTTAAAAATGATAATTTAACGCTTTAAAATTTTCGGTAAAAGCACATACATTATTCGTATACACATTGAGGTAGAGACAGTCTTCGGAGCCTTCCATTGCGCCGGTTATAACGTGCGCCTGCACAGCCATTTCTTTGGTACTTTTGCAATCTCTCACACCCTCCCACGGTATGGGTCGTTGTGGCGCTCTAAAGCGCAGCTCGCCCACAGGTGGTTGTGCATAGGGTATACCTTCGAAGCTGTAGTATGGCTCGTCGTAAATAGTCAGCCGTTTAACGCCTTCTACTTTTCCATACTCAGTTTCCACGATCGACGTTTCGCCGGTTGTGTGTCGATTTTGCTGGTATTTGTGTTCGTAGACTCTAAAGATTGGATGGAAAAAAAACGAAATGTATTCTTTAAGTGCTACTTAAGTTGATATGATTAGGAAGTTATATATAAACACAAATGTAATTATACCAATGTAAAAATGTAGAATTATGAGTTTTGATATATGATTACTTTGCAACTAATTATACGAGTGTGCAGCGGTGTTCTTAAAATCAATCGAAATTGGATTGTATCAAAAATATAAAGGATTACAACTACACCATAGGTATACTACTGTGCCAAAAAATAAAAAAAAAAAATAATAATAATAATATAAATGACATTGTACGAGTATTTATTTTGAAAATTCTTTATTTATTCTTCCAAATTAATTTCAAGCCCTTCAAAGTAATCCCCTCACGATGCAATGCACTTATGCCAACGGATTTTCCAATCTTCGAAACAATGGTTTTAGTCACTTTCCGGGATGGCCTTCAGTTCCATCTTCGCTGCGGCTTGAATCTCCTATATCGTATAAAAACGGTGTCCCCGGAGCGGTCTTTTGAGCTTGGTGAACAGCCAGAAGTCGCACGGCTCCAGATCAGGTGAATACGGTGGTTGCGGAACGATATGGGTTGTGTTTTTGGCGAAATGATCACGAATTACGAGCGCAGTATGGGATGGTGCATTATCGTGGTGTAAAAACCAAGAATTGTCTTGTTCTAAAGCAGTCAACATGACCTTGATTTTTGAGCGACTTTGCGCGATCTTTTTGGTCTCGGCTCTCTTTTGGCACGATATTCGCTCGATTGATCGGTTGTTTTGGGGTCGTAAGCATAGATCCAAGTCTCATCGCCAGTTATAATGCATTTCATGACACCCTGGTAGTCGGAAAGCATCGTTTCGCACACTTCAACGCGACGCCTTTTTTCCAAAAAATTCAATTGTTTCTGTACTGTTGTTAATCGACGGCTTTTCAACACCAAATCTTTGATTTGTTGAACGTGAGCTTCGTCGGTTGAGGTTGATGGTCGCCCTAGACGCTCTTCGTCTTCGACACGTTCACGGCCGGCTTCTAACTCACTATACCACTTCTAAACATTTTTTTAGACATAGCCTCATCACCAAAGGCTTTCTGCACCATCCTCAACGTATGCGCAGCAGAAAATTGATTCTGTAAACAAAATTTAGTGCGAATTCTTTGCTCAACAAATTTCGACATTGCAAAAAACGAAAAACTCACTTTTAGCAGCTTACAAAACGACACGTATCTCAAACACTAATGAATATTTTGACATGAAATTTGACATAAATGTGACTGACAGTACTACCAACCTAAAAAAAAAATTCTCCAAATTCTTCGACGCGCGCAGTTTAAACTCAAATGTCACCTTATTTTTTGAACACAGTAGTATGTTGAGAAACTTCTTCAAATTGAACAAACATCTCTCCAATTAACTTTCTTCGCATTTACCAATCCAAAAAATGCCTAAGACCACATAATGGAAGAACTAAAATTATTAAGCGGACCAGGTATGGTTAATAGTTCTTAAGTTTTTTCGTGAAACGCTAAGTCTTAAATAAATTCGATCGTTTCTAGAAAATTTTTTAATTTATTTGTTGGAAAAGGCATTAAACCAAGTCCTACGAAGTGCTAGTCATCATCAGGATAGCTGTCTTTTTATAAAAGTCACGCTTATGCAAATAAGATGGGTAGTGAAGCAGAAATCCGCTTTATATGCGACGTGTTTAACTTGTTTATGGCTTTACATCTCTCTAAGTGGTATGACTTATATTCACTTAGATTAAATATCTTTTATAAACACGACATATTTGTGTAATCTTGTTGAAAGTTGCCGGTTCAAGTGTTACTGTTGATAACTACTTTAAAGGTGTTTGGTTAACAAGCTTGTCTACTCCCACATAATTTGTCGTGATTATAGTGAAATAACACTTGTTAAATATACTATATATTTACACAACCTCACTTCATACCTTACTTCATAAAAGCGAAATATTGCTATAGAACATGCTTATAGAAATCAGCTGTTAATTTCAGCCCACACACAGTAATGGAGATTACTGAAAGGTCTAAATAAACTCCTCATTGATACAAAGTACTGTCTTAATAACACGGCATGTGGCTTAACTTTCCAAAAGTTCTGTGCTAGAATATGCAATATATATATAACTTTCGAAAAATAACTTAAGTATATTCCAGAAAGATAATGTGAATATTAAAGAGCACTAGAGTTCGTATTCAAACAAAACTATCGAATACATTATTGATTGTTATCTACAAATCAGTCGAAACACTTATACCGCTATGATATCACAGCCCTAATTATTATCATATTCTTTGCCGATGGTATTATATTCACTGCCGAAATATGTTTTTCCATTAATATGTGAAAAGCAGCCTCCGGAATCGCCTCTTGGTTGGCACCTCATTGCTCGCAATTAACATTAAAACTGTAGTCTGTTTTTCTTAGTAGAAAGTACTATAAACACCGAAAAGAATGCTAGTCTTTATAAGCAGTGTTGGATCGCCCATGCTCATAAGTGCTGGTTTTGAATAATTTTGATCTTTGTGACAGTTATTCGCATACTCAGGGTTCACCAACAAGAAAGACGTGTCAAAATGAGTTTTGTTGGTTTTCTTATGTAGATAATTTGATGCCATTTATGACTTCAACAAAATGTTGGCCACAGGGCTACCATGGCTCCGTTTGCATATCTGCACCCGTTTACGACAACTTTCAAAGACCCGGTGCAGCATTTCGGCTAAGGTGCACGGAATGTTGTCTTCGAGCTTTTGGAGCGTTGCTAGTTGATTGGCGGAAACCTTTGATTTAGCTTACGCTCAGCGAAAATAATCAAAAGGCTTTGAATCGTATGATCTTGGCGACTATTTGAGTGACACTATGTGTCCATGTTTAGACGTGACGTCTTGTAGAATAGAGAGATTGGCGCGTCGATTTCATCAAATTGTGGGAAAAAAGCCAAGCAAAATCGTGTTATAATGGTTTTGATATTGATATTGATGGAGATAGCATATTCTGCCACATTTCGAAAGAAAGAAGGTCCGATGATGCCGCTAACTACAATCCCCACCCAGCAGTCAAAGGAGATGAAGTTGCCTCTCCTTAACCACACGATGATTTGACTAACCCCACTAGTGACAATTCTGCTTGTTCGCGAAGTCATTAAGCCATAAAGTTATTTTATATGTACATATGTACTAGAGTAAATACCATTAAACAGGAACAAAAAATATACGTATGGTAATAGAAATATCTAGAAGCCCAGCGACTTAAAATCGAATTTCAATTTTTTCCCGGATCAATTTTAGTCACCAAATCAAGTAAATGCATTTCTTTTAACATTAAATTATCGGCAGGTATCAAAAGCATTTTTAAACAAACCGTTAACTTTCTTAGCGAGCTGAGTAAAGGTAAAGCAATGAATGAAATTAACTGTGGCAGGTAGCGCTCTTAAAATAAACACTGATGTGCCTTGGTATGTATAATTTAGTGTTTATGTATGCATTTGATGCTTTGCTACCTGAATTTGTTACTTCCATATTTATGGACAAGCGAAAGTGAAATTTCATTGATATGCCAAACATGGCAGTGACAAAAGGCTGTCAATTCCATGGAAAAAAGTTTAGAAATATCGCATGTAAATACTAGATATATGCCTTTGGGACACTACTCATATTACTCATCGTAAAATACCACAAAATGATTGATGCCATTGCATGATACATAAGTATTTATATGAGCACTTTTCATAATTTTTAATAAAGACTAAAATACTAGAAATCGATTAATTTTCACAAAATGCGCGCAATTGTAAATACACTTTTGTTTACTTTTTTTATTAAACGGTACATACATATGTACATGTGTGAATAGGTATGTATATGTGTGTGCTTTAACAAAACCAGTCATTTATTAGTCATCTCAGCTGATTCGGCCAACTAGCTGGCCGTTTCTTAGGAATGCACAACATAAATACAAATACAACAAAAACTTTTAAGTGTGCATATGTATGTATAAAATGTAAGACTGGTTTTGGGTAAACAAAATGTCAAGCCACGCGGTCGAGTTGCGAAATTGCTAAATGTCAAACCATTAATATCTATTATTCAATGAGATGTGAGCATTTGTGGTAAAAGAGCATAACTCAATTTAAGTTTTCTTACACTTCGCACTCTGAAATATAAATAATATTAATTTTTAATGAAAAATAATGATTTTTTAATATTTTTGCAAATAAAGACAATTATTGCAAAGTATGTCCATTATTACACAAATAAAAAAATAAAAATTAAAAAAAAAAAAATATTCTAAATGAAATTCCATAGAGATTACTGATGTTTTTATAATACTCGTTTTTTTATATTTATAAATTTAACACTCTTAAGTTTTCTAATTTCAACAGTCACTGCACTCACTTCAAACGCCATCGACATTTCTCTATAAATCCAACATTTGAAAACATGTTAGCAGAGCACAAGTTGCTTTTCCTCAGCCTTTCAAATTTATAATCCAGAAAATGCGTTGTATTGCCTCAAATTACTAGTTAAGCTTCTATATTAGTCACAAACTGCCACAAAACACATGTAAGTATCTACGTAAGTGGCCCACTCAGCGCTCTATACAAATATAAATACGTATGTATATATTTGATTCGGTAGATCACTACTAAAATATCACACACGAAATTATCGTAAACCAATTATTTGATTTTTCGATTTATATCTGCTCCAGCAGCGAAACTCCGAAGCACCAACAACCGGATGGAACAACGCGAACAACCGTACTGAAAAAAGTTTAGAGCGTAAAAATCAAAAGCGTAAACAATTGCAGCTTCAGCGCGATATCTATATAAATATGTATGCGTTTAGATAAAGAAATGGAGAAATAGCGCACAGGAAAAGGCAGACAAAAATACAAAAATATATTACTCATATCAGTAAAGTGGATGATACCAAGTACCTAAAGAAAAAGAAAACTATAACAAAGCGCCTTTTCAGTCAAAAAAAAGTCGAAAAATCAACGACACTTGGCGCGCACTTGAAGCAAACGACGATCATTGGGCGAAGTTGGAGAGCGGTGAGCGAGAGCGCCGTTAAAAAACGCTAGCCGATATTGCGCTCTCAGTTGTCACTTTCGACTGCTGTGTTGTTGTAGATGCTTTGTTTTCGAATTTTCATTCAAAATGCACGTCCGGCATAAACAAGCTACTTAGCTGCTGGTGATACACGCCTGCCGACAATATCAATTGATACGGATGCGAAGGAAAAAGCAGCACAACAAACAGATGTTTTGACGTTTTGCACAAATACAATGAATGTGTCGGTATGTATCAAACAAATATTTGCACATCTCCCAGTAAACAGTGAGATGGGACTTTTGCAAAAATGTTATAAAAGTAGAATATATTCTATAGATTTGCTGGTAAATATTTAAAGAAACTGCGCTTTCTACAAAAACTTTGGGAATAATGCCTTTTCGGTAAGTTTCAAGAGCCTGACTGACGAATGCGACCTCTTTTAGATTTTTTCCATAAAATTTTGAGTCAGACACGCCGAAGATTAATCGCCATAAACTACGCAGTGATGGCTGGATACTTACCGCAACCAGCTTTGAAGACCTAAAATATTTAAATACCAAAATTTTGAACCATATCTAATGTGTGAGAGTCTCCAAAACTTAGTTTTGACTTATATCAGAACTAATTATAGTTACGTGATTTGTTTACTTGGATACAAAGGCGCCAGTAACAAATATATTTATAGTTGTAACCTGTATTCATATTTATCTTAAGGTGGTAATGATCAAAGGCGCATTCTTTTGTGAATTTGGGTGAGTTGTTAAAAATTAGGTCTACAGAATCAAGCTCCAGCTCATTTGTAGTAGAGCCGAAATATATATTTATTAAATCTTATCAACAATTGTATTATTATCGATATGTTTTAAAGTATTCAATATACTTGTTAGATTTTGCACCATCTGGTTTCGAAGTTCATGCAGGATATCCGTAACAGAAACAGATCTAATGCACAGATTTGTATCTGAAATAAAGCACCACCCTAATATTTAAGTTTCATTTCTCGAGTTAGACATGCAGTTGCGGCCAAACAAATAGCACCACTTTATTGTACTTTAAAATTTTCAGAACATCTTTTATCATTTTTCTGATTTTAACAAAAAAAGTTGATTTCAAAAGTTAAAACATAAGTTGAAATCATGAAATTTCTAGGTTGTTCCATAAAAAAATATTCGAAACGCTTTATATTATGAACAGAAAGTAGAAACGCGTGTCCAAAAGCGAGGAATGTCATCAGAAATGGTAGCACGCTTAACCAGATTATGCAAAGCAAAGCCATTTACGCAGGCAACTGAACTAACAAAGAAATTAATTTGTTAATGTAATGTAAATTAATGTTATTAGTGTTGAGACAGTTCGTATTCGCCTGCGAGAGAACAAACTAAATGCTGGCAGCCCTAGGAAAGTGCCTTTCCTTACTAAAAAACATGTAGCGCAGCACATGTAGTTTGTAAAGTCCGGAAATGCTAGCTGAGGGAGCTAGTCTAGTTCGGTGGCCGCGAAAGTTGATCTTAAGTTAGAACACCTATTAATGCAGAATATAGGTCGAGATATACCAAAAAATTATTAAACATATATTTTACCGGCGAGGTTCTATTATTTTGACCGCCACTGTACGTTACGGCGTACGTAATTAATGTAGGCATTGGCATTGGCTGAAATGAAATATGTCGACAAAAAGACAACATTTGATATTCAATATAAGGAATAATGGAAGCAACACAACTTATAACCGTTTTTTGCTTAATTACAAGTTCACATATGTATGTATATACAAGTGCATTTTTCGTGCCGGCCGATCACATATGATCATTTCAAATTTCCATCGTACATTTTGCGTTAGCAAAACTTTTGTTTGTAAATCGAACTTTCTCTCAATGCGAGTTTTTAATTATATAATAAAAGAATTGGTGAATCAGCTTCTTATAAATTCCGTCATCTAATATATTTTTAAAGCGCTCGTGTGCGTACAAGCGTGTAAATATAATCTTTCATTATATAAGGAAGCAGATGACATCCTCTTAGTCATGCGATAAATATTCTAATGCCGATTGAGTCTCACATGTAATACATATTTAATGTGGCAAGCGGGGATGTGTAGATTAAAAACATGTCAACAATTAGTTTAAATTAGTTGCTGCAATTAGTTTTGCAATGCACAAATCCAACCCTGAACTAATCAACTTTTGAGGTTATATCATTTATAGAATTATAAAATAAATTCTAAGAAAGCTCTCTAAATTAACGTTTGAATTCGTGTTGCAACATATAAACTTTGGAACATTCTGGAAACTTCTGGAAACATTACGTAGTGATTCAAGAGTAGTCTGGAAAAAGTAGTCTTTTGAAAAATTTGGAAATTTTGAAAATGTTGTTGCTACTATTACTTCGAAGCAGATGAAAAATATATTTTACTTTTCTTAGTTTATAGGTCGTTATCTGTTTCATACGAAGGAAAAAACGAAGTAACAGGTTAAGTTTCACTGCGAAAAGAAGTGATCTTTCTTTGAACCATTTCCTTGAAAAGCCAATTACTTTAGTTTAATTTTACTATATCCAGCTACCACTCAAGACTGTGAATTTCGGATATCTTTTTTTCCGATTCATCCATCAGTCGTTCTAGTCATGACCTAAGATTGTCTATTACTTTCCCTGAAAGCAGAACGTGAAGTTTACAGATAAAACCTAACAACAATAGAAATATCAGACTGCCATATCCAGAGAACCCTGTTTATCATTTGTTAAGTGAGAATGTATAAACACAATGGAAGGAATATGTTACAGTGATTTGCTTTATTTTTGTTTTTAGTTTTAACAAAATCTTTTTCTAAATACATTTTTCGTTACAGTAAAAAATTAATTATTAACTATTGAAATTTGTCAGTATTCACAGCCGTTTATTCTTTGTCTAAGTAAGTACTGTAGTACCTTCTCCAGACTCTGCCTCAGTATCGGAGGCAGACCCATAAAGCAAAGGTTTGTCATATAAAGAATCCCAAGCTTTCATTTTCGGTGCTTCGGGTATTTGCATAACTTGCAGCGTCTGACTAATATTCAGACCAAAGTCAGGACTTGTTTTTTCAATTGGTAGCCATACATGTGGCGCAATCTCTGGGCAATTCGGATTTCCCAATTTAGCGAAACTAGTCCAAATGCCGATCATGCGTTGTATGGTAGCATATTCAGCCGTATCCTGCTCCAGTTTTTTGGATTCCTTCAAATAGAATAGATACGAGAGATCATCGCCATGTGCAGCGCCTTTCACACATTCATCGCCACAGAAACGTAAGCGATGATGATTGAATGTAGGCGAGTCGAAGTCGAATCGGTAGAGGTAAGTATTGGCTGTGGCATACTTCGTACGCGCAAGCGCGATGCGATGCACACCGTGCCAGAACATTTTATGCGAACAAAGCTGTGCATGAAAGCGAAATGTGAAAGTTTAATTTTATATTATTTGACTTTTCGGCATTACTCACATGTAAAAAATCAAAGGTGGCATCTGGTTTATCCTGTTTGGAAATTATTTCGTCTTTCTCCTTACCAAAGTAGAGATTTAGTATGCGTGTGCTCAATTCTTGAATGCGATTGCTCTCGTAAATATCTTTTAACTCCGCTAATAACAATAATTCCGGCGCTTTTTTCACGAGATCTACAATTTTTGGGAACCTTTTCACATGCTGATACATTATTAAACCCTCAAATGATGTGCCGCCCATGAGGAACGGTATGCCATTTCCCCAAGCCGACTTCAGCAGATTAATTGGCTCGGTTGGCAATACGCAATGTTCCGACTCATAGGGTTCAACTGTCGGTGTAAACGTTAGCCAGTGGAACGATCGATTTTCCTCCTCACTAAGCAGCGAGTGATCGACCAATTTGCGTGCATCCAAATTTTGCAAAAACTCCAATACTGGCTTGTCTTTGGCCTCGCCTTTATAACCATGATACGCAGCTAGTCGATAGCCCATATTGTGTGGCATGTTAGCCCAGTAGCTCAGTGCCGAACCGGACATTATGACCGCTTGTTGAAATAATCCACGCGCCTGATCACTCAAAGACAAAATGTGCACACATGTGGCGCCGGCGCTCTCACCAAAAAGGGTAATATTATTACAATTGCCATTGAAATAGTAAATGTTTTTCTTGATCCACTTGAGCGCGAGAAGTTGATCCTTGATGGCAGCGTTGCCAGGAACATCAAGACTGCGGTCATTTAAGCTAAGGAAACCTAAAAGTAAATGAAAAATATTTGAAAATAATTTCTGTATGATATAAGAAGACTTTTCATCAATATTGCACACGGTTTCATCACAGAAATCTTACACAAAGAAACTATTTTCACATACGGTGAATAATGATCTTTGCAAAAGTCGCATACTTAAAATCGTCACACGTGACCGTTACAAGCGTTGTTATTTATGAGGGTGTTGTTGTAATTTAAAGTGATGTATGTAACAGAATCCCAGCAAAAAAGCAGGGGCAATCTATTACTCTTTGATCTCTCCGAAACTTTTTAGTTGTGATTTGGCTGCAAAGTCCAGGAAACTAAGGCGAAACTAAACTTTTAGCCCGTATTGCATCTAAAGTTTTTGCTAACCTTGCAATAAGTGATTTGTCAAGCTGACAATATATGTGTATGTACTCGATAAATAAAACTTACCCAGCGAACAGAGACGATAATTTAAAGAAACAAATACAACATCTTCACGCATCAGATAATCGGGTCCGTGATGCTCGCGTGCAGCACGACCGGTCTGAAAGCCGCCACCATATAACCAAACCATGACCGGCATCTGCTTGGTAGCATCTATCTGCAATTTGAAAAAATGTACATATTGTCAATTTCGTTCCAAAGCGCAAGTATTATGAATACTCACATGCTTGGTGAAGACATTCAGATAAAGACAATCTTCGCTGCCTTCTATTTCGCCGGTTTTCTGGTTCTTTTGTACCGGTTTGGGCGGACTCTGCGTGGCGTCTAATATATCGGACCAATTTCCAAATGGTTGCGGTGCACGAAAACGTAATTCGCCAACCGGCGGCTTGGCATATGGTATGCCCTCAAAGCTATAGTAGGTTTCACCGTAGACCGCCTGGCGCTTGGCGCCGCGTATGCGTCCTTGCGGTAACTGCAGTTCCACTGTTTCTAAAATGCCAGAGCTGTGTGGTGCAAAAAGCGTAACAAAAAATTATTATTTTTTTTGTCAATCTAATTTGGTGCCTATCTTTGTTGAAACTTACTCAGTTGCCATTTTCCGAATATATGTTCGAAGTATTGTAACCGGAATTCTTTGGGTGCCCCGCTGAAATCGAGATAACATATTTCTTATTAGTAATATTTCAATTTTTTTGGAATTTATTCGGTTTCATTTGTGTAAATAATTTCGAATTGTTTTTGAATATTCAAAAATATAACAAATCTAAGTGTGCAATTACATGTCAAGTGTACGCCGAGCGAGAATATAGTGTCGTTATAGCAACTGCAGTGTATCTTAAATACTAAACGCCCAAGCGTTGGCATCGCACAAGAATATCTAATCAACAGTTCTTCTTTTTGCATTATCAACCAGCTGATTGAGAGCAGTTCGAAATGTAAATAAATATTTATGTTTACATGCACTGTTATTCGTATGATATACTACATATTAAATAAAGGCTATGCTAATCAGTCTTGCGCTGTTATCATTTATGCAGAGTGTGACACAACTGCTTCTGCAGTGAATTGTTTTATTTTTGCTGAGAACAGTTATGATGACTCAAATTCATATTTACCTTTGCTCTTTTTCGTTGGAAATTTTTAGAGTTATCAGAATGCCTTGATTTTTTTACAATATGTAAGTATAACACATCTCATAAACTAGATCATAATGGATTAGAGCAGTTAGATATTTTATAGCCTTCTTAAACTTAAAAACTACCACTTAAACGATAAACCACACGCTGAATTTTAGAATAACACCGAAAATGGCTTAGCAAATCACTTGTGGCATTCGTTACCTCAGCTAAACATCCGAAAAAAATGTATTCGATAAATAATGTATTATGTATTTATTACTGTTTACATTTTAAGAAAAGGGGACCGCATATGATAATACTAAAATTGTTAAGTGACTGCAAATGACTAAGTTCGAATGTTATTGAAAACTCACTAGTTGCACAGTTTACAATAAATAATTCATACACATACATATGCATGCATACACATATACTCAAAAGCTTGCAAAAGCTCTTGTTGAGTGTTCACTAGTAAAATGTGCTCACAAAAGCTCCCCATTCAATTTGTGAAAATCACAAATAAATCAATAACTAACTTAAAAGATGACAAACAGCATATTCTTGTTTTGTTTAATGCAATATATCATCTCTATATATTACAGTGGTGGCAAGTAAATGAGTATAGCGAAAAAATATATTAAAATGCTAAAAGAACGCTATTGATATTTATGACGGTTGTTACTTGATTTTTACCATTTTATAAAGAATGGACTTACTCCAGCACTACTGAATTTCGTGGATCTTCCCTTCAATATGTCTTAATTTGTTCATTTGCCCATTGTATAAAACCAATTTCGCTAGCTCTCTA
Organism: Bactrocera correcta; assembly: GCA_027475135.1. Classification (NCBI taxonomy): domain Eukaryota; kingdom Metazoa; phylum Arthropoda; class Insecta; order Diptera; family Tephritidae; genus Bactrocera; species Bactrocera correcta. The sequence goes on along the minus strand of CM050325.1, from coordinate 109,606,356 downwards.
TCATCCTTTTGTGTCTAATTTAATTCTTTTAAAATTTTAATCCTGCCATTTTTCCCTATTGTTTTCATTAAATCAATTGAATGGTTAAAATGCTCATTTGTGATAATCCGCTCGTTATAATAAAGTTCCTTGTTTCTTCGGTCTGCTTGCTTATGTTCTTCATTTCCTTCACCAATCTGGTTAGCTCTTTCGGATGTATAACTTGTATTTACTTCCTTGAGTTGGATCATGGTGTATCCCGCTTCTTCAACTATTAGTGATACTTGTAGGAATGCTATAGCCAATTTCATGGTGATAATTGGAAATGTTATTATCCACATGGTCTGAAAATGTTTTGACTCGTGGATTAACACTTTCACATACATCGCCATTATGTACTATTGTGATTAACCTATCATCTTCCACTTCCATAACCACTCTATCTAATTTAAGTGGCCTTTTTATGTTTGCTATATAATGTTGTGTCTTAATATTTTATAATTTTTTATTGGCCCTACCTTCTCAGTTCTTCATAGTTCTCTCTCTTTTGAATCAATTTGCTGGTTTGTGGTGTTCCTACTTTGTGGACCACCGTTTTTGTCTTTGTCAAGACATCTCCTTCTTTAAACATTAATTTTTCATACTTTTTTAAGCAATCTTTCAACCTCTTTTCGTTCATTTGATTTTAAATTATCCCATTTAATATTTTGCATTTTACTTTCTTCCAATGCATATACGTCTTGGATATTTTTTGAATAAAATGGAATTTTAACACTATTTTTAAGTTCAGTTTCTTCGTTTTCGAATCGATTGTCTTGAAATTATTGAATATAACATCGTTTCCTAGTAGAAGATCGTACGGGTTTTCAAAGTCTACTTTTAACCATCTCATTCTAGGATTGTGGGGGTATTTATATTCTGCGTATATATTAGGTTGCCAAAAAAGTCTTGCGGTATTTTTATTGAATGATTTATTGAATTTATTGAAATAGTTTATAACGGTTTGATGACTTATGCCCAGCTCTTGACCGATGCTCACGGCTGCTACTATGCCGGTCGTTTTCGACCAACTCAGCGATTTTATCGCAATTTTCGACGACAGGCCTTCCGGAGCGTGGCGCATCTTCGACCACTTCTACACCAGAACGAAAACGTTGAAACCATTGTTGTGCGGTGGAAATGGAAACTGTATCGGGTCCATAAACTGCACAAATTTTATTGGCGGCTTGAGATGCATTTTTGCCTTTATCGTAGTAGTACTGTAAATAACTCACGAACGACTTAAAAGAAACGACAATCAAACACGTGTTAGCGCGTGAAATGAGCTTTCCAAAAAAGTATAGCATGATCCGATGCCGCGAATAATACTAGAACTACGCGCTTTCAGCGCCAACTAGCGAAAATACCGCAAGACTTTTTTGACAACCTAATATATATGTATCTAATTCGAACAATATTCGAACAGCAGAGTAGAGTTGTAGAGACTTGACAAGTTAGACAAATTGAATTAAATTTAAATACTTTTTTATATGGATGTTTGAACATTATAAATTGAATTGAAATAAGTTTCTTTATGTAAAAGTTTTAAATTAATAAATATAACTAATAAAAACTGCAAATGGGGCCTCAACTGAGATGTCAGCGTATGTGAGCAGTATCTGTTTCTTTCTTTTTTCCCTTCGAGTGCGCCAGTTACAGTTTATACTCTGATCCGGATTTCTAGTTCAATATTCCCATATAGATTTTAAACACATATATGTACTATACATATGAATATTTACTGAGGCAAATAGGCACAAGTAATTGCTGTGGAATCAAGAATTAGACTGACATCAGATCAGCAACTAAAGTCTGCTCCAATGTCTGGGTGTACGGCATATTCCAACAAACTGAAAATATGCTGTTTTGATCACGTACTGGTGGATCATGCGATATGTTGCACAACTACATGCCGTCATTTGATATAAACTGTTTAACAATTGTAATTGTGCCCATCCACTTTATGTAAGATTTGTCAGAAGGATTTTGGTTTTTGGGGCTATGTAACCCAGTTCTTGCAAAAATTTAAACCGAACTACCAACAAACGCGCCGCTATTCGATGAATTGGTCCACAACGTGACCGGTGAAGCTTACTTTTGCTTGAATTGTGATGATAATCAACAAGCGATTAAGACGTCATTACATCCTCACTGTTTGGTATGCTCATTGGTCCATACTTTTTTGTTTTTGTGCCTGAACTGGAGGATGTTAATGTGTTAATGCCATAGAGCCAACGAAAAAATCAATTTATTGAAGGAAATTTTTGGTGAGCGTCGAAGTCTCGGGGCGTGGCCTCCAAGAGGGGGCGATTTTACCCATCTGGACATAAATTGTTTAACATATAGGATATTCGGGTAAAATTTTTACTGTGTTTTCCGAACACTCCAATATATTTATCATTTTCTTTGCTTAATAATTCCTTTGACGAATTTCCGTAGTAAATCTTAAATATACCTTGATAGACAAACATTTGAATCACCGAAAGCAACCACGTCAGAAGTCAGATAATGAAACCGCATGCAAAGCTGTCGGAATTGAAAAGTTACATCCCTAAACTACAGAAGTTTTGAAGAAATTGTAGACATATCGTTTGATAAAAAAATAAGAAAAAACGTTAACTTCGGTTGCACCGAAGCTAAAAACCCTACACAGGTGCATTTCTGTTAGTAACTATGTGCCCAGTTTGGAAGCTATATGCTATAGTAATCCATTCTGAACAAATTTTTTTGGAGATTATATTGTTTGGGTTAAAAATAATATATACTAAATTTCGTGAATATATCTTGTCAAATGTGAAAGTTGTCCATACAAAAACTTGATTCCGATCGTTCAGTTTATATGGCAGCTATATGTTATAGTGGTCCGATATCGGCCGTTCCGACACATGAGCAGCTTCTTGAGGAGGGAAAAAGACGTTTTCAAAATTTCAAAACGATATCTTAAAAACTGAGGGACTAGTTCGCATATATACAGACAGCTCGACATATTGATCATTTATATATATACTTTATAGGGTCTCCGAGGCTTCCTTCTGGGTACTACAAACTTCGTGACAAACTTAATATACCCTGTTCAGGGTACAAATATACCTCATTCGTTAGCAGCACTCCAGTGTTTTCATAACTACACCCAAAACTACATCTCATGGGTCAAGATTTTCCGTTTTTAAATGGTATCTGAATAAGTGAATCAGTATGTTCATCGAATCTTACCTTACATAAAGGGAAATTTGGTTTTGAAAAACAAAGAATATGTCGGCTTTGCATGATACTGAACTAGAGAGATTCATAATTGTGTCTGTAGGAAAATAACTAAAAATTAGTTACTATAACTTAAATTATATACCAAACCTTAAAATACGGTGAAAAACGAATTTATTGAACTTTTCAGATTTAATTTAGAGTAATAATGACAACACACAGAGCCATACATATTATAGTATAAATTCATTTTCGAACTGAATATTCAATATAGTTCCTCCCTGTAAGTGAACAACTCATCTAGTGCGTTTAATTTAACAGTCTCCGGTAGTTCCATCATTTTCAAATCATAGCTAATATTCAATGCCATATTCGGTTCAGAGTCTTTTAGTGGTGTCCAGTAAATTGGTTTGATTTCATCGCAATTAGGATCAGAGTTAGTGGCAAAGGTAGTTAGCATAGCAATTAGTCTTCGAATAGTCTTATATTCTGGCGAATCCAAGCCAACTTTCCAAGAGTCATTGGAGAAAAATGTGTACGATAAATCATCAGCATGAGACACACCACGCACCGGATCGTTGCCACAATATTTAGCGCGGTATAGATTAAAGTCGGGCGAGTCAAAATCGAAACGATAAACATACGTGGGTTGGCTAGCATATGCCGAACGTGCCAAAACAGTGCGATGGATATCGTGTAAAAATATTTTGTAGCCATAAATCTGAAAAGTTGTTGACAAACAAGAAAGTATTAGAAATGCAGTAAATTTGTGGGTAAAGGTCGTTTGGTTAAACTTACATCCAGAAATTTGAATACTGAACGATCACTTGGCGTTTTGGCGCCAAAAAACAATGTTAATAATTTTTCACCCATTGCTTGCAGCTCTTCTGGTGTGTGCGCAGCCTTAGCATCCTCCGGCAAAATACGCTCTGGATCATTAATAAGTGTACGCATTATATGCGGAAACATTTTGAGACGCTGATACATATAGAGTCCTTCGAAAGAATTTGCACCAATAATCATCGGTATACGGTTACTCCATGTATTTTTCAGCAGCTCAAATGGCCGTTGCGATAATATACAATTCTCACTAACATACGGTTCAATAACTGGTCCAAAAGCAAACATGTATAATTTTCTGCGTTCCTCTTCGTTGAGCAAAGAATGCTTTACCAATTTATCTGGTTCTAATTGCTGCAGAAAGCTCAAAACTTCGGCGTCATTATTATCACCATTAAAGCCGTGAAATTTCGCTAATCTATAGGCCATATCAGTTTGTGGCATATTTACCCAGTAACATAGCCCACTTCCCGACATAAGTATGACGCGTTGAAAGAGATCTTCTGACTGTGCACTAAGCGTAATCGCATGAGCGCTGGCAGCGCCGGCACTTTCACCAAAAAGCGTTATATTGTCGGGATCACCGTTGAAGTGACAAATGTACTGTTTCACCCATTTGAGTGCAAGCAATTGATCTTTCAGCGCAGCATTTCCCGGCACTTGTAGCGCTGGATCGGCGAGACTAAGGAAACCTTTGCCAAAACGTTAAATTTCTTCTTCTTATTTATTTGACGGCAAGTTTGCGTCAACTCACCCAAAGAACAGAGTCGATAATTGAACGTAACCAATACCACCCGCTCACTCATAAAATAGTCCGGACTGTAAACATTCGTTGTGGCTTCCCCTGTATAGAACGCGCCGCCGTAAATAAATACCAACACCGGCAAAGGTTGTTCTGATTGCAGCTACATATTGCAGAATGCATTAGAAATTAAATAATGCACATTTTTATTGCACCATTTAAACTTTAAATAGGCGCTAATTGGCGAACCCACCTCTTTTGTATAAACATTTAAATATAGGCAATCCTCCGAGCCCTCCACACCGCCTGTGCGCGAGTTCTTCTGCAACGGCTTGCTAGCGCATTGCGTACAATCCTTGACACCGCTCCAAGGCTCGATCGGCTGAGGCGCCTTGAAGCGTAACTCTCCTAAGGGCGGCTTCGCATAGGGTATGCCCTCAAAACTGTAGTAATCGTGCGCATAAACGGTCTGGCAGTGTTTTCCTTGGATCACACCCAATGGCAGTGCGATTTGTGGAATTTCGCTAATAAAAAAATTTTGTATGCCATTAATTTTCCTCTTCATTTAATGACAATAAATTAGCATTGTGCATAATTCATCTTCATCTGTCACACGCGTTTGCAAACTTACGTTGAACTCATCAGTCTGGGGCTATGTAAACAATTATATTTATTAGTACGTATTCAGTTACTGGGCGGCTCACTGCCCTCCCAACATGCAAAACCGACTGACTTCGCCGCTTGCTCAAAAACAACTGAAAATGTATTTCGATATTAAGTCGGTTGTGCGATTAGATTGCGTAGGTTGTTGCATATTTTAAATAAATTGCAAATAGTTCGTAGTGACTGGAAAATGACGAATATCGTCGGTATGGGTCGAAGAGAAATGTATGTGCTGCTTGGCTCTATTCTGTTGAAGCCATACAGTCTGTGACCTCAAACTTTCTTTACATAAGGCAGACACGTTCAACATGATTACCCAAAAGGATTTGATTTTAGTCAAATTATTCAAAAGTAAAGAGTGCAGCAATTTATATGAAGGTTTATACTATATAAAACTGACAGCTGCAGGAAACCTTGTTCAGTCATTCATATTCATAAGCCCTTGTCTGACTTTATTTAATCAGAATCGGAAGTAAATTCAATGCGAAATGAGGAGGTTATTTCTCCGTCATAAAACAGTATATTTTGATAACAAATGAACCTAGTAAGTTTGTACGGTTAGACCACAGTAGACTGGGTGTATTGCGGTTGCAAAGCTGTACCGTTCCTTCCGTCAATTTTAGTTTTAAAAAAGTATTAGACAGTATTGTTTTCGGTGCAGACCCCTTCCAACGATTATCATTTATCAACACTTTAGACATTTTGTATATGTATATTGCTTTTCTTATCGGCCGTTTTACGTGCCTTTTTCGAAATATATAGTAGCATTCATCATGGAGCATTCCATTGACCGCTTTGAGTGCTCATAATTGAACATTTTTGAAAACCTTTGTACTAAGTGTTGAGAGTTTACAGTTAATTCAAACTAATCAAGTCGCAGAAAGGTGATACACGTATTAATGTGTAATACAAAGGTCATTACTTTTAATATTCAGGAAAAAATAATTAGCTACTAATTGGCTTTGTAAATCACTAAAAGAGGTGAGAAAATGTTTTTACATAAAGTGCACATTGCTACAAAAAAATTACTTCGTTATGCATTTATAAATGCATACAAGGAGGAAATGTTTAGTCATATGCATATCAAGAGGAACTTGAAAAATAATTTTATAGTCGGGTAAAAAAGGAAAATATTTTGTACATTACTTATCCCAACTGCTTTAATGGTATATAGGTACATATGTGTGAGCCAAATAGAAGTGGTTTTGGGACGTTTTATATCTAACTGTACTGTTAAGTCAGAATTGAAGAAAAAATAAGGCATAAAGTGAACCGCCTTGAATGACGGTCCACTGTGTCACCTGAAGCTACTACACATTGATTATAAAAACGCCCGTGTGTAAGTACACATAGCGCTTTGCGCTTATCACAAATTTGTTGAGGCGGCTAATATCTGTCTCGGCTATCTTTACTGGTTCAAACCATTAGCCCATTGCAACTGCGAATGTAGTATAAAAAATCTAACAGCTGCATTACAGTAACGGTTATAGTAATCGTAAATAAAACTCATGGAATTTTAAAATTTCTCTTTCATACAATATATTTGGCTATTTTCGTGTGTATACAAATAATGACCTGAAGGTGAGTGGATGTTTGCGGGCACAACAGCATGTGCATAGCAAAATGAATTTTAAGTTGAATTTTAAAATGGAATTTGCATTTCGATTGGAAATTGTTTAAACACTTTTCGATTAAGAATATAAAGTAAAATTATTTTGTGCTGGTTCACGTTTTAATTTCCCTAATGAAGTCGTTATCTTATCGGTCAGTGTTCCAAAATACAGTAGTTGCCTTCCACAATTGCAGCACTTTCATATCACCCATATAAAGTTAAATATTTACGTGAGATACGTACCTAATTTCTACCAATGGCGAAAGCGACCTTGAGTGGAATTTTACAAATCACTTTTCTAAATTACTAAATTGTTATAATAACAGCGTGTGATAAAGAAATGCGAGCATTATTGCGATGATATAGCTAAAATTATCTTTATCAGTCTATTGTACGAAGACTTCGGGTATACTCTTATTTAGTGATATTTGCCGCTCTTAAGGCCTCCTATGATACGTATGCGGACGCGTTTTTTTTAAGAAAACTTGTCTCGGGTAATGTCTTATATCCACTGTATTCCGATACAAAGCACCGAAATACCTTGAGAACAGTCGTTGAAATAGGAAATACTCTCAGACGGTGTCTGGAGGCAAAATTTGAGGAACAGAAAGCATATTTCACATCCATGAAACACAATTGTATAAGTGAAAAGTAATCGGAGGGGTCCATATTTGCGACAATTTCACAACATTTCTAGAGATGGCATGGAATGATCACCAAATTTCCAGGTTTTTTTACTTTCTTATTGACTTTCTTTAGTGCAGTCACGTGATGAACAAAATACTGACTAGATAAAAATACTCGAAGAGCTAATTCTGTTGACTGATGTTGTGTTCAATAATTTGTTCCAAAAACTAAATAATTAATTGTATTACTTGTCCATCCTAAAAAGTACCTGTGCTTCTTTGAAAATATGTGTTAAGCAATTGTATCGGTATGTAAGTAATTTATTATACGCTACCTTTAATTAACAATTTTTAAATAATATTTCACTGAGAAATTAAATAAGTTTTAATATTCTAAGACATTTTCAGGCAGATATGAAGATCCATAAAAATGAAAACATCTACTACCGGCTCTCCTGAGCTGTTAACCTGTCCTCCAGTATGTGTATGTGTGTTTAGCATTCTAACTAGATTGTTGGTAATGGATCACCCCAATTATAATCTTCCTCCTTGTGGGCACCACACAATTGCTCTGGACTTTTATATAACTTCGCCCACGCTTCCAACTTGTCTACTTCAGGAATTGTCTTGAATTCCAAGTGTTGACCAATATTAACTCCCCGCAGATTGTAATACTTCGTTACGGCGTCCCAAATAATCGGATCCGTTGTTTGCGAATCGGGATCACCAGTAGTGGCATATGCCGTCCACATACTTATCATACGCCTTATGGTTTTATATTCGGCCGAGTTTGGATACAACTTTCGTGAGTCGCGTGCATGGAATAAATAGCACAGGTCATCGCCATGGGATACACCGCGTGATTTTTCATCTGAGTATCGCCTGCGATTTGGATTGAAATCTGGTGAGTCGAAGCCAAAACGATACAGAAAAGTGGGGGCCAGCGCAAAGCTTAAGCGTGCCAAAATAGTGCGATGGAAGTCGTGCCAAAAGATTTTATAGCTATATATCTGAAAATTATAAATGAATAATAATAATAAATTATAATAATAATAATAGCCGTGAGGTATGAAATCAGCCAACACTCACATCTAAATAATGAAGTAGCGAGTGATCATTTGGCTCTTTCTCGCCGAAATGCAATTTCAATAGTTGTTCGCCCATGCGTTTATTTTCTTTTGTGGTATTTGAGTTGAAAACGTCTTCTGGTAGTATTAATGCCGGTTCGTTGTAGAGGAGTTTCATAATATCAGGATTTCTCTTGAGTGTACTGTACATAAAAAGACCTTCAAATGAGGTGCCACCGATCATCATTGAGATTTTATTGCTCCATGCATTCTTCAGCATATTAAATGGGCGCTCCGGTATAATGCAACCCTCTTCTATATATGGTTCAACAATCGGACCAAATGGAAACATGTAGGACTTACGCTGTTCGTCTTTATTCAATAAAGAGTGCACAACCAATTTCGTAGGGTCTAGCTTATTTAGAAATTGTAAAACGTTGGCATCGATATTTTCGCCATTATATCCATGGAATTTTGCCAAACGGTAGGCCATATTTGTTTGCGGCATATTAACCCAATAATTTAGAGCACAACCAGACATGGCAATGGCACGTTTGAAGAGATCACGGGCTTGCTCAGAGAGCATCAGCAAGTGGGTGGAAGCAGCACCGGCGCTTGAACCAAAAACCGTAACGTTCTTAGGATCGCCATTGAAGTGCGATATGAACTGCTTAACCCACTTAAGTGCCAGTACTTGATCCTTGAGACCAGCATTACCAGGTATACGCAGTGAGGGATCGGCGAGACTGAGAAAGCCTATTTTTAATAGCGAGAGTCAAAGAGTGAGTAGAAAAAGGGAGAATGATTGCAGAAAAAATATAGGTACGTACCTAAAGCGCATAGCCGATAATTAAGGGTAACAAGCACCACATCTTCATTCATAAAGTAGTCGGGACCCAATGTTTCTCTTCTGGCGCCGCCTGCACGAAAAGATCCACCGGGTATAAATACCAGAACAGGCAGTGGTTTTTCCGAATTAAGCTGTTAGAAATATTTCAAAATTATTGGTTTTCAGCTCAAGCATTAATTAACTTACGCGTTTTGCATAGACATTTAGGTAAAGACAATCTTCGGACCCTTCTATGCTCTCATTGACTGGGTTTAACTGTAAAGGCTTGCTAGCGCATTTCGTACAGTCCCTAATGCCTTTCCATGGTTCGACCTGTGCTGGCGCACGGAAACGCAACTCGCCTAATGGCGGTTGCGCATAAGGTATACCTTCGAAACTATAAAATTTCTGATCGTAAATTGTTTTGGATTCTCGCCCTTTGATTCCGCCCAATGGTAAGGTGATAATGCATTCTCCATCCTTTTGTGCACTGCAAATAAGTTCCAGCTTTATTAAAATATTTTCCATTGTTGCCATTTCTTCCAATCGCTTTTGTTTACTTACTTTTGACTCATTATGCTTTCGGCTTATATTCGTTCTATGTTTTTTAGGTTATCACCAAATTTGTCTCGTTTCCTCTCCGTCACGGCGCAACTATATTTTATTTCTCAGTAAATTGTTTCATACTTGTATAACTCAAAATTTATTAATCAATATGCATTTTATTATAGAAAAGCAATAATATTAAGCGTGTATTTATATTTTCTAAAATTATCTTAATAATACTGTCTGTCAAAACAAAATATATGCAAACAAAACCAAAAAATTTGTAATGGAAACTGTCACCCAAAGTACTGAATGACTTAAAAAAGACTAGCTGCTGTGCGAGAAATGAGAAAAGAAAACAGTGGGGAATCAAAATAACATACACTCACATATCCATCCATATGCCATAATAGATATAGAGATTGCTTAGCGCTAGTGAGAAAATCACTATCTAAGCTTTTCATTGATCGCGAGCACGTTGACCCTCAGCTATCTGTGCACTACTATGCTTGCTCGTATCATTGAGAACATAGATACTTTATAATGTGCTATGTGCTCACAGTGAGTGCAGTTACTCACACTGCGCAAGAGACTCAGAGGCCCAAAGGTGGGCGAATGAAGCAAGTGTAAAAATGGTTCTCTGCTCTCCTAACTATGAAATGGAAGACAATAAGCAAGAAACGCAAACTAAGCTGAATGTATTAAGACCACTTATTCCCATCGATCCCGAGATATCTCAAAAATTTCGGGATTATATGATTATAAACAAGCATAGTTGGTTTAAGCTCCGATAGAGCCATAGCAATCAAAAAGTGCTGTATTCCAAATTTAGACAGGCTTTCTCAATACACCTGATTAAACGGTAAGACGATACTGTGGATCTAAAGCAGCCCCAAAATTCATCAAACATTTCATCACAGAAGAAAACAACATTCGCTTGATTTTAATTACATATAATAATTTTCAGATTTTAGTACAGTAATATAATTTTCGTTATCATAATAATAGCTAACTAGATTGTATATAGTATATTTGTTCTCTTTTGGACCCAACTTCAGCATTCAAAATAGTTTCACACCCGCCTCTTTGTAGTATTCATCATAAATCTTGCATGTTTCCGATTCGGGCCAATCCACAAAACTAATTTCGTTGGAGATATTCAAACATTTGTGTTCGCCAAATGCCGACAGCGGTTCCCAAACAATTGGCTTAATAGAATCTGCATTAGGGTCGGAAGTGGCGGCGAATGTAGTAAATAAATCCAACATATATTCTATGGTACGGAACTCCGGAGAGTCACGTGCCAACTTAAACGATTCTGGCATGTAAAATATATAGGAAAGATCATCGACGTGTGCTACGCCTCGCACATTCCGACCACACTTTTTAATGCGATACAAATTGAAATCGGGCGAGTCAAAGTCGAAGCGATAGAGATACGTTGGTGCTATCGCACGTCGAAGACGGGCACACATATAGCGGTGCATGGGATGATAATAAGAGCCATACGATGCTAACTGCATGGTAAAATATATGGTAAATAGATTTATCTTGAACAATATACTAGTACTTACTTTTATCAGGCTTAGCGCATTCTCTTTATCCATGACTTCATTGCCTATATGCAATTTGATTAATTTCTTTGCCAGCGCTTTTTGCGTTAGCAAATCGCATTTTCGAATTATTTCGCTGGAGAGCACGTATTCGGGATGTAGATTAAGTATATCGTAGAGCTCCGGAGTAGTTGTGTAGAACTTATAACTCAAGAGCGACTCCAAAGACGTGCCACCTAATATTAGCGGCATTCTATGGGACCAAGCCTGCAGTTCAGCAAACGCCTCGAATGGATCTTTAGTGATTATTGCATCCACTGTGTTGGCATTTTCTATTGTCGGAAAGAATAGATAGGATAGATTTCGGTCTTTTTCTTCTTTAGTTAGGAAATCTACGTTGGTTAATTTCTTCGCTTCAAGACCACACAGATACTTTAATATGCTTTCGTTGTCTTCGGAACCTTCATAACCAACATGTTTGGCGAAACGGAGCTGTAAATTGGGTATTTCGCGGATGTGTATAACTGTGCCGGACATGAGTATGGCTTTGTGAAATAGCCCCTCACATTGCGGTGCCATCATAAGTATATGCGTGGCGGCACCACCCGCGCTGTGTCCGAAGAGCGTAATATTATCTGGATCGCCATTGAAATTGTGATAATTTAATTTAAGCCATTTTAATGCTGCTACAATATCTTTGAGTCCGGCATTTCCGGAAACCTGCAGTTCAGGTTCTGGGAAACTGAGAAAACCTGAGTAAAAGTAAAAGCGATAAATCGATATATGCAATAATGGCACGAAATGTCAAAAAGTGGATTCTTAGATATATGAAAATTCATTCGTTGGTATTCAGAAACTTTGCTCAACATACCCAGCGCTCCCACACGATGTCCCATTGTTACGAATATCACATCTCGCATCATGAAGTAGTCTGGTCCCCAGTTAAGACGAGACGCACTGCCAGTTGTGAAACCCCCGCCGTGTATATAAACCATAACCGGCAGTGGTTTGTCCGACTTCAGCTAAAATTTTGCAAATGTGAATAAACACGATTGCATATTACAAACTTATAATTCTGCTTACCTTCTTGGCATAAATATTCAAATATAGACAATCTTCGGAACCCTCAATAGTATCGGTATAACGATTATATTGTATGCATTTAGGTGCGATTTCAGTGCAATCGCGCACACCCTCCCAATGATCAACTGATTGTGGGGACTTGAAACGGAGTTCTCCCAACGGAGGTTTGGCGTAGGGTATGCCGTCGAAGCAATAGTACTGATCGCCATAAACGGTATCGCGCAATTGTCCACGCACTTGCCCATGTGTTGTGCAAATTATCGGTTGTTTGGTATTTTTATCAATGCTATCGATAGATTAAATATGTTAATATAGGAGCTTTGATGAGAGTAAAGAGGCAACTTACTAAGCAGTCATGCTGTGTATTTTCGACTGGTCGCTACAGGAGGCAAATTACAATTAACTTATGCAAGTTGCCAAATGTATTTAAGATAATTTAAATGTTTTCTTTGTCTACTGACTTTCAAGGTGAAAAGGGCAGTGATAAGATGCTTATCAGAGCTTTCTGAACACTTATTCACAAATTAAGTTAGTGGTTATCTGAAGTGTTAGTATACCAGCTGAGCGATACGGTTAAGACGGAGAGATAAAATCCGTTATCAGAATTATATACACCACATATTTACCGTATAGCACCGATTCATCTCTACGAAGGTCATTTCTTGGAGCACAGATTTGATAGCTCTTTACCAAATCAGTCATCAAATATTGGTCTTCACGTTTGTTCCTAGCTAAAAACCGAAAACTAAAAGCACTTGCTCAATACTCAACTGACAATTGCCATTAACTAATATTAAATGGAATAAAATATTTAAAATGCTTCTTCATTTATTTATCATATGTTTAACTAACTTTAACAAAAGTTTATTGAAATAATCGTTTATATAAAAAAATAAAAAAACAAATAAACTGCTGCCAAAAATTTGCACACACAGTAAAACTTGGTGTCAACTAAATGTCCTTATACCCGCCTCCTCATAATATTGATCCCTCAAAACGCACTTCTCTTCCTCTGGCCATGTGACAAAAATCAGTTCGTCGCTAATATTAAGGCAACAGCGGGCATCTGCAGTCAGTGGTTCCCAAACTAAACTGCTTAGTTTTTCACAATTGGGATCCGAATTGAGAGCAAAGGCTGTAATCCAATCTGTGATGCATTCAATCATCTTAAGCTCATCTACATGGCATACGCCACGCACTTCACGGCCACAATGCTTTATCCGATACAAGTTGAAGTAAGGTGCGTCAAAGTCGAAGCGATAAAGATAGGTAGGGGCTTTAGCATTAGGTATTCGTGTTGTGAGATAGCGATATATTGGAAGGTACATAAAATCATATGACGGTAACTGTATTATGTAACTATTATAACAACATTTGTTTTTATATAAGTTGGTTTTTACAAAGAATTAGATGCGAAATTAAGCGAGACAGATTGCCAAATTCCAACAGATATTTCCTAATTTGCCCAAAAACCATTTTTAAACCCTATATGTAGAGTGGATATAGAAATTCCCAATTTAGAAATTAATTTATTTACATGCATAAGATTTAACGAGTTTTCAATATCCAATTCCTTCGCACCCAAATGCAAGTGCATAAGCTTTTTTGTTAGCTGTTGTTGTGAGCGCACATCACATTTATCTCTCACTTCGTGTGAGAGCATGTACTCAGGATGCTTTCTGAGAGTTTCATACAGTTCAGGTTGCTTGGTGAAGTACTTGTAATGCATAAGAGACTCAAATGAGTTGCCACCTAACACCAGCGGTATCTTGTGACACCAAGATTGCTTATTGGCAAACAAATCAAAGAGGGCATTGTTTCAGTTCTTCTGGCGTCCAAATTTGAAGGTTGCAAAGGCGCTCTACGGGCAATGCGCTGAGATAGGCAAGTATCTCATGGTTGTCCTCTTTGCCCTTATATGCCAGGTGCTTGGCGAAGCGATATTCCAGTTGTGGAATGTGGCGTAAGTGCATTTGCATGCCGGAGATTAGTATGACTTTGTGGAAGAGATTTTCACATTGCGGTAAGTACATGAGCAGCTGTGCTGCCTGGCTGCCCGAGCTGTGTCCGAATAGTGTTATATTATCGAGATCGCCGTTGAAGTATTGACGATTTTTTTTTTATCCACTGCAATGCCATGACGATGTCTTTGAGGCCCGCATTACCGAGCACTTGAAGTTCGGGTTCCGGAAAACTGAGAAAGCCTAAGTGGGTTGAGGTGGTAAACTCGTTATCTTATTCTGTTCTTCTGAATTAATGATTAAGTACTTTTTCCTTTAAGACTTTTTTAATCCGTGCTTATTTTGAATTTTCATATATTTCTTCACTTACCTAAAGCACCTTAGTGATATCCAATTGTTATAAGTATTACATCTTTCAACATAAACTAATCCGGACCCCAACTATTACGTGTGGCATCTCCAGCTGTAAAACGTCCACCATACAAATAAACTAAGACCGGTAAGTGCTTTGCAGAACGTAGCTGCGTTTATGTGACATTAAAGTAAATATTATCCTGCAATTTTTTGTTATATTTGAAATATTGCAAAGCTCACCTTCTTCGTAAATACATTTATATACAAGCAATCCTCATTTCCTTCAATCGCGCCATTGTCACGATTGCTTTGCATACATTTCGGCGGACATATAGTGCAGTTGCGTATGTCAAGCCAAGGCTCGACCAGCTGTTGTGATTTGAAGCGTAATTTACCAATTGGTGGCTTCGCATAAGGTATGCCATCGAAACTGTAATAAGTGTCACCGTAGATACCTTCACGCAGTTGACTCTCACCTTGCCACTTGCGGCATTTCTTTCTAGAGTTTTTCTGAAGGTTATCTATTAGAAATTACTCCCGGTCGTCGTGCGACTTACTGCGAATCCATAATTTCATTATTATAGCAACTGTCTTCTACAGTGTAATAACTGACATTGCGGCTGCATCTGCGTTCCGGCGAAACCATACTAAATTTTTATATATGTTTTGTGATGCGGAAATTTAAGTGTATTTTGCCAACTTAATAAAAACAGTTATCACCATAAATTTGTAGACGTAATGCAAATTTTATCTTTTTTGATGGATCGTGAAGCCAGAGCTTCTAAATAAAATTTACGCTGAGGACAGTTCACGGTCACTCTTTGGTACAACAAAAGTTATTTCTGAAGTGGATAGAGCTAAGGTATCGAGATGAGGACTCAGTGTATCCAAACCAACATCACTCGAGTGCAAGCTGTGATTTAACCCCTTGAAAACAAACCTCAAGCCAAACCTTTTTGCGGTTATATTTACTAAAAAAAATGTAATCTCAACTATTTACTTAGCTACGTGTTTTATATTTACAAATTCTACATGTTAAAATTTAAATACTTTTGATGTACAATTTAAAGCAAATACTATGTCAACACCGTCTTTACTCTTCTGCCACCTCATACAGACTATCCCACACTTGTAGTTTATGTATTTCCGGCAACTCGATCACTTCTAAATCCTCACTTACATTTAGGCAATGCAACTGGCCATCAGCTTGCAGCGGCATCCATTTGTTACCGCCGAGATTATCACAATTCGGATCAGAGTTGGCGGCAAACGAAGTCCAAATATCTATTTTCCGTTGGATTGTACGAAATTCCGGCGTGTCTTTGTCCAGCTTCCAAGCGAAATCGCCAAAGAACAAGTACGAGTGGTCATCCACATGTGAAACGCCGCGTACTTCTTTACCACAATAGCCGATACGCTGGTGATTAAAGTCGGGAGAGTCGAAATCGAAGCGGTAAAGATAGGTGGGCGCACGTGCATGTCGCAACCGCGCCTTGACGGTGCGCAATATGGGATGCCAGAATACTTTATACGAAGCGTACTATAAATAAATGAAGAGAGTTTAGAGCTAAAATAATAATTATATACCGCTACTCAGAGTCACCTCGCAGTAGTTGAGTACATGTTCCATCTGCAATTCCCTCTCGGCAAAATGTGTTTCACGCAATTTCGCTGCCAATTCTCTTTGCGTTTTTATGTCGTGCTTTTGTTTCAACTCCAATGGCAGCATATGTTGTTGGTTCTCGTTTAACTCGTGCAAAAGAAACGGTGCCATATGTACGCGCGCAAACATGAGGAGACCCTCAAAAGATGTACCACTAATTATAACGGGTATATCGTTGCCCCAAGCATCGGCAAACAGAGCAATCGGTTGCTTCGGTATAATACATGTCTCTGTTAAATACGGTTCAATTACTGGGCCAAATGCGAATAAGCAATCATCCAAGTTCTCCTCTTTGGTAAGCAAGTTGTGACGTAACAGATCGGCAGCGGGTAACTGTTGCAGGTACTCGAGCACATCGTGATCATTGTCATCGCCAGTGTAGCCATTAGCTTGTGCTAAACGTTTTGGTAAAGCCTTCAGCGGAGACAGCGCCCATGGGCAGAGTACGGTGCCAGACATTAGTATAGCTTTGTGAAAGAGTCCTTTCGCCAGCGGTGACAGCATCATAAAGTGTGTGGACGCAGAGCCGGCGCTCTCACCGAAAAGAGTTATGTTATTCGGATCGCCATTGAAATTTTTGATATTTTCTTTAACCCACTGTAAGCCAAGAAGTTGGTCTTTCAGGCCCGCATTACCCGGGGTCCCAACTGCGGGATCGTGCAAGCTAAGAAAACCTGTAAATATAACAAGAAAGTAGTATAAGGTTAAGAAGTGATCTATAATTGTTTGATAAAACAGAAGACGCGATCACAAAATTACAAATGTGTATGGATATCATTTATGTGAACAATCAGAAAAAACTGAGGAAGCAATAAAATTGATTGACATGTTCAATTGCTTTTTTCCGCTGTAACTAGATATTCCAGACAAAAGCTCACTAAATGCTGTGTATAAATATATTTACATACATATATACACATATACATATATATATCTGTTTGTGTGTGCATACTTTTCAATTAAAACTTACCTAATGGACCAAGCCTGTAGCCAATTGTGACTAGAATGACATCCTTCATCATCAAATAATCTGGGCCATGGAGATCACGTGTCGGATCGCCTTTTTCAAAGCCACCACCGTAAAGAAAGACCATAACAGGCAGCGGATTTTCTGATTTTAGCTGTTTAAATATAAAGAAATATTGCGTTTTCAGAAAAGCTCTTGGATGACTAGAATTGTTCTTGAGCTTTTGTTAAGCATACAAAATGTAAAATCGCAAAAGTTATTTTCGAAGTAATAGATTTTTGTTTCGTTGCTATAAAAGAGAGCCACCATATGAAATTACCTTCAAAAGTGACCCTAGTTCCTAAGCTTAAGAAATCGTTACTGGAAAGAAATTAGGCGAGAATGAAAGTGTAGTCCACGAGACTGAAGCGTATTTGAAAGCAGAGAGTCAATCTTACTACAAAGACGGAACTAAAAAGTTAAAAAATCGTTTTAAATTTTTGCAGAGAGTTTTGTAAGAGAGAAATTCGTAGGGTTCTGTAGCAGATGATATGCATGGATCGTAAATCCATTCATTGTAGAAATTAATTCTGTGAAGTACAATAAGTCTGGTTTGTATCTTAAAATATACGTCATAATCTCGAGCGGCTAACGATAAATCATAAAACACACTCTTCATCACCTCTCAATCTTTATTCATCCAGTAATACTAATATCAGTTTTTGACAACCATAGTGAAACAATTTATCAATATATGAAATACTTTCGTTTAAGTTTGTAAAGAGTCGTTGTTGTTTTGCGGATAATGCATCAACGTTTCTTAACCGTAAACCGTAAGTAGACGAAAAAATAAAAACGGCAATATATAAGCCCTGTATATATTGTCTTTTTTGTTAAATTTTTATCACACATAATAATTTAAAGAGCGTTGTATATTTCAGCATTGTTTTTCTGGTTTTTTGTTTAGAATTAAGTGGAGTCACAAGTCTGTTAGTTTGAAATTGCGCAATTTTGAGCTACAATAACACTCCAACCAACAACCTTATCAACCACTTACCTTCTTCGCATATATATTCAGATACAAACAGTCCTCGTCGCCTTCGATTTCATTTGTGCGAGCATTTTTCTGCAACGGTTTTTCGGCCTTTTGCGTACAATCCAACACCCCTTGCCAGGGTGTCGCGGCTACAGGCGCCTTAAAGCGTAATGCACCCAGTGGGGGCTGCGCAAAGGGTATGCGCTCAAAGCTGTAGTAGTTGTCATCGTAAATGGACGTATTGCGTTTACCTTTGACGGTGCCAAGCGTTGTTTCCGCCAGCACTTCTGCATTTGCTAAGCTAATTTTGATATTCGAAACATATATAAAAATAATATAATATTACACTTTGCTACAAAAATAAAACGCTTTGCCACTTCACATACTTGCCCGTCATAGCCGCACCGAGAATAAACGAAAAATTCCCCTTTGTCGAAGTAAACTTTTTTAATTGATTACCTTTTGATCTATGTATATTTATTACTACACGTAATTATTATCTGCCACGCTTATATATACATATAATACTATTCATACGCTTTACAACTTTTTGTTTTGTTTATCACTTTTATTATTGTTATCTAATTACAGTGTTGTTGCAGGCGACCAATTGACTTGACTAATGTGAAACCGCACGCTATGGGGCACAAGTAGCAACTGTCGGTCTATAGAATTCAAACACCCATTGCACACTTATGCCTACTAGATTTTGAGTGCAGTCGGGTAAGCAAGTGCATATGTACACACATACAACTGAAATATTTGAGCATGTCTATTAGAATTTTATTTTTGTTTTGCTCTCTCTTTCAGCTATAGAAACCGTTGCGCTAATGTTAGGAGAGTTGCGTGCTCTTCAACATATGTATAACTATGAAATAGGCATGAGAACATTTTTAGTATTTTTTATATATTTAATTGCCATTTCTCTAAATTGTACCGCAAACTTCTACATTAAATGCTTAGATATTTAAAAGAACAATCATCAAAGCAAAAGCCACTTTGCTAACGTAAAAAAATGCACGATCAGTAAGTGAGAGATAAGATGACGGGAGAGCAATATACATATCATAGGATGGAGAGTGAGTTGAGATGATAAGCATTTTCCTTTACTTTACTCTTTCGTTGCATTTTTGTAAGATAAGAGAGAGTGAATGCATGCTAGCAGGTATTCTGAAGAGTTCAATTAACCTGTTGCACTTTTCAATATTTGCTTTTATTTACTCCTTCGTTGCACTCACTTTGAAAAGTGCTCTCAATAGCGGTTTGTAAGGCGTGCTCAGCGTTTACTTGCTTGTTCTTCGAGATGCACTAAAATTATCTTTAGCAGGTTAATGAACTTCGCCTTGTCAAGCGATCTTGCCACGTTGTGAAAAAGAAATGTTTATACAGGATCTGCCTCAAATAATATCGCATTGCTACATCCAATATCACAACCAAATTTGATCGTAAATTTCTTAACCTTCTTAAAGATTCATTTGGGGTGAAGGCTTTATAGTTTATAGTAGAAGAGTGTTTGTTTAGTATTGTTTCAAATAAAAATATTACAATTATTTTACAAAAATTTTAACGATGTAGAAAATTATTGTTATGAAATATCTTTAATTAAAATATGATGTGTGGTTGTTTAAGAAATTGTATTCGATTTTTTTTTTTCTAAACCAAATCCGTTCGTTATATCCAACTTAAATTACATTATATATGTATATAAATATTGGGTAGTCGAAAAAGTCTTTTCGTATTTCTAATAAAGTTTTAACTTATTTTTTTTATATTTATACTAATAAATAAATAAACAAATAGGTTCCATTTTGGTCCACCACTTTTTGTCATTATTCCATCATAGTAAAACATTCATCAGTGTAAATCGAAATTTCGAAATTTTCAGAACGAAAGTGAGCGAACCATTATTGTGCTACACTAACTGATATAGCATCGTCCTCGTAAACTTCACAAATTTTGTTGAAGCCTTGCGTAGCATACCTCCCTTTTTTCTACAAAAATTTCAAAATATAGCGAGATTCTTCATTATTATCACTCAATTTTGAACTGCTGTAACTTTTTTCCAACTTTTCCGAATTTAATTTAATTTTTTGTTAAATTAAGATTAAAATCTCACCTTTCCACACACGGGAGATATACGACTGCAATGGCACCTATTGACAAAGTACGAAAAGACTCTTTGGACTGCCCAATATATTTTCTTTGAGTAAATAAATTTTGTTCCAAAAGGCTTTAACAGTTTGTTGTTACATACCTTGTCCAAAAACACATTCTACTGTATACATAATTGGAAACAATAAGTAATCATAAGAAATTAAAATGTTAAAGAATCAAAAGCTTAATATCTTTAGTGTTATAAAACATCAACAACTAAAATAAATTCTCTTTCGTAAAAAGACTGATCCAGGTTTTCAGATGTTTGTGCGGTAAATATTTGATTTCTAACTCTTCGTCTATGTTAAGGCATTTGGGCTGCGCATTTTCCACATCTTCCGCTTCCACTGGTTGCCATTGAGTCGGTTTGATTTCGGTACAATTTGGATTGCCTGTTGCCGCAAATGCAGTCCACATACCAATCATGCGTTGAATTGTTCTGAATTCACTGCATGTGGGTGGTAATTTTTCGGCGCTCGCATTGTAGAACATATAAGAGAGATCATCGGCATGACATACTCCGCGAGCGGAGCGTCCACAGTGCAGAGTGCGGGAGTGATTGTAATGCGGTGAATCGAATGCAAAGCGATAAAGATAAGTGGGCACATTAGACGCGTAGGCGGCACGTGCTAAGAGAGTACGTTGTATGTCGACGAGAAAGTGTCTGTAAGTCAAGAGCTGTAAGCAGTAGAAACATAAGTATACTATGTCATTGAAATGTTAAATAAATTGCTGCTTCATATAGTACCTCCAAGTATTGATACAGATGTTTACTACAATGCGGTTCCGCATTACCAAAGTGTGCTTCCTTTAGGCGTAGACCCAACTCTTTGCAGTTCTGCATATCACAATCTTTTTTCACAATTTTCGGCAAAACTGCCAAACAATCTCCGAGCTCATTAACTAAATGCGGATTTTTCACAGTCTCATTATAATGCAACATGCCTTCGTCGGCTGTGAAACCCAGCAGTATTGGGATTTCATTGCTCCAAGTCGTTATGAGTAGATCTTTAAATGGTTTTGTCAACAAACTGTTCTCGCTTTCGTACGGTTCCACTACTGGTGTGAAAGAGAGAAATACACGTTCATCCTTCTCATGTGGCTGCCTGAACTCTTTGTAAAATTGTATTAGCTTTGAGCCGCTAACATTTGACAGGTAAGCGATTACGTCTTTATCTATATTTTCGCCATTGTAGCCTAATTCGACGGCCAGAAAATAGGCGCGATTTTTCGGTTCCTGTTCGGTCCATGGGCAAAGCGCTGTACCTGATTGCAATATCGCCTTATGGAAGAGGCCCTGCGCTTTCGGCGTAAGCATTAGCAGATGTGTGGCAGCGGCACCAGCACTCTCTCCGAATACTGTCACATTGTTGGGATCACCATTAAAGCTGGCGATGTTCTCTTGAATCCAACGTAATGCCAATAATTGATCCTTCAGGCCTGCATTACCAGGCACTTGTACATCAGGATCCGGTAGCGACAGGAAACCTAAGAAAATTGTTTTATAAATTTGTTGAAAATTATAGTGAGACAAATACATACTAACCTAAAGCACCCAGCCTATAGTTAAAAGTCACTAAGACGATTTCTCTCTCCATGAAATAATCGGGTGCATAAACATCACGCGTAGCTTCACCAAAACGAAAGCCACCACCATAGATCCAAACCATTACCGGTAGTGGCTTAGCAGATTTTAGCTGCAATGATTTAATAGCGCAATACACATATACATAAATAACATTGATCGAACTCAAATGTTTTATCATGATCGATGGCTCTCTCACCTCTTTAGCGTACACATTTAAATACAAACAGTCTTCAGAGCCGTGAGTGATGCCCAGCACGAAGTGTTTTTGCAGTGGCACATTTCCCAACTTTGTGCAATTACGCACTCCCGTCCAAGGTTCTGGCGGTTGCGGCGCCCGAAAGCGCAATTCACCGAGTGGCGGTTTAGCGTACGGTATGCCTTCGAAGGCATAAAAATGGTGGTTGTAGACGGTTTTACGTTTAACACCTTTAACTTGTCCGTACTTTGTGGGTAGGATAGTCGTTTCACTGGTTGTTGCCTGATATTGTTGTATGCGATGGGCCACCAATCTGGGAAATTTATTATCAGTAATTATTATGAAATTTAATTAAGTTTAATTTTGATTTTATAGTATTCGAGGAGCAAATGCCTATGAAGGCTACAATTAGATCGTCCCTCATGTGACATGTTTTACTAATAGAAGTCAAAAGCGATTTCTCTTCGGATGACACATTTTTAGTTTAATTAAATTTTTCATATCCGAGGTTTTGTCAATACATAGGATAATTTTATAATAAGGAGTTTCCAGGTTTGTACCCAGTTTTTTTTAATATTTCAAGTATGATTTATTGTTATTTAGCAAAAGACGAACATCGGTATGTAAGAAAAGCTTCGTTAGTAACTTAAAAGCAGAACTTTTTCTTGCTCTTGAAACTTAATTTAGATTTACTGCATATATTGAGTAAAGATCTAACAATTTGTGTAATGCTCTTAAATACTTTTGGAATAGAATATTGCATTCTATTACTTTATTATTTTCAAAATTGCCGCGAAGAGGGACAGAATAACGAAATTGCAGGGTTCTGAGTTACATGCTTCTGAGCTCACATAGTATTGAATATTTCAATATTTGCTAGCTACAGCTCTTCTCGTTTCATAATTTTTTAGTTTGATCTGTAATTTCTGTTAAGGAAAAGCCTGTCAAGCTAAAACACATTTTTATTCAACAAATAGTAGTTCTCTTGAGGTATGAAACACTGATTATTGCGACTCTTTAATTTTTCGATACCATTTTTGTAGCAAGATTCAAAATAAATAACGTTATGTAATAGTCACTGTTGACAACATTGTGAACCGACTGATTCGTTGTTTCACGATTTACAGCGGGTTCGTTGTGTGCAGGTCACGCGGACGACTATTGATTGGACTGCGCAATGATAATAGGCTTTATATCGCTCGAACATCTCCAAACAATGCTGCGAATGGTCAACTCGTCGTTACTTTTGGCCAAAAGTGTTCTCGAACTGCACACACTTTACACAGAACTCTTTCATACCCAAATATGATTTAATGTACACATTCAGTTGATAACTTTAGAGAGCCTGCTATATCGAACAACTTCACTCTACGGGCCTCCAAAATTAGCAAAAATTTTGATGTTTTCCTCAGTAACGAACTCTTTTGGACGATCATTACATATGAACATACCACACAAATCCTTGATGGTTGATTCTCTTGGGACGGTGCCCGGAAACTCGTTGTCCAGCCAAGTTTTTCTTCAAATCTATTTTATTTTATCAACACGCGAAATTCTTTTTTTTTTTTTCTAATTTTTTTTTTTAAAATAACAAAAATTTATATATAAAAAGTACGTGTCACGTTGTTTGTCCACGCAGTGCTTAGCACAGTGTGTCCAGTTCGAAAAAACTTAGAAGATAAAATAGTTAAAACCATTCATAAATTAAGAATACATTGGATGCTCTCTTAAACGGACGGCCTATTAAACGAACATTTCCATTAACCATGCACATTGTTGATGTGTATTAAGTACAATGTATTAAGCGGACAGAATGCCAGACATACCTTACCCTGAGCAGGGTATATTAAGTTTGTCACGAAGTTTGTAACACCCAGAAGGAAGCGTCGGAGACCCTATAAAGCATACATATATATAAGTGATCAGTATGTCGATCTGTGTGTCTGTCCGTGTGTCTGCATACCACAGCTTTTAAGATATCGTTTTGAAATTTTGCAAACGTCATTTTCTCTTCAAGAAGCTGCACGTTTGTCGGAACTGCCGATATCGGACCACTATAACATATAGCTGCCATAGAAACCGAACGATCGGAATCAAGGGCTTGTATGGAAAGCTTTCGCATTTGACGTGGTATCTTCACGAAATTTGGCATGGATTACTGCTTAAGGTAACAATATAATCTCCGAAAAAAATTTTCAGAACGGATAACTATAGCATAAAGCTTCCATACAAATTGAACACTTAGTTACTAACAAAAATGCACCTGTAAAGCGTACTTAGCTGCGGTGCAACCGATGTTAACCTTTTTTCTTGCTTTTTCCAATGAAATTTATTTGTATTAACATTTTAAAATTTAAACCGCAAGTACAATCCCTTGGATTCTTATACCGACCGACGTTTTCGTCTTTATTCATAAATAAAATTTTTACTGTATTGAATAGTTTATCATATTAATAATAGTGTCTACCAGCAACGTGTGGCCGGGTATGCTAGTATATTATAATTCACAAATTAATTATCCGATAGCTGTCATATTTATACACGCGCCTTTCGGAGTTTAAGGCTAACTATATAGTAGCGCCTTCTACTTCAGGGAACTTTTCAATTGACTTTGTATGTGAAAGCGAAAACGAAGTTCTCCTGCGCAAGATAATGTACATACTTATGTCTATCTGTGCTGATTTGTCTGGCGTTTGATTCATGCCAGTTGCATTGTCGTTTCGCCACTGAAATTGTTGAATAATTTCCGATTGCAGTTTACTATAAGCTATTAAATATTTATTTTATGATTGCGCACTCAAGACTTTTTATACATTTTTATGAGCAGTTTGTTTCTTTACATGAGCTTAATAGGTTGAACTAAGTCGTTCACCTAACTGCAGTTGAAAATGTTATAATAGAACAAGTAGTTTTGCAATTCTTTGGAAATTTTGTATTTTATTTGCATATTTCACCAACAAGTTGGCATTTCATGAATTTTTTTTTTTTAATTTTTATGCTTTACTTTTCACTTTCTAATATATTTGATTTTTTAAGTTATTCTAGAATTCTCTTTTACTGAATAATAAATTATACAATTTTGCTTGGAATTTACTTTTACTTATCACATACTTCACGGCCATTTGCAGCAAATTGGTAAGAGGCACGTTGATATCGACCATTTTCACGACACTGATAAATGTAGATCACTCAGCGAAACACACGTGTCAAATGGAAGAAAATCAAACTTTATTTTACTGGTTTGTTTCGAACTAAACTATTATTGAGAAGAATTGTTCATCATTAGTGAAACGTCGAGCGCGAACTGACTTAGTGTTCTAGTATATGAAAGTTGTCGCTTAGCTGCGTTCTTATCGGCATATAAATAAGTATATTTGAGCAAATGATTATATTATATATGTACATACATATGTATGTATGCGTTTATGGGCACTTGGATTAACAGCCAGTAGCTTTGTTTATCAAGTGTAATTGCACTATGAACTTAGATGTGAGTGTGTGTGCATATTAATTTGTGCATTTTAACTCACTGAATTCTTCTATCAGCTTGTTTACTGTATACCCTATAAGTGAATTCGCTAATGTAGTTTCTTACTCAAATATACATAATGCAAATATATGACACTAAAAGTGAAATTAATCAAGTTTACAGTGCAGCTTTTATTCAAAGTTTGCATATTTTGCTGCGACTAATATTAATATTACACTTTAAGGCTTTTGTAAATCACGAAATGAATATTTATATAGGCAGTTTTCTAGAAAGGTAACCGTTGAACCTTACTAAATACAATCAAGATACGGAAGCTGTCAGAACAGTAAACTTTTTGACCTGGCAGCATGGAGAGTTAAAAGCAATAGCAATTATAGTAAAATTATGAAGCAGCCATAATGACTAGCGGCTTCTATGTCGACTGTACGGGTGCTTTAATAGATCACCAGTGAAAACGCTCGATTATTATTTTCTTCTCAGCATTACGCTGATACACATGTCTCTAAACTATTCAATTACAATTTAGTAAAACTATTAAAATATGAAAGTAAGACTTTTAATAGCAACGCGATTTAAAAGCTTTTCAATGAAAGATTAAAACAAGTATTGATCAATGCAAGAAACTAGCGTGCGCTATTAATTATTATTTTTTGTATTAACTGAAACAAGTTTGCTTTGCAATTCAAGGAAGCGAGAAAACAAATCATTTTAATGCACTTTTGCAGTTATTTTAATGCAACGCTGAGAAAGCTTTCTTCTCTATCTTTCCAGCAGTTATTTTTTTTATCAAAAGCTTGTGTGGTATTTGAAAATTGTAAATTTTTTTGTTGCGAGTTAATCGTATTGTCATGAGTTGCATAAATCTCATCTTACGGAATAGGAGTCATAAGCATAAATTCCACTATTAATCTAAGCCTGGGGAACAAGCGCAGAATAACTCCTGCCAGCTGGGGCTACTTTGGAATCGGAAAGTAATTGAGAGGCAGATCCTCTCTCGACGAACAAAAATTATGATCTATAAGTCTCCCATTGTTTTCGTTTTATTATACGGCAAAGATATATGAACGGTGGCGACGCGAGATAGGAAACCGCAAAGAGCATGCAAGAAAACTGTTCTTGGCAAGATCTTAGGAGCCGTCCGCGTGAGGGATGAGTATCGAGGCAGATGGAACTCCGAAATTGATATAGTTAAGCGGATAAAAATTCGACGAATGCGTTGCTTGGACTACGTAATTCTCAAAATTTCTTCGACTCGAGACCCGAGGATGGACAACGGAAGCAAGGGCACCCACGACTCCAATGGAAGGACCAAATGCATAACGACGTCGCGAGCGTAGCGAGCTTAGTGTAGTCCAGGCAGCACTTGGAATATACAACTGGCGCGAACTCACCAAGGATAGAGGCAACTGGCAAAGTTTTGTATTGCCGGCCCTGACCGACCCATGGTCTGCCAGTGTCAAAGAAGAAGCTAAAATAATATTAAATAATACTAATAATATTCAATATAATATATAACAGAATATTCGGAAAAATGCATCAAAGCACTGAAACGTTGCCAAATTGCACTCCTGAGTTAACCACTAGGTGTACAGTGTGTGGTGAGATGCCACCCAAGCCCGTGTGAGCACAAAAGAAATGCAAAAGTATCACTGAAAGCGTGCATAATAATTTTGAACTTCTTTGCTTATGTATATGTGTGGCTGTTTTGTTATAAATCGTTTACTTTTCTGCTCATCGATGCATTTGACACGTATACCGCAACTGTTTTTACCACTTTTACACACACACACATATGTACATGTGAGTTCATCGAAAAGATTTCAGTTGCAGCACAGAATTTATGGCGAAGAAGGGGACAGTGGAGCCAAAGTGCAGTCCAAAGCATAACCTAAAAGGCTAACAGACGCCTTTGCTTCCAACTTCCGTGCCTTCCCTTTGATAGTGCCATATTTTCTTCATGATTGCTGTTGCTGAAATTTTCTATTTTCCAAAGTGCCAGCTTTTACTATTCAGCATGCCAATTTCGTAACGCTCACCACTTTTCACGTATCGAGTGTATATGTGTGTGAGAAAAATGGTTAAAGCCAGTAGCTGAGCTGGAGTCGCTGCCACTTTGAATTGATTTTTTTCAATATGCATTTCACCAACATTTGCATAGCACAATTTATGATATAGCAATTATCGGAGAGTAAATGGCATGAAGGTCACGGGGGTCACTTTATTTCTTATTAATTAATTCTATTTTGAATTTTTCAAAAAAATGTTCCCTTATAAAATTGGTTCTCGCGTATAATTTTAGCACTTTCATTAAAACCACAAAGTATGTTTTTATTTAAAAAAAAAACGCAGAAATTTAAAGCTTTCGCTGGCATTGATATTTAGTCTGGAAATAAGTGGGCCCAAAAATGGTGTTATTCGTCCTACTGACAGCGGCGGCTGGCCACGCATTTACAGCGTTTCAACGCGTTCGTTCTTCATTATAATTTAATAAGTTCCCTGGTGGCGAAAGATTTTGTTTGCCATGCAGTTGCCGTTGGGAATGAGATGTTGGGGATTCCGGTTTCCATATTGCAGCTTTCGGCCGTTTGCGGTACAACACTCAACTCACGAAAGTGTTGAATTACACCAGCGGGAAGTGCGCGCCGCTTGTCTACAATGTTGCCGAGAATATAAGTTCGCCAGCGCCGTCTTTAGGGGTTGAATTGCCTGATACACAGATATATTTATAATAAGGATAAGCTGAGTATTTGCCTGGGCTGATGAAATGCGCCACATGCTGACTCAAATATCTAGCATTGGCGTAATAAAATAAACGCTTATTTCATTTCTCGCTTATTTGAATTTTTGTGGCATTTTACTTTGATTTGGTCCCACTCATTTTTATGTTGAGCAAATACGCCTGAAATAAAATGGTCAACAAGTGTAATTAAATCTCGGCTTATTTGACTTTTGCAAACGCTTAAATCACACTTTTTAATTACTTTTTGCTTTGCGTCGATTGGCGCTTGGCCCTTGAGCGATTTCGGTTAATTTTAGCGGCGAAATTTAATTTACTTTTGTACTCATTCTCATTACTTTTATGTTGAATTTTAAAGTACGAAGTTGCATTTTGCTTATACAATGCGAACTTTTGTCGATTGAATAATACCGTAACATACTTTGATCTTTCCAAAAGTGAATTTTTACTTTCTCCTAATTGAGGAATAATTTAATTTAGGCAGCTTTGCTTCAGCAAAACTCCTGCCAACTGTTGGCGCAATAAATGCCGAAATCGACAATCGATTGCAGTGCCATTAAACGAAAAAGTTGTTTTCCCAAATGAAATAGCAAGCATAAATATGGAATTACAACAAAAGTAACTTCAAATTTAATAAAAGTTTGAGAATTTCGCACAATTTGGCACCGACATGAAATCAGGAATTTGAGCAATATGAATTTTGTGCATATTGACATTTACATATAAATTTTCTCTGGTACATATGTAGGTATTCAAATGTATGTGTGTGCCGTTTTAATCCCGTGGGAAAGCTTAAACATTTTAAATAATTTTTTAGTAGCAGCAATATTCCTGAAAACACACACATAAATAGCAACTGCTGTTTGTTGGTTTCTACTCAGTTTGCTTCGCACAAGCTGTGGGGGTTTTAGAAGGAACATACCAAAGGTTTGGTTATTGATGAACACTTATTCCATAAATGTATGTGGAGGTTTAAGAGAATTGCAGAGGCTTTTCTCTGGTTGCAAGTCTCAACCATGACTGTGACTATTCTTTTAGAAAATCGCTCATTCGACACAAAGTCTCACCATTCTGAAACTTGATAAATGGTATACTTTTTAACTTTGTTTAGAAAATCCATTTTTCTAACCAAATCAGGGATTTTTCATTTTAGTTTTCTTTAGTTTTATGTTATGGCTTCTACAACTCAATTTTTAAAATTTTCTTTTGTTGACCGCAGGTCATTCAGTAAAACTGGGCTGGTAATGGTAGACCTCCGTGAATCCTTAAGTCGCATAGTACAAAAACAAATTGACAAAATTTCTTCTAGATTCAGAAATAAGCTCTGCATGAACCGCTGGTGTAATTACACAAGGTTTTCTAATTTTGTAATTTTCTTTTTTTCTAACGCTCAGCCAGGATTAGCGAAGTGATTGTAAAGTTCCATATAGTATGTTACAAACTGTAATTTCCAGCAAAGCCATATATTATATTATATAAACCGTTCTTGTATTCTGCCCATTTTGAGACATTATATTATAAAAATAGATCACGAGATTCAAAGGGTTTTAACGTTAAAAAATTTTAATCTCTACTCATCATCAGTAACATTTTCGTGTTCCAACCAACTTTAATATTTAACCTCTAATAAAATATCAAACCAACGTCTAAGATTTCGAAAGTAATCTAAATTTTTTTCCTTTTTCTAGAAAGAACTTATTAACTATCGAAGCCAAGTTAATTTCACAGTAATTAAAATATTTAATATAAAATATTAGCACATCTGAATAAATTATCTTAAAACTGCATACATATTTTCTAGAATTCATATCCTTTAGCAATTACCGAAACCTAAATCCGTGCTTATTATTCCCCAAAGTATAAATACATCGGCCAAGAGAGTCTAATGCACTACAAACGGCCGAGAATGTTAATTTATGTACTGCCGTTACACACATGTAAACACGCACATACCTACAAATGACTTGCATCGCTGCAAGTGCTCAACAGTAAATAAGTGCGGTAATTTAAAAGGGCACGCACAAAATTTAAGACTTTATTATAATCAGTTACTCTTTTATTGCCGCAGAACTTTCTTTAGAGCATTGTCGATTCCTTCTTCACAGGCTATAAAACCATGTAAACATTTCTTCTCTGTGATGTTGATTTTTTTTGTTCCCTTTCGTGCTGCTTTATTGCTTTTTACGGTAAAGTGCTTTAGTTGAAAAGTAAGTCAATTTGTAAAGGACAGTAAAGAATCGAAAGTGGCAAGCAACGAAAAAAAATGTTACTAAACAGACGGACGGTGTTGCAAACGGCAAAAGGCCGGCAAAAATAAAGTGGCTTATTTGGATTTTTGGTGAGAGTTGTTGCCCGAGCAGTAAAAAGTTGAGTAAATACCTTAAGTGTTTATTGTTGTTGTGCCTATATTTTGGCTGGCCTTTATGCTTAAACGCATGACCCTGTGACAGACGGCTATTCATAAATAACTGTATGTATGTTGGTGGTTTACATGTAAAAATAGCGTTCCCTTTATTGTGTGCGTAATTGATAGAATTTTCATTTTTTATGAAAAGTAACGTGCGCACATTCTATGATAACCGATTTGTATCACAGGCTATATATAGTACATTAGACAATCCCAGTGGTAATATCGAGAGTTGGCGTTTCAGTTTGAGTGCTGACTGGGAGTGAATGTTGGTTCTCCATTAAAGGTTGGTGTAAAATGCAGCAATGAACCGCAGAAGCCATTTGAGTACAGCTAAAATTAGGAAAAGAACTTCAGAAACATGCAAAATAAGTTTCATTTTAGAAAAGCTTGATCTTATTTTGAAAAAGAAAATTATAATTGGAATATTACATAATATGAATTTTAGTAAAATTGTGATATATATAAATTCCTTTTCTACGTTTTAGAGGTACAAAAAGCCAACCATAATAGCTTAGTTAAGATTTTGCATATTTTGTTGATGCCATAAGATGCCGGGTTCTGTCTTGTCAACTTGCAAAGTATAGACATTCTTGGAGAAGCTCTTTAGGCCTCTTGCATCCATCAAAATATCCTATTTAACGATTTTTGAATATCGTTGCTTTTCTGGGTCAATAATGATGCCTTCAGATAAAACTTTTTACTTTTATGTTTCTCACCTCAGTATCAATTGTGCAATAGCTAAGAAGGTTGCAAGAAAATGGTGCTGTAAGCTAAGTACTTTTGTAGCTGACTAAATAAATTAAATCTATTCTAAATTAAAACTAAAAAATTAAATTAACTATCTATTCTATGGGATTTGATGCCATTAGCCTTACAGTAGCTTTCCTAGGACACATTAAAATATTCGAAACTGATAAGTTACTAGGTATCAAAACCTCAAATAAACTGCTGGCACTGGTGTAAATTTGGTACAGGTTAATCTTAATAAGAACCGACTGATGTGTCCATGTGCTCGTAGTACAACTCAAAATCTAACTGCCGTAAAATTGTTAATAAATAAAGTGAAAATATTGGTCAAAATTTTTTTATATTTCTCAAAGCATAAGACATATTAAAAATACCTACTGGGTGCTCATTGTACTCATAAAGTTAGGTTTGTACATATATAGTATATATATAAGGCCTTATTCCATTAAATTTCATTCGACCTTTTTTTTGGCATATTTCTTAACATAACATGACTGTTTCAATATTTTCAGCTATTCTAATGCGCATATAATGACATCTTTAATGCTACTGGCATTAAGTAGCTGCCTAAGCATATCTGCCTATTTAGTTCCCATAAAATTTTCTGTGTCTCTGTTTTGCATGCTTATTTAACATTACATTCTGGCGTCTCTTAAGGCTTCCACAAAAGAATGTTGCGCATAGCGAAATGCCAGACAAGTATATAAAGCTTCCAATGAAAAAAAAAAAAATTATAATTACATATAACTTTGTTGCAAGCATCATTTCGGCTGAGGATGCCTTTGTTGCGGGCCTTTC